>JAVQMG010000121.1:14956428-16317857 GCA_032878915.1 Castanopsis chinensis
ACAAAAAATCGATGATCATAACCAAGCAAAACAGCTTGCCTGCCCAAGCTCCACATGCGAGGTACCTGATATACAAATTAAGCCCATCAGCAACCCTTGAAATTGCCTTTATGCCTAGTAATTTCCCTCAGTTTTTCACACATATAGACCTAAACAAAACTACAAAATTTTAAGTTCTATCCCCCAATAGACAAAAATGGGGGGAAAAACTATTGAACAAATTATTTTATAAAATTTCTGAATCAAGTATGTCGTGTTGTATTAGTACAAGAAGCATCATGGCTGTTGGTAGCCAATTTAACCAATATTGATAATACCAGACAAACAATCTTAATTTAAATTTTATGTTCACCTAATGAAGATTTGTTTTTCATTTGCACAGGTAATCACAATAATTGATGATTGATACTGTGTACAACAAATTTATTTTAGTGGTACTTGCTTGACTTGCTTTTATGGAACACGTGAGCATAAAATAAAACGTAAACTTTTAATATCATACCGTGACAGCCGTTCTAGAAGACTTTGATTAGAGCACTTCAGAGCACGGTCATACACAATCTCTGTCCTCTTTGCAACATCATGCCAATCATAGAGCTTCTTCATCTATCAAGAAATAATGAAACAAGAGGACCAGATTAGCCACAGTACAAGTAATTAAATATTTACAAAGCCATGAGCCTTGTAGCTCAACTGGTTGGCACCTCCGGATGTTTCCACTGAAGATATCTAAGGTTCAAATCCCTCCTCCCCTGTTGTAATTATTGAATTATCCAAATACATATTCGTAAAAACTTTTTTTTGGTAAGTGTATATTCGTAAAAACTAGAGTATATTTTCAAGAAAGCACTCACGCGATTGTGCATATCTTGGGGGTCAATCATAGGAAGTATAGATATTGCCTTCTTGATTGCTTGTACCATATCAGTAGGATCTGGCTCCGCAAGAACAATCATGTCATCTGGCAGAACCTATTAGGATAGAAGGGGTTAGCTAAACTAATATATTACTTAAAAAAAAAATCGGGAAACTCATCTATTACAACAAAGATGTAAAATTTACAAGAGACTATTATATCAACCAGGTACAGAAGAAACGTCTCATATACATGCCTCTGGGACACCTCCTACACGTGTACTGACTGTTAACAATCCACAACTAGCAGCTTCTAATATGGCTATGCAAAAAGCTTCTGTTAACGAACTGCCAAAAGGGCACAAATCAAATCAGACAAATAGAAGAAAAATATATTCTTTTTGGCTACAATAAAAGTAATGCCAATTTTATTACAACTGCAATGCTGCAGATTTACATACTATGCATGCTAAACAGAGTAAGTATTATATATGTTTCAGGACCTTCAATAGTTTTTGTGGTTCATCTCAAGATTGGCAGTTCACAATCACCTTAAAGTTGAACCTGAGGAAAAATTAAAGAGAGCCTCATCATAAATCTAACAACCTAAGGCATAGCTGAAGGTGTCTTGTGTCACTATTGCTTTCTGTTTTGCAAGAATTATCTATATCATGCCCTCTTTTGCCTATTTCTGTGCGTGTGTGTTTTATCTGAAATGAATTAAATCTTCTACAGCCTTTTTTCTTTTGCAGTCTTTTTATAAGAAATTAATTTTATTGAAAAAAAAAAGAACAAAAAGGGGAGCAATCTTAGTACAGGGATGCATGCAAGAGAAATAAATGACAGCACTTTGAAGGGAAAACTGTGGAAATCCTTGTCATGGTTGAAAACTTGAGCATGTGATGCAGGAAAACCACATCAGCATGCCTTTCAGTCCTTGGCATCAATTTTACTTTCTTTTAATGGTGCCTCAAGACCAACATTGTACGAGTCATTAGGTAGTTGCTGTTGCTCTGTTATACTTGCTTTTCATTTAGGCGTTCTTGTCACCTAATTTTCTTTTTCACTTTTTTTTTTTTTTTTTTTTAATCTCAAAAGTATAAAAACTATTTGAAATAAATTAGGCAACTTCAAAAGATATATTTCAAAAAGCATAAAAACAATTGTAGAGTGTAGACTACTTCAAAAGAAAGCAAACAAAAAAAAAATTGTAGAATGTAAACCATAAGAAAGCAACATTGTACAACTCGTATACAATTGTAAGATGAACAAATATTCTTCAGTTTTACTAGCAAAATAAATTACCAAATTCATAATTGGTTACATCAAATTGTAAGATGAACAGATATTTTGAATTTTACCAACAACCAAACTTTCAAGTAAGTTCATCTAGATACCAAGTGAAAGTAAACTATTTATCCGCACAATTGAAATGAAAGTATAGTAATTGGAATAAGATCTTCCATGATTACCTACCTATTTAAGAAAATATGGCCAGAAATTAAGACAGACCGTACCCGAGCATGAGGTACAGCACCCAACATTTCTACTCGATCTTGAAGACAATGCTTCTCCCTCATCTCTTCCAACCGTACCCGCTTAGGTCCATCTCCTCCAACAATGAAACGAACCTTAAAATACAGTTCAAATAAAAATAAGCGGTGATCTCTTCTCATTTTTCCCCAAAAAAATTTAATAAAATCCTAATCCCATACACCCCCACCAAACAACAGGTGAGCCCTTAATATCTATACATTATTTAGAAGAAGAAAAAAATATCTATACATTATTTAGAAGGAAAAAAAAAAAACCATGCTAATAATACAATCAATGATGTTATGTATTCAACTATCCTGCCTTAAATCTTTTTGACATAAGGATTTTCTTATAACAAGGACTGAAACTCCCCTTAGATTCAAGATAAAGTACAACAGGAATAGCTAATTCATGCTATTCGTCAATCACAAAATTCTTTGAAATTCATAGTTTTTTTTTTTTTTTTGATAGTTCTTTGAAATTCATAGTTAGACCTCTGAATTATAAGCATCAGTATATATATATATATATAACTGAAAGTTTATATTGGAAATATAGAACATCACAAACCATGCACACAGGAAGTGTACAAGGAATGCTAGAAACATAATCTAATGCATCAGTATACATTGTGCTGTTGTCATATTCTATTTGAAGGAATAAAGTGAATGACTCTTAACACCAGCGCCAACACCTCTGTTGTTTTTCCTTTGATTTTTCTCCTGTGGGAAAGAAAGGTCAAGCAACTGCATAGTAGAAGAGGCATATCAAAGAATCACCTCTTTTTTCCTTTAGGGGTTTGAAGGGGGAGGGGGGTGCAACTTTCATGGCTGGGTTGGCTTACGTTGAAGCCTCCAAAGCATTGTAGTCATATATATATATATATATATATATATATGACTTTAGCCATTTAGGTGAACGTAGAATCAGCCATAGTTCATGTTACTGCCTTATCAAGGAAGAAAATAAAATGAAGTATAAATGCCAACAATCATGAAATGAACCCAAAATAAAATAATGTCCTTTAACTCACGTTAGGGTACATATGGCATACTTCGGGAATGACTTCAACCAGCAGATCCGCTCCCTTCCGATAAACCAATCTACTTATCACAACAATAACAATTTCATTACCGCTGGGTCGCTCTGCAGCAGGCTTGAACATAGCTGTGTCAACAGCATTAGGTATAACATAAACCTTTTCTGGTGGCAGTCCTGAACGTAGCACAGTGTTTTCTTTGCTTGTGTGAGAAACACATATGGCCTGACTTACATCTGCTAAAGTAAACTGCAATACCTTATTCATGTGGATGCTTCCCACATCAGCAAAACCATAGAGTGAATGATCAGTAAATACCACCTTGAACCCCATAGTGCGGGCATGCATCAGAGCTTCATGACAAAGAGTTGAGAAGGCTTGATGTCCATGAACCAATGATATTTGTTCTCGAATAAGGATAGTCCTTATAATAGGAAGTGTCCCGTAGAAGGTTGGTAATGTATTCTGCATAAGAAATGGTTTCCATGGCACATAGTAGACTTTTAGACCACCTGTCATATATCTCACTCCAGAACGATTTCCATAGGCATGAGTCATAACCACCACCTGAACAATGAAATAAAAAAAGTTTTTTTCATCAAGGACAGCTAAAACTAAAACTAAAACTCAATGCAGCAGCTATCCAGTAGACAGCAGGCTCTTGACATCACAATTGATTTCCAAGAAAGGAATATTAAAATAGAGAGAGAGAGAGAGAAAGGAAATGGTAAGGCGATAGAAAGAAAAATAATCAAAATAAAATGGACATTTTAAATAGTTTTTTTGACAATTTAAATTTTCTTTTAGTTGTCAAAAAAACTATTTAAAATGTCCTTCACAATCAAACAGAATAGACCCTTCGTAAAATTTCTTCCTCATTGACTCTAGCAATGCTCAAATGAAATAGCAAGGAGTTGAACCTCCAAAGCAAATAACAATCTCTAACCTTGTGACCAAGCTTTATTAGGCATTGTGACAGTAAATAGATGTGATTCTCCACACC
Source organism: Castanopsis chinensis (assembly GCA_032878915.1). Classification (NCBI taxonomy): domain Eukaryota; kingdom Viridiplantae; phylum Streptophyta; class Magnoliopsida; order Fagales; family Fagaceae; genus Castanopsis; species Castanopsis chinensis. The sequence goes on from JAVQMG010000121.1 coordinate 14,960,862, forward strand.
ACCAAAGTTGGGATAGAAAAAATCAGAGGCCATCAGAATCCTATGCCTTTTTGAGTCACCCATTACGTCATCTCAATCATCTGCAACAAAGATAATATTCTATTTATGAGATAGATATTATTTATTCAAGATGTAATAGCTTGATGAGAAAGTTAAAAACTACCAGCAAATCACATCATCAAAAGAGTAGAGGAAGAGCTATGATAAGCGTGTCAACTAGTAGGGAACTTTTTGCATTATGTTTCAGGTTATTTCTAGTAAAATTAGAATAAATATATATTAATCCAAGGCAATCTTATAGCGGAGAAAAGAAGAAGGTGAAATTGTGAAAACAGTGAGAGAGAGAGAGAGAGAGAGAGAGAGGCCCAGCTACCTCAAATTAGTCAGAAATTGCTTCCGTGACTTCAAAGGAAATTGTTATGGGGGAATTTGCAGTTTCTTTATCGAATCTAAGTTAATCCAAATGGTATTAGAGGGGGGAAGTTTTTTTGTCTTACGGATTTTCAAATATGGCAAACAATTTATGAGATCTGTGTTTATGGGCAAGAAAGCAGCACAGTGGTTGATGTCTAAAATTGAGATTATTGTCGTTGAAGATAATGCCAAACAATTTTTCACGTTTCAGGATGGTGATACATGAATACCAAAATGCAAATATAAACTTCAAATTACATATAAGATAAACAGAAGACAGAAGGATTTTATATTTTACCCAGCAGTTGAGACGTTGAATGTAGTGTACTATTGCTTTTTTTTTTTTTTTAAAGAAAAATGTAGGGACAATCCTTTGCTCAGACTGCAAAAACTAGAGCAGCCATGGCATCCCTCCAAATAGTTTTGGTAATGAGCGCCTATCGCACTATCATATCATCATGATAGTACGCCATGATAAACCTCTCCCGTGGAAATACCACCCCACCCCTTCCTCAAGAGGGAAGCGCTCGGCCTTAGGTGCTTTGCACTATTGCTTTTCTCTTATACAATAATCCAAGCTAAGCTTATGGGAGTGAGAAAAAGGAGCGGAAACTTGAGACTTTGGGATGGTAAATGGTAACTAAAATAGTACTAGTATTACTGTTTACGTGGCTGCAACTAGATGTCACATGAGGATATATTGGTAAGAATTCAAGAGAGGGATATACAATTATTTTGGGATCAATTCCAGCCCATGGCAGAAAAGAGAGATAGTGAAGAACTGAAGATTCCAAAGAGTGGGTCACAGTTTTGAGGCTGGTCTGGTCAGGTGCTGAGACTTGAAAGATTGTCAAAATGAGATTGCATATGCTAGTTCTGCTACAATGTCACATGCTCGAAAGCAAAGTTTGCAATTCCTTGTCCATTGGAAGAATATTTTGGTATTGTCTATTCCAGCATGCCATTTCAGATTTACAGCTATATATACCTTAAGTCTTCATCACATCTAATGTCATAACTAAATTAAATCCATGTTATGAGCATGATTTGAACTGCAAGATGTCTTCATGGTAATATATGTCTCATGCTTCTCTTCCTTACTCTTTCTAGTTCTATGCTGTTCAGACAGCTATTTTTCTAATTAATCTTCATCCTACATCTGTACTTCAGTCTCATTCTCCTTGGTCTAAGTTGTATCACTCTAAACCAACCCTTTCTCAACCTAAAGTCTTTGCTTGTGCCTGTTGTCCATATCTTAGACCTTACACTTCTCACAAACTTGAACCTAGAACCAAGGAATGCACTTTTATAGGCTATTCTGTTCAATCCAAAGGTTATTTGTGTCATGGCAGATCCATTCAAACCATTTATACCTCCAGACATGTCTTGCTCAATGAAAGTTTTTTTCATTTTGCTTCTCCCAATACATCTCATACTTCCCCTTCTGTTTCTCCTGCTTCTTCTTCTTCCATTGATCCTTTACAGCTGTCAAACTTACTACATCGTCATTCTACCAATGCTCATTCTCTTCTAGGAACTGTGCCAACCTCAACATCTCCTCACTCTACTCCTATTTCTTCTCTAGACCCACTTCCTAATTCCATCGCTCTTCCCTCCTCTACTGTTACATATTCTGTTCCTCCTTCAGAAGTCTTGCCAACTACTCAGTCTCAACCTCCAGTTCCTGTTGTACATGTGCATCCTATGCGAACGAGGTCCAACCTTAGTATTACCAAACCTAAGCTGTGTTACCAGGTCACCATTGATTATACCAAAACAGAACCACCAAATTTCAAAGTGGCTTCTAATTTATAAACATCCTCAGTGGTGTTCAGCTAACAACCATGAATCAATCAATAGCTTAGCCTAATGGGACCAAATTTCAAATGCTAAATCAACAAAAATAAATTTAGGATGAATCAATAGCTCCAGTTGCTCACAAAAATAATACCAAATCAAAGTATCAAACTCGCATATTCTAAGAAGAACAAGAAAACAAAATTAACAAGATAAACCCGATCACAAATTGCAGAAATGTCTGAATAAGAAACCCAAAAAAAAAAAAAAAAACCTAAATCAAGTTGACAAGCATGAATCAATAGGTCAGGGGCCATTACTCAACAGCTCAATCAATCGGAAGCCATTAGAAAGAATGAGAGTGAAATTACCTGCCATATAAACAAGAAATCGACCCCCACGGCGGCGATGGGGGGATCCTCAACCCTTCAAGGCGGCGGCGATGCGTGAGCTCGAAAGTCGAGGGAGAGAGAGAAATGTGACCTGAGAGAGTGGTGTGGGAAACAAAAATAGTAATTAAACGAAACAACGGGCTCGGTGTCTTTGGTATAAAAAAATAAATGGGTGAAAAATATACAGATTTTTTTTTTTTTTTTACTTTCTTTTTTATAAAAACAAGTTTTCAATAACTCGTTTTCAATTCTTATTGCTTACCTTTCACTTTTGCTGGGGAACCATGAGTTATGTAACTTGAAATGAAAACAAGATTTTTCAATTGGTATGTCACTTATGAGATTTGGTAGCCATATTGTAATTTTTTAGAGCAAAGTGGGTCCCAATTGTAAGTCTAGTCCCATCAAATACTAGAGAAATAATGATCATCAACTGTTATGTGCACTGTTCACCTTCAACTTTACTACTTTTCCTTTGTTGCTTTCATTCATTTTCATTCTCTCTTCACTTTCACTCCTAGCTCTTCGTTCTTGTTTTCGAAAGGTGAGAAAAAAGTCTTCTGATAGAGCTCCTGTTCTTGCCGAAGCTGGGTCCTAAACCTCAAAACTCGTCATCTAAACATCCACCCCCACTATCCGCCACTCAACCACTACCCCTACTAACATCCATGGTCTTTGGTCATCATGCTCCATTATCACTGATTTTTTGTAGTACCTACTAATGTCCCTGGTCTTCAGTCGCCATTCTCCATTATCGCTGATTTTTTCGTAATATTTTCAACAATACAATTAAACACTTTAATGTTTTATTTATATATTTTTTCATCTGAAATAATTTTATAATTATAAATTATGATTTGTATATCATTTTATAATTTTAAAGAAACCTCTTTAAAGTTTGCAGTATGCTGTTACTTAATAAATAATTATTTTCGTTATAGAAAAAAAAAACTCAAGAATATGAAGATATTTGAAGATGATAAAATTGAGGCAGACGGACTCGTTCAACAAAACTTAAAATAGGCGACGATAATGGAATAATGGATGATCAAAACATAAGGAGAAAGTGACGGATGAATGCGCCGAACGGAGAATATATAAAACGGATTGATCCTCCATAGTGGACGGATTCTAGCTAAACGGACACAAGAGAGCTGGATATCAAGGCCACGTGGCATCTACATGGCTTAAGTGGTCTCCAAGGAACCCTAAATGGAAATTTCTTGCACTGTACGATTAACCCAAATCAATAGAATCCCAATATGGGAAGAATCCTGCAAAATACGTACATTTATGAGGATCTTCTTCAAAAAGAAACATCTTCTTAGCCAATAAACGAAAGTTGATTCTACACTATTATAAAAACCCAAAACCCTCAAAAAATAAGGTACGCATAATTTACTCCAATTCTAGCACTCTAGAGTTATGAAAATTCTCTAACTTAAACTTTTAAGGGTATTAGAGCGGTACCACACCAGTACTCTCTGTAGAGTCTTCTTCTTTTTTATTGTGCAGGTCTTATTTAAGAGCATGCAAAGACCATGTAGCTTACTGACGATTTTTCAGTATTATCAATATTGAAATTGAATATATTAGCCATCATCTTTGATTTGCAGCCTAAGAAAGTTTTTAAAATTGATTAAAGTGGCACTGTGGCAGTTTTCTTAGAAAAGTAAATCTTCAAAAAGTAGATTTTAATAACCAAATCACCAAACTGGAAATGAAATACTTCTGCCACAAAAATCAAGTTTATAATAATAATAAAAATGTATATAAATCAAAGCCAAGCATTTGTTTAATATTATTAAAGTAAGATTTTATTTCCTTGATAAAATATATGGAAGTAAGTAGGAGACAGCTTTTTTTATTTCCTTGATAAAATATATGGAAGTAAATAGCAGACGTTCTTAAAGAAACTGACGGTGGTATATATTTGAAAAACCTATCTCTTTGATTTACTAAACAAGTTTTACAACAAGAATAACCTTGATAGCATATAAAGAGAAGAAAATGAATGTTGCCAATTGGAATTTCTAAGGAGATTGGAAAAAGTTTGTGGCTAATGGTGAGAGCTCAAGTGCTCGACCATGATTATCTCATCGCAGCAACCTCATAAGTGGTGGTAGAAGCCACATCAATAAGATTGCTCATATCTTTCTTAATATATTTTCACCTTAAATTATTTTACAGTTATAAAAGATTCATTGTCTAACCAAACGCAACTCTAATGTCCAAAAATAAGTCAAGCTGAAAGACCAAGTCATTAACGCATATCAAGCTTAGCAAACAAAGGGGAAAAAGATAAAATATTTACTATATTTACTTGTAGCAAGACACTTTCCATATGGAATAATAGATACAATATAAAGAAACACAATGATATTGGGCTTTTGCCCTTATTTTGTAAACATAACAACGACGTGTCCAAATTTTAATACTATTTAGGTCTATGTCTCTATTTTTAGATCTCGATTTTAATAAATTAAGTTTGGTATAAAACTCGATATCTTCAAAATCGAGTTATATGTAAATTTTTAATTGAAACTCAACTTTAGCAAAGTCAAGTTTCACTTAAATTTTGTTTAAAAATTAAGTGGCGAAATATGCATAAAACTCGACATTACTAATGTCGAGTTCTACTTGTAACTCGATTTTGTTAAAATCTAGTTTCAAAACAGGGACACGGGTCTAAATAGTTTCAAAACAGGGACATATTGTTGTTATTTTTGCAAAATAAGGGCAAAGACCCAATATTCCCCGAAAAACACATGTAATTGCTCGGGCAGTCGGGCAATTGCATTTACTCGTAACTACCTTACACTTACACCACAACAATTACACGCAGTTGCAAAGCAACAAAGAGGTGGAGGTGAGAAGCAAATGAGTGGGGAAATACCAAAATGCGAAAAAGTAAAATTGACTATGACCAAAGAGATAGAAAGTGTGGTGAGTGGTTTTTTTTTTTTTTTTTAAAGGCTCGTACGGCACGTATCATTGCCTTGGTCCATTTAAACCTAAACTTTATGGTGTGGGACCACTAAAGCTGCTTAGGGCTATCTATATGGGCACAGCATTTTTAAAATGAAACATCACAACTTGAATCACAACCCTCAGATTTGCAATGATGATGCTTTAAGAGACTACTACCATTAGGCAGCCACCTTTCGTGGTTGGAGAAAGGGTTAATTATATATAGATATTCTATACGGAATAATAGCCATTTGAAGCTAATACATGAAAGACACTACCACTGCCCCATTCAGGCGAGTTGGCACCCGAGTGTCTATTTGGCCTGTTGCTCGGGGGTTCAAGCCACCACATTTACCTAGCAAAAAATAAATAAATAAAATAAAATAAAATAAAATACATGAAAGACACTCAAATGTCCATTACACAAAGGTCCTAGATACTTTTTTAATTATATATAAAAAAGAAGGGAAAAGCTTAACCATTAAGCCATATAACAAAGCTTCTTGGAGAGGCATTGTACAAATTTTCTTCATGAAGATTTCCAAAGTTGCTGAAAGCTTCTAGAAAAAAAAAAAAGGTTTTTTCTTTTTTTAAAGTTTTTTTTTACACATTCTTTGTGAGTGCCCTTTTGGGCCTTTTCTTTTATAAATTTTTTTATTGGTGGAATAAGCATGGAATTTTGGGAATAGCTTATCTAGTTTTTTTTATAATATTCATTTACTGAAAGTGTGCTAAAGTATACTTGCATTTTGAATTATTTTGAAAAAGAATAAGAAAATGCTAGAAAAAGTGAAGTTTTAAAAAGCTGTATATAAAAACCAAAGAAAGTTAAAAACTAAAAGTTGAGACTAAACACACTCCTAGTGTCCATGTGAGAATAATTTATTTAGCTTTTTACTGAAATTTTTTTTGTTGAAAGTATATTAAAGTATACTTGTACCTTGAAAATAATTTTAAAAAATTAGAAAAAGTGAGGAAATGTGAGGTTTTAAAATGTTATATATAAAAACTGTATATAAAAGTTAAAAGCTAAAACTGATGCCAATCAGACGCTAGTATCATTCCATTAAACTTAATACTCTAGCTTGGTTTGGTTCCAATTCTCATTTGAGGAAAGATTTCCATTTTCTTAGAGGAAACTAGTTTTTTCTATTAGATCTGTAGACCCCTTATCCTTTGGCCTGACAGGAATCAAGTTGTCTTATAATTTTAATGGCTAACAATAACCTTCATAAATTGTATTTAAACAAAGTTTTAGGGTCCGCTTGGTTGGGAAGATGGAAAAGTAGAATAATAGAAAATGGAGAGAGGATGGAAAAGTGAGAGGATATAAAAAATTTTAGTTTTCCTTATTTGTATTTGGTTGGAAGGGAGGAGAGATAATTTTTTTTTTGTTTAGTTGAAAATAAAGTTTGTATAAATTTACCATCATGTCTCTATTAAATTAAACAAAAAGTAACACATTATATTTATAAAAAATAATGTATATATGGACACTTCTATAAAAAAAAAAAGCATAAGAAATTAACCCAGAATTGTTTTCTAAAAAAAACAAAAACAAAAACCAACCAAAATTAATGAGAAAATAAACATATGAGCACCCAAAAAGATGAAAAAGAAAAAGAAAGCTACACATCTAGAAAAAAAATCAAAGAAAAAAAAAGCCAACACGTTAGTACCAAAGAAAGGAAAAAAGAAAAAGAAAAAAAGAAGCTTACACGTTGGAGACTTAGAGGTGAATTTCAATGTTATTTTTGGAAGCTTATTTTATGAGTTTTTCTTTCTCAATTTTTTCTGTATTTTAGGTAAAAAACTTTTTGGTGGGCCCAAGAAAAAAAGATATGGATTTTACCATTTATTTTCCTTTCTTTTCATTTAACCAAACACAATCTAAAAAAGTTTCCCTTTTTATTTTCTCCTCTAAACAAAGACGCCTTTAGTTTAATTTACTATGCAAGCAAGGTCAACCAGGAAGAGGATCAATAGTTAACTTTAAAAATTATAAGATTAAGGTTTTGTTGTTCGTTGCATTGTAAATGTTGTTGTAATTAGATTAGGAAAAAACAAAACTATTATAATGGTTAACAAATAAAAAATTGAAGAGATATAGTTTTCCTCGAATATATATATATATATATAAATATATATTGTAGAAAAAAAAATCTATTTGTGTGATAATATTATATACTACATGTATTTTTGATTGTGACATAGATGACCTTTTTTTTTTTTTTTTTTGGCTGAATAGATAACCTTTCTATTTAATACTGTTGAGAGGTAAAAATCTATGTGAACCTCATAAAAGGTTAGGACCTTATTAAGAATGGCTCTTTATTAGCTATTGTGACCCTTCAATAAATTTAAATTATTGAGGAGGAGCTATAAATTAAAATTCTATAGTATTTCCAAAAAAAAAAAGTCGCATCTATTAGTCCAAAAAGACTACATTTATCACATAAATGGATGCAATAAGAATTTTGAAAATGAAACCAAATTTGATGGATTACCAAAATAAAATTTTCAAAATTGATAGACCATAATGAAAATACCCCTCTCTCTAATTGGTTTCATTTTCAAATTTATTTTTTCATGTCTTGTATTTACTGAAGGGTCACATTAGTTACAGGCATGAACGAATCAAATGAAAAATTTCAGACTCAAAGAATAAAAATAAAAATAATCACAATCTATCAAAATAAAAAGTACTCTTAAATCTTAATTAATAAAAAACTAATAAGAACAACCAATGACGTAGTGGGCCTCTGGCTTTCGAAAAGAGCGAGGAACCTGAAAGATGCTTCACAAAAAGCAATAGACTTTAAATGGGAATCGAATCGTGGACCTTACAGCATTCGCAACTAAAGTCGTTAATTTCGAGGCCCGCACACAACAAATCAGTACGAAAACCAACCTCTCTACTCACCAAAAGAAAAAAAAAAAAAAAAAAAAAGAAAAAGAAAAAGAAAGGGGGTAACCAATAATTTTTTTTTTAAACAATAATAAGGATTAGTTAGGTCACGCCAACTCATAACAGGGTGCTGGGATTAAAACTCATCCATTAAAGATTGGCTGCATCCAAAATAAATGGGTTTTAACCCGAGCGCCCTGTCCAGGAGTTGGCGTAACCTAGCTAACTCCTATTATTGTTTGTAAAAAAAAAAAAAACAAATAATATGAAAAATGCTAGAAATAATTTTTTTTTTTAAATTTACAAATTGCTTGTAAGTGATTATTGGTAATAAACATGCGATGTTATTGCTTAACTCAAATGAAAACTATTAAGAAGCTGACTGTTTGTAATCTTATTATAAAATAATTTGTGCTGGTAGTATTACTTAAACATTATAGGCTAATATATCCGAAATTTGTGCTACTACAATTCTAAAAAAAAAAAAATAAATTGTGCTACTACCGGTTAGGTAGTTAGGTTTAAGGCATTTTAAAACTTACTAATTTAGTATTTAAATTCAACGTGGTTTATGAGATAGTTGAAAAAAAAAAATATGTGTTTAGAAACTAAGTTGACTTTAAAAACCAAATTGGTCAATTTTAAATTTTAAATTCTCTTGAACTTTTTTTGTTTTTGTTTTTTTAGAATGAATTCTCTTGAACTTGGTTCCAAAACATCAAGAATGGTAAAAGAAGTTCACCGAAATTAATGTAAACGAATATGAATTATATGCTCACTCAAAGACTTTTGCTGTTCGTCGGTCCATTGGTCTTCTCTCTCACTCACACACATACACTGATACATATAAAAACTCGCGCTCTGTCTCTCTTTCTCACACACACCCACACACACACACACACACACGCAAACACAAACGCAAACACACAAACAGAGATTACTGACAAAAAGCCTGAGTGAAAGAAAGAAAAACAACGATGATGGCAAGTGCTACCTAGACTTGTTGATTCTATATAACTTTAGTTTATGGTCATTCTTATTATCTTGTTTTTTCTTATTTCTCTTCTCTTCTACTTCACAACTTCGAGTCCACAGCAGCACACAATGCCAGACGGCGGAGACGATCGTCCTTCCGCCGGTACTACGGAGTTTGGTGCTACCGTCGCCACATCCTCTTCGGGTGTCTCTGACTCTGGGGTTCATGTTGATCGTGATGATAGTGTTGATCATGATGATGGAGTGGAAGCAGGTTCAGCAACTCGTGCGACTGATAAAGATCCTAGAAAGACTGCCAGAAAGTACGTTCCTTTTCATCTCTATGCTTCATTTCTCTTCTGGGTTTTCATTTTTATTTTTGCCAGAAACTTCTTTCTAGAAAAGTTGTTTTTTTTTTTTTTTTTGGGTTGCATTGGTTTTTGTGTGTGTGTGGCTTTTTCCCTGCTTGGCTGCTGGGAAAGCTGAGGAAAATTTATGTAGAATGGGTTCTATGCTTTTGAATTCTATATCGTTTTCGGAGGATTATAATGCTTGATGGACATGGGCTAAAATAGTGGTGCCACACTTAGTTCTTTGAGTTCTCAAACTTTCTGGGTACTCTCTGAAACATAAATTTTGTGTTCTTACTCTACAATTTTTCATAGAAACTGGGCAAGTAACGAAATGCTGGGGTTTATGCTTTTCTTAAGGCTTTGTTTACAGAACACATAAGCACAGCTTAAGCAATCCAATTGTGTTTGGCTTTGCTGGTTTAAATTGTAATGCAAAATTTCTTTTTTCTTCAGAAGATAGGAGGAGCTTATTGTTGGTTATGTTGTTTTGTGATTATGTTTCCTGAAGGTACCAGTTAGAGCTATTCAAGAAAGCTTTGGAGGAGAATATAATTGTTTATCTGGGGACAGGTTGTGGAAAGACCCACATTGCGATTCTGCTTATACACGAGCTGGGTCACTTGATAAAGAAGCCCCAGAAGAACATATGCGTCTTTCTTGCTCCTACGGTGGCTCTGGTTCAGCAGGTAAGCTACTATCTATTTATGTTGGTTTTATAATTCAAAGTTCAATTTTGGGCTGTATTGAAGTTTGAGACAATCTTTGAAGTTTATATGGCTAGTACATTGCAAAATAATGTACTTGTTTGCTCCTTGGCTTGGTTTATAGTGCTTATGTATGCAATTTCTCATTTCTAGTCTAGAGTTTAAGAAGGGGCTTTTTGATTCTATGTGCATTCACCTTGGAAGGGAGTTTTGCATTTAATAAATAGAATCATTTTTGATAGGTAAAAATAATTTTATTGAGATGGGACTGCCTCGTGAAAATAGTCATGAAGTAGCCTACAAAATTACAATTGGAAAAATATTTACATATGGATCTACTTTATGAAGGAATGAATAGAGTTACTACTTGTGAGACTTGATACAAAAGACCACTCATAAAGAGAACTAATGAAAGATACTTGCAATTGAATTGACGTGCACTCCACATCTTCAAAAGTAGGCTGATTTCCTTCCATATAGTCCACGTCAAAGTTAAGGGTGTAATAAGGTTCTAGATATTTGAATTAGGTCCCCTACTCTGCCACCCACATAATCAATCAAAAATCTTCTTTGGTAATACTTACCAAACCCCAAACATCCTGAATATCAAACTCCATAACTAGGCCACATTACAATAAATCACAAGGTGGTCCACGGTCTCCCTGCTACAATGGGACCTACAAGACCAACTCACCATCGAGTAACTCCTCTTGATGAGTTTCTCACGGGTAAGAATGTTCTCCCAATTTGCCATCCACACAAAAAAAGAAACTATCCTATGAACATCGTTACACCTTACTGTGAACTCCTGATTATACTGTGAACTCATTACTCCTTGATATATATTAACAAAATCAAAATAAGGCTAGACTACCAGAAAATACATAAGTGTCAATTGGTATCTCATTACCTTTGAGGACATATCGACCATATTTTACTAGTTCGTATAGTAGCACACAGGTAAACATTGCCATCAAGGTTTCTCTTAGAATCTATACATAAAAACAAAGAGTTTTCAGCAATTAGGATATTTATGCATATTATGGTTTTGACCAAATTATCTATTCTTCATTAGTTATTTTGCTTACAAACTATGAAATGTCCACGTTGTTTCTTCTTCTCATAAGTTACATGCATGAATCAGGATAGGCAGTAGTCCCATTTAAAAACCAGTGAATTCCGTTAAGTGTTCAACCAACTTCATTAGCACGTTAGTAGGTAGTAGGGCTCAAATAAAGCACTAAGATCAACATTCTATTTATTTGAGCTAGATTGCACTTGACTATTAGCATCTGAGCAATAAGGATTGAGCATCCAATAGATATCTAATCATACCATTTCATTCCACAATCATTGAGTCCATTAATTTTCACTTTTTCTTGACATGTTTGGTTGAATTTTCTAATAATGTACTTGTTTATTTGATTGTTATACCTGCCGTGTAGACTGTTCTTTTCTTGTAATTATCCAGGTACAGAGGTTTTTTATTGCTAACTTTCCCTGTTTTATGGCTAAATTCAGTTGATGTACAAGGCATGGTCAAGTTTATTTCAAAGATCTTTTTTTATTTGCTAGTTGTATTTGGTAACTATTTATTATTATAATGTAAAGCATAAATGCAGTTGCTTCCATTCTGTTGTCACATGATTTTAATCGGTGCTTTTATTTTATTGTTATTTTTTCTGTCTTAGCAAGCCAAGGTTATAGAAAAGTCTATTGATTTCAAGGTTGGGGTCTATTGTGGGAGCACTAAGCAGTTGAAAAGCCATGAAGACTGGGATAAAGAAATTGAACAGTATGAGGTAGTTATACTAAACTGATCTAAAATTTATCACCCAAATTCATTCTGCGCATGGATGTATTCATCCTTCTGATCAAGTGTTGCATAGAATTGCGAAGTTATTGTTGCATATAATGTCGTCCTCTCATAGACCAAGTGTTATGAGATCAACATATGACAAGAATTGCTCTTAATTCCCTTTTATTAAGTTCAACAATTGAAAATGGGAAGTTACTTATCCCATGGCTGCTTCGTCGTCCTTGAAATGTTTCTGTTTATGCCATTTGTTTTCTGCAGATCCTAGTTATGACGCCTCAAATACTTCTGCGTAACTTGTCTCATTGCTTTATCAAGATGGAGCTAATTGTACTTTTGATATTTGATGAGTGCCATCATGCTCAAGTCAAAAGCAGCCATGCTTATGCGGAAATCATGAAAGTAAGGGACTCTTTCTCACACTTACAGCTAACATGCCTCACAAGTCCCCACATGCTTCTTTCTGGTCAGTAGTTTGATATAATTTTTTTAACGCAAATTATCTTGATCATGTTCTAGGTCTTCTATAAACCTGAAGTCGGAAAACTCCCCCGTATATTTGGCATGACTGCATCTCCAGTTGTGGGAAAAGGTAATTTGATGTCATGTTTTTGTTTGAAATTTGGAAATCGGACCCCAAAGAAATTGTCTGAACATGCCAGTTCTTTCATCATGATTTATAACTTGTTTGGTATATTATTTCTGATACTTAATGTTTGACTTGGAGGAGTCTAGACAAAATGAACTGGGAAAGAGTAGTAGTCAGTGGCGGAGCAACGTGCAAGGCCCAAAATTCTGAAATTTTTTATAATATATACTAAAGATATATAAGTTTATGAAGTTTGGCCCCTCATAAAGAACAGCCCCATCCACAACCCCCCCCCCTCCCAAAAAAAAAAAAAAAGGTCTAGCAAAATTTTCATTTTAAGTTTTGGATCATTCTTGGTTTTAAGGAGTTATTGATTTTATTAAAATTCCCATTTGGCTACACACATTTTTCATTTAATAATTTTCTTTTATTTATTAAAAAAAAAAAAAGCCGGATTGGAAATTTTAACATCTTTCTTACTTATCAAAAAAAAAGAAGAAATTTTAACTTTACAGGCGATAGACTGATATTGCTTGAAGAAATAGGGGGGATTATTTCAAACAAAAAATTATAATAATGGTGATTTTTTCAGTAATCTGATTGGTAATAGACAACCTTTGTTTATTCATTTATAGTTTAAAAGGATGATAATGTATCAAGATTATAAGTTATGGCTTACTCTAGTACTAAAAACAAGATTTTTAGTTTTCTTTCACACACATAACTTGGTCGGTTGGTCCTGCCAAGAAATTTTTTTTGGCTCCACCCTGGTATCAGTGATAGGTACTGCATATTGATGCTGTGTTAGTTTGATTATTAGATACATGCTACAAAAATTTGTTGGTACTCTCCTTTTAGAAGATAAAGCATTGGAATTTTTAAGATTTCTTGAACTAGTAGTACTTACTGAAAAAAAGAAGAAGAAGATTTCTTGAACTAGTAATTTTGTTGTTTTTTGAACAAAATGTTGTAGTCTTTCCTTTGCTTCGTAATAGTAATTCTGATTTAACCTAAAGTGAATCATAAAAGTAATTTTGATAAAGAGTAGCACTGACGTAATTTGGTGAATCCCACTAGTCTTGGACTTTATCTAGTTTTTTTTTTTTTTTTTGGGAGCAATATATGAAAAAAATTAAACATTATAGTAGGTTGAACATGTAAGCTAGACTGCTGATAAAGTCTAGAGGGGATTGTGCCAGAAGCCTAAGATTGATTCTGCTTTAATTGGATTTGAAGTGGGTAGGGGGTGGGAGTGGGCTAGTGAGAGGATCCCCTTTTTGTATAGCCTGTTTTATACCTTCTGGTGAAAAGAAGAAATAGAAAAAAAATTGGGCTGTTAGATTTTTTAAGAATTCTAATGAGGGATTTAGCCTCGCACTTGCAATGATCAAGGTATGTTATAATCTTGATTCTCTTGTAATATACCTTATTGGAGATCCTTGTGTTTCTGCCTAATGATAGTTCTTGAGACACTGTTCTGTGTTAGGAACCTAGAGAGGTTCCTAATGGGGATGGGTATGAATTGTAGGGGAGTTGATGGGAATTGTAAGGAAATTGACTTAATTCGAGGTAGTCACCCTCCATAGTGAAAGAGAGAGATTAAGAGAGAGAGAGGTAGATGCACTAATGCACTAACAAGTTGGTTTATTCTTCAAATTGCTGTCTCATATTGGATTACAATCATGTATTTATAGAAGACTAACTCTAATCTCATTGGCCCACATGGCCTCATCCTATGGATTCTATAATTCTCCATGTGCATTAATAATTCCAACATGTGCTAAATGTGATTAACATGCTTGGAATTCTAACTAATTAACTAACTAACTAAATCTCAATACAACAATTATTATGCATATAGCATTCCTAACATTTCCCTCTCCTTGAAAACACCTTGCCCACAAGTTGTTGTTGTGAAATAGCATCTTCATCAAAGGAGATCTTCCAATGGACCAATATCGTTGTGAAACTTTGATCACCATATTCATGCATTTCTCTTTGACAAGCGATCCCTTCAATGGTTCTTCAATCTTCAAGGTCTCATTGGTTCCTTGAACCTTGATATATTTTTGCATCTTTAAGACCTCATTTGATTCTAGAACCATTAAAATTCTTGGCTCTTGTATCTTGGGTTCTTGGATCACCGACACTTGGATTGTTAATTCTTGAATCATAGAATCTTGAATGGAAGCCTCCATTGGTGCATCAAGAATTGGTTTTTGGAAGATCATCATCACTTTCTTTGTTGGTTCTTTTGACTGAACTTCAAAGGCAGCATGTACATGTATATCATCATTCACTTTGACACAAAAATCAATATCTCGGCTTGCAAAAATAGTATTAGATTCTTGGAGATTGATTTGTTCTTCGAGTTTCATTGAATCACGAGATTGCAACTCCTCTTCCGTTCTGTTCTCAAGATTCTCTTGCAATCTTAAGAGTTCTTCTTTTATGGCCATGTTAGACTCAACCATGGCCTTGACATTCTCTGAAACTTCATTCACCATTTTTTGTAAGTCCTTCAAGATTTCTAGTCGATCATATTCACCCGCTTCGAGATCGACGGCTCTGATACCAAATGTTAGGAACCTAGAGGTTCCTAATGGGGATGGGTATGAATTGTAGGGGGGTTGATGGGAATTGTAAGGAAATTGACTTAATTCGAGGTAGTCACCCTCCATAGTGAAAGAGAGAGATTAAGAGAGAGAGAGGTAGATGCACTAATGCACTAACAAGTTGGTTTATTCTTCAAATTGATGTCTTATATTGGATTACAATCATGTATTTATAAAAGATTAATCTAATCTCATTGGCCCACATGGCCTCATCCTATTGATTCTATTATTCTCCATGTGCATTAATAATTCCAACATGTGCTAAATGTGATTAACATGCTTGGAATTCTAACTAACTAACTAACTAACTAAATCTCAATACAACAATTATTATGCATATAGCATTCCTAACATTCTGGTTATGTAGTTCATCTCTAGGTTGTCAATAACTCACCCCATTTCATTGTACCTTAATCTCTGCATGTATGTGCTACTCTTTCAGGTGCTGCTGATCCAGCAAATTTACAAAAAAGCATCAATAGTCTTGAAATTTTACTTAATGCAAAGGTGGGCTATAGAACTGTTGATTTGAGCTGTAATATGGGTTGATACGATAATTCACACTCTTTTCTACTATTGATGATGGTATAAATTAACATTGTTAACTAGGTTACTTAAGACAACTTATAAAATTTCACAAGATTTGCTTGTGCCCCCTAGAGTCAGTACCTTACAAATAGCTGTTTTACATGTTAAAGTATTCTTATCCTTTTAATATACATAACCAACCAGTGTTCTTGGAGCTCCCTCTTCGTTTTTAATTAAATATAATTTTACTTGTATATAATATTAAAAAAAAAAAAAAATGTTCCATGGTGGCATGTTGTGATCTTGACTAGTGCTCTGTTCCCTCACTTAAGTGCCTGTCACTCCTTTTTTTTGGGGGGGGGGGGGAGATGGGGTTGGTGAGGAGGGGGTTTGTATGCTACTTTATTTTCATTGATGCTCTCCATGGCCTTTGGTGCTGTTTGCCTGGATCAAGCAGTACTTGGTTTGGCCTAGGCATTCCAAAATCTAAACCACAATAAGCCTAAGTTAATGGGATTCAAGCCATCTTCATATGGGAGAACCTAAGGAGAGCTCACAAGGCTGTTCTTAGTTGTGTTTATGTTTGACCCTAAGTGTACTTGGTCTGCACGTATATATATCTGACCTACAAATTGTCTCTGCCATTTATGCAGCAGAGACTAGGTATGATTTGTATCTTTAAACTACAGTTTGCACTTAGGTCTGATACTGCAACATTTGTTTGATTAAAGTTTTCACTTCATGTAGTTTTCCACGATGTTGTGTAGGTTTATACTGTTGACGATAAGGAAGAATTGGATACTTTTGTGGCATCTCCTGTAGTTAGAGTATATGAGTATGGTCCCGTTCCAAATGGCACATCTAGCTACTATGTCACACACTGTAGTAAACTTGAGGAGATGAAACGCCAGGTATATTGTTGTGGCATTTATTTTGGTGATAACTTTGTTTTCCTCCAACTAGGTTTCACTTGTTGCTATTTCTCTGTGATATGAGCAGTGCATATCAACACTTAAAAGGAATGATCACCAAAGTCTGCTGAACGCAAAAAAACAACTAACCAGAAATCATGATAATATGATATTCTGTTTGGAAAATCTTGGCCTTTGGGGAGCATTACAAGTAAGCCATTGTAGCATCCAACCAATGTTTTTGGTTCTTCAAGATATTTATCTTATTTGCTCTTTTTACCCCCTGGTTTTATGCTGTTTTCCTTCAGAAATACTAATGTGTTTGTTGGTTTAAATTTGTCTAACTTTTTTCCATGTATCACCTTTTGTCAATGTTGCACATACTTCTGTGGTTTTTATCTTCTGCTGATCTCAACTAATGTTGATGCAATCATCTCTGGAACATACTTATATCCAAACATCTCTGAACTTTTATGGAAATACAACTGCATCTTAGGAGATTTCTTGAATGTGTGCTCATTATTGTGGAAAAAGAGGTTGGGTGGGTGTATGAGGGAGGATAGATGTAGGTTTTATGGAGATTACTGATAGATAGAGAGGAGGGCGTGGCATGTAACTGGAGTGGGTTTGGCTCCCTTATAATTTGTGTTTGAATTTTTGAATGTTTTTCTTTAGACCCATACGGACATGCGTGAATGACTCATAATGCAACTAAATATCACAAACTTTGAGAATGATAGAAGAGTCATGAAGCTGGCCTTTTTCCATCAAATACAGTGCAAATTTTACTGGCTCTGATATTTTGAGCCATGGTGTTTCAACATGTTGTCATTATGGAGAAGTTCTGTTTGTTGGGTCATTCTCTTTTGCTGGCTTCCAAGTATGAATATAATTATTATAATATTTTGTGATTCACTTTTGAGAGAATCATTCTTGTGGAATTTATTAAAATTTTTATGTAGCAAAACTAAAAAGGGAACCATTCTTGGGTCTTTGCCAATGACCTATCTTGGTATGCCATTGGGGGCGTCCTACAAGTCCCCTACTGTTTGGAATCCTATCTTGGAGAAGTTTGAGCGTAAGCTGGCCGGATGGAAGAAGATGTATTTGTCAAAAGGTGGAAGACTAACGCTGCTTAAAAGCACTCTATCCAATCTTCCTACATATTATTTATCTCTCTTTACCATCCCTACGCATGTGGCCAATAAAATTGAGAAGTTGCATAGGGACTTCTTGTGGGGGGATTCCAAGACACATTTGGTGGGATGGGACAAGGTGTGTGCACCTTTGGAATATGGTGGGTTAGGGGTAAGAAAATTAACTACTTTTAATAAAGCCTTACTAGGGAAGTGGTTATGGCGGTTTGGGGTTGAGGAGACAAGGCTTTGGAGAAGGGTTGTAGCTCTAAAGTTTGGGGAAGAGTGGGGGGGATGGACTTCCAAGCTAGGTAGAGGGGTTCACGGGTGTGGCTTGTGGAGAAGTATCCGTATGGGTTGGGAGGATTTTAGCAAAAATATTCGATTTGAGATAGGGGTGGGAGATAGAGTTAAGCTTTGGACAGATCATTGGTGTGGGGAGTTTCCTCTTCAATCGACTTATCCGAATGTATATGGGAGGGCTTCCAATAAAGAGGCATCGGTGGCCTCTTCTCTTGAACGTTTGGGGATAGAGGAACGAAGAAGCTGGAATGTTTATTTTATTCGGAGACCTAACGATTGGGAGATGGGTGATGTGGATGATTTTCTCCACACATTGGGTTCTAATCTTCCTCCCTCTGACAATGGAAATTGTTTACGATGGAAGTTGACGAAGAATGAGGATTTTGATGTCCGATCGTTTTACAATAAGTTAAGAAGACCATTGCCCATTATTTTTCCTTGGAAAGGTGTATGGAAGGTTAAGGCTCCTTGGCGTGTCTCCTTCTTTGTATGGACTGCCGTGTGGGATAAGATCCATACAGGTGATAATTTGAGGGGTAGAGGGATGGATTTTATTGACTGGTGCATTATGTGCCGTTGTAATGGGGAGACGGTGGATCATTTGCTACTTCATTGCGGTAAGGCTCATAGGTTGTGGAGTTGGGTGTTTAGATCCTTTGGGATTTCTTGGGTCTTGCCAAGAACGGTTGCAGATACTCTCTTTGGTTGGTGGAATTGGCTCGGAAAACATTCGTCTAGCATTTGGAATTTAGCTCCTTTGTGCTTAATGTGGTGTTTTTGGAGGGAGCGAAATTGGAGGACATTTGAGGACTTGGAAAGCTCGGATGACCATTTGTTGGCTTCTTTCAGTGGCTCCCTTTTCGACTAGTCTAGGGCTTGGGGAATCACCTCTAGTGACTCTCTCCCTATGTTTCTTAGCTCTCTCATTTTTTTTTAGTATTTTCCCTTTCTAT
This sequence comes from Castanopsis chinensis, assembly GCA_032878915.1. Taxonomy (NCBI): domain Eukaryota; kingdom Viridiplantae; phylum Streptophyta; class Magnoliopsida; order Fagales; family Fagaceae; genus Castanopsis; species Castanopsis chinensis. The sequence goes on from JAVQMG010000121.1 coordinate 14,980,226, forward strand.
TTTCTCTTTTCTTTATCTTATCTTTTTGTTTTTTTCTCTCTGCCTTATGCTTTTTTGCATAAGGCAGTGTTCTATTCAATATATATCCCTATTACTTATCCAAAAAAAAAAAAAAAAACTAATTTGAAAGTTATAGCTTGCAGTGCTACTTGGAAGCACTATTAATTAGATGAAGACTATGAGACATCTTGCTTATTACCGGATATTAGTGTCAATGACTGGTGAAAGTTCTGGGAACGGTGCAGATGGAGTAATATGGTTGATAATGTGGGATTTTTTGTTAAGTTAAATGATTTTTGCTTTTAATATGTTTGAAAAACAATATTTGTGTATTTTGGTGGATATCAAGTCAAATTCCGTTATATATTGTTGTTGTTATAAAGCTCTCACAAAGGGAGGTTTCCATTCTTTTCCTTGGAGAAGCATTTGAAAGGTGAAAGTTCCAGTAGAGGCTTTTTTTATATGGACTGCCACTATGGGAAAGATCCTTACTTTGGATAATTTGAGAAAGGGGAATATTTGTGCTGTCAATTGGTGTTGTTTATGCTAGAATAGTTGGAAATCTGGCGTTCATCAGCTTATCCATTGCACCTATGCTTGAAGGTTATGGAATTTCGTCTTATGTTTGTTTGGGGTTCCTTGGGTGATGCCAAAGCATGTGGTGGAGTTGTTGGGTCCCACTGTGTCTCATGTGGACCTAGGAGAGAGTAAAATCAACCCACCTTTGAGGCGGAGGAACACTCAATATTGGATTTGCAGTGTTTGTTTTTTGTATGATTGGATGGCTGTGATGAGTGTTCATTCTTTCTCTTCTCTTCTCTTCTCTTCTCTTGTAGAGTTTTTAGATTTATGTACTTTCTGTTGATTCTTGCCTTTCCTTTGTACACGAAGGCTAGCATGTTTTTTTTTTTTTGTTCTTTTCAATAAAATTTTTAATTATTAAAAAAAGGATTGTGGATATTAAGTTGCTTTTAGGAAGTGCCTTTGGCTGTCCTGACTTGCGTTTTATTTTTGTTTACTTTTTTTTTTTTGTGGGGTGGGGGGGGGGGGAGCGGGGAGTGGAATGTGATGAAGTAGTGGAATCCTCGGCTAATTTTAATTATAATTAAAGATGAGAATCAGCTTTGCATGTTGTTAGACACCATTCATCTTGTCTATACCATATGAAACCTTTTCTCATATGATGTGATAGACTAACATGATATGTGCATTTAGTGTTGCCTTATCAGTTAGGAACCTTTCTGTTCAATACCTATAGTGTGCAAACTTCATATTCTTGATGTTCAAGTTAAAGTAGAGATGCTTCTTAATTCCAGTAGCTGAAATTATGTGTTCTTCAATTGGAGGTTGCTTGCATGTTTGTAATTTTCTATCTTGTTTTGTTTTCCCCTTTTCAAGGCTAGTCGCATTCTTTTGAGTGGTGATCACTCTGAGCGGAACGAATTAATAGAGGTGGATGAAAATTTCAGTGATGACTCTGTATGTAAAAGATATCTAGCTCAGGCTGCCGAAGTCTTTGATTCTGATTTAATGAAAGGTATTAGAATGTGTTTAGAAATATTTTGGTTGCAGCCAATAATATCTTCCTGGCACTATCTCTATTCAAATGATCATAACTTAGTGTATAAACAATGTTGTGTGCTTTAAATATTTGAAATAAGATAACATTTAATCTACGATTACTATAAGTTTTTACTCTTATAGTTTATAAGTATTTATATTTTTATCTGTAGATGGCATTGCATCTGATCTGTCGTGTGTTGAGATCTTAAAGGAGCCGTATTTCTCAAGAAAGCTTTTATGCCTTATTGGAATTCTTTCATCCATCAGGTTGGTACTAAAAATCTGTGTGTGTGTGTGTGTGCGTAAGTGCTGATAAATTGTTTTTTGTGCCTTCTATGACAAATATGTCTTTTAACTTCTTGACTATTAGTACTTATGAAAAAAGACTAATAGATTGGAATAGATGACTCAATATAACAATCTCTTAAGGAATGGTTTTTTGTGTTTGTCACGGTTCAACTGTAACACCTCCTACTCATTCCATGTACTCCCTCTTAAACTTCAAAATAAGGGAGTAACTCTTTCCATTTCCCCCGTTAAAACTCCCAAACAAGGGAATATAAGGAATATTCCAAAATAATTCCTTTCATTTCATTCCTTCCCTTCCTCCCTAATGGAGTGTAAGTGGAGATGTGCCTTAAATAGTCTATTCAACTGAACTCAATTAAGCCTTAATCCAAACTAAATTGCAGCTGCTTCATCGATCCTTTTCCAACTAATTGGGTTGTTCACATGCTTCTATTTACTGCCATTATATTATATCACGGGTGATTCTTCTCTTCACCTTCTTGTTTGTCACATCCTTCTTCACTATCTACCTTGTAAATATGCAACAAATCTTTTCCTCCCATTTTTTAATTCACCTCTCTCTCTCTCTCTCTGTGTGCCAACATATTGATAATCAAACTGACTGAGCTGGATGAGGAGCAATGTTAGTCAGAGTTTGAACAACCAAATAGACACCCTTATTTTGACTAAGCGTGTCCTTATCTAGCATTAAGGAATAAGCAGCACCAAGAAACAATCAGGCCCCTTGAAGTAACCAAAAACCCCAATTCTTATCTGGATCAAGCCATCCTTATCCAAGATAGTAAGTAACCAACATCGATAACCAAACAGAGGCAAACAGGAGTATCCTTATCAAGATTAAGGTGTCATTATCTGGGATAATAAATAACCAACACCACAAACAAAACAAAAATCTTCCTTGTCGAGCTTGACTATTGAAAATGCTATCGATCCTCAGAAACTCTCAGTGACCACCACACCAGCACAAATAAAGGTCATTGATGGCCCAAAAAACACGATATGCTCCTAAGTATGTTGGAAACCACCATGCTTCTGTCAAAACGACCGGGAACTGAAAGGAAGAGCTTTTATAAAAACAGGGCTGACAGTCTTGCATTAGGGATTCAGTATATTTACAAAAGTGCCACAACCTATTTTTGTAGTTTCTGGAACTGTTTTTTTTTAAAATACCGCTTTGGAGTATTCTAAAAATTGTTCTATATAGTGTTTTTTGAATTGCTATTTTTTAAGAACTGAAAACAGAAAATACCCAACCAAATGCCATGAGCAAACTTGTTTTTGTTTTTGTTTCTTATTTATTTATTTCAATTTTGAACAAGTGCAAACAATCATGCCTATACATGTATGTGTGTGTTTGTAGGCAATTATTCTGATAAAACTTGACTTGTTTCCTTTTCTCAGGTTACAACCAAATAGTAAATGTATAATATTTGTTAATAGGGTTGTTACTGCGAGATCTTTGTCGTCAATATTACAGAAGCTTAAGATATTAGCATCTTGGAAGTGTGATTTTCTTGTGGGAATCAATGCTGCACTCAAAAGTATGTCCCGGAAGACCATGAACATTATACTTGAGAGATTTCAATCGGGAGAGGTAATGCTTAATGTTTTAAAGATTTTATCGTTGGTTTCTTTTCTTTGATAGCATCTAAAAAATAATCAAATTGAACTTAACTTTTCTTAATATATTCTAAGATGCATTAGACAATACGTTTATCCCTTATATGTGCACATAAGGGACAAACATATTGGATGCTCATTTGTTACATGAAACTGGGTGCACCAACGTCTGACATGACAGCGGGGGTCTTGGTATGAGATTTGTTTGACATGCTTATTATTGGACATGTATGCATCAGAGATGCCAGAAAAAGGAATAGTGCTGCTTATTGGAAATTACTATAAGCTGTTACAAGAACAATGTTGTCCATGTCTCTATGAAAATTGTTACATTGTGTGGTATCAAGTAACAAACAAAGAGCAGAGTTTCAGACTAAACTGTTTGAGGATCTTTATTGTAGAAAGTGTTATCGAGTGCGATCCATCACATAATGGTTTACATTATCAAGCAATTAACGGATGATATAGGATAGGTTTAGGAGCTGTTCCTTAGGGCACTTGTCTCTTATTAGAGAATTCTTCATTTTTCAGTAACACTTTTCAAATATTTCTTGAATTACTATGACCCAAAAACATCACCACAAGAAAACCTTCCAATAAGGACCAAATTCCCTTCTGGTCGCATTGACATTAATCATTTTTGACTCAGGTTATTTATGGGACCATTGAGTATTGCTAGAAAGGGAAAAAATTGTATCGTTCTAGAGAACCATTGGTGAGGTATTGCTATTCTAGGTGTCCCTACAAGCTTCATTATCAGAATATTCCTTGTAATATTCTATAAATCTTCTTCTATATACATGTGGAATGAATTAGGTGAGGGCTGTATATAGAAAACAGCTCCTCACTTCTCATATTCTCTTCTTATTTACATCTTCCTTTTTATTAACAAGTATTTAATGGGTGGAAAATACGTGCTAATATAAAATAGCAGTGCACTCAAATATTCCTTTCCTATCTAATAAGCATAACGTTGAAAAGGCTTGGTGATGGTGATGATCATTGAGACCCTTTTTTGCAATATATTGACTCTGTTAAGAGTCTCCAATCCAAAAGCTTAAGTCAGTAAGTGGTGAGGACTAACAAGACACACCGATAAGCAACATACCCGATGGGATTCCTTCAAACTTCTTTTCTGGTCCGTGCCCTACAGAATTAATCTAAGACAAATGGGCTTGACGACCGAACTGAAACAAAGACCAATGTGCCTGGCACTAGGAGCAACAACAAACAAAGTGAGCTCTAATACAACATTAGAGCATCCAACCCAAAAGGCCTAAGCTAATGGGCAATGAAAAATTTACAATATTGTATCACTCATCCTCATGTGTGGGTCCACACTTCTCCTCAATTAGTTGACAAATTACCACTTATCGTAATAGCTTAAATGATGGTGAATCACTTAACCATTATTCTAATACTCCTTGCATATGGAACTAGACTCTTTCTCAATAAGTGGGGTCCAACTTGTGGAATTTTCAACTTTAAATGGGAGGAAGAGTGGAAACATGGTTTGAATTTGGGACTGCCTGATTTGATCCTATAAAAAACTTAAACTATCACTTACCTAACAAGCATACGCTGATTGTAAATGGTGAATTAATCACATAACAAGCGATAAGCTCAAACTTCCCTCAATGAGTGGGTGGTCAACATGTGCAATTTTAACTTCATTGGCAAATATTGAGTGGAGACATGGTTCAAAAACCTGTTTTATTTATTATTATTTTGTATCCATTTATTTTATATAGAGAAACCTGCTTTGATACCATGACAAATTACCATTTATCCCAATCGTGTAAGCTGATGGAAAATGATGAATTTAATCAATTAACTATTATTCTAATAAACTCTCTAGAGATTGAGGCTAATCGTTAATTTCTACTGGTGTTGCTTTGGCAGTTAAATCTGTTGATTGCTACTAAAGTTGGTGAAGAAGGACTTGATATTCAGACATGTTGTCTTGTGATACGGTTTGATCTTCCAGAAACTGTTTCTAGCTTCATACAATCAAGGGGTCGTGCACGAATGCCTCAGTCTGAATATGTGTTTTTGGTGGACAGGTGTCTTTTTAAAGCATGCATTGTATGTAAGTGCATCCATTGGTTCTTTTTCTTTTTCTAAATAAGACTAACTACCATTTATGTTCTTGATTCAGAGGCAACCAGAAGGAGCTAGATTTGATAAAAGATTTTCAAAAAGATGAAGATCGAATGAACATGGAAATTACTAATCGAACATCAAATGAAACCTTTATTGGTTCTGAAGAAAAGATTTATAAAGTTGATTCATCTGGTGCTTCTATCAACTCTGGATATAGCATCTCATTACTCCACCAATATTGTTCAAAACTCCCCTGTGATGAGTATGCCTTTTTTCTAATTATGATCATTGTTTCACTTGAAAATTATGAGTTTAATCACTTAAAAACTCTGTGAACTTTGCATAACTGATCATATCTATATTTTGAGATGTATTGTGTGGTTTCTTTTCTTGGCAGGTTTTTTGACCCCAAGCCAGTATTTTCTTATTTTGATGACTTAGGGGGTACTGTCTGCCACATAAATTTACCTCCCAATGCTCCACAACGTCAAGTTGTTGGTGCCCCACAATCTTCAACTGAAGCTGCTAAAAAAGATGCCTGTCTGAAAGCAATTGAAATGTTACATAAAATGGGTGCCTTGAATGACTATCTCCTGGTTGGGCAAGATGATGTAGATGATGTCGGATTGGGGCCGGATTCTTCTGACTCAGATAGCTTTGAAGGTTGAAGCATTGAGCCAAAGAAATTTTGTTTATTAATGTTTCTTCTCTTCTTTTTTTCATTATGTCATATCAATTGTCTTTGATTTTGCATGTTGTCAGGTGAGGGTCCACGAGCTGAACTACATGAGATGCTAGTTCCTGCTGTGCTAAAAGAACCGTGGACTAACTTGGAGAATCCTGTCCGTTTTTACTCTTACTATATAGAATTTATTCCTAGTCCTGAGGATAGGATCTACAAAAAATTTAGTCTATTTGTCAAAGCAGCCCTGCCTGAAGAGGCCGAGAGAATGGAACTTGTTCTTCATTTGGCTCATGGTAGATCTGTGATGACCAAGTTTGTGCCATCAGGAGTTGTAGAATTTGATAAAGATGAGGTAGATGGCATCTGTTGGACAAAATTTTATGATGGTAAACTAATTTTCTGATGTTGTCCAATTTATATTTTTACAGATTGTGCTGGCACAGAATTTTCAAGAAATGTATCTCAAGGTCATCCTTGACCGATCAAAATTTGTTCCTGAATCTGTTTCCTTGGGAAAAAGCAATACTTGTGAATCGAGTTCATTGACCTTCTACCTGTTGCTTCCAGTAATTTTTCATGATAGTGATAACAAATTTACCGTGGATTGGAAGATTATTAGAAGATGTTTATCTTCCCCTGTTTTTAGGACTGCAGAAGATGCCATGGAAAAGGAAAATTTTCCTTTGGGTGATCATTTGCTACTTGCCAATGGTTACAGAAGCATAAGTGAGGTTACGGATAGTTTAGTGCATGCTCCTCCATACAAACAGGGTTTTTTCTTCATCACTAACATAGTTGATGGAAAGAACGGACACAGCCCTCATTCAGAAACTTCAAGCTATGCAGAGCACTTGTATGAGAAGTATGCAACTAGGCTTCTTGACACTTCGTTGACTGTTTATACCATTTTGGATTACTCCTGAAACACATTTTATGTCATGTTATGCCTAATTTCTGCTTATTTAAAGGGAATTTGTTAACATATAATGAACTTAAAAGCATAATAATAAATATCTAATTTATATATGTGTATACAAAATGTACTAACTTCTGTTGCTTCTCTTTTATTAATTTATTAAATCATTTTTTCTTAAATGTTGGAAGTCAGGTTTGGCGTTCAACTCAAATACCCTCAACAACCTCTTTTACATGCAAAACCGCTTTTTTGCTTGCGTAACTTGCTACATAACCGAAAGCCAGAAGATTCAGGTAATTATTTTATTCGGTTTGTCATAGTTCTCTTTTTGTTGGGGTTAATTGCATTAAGTGATTCCTGCTTGTGTTGCAATTCTATTAATTTTGGAGTGTGTTACATCTGAACCATTTTTTCTGTATGTTTTGTCAGGCTGCATACTCTGTATACCACCATCCCCCTCATTTGCACATGCACACACACACACTCACACACACACATATTTAAAATTCAGTGTATGATTAAGCTTTTGCAGCAAAGATTTGGTGTTTGTTGAGCTGAATACTTTTGTAGTCCTAATTTTATTTCCATTTAGTACTAAAAGCAATAAGAACCCTGGAACTTCTATGCGACTAAAACCTTTTTTTCATATTGGTAATTAAATGTGAACCTTGTGGGTCTTGAAACCCACGACCTCACCCTTCACCTGTTCTTACAAGAGAGGTGGTGCCAGATAGAGTTCATTGTTGGCTAACACAATTAAAAGAAACAATCCACCGTATTGAAGTTGCTGCATTGTTCGTAATCCATATTCAATTGGAGTACTATTTTGAGCTCAGTGGGTTTTATCTACTTGGTGGAAATTAAATGGCGGTGTTGACATAGATAACTTAAATTTTTGGTAAGATATTTTATTAGCAGGAGATTTTGTGGTTGAGCCCCAAGACAAGCTCCCAGCTGGTTTGAAAAATTGTGTGTGTTAGGCTCATGCATGGGAGCTTATGCATGAGGGATTCTTGTAGTAGAAGAAATTCACGGTATGCTGATAGCTACAAGCTTTTGAGACAAGTAGTAATTTATCAGGTAGGATGTGACTTGCTTTCATTTCTAGACAACAACTAGAATCTACAAAAGATAAAACTCTAAAGATTAGTGTTAGCTTTCGTAGTAGATGGTTTAGGGTCAGGGGATTTTAGAATCGAAAATCAGGAATAGTAACTGGAGTTTGAGAAAGACAGGATAATATAGAAAGAGAAATATAATATTGAATCTTAGATTTAGAATCAAAGCATAAATAATCTTCCATACCTCAAAGAAGAAAATCAGAACTATTTATATGCTAGAAATTCTAGCAAACATTGAATACTAGATGTAGAATAGGTCAGATCACAACCAAGAACTTAAAATGACAAAACCATAATTTGTTCACTGCTACAGTGGTGTATAAGATACATGTGCTACAGTAAGTTGAATAAAGATAAAAGGAACAAATAAGAGGGCGAGCAAATATGAGTAATATCTTAATGGATGCTTAAATGAGCTTGTGTTGAGGTGGCACCTCCTCCATTTGTAAAAGAAGGTGGAGGGTGAGGAAATGGGTTCAAGACCCATCGGGAATCTATAACTTATCAATTAAAAAAATAAGTTGGCTTTTTAATCTAAAATAAAAGGTCTAGCTAATAAAAGTGATATCTTAACAGACGCTCCAAATTTTTTACTACGGCTTGGTTGTTGTTTTCGTTGGATCTTAATGGATGCTCCAAAGCTACTGGGGTACATGGTAACTTGATAGGCCACTGAGCAGTTTTGGTTCCTGAAGTTTCAACTGAGTGTTATTTGTCTCTCCTTCCACTTCCGTTAGTTTCCTTACCTATGTGTCCAACAGAGCATTGACCTGACAACTTTTTTTAATTAAAAAATTACAAACCAGCTTGGGTCTAATGGAGCAACCTGTTTCTATTTGGGTCATTCCCCAATTCAAACCCAATAACCATATTGAGAGAAAGAGAGAGAGAGAGAGAGAGAGATACATTTGAGCCCAAACCCCCATGTGATGCTGTCCTCCCTCCCATGCAATGGCATCCTCCTCCCTCCAGCACTCTTGTGGCTGTGCTTGCTCTTTGGTCCTTCGGGTCAGCTTCCATATGCTTGCTGTGAAAACAATGGGGAAAAAAAAGAAAAAAAAGAACGAACTTGTGAATCTTATACTCAATTCAGCCTAATACACTTCCTTCACTTAAGCAGAACTGCAGAAGTGGAAAAAACAGTACCCAAAATTATTTTTTTTCCCAATTTTTGGATTAACAGAAACCAAAAAATGCATGACTAAAAAAATTCTTCATGGGTTTATTTAATTTTCGTTAGGTTTCTCAACAAAACTGCACATTGGTTAGAGAAAGCATTAAATGATTAAATATTTGTAATAATTTGATAGTTACAATGCGGGAGGGGGGATTTGAACCTTGGATGTCTTCATTGGAAACTTCAGGAGGTGCCAACTAGTTAAGCTACAAGGCAAAGATAAACCTTTTTTTTTTTTTTTTTGTTAAGTGGATATTGGGTACTTTAGGAAATATGACCTTGGTGGCCTTCATAGGGAGCAAGGTTCTGACATTGGTCTTGGATGAAGGGATGACTTTCTCCAATAAAATGCGATTCAGCAGTGGAAGTAAACGCTTTGCCGTCTAAGAGGCTAACAAATACAGAGTAGCACAGAGAGGCCAAAGTTTCACATGGGGGTTAGAGCTCAAACATTCTCTCTCTCTTTCTCTCTCTTTCTCGCTCTCTCGTTTCAATTAGGTTACTGGGTTTGAATAGGGGAAAGAGAAAGAGACCCAGATAGAAAAGGGTTGCTTTGTTAGACCCAAGCTTTTGTGTAATTTGTTAATAGTAAAAGAGTTGCCACATCATTAAAAAAAAATGCCACATCATTGCTCCATTATACACATGGACAAGGTAACTAATGGAAGTTGATAGAGGGAATAGTGCTCACTTTTGAAACTCTTGGGACCAATAGTCTAATTTAAAATTTTAGGGACCAAAAGTGCTCTGTTGTTAAACTTTAGAGACCAAAACTATATTTCAGCCTCCTTAATATTGAAATGGTTAATGTGAAAGACAGAGGTTGAGTGACAAGTTATTTTATTGAAAAAAATTGAGAGTTCAGAAATGAAAATGACGTTGATATAAAATGTAATATGTGTGGGCATAGGTGCTTTTGTTGTACCTTGCTCTCCCTTGGAGCCATTACTCTTTTATCTTGTTTTTGTTTTCATTAAACAAGAATAATCTTCTTTTTTGACTATACTCATCTCAATGTCTCTTATAGCTCTCTCTCTCTTCAATTATTGGTCATAAGCATTAATTGTCAAAAACAGAATCACGTGAACTGGAGGAGTACTTCATTTATTTGCCTCCTGAGCTCTGCCAGTTGAAGATAATAGGCTTTTCTAAAGATATTGGTAGTTCAATATCTTTATTACCATCAATCATGCATCGTCTGGAAAACTTGCTTGTGGCCATTGAACTGAAGAAGAAATTTTCTGCTGCATTCCCTGAAGGAGCTGAAATTACTTGTGATAGAGTAAGGCTTTCTCATGTATAGTATTAACATAATTGGCTTTGATGAGAAATGATAACTTTAATGTTGCATGACTTTAATTGCACATGATCAATATATTTGTGGACCCAATCGCTGCTGAAGTTATGAATCTTTTATTAGGTCCTAGAAGCACTCACCACTGAGAAGTGCCAGGAGCGCTTTTCACTTGAAAGGCTTGAAGTACTAGGTGATGCTTTTCTCAAGTTTGCAGTTGGACGGCGCCTTTTTCTTAAGCATGATACCCTTGATGAAGGAGAACTTACCAGGAAGCGTTCTAATGTTGTAAACAACTCCAATTTGTACAAACTAGCAACTAAGAGCAAGTTACAGGTAATAAATGAATTTTAGGATATGATTTTCATCTACTTATTATAAAAAAAAAAGGATATGCTTTTTACTTCCCAAATATGAACTTATCTGTCATTCTATCTTGATTTTTCTTTTCATTTGCTTTTGAATTAGTTAACCGAGAAAATTCAACCAATCATTTTAGTGATGAAGTGCAAAATTTAAGCTTTCCTTTCCAACATGGTTTGAAGGTGATAAACATGGCACCTTCAAAAACTGAAAAACTAATGTGATTGTTGATGGTCAAATGGAAGTAACATTAACCTACACAATTAAATGTTGTTTGATATGGCATGTAACGACTTGAGGAAAACGACAGCCACATTTGTGCTTATACCCTCAAAGGACTAGTCAAGCTACAATTGGGGCTCCTTGTAATCATTTATAAATTCAAGATCCACCTGGTAAACACTGGATGTGGGACTCAACACACACCTGGACAGCACACACTCAAACAATCCAATCCCATCATATCCACACAATTTGGGGTATCACGTGGCACTTTTTTTTTTTTTTCCTGAAAATGTAGTGCTGTCTCTCTCTCTCTGGCCTGGCAAACACTCAACTTGTCTGATATTTTAGAAAGTTTTTTGGCTTATATTATTTCCACCACCCAAAGCTTCCTGTCAGGTACTGCTGAATGGATAAATTTCAGTTAGGAAAATTAGTACCTTCTACGTTTCTGATATTTTCTTTTAATTGGTTTTAATATCTAAGTGTATAGTATTTGCTCTCTTATTTCAGGTATACATACGTGATCAGTCATTTGATCCCTTGCAATTTTATACTTTCGGTCGCCCTTGCCCAATAATTTGTAACAAGCAAAATGAAGGTTCTACTCATTCCCGGTCAAGTAATCTAGCGGATCATGCAAGTTTTAACGAAGTCAGGTGCAGTAAAGGTCACCACTGGTTACATAAGAAAACAATTGCTGATGTGGTTGAAGCTCTTGTTGGAGCATTCATAGTTGACAGTGGCTTCAAAGCCGCAACCAGCTTTCTTCGATGGATTGGCATACAAGTGGACTTTGAAGCCTCACAAGTTTCAAATGTCTGCATTGCAAGCACTAGCTACATGCAACTTAGACCTCGTACAGACATTGGTGCCCTTGAAAAATTGTTAGGGCATCAGTTTCTCCATAAAGGTCTGCTTCTACAGGCATTTGTACATCCTTCTTACAACCAGCATGGAGCAGGCTGCTATCAGGTATGCACTGCTTCTTTTCTACTTCTGGTGTTAAGCAACAGGTATTCCTCTTTGCTTAATGATTTGATGGTTTTGACCAGAGATTGGAGTTTCTTGGAGATGCTGTGTTGGATTACTTAATCACATCGTATCTGTATTCAGTTTACCCAAAATTGAAGCCTGGTCAATTGACAGATTTGAGATCGGTATCTGTGAACAACAAGGCCTTTGCAAACGTTGCAGTAGATAGATCCTTCCACCGATTTCTCATCTGTGATTCCAGTGGCCTTACTGAGGCCATCAAAATTTATGTGGACTCTGTTAAAACTCCTGCACCAGAAGCAAGTCCTCATGAGGGGCCAAAATGTCCTAAGGTAACGTTAAAACTCTTGTTTTTATTTTATTTTTGGGGTGGGGGGTGTCCCTAATGGGTTTTACATGGTAATACCTTGAAAAATATTTCTAGTTCCTAGGATATCAATGTTGCTACAATTATCAAATTAGAAAGAAATGAAATATTATAAACATTATACGTAAATCAATATTCTGTCTAATTTCTAATGATTAAAAAGAAAAGTAAGAACATAAATTGATGACGATAAACTCTAGGAGGGGGATTTTATTTGGGAAACAAAAGAACAAAACAGAGGAATAGGACCTAGAATTTTTTTTTTTTTTTTTTTTGATAAGTAAAGAAAATTTTATTCAAAGACATGATAATGAGTCATCCAAGTACATAGCAGGGGACCAAAACAATCAAATACATAAATTACAAGCATCCATCAAATCATAGACCAACAAAATAGAATGACTTCCTATGATAGACATCCAATTTGATAGAGTTTTAAAGAAGAAAAGTTTAAAGCGGCTATAGTCCTTTCAGAATCTTCACAACACCGGTTGTTTCTCTCCCACCAAATGCACCACATCGAACAATGAGAGATAGCCATCCAAATAACACCATTACGATGATGCCCAAAATTTCCTTGCCAACATGCAAGGAGCTTAACCACAGTCTTTGGCATCGCCCAGTAGATACCAAACAAGGTAAACACCATAGACCACAACTCAAAAACAATAGGACAATATAGTAAAAGATGGTCTACCGATTCTCCATCACTTTTGCACATATAACACCAATCTAGAATCAACACCTAGAAATTAGCACCTAGGATTTGCTTGAAGTCAGCATCAAACAAATAAAACAGAAAAATAGATGGTACCTTGGTATCAGCACCTAGAGCTGCTTGGAGTCAACACCATGCATGATATGAACCTAAAATTCAGCACCAAACGCTTGAATAAAACTCCCAACACAAATGTTATAATTCCATAATCAACTGCTTACAATATTTGCATTTGGGGGCCCTTAAATATGACTCCCAAATTACATCATAGAAGGAAAGGAAATAACTTCTAATCTATTATATCAAATGGGAAAATAAAAGAGAATTAAATCTTGAAAAATCTCAGCATCAATCATGATCAATTAGGTCCTACAAAATCAATGATCATTAATAGAGTAGTTTTGGTATCTACACTGTAAAAATTACATGTGAAATTTCTAATGATTCACTTATTGCCTCAGGCTTTGGGTGACTTGGTAGAGTCTTGTGTGGGTGCCATTCTTCTTGATACAGGGTTTAACTTGAACCTTGTGTGGACGATAATGCTTTCCTTTTTGGATCCAATAATGAGGTTCTCCAGTTTTCAGCTTAGTCCTATTAGAGAACTGCAAGAACTTTGCCAATCTTATAATTGGGACCTACAAACTCCAACACCAAAGAAGGGTAGAATGTTTTCAGTTGAAGCACAGGTGAACGGAGAAGATGTTCGTGTAACTGCTTCTGCAACCAACCTGAACAAGAAAGATGCTATAAGAGTTGCTTCACAAATAATACTTGCAAAGTTGAAGGTAAATCCTTTATGCTTACTTTATCTTTTTCTCTCCTGTTGTCTCAATTTTATTAAATTATCTTCTTCTTTTTTTCTTTTTTTTTTTTCCATTTTTTACTTTACTTCAACTCTGTAAGAACTGAATATCAGTTGTTATCTAAGTAGGGACTACAACTCTGCCTCAGGTTAACTAGATATCATTATTTGGCTTATCTGCTGTCTCTCATCAAGAATTGCCAATGTGCTACAGCAGAATGAGAGAGAGCAGATGATTTTAAAGAAGACAATCTCCACACAGAAATAGAGAGAGCAGATAATTTTTTACTTGTCCAAAATTATCTGCTCTCTCTCTTTCTGTTTGTGGAGATTGTCTTCTCTAAAAGTTAATATATCAGGTGAATGCTGACCCCATTTTCTTGCCATTATGTTTTTTCATGCATTAAAGCTGGAACTTTTTAGGCCTTTTAACCATATAATTGTTATATAGATTCATGTAGCCCACTTGGCTTTGGTAGTGTCATCATTTGGATGCTGAACTAACTTAGTTTATTAATCAATTAATTTGTTTCTGGGGTATGAAGAGGTAGTAAGGAGCTTATTGTTGTTTTAAAATCTCTTTCTCAATTAATTCTTACTCTAATAATGGGATTATTAAAAGCAAGATCAGGATCTTGCCTTTTTCTCAATTAGCACAAATGGCCCTTGATGTTCTAGAATGACTTCTTTTTCATTTCATTTTCTTTTTTCAATTTGGGCCCCCTTTGTCTTTTCAGGTTGTCTTGTTTTGTTTATACTTTTCAATTGATAAAGTGGCAGTATAAAGTATCAATTTTTTTATTTGTCCAGGAACTACATATATGTATTGCTCGTGAAACAGGCACGCATGCTTTATTGTTGCATATTTATCATTTACTTGCTTTGTTAGGCATATTCTAACTAACTCAAAAAGAGTTATAATACTTAAACTCCCTGTACCCAAAAGAAACCCTCCTCCCCCTTCTACCCCATCACTCTTTCTTTTATGATACTTCATTTTCTGGAGCTCTTTGACTGTGGATGTGGATTTGCAGGCTCAAGGCTACAAGCCCAAGTCATCTTTGGAGGAAGTTTTGAAGTCAAGCCGCAAGATGGAAGCCAAACTAATTGGATATGATGAAACACCTGTAGATGTAACTACTCCTGATGCCATTGGATTTGAAAAATTAATGGTACAACCACCTTCTGGCAGTGATTTTAAGCCTCAAATCCAAACCCTCAGTGGAACGTCCAATAATAGTTCCCCCTGCATAATACCTCTTAGTAAACAGCCATTTAGAGACTTAAGAGGACAGCCTTGCACGATAGCTGAAATTCATGGCTGTGACCCTGATTCACAGGCCACAGGTACTGCTTATGGTTATGTAGTATCAGGATATTAAGTATGGAGCAACTGTTTCATTCTCTTTCCCTAACACTAAATTATCTTCCAGGTGAGTCGCACCAAGCAACAGCAAAATCAAGGTTGTATGAAATCTGCATGGCTAACCGTTGGGAACCCCCATCATTTGAATGTTGCAAAGAGGAAGGACCAAGCCACATGAAGTTGTAAGTCCTTTTTTTTTTGGAAGATGGGGAGGGTAGTTGGTAAGTCGAATGTTGTGGACTTAAAAGTTGAGAATCCAAGATACTATAGACCTTTCTGTGTTAGAAAAAGGAATTTCATTGAGTACCTAGGATACAGATTTGCAGAGTGTGAGAGTAGTGTTTTTGAAATTATCACATGGTCAAGAGCATCACGAGTGTCCACTTTTTTTGTTGCAATTTTGTGCATGTGAGTTTTTTTTTTTTTTGATAGGTAAGAAAAAATATATAAAAAAAAATGCTAGATGCAAATTAGCACTAGCATAACAAAAGTACAAAAAGGATGGAAAAACAAAAACATAAAAAGACATTAATTACAAAGAAAGAGAGGCAAGGAATAGAGGAAGAGAGTCACTAGATGTGAGTCCCCAAGTCCTAGCCCAATCAAATAGGGAACCAAAAAAGAGAGCCAACATTTGGTCCTCGGATCTATCCAAATCCTCAAGCGTCCGCCCATTGCGTTCCTTCCAAATACACCACATCAAACACAACGGAACTAAGTTCCAAATGTAAGATGAATGCTTTCCCAACCAATTCCACAAACTAAATAGAAAATCTGATACCGTACATGAGGGAACTCATGAAATCCCAAAAATTCGAAAGACAAAGCACCACAGTCAATAAGCCTTTCTATAATGTAACAACAAATGATCCATTGTCTCACCACAGCAACGACACATAATGCACCAGTCAACAAAATCAAAGCCTCTAAGCCACAAGTTATTGCCCGTGAGGATCCTATCCCATGCGGCTGTCCAAACAAAGAAAGAGACACGCCGGGGTGCCTTAACCCTCCAAATACATTTCCATGGAAAAACAACGGAAGAAAGGCCATGTAACTTATGATAATATGAGCGGATAGTAAAATCCCTGTTTTTTGTCAACTTCCATCTCAAACGATCACCATTAGTCCCTAAAGGTAAATTGGCTGCCAAGAATCGAAAGAAATCATCCACCACATCTACCTCCCAATCATTAGGACCTCGATTGAAACGAACATCCCAAGTTCTCCCAACCCCTGCTCCTTGATATATCAAAGATGATTCTACGGAAGCCTCTTTGTTTGCAACAAAATTGTACAAGACTGGAAAAGCAAATTGGAGAGAAAGATCTCCACACCACCTGTCTATCCATAATTTCACTCTATCCCCCACCCCAACCTTATAATGGACATTGTTGTTAAAAAATTCCCAACCCATCCGGATACTTCTTCATAAACCACAACCATGAGCACCCCTTCCAAACTTAGAGGCCCACCCTCCCCGTTCTTCCCCAAATTTCAAAGCTACCACCCTCCTCCAAAGCCTATTCTCCTCGATCCCAAAACACCAAAGCCACTTTCCTAGCAAGGCTTTATTGAAAGTGGTCAATTTCCTAATACCTAGGCCACCATTAGCAATAGGCATACATACCTTATCCCATCCCAATAAATGAGTCTTAGGGTCTCCCCATAGGAAGTCCCTTTGGAGCTTCTCAATTTTGTTTGCCACATGTGTAGGGATGGTGAACTGAGATAAAAAATAAGTGGGAAGGTTGGATAGCGTGCTTTTAAGCAATGTCAGCTTACCTCCTTTCGACAAATACAACTTCTTCCACCCAACTAGCTTCCGTTCAATTTTTTCCAACATAGGGTTCCAAATAGAGGGGACTTATGGGACGCCCCTAACAGCATAATAATTGCGTTATAATCAAAATAAATATATTTAACTGTCATACTTCACCAAAAGAAATGGAAGCCCAAAGGTAGTAAGTTCAAACTTTCAAATGCTTAGCATGTTTTCAATCCTTAGCATCCACTTGTGTTTTAATGCTAGAAAACAGAGCAAGGAATCCATGATCGCACTCACTTTTTGACTTGTTCAAATCCAGAAATTTGATTTAAAAAATTGCCTCCAAATCAGGAACCCATGAATTGTACCCTAAACTCTGGGCTTAAATCTCATTTCGTAAACTGAAATGAAATTTGTATGAAGTCCAATTTTCTTGAAATTTAATTGACATGAATACTACATTTGTGCTAGTAGAAAATGATAAGAAAATGGAACTTGGCTCAATTTTTTTGACTATTGAGTTATTATGCTATATCTCTGAAGAATTTGCATAATTCTGGATGTTCTGGCTTATTTTTCCTGCCCATTGTTTGGAAGGTTGCCACCTAAAATGATATTAAACAGAAAAGCCACTTCCTGTCATTATGAAGTGTGGAATTCTTATAAACAAATTACCAAACTATAGGGTTGGTTTCCCCATACGTGAAGGCATGGTAATGTAACTACATGTTTCAACGTTGTGATTAAAATTTCGTCCACAACATATGCATATAACATCTTATTTGATTAAGTTGATTGGCTTCCAACTCAATTTGTGAAGTGAGTTACAGTGTAATTGATGCCTGAGAAAAGCAGTTTCTATGATTGTTATGATCAAAAGTTAATGTTGGTTATTTTAGTGTTCAAAGGAATAGTTTTTTTGGGATCACGCTGCGTTCTTTCCTTTTTTTTGGTCTTTTTATGATATAAATTTCCAAATTGCAGTTTATTTCTTTGCATGGGAAATACTTATTTTGTAATTCTTAAATCGGTTATGTACCCCATCAAACTGGCTAAAATAATCTTTCTACAAAATCTTGTGGTGCTTCCCAATTAATTTTACTTGAGATCTCTCTCTCAAACAGGCCTAAAGTATTTCCACTATTTTTGGGTAGATGATGGAATCTACATGTATTGCCATAGCTGTTTCTGTTTTCTAGGTAGTGTTGTATTCTGTCAATGATAATTTTAATCAACAATGGACAGAGCTTATGAGCAATGGAAGGTCACGTGAAATCATTTCAGGAACCATTTTTTTTTTCTGTGAAATTTGCTTCCTTTTTCAAGTGAAGAGCATATCAACTGAACTCCATATCGATTTGCTTGCTTCTTAAATGCTTAATTCAACTATTTTGCAGATTCACTTTCAAGGTTGTTGTGAAGATTGAAGATACGGAAGATGTGATTTTGGAGTGCTTTGGAGCACCGCGGTTGAAAAAGAAAGATGCAAAGGAGCATGCAGCAGAAGGGGCCCTTTGGCACTTAAAGAATGAAGGATACTTGCCTTCGAGCAATTGACAGTCGTAATTTTTGCTGAAGAGATTAGAGGAAACATTAACCTGTTGATCATTTTTTCATAATTGTTGAAGATCTCAAATCTCAATGCAGGAAGCCTTTGACTGAACATAACAACTTAAAGATGCAATATCTAATTATATGTAAAACTCTAGAAGATAGTTGTAAATAGTGGTTACTATAGAGCTACATCATCATATATAGAAGTAAATAATGAACCATTGTATTGTAAATAACCCAGTTACCTTGTTTTGTTTGTTTTTTTCTTTTGTGTTTTGAATCTCAGTCCAAATTGTAATGATGTCTGCCTTATGATCTTTACAAACAGTCGCAACACAAACTTTTTAAGCTCTCATAGCAACACAAACTTCCGTTTCCCGTGGCCTATTGATGGATTCTCAGTCTCACTCTTGAACATGTGAGGCTTATACTTTGTTGATATCTCTGGACATGACCATTGGATCAATTTGAAATGCTTTCTTAAATGGATTTCTTATTTCCTAACTTACCAAGTATATTTCATTAATGATTTAATGGTTGCTGCCATCAGCATTCCACTAACAATATTCTTGAAATAATAAAATAATGTTGCAAACAAACAATTAATGAATATTGTCAGTGAAATGCTGACATGGCAGAATCCTAACCATTAAATCATTAATGAGTGGTTAGGATTTAACGAAATCTACTTGGTAGAGTACCCTAGGAAATCTAGAGGATCTGAATCCTTCTTAAATTGTATATTTCTTGCTATCCATTACTTATCAAAGTTAACCTTTTTTGTGAATGTAGTATTTCAGTTCGAAAATACAACCGTATATTTTTCTTTTTCTTCCTTGCAAATTGCGTGACCCTCAGTTGGAAACTGCATTCCTGTTTTCTTCATTTGTAGATTTTTACTACATGCCCTTTTTAAACTATCAATAAACCTAGGGATACAAAATTTTCCATTGTTTTCCCTTTCTTTCAGAAATGTTGATAGTGTTTTGTGCTTGGTGCAGTATAAACATATTACAATTTGATCGATGAGAAAGTAATGTGATTCTAACTGCTGTTAAATTTAAATTTGTTAACAAAATATTTTTTATTGGCTTATGTCTGGTGCAACTCGAATCTAGACCAAGCATTACCCTTTTTTTTTTCCTTTTCTTTTATTAACTCTATATCTCTGTCTCACGGTGTTATCTTTTGCTAAATATTTGATTTTTGAAAATGACTTTGTGTTAAAACGCCCCTATCTAAACTTATTTAGTTATGTAACAATTTTTTAGAACTCAATTTTCTCAAATTCTAACTCAAAGTATAACTCAATTTCGCCAAGGTTAAGTTCTATGCAGTTTAGTGATATGTGGCAAACGTGAAACTCGATTTTCTCAAACTCGAGTGTCATGTTTCGTCGAAATGCATAGAACTCGACTTTGACAAAATCAATTTCACGTAGGAACTTGATCTTCACAAAATCGAATTCCAAAAAGAGGTTATACAACTAAATAATTTGCGATAGAGGCTTTGTAACAAAATAATTTTCAAAAATAATTTTTAAAAACTGAATATTTAACGTGCATTCACACACAAAAATAAAAAGCCATGTCTCACTGTTATGTACCTACAATTAACTTAAAAAACCAATTTTACACCGAAAAAAAAAAAAAAAAAAAAAAAAAAAAAAAAAAAAAACTCTATCTATTCATAGTAATGGACCTACTTTTCATTTAAGAATCAACATTAAGGGTGTTCACCAAACTGCAAAAATCGCACCAAAACCGCCAGTAAATTGGTATTACTGCACCGCACCGCAAGTAATAGTGCACCACATTACACCACACCGCATGGTGCAATGCGGTTTAAGGTTTTACAATAAGAAAACCACACAAACCGCACCACATCTCACCCTCTTTATATATTAATATATTTAATTATTTTTAATATTAAATATATTATTAATAGTTTAATAACTCTAGTTTTCAAAAAAAAAAATAGTTTGATAACCCAGTAAGTGTTGATTAGGAAAGCGAGTCCAAAACCAAGAAAAACTAGCTCAATAGTTTAAAACTTGGATCAAAATAAAGGGAAAGACTAGTTTTGGGCTAGGTAAAAAAAACCCAAAATTTGAAAAATATACCAACTTCAAATCATTCAAATCGCATCTTATACACCACATCATATATGTGACCGCAAAAATGAGGTGCGGTATGGTTATGATTTTAGCTAAACTTTAAACCGCACTGTACCATACTGCACCGCACATGTGACTGCAAAAATAATATGCAGTGCAGTTATGGTTTTAGCTAAACCGTACCGCAAAATGCGGTGCTAAAAATGGCCCAAAACCGCACCACACCGCATCGTGAACACCCCTAATCAGCATACAAGCAAAAAGTAGGAACAAATACTTCACATCTATTGAAGAAAACCTCAAACAATTCCACTCAACATCAGCAAAAATTAAAATCCAAATCAAAAGATGTAGATTTTTATGAGGCCTAAATCCTGATAGGTTTAGATTACTGAATTTAAGTTTTTGTTTTTTTATTTTTTATAAAACATGGAATTTAAGCTTAAGTACTATGAATATATATATATATATATATATTTTAAAATCCTATAGATATGGGGAAAAAGAAGAAGAAAAGAACCGAAAATGCTAGGATTATATTTTTTGCCACACCTTGCTAACATGGCAAGTTGTAAATGGTGATCCATGTGGGTCTACAACTTTACTTTTTACAACATGTCATGTGAGCAAATTGTGATAAACATTATGATTCTAGTATTATTTGAAAAAAATTATTAAAAAAAAAAACTAGTGTAGTGCCAACTTTGCTCTGATATTGAGAATGAACATTGTCTTGAGACAGTAGAAAGAGACGAGTGACTTTTGTAAAATATTTTACGCTTAAACAAAAATTTTACATTTGTTTTAAACGTAAAATATTTTACAATTGGTTGGCCCAATTTTACACTTTGACTAGAAAATATTTTACAATTAACCATATTTTACATCAAAACATATATAGTAAAATGTGTAAAATATTTTCTTGGTTAACCATTTTTTTCTTAAAAATATTGTATTTCAAAACAATTGGAGTGATAAATGTTTTTCAAACCATTAATAAATCTAGAGAAACAAAATTTCTCGTGAATTTTATCACAACTACTAATATAGCATGATGTGATTGACACATTTTAGAAGTATCATCAATGTACCAATGTGAAAATAATGTTACTTTAATTAAAATTTCTGTTAATTAAATTTTATACATTTTTTTTTCTATGTCTATATCCCACTATTATTTACATACAAATTATTTTAAAAATCAATTTGATCAATTTTACCTTTTAGGTCAAATATGTACCTAACAAAAAAAAAATCAATCAAGAAACACATATTTATTAAAAAAAATAAAATAAAACCCTCAAACTTTTTATTTATTTATTTATTTAAAAGGCTCCAGTCCACCACGTGCCAAGTCAGCATCCCTCCCTTTCCCGCCAAATCTTTCCCGCCAAAAAGAAAGCCTACAACTACGAGGGCCCCCCTTCTCACAAAACTCGACTTTGCCCCCCTTTCCCTCCAAACACTCACAGTCACTGTCACTCTCCCCATTTTCTTCCTAGAGAGAGAGAGAGAGAGAGAGAGAGAGATGTCTGGTTGGGACGAGGGAGGCGTGTACTACAGCGACCAAGCTCACTCATGGCGCGACGGCCGAGGCGGCACCGACGACCCGGAGGCCGCCGCGAGCCGCCACTCGGTACTCCAGAAGCTGAAGGAGTTCATCCGTGGCTTCGAGACCGACAAAAACGTGTTTCCCTACAGAGAAAGCCTTGTCCACAACCCTAAGTCCCTTCTCGTCGACATGGAAGACCTCGACGCCTTCGATCCTGACCTTCCCTCTAAGCTTCGCTCCGCCCCCGCCGATTACTTGCCCCTCGTAAACCACCTCTCACTCTGTTTACTTCCATTTCCGAATTTGTGGAAATTGTGTTTTTTTTTTAATGTGTGTGTGTGCGTGTGTTTTTTTTTTTCGCAGTTTGAGACGGCGGCCGCGGAGGTTTTGGTGAGTTTGAGATCGAAAGTGGCCGGGGAGACCGGAGAAATGGAGGATCCGATCACCGGAGATGTCCAGGTTTTGCTTACGTCGAGGGAGGATCCAGTGTCGATGCGATTCCTTGGGGTTAGTGTTTTTTTTTTTTTTTCTTTCAGTTTTTCTGTTTCTTGTTTGGTTGATTAGAAAATTGATGAAATTAGCTGGGAAATGAAAGGACTGTTTGGGTTTAATGAGAGTATACGAGTGAAATTTCTGATATTTTAATCTACTTTTGGTACATTACCGAATGGGGGATTGGGGTTTGTTTGTTTTCCTGATTTTAGGGTTTTGTTGTTGTTGGATAGGCTCAATATATATCGAAACTTGTGAAAATAGCTGGGATTACTATAGCTGCTTCTAGGACTAAGGCAAAGGCGACTTATGTGACTCTTATCTGTAAGAACTGTAAAAATACAAGGCAAGTTCCGTGTCGGCCAGGTCTTGGTGGTGCAATTGTCCCTCGCTCGTGTGATCATACCCCTCAGGTTTTATTTCACACCGCTTGTTATAATTTCTCTCATTTTGTTGTTGTTTTGAGTGAGGTTTGATATGGGTGATTGGGATTATTTGTAGGCGGGAGAAGATCCATGCCCACTTGATCCATGGATTATAGTTCCAGATAAGAGCAAGTATGTTGATCAGCAGACTTTGAAATTGCAGGAGAATCCAGAGGTATTGATCCTAACTTTGATGAAGGTTTTTTTTTTTTTTTTTTAAATGTTGAATGTGAGTTTTTGCTTAATTGATTGGTGTTTGCATGGTTATTGAAGGATGTTCCTACCGGGGAGCTTCCAAGGAACATACTTCTATCTGTGGATCGCCATCTTGTTCAAACTATTGTACCTGGCACAAGATTGACCATCATGGGTATTTATAGTATCTATCAAGCCGCGAATTCTACCGCATCGTGAGTATCATTACACTTTCAGATGAATGTTTTGCTATACTGGATTATCTACCTTCCTCCCTTGCTGAATTTATTTTTAATTTGGTTTTGTGTAGCCACAAAGGAGCTGTTGCGGTTAGACAGCCTTATATCAGAGTTGTGGGAATTGAAGAAGCAAATGAGGCCAACTCTCGAGGTCCTGCTGCTTTTATGCCTGAAGAGGTTAGTCTGGAATCATTGTGAAAACTTCAGTTAAAGCTGTACTGGCCACTCTCTTCTCAACAATGTAGCACTTCCTCTTTCACTGTGCATTGCAAGTTGCATTGCTTTTATCAACATTTTTATTGTGTTTGTTAATGCAAAGAATTTTTATGTCTCCAATGTCACTAAGATTGGCAAAGCTCGGAATTATTTTCTATTTGGTGCTGCTTGTATATTTTTGAAACTTTTTGTATAGTGACAGATACTATTCAGTGAGAGCTTATAATTAGATTGTGGTCAATATGAAGCTTCTTTGTGGGTCATTTGTTCATAGAATAAGGCTACAATATTGAATGAAGTTGAAAATGCCTTCATTAGATATACAACTTCTCTTTAGCATTTGTTTTTTCCCATTTTTTGTAAATGTTAGAACTGTTCTTGCCCAAAAATAATGTTGGGGCTATGTCCTTCAATTCTGAATTATCTTTTGATGTATGCAAATCACAGATCAACGTAGGATGAGACCATTTTAATCTGCTTTTTGATCTCCCATGTTTCAGTTTTTTTTACTGTAATGGCATTGTTCACAGATAGAAGAATTCAAAAAGTTTGCTGCAGAACCTGATGTATACAAAAATATATGCTCCAAAATAGCTCCCTCTATCTTTGGTCATGATGATGTGAAGAAGGCTGTGGCTTGTCTGTTATTTGGAGGATCAAGGAAGGTACATACATGAAAATTTTGTTTTTTAACTCCCTTATGATTTGTTCATTGCATAACCATTCTTTCTATATACAGAGTTTGCCGGATGGTGTGAAATTAAGGGGTGATATCAATGTGTTGCTTTTGGGGGACCCATCTACTGCTAAATCACAGGTTAGTTCTATACATCATTGTTAATTCTGGAGCCAAGCTGTTCATTGGAAGTTGCACTGAGTCCTGCTTATGCTGTCCTTTAATCCCTCCTAGCAAAAGGATTTCTCCACTTATTAGATACCATTTTAAGATAGTTCAGGCCCTTGCTTTTGCTGCCACCCAAGGGAAGGTGCTGATTTGATGTTTACCTTGTACAGTTTCTCAAGTTTGTCGAAAAGACTGCTCCTGTTGCTGTTTATACTTCAGGAAAAGGCTCATCAGCAGCTGGTCTTACAGCTTCTGTGATCCGAGATAACAGCTCTGTAAGTTCTTGAACTATGGTTGACTAATATGCAAACAGTGTTTTATCTTTAGCTTTATCTCACTACTGAAATCTTCTTAATGGATTAATATTTGTTCCCTCGTCCTGAAAAAAGATTTCTGATTTGAATTCACACTTTTTGCACTACAGCGTGAATTTTATCTTGAAGGAGGAGCTATGGTTTTGGCAGATGGAGGTGTTGTATGTATTGATGAGTTTGACAAAATGAGACCAGAAGATAGGTATTATAAATTAGGATTAGATTTTATCTGTCATAGTTATCAAGTTTAACCCACATTATTTTCCATAGGGTTGCTATTCATGAAGCCATGGAACAGCAAACCATATCCATTGCTAAAGCAGGAATAACAACGGTTCTTAATTCTAGAACCTCGGTGCTTGCAGCTGCTAACCCTCCATCAGGACGTTATGATGATCTTAAGGTCCAAACCCCGCTTTCCGCTTTCATCTTAGTTTTTCAAAGGCAAACATAATTTCTCATGGAGAAGCTAATAAGAATGTTCGTGTTCTTCCAGACTGCACAGGATAATATTGATTTGCAGACAACAATTCTTTCTAGATTTGATTTAATATTCATTGTGAAAGATGTCAGGATGTACAGTCAAGACAAGGTAATTTCCAATTATCTTGCTCAAATGAAGTGTTTCACTCTAAGATGCACTTTTGTCTCTGCAAAAGATCAATTATCTCGGTCCCTCATTGCATTTTCGGTTCTACCTGAAGTACGCAAAAAAATTTATAAATATTTGAAATGCTTGATCTGTTGAAAACCTTAGAATTATCCTTCTGTGTGTTGTATTAAAAGGCTCATTTCAAACACCATAAAACTTGATATAGAAAAAAAAAACGTATCTATTGATGTGGTTTCCAAATGCCCCAGTAGTCAAAGTAGTGGCCTGACATGAGTTATTCCATGACAGATTATTGCTAGTCATATCATAAAACTTCATGCATCTGCTGGTTTGGCCTCAAGTGACAGTAAAGTTTCTAAAGAAGAGAACTGGCTGAAGAGGTACACAGTGAATCAACTAGCTCATGAATTTCATTGATGTTGCTTTGTCAAATATTGATGAGATGCTGAAGCATTTAGGTTGCAATATTTGCAGGTATTTACAATACTGTCGAACTGAATGCCACCCACGCTTATCAGAATCTGCATCCACATTGCTCCAGAATAATTATGTCAAAATCAGACAGGTATTCATGCAGTTCTAGCTCATCTTAGAAAGAGCATTCAGTTCATATTAGTTCCAAGTTGGTGTTAGAAGAAATATTTTATGCAAGAAGTTACTTGGGAATAGCCATTTGATTGCTCTGTTGCTGAATTCCTCTTTCAAATGAGCTTCATTGAGTGGGCCCTGTATCCAAATTGACTTCATTATTGTGATATTTTCTGTAGGACATGAGGCAGCAGGCAAATGAAACCGGTGAGTCTGCTGCAATACCGATTACTGTAAGGCAGCTGGAAGCTATTGTAAGATTGAGTGAGGCTCTCGCAAAAATGAAATTGTAAGTGTTGGTGTTAAACATGATAATTTCAACACTATGTTATTTGCTCCTGAAGTTGATGCTCATTGAGCTGTGACACGTTGCACTTAATTGGGCATCAGAGCTGTAGCTGCATGAACTCTAATGTGCTAAATTTAAATGTTAGACCTGATTCAGACAACATTTGGGAAGTGTGCAATGTTTGAATGACTTCTAATGGTTACTAGGAAGGAATAATTTAGACCTTTTTTAAAACGAAATTCCTTACTCAATTACATCATGGCAGTTACTCGCTAGACTCCAATGAATGATGAGCCAATTGCTAGGACTCTTAAATGACCATACCCTCCCAATAACAAGAGTCAAAACGTCACTCATGTTACTAAGTTAAATTTATCTTACATGCTGTCTCTCTTTCCTCCCCCCTCCCCACCTCCCCCTCCCAAAAAAAAAAGGCCCTCTTCTTTTTTTTTCTTTACTCTTTTAGTTCTCTATTTTTAGTAGCTTTGCATTTATCTATAACTATTGTCTTTTTTCCTACACTACAATATCAGGTCCTATGTTGCCACTGAGGAGAATGTGCAGGAAGCAATTAGACTTTTTACTGTTTCCACGATGGATGCAGCAAGGTCTGGTATAAGTCAACAAGTGAATCTTACGGCAGAGATGGCTAATGAGATAAAGGTCTGTCAGAGACAATATGACCTTAATGCTCTCCATTGTCTTTTTCTATCTCATTAAATTTGTAATTTTTTTTTTTTTTTTGGGGACAACAGCAAGCTGAAACCCAGATAAAGAGAAGAATAGGGATTGGAAACCACATATCAGAAAGAAGACTGATTGATGATCTTACCAGAATGGGGATGAATGATTCTATTGTAAGTGTTTAACTTATGCCATGCCAATTTACCCTTTTAAAAAAAGAATTGTCTTGTATGTTTCTACCTTTACCTCAGTATTTCTTGAATAATTTAAGTTGAATAATAAATCTTTAAGCAACTATACTATCTTTGGTCCAAATCCTCTACTTTAGTGTGGATGAATCTCTTACATGAGTACTTTTCCAAATAATCTCTTAAAGCAGTGCTTTAATTGATGTTTATTTTCATTTGCAGGTGAGAAGAGCCCTTATTATTATGCACCAGAGAGATGAAGTTGAATATAAGCGAGAAAGGCGTCTAATTTTTCGTAAAGCATAATCCATATTTCTAGCCATTTGTAAGCAAATTATTAGCACATATACATTGATTAGGAAACCTATCTATTCTTCTCTTTTGTATTTTTTTATTTGTATGACAATTGTGTTCCAGATGCCAAGCTCCATAACTTATCTTAGATCTTACAAATCAAAGTGCGTTTCAAATTCAACGTCAAATTTATGTACATTACAAGTGGTTACCTTTAAAGGGCAAGAGATGCAATTTCCTAGATAAATTTATGAAAATAATTTTGAAGGTGCCTTAAAAATTAAAATGCTGAGCAGGATGGGCAACGGGGATGCAAATAAAAATTGTGACTGCTTAGTGAACTGTCATGTTATCTGATGTAATAAGTAACTAACGCTTAATTATCTTTTTCCTGTTTCATTATAATGAAGAGATAAAGGAAATCATGGCCTGTCAATTTTTAAGAGGCTAAGTGAGGGGCTTGAATGTTTCAGGCTGTGAGGGGAAGTCCATATTTCCTTGCAGTGAAAAATCAAATTGGGGTTTTGTAACTAGGCCCTCTTTTTTCCTTCTGTTTTTGGAGTTGCCTAGGACTTCATTGTGGACGTTTAACTTTCCTGCTGCGTTCGGAACTGTTAATTCAGTAGTCATTAGAGTGGTTAAAAAAATAAAAAAAGTAGTCATAGGAGAAACTACAGAAAATGACTCAAAGAAAGTTTAGAATGGGTTGAGAAAATAAAAAAATAAAAAATAAATGTTGGATGTCAACTAATCAAGGTAAAAGTCTTAGGTCATTGTATTATAGACATGGGATCGATTTGTATCCCCATAAGAGATACCAGTGAAGGAATGAGTAGGGTTGCACTCACACCATTTGTATAGTCCTGTGTGTAGTAAGGAATGTGAAACAAGATTAGCCCTTCTTTTTAAGAGAGGATATTTATATTTGAGAACATGTACACAATTCTCTCACCTCCTTTCCCTCGTTCGGCAAAAGCTCACTCAAAAATTAAAAATTATTATATATATATTTAATTAGATTTTTGGGTAAAACCTAAAAATACAAAAATATGAGATTTGGGTTAATGTGAGAGTGATGCACTACCCAAACAATTCAAAGATATCGACTTTACCCCATAAACAGAAACCGCAATTAACTTTGATTGCGCTGTTTTTATATGGAAAATTATTAAGTATTCTCAGAATATCATAATTTTCCTCTTTCACATAAACGGTGGGTTCACGCCATAAATTTCATCAATGAGACTTACCATTCATGTGAGAGAAAAGAATACATATTTATAATACTCCAAGAGGGTACAATAATTTCACCTTTTATGTCAAGCTAATTTGTGATTTTACTTTAAATTCACACAATAGCCGGAGATGAAAAAAGAAAAGACCGGGCAGGAGGGGGTGGGGAGGGAAAGTAAAAACACTAGAACTAAATTCTCAAAACGGGGTCAAATGCGGTTTGTACTTTAGGCCAAACCTCGTGGTGGGTATTTTGTATTTGAGTCTACAAAGAGAGAGAGAGAGAGAGAGAGAGAGAGAACAGAGCACATATCATAAGAAGAAGATCAGACCAGAGAATGGCTATCTCCCATTGGAAGTCACCTCCGGTAGCTCACAATCTCTGCTGCTACCGTGCCCTACACACCACAACAACAAGAACCACTTCTTCAACTTCAACACTCTCCCTTTCGCAACGTCCTCTTAGGTACTCTATCTATCTATCTCTCTCTCTCTGAAGAAGAAGAAATTATGAAAGTAAAAAGTAGTTTGGTTGATGTAGATATGCAGTGGTGGGCGCTGGTTTTGCTGGGCTCTCCGTTGCTTGGCACTTATTAAACGTAACGTATTATCTATGCTCTTTTTTTACACTCTCCTTCTTTCTTTACAAAACAAAAACAACAGCTTTTTGTCGATTGATATTAACATTAACAATGGGGAGCAGAGTAGTGGTAAGGATTTGGGTTTACACATAGACATATATGATGAAGTAGGCATTGGCGGCGGAGCTTCCGGTGTCTCTGGCGGTCTTCTCCACCCTTATTCCCCTAAAGGTACCATACCATACCATTCCAACCTTCTTCGTTCCACTACACTCTCTGCTCTTTTTTCTTCACTTTTTTTTTTTTTTTTACTATATATTGTTCTTTTTGTTGTTCACTAGTTGCAACTTACAATTTGCTCCCTGATTTTCATAATTTCCATAACATTTTCAATTTTCAACAATGTTAATGTGATTTTCATAATTTCCACAACATTTTCAATTTTCAACTATGTTAATGTAGTCTTTTCCTCAACCAAATGCCTCGTCATCAACAATTTCAGCACAAAGCCTATATTCTTCCCAAAATTAAAAATTTTGAATGAAATTGGAACCCTTTAAACATATGAGAAGGGAATGGGACCTTCAAATGCCACACCATCATCAATTTTCAACAATATAAAAAAAAAAAAAAAATGTAGTCTTTTTCTCCTTCAAAACTTCAAATGCCGCACCATCATCAATTTCCACACAAAGCCTATAATCTTCCAAATTAAACTTTTTTTATGAAAATTGAAACCCTTTTCAATTTTGGGAATGGAATTCTATATTTCATGAACCAAAAATTATAGTTGTTTGGCTTCCTCTTTCTTTTAGCTATTCATAATACCCTTGTGTGTTGTTTTATTTTTGCCAATTTTTGTAAAAATTTTAATGGACTGATCAGTTTGAATTTTCTTTTGTAGGTAAGCTACTCTGGCGGGGTGCTGAGTGTTGGAATGAGTGTTTAAAGCTTTTGAGCATTGCAGAAGCAGCAGCTCCTCAAAACTTTAATGGGTCCATAGTTCGGAGAAGGTTCTTTTCTCATTGCATAACCCCCTTGTTTTGTTTCTTTGTAGATTTGGTTACCCTTTTAAGCGCGCGCGCGCACACACACACACTTCAGATCTTTTGGTGATTGTATATGATATTTACGAATTAGTTGACTGAAAGTAGTAGTTTAGAAACTAGCATTTTTTGTAAGGTCCATTTTGATGTGTTCTTAATCCCTTTGGGTCAGTTCGTTCATGAACAGTTTTAAACATGGAAATATCATAAATTTATTAAAGTAAAAGGTCATGTTGTCTTAATAATATATTGCACTAAGTTAGAGTCCTTTTCAGTATTCATTGTGCTTTACTTTAATGCCCATGCATTGCTTTACTTTTTTCCCCTTTATGTTTTATGTCCCTTAACCTATATGTGGTGGGTTATCCTTTTTGATCGAAGTTTTTCAAATTTCAATTCAGGGGCATCTTGAGACCAGCGATGAACTTGAAGAATTTGCTTATATTGAATGATGTAATTCAGTCTGACCTTCATCAATGCCTAAATAGCTTAGTAGTTGATATTTCATTTGTAATAATATTGGCATTTCTTGCTTTTTATTTTATTAGAATGCTCAGAATTGCCTTGCCAGTTGCAGAATAGAGACCATCGATCAGGATGCTGCTCAAAATCTAGCATCCAACTTATGTCTTCCTTTCAACTCTGCCTTCTATATGCCTGAAGCTGTAAATATCCATCCTCAACACTATCTCCAGGTCTGAAGAAATTAAGCCTCTTCTTGGAGTAGCTATTATTTATATATATATATATATATATATATATTGTCCTCTTTCTAACTGTTATTTTTTATTTTTTAGGCACTCTTCTTAGCATGTGAAAATTTAGTGAAAGAAGTACCAAATTCTGGCCTTGGAGTAAAAGAATTACATTTGCATAAGAAATCTATTCACAAACTCCTAGATTTTGAAGGTTATCTTTCAGACGACTGTTTTGATCTTTTTTAATTGCATTTGTGTGTTAAGGTGGTCATCACATATCTGCTATAGAAGGCTCATGTTGTAGAATTTTTAGGCTCTTTCTATATAGGTTGCATGCATGTAATCGCCCCTTCACATACTTGAACGTCACATTTAATTTCCTGTATAATGAATAAAAAATGAAATGTATTGTGCAAATTTTATGACCCTTGAGTTGTTGATTGGCTTATAATAGTTTCTGATACAGAGCAGTGACACAGCTGGAAATACACAACTGAGTAACATGGACAATTCTGTAGAGTATCCATGTCCATATAAGCACAAAAAGGTCTCCAATATACAAACATTCGTTTTGTTTTCTTACAATTTCAATATTTGGTGCATGTATCAATTGTCATGTCCTGGACCCACGTCATTGTTAATGCAACATAGTTGAATTAAGAATAAAATAAAAATTGAAGCACCACCTGAAGATTCAAATATTTATTGAGCCTACACCTACACTTGGCCCCCAAGTATGAAATGTAATGTCACTTTTCTATAGATTAGAGAGATGTCTTGCTGAATTTTACAGCAAATGATGGCTGATTATGAAGGTACGGTTTGGAATGGAAGGAGACCCTGATTGCTTTCATTTTTGGGAGTCAGGAATTCAGAAATGTTCTCATTCACACTTCTCACACGTAATCATGTGATAATAGAACTACTACCTGAAATTTTGAGCCACTTTCTTTTTTACTCAAAACTGTGTCCCCAACCAGTTAACTAACTTGAGAAAGTTCCCTCGTACCTGATTATTCCCTATAACATTCAATCCTGAACGTGAGAACTTTGGTCGACAATCTGTTGGCCATAATAAAAATAAGATTTGGCTTTGCATTGGCAAAAGAAAATTGTCAGTGGGAATTTAGATTATCAAACCTATATGATTCATGGAGCAGATTTTGTTTCTAAATTTGAATTTATTCTTGAATTTGAATTTAGTTGTTAATGTTTAGGGTTTTAAGGGATTTGACTAGGCATTTTCCAGATCGGTGCACTCCCTAAACCCTATTAAAAGTGTTATTGTAATCACGAGAGGAGAGTTGAATTTGAATAAGAATTATTATTATGAGTAGAGAATATGTCTCCTACCTTGTTTCCCTTTGTTTGGTGGTGATGCCAAACGCCCTTAAGTGGTGATGCCTAAGGTTTGCGGGCAGATTCTAAGTGGTGAAGCCTAGGATTTTTTCTGTTTGTCCATTTTGTTACTCTTTCACCTCTATTTTCCTACATGTTCTGCATCACTATATCAGGCTTCAAATTGCTGTTTTGACTTTTGAGTGGCTAAGCTTCTTGAAATTTCATAATTTACAAACATACTTCATTTAGAGCTTTTATCTCTTCCTTAATTAGTTAATGTGATTGAATTTTTTGTTATTAGGGGAATATGATGCGGTGGTAGTATGTCTAGGTGCCAAAGCAGATTTGCTTCCAGAGCTCTCAGGAAGGCTTCCTTTGAGGACTTGTAGGGGTGTCATTGCTCACCTGCAGCTGCCTGATGATATGGGGTAAAAGCTATCTTATGTCTTCCATATACTTTGTGCCAGTGTTTAAAATTAAATTTGTTTAAAATTAAATTTGAATCACACGGTATATTTCATAGTTGTTAGTATCATGCAACATGCGATACGTATTGTACAGTAGCCAAAAAGTTATGTTTTGTAAGTGCATATTAGTAGTTCTCCTGAATCGTATGACACATAAGTGTGTATCATATGAATTGTATCATAAGAATAGTATGTATTAGACATTACATAAACATATGGGTTTTCTTACTAAATTTTGGGCTTTGGCTTTAGCCCAAAAGTTTTAAACAAAATTATTGGGATATTTAGGTTTAATATAGCAAAGTGACTTTTAAAAAATTAGTTTAATATAACTGCATAAATACAAATACATATTGTTATTTTAAAATTTATATTGTGGGTGCATAGAAGATTTTTGATATTTGTGTGATTTACAATAAGCTTTCCTAATTTTTTAGGTACATAAAAAAAATATATATATATTTGATTGATGTCTTCTAAAAAAAGGGTACATAAAAAAAGGGTGATAAGAGGAAAAGAATTAGGGAAAAAGATTCCACTTGGGATCATTGAGTCCATATAACTAATGATAAGATAAGTAGGCTAAGACTTAAATGCAACTATTTGTCAAATGAATATTAGGGTGAAGTTATATGGATGAAAAACCACCAAGCACACACTCATAAGTTTTTTTTTTTTTTTTGACAAAAAATCTTAAGGATGTTTAACCATGTTTGAAAATGCCAGATGATGTTAAAAAATTATTTTGCCAAACTTTGGGAAAAAAGAAAAAGAAATAAGCAGCTTGATGATGATTTAGATGTTGAATGTCTTCAAGAAGAATATTCACAGAATATTGATGCCATGATGGTGATAATTAAATTAGTTGTATATGTTTCAAGTTTATAATAAATATACCATTTATATATGTAAATCTATAAATTTTTTCAGAAATCTTAAAAGGTGTTTGTGTCTTATAATACACAATACATAAAAATGAAAAAAATAATTTACAATATATTTCATGTTTTGACAACTATAGTCCATAATATATAACTCAATTTTGGACAACAAAACAAATTTAAATGTTTCATAACTTGTACAGGGTCATATAAAGGATTTCTTGATATTTTGATCCCCTACCCCTTCTGTGTCTGTGTGCCAGTGTGCATATTGTATTTCCCTTATGATGTCATCATCATGTAAAGGCTATAAGAAACAAACGGTGAATCGTGTTGTTTCCATTTCGTGTGTCCAATTTTTACTTCTATTGCAATACTCATTTTTGAAACACTCTTGCAGGGAAGATTATCCAGACCATGGCCCCTCAATATTGTCAGATGCGTGGCTTGCCTTCCAGGGCCCCCACAGTTTATATATGGGCTCAACATGGGAATGGAAATCAAGAAACTCCTCACCAAACGTATCAGCAGATGAATCTTCTAGTGCTCTTCAAGAGCTTTTGCCGAAGGCAAATGTCATATATCCAGCTATAAAGGATTGGACTTTCACTGGAGCAAAGGCTGGCCTAAGAGCAATGCCACCTCTTACTCCACATGGATCACTTCCACTTTTGGGTTGTATCAATAATGTTATTGGTGGAAATTATGCTTGTAATTACTGGTTTTTTGGAGGGCTTGGTTCAAGGGGATTGTTGTACCATGGTTGGCTCGGGAAACTGATTGCACAGGCCATGCTGTGCTCTAACGAAGAAGTAATTCCGACTGAACTAACATCTTGGAAGAAAATAAAGCAATGATTCATGAAATTCTTCAAGAAAACCATCTATTGAATTCTTAATTTATTTAGTTCTCTTAGAAATAAGACATGCTCAACTTTCCTCTTGCAAACAGAAAGGGGCCAATAGACTAGTTCTTTTAAGAGGCTCGGGGGGAGGGGGATTCTGTAACAACAAAGTAAACTAATATATTACAATTCAAGGTTTAAGATTTAGGAAAATGTCAAAACTAATCTTCAATCTTCATAATAAGCTGTTTTTTCCCCCTGGTATTCCTTGTCATCTAACTAATCTAGATAGATAGTGACCATCTTTTTAGGTTATCTTGGATGAGAATTTAATTTGAAAGGGTAAAGATGGCTAATATTGGACAATATAGCTCCACAAGCAGTCATTAGTTGTAACGGTTCTTACCCAGACAACAAAATTCAAGAAATAATTCCGGCCAACATTTCTAGTAACTGAGGCTAACAAAAGCAGTTTCTTGTCATTTTGCAACACATTAAACTGCATAAGTTCAATATACAATATCAGTCATGTTTACACTAACTGGTAACATCTAGTGCAGGAAGAAACTGAGGTTCCTAGTCCAATGTCCACATATAAACCTGGCCCCCACTTGTGGCTCCTGCAAGCATGCCAACATTGAAAGGGTGTGCATCAAACCTGCATGGAATTGCTGACATGTGCGGACTTTCTAGAGTGAATATTGTTCTTTTTTGAGCTGGGCAGATAACATCAACTCCTCTTTTCATATTGCCAATGAAGACGTATGAATCATCCCAACCCCATAGTGCTCTGCTCCCAAAAAAAAAAGATGTTAAACACAATCTTATTTCCGCAATAATTGTTCATCAGTACAAGGACATCAGACCACAGTTACCATCCAAATTATCCTAATCACAATTTTACCTTCTTTTTTTTTTGTGTTTTTGAAAGAGGGTTTTTTTTTTTTGGTGGGTGGGGGGGGACTAGAGTCTCTTGGGCATGCAAAAGAAGCATTTCTTTGGCTGGACAAACGTCACTTTGATGAAGGTTTACTTCCAAAGTATGGTTACAGGATTGTATGATGCTGGGAGCAGCAATAATGCTAGCGTTTCTAGTGTTATCTCTAATGGCCATTGATGCTGATTCAAGTTAAATTGCTTCAGGAAAACTGGGAAGAGAGGGACTTCGTAGAACAGACTGGACTATTGCTAAATCTGGTATCTTCAATTGTGCAAAAACCTGGGAAGCTATCAGATCAAAGCAGCCACTTGTTGATTGGTGGAGGATGGTCTGGCATTCTCTACTATCCCAAGGCATGCATTCATCTGTTGCTTGGCTCTTAGAAATAGATTGACTACCCAGAGACTCTTAAATTGGGGTATCAAGGTGATATTTTGCATGTATTTTAAAGACAGTATATAGGAAGCAGGGATCACTTGAATTTCGAGTGCTCTTTTCCCATGAGAGTTTGGCATCAGATTGAGATGTTATGTCTGATTGGCTTCAGGATGCAGTGCTAGTCTAAAATCCTACAATGGGGTGTCAAAGCTTTGAAGGGGAAGGGTCTCAAATCTGTGATTTGTAAGGATTCTTGGGCATAATATATCACTGCAGAGATATGCTAAAATATTTCATGGTGTCATCTAGTCTGAGTGAGAGCATAATTCAAGCAGTCAAGTGGTATGTGAAATCTACAGTTGATTGTTGCAGGAAGTTTAAAGACTCTGCAGGACAGAATCCTCATCAGTCTCTTGGGCATCTCTTGCTCAGTGTTGATTGGTGGAAAGAACTAATTTTTCAGGGGGTCTGGGTTCTTGGTTACATCACTGTAATTTGTTTTGTTAGTTGTTTTTGTTGCAGTCTTAGCTGCTGGTTTGGTTTTATTTTTTAGTGCTCAAGGAAATTTTAGAGACCAGCAAAAGGTTGTTATTAAGGAACAGTCACAAACTTTAATAGAGAATGACATTCAGATTTGCCATAGAACATCAAGCAGATGGTTCAACAAAAGAAAGACACATCAGCATTTGATAATCTGGTAAAATTTTGTACCTGAAAGAAGAAATCCATCTGCCTGTCTGATTGTTATGCTTAATCATTGAAGTGTGGTCGAAATTAACTCCAGTCACTATACCAACTGTGTCATCCGTGCTACATGAAGACAATTGAAAATTAATTAGTAGAAGTAAGATCACGTATGATTCTGTTCAAACTACCCACACATTATATACAATACTTTGACTCTAAACAAGACAAACTAATATTAGCAACATGTTGCATTTAGGGGAAAAAGACAAATAATAATAATAATTTGCTTGTTTGCATACATAAAAAGAGGAAGTTGATTAGTAGCTAAGAAATCCCTAATATCTCACAACTACAACTATAAAATAAAGGGATCAACCTGAAATTTAGCTTCTTCAGCAAGTTGTTTATAAGGTAATTCACTCAATCAGTATTTGACTAGTATTGGAAAATAGTATACACAGTGAAACAGAGTCAATTTTGTTTGCAAAGTTTTGTACTAATTATAAAATTATACCAACAAGTATAGATTATGATCAAGTGAACTCAAATAGTTTGAAGCAAACTACCATCTAAGAGGTTGTAAGATATTCAATGCATACCTTGTTGTTGCGAGGGAGCTTCCAGAGGGTGAGAAGTAAGCAGACTGGACAGCCCTATTGTGCCTAATTTCCCTCAGAGGTTTAGGTTGATCTACATTAACACTTCTCAGATCCCATATGCAGGCAGTTCCATCTGAGGAACTAGTAGCCATGATGTTAGGGTTTTCTGAGTTAAAATCAATGGAATTAATCCTATCTTCATGCAAATTCCATTGGGTTGAGCATTTCCCAACCCTTTCATCCCAGATATTAAAACCTCCACGACCCTCGCTAAAATATAAGCACTTGATATCGTCTGGTCGTTGAGAAAGAGAATATATAGAATCATCACTAGAATAGACCAGATCAAATACCTCCTTCTCAGCATCCATCAATCGGATAAATCCAAAATAACAACTGGTAAAGATCTGCACTTTAAATTCAACAATTATGAATCAGCTGACACCATATGAATTTATGAAACTCAACATGCGTCCAATATTTCTAGAGTGTAAGCGTGTGTAACCAGGAAGTTACAGCTAAAGTCGAATGAGTAATTATTTTATAAGAGCCTGCCCAAGAAATTATATTGAACTATTCAATGCAGATAACTCAACATGAAAATAGCCATACAAACGAAGCAAAGCCATCTGCATTCATTATTCAATCCAATAGCATCAAGGTATCCTAAAACATTTACAACCTCATTAATCCTTCTCAAGTATACAGAATCTTCATCACAATTGTTAACTGAAGGGTATTATATTCAAGAAAAAGAAATGCCAATGCATGGCAATTAAGGGAAGGGGTTTGGGGAAGCATATATGAGCTTCAAAAGTGTTGGTTATTAACTTATATAAGTGATATTCATTCTAATATTTACAGTGTCTACTGCTCAAAACAGTGTGGTTTGGTCTATGAGGAAAAAACGTATACATAGCAAGTAAAGCAACAACTTCAACAATAACTTAGGTTCACATTAAAAAGATATGCATTATTGCTTTACAATTCATCTATCACCCATTCTGTACATATCATATAAAGAGATGATTCTGCAGCTCCAATTCACTTCCAACCAAAGTAATAGATAACTGTACAGTGAAAAACACCACTGCTGTCTAGTAAATAAGAAGTTGCCTTCTCATTTCACAATTTCGTTACAGAAATTCTTATGCTAGTGCTACTACTAAAAAAATTCAGCATCTTCCTCAGAATACCATGTGACAGTAACTCAGTAAGATTGTGGAATGACAAAGTAGTAATAAGATAATACAATCTCGAAAAGCACATGGGGTGCACTATTTCTACAACTATTTAACACACCAACACTAAATGCAGAGTACTTATTAACATTTCTAGGCAATCAATTACACACTATTGTAAACATTAAGTACAATACAAGCAATCTTTTCAAACCAAATTACCTTTGATAAGCGTTGTCGCTGGATGGAAATACCGGAAATGGGACCAGGATGTGGATGATACAAATAAATCCCATCTTCTTTATCCATACTAGAATCCACATCCCAAAACCCAACATCCCCAAACTTGTTCCCAACCACAATCATTCTCGAATTGCTACAAGGCAAAAACCGCACATTCATTATCCTCCCCGGCACGACTCGCGCAATATTCTCTGGATTCAGACTCAAAGAACCCAATTCCAAACGATCACACACACCCTTTATCGAATCTCCGCCATTTCCATCACCAAGTTCCTCATGGGGTTTCTTTGAAACGCCCAAAATCCCTTCTATTAGTAGCTTATCGGAGCCGGTTCCACGATAAGCATCTCTGCTACTAAGAGGCCCCAAATCACGCGGCGAAGGGTTGGATTGGGTTGAAGATTTTGCAGCCGGATTGGGGATTGGGTTTTGGGCTTCTTCTCTGGACTCACTTTGTACGATTTGGTTACAACTCTGCCACAATAAAAGGGTTGGATTGGGTTGAAGATTTTGCAGCCGTAGGAGTTGCTTCGACAGTATCTTCTAGAGCTTTGAAGTCAGAGTATTCTGGTGGCATTCCACGAGTGCGCAAGGACCTTCGGATTACGATTGGGGATTGGGTTTTGGGCTTCTTCTCCGGACTAACTTTGTACGATTTGGTTACAACTCTGCCACAATAAAACCAAAAGCAAAAACAAAAAAAAAAATTAAAATTTTGAGAAATGGGTTTTCCATTTTGGGTAAAAACAGTGATGGATTTTGGTTTTCGGATGCGTTACAAAGATGGGTTTTCATTGAAAGTGAAATTTAGAGAGAGAGAGAGAGAGAGAGACCTTTGGCGCTTAGCAGAGGAAGAGGCGGAGAGCTCGGTGGCTTTGGAGTGGATTTTAAGAGCAGCCATCATTTCGTCGTTTCGACGAATGTTCTCGAGGCGCTTCCGCTCGTATTCTGTGAGTTTCTGAGACGATGCCATGGAAGAGTCAAAAGACACAGCTTGAGAGAGAGCGGTTCCTTTTTTTCTTTTTTGAGAAGGAGAGAGCGGTTCTATTTGGAAATGGGAAGTGTCAAATGTAGAAAATATACATACGGGATGTTGTGTAATTGTGTTGTGTACTGTAGATGTGAGTGTGGGTGCGGCGGGAAATGGCTTTGGCGGGAATTAAAAATTCATGATAGTGTAGGACAGGAGAGAGCGGCAGGGCATTTTGAACAAAATTGTCTTTTTCACTTGTCATTTGGATTTGGGACAATGTGATTGGATTGGAACCGCATGATAGTGGTACTGAACTTTTGATATCATATATAAATTTTATACTAGCCTCATTTTGTGCGTCCAATGAGACTTTTTTTATTTTATTTTTTATTTAAATTGGATTCAAATTTCATTTAAATCAAAGAAGCATCAAAGTTTACAAAATCAAACGCAATTGATGGAACCTCTTCCATCCAAAACAAATCAGAACTAACATGCTAGGCAAATCTCGCAAGCACATGTGCCACCTTATTTCCATTTCTCTTAATACAGCTCACAGATAACCACTCTAATGCTCCCATCATATGCCGAATGTCTCCAACAATATGCCCTATTGCTGACTGGTTGTCCTTGGTCGAAACAATACTCCTTGCAGCATTAATACTGTCTCCTTCCACTATCAGATTCGTGAAGCCAGCATCCATTGCGAACTCCATCGCCTTAC
Organism: Castanopsis chinensis; assembly: GCA_032878915.1. NCBI lineage: Eukaryota > Viridiplantae > Streptophyta > Magnoliopsida > Fagales > Fagaceae > Castanopsis > Castanopsis chinensis. The sequence goes on from JAVQMG010000121.1 coordinate 15,021,038, forward strand.
GACAAGCTAGCAGCTCTGCCTCCTCACTACATTGGACTGCAGGGCCCTTAGCTGTCAAAAAGAATTGCATGTCAAAAACTTGCCCATTAAACTTAGAGAACATTCCTCAATAGCGTCCAGTCTTCCTTCATCCGAGATGGGAATCACTTCTTCCTCTTCCATAGTCAACTTCATATTTTCCAAACTATCAATAACGTCATTAGCCATGGTAGAATATTAGCACTCTCTCAACTAAGCACTGAAAAGAAAAGAAAAGAAAAATGTGCCCAAGACCTAGGTCAAAGGAGGCAGAGGCTAGTATACACGAGAGAGAGAACTCCACGAGGAAAAGGCTCATTTTCCAATGAGGCTTTTTTTTAGTGGTCCTATTTTGTAGCCAAAAAAAAAAAAAATCTGTGTTTTTATTTTATATATATATATATAATTTTTATTTTGTGAATCTAATTTATAAGTGGATAAAGCAATTTGAAAACTAACGGGAGAGTGGTTTTATTTTTTAGGCAATATTTTAGTAGGAGTTAGAGTTGCATTTTTACTGAATTGTCCTTTAGTTTTGTCTTTACTTAAACATGGGGATGTAAGGATATTTTTGAACTAAAAAATAAAGAATCCAAACAGGGAAAGCCCCTTAAATAATAGTATAGATATGAGAGATGCTACGTCCACAACATTTTGACAACAAATCACGGGTGGTTAGTTGTTATTGGTTCAAATTTGAACCTAATACTAAGATTGCTTTTTTGCCCCAACAATAACAATCAGTAACAACCTACCACTTAGGATTTGTTGTAAAAATATTGTGAAAATATTGTGTACATATCATTTCTCTTTATATACAGGCAAAGCAAAAATGTAGAGTGCAACTTTTATATTTGACCAAAATTTATTTTAGGTTTTTGTTTTTGTTCAATTGAGTCATTTATTCAATTAAGGCACCTTTGTTCCAAACCCCAAAAAAGAATTAAGGTATTTTTGTCAATTTCTATTAAAAGATTTCTTAATTTAAAATCTTTGAAAAATAAAAATCTGGACACTTACTAACAACATTTAACATAGATTGTCAGATAGATCTTAACAATCTATTTGAATTAATGGGGAGGTTAGAGAAGTGAAAGGGAGTATAGCACAATTGTATAAACTTGAAACTTAGTGTGTGTTGAATAACGCTTATTTTGCTGAAAACTAAAAACAATAAAAAAAAAAGAATTTCGGATTACTGTTCACAAAGAAAACATTGTTCACTTGCCTTCTTGTACTGTTCATGTCCCATGAATAGTGCAAGAGGTGCTGGGTTAGTTAAAAAAAAAAAAGGCTGAAACGCAAACGCGTCTGATGCAAACGCAAACCAAACAAACCTTTAGTGTTCTTAATTGAAAGGAAAGTAAAGTTAAAAAGCTGAAATGAATTTTAGTCAAACTTAGAGATGCACTTTACATTTTTTCTCAAATTAATTTGTAATTTTTTATGAAGAATTTAAAAAAAATATTAATAGTAATCAAAGTGCATCCACCTCAACAATTGCAGTAAAACAAGGAGGACTTTCCTCTAACCAAGAATATGATACAACTCGAGTCTGTTTGAAAACAACTTATTTAGCTGAAATTGAAAACTTTTTGTGGAAAGTACTGTAGATAAACCTAAAAAATAGCTGAAATAGTACAGTAAAGACCCATGAATAGTACCAAAAAATGCAATGGGACCTATAATGGTGCAAAAAAAAAAGCTAAATAGTAAAAAAAATATGGCTTTTTAATCCAATGCCAAATGCAACCGACATATTCACCACAAGAATTTCCTCCAAAAGCATCCATATGTTGCCATATCTATTTTGAGCGCTTTTACCAAACATGAACCAATTCTTGGTCATCCAATTCAACAACAACATCAAAAATGCCAATTTCCTAGCAAAACATGATAACAATGGATGGAATTAGAACTTGGAGTTAGAGGACAAAAGTATAAACAAAAAAAAAAAAAAAAAGGTCATTATGAACCTCCAAATAAGTATTCATTTAGTATTAAGTATTAACGAACCGTTAACAAATATAAAGATACAAAAAAAATTCATTGTTTTTTAATAAGTTAATCCATTATAATATAATCATGTATGAAAATGGAACTAGGTGTGTTTTTAAATCTTTAAAATCATCTATGATTGAATCCGTACTAGTTGTCACAATGATGTCCCTTTCAATGAATAATATCATAATATCTATCCAAAACCCATATTCCATTTTATTGTGAAAGTCAATTTTGATGACATTCTTAGCGGAAAATTCTCACTCTATAGTTGTAATAAAAATTAGAAGAATAAACACAAGCATGACCACTCTACAAACAAGCGAGTATTATTATGATTTTTTAGTTCTCACCCTCCATTGACACAATTATTTAGTTTAAAATTATGTTGAATTAGCCAAAGGTCTTGTAGCTGAATTGGCACCTCTCCATATACTAAGTACTCGATGGTCTAGGGGGAGAAGGGTTTGACCTACGGCGTTAGTAATAACCTTCAAAAAAATTATGTCGAATAAGGGAAAAACTATTTTGTTTAAATTTGTTTAAAGAGCCAAGTTGTTTGTTTTGAGAAAAATTAGTTCATTTTGCTTAAATTTTTTTAGCTTTACTATTGGAAAATTTTGTTGTTGGGCTAATTTTTTGAGCTTGTTAATTTTGTTTTAAATTCTAGATCTATACAATTTTTTAAGAACTTATAAATTGTCAATGTATTGTTGAGGATGGTTAAATGCCATTTTATTGAATCAAATTGCTAAAATTAATACTTAGTATTTAACAAAAATTTGGGAGGGGGAGGGGGGGGGGGGGATTCCCCCCCAAGGTCCAAGAATACCTGCATCTATTCTGATCACTTCTAGCGCAGCAAATGCATGAGAGACTAACCATGGATTGAGTGATGACAACATTGTATTTGTATTCCTTGTCCAAATTACATTAATTTATGAATGGTTCGGTTAATGAGTATTCTTAGAGCTTTTTTTATTTTTTATTTAATTTTTTTTTTTTTATTGAGGACTCTACTTCAAGCAGTGAAGTTAGGGATCGGGACTTAGTGGTACCTTAATGAATGTAAAAATAATCTCTAGGAATGTTAGGGGGCTAAATGATAGAGTCAAAAGACTCTAGGTTTGGAATACGATCAGAAGCTGGGGTGCTAATATTATTTGTCTTTAGGAAACAAAAATGTAGTTCATATCCAGAAGAGAGATACGAAGTTTGTGGGGCTACTAGCATGTAGACTAGCTTTATTTGGGCTTTTTTGATGCTTTTGGGGGAGTCTTGGTGATGTGGGATAGAAGGACTGTGGAAAAAATCGACAAAGCAGTGGGTCGATTTTATGTTTCATGTAAATTAAAAAATGTAGAGGATCAGTTTGAATGGGCTTTTACTGGTATTCATGGTCCAAACTTTGCCCATGATCGACGATTGCTTTGGGAGGAGCTGGCTGGAATTTGTAGTTGGTGGAGTATGCCTTGGTGCTTGGTTGGTGATTTTAATGTAGTGCGATTTCCATTAGAGCGTTCTGGTTCAAGTCCCTTCACATCTGCCATGATTGATTTTTTAGATTTTATTTCGAAACAAGGTCTTATAGATTTGCCTTTGGAAGGGGGTACATTTACTTGGTCTAATTCTAGAGAGGTGGCTTCATGCTCTAGGCTTGACATTATCTACTATCTTCAGATTGGGAAGAACATTTTCCAAATATTCGTCAAATACGACTCCAAAGGTTGCTCTCGAATCACTTCCCAATCCTTGTAGAAGGGGGGAATTTGCAGAGGGATAGTAGGTCATTTCGATTTGAGAACATATGGTTAAAGGCATATGGTTTTGTGGACAAAGTGAGATCCTGGTGGGAATCCTACACATTTCGAGGTTCTCCAAGCTTTTGAATTGCAAGCAAAATGAAAGCTTTGAAGCTAGATTTAAAAAAATGGAATGAGGAGGAATTTGGGAATGTGGAAAGTAGGATGCGCAAGTTGTGGAAAGATCTAAATGATTTAGATTTAATTGCAGACTGCCATCCTCTAACAAATGAGGAGATATTGTAGAAGGATTGGCTTTGCACTAAGCTTGAAAAGGTAACCCTTATGGAAGAAATATGTTAGAGACAAAAATCTAAGGCACTCTGGATTCAAGAAGGAGATAGAAACTCTAAGTTCTTCCATAGAACTGCAAATTCTCATAGAAGATTTAACACCATCAACAATTTGGTGGTGGGGGGTGAATTGACATTGAATCCAAGTTCCATAACTATTTGCATTTCCCTTTTTTAAAACAGTTATATTCCAAGAATGAAAGGCAAAGACCACTCCTTGATGAAGTGGAATTTTCTAAGATTTACAGAAAGAATGAAGCCTGGTTAGACAAACCCTTTGAAGAAGAGGAAGTCTATGGTGTTATTCAAGATTGCAATGGTGACAAATCTCTGAGGCCAGATGATTTCTCAATGGCTTTTTTTCAATCTTGTTGGGATTTCTTAAAGCAGGAAATTATGGAGCTCTTTGGCAACTTCCACTCCCAGGCTGTTTTTAAGAAAAGCCTTAATGCCACCTTCCTTGCTCTTATTCCAAAGAAGGTCAATGTTGTTAGCGTGAAAGACTTTAGACCTATTAGCCTTGTGGGTGGCATTTATAAGATCCTATTCAAGGTGCTAGCTAATAGGCTAAAAAGGGTTATTTCATGGATTATTTCTAAAACCCAAAATGTCTTTATGCCGGATAGGCAAATCTTGGACTCGGTTTTAATTGCTAATGAATGCCTGGATAGTAGATTGAAAGCAGGAGTTTCGGGTGTTTTATTTAAACTGGATGTGGAGAAAGCATTTGATCATGTAAGTTGGGATTTTCTCATGTATATGTTGCAGCGATGTGGGTTTTGTTTTGCATTTCCACGGTGAAATTTTCCATTCTGATCAATGGTAGCCCTAAAGATTTCTTTAGGAGTTCTAGGAGACTACTTTAAGGTGATCCACTATCTCCGCTTTTATTTTTTATTGTGATGGAAGCTTTAAGTTGGCTATTAGATGGGGCTGTTCTGGCTAATCATATCTCCAGATTCACTGTGGGCCCCAGATTTCATACCCCCTTAATGGTGACTCATCTCCTTTTTTGCAAACGATACCCTAATTTTTTGTGATGATTTACCTACTTAGATTGGCAAATTGAGAGACATTTTAGCACCATTTGAGGCTGTGTCAGGGTTGCATATTAATTTGGCCAAATTTGAATTGGTTCCGGTTGATGATGTGTTAAATATGGGAGAGCTAGTGGCCATTTTAGGGTGTAGGCAGTCCTCACTACCAATGACTTATTTAGGACTTCCATTGGGAGCTAAATTTAAGGATAGGGCAATTCAGAACCCTATTCTTGAAAAAATGGAGAGAATATTAGCAAGCTGGAAGCGTTTGTATCTATCAAAAGGTGGTAACGTTACTTTACTTAAAAGCATTCTCTCAACTTTGCCTACTTATTACCTATCTCTCTTCCCTTTTCTGGTGAATGTTGCAAATCGCATTGAGAAACTCCAACGGGATTTTTTATGGGGTGGTATTGATAAGTGCCACAAATTCAATCTGGTTAAGTGGGCCTAGATGTGTAGCCTCTTGAAGTCTGGTGGATTGGGTGTGTGGAATTTGGGAAAATTTAACCAAGCTCTGCTTGGTAAATAGTTGTGGAGGTATGGCATATAGATAAACCACATTTGGCAGCGAGTTATCGAGATCAAGTATGGGAATATTTGGGGTGGGTGGTGTACAAAAGAAGTAATAGCTACTTATGGATTTAGTCTGTGGAGAGCTATAAGACAAGGCTGGCCAGCTTTCTCTAAATCCATCATCTTCAAAGTTGGCAATGGTAGTAGAATTAAACTTTGACATCACTTATGGTGTGGGGGTTCTACTCTTCGGGAGGAATTTCCAAAACTTTATAGCTTTAGCTGTAACAAGGATTCCTATCTTGCGGATGTCATGTTTTTTCCTAATCAACGACTACTTTGGGATCTTCGATTCTAGAGAGAGCCCCAAGATTGGGAGATGGGAAAATTTGATATTTTTTGGAATCTTATACACCCTATGACCTTTATTGGAGAGGGGCAAGACAAACTTTTCTGGAAGTCGACAAAGAATAAGGGCTTCAAGGTTAGTGATTTTTATCTATCCCTCTTCTCGACCCCTGGCAACCTCTTCCCGTGGAAACCTGTGTGGCGCTCAAACATCCCTCCTAAAGTTGCTTTCTTTTCTTGGACTGCCACCTTAGGCAAGATTTTGACCCTTGATAGATTGTGCAATAAGGGTGTACCTGTCATGGATTGGTGTTATATGTCTAAAAAAAGTGGTGAATCGGTAAACCATCTTCTTCTTCATTGTCTCATTGCTTTTGAGCTATGGTCTATGGTTTGGAGCCTTTTTTGGGCGATTTAGGTGATGTCTCAAAGTGTTGTAGATTTATTTGCTTCTTGGCAACGCCCATTTAGTAGATAACGCAATATAGACCTACGGCGGGTTGTTCCACATTATGTGTTATGGTGTCTTTGGCAGGAAGAGAACAATAGATGCTTTGAGGGGACATAATGGTTGATTCATGAGATTAAATCTCTCCTCCTCCACTCTTTATTTGCTTGGTGTTCTGTTTTCAATTCTTTTTCTTGCTCTAATTTTTTTGTTATACTTGACCATTGTAATTTCCGTTCTTGATGTAATCTTTTCCATGTACACTTCCAATGTACTTGGAGCTTTTGATTTATGAAATATTGTTATTTAACAAAAAAAAAAAACCTTAATTCATTTTTTTTTTTTTTGGAGGGGGAATAATTCATTTGTTAATGGATCATTTTATAAATTTTTTTTACAACTTTCATGATATATATAAAAAGCTGTTAGAAAATCAATTACTCTTTTCATTCCTTATATATTTTTTTTAAATATTGCATAAATCAATGCCCTTAGGGCATCCATATTAACATTTTCATTTGTAAATTTATGTAGTATAATTTGTAATAGTCTTAGCATTTTTCATAAAGGAGTTACTTAGGAAATAGAAATCTCATGTCTAACTTTTTATGTTCCACTTTATACTTCACCAATTATGGTATGTTAAGTGTCTAATTTTTTATTTTTTAAATTTACACGTTTGTTATTTTATAAGGAAAGTAAAAGAAAATATATGACAAGTTATAATTAGTAGACTATAGAGTGGAACTCAAAACATGTGGCTGAAGATTTGTATATATATATATTTTTTGCTGAATAAGGCAGACTGAAGATTTGTATTTCATTACTTGAGTATATTACCTAGTTATATTGAACAATAATGGCAATAAACTATCTGGTTGAATTTAATAGTCAAAGATTATTGGTGTTGCATTAAAGTACTTGAAAGAATTGTAAAGTTTTGCCTTTATATTTATTTCCCAAAACCAAAATACTTGTATTACTAGAAAATGGACTGAAATTAAGCAACCATTACTTGAGAAAACACAACCACTAGTAAGATTTTTTTTTTTTTTTTGGGGGGGGGGGGGGGGTGATTTGGATGATTTGACCAAATTTTAACAAGTTGCAATCCCTATTTCTTTGTAACATGAATCTAACTTTTGTTTCATATGGAAAAAGAAAAACCATTTTTTTTTTTTATCAATCCATTGGTCGGCAACATATCTATAAAGCAAAGGGGTTTGGGAAAAAAAAAACAATATTTCTTTTTGAGAAATGGGTTTTCCATTTTGGGTAAAAATAATGATGAGTTTTGGTTTTCGGATGTGTTATACAAAGATGGGTTTTCACTTTTCATTGAAAGTGAAATTTAGAGAGAGAGAGAGACCTTTGGCACTTAGCAGAGGAAGAGGCAGAGAGCTCAGTGGATTTTGGAGTTGATTTTAAGAGCAGCCATAAAAAAAAAGAGCAGCCATCATTTCGTCGTTTGTGTGAATGCGTGTCAAAAAAGAGAGAGTGAGGGCTTCTATTTGGAATATATATATATATATATATAGAGAGAGAGAGAGAGAGAGATTGTGTTGTGTGGGTGTGGCAAGAAATGGCTTTGGCGGGAATGAAAAATATCATAATTAGTGTAAGACAGGAAGGAGAGAGAGGCAAGACCATTTTGAACACAAAGTTGTCTTTCTCAATTGTCATTTGGATTTAGGACAATGTGTATGGATTGGAACCGAATGAGAACTTCCGATATCATATATTATGTTTTTAAAATTCACTATTTATACTAACATATACTAATTTCAGCAGTTTACTTCATTTCAAATTTTAAATTTTAGTTTCTTAAAAATTACTCCTTGTGTAACTTTACTAATAGTAGATAAATTCAAATTAAAAAATTACATTAAACTTAAAAAAAAAAAAAAAGAACATCATCTTACATGCGGAGCGTATGTAATGAGGCTAGTAATTTATAAATGCTTAGTATGATATTTGCAGATAAAGTTTTAATTACAATCTCTAAAACCTTTTGCAATCACCTTTGCATCTTCACTTATGTGCCCAAAGTCATCACATACAAAGCAAAATTAATGAACTCCAATCTCTCTAACCTGTTGTCAGGGGTGAAAAGTTCTTCCTTCCGACAAATGAGATTTGTGTTAGGTTGGGAACCTAAACCTAAACTTGACGATGGGCTTGAAGCACAGCCCAAAGGCTATCGGTGAAGATTTGAAGAATTCACTTTATTTTATGCTTTGGGCTTAGGTTGAGACTGACAAGGATGACCCATAAACAATTCCTACAGCAGACACGTCAGCATGGTTAAAAAGCATACTGCAATAAAGAAATAGCCCAACAGTAAAATATTCCGACAGTAAGATATCCTAGCAGTAAAATATCCAAGTGGTAAAATAAGACAAGACAGAATAAACCTCCAGCCGTTAGCTATTTCACAGATTAAGGTATCTACATCTTCAAACTCATCATCCATTGGCTCTGGAGAATAGTCTTCTGATACAATAATATGAGGCAAAAACTCTATAGTAACAGTTACATTATATCCTTCAATTGTAAATGAGTAAATAAATATTATGAGCTCCATTATAACAAATAATGAGGAGAACTTAGTGTGAGATGAATGGAGAGAGAGAGATTCTAGCTAGCGCAGCAAGATCATTATGGTGCCAAGGTATGCTTATGGATATAGTATATGTAGTGAGTAATGAGGGGCATTTCAGGTAGTATGAGTAGTGAGAGAGAGAGTGTTTAGTGAAGTTGTTGAGACTTTCTGCTGGGAATGGGTAAAAGCTTATAAGTAGAGGTGTGAGGGATGTTTGTGACTTAGGGGCTGAAGAGCTTAGTATCTAAGTTTGAAACTAAGCACTCAGAAACTTAGAACCTCACTGAGAGCTTTTAGAGAATTAGAGAGAGGAGAGTAGAGAAGTTTATGAGAGAGTTCTTCTCTATTGGTGTGTCTTGGTGTGTCTTAGTGTGTCTTGGAGTGTTAGTGGGGAGCTTCTATTTATAGTTGAGTTTTAGGGGGTGATTAGCAAATAATTTTGGCTAAATTAGCCTCAATCTTCAAAAAATCCTTAAAAAATCGTTCATAGGATTTGGACCAAGAATGGTAAGCTCAGCTTTTAGAATATTCTTGCTGTATTGGGTAATAACAACTGGGGTTCTGACTTGGTATTAAATACTGATTTGTCCTCAGCTAATGGGATTAAGGTGTGTATCAGGCTAATGATCTTGGTTTTGCTGCTGCTAGAATTAGAGTTCCTTAGGGCTGATTGTATCACCCCAAGCCAGGTGTCAATCTTGGAGCCCTTTGTTGGGAACTCTGCTGGAGATCCCTTTGATGCCCTCCAAACTATATTTTCCTAAGTTTCCCCATTTGAGTACATGTGCTTGGTCTATGAACCAAAAAGTACACGTTTTTGGCAAGATAATGAGCTATTTTCAAGTTGTTGCAGGAGCTTTCATGGTCTGATTATAATTGCCCTTAGCCCTTGACCGAATGGGTTGGAGAAGAAAGGGGAGATAGTTGGCTGAAGCTTCCCAACTTTATGTCATGTCATCTCAGCTTTGTGTCACATGAGAAATGATGGAAATCAGCTTGGTAAGAAAGGGTTAACCCTTGCTGGACACATGTCCTCTTCTGATCTGATTGGATAAGCTGGAGCTGATGGCAACGGGCTCTAGTTGTTAGGTTGTGCTGAAACTTGACTAGTTAGCTCACGTGAGCTTCAGCTGCTGGGATTTGTTTGTGAATTGGGTTGGGTCAGATGGGCCTTGTAATTGAGCTTCTTTGGGCTTGGTTATCTCTATAGAATGAAGAGTTTTGTCATGAGTGATATTCATGGGTTTTTATGAATTTTATAAGAGAAGTATTTTTTGAGGGATGAGTAATTATATTTCCCATGAGTGAGGGATTTTAGCATATGTAAAATAGGTGCCAAAATAATATTGGGTTTTATGAGTAATTGCCAAAATAATATTGAGCTTTGTAAAACAAGTGCCAAAATAATATTTGGGCTTCATGGATAGTTGCCAAAATAATATTGGGCTTTATGAGTAATTGCCAAAATTATATTTGGGCTTTGTAAGATTTTGTAAGAATATTTCCGTGTAGCAACAGGCTTTAGAGATGTCGTGTAGCAACGAGCTTTAAGGTGATGTCGTGTAGCAACAGGCTTTTAGGTGCCATGTAGCAACGAGTTTTAGAGGTATCGTATAGTAACAGGCTTTACAAGAGGGTTTTGTTGGGCTTTGGGTTTTGCCCATAAGTTAAATAATTTTGGGCTTTTTTGTGGAGGAAGTATAATTTTGTGGCCCAATTTTGGTAGTAATATGATAAGTATTTTTTTGAAAACCGAAGTTGGATAATATGTGGGATATAATGGGTAATATTTGTGAGAGGGCCTAAGGTAATTAATGGGGCTTATATAGGGAATATTTGTGGGAGCCTAAGTTGGGCAATAATATAGAGAGTATTTTGGTAATATGTGGGAAATATATATGTGGCCTCAAAATAGTTTATAGGCTTGTGTGGGTATTTTTTAAGGAGTAGGCTAATGAAATTAGGGCCCGAAAATTTGTACCTCAACACCTGTTGCAGCCATCTTTGCATCTTCAATGCTATGCCCCAAAGATATTATTCAAAGTAATGAAAGAACTACTAAATTTAAATTTTTTTTAATTCCCCGTCCAACTTTGTTAAAGGTGAATTTTGATTGTTGGTGGTGCATGAACTCATCCTTGCACTATTTGCGAAGTTATTTAGCCAAATGTTTGCTCGCACTCCAAAGGAAACTAATTAAAAGATATATTAACGAGCAATATAAGCAAAATTGATTAGAGGATTATCTCTCTTGTAATTATCGGAGAGTAATTATTAGGTATTCCCGGAGCATGGAAAATGATACTCTCTCCTTTCACATTCATAGTGAGGTTCACTCATTAAATTTATGGCAGAGTCTACTATAAATGTGAGAGGAGAGAACACTATTTATCCATGCTCCAGGAGTACCTAAAAATATTCCTTTACCGAAAAGGAAGTAGGAAGCTAGATCAAAAAACTTTCCTTTTGGTTTCCTCAAAAAAGATAAAACTTAAAATACTAATTTTTAATACCGAGTACGAGATGAATACAATTCATGAATGATTTTTTATGTAGTTAATTATATATTAATGATGGGGTTGGCTTCAAAAAAATCAACTAAAAAATGATGACGCTGCAATCCATTTGTTCTGGAGATAAGATTTTATTTACTCTTAATAATAAAAGGATTAGATGAAAATTTTAGATTATAATCAAATTAAGATTTTTATCAACTTAATTATAAATTATAGGAGAAGAAGATAAGAACAAAAAAAAAACTTGATATCTATTTTTTTACATAAAAAATGTACAAAATTTTTTGCAATTTGATGCCGCCACATAGCACAACCATGACTTCTAAACTCAACTTTTATTATACTTATATATTAATGATGGGGTTGGCTTAAAAAAATATCAACTAAAAACAAATGGCATTGCAATCCATTTATTTTGGAGATAAGATTTTATTTACTCTTAATAATAAAAGGATTAGGTGAAAATTTTAGATTGTAATCAAATTAAAATTTTTATCAACTTAGAACTTATAGGAGAAGAAGATTGTAATCAAATTAAAATTTTTATCAACTTAGAAATTATAGGAGAAGAAGATTGTAATCAAATTAAAATTTTTATCAATTTAGAAATTATAGGAGAAGAAGATTGTAATCAAATTAAGATTTTTATCAACTTAAAAATTATAAGAGAAGAAGATAAGAACATAAAATATCTATCTTTTTTTTTTATATAAAAAATGTACAAATTTTTTTGCAATTTGGTGCCACCACATGGCATAACCATGACTTCTAAACTCAACTTTTATTATATAGTATATGATTTATGCAAAAATGTAAAATGCACTATTTAAATTTGATGAAAATTTATTTTAAACTTCTAACTTTGTTTCGTTTGATTGAGTTACTTAAGTTTTATATTATTCAATTAAAATTTTTTTGTGCCGATAAAAAAATGCATTTTTATTAACTTCGGTTAAAATATTTTTTATTTAAAAATTTTGAAATATAAAAATAAAAATTTGGACATTTAACAGAAATTAACATTTTGACCTTAATGTTTTATTTGGATTGAGGTAGAAAAGAGAGAAGTAGAGTAGATCTGAATAAATTTAAAGTTTAGAGGACTTAGTTGGAAGGTAAAGTGAAAAGGCTAAAATGAATTTTGGTCAAATTTAAAAATGATCAAACTTTTTTTTTTCTTGAGGATATCACCATAAAAAAATAGTCAAACTTAAAAAGTGTACTTTCCATTTATTTCCTCATATTTATTATCCTATTAATTTGTAATTTTTTATTATAAATAATTTAAAATTTTTAATAATAGTAAATAAAAAAAAGTACATCCACCTCAACCGTTTCAATTGCAGTAAAACAAGGACGATTTTCCTTTAACCAGGATACATATTAACCACAAAAATTTCCTCCAATAAAGTATCCATATTAGCCGTATCTAATCCAAGCCCTTTTACCACTTAAAACATGAACTGATTCTTGGTCGTCCTAATCAACAGAAAAATCAAAAATACCAATTTTCAAGCAAAACCTAATCATCACGTATTGAATTAGGAACTAGAGATAGGGGGGCAAAAAAAAATATATATATATATATATATATAATAAAAAGTTATTATGAAACTCTAAATAAGTATCCATTTAGTATTAACAAGCTATTAACAAAGATAAATATATAAAATCATTATTTCTTAATAAGTTAATACATTACAATGCAATCATTTATAAAAAATGAATTCGGTAAGCGTTCTTAAATCTTTAAAATCATCTATGATTAAATCCGTACTAATTGTTGCAGCAATGTCCCTTTTAATGAATAATATCATATTGTTGTCAAAAACTCACATTCCATTTTGTTGCAAAAGTCAATTTTTGATGACATTCATAGCTGAAAATTTTATTTAATTGAGAAACATAAGTAGTTAGAGATTGTAACTAAGTTTTGCCATTATATTTATTTTTGAAAACCAAATATAGAAATACTTGTGTTACTAGAAGATGGACTGAAATTAAGCAACCATTACTTGAGAAAACACAACTACTAATCAGCTATATTTTATTATATTATATATATATATATATATATATGTATGTGTATGTATGTATGTATGTGTGTGTGTGTGTTTTCTTTTTGGGTTGTGATTTGGATAATCTGACCAAATTTTAACAAATTGCAATCCCTATTTCTTGGCCATATATATATATATATATATATTTTTTTTTTTTTCAATCCCTTGGCCGAATGATCTAGTGGTTTTCTTTAAATTCATTCATGACATCCATTTAGGGGAAATACATAGAAATTGATGTTTCACAATCATCTGAAATTCCAATAAACAATCTCCTGACTTAGAGAAATCATATAGACATCTGAGTAGGGCAGTGTGTGTCTATTTTCCTTGCTCTATAGAAATTATGGGAGGCAACATATCTTGCTGCTTATTTCAGTTAATGATTTGGTTCCTGCATGATAGTGATATGCCAATAAAACGTAGAGGCAATGAACTTTGATCTAAGATAAAGGGTACTATAATACTAAAGAAAACGGAAGAGCAATATATAATGACACACTATATTTCTATAAAAACTAGTACAAAGGAGTATTTTTGATCCTGAAAACCTAAAACCAAAAATCTAATGAGGATATAAATGGAGAAAAGGGTAACAATGTCTGGGAAGAAAGACAAAGGACTTCTGTCATACTAAAACATGACACCATATTTCTATAATAATATATAATAATAGCTCCTTTAATCTTCGTTCCGTCCCTTTGAGTTCATTTTTCCATTCTCCAAATCAACTACAACAAGTCTCAAAGCATCTGGTTATTCCAGCAATTCTAAATCCTCACGGAAAGAAACACAGAAAATCAAATGAAGAAAGAAACATCACAAAGAGCTTCTCCTTTAAACCTTGTCCTCTCATCTTCCTTAATTGTCTACATACACTTAATTATCAAATCAGCCGCATTCCATGTTTCACGAGGTCTTTTAAACTGTGTAGTGCTGTTGGATGGTTTCAATGTCCAGACCCTTCAACTTCACCACTGATTCAACATGTCCCTTGAGGGTGTGCAACTCCCTGAGCCTGCAAAAATAAGAAGAGTTTATATTCAATGTGGTTTTTGAAGTAATAATGACTTTTCTAAATGAACTCGATATTTGAATGCTTAACTAGACTATCATACAAACTTTGTTAGCTAGTCCAATTTAATGCATAGGTACAATCTTTTATAAAGCGTCCTGCTCCAATAGGGCCTCATTGAAGTTTATTTAAGGAACCATGAAACAACATGTTGAAGTCAAAGTTTCCCAGAATTATATAAGTTTGTAATCACTTATGTTCCTGCTGGATTTATTGAGAATTTTTAAGTTCAAATATCTTCAGGGGTGTGTTTTAGATGGAGCTGGTTCTGTAATCTACCTGGCAACTTCAGCACGCCTCTTCGCCTGCTCTGCAATCTCAGAAAGATCCCGGTAGCTGCTCTTTTCTGTATATAATGCTTCCGGAGGCTGGAGACCATGGAGAGTACGTTGAGCCAAGGCCCATTGTGCTTCCCTCTCGCCCTTCCCATAATCCTTCTTTGTTGTGAAAGCGGTCTTCATTAGGTACATACACAAAGAGAAAGCAATGGTAAGAGAACAAAAACAAAAATCTAATTGAATAACATTGACTGATGGAGCTTAAAGATTATACTGTGTAATGAGAATTATTAGTCACCTTGTTTTGAAGCATGTTGTTCCAGGCCTTGCCGGACAATCCAAATCGGATGATGAACTTGAGGACATCGAGAGGGATGTAGCTAATGATGCTGTAAATCCAGATCACTCCTGCCCATCCCCACCCAATGCCATGGATCCTGGCAAAGCCCCAGTGTGCATACACAGCAATGAGAGTGGCAACCTAATTTGAACAGGTAGCTCAATTAGGACAATATATGGTGATCATGCACACAAAAGCAGTGAGAACAAGTTCAACACAACAACAAATAAAAATACAAACCAATTGTGCTGCAATGAAGGCAAAGCAAAGCAATAAACCAGGGCGTTCAACAAAGGACCAGCTCCTTGATCGGGTCACAAAGATGAGTGCTTGGCTAATAATGCTCACTTGAAGGTAAAGGGCCGAGTTCAGCTCTGCATCATTATTAGCAATTGCCCTCACTCCAAAAACTTTCTGCAACAGTTATATTATTAGTATCCAACTTCTATACACAATAATATTTCTATTATTTCTTATTTGACTTGCTTTTTTTTTTTTAAAAATAATCTAAAAAGCAGTATTCTAAAGCATCACTTGTTTCAAGGTACAACCATACTTTTGTACAATCAATCAAAATAAGCTTTATCCAAACACACAAGTGTGATTCACTCACTTTGAAGAAGTTAGTGTCATTTGCAAGATAAAAGAACACCACAGACATGATGGCCAGGTAGGCCCCAAGGATAATCCCAGTGGCAAAGATTTCCTTGAGCTTCCATGAGTCAGGAACAGGAGATGGCTTCACCCTGTCCTTGGAGATGGTCATGATGGTTCCGTCATTCAAGATGGCAATGATCAGGACCATGAAAGGTGAAAAGTCAAACTTCCAGATGAGAGCAATAAGCAGGAACCCCATCACAATACGTATTGTTATGGAAACAGCATAGATTGTGTAGTTCTTCATCCTCTGAAAGATAGCCCTGCTTGTCAACACAGCACTCACTATCACACTCAAACCTGGTTCTGTCAAGACAATGTCTGATGCACTCCTAGCTGCATCAGTAGCATCAGCTACTGCAATACCAATGTCTGCCTTCTTGAGTGCTGGGGCATCATTTACACCATCACCAGTCATTCCACAAATGTGCTTCCTCTCCTGCAGCCTCTTAACAATCTCATACTTGTGCTCTGTCAAGCCCCAAATTAGAATTGTTAATAATACTATGCAATGCAATAATCAATATCGACATCATTTTTGGTAGAGCTAAGATGAAAATTTTATTACCAGGGAAGACACCAGCAAATCCATCAGCCTTTTCAATGAGCTCATCAACAGGAATGGAAGAAATGGACTCATCCTTGCTCTGGCCAAGGAGAGTGGCAGAGGGATACATGTTGGTGCCCATGCCAAGCCTACGACCAGTCTCTTTTCCAATGGCAAGCTGATCACCAGTGATCATCTTCACATTGACACCAAGGTCAAGAGCTCGACGGATGGTCTCTGCACTATCATGCCTTGGAGGATCAAAGAGGGGTAAGAGACCAACGAACTCCCAAGGCCCTCCAGCGCTCTCTTTGGTCTTCTCTGGAACAGTCTGCATTGGGAGGGCAAAGAGCCACATTTCATTTACTGATAATCAAGAAGCTGTTTATTATTAATTAACAACTAGTCTACCTGTCTAGCAACTCCCAAGGAACGAAGACCACGTTCAGCAAAATTGTCAATGATGCTGTGTGCCTTCTTCTTCACATCCGCCTTTGGATCACAAAGTTCAATGATCTGGTAAACAAGTATAATAGTTAGTTCTATCATATTTCAATCAAGCAAATTTTGTTGAAAGGACGTTTTATTGAACGTCTGATATCGAAATGCTATAATGGTTCAAGAGGGGATTTTCGTACTTGCTCAGGAGCTCCTTTGCTGCATCGGTGCCAGTTGCCATCTTCGTCAATATAGGTGATTGCTGTGCGCTTATCTACAGGATTGAAGGGCAAGAAATGCACCTCAGTGATTCCTGCTCTTGCCTGCAAAGCCAGCAGTTACAACTTGTCAATGAATAGAAAGTAGACTAAGATGAAATGCATTGGCCAAAAGGTAGTTAGAATTTCATACCTCCTTGGGATCACCCAACATTCCAACAATACAAGCATCAATGGCATCTTGGTTTTCAATCCGGGAAGCCCTGGCAGCAAGCAAGACTACAGTATCCTTATCAATGTTCTTTGGAAACACCTGTAGTAAAAAATACACCCATGTTAAATACCAGTACTTAAAATGGTTACAAGTGCATTTCCTTCGGCAAATTACATTACTCGGCTTTTAAGCCACCAACCTCAATCAGGTTCTTGTCAACAGTGAGTTTGTTGAGGGTGAGAGTCCCAGTCTTGTCACTGCATAGGACATCCATTCCTGCCATCTCCTCAATGGCTGTCATCCTCTTTGTGATAGCACCTTGTTCCGACAGGCGGTGAGACCCAATAGCCATGGTCACAGACAAGACCGTTGGCATAGCAATTGGGATACCTCCAATAAGAAGCACCAGCATGTTGTCAATACCCTCTCTGTATTTCCTGTGTTGGATTGGGTACATCACTACAATCTCAATTAGCATGCCCACCGCAATAGAGCAGATACAGAAGTTACCAATGGCTGTCAACACCTGATCAAATTATCAACAACCATCAAAACATCAATCCAACCAAAAAAAAAAAAAAATCCCCGAAGAAATATATATGGATTGTTAAAATTTAGTATACAATTTATTAGCTGGCTAGTATACCTTTTGGAAGTGACCAACTTGGTTTGTGCTGTCCACAAGGTGAGCAGCCTTGCCAAAGAAGGTATGGACACCAGTGGCAATAACAACAGCCTCAATCTCTCCTTGTTTGCAGGTGGAACCAGAGAAGATCTCTTGGCCCGGGTGCTTGGTAACTGGAAGGGATTCACCGGTGAGAGCAGACTGGTCGATTTTAAGAGGATCACCCTCCAAGAGACGGGCATCAGCTGGGATGATGTCTCCCAACTTGATGCTGATCACATCTCCTGGTACCAAGATTGCTGCATCTTGCTCACTCCATTTCCCATCCCTCAACACCTACAAACACGTGAATCCATTAAGTTAAATTCTTCATAAAATTGAATGCAGCGACGAGTGTAATTAATTATTGAGTATTGGGCATGTATATACGTGGATCATCATGTGATTTGTACCTTAGTTTTGGGGGCAAGACCTGCCATGAGAGCAGCCGCAGCATTGCCTGCGTTGTTTTCTTCAATGAAGCTGATAGTTGAGTTGATGAGGAGCAACACAACAATACCAATGAAATCTTGCCAGTCCGGTGGTTTTCCCTGAATTGTTCATTGATAAAGATATGAAGGTCTCTTACACTTTATAATGGTGTCAACGTTATGTCACATCTTGTGTGTGTGTGTGTGTGTGTGTGTGAGAGAGAGAGAGAGAGAGAGAGAGAGAGTTACCCCTCCATTGGCCAAAACAATGGCCATGATAGCAGCACACTCCATGACCCATGATAGGGGATTCCACATGAAACCCAAGAACTTGAGGATTTTACTCTCCTTTTTCTCCTCAAGCTTGTTTGGACCAAAGATTTGGAGCCTCTTCTCACCTTCATCTCCTGTCAAACCATTTCTTGTACATTTCAGCTGCTCAAAAACTTCATCAATAGGAATTCGCTCCTGCACAGACACAATCACAATTCATGAAAATCAACAACTTATTATAACCATTAGCTGCAACATGATTCTAAGAAAATCGAAAAATAAAATCATGAAAAAAAAACTCTCATTATTCCTGTCATGCAATCCAAGTTCATGTCATCCAAAAACCTTTCCACGAATAAAACAAAAAAGAATAGCAAAAGAAAAAATAACCAAACCAAGAAATGAATAAAACTAGCCGATGAAAATTCCCAGCTGACAAAACATATAAAACAAAGAAAACCCGTTTGACATAGTTGTGTTACATTGAGTTTTTCATTGTTTATCAAAACACAATCCAACAAAAACCCAGAAAACATATTCAAATGAAAAACAAGAATGGCAAAAGAAAACATTATATATATATATGTATGTGTTGTTTGCTTACAAGATCAACAGCTTCGTTCTTGACATCTTCTAAAGAAATGAACGTGGAACCCATGATGAACAACAAGTGCAAGTTCAAGGTAGACAATTAAAGATCCCTCTCTTTTCTGGGGCTTTATTATTATTATTTTTTTTAAATTTTATATTTTTTTTGTCAAAAAGGGAAACTCCCTTTCTTTCTCAATTTTTTTCAACGAGAGAGACCTATCCTAGGCCTTCTCGCCCTCCATCCAAAAGACACAGAATGAGAGGGAAAGAGAAAGAGAGAGAGACAAAGCTCTGTGGAAAGCCAAAGCAAAGATGGAATTGAGACTTGTTGCACTGAGATGAGACAACAAAGTAAGGTTTCATAAGGAGGCTTTTATTTTATAAATGAACGTTGGAGAGGGAAGGGAGGGAATGAAAGGTTACGGGCAACTCATGATTACCCGTTGATTGCTATTACAGTTGACCGGTTACGTACGTGCCAGTTCGGTTTCCTCGGAAGTGTTTGTTTTTGTACGTGTTTCATTACCATTCCTAAATTCTGTGGCTCACCAAAGTCCACGGTCTTTCTTGGTGCATGTTTTTATCTTTGGGAGGTTCAATTTTTTTTTTTTTTTTTTTTTAATGTATGTTGGCTACTTCATTTGCCTTTCTTCTAGTGGTTATTAAAATTTCTATGACATCTAAGAATGACAAGATTTTATAACCAACCATTAATTTGTTTTTTTTTTTGGGATAGATTTTGGATCACAAGTTTTCTCACAATTTGTTTTTTGTTTTTTTGTTTTTAGGTACCATGTGCATATTGTGATTGGTGTTATCAAAGGTGGTAATGATGTTATATGATAATAATGTTACTTCAATCACATATTATCAAATGACAGATATTAAAAAGCTAGTTAGATATGTTGTGCTCTCAAAATTACTCTTGTTTTGGTTTTTTTGGTTTTTTTCTAGGCAATCAGTATTGGTTATTAGTTATTACCTAAATGCTACATCCTATTGATATATTTTTATATAAAATTTGTTTAAATAGTTTTTTTTTTTGGTTGAAAAATGTATGTAAAATTCTACATTCTATGTATTCTACCTTTATGCAAAGGGGGGAAAATAAACAAGAAACCAAATTGAAACCACTTGATCCATTAGAGTTAACTAGATAATTTTGCAAATTAATTTGAAATAATTTTTATGTTTTTTGAGATCTATTTATAATACTCATAATGCTATATAATATTTAGGTTTTACCAAAATATTGCTAAATGCTTTGAATCTCAATTTTCTTAATTCATATTTTGTATTAAAAAAAAAATTTTTAATAGAATGGATTTCCGACTTTTGAGTAGAATTGATTTGCTAATCTAAAATTTTGAGGTTGGAATAGTCAAGTTTTTCGACATTTGTAGGAGACAAACATATTATATTATTTGTAGACTTTATATTTTTAAATTGATTAAATGATTTAGAAATTTAAATTCAAAGCATAAAATACTTTCATATCCTAAAATTACAAAAAATAAAATAAAAATCAAGAAAGGTCCTAAATACTTCCTCAACTACTCCATTTTCACAATCAAATACTGAGCCCCATATCTCAAAAACTCATTTCATCATCTCAACAAAAGAAAATCATTTGTAAGTACTAGCATATAGAGAATGTGATAAAAATAAAGAAAAACGGTTTAAAACATTTTTATTTATCAAGATTTAATTGTCTCTAGCAAGGCTTCCACATTAAAAAATAAAAATAAAGCACGAAAAACACCTTAAAAGCATCATTGGGTTTTACTTTTATTGTCATGGCTCATATTGATATTGTTCTAAATATCAATAAAAAACTACAAAAGAACCTATAAATTATAAGTTCTAAAACATAATAAAAAAGTAATTCATCTCATCGATAATCAATTAGAAAGTTTCTTTTTTATTTCTCTTTAGTTCTAAAACAAAATACTTTTATGACTTTCCCACACCAAACACCCAAAGCCCCAAAGCAATTACATACTTTACAAAACCCACTACACTTGATCTCAACATCAAAACCATAATTTGTCATCACTCAATGAAAAAAAGCAAGTCATCTTTTCTTTGTTATAGCCAACTCATATGGGTTAAGATTAGATAGTACAACGAAGTTGGAGCTAGGTAGGTGTCATTGAAATGTTAAAATTAAGTGACATTATTTTTGGTCTGACTGTATTTGACATGAGATGATATAAAGGGTTGTGGGCTATATATAAAGGAGTAGGAGTGTAAGAGGTTTATCCTGAAATATTAAACCAAAGAAAACAAAAAGTTGTACAAAGAATTTTTATTCTTTAATAGAAAAAGTCTTTAAACAATGAACCAAAAAAAAAAAAAAAATTCTATATTTTTTTGTTCTTATGATCGCATTTCATACTCTCCCACAAGAGATCTTTTTTTTTATTAATATATATATATATATAGAGAGAGAGAGAGAGAGAGAGAGAGAGAGAGAGGGGGTTAAAGTTATACCTGGTGTAACTCCATAAGAGTTACACATTTTCTTTTTTCCTCTCTCTTTAGTCGTTATTAAGTCCTTTCATTGTAATTTTTTTTTTCTTCTCCTGCAATTCATCAAACGTTTCTACCCTCATCTTTCTAACCTTCCCTTACTTCAGTCAATTTTTTACTCCCTTAAATAAAACCTCTATCACTTTCCTCATCTTTTTAACAAAATGTTTAAGACCACAAATCCTTGAAAATAACTTCTAATTATTTTTAGTTTAGTTTCCTTGTATCTTGTGTTCCAATTTTATTTACTTGATTTTTTAAAATCTTTTTTAAATGTTTGTTGATTTGCAAACAACCTCGTCACCTAATATACAATCTGATTATTTTATCACTAAGGATAGACTTCTATAAACTTAGGACTTGTATATGGTGTGGTTGTTGGATATATTTTATCACTAAGGATAGATTTCTAATCCAAACTAATGTACCTCTAAAATTGGCACAACCACGTTAGAGTGAGGGTTCAGTGGGTAATACTAATCCACAAGAAGCTTCCTAATCCTAATTTCCTATCACTCAGGTGCCACAATGTACCACTTAATTAAGTTGATGGCAAATCAACCATATTGTTACTACAGATCCATGAAACTCCAGTGCATCCAACTAATTTTGTAGAAGAATATCAATGAGTTCAATAAAACCATCTGATTTTCTCACACATTCTTGAAACTTTACTCCAAAGAGGTCTAAAACTCCATCGTTGTTGCACAAGATCACAAGACATGAATCACAGTTTGATTTTGCAGGAAGAAATTTTTGGAGTCTGTGGTCGGATATCGAATTAATATAGGCTTCTATTTTTATGATTTAATCATTTTTTATGTTTTATTGTAATTTTTGTAATTCTAGGAGTTAGGGTAGAAAGATGAGGGTAGAAACGTTTGATGAATAGCAGGAGAAGCAAAACAAAAAAAAAGATTACAATGAAAGGACTTAATAAAGACTAAAGAGGAAAAAAAACACAATTAGCAATTCATAAGGAAAGAGATAATGAGGATGCTATTAATTTGGTAAGTATTTAATGATATAATGACGAATAATAGTGTTTTCTTTTAAAAGTTTGATCTTTTAGAAATCTACGGCTTAAAAAATGTGTAACTCTTTTGGAGTTATATCAAGTGTAACTCAAACCCATCTCATATATGTATATATTAAGGGCAGAATTATAATGAAAAACATGGCACCATTATATGGAGGTTAGAAACGGTAGCAATACTTGAAAGTGATATCAATTATGAGAATCTTAGTGGGTTAATTCCACATTGAAAAATGAGTGTGAGTTAAAAAGGTTTAAAGCTTATATTGTGTATTAAAGAGTTAAACTCTTTTTGGGTATATACCACTGTCAGTTTCTTTAAGACCTTCTTTTTTCTCTCCATGTGTGTGTGTTAAAAATACTAAGTATTCGGAAAAAAAAAATTTTATAATAATAATAATAATAATAATGGTGGTGGTGGCTGCCTAATCCAAAAAGGTTAAAGGCTTAACCGGAGCCACAGGGGTAACACTAGTGTTGTTGCAAGGCTTTGGGAAGTAAGGGATGGGTTGTTGTTGTTGTTGTTGTTCTTGTTTTTTTTTTTTTTTTTTTTTTTTTTTAAGAAAGAAGGGATGGGTTGTTGTTGTGCATTGTTTTGAATCTTTTGGCAATAGAAATAGAAATTGATGCATGAGTATTGCTTGGTTGGGTTACAGAAGAGTATAATGGTAATTTACATCATACTTCTCTTCTTATGGATTGCATGACCCTTATTAATTTAATTCCTCAAGCGAAGATGAGTTACTATTTTTGTGAAGCTAACAAGTGTGCAAATGCTTTGGCTAAAAGAGACTCTGGTTCTGACTAGGATTTTATTCTTTTTGATAGTCCTCTTGTAGACTTATGTATGCTTATGATAACTTGAGACTGTACTACGAGAGGCTTTGTCCACTTAATCATGATGTTATTGTTCTCATTAATTTACAAAGGTTTGGTTTTTACCAAATAATAATAATACTAATAATAACTTAAGTATTGTAAAAAACCTTATGCATAAGTTATAAGCTACATTCATAAGTCAAGATGGCAACCACCGCACACCCTACAATTCAAGTCTCCAGGAGGAAATTTCACACACGTATACATTTAGATTAGGTTAGAGTAGAATTTCTATCTTGCATATTAAAAAAAAGGGTCAAGATGGCATTGGCAACATTATAATTCCGTTAGATTATAATTTTTAAGTTGAAATATATTAATCCATTCCTTAAATTTAGTTGAAGGTTTGATTTTCATTCATCAAATTTAAAAAATTACAATTTCTCCTCAAAATATTTAAAAATCTCAAACTCCTTACATTATCTTAACTTATTTATGACTCTCATAGTCTTACATACAATAAAATCCGGTTAGATTATAATATTTGGATTGAAATATACTTTTGGTTCCTAAAATTTAGTTCAAGTTTGATTAGTTAAGAAATTTAGTTCAAGATTAACCTTTGGGCATTTTTATGTAATTGAGAGAGAGAGGAATTGGGTTGCGAATGTAACTTGGGTGTTTCCAAGAGAGTAAGTAGTTTTTCTTGAATTCTCATTTTATATATGCAGGAGGATGAAATTAATTTTGAGCTTAAATGTCAATCAGAGATCATATAAAACCATACCTGACGGGATGGCATAAAACTTTATCCATATCTCTGGTCTGTAAACATGGGTATGTGTAAAATTGATTGGAATGGATTAACAAAGCTTCCAACACATATAAACAAGGATAATATAACTCGGATAGACAAGCACTAATTGATCCATTAGCTTAAGATTATAATCTTATTTTCCATATGCAAACCAACCACACAGTTCAATCCCCTATTGCAAATCATGTTACTCCTCATCAATCTTCTAACTACGTAAACCTAATATATCATATATCACATACTCAGTTAAATATTATATATGTGAATGTCTTAATGCTTCTCTATCATTCCAATTCTTCCTAATTGTAAGCTTCTAACACCTTGGCAAACCTTGCAGAATACTGTTTGCGTATGAGCAAACATTAAACTTATGATTTGTCACTGTCCCATTCAACTCAAAAAGGAGAGGGAAAAAAAATCATTTTATCTTACAAGTTTGATGTAGGCAGACTCATCACCATATAATACGAAAGTTACTTTTGGTAAGCTCATATGTTTCCATTTCACTGTTTTTACTCTCAAGTGAGAGATTTACACTTGTTGCAGACAACATATTCTTAAATCCAACTCCTATGCAAATTAGTTAGGACCAACAAAGACAATATAAAATACAAAACACACCCATCTGCATAATCATATCAATATGAAGCACAAAAACAACCTAGTAATCAACCAACCGCCCAATTGAAACCAAACAGCAGAAACACAATAAAAAGTGCGGGAAAAAAAATCCATAGCAAAACTCATTATTGAACCAAAAATAGGTCTAACCCATTACTTGAAATTCCAAATAAACTACAAAATCAAACACCAATCTCATCAAAACCCTCAAATACGTAACTTTTTCTTCCAGAGTTCAAACCCAAACAAATTTCCAAGTCTTTCAAGAAAAAACAAAAAAAGAAGCTTAATTAAAAATCTAAAACCAGATTCATCCAGCTTAGAACCATGTAAAGCTATGTTCCCTGTGTGGATATATATATATATATATATATATATTGGTACTTCTATTTTGCATACACCCTCCGCAATTGATCACTCTCACAACACACACCCACAGGGGGAGAGAGAGAGTGCACTAAAAGTCCATAAATATCACAATAATGATAAAATTTTGGCCTCTCAGCCAATCCATCACCCCAACAGCGAATCATATTAAAATTCATATGAGCATGAAACTTTATGTCTGTTTCGTAGACGAAGTAATCCATCTGCCAAAATCCAATTACAACCATGGATAAAAATAGGCTGTCCGTTGACCTTGAACAACCTGTAATTCTGTAAAGCAACAATTTATAGACTACATATCATAATATCAAAATAAAAACCTATGTAAAGGGTTCAATTCTAGAAGGTAAATAAAGCAATACCCACCACCTGTGGAACTATCAATATGGCTCTCAATTTTTCAGAAGCCAAATAGATGGCTCCAAGCATTAGACTCTACATATCCTTTCACATCAACAGGAATATGAACTTTGTACAAGGATAGTTTTCCCATACAGTTCAGCCACCATAATTCAGGTTTCTAGAAGAAAAGCTGCAAATTCATACCATTATAACCTACAACAGAAGTATTGAGAGCCTAAAACTAGATTAACATGCAACATAGTCAAATCCCTAATAATTGGATGATCCAAATGCTCAGTAATAAAAAACTACACATTTCTAGATACCATTTTGGATAATCCAAAGCACAGATAAGTGATGGAGGCTATATTCCTTCTGTTCTTCGGGTGCAGTATGCAATTTTTTTACTTGGGGGAGGAGGGGTTCATTTATGCTTTCACCTCTCTTTAATGGTAATGTACAGTATCAGGTAATGAATCGAGAAGGAAGTTCATTACCTAAATGTACAATATCATGCTATTATTTTGTAAGACATTGACAAGGAAAAAAAAAGTGAAAAATATAAGTTCATTTTACCGAATCATAAGCGGAAGATACAAGCATCAAAGACAGAAAATTGGACTAACAAGGAAAACTGAAGAGGCCAAGAATAGTTAAGCTTTAGGACATGTGCTCTAGTTAAAACCTGGCGGTTGATATATATTTAGTAAGACAAGGTGAACCTATCACTATAGTAAATTCTATACCTCAAATAGATAAGACTTAAGAGCACATTCAATAAGTAGAAACAAAAGCAATCCTTTAGCTGACAAAAGAAAAACAGGAACTAGAGTGAAAAAGAGGGTATACAGTGTCAGAAGTATGAGGAGGAATGGTTTTATCACCAAAAGAGCCAGGGTTATTAATAAACACACTTCTATGACAAGTATTACAGGTTGCATAAGATGCTAGAATAAGTCAACAAGTCCTCTTCACCGAAATTGGGAAGAAGGATGTAGATAGCTCGCATAACCGAGTTCCTTAACGTTAACTCCAAGCTGGTCTAATCCTTATTTTTTTCTCGTGTGGGAGCAATCCAATGGAGCATAAAGTTAAAACTGTACTAAAGATACTACAAATAAAAGAAGTTTGCTCTTAATGGTTAATAACTTCTTAGCGAAACAAGAGTATCTTAAGTTTTGATGGCTTAACAAAGAGGCTAGCTGAAAAGAGACTATTCTTCACAAATTAACATAAGAATGAATGCTATCACTAGATAGCATAACATAGTGATAGCATTCATTGTTACTTAGGTTGATTGGGCAAATGCTACGGGTGTTTTTACTTTTATTTCTTTACCTATTATGCTTGATTTTTATACTTTCATTGTTGCTTAGGCTTTTTTCTCCTGTTGCTTCTAGCACATGGCCTGTGCACTATTTTTCCCTCTGTATTTTCTCTTCTTCTTTTTCCAATGAAGTTAGTACTTATCAAAAATAATAATAATAATAATAATGAAAAATGAATGCTATCACTGACCTCTGGAAACGAATATTGTATTTGTGATCCAGCAGGGATTGACACATGTTGAGTCGGAATATGCCCTTCTAAATAAATGTTTCCCTCAACTCCTGTTGTCACTTGGATATTCAAAGAACACTCAGCAACCCAGGCACTTCTATTTTCTAACTCTGTTGTATCATGCAAATATACACTCTTGTAATAATAAAAAATAGATGAAACCAAGTGGGGATCAATTATTTTCATTGGCTGAATCAAATATTAAAGCATTAATATCTTAATTATCTGATTCAATAAGTATAGAACAATTCCCCTGAAGGAACAGAAACACCATTAAATATTGAAATTATAATTCAGAAAGGATTGCATGACCATGAATAAACATTAATAAGTAGCTACATGGAAGAAGAAGAAATGTACACTACATGTTTCATAACCATGCATATCTACAGCTTACGAGAATACTACTAATGCTTGCACTGGTGCATTCTTTTAAAAGTTCCAAATATCATTAACATGATAGTTTATCACATATTTATTGTTCTGGAAGGAAATTATGCAATACAACTCACCCCAGTTATTAATACAGACACCTCATCCCATATGCCAGTGTTCTTATCCCTGTAATAGTACAGCGGTCAAGTACTTAAAAACAGAATCATTTTGCTTTGATATATTCTATGAATCATTTTGCTTTGATTTATTCAACTGGCAAGAGACCATATGGATAGGTTAAAAGAGAAATGCTATATCCATATCATTTTTACAACAAATCATAGGTTGTAACTTACCAATAACAACTTATCACCTATGATTTGTTGTGAAAATCTTGTGGACATAGCACTCCTCTGGGTTAAAATAGAACGAAAACACATTCTTAAATGCAAAAGACACAGTAAGAAGTGAATGCCCATGGAATTTCTTTTTTTCTTTTTATTATAATTAAATATTTATTAAAGAGCAAAGGTGCAACCCATGCAAGAAATACACCAACAATTATTAATGATAATTACAACGATCAAGCATCTCAAGTAAATTAGAAATTGTCTGACGTTTATCCTCAAAAAGTAAATTAGAAATGGAAAACTATCCTGAAGCTTATATCCACTCATATAAGGATCTAAGAAATGGACCAGTGCATTGGTCCATTTTGGTTATCAAGACACCCTTACAGTTGTTCTCATAATTCCTCTTTTTCTCTCAAAATCAGAACTTCCACGAATGAGCTGCATAAACTACATAAGAATTATACTTATACCTTTGACCCATTTTCAACCAAATAATTCTCCACTGTATAACTGATCTCTTGATGAATTATCACCCTGACACTATAATCTAAAAATATGTTACAAACATCCATAGACAGTAAAATGTCTCATTTTGATTCCGACATGAAATTTATAATCATTTCTTACAAATAGGCATTTACCATCTCTTATTTTCCAACAACAAACTAGAAGAAACAATATCATTATGGAAAAAAATTAACCACAATCAAAGGTAATAAATATAGTCACCTTATAGGAGCCATCCAATCCCAACCCTGAATGTATTGCATGGCAACATTGTTTCCAGTCTACCATGAAAACAAATTATTATTACATTGCATGTCTTCCAAGCATATCAAAATTTAGGTTTTTACTCCACCATTCCACTCGCATGGGATCCAAAATCATGTATGTAATTATAAAATAAAATAAAATATAAATTTAATAGGTTTTGGATTTAGCTATAAACCTCATGGTCACCACCTTACCCCCCTTAGGAGGAATTTTCCCACAATGATCTGGTGAGTGAACAAGCATATCAGTGAAATTGAGAGAATGCTTCTCAAACATCCCCTTTTTGGCATGACCTTTTTGTGCCCATTTAAACATACTTCTGCAGAATAATTAATTCCATGAAAATTCAGATCCATGTGCTGATTTCCTGACTGCAAAAGGATAAGCAATTTGATACTGAGAAGTAGAAAGGCTTAGGAACTGCCAGCTTCAAGACAAGTTTGATAAATTCCAACTTAATTTGAAATGTCAAAACTTAGATAACAATTTCCAGAATTTGTTATTTTTTAATTCCTGTTACTATTTTTTTTTCTTGGTAAGTTACCCATGGACCCAAGGGGAATTGTACCCCCATCCTCACTAACCAACCATACTTATATGGGTGTTGGAGGTGCCATTTGGCCCAAAGACCATTGGCAATTTCCAGAAAAATCAAAATTATCAAACCATCTTTTGGTTAAAATCTGACCCTGACTAATTTAAAAAATACAACTTTCATTTTCTTCTTCTGCCCCAAAAGCCCCCAAACAGCTAACATAACCATGAGGATATACAGATACAACTCTTGCCAAAACTTTGTTTCTATGAAAGATAGTGAATGTTAGAAGCTCAACCAACTTTTAAATCACCAACCAGCTAATAATCCAACCATCCAATTACATAGACAGATTATTAGACTGAACACAGAATATTAGAATTATTTGAGTGGTATCAAACCAATGGCTCTCCCTTCCCATCTTGATCCAAGTAATAGAGAATGAACCTCTTATCTGGAGCATATCCTTCAGCTGTCATGTGTCTAAACAACTCAGCCAAAACCCCATATATGTTTCCAGATTGTGCATGCATTTTGTCACCAACAACAAAGCTTTGGACTTTCTTTTCAATCTCAATCCAACTCATACCTATTTCCTTTGACACCCCCATCTCCCTCATTCTCTTAATAGTCCTTGCTCTCTCTTTCCATCTCCCTTCCGAAGAATATATATTGGATAATAAAACATATGGTGCTGGGCTTTCAGGTGCTGCCGAAAACAACTGATCTGCAGCATATTTTCCCATCTCTGAATCACCATGAATGCTACAAGCACCAAGCAATGCTTGCCAAACCTCTATACCAGGATTCTCAGGTAATCTGGCAATAAACTGTTTTGCTTCAGTAAGAAGTCCAGCCCTACCCAACAAGTCGATAACACAAGCATAGTGTTCTGATCTTGGACTCAACCCATGATCTTTAGCCATGGATTCCAGCAACTCCATTCCCCTTTCAACTAACCCAACATGGCTGCAAGCATGGAGCAAAGACAGAAATGTAACATCCGTTGGCTGTATGCCTTCCAACCTCATCTCATCATACATTTCTAGTGCCTTGGAGCCATCCCCATGACGAGCAAAAGCTGCAATTAAAGAGTTCCATGAGACTGAGTTCCTTTGAGACATTTGATGGAAGACTTTGATCGAATCCTCCAAATCCCCGCACTTGGAGTACATGTTTATAAGTCCATTGATGACAAAAGTATTATCACTGAAGTTCTTCTTGATAACTAAAGCGTGAATTTGTCTACCAAGACCCAAAGAAGCATCAACTCCAAATGCCCCAAGGACAGCAGAAACCATGTCTGGGTCAACCTCAATACCTGACTTAATAATTTTAACAAATATCTGAATAGCTTCTTCCTCAAATCCATTCTGTGCAAAACCCACAAGGATAACAGTCATGGAAACCTCGTCAAGTTCTTCCGCAGACCCGAAGATTTTCCATGCATCTTCTATGCTTCCACACTTCGAATACATGTCCATTAGTGCACTCTCAATGCACAAATCTGATTGAATTCCCAATTTCCAAAGGAGCCCATGAATTTGACGCCCTTCACTTGATGCCTGCAAACCTGAACATGCCATGAGCGAGCTCAAATATGTCAATAAATTTGGATCCACTGATCCACACCGCATCTTTACAAAAAGTTTCAAACTCTCCTCGTAGCACTCATTCTGTGCAAGGCCCGAGATCACAGCCGTCCAAGTAATAACATTCCTTTCAAGCATTTCATCAAAAACCTGCATTCCTGAACAAATACACCCACATTTAAAGTATGATGTTATCAAAGCATTTCCCACCGTAAGTTCCTGCTCATTCCCATTTAAAATTACTAAAGCATGTATCATTTTACTCACATAACAAAACTCTGGTCCCTCACAAGCTGATAAAATTGTAGTCAAAGTAGCTTTATCAAATTGATATAAACCGGAATCACGCATTCGTTTAAATAACCCAAAACCCATATCAAACTCCCCATTCCTTAAAAAGCCAGACATAACCGTATTCCACGAAACAGTATCTTTCACAGGCATATGATCAAACAGCTTAACTGCATTTGACAGTTCACCGCATTTCGAGTACATGAACAGAAGAGAATTCCAAACAACAAGTGCACTTCGAGTACTAAACCGGTTCTCAAGGTCTAAAAATTCAGATTTTTTTACGATGGAGGCATGGATGGAAGAACCCAAATGGAGAAGACATTCTTTTCCACAAATGGATAAGAGGAGGCTTAAGTCTGCATGGTTGAGGACAAATTTGGAGGGTTCTGAAAGTGGGTTTTGGTGGGTTTGAGTCTTGAAGGGAGAGAGGAGATTGGAAACCCAAGAGGGAAGTTGGGAGCTGAGATTGTGGAAGATCCATCTGGATTTCATCCATGAAAATGGGACAGTAACACCAACTGTTTTCGTGTAGTGGGGCCAACAGTCATGAACGTTTGGCTTAAAGTTAAAATTAGTGCCCGCCTGAAAGAGAACCTGTCAAAGAATCTGTCATCAACCGTCGCTTTGGCCGAGTGGTTAAGGCGTGTGCCTGCTAAGTACATGGGGTTTCCCCGCGAGAGTTCGAATCTCTCAGGCGACGAACATGTACGTCCTTATTCTATATACCGTATTTTAATTTGGTCTATAATATTTTAATTGTGTCAATTTTATCCTTTAACTTCTCAGTATTGTGTTAATTTAATCTCTGTCATTATTTTTTGGATGAATATTAATAACGCGTCTAATAACCAAAATAAAAAATTAGCTTTTGTTAATGTGATAATAAACTAAAATTTTATTTTGACCATTTGTCATGTTATTAATTTCCATTTAAGATATAATGACAGAGATTAAATTGATACGGCACTGAAAGGTTAATAACCAAATTAACACAATTGAAAGGATAGAGATTAAATTAAAATATGATATAAATGATAGAGATCAAATATGTAATTTACCCTATATTTTTTCTTTTTTTTAGTTAGCCTCTTTTTCAAAACCTAAGACCCGCCTCCTCTCCAATTTTCTAGCCAGTCTAACCCAACTAGCAACTACCCAACCCAAAAACTTAATAAAAATAATAAAAGCCTTTGCAATGATGATTGTATTTTAGCAAAAAAGCTATTTTACCACAAAAAATATAGGTGTCATTTGAAAAGTTAAAACTAAATTTTTTACAACTACAATAAACAAATATAATTACCAGTTGACTGTAGTAAGTTATTAAAAATAAAATACGATATTTTATTAAGATTATCTTTCTTCCTTCAATTTAAAAACAGATAAAATATAATATTTGGTGTTTGATGTATTGTAACGTGAGGTGGCAAAATAGATAAAATAGTTTTTTGAAGTGCCAAAAGCTAAATTTTTTTAACACTACTACTTTGAATGCTCTAACTTCAACCAAAAAAAAAAAAAACTTGGCCAACCTAGTATTAAAAAACAACATTATTATTATTATTATTATTATTATTATTATTATTATTATTATATCTTGGTATATGATTGCATCTTAATGTATTAAGCAATAATTTTGTGTATTTATAATTTGTTAATACTATATAAATGCCTATTTGGAATATTTCTTATTTTTATTTTTTTGCTTATACTTCAACCCCCCTCTAACTTGAAATCTTGGGTCCGTCCCTACTAACATGGGCCAAGTTACCCATGAACCTATTTTTTATTTGGAGAATGTTCATCTTTTTTTTAGGGAATGATGTTAATAATGCTTTTTTGACACATTAATTTTAAACAAGCGGGAGTCTTTTAATAAAATGATGGACAAAAGATGTGATCCACCATAAGGACAGCATAATTTCTCTTATCAATGAGCTCTTTTATTAAAGTATTACACAAAAGATCAACACGCTTGTTCGCCTTGCCGTAAATGTACTTGTTACCTGCCATGATCTTCCCTGCGTGTAACAGTCCTAATTTTGTAGTTTGTAAAAAGATTGTTACAATCCAATACAAGTTTGCTTCAATTTGGTTTTAGGGCCATAGAACATTTATGTCCCTCGACTCATCTTCTTCTTCACCTTGTTTTTTTGCTATCAACCCAATCGCATCTCTCTTACCCACTTATTCTCTTCCTTGTCAAATGTCCATCATACTTACCACAACAATTAACTTTACAGGAAACCTCATATGCTTCTCTATTGTAAAGGTTAAGATCTTCTTAGTTTCAAACGCAAGCCCAATGGCTCTATTGATTGGTACAAAGTTAGGGTTTAGTAAAGGGATTTCATCAACAACCTTGCCTTGATTATTCTAACACATTCAATCTTGTGGTTTAACCCACAATTGTTCACATTGTGCTATCCATTTTCTATCTCAAATAGTTAGGCCATCAAACAACTTCTTGTTAATCCTTCTTTTCTGAATAGACATTTGATGAAATTAAATCAGTTTACATGACTCAAACTCTAGCTTCTTTGATACACACTAATACACTATAATCTTGAGCAAGCCTAAGAGCTCGGTTAATTGCATATTTAGCTTCCTACTCCATCATGAGTTATGTGCTTCCAAATATGAGGCCAGCCTCTTTGTTTCTATACGATCGAGATGGTGTTCACATTTTTATATTAGTGTATGCTGATGACATTATTGTGACCAACAGAAATTCCTATCATTTCTCACCCACTATCTCTACATTGCAATCGAAGTTTGCCCTCAAGGATATTGGTGCACTACACTACCTTTTGGGTGTTGAGGTCACTTGTTCTTTTGTGGCATTCACTTGTAACAATGGCAATATGTCTTTGACATTATTGAGTGTATTGGCATGACAAATTGTAAGCTTGTATTTTGTTCTTTGTTGCTAGCAAGCACTTATAGCACATCAGGTCAACTTTTTTCATTATCCCACTCTTTATTATCAAATTGTGGGCTCCCTCCAATATCTTTCAATGACTTGCCCTGACATTGCCTTTGTCATAAATAAGGCTTGTTAGTTCATGCATACAACCACATATAATCACTGGACTACTGTCAAGCAAATTCTCGTACATCTCAAACTAGTGGCAGAACTAGGACTTTACCTTGGGGGGCCAACTAAAGAATAAATTGTATCTTTTTATTTTATATATTATATTCATTTTATGTACATAATTAGTGTAAACTATTACTAGAAACACAATTTAATATACAACACAAGTTAAATAGTTTTTAATTTGCTCATAGATTTCGATTTTCAAATTACATTATAACTTATTAGGTATAATAATTATGATAAAAAATTACAAATAGGTTAAAGATTATTTAAAAATTAGACAAACAATCAAACATTACATTATTTAATTTATGTGATAGATTATATGGTTTTACAAAATTAATAATAGTCTATTATATTTATATGTCATATAAAACTAGTGTGTAGTTCCGTGCATATGCATAAGTACAATTAAAAATAATCATAATTATATAATTCAAATTATACATTTTTTTAGAAGATGTTTAAATTATACATGGTATTAGCTTATACTTTTTTTAAACCATACATTTCTAAAATATATAATGGTTTCTCATATTATATATATATATATATATATATATAATTTAGAATTTAATTGGTTTTGAACTCTTCGATTTTTGCATTCAATAATTCACTTGTCACAAAAATTAAAATCTTAGATGGACACATGATTGAAAATTTGACTCCAATTGAAATCCAATTTTGAATCTAATTGAATATAGACTCTTCGATTTTTATATTCAATAATTCACTTGGCACAAAATTAAAAATTAAATGGGACACATGGCACAAAATTGAGAATCAATTAAAATCTAATTGAATTTTCTCTAAGCTTTGTGAACTCTTTGATCTTTACACTCAATAATTTATTTGGCACAAAATTAAAAATTAAATGGGATATGTGACGCAAAATTGAGAATTCAATTAAGATCTAATATGATTTTTTCTGTGCTTTGGCTATTAATATATACTAGTATGTAACCCATGCTACCGCACGGGAATGAATATAATTTAATAAACCAATAAATATATTGTATTTTATTATTTAAGTGACACTGTTGGTTTTTTATTTATTTATTTATTTATTAATCATGAGTTTAGTCATGTTTAAAAGACTTAGTTTATTCATGTTTAATAAAACTTAGTATTATGTAATTTTTTAACAAATATTTTTATCATACAAAATTCTAATGAAAGAATGCTACATAGACATATATATTCAAGGTTGATTTATTCATGGTACATATAACTAAGATTAAGTTGCTTTATCACAAACCATTTTTAACAAAATATTTTAATCAATTAAATGTGAATCTCATAATGTGCATCCATAACAATATATAATAATAGAATAATATGAATCTCATAAAAAAAAATTATCAATTAAAAATCACTAAAATTATGAGCATAAAACATAAAGACAAACAAATAGGATAAATACTAATTTCTTAAAAGAAAACTTACAGTGAGTTGAGAAAATTACATAAATAATCTTTAATATTTGAAGAATAATGAGATTACAACTTCCTTTTGAAAGTGGGTAGAGATTCGTGCTAATAACTTGTTATGAAAAAGAAAAGAAATATGCAACATCAATGATAGGAAAACAAAACAATTTTATAATTAAACAATAAAAATTATTGACAAAAAAGAAAGAAAGTATAGGCAGATGAAAGACAATAAACATACAACATCAATCATAGAAAAACCATAAAATTATATAATTAAACAATAAAGAATGTACACAAAAACGAACGACAATATAGGTAGATGAAAGAAAACAGTAATCAAACTTTAGGAATGATTGTAATTCGTTTTGCAGAGCATAAACCAGGACTATGAAAATTGTAAAGACAAGTACAATCGGAATATTTGGAGAACCTCTTCTTATATAAGATACAAAAATACGTAAATACATGCATCATTGATACCAAGAGATTCTTTTGAAATTCCATGTGGAAAAGGGAGGTGAACCTGAAAATACGTGAGTGTGGAAAAGGGAGGTGAACCGAAAAAAGGAGGTGAACCTGAAAATACGCGAGTGTGGAAAAGGGAAATGAACCTGAAAATACATAGGTATGGAAAAGGGAGGTGAACCTAAAAATACACGAGTGTGGAAAGAAAAAAAAGCACATTGGAATTACAAATTAGAGTCCAATTTCATATTTACATTGACACGTGGCACAACAATAGATTAGAATTCTAATTTAGAATTCCAATTGAAGTTTCTCTCTGCTTCACATATTATATATTTATATATATATATATATATAGACTAGCTTGT
The DNA here is from genome assembly GCA_032878915.1 of Castanopsis chinensis. Classification (NCBI taxonomy): domain Eukaryota; kingdom Viridiplantae; phylum Streptophyta; class Magnoliopsida; order Fagales; family Fagaceae; genus Castanopsis; species Castanopsis chinensis. The sequence continues at coordinate 15,057,811 of JAVQMG010000121.1, forward strand.
AACTCCATGCATATGTATGAATACACTTAAAGATATACAATAAAATGCATAATATAATTCTAATATATATAATTTAAATACCATTGATAGTCATTTTTATATTTTGTTAACTCTTTAAAAAAATATATATATATAGGAAAAGATGGATAAGATAAGGGAATACACTCATACGCCAACACCAAAACTGCATGCGGCAGTTAGTGTTGCGGAGCAAGTGATAAATCCTTTCTCAATATTATACTTTACTGATGTGGGATGACTCGACAATACTGAATATCTTTTTTTATTTGATAAAAACACACGCACACACAGACATAGGGGAAGGGAGATGAGATAACGGGATACACTAACACACCAATACCATAACTGCATGCGGCAGTTAGTGTTGCAGAACAAGTGATAAACCCCTTCTCAATATCACACTTTACCGATGTGGGATGACTCGATAACACTGAGTATCTTTTTTTATTTAATAAACACACACACACACACACACAGACATAGGGGAAGAGGGATGAGATAAGGGAATACACTCACACGTTAACACCAAAACTGCATGCATATGTGTATTTATCAAATAAAAAAAAAAAAACTCTTTAAAAAAATTTGTAAGAATATTATTAGGTATAAAATATAAATTACCCATTTAAAAAAAAAAATATTGTGAAGCACATTTTTTTTTTACAATTCATTTATTCTAAACTCTTTGATTTTTGTACTTAATAACTCACTTGGATAAATATTTATGATGTGGTCGCACATTTGATTCTAAAATTAAAAAATAAAACTTTTTTAAGAATAAATAATTTAGGACACATGGCGCAAAATTAGAACTCTAATTTGGAATTCTAATTGGAGTTTCTCTCAACTTCACCTATTATTAATATTATTATTATTATTATTATTATTATTATTATTATTATTATTATTAGACTAGCATATAACACATGCAAAATGCATTGATGCATTTAAAATTAAACACAATTTTTATTATAAAAATATAAATAATTAGTCAAATTATTAAAAAAATAGCATGTAATACATGCATACGTATGGATACATTTAACTTTAAACGCAATTTTTAATCATTAAAATATAAATAATTAGTCAAATCATTTTTTTAAGTAAACGTAATTAGTCACATATTAAAATTCTTACCTAAGTTTAATACTACTTACGATCATTTTTTTTTAATTTTTAATTAGATAAAACATGTGTTGATCTTTGTTGTGTGATAATTTTTATTGAGTATATGTGATTGGGTTTTTTTTTTTTTTTTTTAAAATTGATAGTTCATTAATATTATATTCTTAGTATTTTGCACTCATTAACTCATTTGGTACAAAAATTAAAAAACTTAAGTGGACATATGACACAAATTTAAGTAAATAATTATGGTTTGGTCTCCACATAAATTTAGATATATGGCGCAAAATTGGATTCTAATTTCAAATTCTAATTGAACTTTCTTTGATTTTTACCTATTATATATATATATATATATATATATATATTATGCATGAATTCACTTAAAGATATACAATAAGATGAATATTATTATTTCTATATATATAATTTAAATACTATTGATAATCATTCTTATATTTTGTTAATTTTTTAAAAAGTCTTGTAAGAATATTATTAGGTATAAAATGTAACCTCTCCATGTCTATTTTTATTTATTTTTTAATTTTTTTGTTACTTCTTAATTTTTGTTATTGTGAAGTACTTTTTTTTTTTTTACGATTAATTTATTCTAGACTTTTTAGTTTTTGTACTCAATAACTTACGTGGATAAATATTTATGATGCGATCCCACATTTGATTCTAAAATTAGAAAGTAAGAGTCTCTTTAAAAATAGATAATTTAGGACACATAATACAAAATTAGATTCTAATTTGAAATTCTAATTGGACTTCTCTATGTTTTTCCTATTAATATATATATATATATATATTTTAAAATTAAATTAAGGAATATAAGAAGAAGAGTTCTTGGGAGTAGAGAAAAAAAGTAGGAGTAATGCTATTGTAGGGATAAATGGCCCAAATATGGGTATTGGGTCGTGGGCTGTGTCCGAGGACATCAAGTTGTCCGAGGACAGGTAATAATGACGGAGACTTACAGGATAGTGGTTCATGGAAGGAGTTCGGTCATGAAGAATTGGGAATGTTGTCCGAGAAGAAGTATCTTCTTGTCTAAACTGAGTAGAGGTCATAAGTCTGACCTTTCATTAAGAATAAGGTACCAAACGATCATACTGGCAAGGATAAACATCAGGTGGGGATAAGACAAAAGAGAGCTGAGAAATATCTGAGAAGAAAGCTGCTACTACTGCATTGAATGCTCTGCAGCTAACTCCCTGGCTGCATTAATATGGAGGTGATACTTAAACAGTAACATTCAGACTTATAGCTACGCACAAAGATTTCAGGAAGATGCTGATGAGACAAGTGTCAAAGCTAGTAATCTAATCTACATGTGGAGGGCTGAGATGAAGTAAGGAAAGGGAATATAAAGAAGGAAAATCCCATTACAAGGGGATCATCAAATAATCTGTAGAAAAGTTACTGTACACTGAAGAACTGTAATTTTAGTTAAGTCTAAGAGAAATATATAAGAACAACCTTCTTCGGAAAAGTCCGAGGAGGATTTGCCTTGCTTAAAATTGTTTGTTTCATACTTTCCAATAGTGACTAACCTACTGTGATTATTATACACCTAACTCATTGAAAGTTTAGTTTTAAGCTCTCTCTTTACAAATTCATTGATTTGGGCTCTTTGGGCCATTGACCTTTCTTTTAGTCTTTGGGAGCAAAACGTGCCTTTACAGCTATGTATACAAACTATTTTACAACATTTTTATAAATTGCTGATGTGGTTTTAACATTTTCTAATAATTATTTGTAAAATAAAAATGCGATGTTAGTGGTGGACTTAGAAATGTTGTAAAATACTTTTCGTCTATAGCATTACTCAAAAAGTAGTGGTTAATAACTTAGTGTTTGTTTAGAAATAGTTTATTTAGCTGAAACTGATGCTGAAAATACTGTAGATAAAGTTAAAAACTAGCTGAAATATTACAAAGAGACCTATGAATAGTACCAAAAAATGCAGTAAAACCTATACATTGTAACAAAAATAAGCTGAATAGTAATAAAAATAAGCTAAATAGTAAAAAAATCTGTATTTTTCAGCTAATGTCAAATGCAACCTTAATATTAATGAATGTTGCAAAGAGTATGGCTTTTAGCCATACATGTGTTCTTCTTAGAATTGATGAAAGGTGTAAAATAATTTTGGACTTGCCATAGGAATTCTATAAAGCACTAACCTTCAAAGACAACTGAAGTAAAGAAGAAAAAGAGAAAAGCACCCGACATTCGAGAGAACCATGGAGCCTAAGGTCCACCATGAAAACCAACAATCAAGTGAGGAAGAAGCTGAACTTGCTCGGAGTGTAAAAAAATTCAAAGATAGCAGCGAGGCTAAGCCCTTGGTCAACCCCGTAGCCAGGTGAGTTGTAGAGACAATCTTATTGGAATATTCCTAGAGCTTATGCCCAAGCTTTCAAGCTTGACAGATATGAAGATATTGATGCTGAATCAGACTTTGATTTAAAAGGCCTAACTGAGGGTATGGCTGAAGTGAAACTTTCAAAAGAGACTAAGTCTCATATTAGAGCCCCTGGTCTAAGGCATTGATAGTGAAAGTGTTCGGTAGGACTGTGGGTTACAACTATCTCACTTTCAAAATCAATGCTTTGTGGAAACTAGTGGCTAGGATGGATTGTGTTGACTTAAGTAAGGATTTTTTCTTGATTAAGTTCAGTGATGATGCTGATTATGACAAAGTGCTACGTGGAGGTCCCTAGTTCATCAGGGAACATTTCCTCATTACACAACCATGGGAGCCTTATTTTAAGGCCTCAGAGGCCAGCTTCAATGTTGTAGCTGTGTGGGTTAGGTTGCCATAACTCCCTTTCGAGTTTTATGACAACTCTGTGTTACTGGAGATTGGCAAGGCCATCAGACTGGTCTTGAGAATAGATTCATATATGGTGACAGGTTCAAGAGGTAGCTATGCCCGTCAATGTATACAAATTGATCTAACGAAGCCGTTGATAAACACCATTAAAGTAGGTCGTCTACGCTAAAAGCTCATGTACGAAGGAATATCCTCATTGTGTTTCCGTTGTGGCTAACTTGGACACAAACAAGAATCTTACTGCTACCACATTTGCCCATAAGAAAATAGCAGAGAGGAAACAACGCCACCTGTGTCACCGGAGAAGCAAGCTATGCAAAAACCAGACCCTAATTATGGGGAATGGATGCTGGTAACTAAAAGGAAGCACTTATGCTATGTTTGGATGTTGGGAAAAGGAGGGAGAGTAGAGTAGATGGAGGGAGAGTAATTAAATTACCTTATTTGGATGTTTTTTAAGGAAGGAAGGGGAAGGATTTGGAGGACTTTAGAGGGGTCTGAACTACTTCTCCCTTGTTTGAAGGGAGAGTAGAGGATAAAAATACTTGATCAAATGAATTACCAAATTTGCTCTTATTATATTAACAAAATTACAAGTAAAAAAACTAATTATTCCCTTCCCCCTTACTTAATTTTAAAAACATCCAAATAAGGTGGAGGATAACTATTTCCCTCTACTCTCTTTTCCACTACTTTCCTCTCTCTCAAAACTTCTAAACATAGAATTAGTCAAGAACGGACGAGGCCAAGGAACTAGACAGGTCAATCAACAAGTACAGTCGACTAGTAAGGGAACTAAGGGTAGCCCTGGTACTCAAAATACCCACTGACACACTCAACCTCGGGTAAGACCTTCCTTTCCAAGGCTGGTACATCCCATGAAGTGTAGGAGAGGGTACCTGCCATTCCCATGCCATTGTTTGGAGACAAGGAAGACACCTTAATATGGAAACTGTCATGGGATGGTGACTTCACTACTGCCTCGACATATGCTGTCATTACTGCTGAATAAAACCCTTAAACTTTCAAGGGAAATTGGATATGGAAGCTAGATGTCTGGCCTAAGATCATCTCATTCCTATGGCTTTGCCATCATGGTAGCATACCAGTGAAACATGTCATTGCCAACAGAGGCATTAACTGCGACCCCATATGCCCAATTTGCAGAAGACAACATGAAACAATCAACCACATGTGAAGAGAATGCCCCTTTTGCCATTACCTTTTGGAGAAGCATGGGCACCCCCCCAACTCTACCTAATTCAAACCATTTGGACCTTCTGGAGTGGCTGAAGATTAACTGCCTATGTGACCATCAAATCCAGGTGAATGGAATCTTGTGGAGTACACTTTTTCCCTTTGCAATCTGGGAAATTTGGAAGCACAGGAATAGAGTTATTTTTTAAAATACTCCTCCAAATCCGCATCTCCACTCCACTTGCACTCGTTTAGCCACAGAATATTGTTATTGAGCTGGCAGAACCCAAACACTTAAACACTATACTGCCACCCCTGTGTATTGGAGCAAGCTAATGGAGGGTTGGTACAAACTGAACTCGGACAGGGCATCCCTAGGGAATCCAGGGAAAGCAGAAGGGGGCGGCTTGATCTGCGACTCCTAGGGAAGTTGGGTGAAAGGATACATGAGGAATATTGGAGTGGCTACTAGCGTCACATCTGAATTTTGGGCCTTGAGAGATGGCCTGCTCCTGGCATCCCAGATGGGTATAGCACAACTAATTGTGGAACTGGATGCTAGAGTAGTTGTTGACCTTGTTGTTTCTAATAACTCCTTTAACAAATATTACTCTCCTCTCTTTAATGACTACAGATCCCTCCTCATACGTTTCCAACAAATCAGGGTTAAGCATGTGTATCGAGAAGGGAACAGGTGTGCAGTCAAGCTCGCCAAGGAGGATGCTCCTTAGAAGTGGTTTTGGTTGTTTTAGATAGTCCTCCCTCTTCTAAACTTTGTAATATTTTGATTTCAGATGTTGTTGGCATGTACTCACTAAGGCGCCTAGCTAATACTCTGCCCACGTTGGCTTCTTAATTTAATTTTAGTCTACCCTTTTAACTGAGAAAAAAAAAAAAAAGAGAAGAAAAATAGAATAGCAAATCAAATAGAGAAAATTTGAGAAGATATGGAAGAGAGAGAGAGAGATGCTAAGAAAAGAGTCAATGACTCATCCATGGGCATCGTGTGGATTACCTATAAGTTCAGTCTAAAATTTGAATTGTTCAAATGTAGATTTATTGGTGTGTAACTCGTTGAGGATGAAGAAGAACAGAAATACAACTTCTCCATCATCAATGGCAAAGTAAGTAAGAGAAGGTTTTTTTTTTTTTTTTTTTAAATCAAAAAAATTAACTAGGAAAGAGCAAAATTCTGAAATTTTTTCTAAGATTTGTTTTTTTTTTCAAATTAAAAATTTGAAGTGATTGTTAAAATAATTATGTGAATGTCATAAGTTGATGAATATCCAATTAATCTTGGTTGTTTCGACTCCAAGACATCAACACTACAACTCCAAGTTGTCTCAAATGTGGATTGGGTTGGTTGTGTGGATGACCATCGCTTAACTACTGGTTATTAAATTTTCTTAGGTTATAATTTCATTTCATAGTTCTCCAAGAAACAATGCAACATTGCTCACTCTTCATTTTTTTTTTTTTTTTTTGTGTGGATATAGGATATAATTTATACTCTATCATAATCTAAGCGTATATGTGTGCGAAACTCCATTCAATTGAATTCATATATAAAGCCTTATTTAAAACTAATGCGAAATTACTTAACTTCGATCATTGCTCCACAAACTTGGTGTCACTCTTCTTCCTACTCTTAGTATTTGGTGCAATACTGTTGGCACCACCCATCTTGTTGCAAACCCAATGTTTCATGGGATTTGTTTGCAATTTAACACCAAAATACTAACAATTTCATTTGTTAGCATTGTTTCTAAACTATTTAGGAAACTAACATTTGGAGTTTCTTAGACTCGAGTTGACTGTAATAACTCGAGTCTTAAAGACTCGAGTTCCATGTGTTGGCAGAGTCGAGGTGGATTAAAATCCACATGGAACTCGAGTATTAGACACTCGAGTTCTTGTATTACACATAAAAAAAAATAATAATAATTAGAGTAAAACGAAAAATTCGCCTAAGGAAGAGGAAGAAGAAAACCTCTGCACAAATTTGATTCATGCAATACAAAGAAGAAGAAGAAAATGAAGGAATTAGAGGAAAATGAAACCTTTGTCTGGAGCCTTCACCTTTGCTACTGCCAACCCTGCTTGGGTTCAGTTCGAGCCAAAGGGTTTGGGTTAGGGAGATTTGGGTGTGTGGGGATTTGGGTTAAGGAGGTTGGAGCTGAGGGTTTTTGGTTATTTTGGGTTTGTGGGGTTGTTTCCTTCTTCTTTGTTGATCTGCCTTTCTTCTTCTTTGATGTTGATCTCTCTTCATCGTTTCTTTTGGGGTTGATCTATCTGCCTTTCTTCTTCTTCGTTGTTGCTCTTTGTTGTTTCTTTAGGGAACTCGAGTTTCATGTGAAAAAATTTTCCACCTTAACACTGCCAATACATAAAACTAGAGTATCTGAGACCTAAGTTGTTATAGAAAAATCGAGTATAAGAGACTTGAGATGATAGTTTTTTAAATAGTTTAGAAACAATGCTAACTAATAAAATTGTTAGCATTTTGGTGTTAAATTGCAAAAAAAATCCGTCTTTCATGCCCACGCTAAACATTTGGGAATTGGCTTTCATGTTGTTCACCAAAAGGGTCACAAATTGTGCTCTAGATGTTAAATTTATTTCAACCAAAGACGAATGATCTAACATCATGATCAAAATTATTATCTTTTACGCAGTTCATTTTTTTTCATGATTCATTTTTCTTCACGACAAGTTAAAATTCGATTCAACCTTAATGATCTTGCTCTTCACCTAATATTTATTGAAAAAAAAATTATTTATTTACAATCCTCCTCAAAATTCGTTTTAATTAGCTGAATAATTATAACTAATTTAATTCGCAATATCTTCCATTAAATGTTTTTTTTTTTTTTTGTAGTTTACAAATTTAGATTATTTTTTATTCTAAAAAAAAAATCTAAATTTGTAAACTACAAAAAAAAAAAAAAAAATTTATTACGTGAATATATATATATATTTTTTTTCTCAATCAAATAGGGTAGATTTTTTCCGATTATGTTTTGAGTTATATTAATCCAATTTGGATTAGGAGAATTGTAACTAAAATTGTAAGAACTAGTTGGAGTTGGGAGAGGAGTGAAGGCTGAAGAGTGATGAAATAGTAGTAGTAGGCTTTGCACGTGCCAAAACGCGAATGTCGGTGCAAAGCAAATACGAGTCCGACCCTTCTTCCTTCTCTTTCTTTTTTTTTCTGCTGTAGCAAAATCCAAATACTATAAATTAAACCCATCCAAAGTCCAAAAACCCCCTCACTCACTCTCTCCCTCTCTCTCTCTCTCTAGCACTCACTCTCTTCCTTTTTATTAAAAAAGAAAAAGAAAAATTGTTTCTGTCAATTAGGGTTTGACCAAATTGTGGTGGATTCGAGTTTTGATCATCGAAACCAACGGTTGTGATTTTGTGTTCTTTGATTCGAAGAAGAAGAAAGAAAGAAGAGAAAGATGCCTCGTACATCAAAACGAAAAGCGGCCCCACCAAGTTCAGCATCCGTCAAATCTTCTGACTCTCTTTCTGTTCGTCCCGGTACTGAATCCCAACCCCCCCAAAATTTTTCTCTCTGTTTGTTTCCCGAGAAAAATAAAACGCTGGAAAAGAAAACCATATAAAAATTTCAACTTTAACTAATTTACTCATTATAAAAAAGAAAAAGAAAAAGCTTAATTCAAGATGATTTCTTTAAATCCGTTAAATTTAACGTTGCTGGGTGTGAGCTGGTTTTGCTGTTTGGTTTTTTCTTGTTTAGTTGAAATTTAATTTATTGAGAGTAAATTATAGTCAATGGTATTGTTGTAATGTAAATATGATCGATTTTATTTGTTTTCCTTTTTAAAGTTTGTGTAAAAGAAAATTGATGGATTTGGTTGGAAAGTGTGGTTGAATTTATGATATATTGTTGATAGATTCTGGGTTTGACAAAATTGTGGCTGATTGATTTTGGTGTGTTGAATTGAGAAGTAGAGAAGAAGCCTCGCACATCAAAACGAAAAGCGGTCCCACCAAGCTCAGAATCCGTCAAATCTTCTTCTGTTCGTTCCGGTACTCAATCCAATCTCCCCCAAAATTCTCTCCTTGATTTTCCTTCCTCCTGTTTGTTTCCCTAGAAAACGCAGGAAAATAATACCCAAAAAAAAACATGGACTTTAATGTGTATTTGTTGGGGGGGGGGGGGGATGGGGGGGACTAATTTATATATTATGAAAAGAAAATGGAAGTATTGACTAATTTTAGATGTTGGAGAATTCCTTGACTGAGTTAAACTTACCCAATTTGGTAAGAGGTTATGGGGAGTATAATGTAAATAGATCAACTTCCATTGTTTTCCTTTTAAAATTGATGTCTTTTTTTTTGTTCCCATGAGATTATAATGTTGCCCTCTTGTTCTTGATATATATATATATATATATATATATATCTGCGTGTGTGTGTGTAAACTAAAAAAAGAACTGATAGTAATCAAAATAAGTCAAAAGGGGACCAAATCCAAACTCCTTTTGCTGAAGCAAAGCACTGGCACTCGTGACATGAGTGCACGGTACTGCTGTCCTCATCTCCTGTAAATTACCCAACCTAGCACTTTATGCACAATTGTTGCTCTAGGCCAATCAAAGTTTGCCACATGTATTTGCTGGTCCTACTTGTTTTCCACACATGCATGAAAGAATTTACTTGTAAGATACTATTATGATTTTTTACCTTTCTAAAGTTTTTATTAAGTGGATAAAATTACTGTCTTACCCTTCGTATGTATTCGCCAAAGGGAGTTGGCTTGATACTCTAGTGGAGATGATATGTGGCTCTACGCTTAGAGTATTCACATTAGCTCGTGTTAAAATTTCTATCTATTTTAGCGTAAGAACCTATTTTTTATATTTTACCTAACCACTTTTTAAAACAACCACTTTTTAAAGCACCCACATCAAATCATCTATTCTAAGTTCTTTTTCATTAAAATATCAATTTTCTTGATTTTTTTTTTTATTGTTTTGCTCTCATTACACGTCATAACCACCATCCGTTCTCTTTCTTCACCCTTGGGAAAATTGGAAACACAAAGAAAGAATAAAGACTAAAATGCACAACAACAATATATTTGCATAAGTACTGCAGTAAAAATGCATTTTGCACAATAGATGCATAACCTGTTGTGGGTGTTTATTTGGGTTGATTGGGCAAAATTTGGCCTTTATGCTGTTTTACAACGTCTGATGCAAATGTCTTAGTATGTCTAATGGAATTCATCAAAGTGTCATTATGGAACATGTCAACTTATCAAAAAATAGGGGTCATGGAACATTTGATTTTTTGTAGATCATGTTGGGGTAGAATGGGGGCCAAACACTTACATTTTGATATATATATATATATATATATTTTTTTTTTTCAATAATTTGATAATTAACCTTGTGACTATTATATATTGACATCATCACTGTCATTAATTTATTAAAGGACTAATCTCTATGCTTATAGACGATACTTGAATTATGAGTAGTGTTCATATTGATTACTGTTTTTGCATTATTTACGTAAATGTAAATAATACACCCTTGAACTGAGTCATAGGTGAGGGAGAGTGTTAGAATAATGGTTAAGTGATAAAACACACATTTCTTATCAGCTAAGTTTTTGGGAATAGTGGTACTTTATGAATGTGCATCTCTCTTTTAATCAAAATATAGTGCAAAAGCCTATGTTCTCAGATGCTTTATCATTTGTTGGTATAAGCTTTGACTAATGAATATTAATTAAGCAAAGTCTGCGTATCATTAAGAAAAATGAAGCAAATAATTTTGTTAAATGTTTTCTAGTGGTCACTTGATAGATATTGGATTGTGAAGTGTGGTTTTGCTATCATTTGATTGAGCTCTTCATGTTTTATCCACATTATTAAGTATACCGTTCTCACTATCATTCTGTATCATGTTATTAATCCTCAGGTAAAGCTGGAGCAGTTAAAGCTGTAACAAAGGAGGCGGATCGGATAGATCAACTATTTGATTCATATGCAAATAAGGATTTAAGCTTGATTGAGTAAGTGATGTATACAAATTTGTGTTTGCTGTCAGGCTACTATATCTTCAGAGCTGATAATTTTAATGTAGTGATTTTATATTGGTATCCAACATGTTTGAACAGTAATGTGATTTTCCCATTGCGTGGTTGTTAGTTGTTCAGCTTGTGGCTTGCACTGCATCCTGATAGCATAACTGATCTTGTTTCATTTGTGGCCTTTATTGTGGGATCATGTCATCTAACTTCTGTTCATGCAACAATGTCAGCTCCCAGAAGGGTTTCTCTTACTATTTAAGTACCTGTAGACTGCAGGATGCTTGCTCTCATTATGAATTTTGAATTGCACACTTTAGATACTACATGATTGTAACTGGTAATGAGCTCCAATCAACTAATTGGAGTGACCAAAACTGGATATGGATTATGGATTCAACTTACTATTTACATAATTGAGTGAAGGAGTTTCTTGACATTCCCAAGGCAACTTTCTGTGTATCAAAAATTTCCTTTGTCCAGACTTTAATCTAATATTCCATCATTGTTGATGAATTTTAACCACTTGGCTATGGATGCTTGACTTGTTACTATGTCTACTTTTAAGAATTATTTGTTTATATTGTATATCTACAATTAAGTGTGATATTGCTTTACATATAAAGAAATTATACATTTACATTAACACCATGGGCATGTGCTCTATTTGTGGATATCTTTGGAATGGGAGAGCTCTAGTCCATTAGGTTTGTCAACACAGGTCAAAGATATCCTTACTGACCCCCCAAAACATCTTTTTTCATTCTTTTTTATCATTTTATGGTTCCAAGCCCATCTGTGCCATGATTTTTTAAAGGAAATTGATTGCACTCTGCTAATTTTAACCCAATTTCCTTTGTACTCAAGCATAATTATGTACTGAAGCAAATGATTTAGAGGTCTATTTTTGAGTGGATGACTGTTTTGGCCAGTATCCAATCACCTTTTTTTATAAAAAAAAATTCCTAGACCCTCTGAATTTGAGATTGTATTTTTTTGAGGAGTAGGCCAATGCACATATTGCATATCTGACATATCTCTTCTTTTATATAAAATTATTTGACTTATAAAAAATTTCCTTGATTAAATGGCCAGCATGAATTGCCAAAGTTGATATGACTGTAATTGACCAAATGTGCATCATTAAATGATCACTGATTTCCTTGTGCTGTTATATATGCTTGAACAGTCCAGAAGGAGTTGAAACACTTTGTTCTGACATGGGAGTGCAGCATACTGATGTTAGGATATTGATGCTCGCTTGGTATGTTGTCTTTCGTGTACATGTTATTATGTCCATACTTCATTCTGACTTATATCTTATATTTATTATAAATTTGTCTTGTGTTCATTTAACAGGAAAATGAAAGCTAAAAAGCAGGGTTATTTTTCTAAGGTAAGCCTGAGAATTGCTACCACTATTAACTACTAGAACATATTGCCATAGGGCTTACCTGTCTTCTTATATCCTGGTTGTCAACTCTTTGATGTGCATACTTCATATAAGGAATGTATAACTTTTCTGATGGATAATGAAAGAATCCACATGCGCACTTTTGTACCCACATATGTATAATATATGAGACATCCCAAGACTTTCTAGTAAAGGAGAAAGAAAATGAAAGCCGACCACCAAAGTTATGAAAAAGAGCCTTTTAACTGAAAAGAACACACCCCCCAATCTTCATATATCACTCGTTCACAAACATCTCCTCCCTACGAAAACTTAAATTTTTATAAAATTGATGAGTTCTAGATTTTTGCAACAAATCAGGCATGCTTAAATCTTGAGATGCCCTAGTGAAAGGAGTGAATATTCAAAACTGTCATACCAATGTATATGCTAAAAACCTATATGCCAACTTTGAGGACGATCACCTGGCGACATTGGGATCACCCATGACAGTCCAATCTGAGGGGAAAGACAGGATAGAATCTGCAACCTGGCAATCATGTGCTACAAAGGACATAACTGAGAAGCACATCTTTGGACTTGGGAGCAGTTGACTTTACCTTCTTATGTCCCACCGAGAGACCAGTAAGCAACTCCCAAGTGATCCAGGCTTGGTGAAAGGACCTGTAAGACCTTTAACCTGTTGCTTGTATTGTTCAAGCTTCTCTGGAATCTGGGGCTTACAAGCAATTATAAACCTACCTTCTTCAGGCTAATGGTGGATATTAAACATGGATGACATTCTGTCCTGGACATGGTCTCATCGCACTATAACAGTGGTGTTATGGCTTATGGTAGATGAGAAGAACCAGTTTGATCCCTTGTTTAAACCCCCCAAGTAGGGGTGGGTGCTAGCAGGCCATTGGTTGTTACTTATATCATCTTTAATACAATCAAAATTCGAGTTAACCATGACCTTACCTTGAAATATATATATATCCCCTTCACTATTCTTTTAATCAATTGTTACAGCTTCTTGAATTTCCTTTTGTAATATTTTTTGATTTGTTCATCAAAATGTTATGATCAATATCCTCCATTTATTAGGATGAGTGGCGAACAGGACTAAAAGCTTTAAAGGTCGACAACCTTGAAAAGTTTAAGAAAGCACTCCCAACCCTGGAGACCGAGGTACTTATACTTTAAAGTCGCATGGAATAGTTAGTTCAGAAAGTAAACTGTATGCTAATAAAAGACAGAAATGGAGGTTGGTACTGATCTTGATTTTTATGCGTAAAATAGGTGATGACGCCACCCAACTTTGAGGATTTCTATGCTTATGCATTTAAATACTGCCTAACTGGTGAGCTTGGCAGGCATCTGCCTTTTTTGAACATTTCATTGCACTCTGTTTTTCTCAAGACAATGTTCTTTTATCCTCTCTCTCTCTCTCTCTCTCTCACGTGCGCGCACACATTTTTTTAGCCAATCTGACATTAATGAAATTTTCAGAAGAGATGCAAAAGTGTGTAGACGTTGAGACCATTTGTGAATTGCTGAATCTTGTTCTGGGTTCCCAATTCTGTGCTCAGGTTGATTCAATAACTGAGTATCTGAAGGTAGGTTGCTTGTCTACGTGGATGTAGATTTTTTATGTTTTGTTATTTCGACATTTTCCCCATGGAATGTTTTGTGACCCATGGAAGTGTTTTCTGGCAGTTCCAGAGTGATTACAGGGTGCTAACCATGGATCAGTGGGTTAACTTCTATCGTTTTTGCCATGAGGTAAGCAATTATTTATTTGCCATCATTCTGTCATCACTTTTTCTTGCACTGATCTCTGGGGGAGTTGAATCACATAAAAAAGGAAGTAAATATAAACTTATGTTATAGTTAGCATTTTTTTTTTTTTTTTATACAATTATAGCATCCTGATCAATGAAAATAAAGCGAAAAAGTGACATGTTCTTTTACTCTTTTATGTCCAATACTGCTATAGAACAAGGAACACCGTGCAATGCTGTAAATGTCTTGTATTTTGATAGTTGCAATGTTATGTTTGAGTGGTTGCCTTTCCAAGATTTTTTTTCAAATTATCATATTCTTGGGATTCATTTGGGGTAGTAGTAGACATAATTATTTATTCCGTCTGTAAGAAATACGTGACTATAACTTGATGTGGTAATTGATGGCAAGATATGATTAGCCCTTTTTATGCAGGTTCTCTCAATTAGATTACTCTTAAAAGTTTAAATCCTTCACTTTATTGTTGGCAGATAAGTTTTCCTGATCTTCACAACTATGATTCCGACCAAGCTTGGCCTCTGATCCTTGACAGTTTTGTTGAATGGTTGAGAGAAAAGCGAAAGTAATTTCAGCACCTTCGGCCATCAGAAATCAATTCAGATAAATGGTAATCGTATTTATATATTTTTTTTCTTTTTGAAAATCAGTTGACATCTGACCAATTGGCATTCAAACTAGAAGAATGAGGATTTATGGCTTTATGTTAATATGTTATACTTGGATCTGCAGGACTCGGCAAACTTTAAAGTAGGGATCATATCTAACAAACTATTTATACTGACAACATTGCTGAAGTTCGTTTCTCATTCAAAGCTGCAATTTTGTGACCTGGAGGTGCTACAGGCATTCTTATTTTATTCTTGAGCATTGCAGTACTGTTTTTGTAACATCAATATTTTTACTTAGGTTTCCTTCCCCTTGCCCCCGTTGACTGGTCAATAATATTTTTTTTAATTAGACATGAGTTATAAATGAATGCAGAAGATTAATTCAATTAAAAACGGTTAACCTGCAATGTACTGCATAGCTATCAGGTTGCAGAAGATTAATAATCCACATGATCATTTGCAGAATAACTACTCTAATTACAATCGACATGCTTCTTTCGTAAACAGGTCAATTGTTAGTCTTGTTTTATAGTATTTACCAAAAGGATAAAACTTAAGTACAGTATCTTAGGTGCTTTCCTTCAGTTTTCTCTCTTAAGATTTGGTCATCTGACTACTTAATTAAAAAATATATTTTCATCCCTTGAGAAAAAATTCACATGGAAGAATATTAAAAGAGAAACATAAGGAACAACATCTAAATACTATATCTAAATCTCACCCTTATCAAAATAAGGAATACCTTGTTTATGAAGCTGAAGATTGCGTGTATTGCAAGTTGCAAGCTACAAGCTGAATGACTATAAAATCCTTCCACTTTCTAAAGGTGACGCCACCTTCTTTCAATTGTCACTTGAATTAGTTTGATAATAAAAGAAGGTGAGTCACACAAGGTCTATTTGAGATTCGCTTATTTTGCTAAAATTATTTTATTTTATTTTATTTTTTGAAAATATTTTAGGTGCAATTCTTTAGGTTCTTCTATTAAGATTTGATCATGTGACTATTTAATTAAAAATGGTAAAATTTAGCTACAAAATTGGTTGTAATTTAAGGATATAACCCTATTCAATAAAATAAATATTACTTTATATTTTGAAAATCTAACTGTTGAATTGCATGCTCTTTATGCCCTTAATGCACATGTCAAATTTTGTGTCAATTAAATATTATTTACTATATAATCTATAAGCTTATATTTTATGCATAATTTTAAATTATAAAAACTTATAATTTATACAATTTATTGATCACATAGTTATTGATTTTTAATTTTTTAAAAATTTTGTAAGTATGGAGGATATAAGAATTAGATATAATCCAATGATAGATTTATCAAAATTCATCTCTAATGAAAAGATATTAAGGTTGTAGTTTAAGTTTATAACCAATTTTGTAATTAAATTTTGTCCATTAAAAAATTTACTTTTATCCCATGAGAAGAAATTCACATAACAAAATCTTAAAAGAGAAATTTAAGAAACAACATCTGAGTACTATATTTAAATCTCACCCTTACCAAAATAAAGAATACCTTGTTTATAAAGCTGAAGATTGCGTGTATTACAAGTTACAAGCTAAATGACTATGAAATTCTTCCACTTTTTACAGGCGACACCACTTTCTTTCAATTGTCACTTGAATTAGTTTGATAATAAAAGAGGGTGAATCATACAAGGTCTATTTGAGATTCGCTTATTTTACCAAAATTGATTTTTTTTTTTTTTTTGAAAATATCTTAGGTGCAATTCTTTAGATTCCTCTATTAAGATTTGATCATGTGGCTATTTAATTAAAAATGACAAAATTTAGCTACAAAATTGGTTGTAATTTAAGGATATGACCCTATTCAATAAAATAAATATTATTTTATATTTTGAAAATCTAACTGTTGAATTGCATGTTCTTTATGCCCTTAATGCACATATCAAATTTTGTATCAATTGAATATTATTTACTATATAATCTATAAGCTTATATTTTATGCATAATTTTAAATTATAAAAACTTGTAATTTAAACAATTTATTGATGACATAACTATTGATTTTTAATTTTTTTTAAATTTTGTAAGTATGGAGGATATAAAAATTAGATATAATCCAATGATGGATTTATCAAAATTCATCTCTAATGAAAAGATATTAAGGTTGTAGTTTAAGGCTATAACCAATTTTGTAATTAAATTTTGTCCATTAAAAAATTTACTTTTATCCCATGAGAAGAAATTTACATGACAAAATCTTAAAAGAGAAATTTAAGAAACAACACCTGAGTACTATACTTAAATCTCATCCTTACCAAAATAAAGAATACCTTGTTTATGAAGTTGAAGATTGCGTGTTTTACAAGTTACAAGCTACAAGCTAAATGACTATGAAATTCTTCCACTTTTTACAGGCGACACCACTTTCTTTCAATTGTCACTTGAATTGACGCAACTTTCTTTCAATTGGCACTTGAATTAGTTTGATGATAAAATAGGGTGAGCCACACAGGGTCTGTTTGAGACTCTCTTATTTTGCTAAAATTGAAAATTTTTTACTGAAAGTACTTCAAGTGATGTTCTTTAGATTCCCTTCTTAGGGCTCGGCAATGTGACTACTTATTAAAAAAATATACTTTCTTTCAACTGTCATTTGAATTAGTTTGATGATAAAATGGGGTGAGTCACACAGGGTTTGTTTGAGATCTGCTTATTTTGTCGAAATTGAAATTTTTTTACTGAAAGTACCTTAAGTGTTTTTCTTTAAGTTCCCCTCTTAAGACTCAGATATGTGGCTACTTAATTAAAAAATATACTTTCATTTCATGAAAAAAAATCTACATGACAGAATCTTAGAAGGGAAACTTAAAGAATAACATTTAAATATTGTACCTAAGTTTCACCCTTACCGAAATAAAGAATACCTTGTTTATGAAGCTGAAGATTGCGTGTAATGCAGGTTGCAAGCTACAAGCTAAATGACTATAAAATTCTTCCACTTTCTACAGGCAATGCCACTTTCTTTCTACAGGTGATGCCACTTTCTTTCAATTGTCACTTGAATTGATGCTACTTTTTTTCAATTGTCACTTGAATTAGTTTGATGATAAAATGGGGTGAGCCATGCATGGTCTATTTGAAATTCGTTTATTTTACCGAAACTGAAAACATTTTATCGAAGTACTGTAAATAAGAGTAAAAATTAGCTGAAAAAGTATAGTAAGATTAATTAATAGTACTAAAAAGTGCAGAAAGACTTATAATTAGTAGCAAAAATAAGCTAAATAGTAAAATATACTGATTTTTTAATTTGGAGTCAAACACACAGAATTGAAATGACAAAATCCTATTGAAAACAAGAACCCAACTAATACATACTCATCAAATTATTCCCAAAAAAAACTGACACTCATCAAACAGTAGACATTGTAAATTTAATTTAAATTTATGCGAACCAAACCTTATCAATGTAAATCCAAGAGAGCATTGAATATGGACACAGCCAGAGCTTTCACAGCTGGCAGTAACTTTAAGGTTATATACTGCAATATATGATGGCAAGGACCGAGACAAACCTTACTCTCTAGCCAAGTCAACTTCACCTTCACCATCGCCTATACCATGTTGAAACCTCCTGAAAGTACTTCACCGTCTCCATCTACACCTCCTCGAGGTATCAAAGGTGGTTATTGGCCTTCATGGCGAGCTGAAAAGTTTCCTCCCTCAGCAATCTCTACATCCTACTTCACTCACCTCTTTTATGCTTTTGTTGTGCCTGATGCCAATAGTTACCAACTTTTGATCAATCAGATAGAGGACAAATTGATGAAAAACTTCACGGCCACCCTCCACGCCAAAACTCCTCAAGCAAAGGCCTTCGTATGCATTGGAGGTGGCACTGCAAGCCCACACACTCTCTCCAATATGGCAAGCAATCCAGATAGTCGTGCAGCCTTTATCAACTCCTCGGTCAGTGTGGCTAGGACTTATGGCTTTGATGGGCTTGACCTCGATTGGGAATTTCCACATACTCCACAAGATATGTCAAATCTCTCATTACTCTTTAAAGAGTGGCATGAAGCTATTGAAAATGAGTCTTCTATCTCTGGAAAACCTCAGCTGTTTTTAAGTGCAGCAGTTTATTTTGCATCCAATTTTTTCCTATCCAACATACCTAGAGCTTACCCTGTCGCAGCCATAAGCAAATATGTTGATTTTGTTAGTCCCATGTGCTATGATTATCATGGAAGCTGGGACACTTCAGTCACTGGTGAACACGCTTTGCTTTATGACAAGGCCAGCAATATTAGCACTAGCTATGGCATTTCATCTTGGATCAAGGCTGGGGTTCCGCCGCAGAAATTAGTCATGGGCCTGCCACTTTATGGAAGAACATGGCAATTGAAAAGTCCAAGCGAGAATGGAATTGGAGCTCCTGCAGTTGGAACTGGGCCTGGCAATAAAGGTGTTATGAAATATATTGACATAGTGGATTTCAATGCGACAAAAGCTCAAGGTGTGGTGTTTGATGAGCAGACTGTGTCGATGTACTCATATGCTGGAACCGATTGGATTGGGTACGATGGGCCAGCATCGATTGAGAAGAAGGTTGAATTTGCCAAGGCTCAAGGTCTTGGCGGGTATTTCTTCTGGGCCGTTGGGTATGACAAGGACTTCACACTTTCTAAAACAGGTATATATATATATATATATATATATATATTTTTTTTTTTTCCATCAATAAACACAAAATTTACAACCATTTCTACCACAGTAGAGGTGACGTTACGATTAGTACTTAGTTAACTACTAATAAAAGTGGTTTTAATGAAAGTGATTTTTTTTTTTTTTTTAAAAAAATCACAATTTTCCATGTCAATAATAGATGTGAAAAGACTCTAAATTTTTTGTGTATGTATATTTTTATATTTTGTTGTTGTTGTGCTTGTGCGTTTACCAATTTGGAATGCCAATGACTATCATTTTAGCATTTTATTTGTACCCAAAAAAAAAAAAGCAGGAAAAATAAAAAAATTTTAACCCACCATCATATTTCATCAACAGGAATAGTTAAATTTCCACAGAATTGGAAAATCACATATATATGAAGACTGAGGAGTATGATCTTTTTAATTAACTAGGATTCAAATACGTAGACTGGTGGATTATTACTTTGTTAGGTGTAATACTTTTAAAATGATTTTATTTTAGCCTTTAAGGAGCTAACTTTTAGATGAGTTTTAGTTGCTACACTAATTCCATTGTGTTTGATATATGGCAGCTTCAGACGCATGGGATGAAGAAATTTAATTTGTACGAATTGCTCTATGATCTTCGTCTAATTTGTACAAATTACTCTATAATTTGTATGTACGTGCGTCGCAAATAATTTGCATTTGTATTTTATACGTTTGCAAGACAACTTTTCATTATTTATAAATAATGTTTCATATTTAGCTTCTTTGAGTGAAATGATAATTTTTATCCTTTCTAGAGCATATACAGATTTTGCACACCATAAGAGAGAAATTCACAAAATTATCTAAGATTGCTACGTTGTAGAATCCTAGATTAATTGTATCCAAAAGATTTTTTTTTTTTTTTTTGGGAGCGTTATAGCAAACTCAATTGAGTGGAGGCAAATATCATCTTCAAGATAGAGAATTTATTTGTGCTTCTAAGCTTAGTTCAAGTTTATGTTTCTTCATTATTCAGCAAAAAAAAAAAAAGTTTATGTTTCTTCATTGATTTCCCCTAAAATCCTCAAATATAATCTTGTTATAATAAACAACCTCTCTCTCTCACAGATGCACCCAATCACACGTGCCTATTCATGCATGTAATTTTCTTTCTTTTATTTATAAGGTAATAAAAAATATATCTAAAATCAAGCCTATCTTTACTTGAACACTTGCCCCACCTTTTTATGGCAGTGTTTATACTAGGACTTCATGGGTTTTGTTTCATCTTGGGGTCATCGCGGATTATAAGGTCCAGTTACATTTTGGTCTGGTTTAGCAATCCTCTCTTAGGTCTGGTAGGGTCGGATGGTGTTTTACTTTGCTTCAGTCAGTGTGTATTGTTATGTTGTACTACTCTGTAGTTTTGTTGTAATATATATGTTTGTAAGACTTCTGTTTCTGTAATATTAAGTCTCTTGTTTTATGCAAAAAAAAAAAAAGAAATATTAGGAAGCTCCAAAGGCTGACAATCTTGACAAATTAAAGAAAGCTCTCCCAACCCTAAAGACAGATAAATACTTATGCTCTATTGAAGTCACATGGAATATTTATTTCAGATTTGTAATTGTTTGCTAGCTAGTAAAAGGCAGAAAATGGAGGCTGGTACTGATCTTATTTGAAATAGAGGTGATGATGCCTTTTTTAGAACATTTCAATCATATGGATATTTTTTTTTATACAAAATAGAAATTATACTCTAGCCTAATCTAAGTTTATATGTGTATGAAACTTCCTCTCGGATACTTGAACCTTGGCCCTTACCCTCTGTACCTCACAAGTACTTATACTTGTAAAGTGATTACCGCACTAAGGTGTGCAGTGGTCAATCATATGGATTTAAATAGGTGATTCTGTGCTTATGCATTCAAATATTATCAAACAGGCTGGCTTGATAGGCATTTGCCTCTTTTAGAACATTTCATTCACATGGAAATTATTAGGTATATTTGAAGTTCAAGGAAATAATACTTCCTCCTCTCATATGAATGATGAATTCATATGAATCTCAACTATAGTATAATAAGTGAGACATACTTAGATGCTTCGGGACAAGATGACGCGGTGATCCATTGATTCCATTCTCTCACATTCATGATGCATACATTTCAAGTTTCTCCTCATGGTGGCGGATCAAGGAAATCTTTCTAAGGTAGTCGTTAAGAAACTTAAATTATATAAAATATGATAAAAAGAGAACCTGAATATATTGATATCACCAAAAAAAAATACACACATACAAATACATGATATTTTACAATTTTCTTATACAATTTACATGGCATCAACCTTTGTTTTTGTGCATAATTTGAGTTTTTTTTTTCTTCTCTGCATAACAAGTAGAATAACATTATAGCATGCATTTATTTTCCTTTAGGTACCTAATTATTTTGGAAAAATGGAGAATAGAGAGGAAGTGTATATGATTCTCGGGTGAAATGTTTTTAATGGAGAACAAAGTATGCATGTATATTCTTCTAAAAAAAAAAAAGTATGCACGTATATGACTTTTGAGTGAAATATTTTTAATGCACTCTCGATGCACACAAATTAAAAAGAAAATATTAAAATTTTTTGCAATTTTTACCGCATGAAACTTATAAACAGATGTGTCAATGAATGTGATTGGTGTATTCCAACCACCTCATATTTGAATTTTGAATTGCACTTTAATTTGTACTAGTGTGTAACCCCATTATGCACAGATACATTTAAAAACAACCACAATTACATTTATATAATTTAGAATCTAATTAAATGTAGACTCTTTTGTTTTTGCATTCAATAATTTACTTGTCACAAAAATTAAAAAATTAGATGAAACACATGTGAAAAATTAAACTTTAATTAAGATTCAATTTAGAATCTAACTGAATTTAGACTCTTTAATTTTTGCACCTAATAATTCACTTGACGCATAAATTTAAAATTTAGATGAGACACATGGCGCAAAATTAGACTTCAGTTTAGAATTTAATTGGACTTTCTCTTAGTTTTGACTATTAATATATACTAGCTTGTAAACTCATGCATATACATGGATATACTTAAAAAATATACAATGAGATGTGTACGGGCATCACCTTCTCCCAGGCCCATTTACTCAAGAGGCCCATAGAGATAATAACCCGTGTAAGGACCTGACACTGATCCGACCAACTGACTCATTCCAGACCAGTTTAATGCTAGCCAAAAGTCCAAAACTTGGGAATGGAACCGTTTATGAAATGACCGGCAAGGATGAAACCCCACCACTCCCAATGAATACGCCTCCCGGGGTGGGTCGAGATTTGGGTGCATGGCATCGCCAGGGGAATGTCTCTACTAGGCACCGAACCTACCAGTGGAACTAGTTCAATACCACTATCATCTTCTCCTCATCCCCTAACCTCTAACTACAAGTAACGGTAGTGGACCTTCCTTCCGTTGCCAAGGAAATGCCTTCGCCGAGCAGTAGATCTAACGGTGGAACTAGTCCCAATGCCACTATCATCTTCGCTCACTCATAATTAAGCATCCACTTAGGAGAAGCAGCATTGGACCTCCCCTTCCACTGACTTGGAAAATGATCATGGCAATCCCATGGACTGTGACTATAAATAAGGAAGGGAGGTTCAATGGGAGGGGGTTGTCAATTTTAGAAGAGAAAAACCAGGGAGAGAAAGAGGATTGGGATACTTAGGATGCCGAACACAGAGTCACCCATTGTAGGAAATCCGAAAACCCACAATACAAATAGATTGTGAGCCCAAATATCTTCGAGGTCCAATTGCCATATTTTGGTGCACACAAGATGTATAATATAATTCATATATATATAATTTAAATACTATTGATAGTCATTTTTATATTATGCTAACTTAAAAAAAAAATTGTATGATATTATTAGGTATAAAATGTAAATTGTCCATGTCATTTTTTTTCTTCTTAGATTATTGTAAAACATTTTTTTTTACGATTCATTTATTCTAAACTCTTTAGTTTTTGTACTTAATAACTCACTTGGATGACTATTTATAACGTGGTTCCACATTTGATTCTAAAATTAAGAAATAAAACTGTAGTACCCATGGGCCCAAATCACGTATTGGGCCGGCCCAAAGGCCCCCCATAAAGAAGAAAGTCCAACCCAACAACGCGGAATGGTCCGAGGATATAGTAATTCCATCCTGCGAGGCCACGTGACCAAGGAAGTTACCATGCATGAGCGTAGCATCACAAGACATAACGTCCGAGGATGATATTGTCCTCGGCAGCACCGTATTGAAGGCATAGATAAGGGGATTTGATAGACAAATATCCAAGAAAAGGCTGCTACCACCGTATTGAAGGCATTTTACCTACCTCTCTGGCCGCATTAATGAAGAAGTGACGCCTGAACACTAGATTTCAACCTTACCCTCACCACCAGTGATCTTGATAAAAAAGTTATGATGTGACAAGTATTCAAGGGGAACATCCAGACTACACGTGGAAGAACGAAGAAAGGAGGGCAGGCCTATAAAGGGGGAGGGAGAGAGCCACAATTCAATATTACATCTTTGTATGAGATTAGTGTATGAGTTATATGACTTAATCAAACCTTTGTGTTATCTACCGTCTAAACGATCTAGATTAGTAGCCCACTCTCTATAAATTCATTGTTTAGGCCTTATTAGTCTGATCAGAAATTCTAACTCTGGTCCAGCACGATTTGTGCTCTTACAAAAACTCTTTAAGAATAAATAATTTATGATACATGGCGCAAAATTAAAACTCTAATTTGGAATTATAATTTGAGTTTTATATATATATATATATATATATATATATAGATGTGTGTGTGTGTGTGTGTGTGTGTTTACTTACATTGGACTCCTCATTTTTTTTACACTAAATTAACCCATTTGATACAAAAATTAAAAAAACTTAAATTAGATGGGACACATGACACAAAATTAAACTCTAATTGAAATCTAATTTTTACATTGAATTAATTCACTTGACACAACAATTTTAAAACTTAGATTAGATAAGACACATGACGTAAAATTAGACTTTAATTTAATTATAATTTAAAATCTAATTGAATTTTCTCTTACGTTTACTTATTATTATATAGATATAGATAACCAATGTAGTAAAACTTGTAGTTACTATAAAACTAAAAATAAATTATTTGGAATTAAATAGTGAATGTACATATAAATAATAATTACTTTTTGGCCTTCTAGAGAGTAAGGTTGTTTTCTTTATAAGGGTATTTTAGGAAGGGAACGTGTACAATGGTGTAGTAGGGACTTTTAGCAATAGGCAAATGGACTAATTCTTAGATATTTATGAAGTACGGAGAATAATTTTTCTTTCTCTTACATTCATAGTGAGTCTATTTATTAAATTCATAGTAAGATTTACTATAAATATGAGAGAAAAGAGCACAATTTCTTCATGTTCTAAGAGTATTTAAGAATTTTTCTAACCGAATGTACTTTAAAAAAAAAAAAAAAAAAAAAAAATCCATTCAGGAAGTGAATTCCCACTTCCTAATTGAGATATCCTGTATTTATTTATTTATTTTTTCCTCTTTTGCCAAATCACACTCCAAAACGAGGTCGTCTCACATATCTTTGAATTACACGGCAGCCAAAACTTGGTTCGGCAATCAAATCCATTCCCACACTCTTGCTGATGCTCCTCACTCACCCAGCCCTCTTCGGTTCATCCTCTTCGGTCAGCTTATTGTCGATCGCAAGAGGCGAATGAAGAATAATAGTATTGTTATTATTGTGTTGGGGATTTTCGTCGCCCTCGTGGCCGCTCTCCTCTTCAGATTGAAATTGTTCACCGTCGAAGAAGAAGAAGAAGATTTGAGACTTTTCACTGTCGAAGAATTGGCGTTATACAATGGCACTCATCCAGATTTACCCATACTTTTAGGAATTCTCGGGTAGCTACTCTCTCTCTCTCTCTCTTTTCCTTTTGCTTCTTTCTTTCTATTAATTTTAATTTTTATTGTTCTTTCAGATCTGTGTTTGACGTGACTAAAGGTAAATCTCATTATGGCACTGGAGGAGGTTACAATCATTTTGCGGGAAGGTAAGCATTCTTATTATTTCAATTTCAAAAATATGTTGTTGATCGGAAGAGCATTCATCGCCATGTTGATCGGTCAGGTGACGAGAGAGAGAGAGAGAGAGAGAGAGAGAGAGAGAGAGCGAGATGAGAGAATTGAGTTAACAATGAGAGGAGAGAGAGAAAAAAAAGAATTAAAAAAAAAAATTATTAGTAGTAGCGAGGAATGGTGTCTCGCTGGTTGTAGCCAGGTGAAGGTGAATGTTCAATTTCTTTGTTAGTTTGTTAAGACTGATGCATGAGCTTTTTGTGGGTTTTTAGCTATATTTTTAAGCTCAAGCTAGTTTGTTGCGACTGATGTGAATGCTTATATAACTAGTTGGAATTAAATTTAGCTTTTTAGTATCTCAAAAAACTACTCTATCTATTTTAACGTACCACTTAACAATACACTTTACATCCTAATAAAATATTAAAAATTCATTTCACTACATCCCATCCCAGCCAACCCAAAATCCCACACCCAGTAGCACCGGTCACCCTACATTCCATCTTTGAACCAATGCAGAAAATACACAGCCACAACAACCGGAAAAATCCACCAAGCCCAAATATCAAAACTAATCCCATCGAACATCTAACAACAGCTAACAACCACCACAAAAGCTAATCCCAAATTGACCACATCAGCAAAATCCTCAATAACAACCTCCATAATCGCCACCATTATGCCGATTCAAACCCAAATGTAACCCAAAACCTACCATAATGACCCATGACCAGCACAACGACCACCACCAACCCATGACAAATACTACAATCCACAATTGGTGAAGGTGATGCCATAGAGAGATGAAGCTCTGACGATCTTCTATTGATGATCGGAGGAGCGCAAGGTTAGGGTTAATGAGTTTGGTGGTTTTGTCTCAGAGAGAGAGAGAGAGAGAGCCAAGTAGCAATTGAGCTATGGTAACTGCTATTGCTAATTTTTTTTTAAAGTTTAGCACGTGGGATGTGGGGTGTTTTTAGTGTTTGAAATGATAAAATAGCATTTTAGCACCTCCAATGTGAATGCTCTTATGGAGTATTTTCAACATTTTTTTGCACTATTATACTATGATAATTTTATCTTGGAAGTTTTTCATGCATAAGCTTATATATAGTTTGTCACCCTTTGTGAATCTATGGCAACATGTATTGAAACTTTTTTTTTTTAATAAGTTATAAGATTTATTGATATAAAAAAAGAGACACCCTAGTACACAAGAAGTGTACAAGGGCTAGCAAATCAAGTACAAAAATTACATAAATCAAGAAAAGAAGAAATGATTGGTTTTGCAAAGCCGACAACTAATCCAATAAGGTTCTAAAGAAAAATAACTTGTGGTCTAGCATAGATCTCTTATTATCTTTAGACTTTAGAGCACCTGTTATTTCTTTCCCTATGAAGACACCACATTAAACTGTGGGGAACAGTTAGCCATATATGTCCATTTTGATGATGACCATACCGACCTTGCCAGCAAGCTAGGAGCCCAACAACAAACTTTGGCATAACCCAACTTACTCCAAATAAACCCAAAACCATAGACCACAGATCCGTAGCAACTGGAAAATAAAGGAAAAGATGGTCAACGGATTCATATATTCATAGCACCTGCTATTCGTGTATTGAAACTTTGCTGCCTAAGACTTCTCATTTCTAACCTATGAAGCATGCATACTCGAAAACACTTGGTCAGACATGTTAGAGACACTCTTGCACGCTTGTCCTCAGTGTGTTGGGAGAAATTTAATTTTAATTGTGAATTTTTAAATTCTTTTGGTTTTAAATATGTTTTTAAAGATTTTGATAGTTTTTTTTCTTTCTGAAAAGTTAAAATAACAAATAAAATATGCCTATAAATAAATAAAATGTCTCTAAAGATATATATTAATTAATTGCTGCATCTCTACCATGTTGTGTCCTAAACTTTTAAGAATTATTGTGTCACTATGTCCTATGCTGTGTCTGTGTTTGTGCTTCGTCTGTGTTCGTGCTTCTTAATTTCCAGCACAGCCATTTTTTACTTATATTTACTTATTTGTGACTGTCATTGTTCTTTCTTTTAATGTATGTTTAAGAACTGTAAACTGACATCTTTTGCCTTCTTATTGAATTTCAGAGATGCTTCTCGTGCATTTGTTTCAGGAAACTTCACAGGTAGCAACTGTCATTTGTATTTTCTATTCATGTCCTATTGATTATTTCATGCAAAGTTCTATGTTCATACTCCATTGAGATATCTCGAAGGCTGATCAAAATTTTTACTCATGGTCAGCTTCTAATTTTTTACAAGTAAACTTTCTTTTAGCTTTCTACTTTAAATATAAGATCACTTTGGTAATCACTTACCCCACAATTGCATCAGTTTCATTTTTAACTGAATCTGAGTGTGACTCTCGCCTCAATGCACTGGTTTTTTTATTCCAGTCCAGTGCCTCACTAAAGGCACCTTGCCTCAATGCTTTGAGGCACCTTAGTGGTGCCTTGCACTGCTTTGATTGCCTAGGCGCTCGCTCAGATTGCCTTTAACCACCTTGGTTCTTTAAGCTGTCATTTCCAAAGGAGAGTTGAAGTCTTGCTATAAATGGGTTGGAATGAGATGTATGGATAGTTGGATACATAGTAAGCATTGCGAAGAATAGGTTGAAGATCCCTAATCCAAGGCCAATGTGAAAATATTATAGATCATTTCTTTTTGACACCCAAAGTAGAAACTCAAGTGCTTGAATTTGAGTGCTTTGGCCAAAATCTGGAAATACTGTTTTTTTTTTTAATAAGTAAAATCCAGAAACACACAATAATATTTTTCAAGCATCAATAATCTGTTATGATCCTAGTGTTCCACATGAATTAAGTGTAAGCTTAACCATGTGTTTTTTTTTTTTTTTTTTTTTTTTTTGATAGGTAAGAAAAATGTATATTCCAAAAACTGCTAAATGCAAAGAAGCACTAGCATAACAAGCGTACATAAGAGCAAGAAAAACACAAACAAAAAGAAAAGAAACACTAAGAACAAAGAAGGAGAGAGCTAAGGAATAAAGGAAGAGAATAAATAGATATGAGTCCCCAAGCCCTAGCCCAATCATACAGGGAACTAGAAAAGAGAGCAAGCATTTGGTCATCGGATCTATCCAAATCCTCAAATGTTCGCCGATTGCATTCCTTCCAAATACACCACATTAAACACAATGGAACTAAATTCCAAATGTGCGATGAAACCTTCCCCAACCAATTCCACCAGCCAAAAAGAAGACCTGATGCCGTACCAAAGGGGACCCATGAAATCCCAAAGATTCTATAGACAAAGCACCATAGCCGATATGCCTTGCCACAATGTAACAACAAGTGATCCACTGTCTCCCCACAACAACGACACATAGTACACCAATCAACGAAGTTAAGGACTTTAAGCCTCAAGTTATCTCCTGTGAGAATCCTATCCCATGCTGCTGTCCAAACAAAGAAAGAGACACGCCGGGGTGCCTTAACTTTCCAAATACCTTTCCATGGAAACACAATGAAAAAAGAACCATGTAACTTGTGATAAAATGAGCGTATAGTAAAATCCTCGTTCTTTGTCAACTTCCATCTCATCCGGTCCCCATCAGACACAAGAGGTAAGTTGGAGGCCAAGAATTGGAAGAAATTATCCACCACATTTGCCTCCCAATCATTAGGACCCCAGATGAAATGAACATTCCAAGTTCTCCTATTCCCAGCTCCTTGGCACAACAAAGATGATTCTACAGAAGCTTCTTTGTTTGCAACAAAGGTGTACAAGATCGGAAAAGCCAAATGGAGAGGAAGATCTCCACACCACCTATCTGTCCATAATTTCACTCTATCTTCCTCCCCAACCTTAAAGTGTACATTTTTGCAAAACACTTCCCATCCCATCCGAATACTTCTCCACAAACCACACCCATGAACACCCCTTCCCATCTTAGTGGTCCATCCCCCCCATTCTTCCCCAAATTTCAAGGCTACCACCCTCCTCGAAAGCCTATTCTCCTTGATCCCAAAACGCCAAAGCCATTTTCCAAGTAAGGCTTTATTGAAGGTGGTCAACTTCCTAACACCCAAACTGCCATTAGCAATAGGCATACAAACCTTATCCCAACCCAACAAATGTGTCTTAGTGTCACCCCACAAGAAGTCCCTTTGCAGCTTCTCACTTTTGTTCGCCACGTGTAGGAATGGTGAAGAGAGATAAGAAATAAGTAGGGAGGCTAGATAGCGTGCTTTTAAGCAATGTCAGTCTGCCACCTTTTGACAAATACAACTTCTTCCACCCTACTAAATTTCTTTCAAATTTTTCTAAAATAGGGTTCCAAATAGGGAGGGATTTAAGGGACGCCCCCAACGGCATACCAAGATAAGTCATTGGCAGGGCCCTAACCCTACAGCCTAATATCTCTGCCAAAGCATGCACATTATTTACCTCTCCTATAGGAACCATTTCGCTCTTAGCTACGTTAACCTTGAGACCAGTCACAGCCTGAAAACATAGTAGCAACAATCGAATATGTAGGACTTGCTCCACCATTGCCTCACAAAACAAAATGGTATCATTTGCAAACAGCAGATGCGAAACACATTCCCCTCTGCCCCTCCTACCATCTGCCCTAAAGCCACCAAGTAATCCTGCCCCCTCCATTCTCTTCACCATCCTACTAAAAACCTCCATGATAATTAAAAATAAAAAAGAAGTCAGCGGATTCCCTTGTCTCAAACCTCTAGAGCTGCCAAAGAAGTTAGCCGGAGACCCATTGACTAACACAGAAAACTGCACTGTAGAGATACAGGTTCGAATCCAGCTGCACCATTTCTCCCCAAAGCCCATTTTCTTCAACAACTTCAGAAGTGCCTCTCAATTCACATTGTCATATGATTTCTCAATATCTAACTTACAGATCCTCCCAGGAATCTTACTTTTCGGCCGACTGTCCACACACTCATTGGCAATGAGAACTAAATCAAGGATTTGTCTACCTTCCACAAGACTATTCTGAGATTCAGTGGAATCGCCATTGAGTACTCTCCCATTATGAGGCGTCATGGATGTCAACTGCGGAATGTGGTGGTATGGTATGATCCTAGTGTCTCACATGGATTAAGTGTAAGCTTAACTATGTGTTTCCACTTTCCACCCACTCATCTCCATCAGGTCTACAACCCAAAAATTCTTCAACAGACACCAATGACAACCATTAAAAAAAAAAAATTCCCAATTGCAAAATCCATTACTCCCAAAACCACCCAGCCCACTAACCAAAAAACAAAGTACCACCCACACTAGTCCCCAATAGCCGTTCCCCCCACCCCACAAAAAATAAAAAAATAAAAAAAAATCATTTTTTGCACAAGGCTCAAAAGTCCATCATGTGTCCATATCATAACCTTGATTCCGAGACTTTGGGAAGCTTGTCGGAGAATGTCAACCAAATGTTAGAGATCCTCAAGAGCATGTCCCAAAGTTTAAGCAAAGATGCAAGATTTATGTGATCAAATGTTAGAGGTCTTCGAGAACAACCCAACGAATCAAAAATGAGCTTACTGAAAAAACCACCCGAACCTATTAGCCAGCACCTTGGACAACGACTTATTGAAACACCTACTCACCAAGCTGATGGGATGAAAATCCTTGATGTGACGGCATTACACTTCTTAGGGATTAAGGTGAGAAACGAAACATATCAATAGTCTCCTTTGAAGGCGACGAATCTGCAAGAATCCAATGAAATTTTGGAAAATCAAAGTGATGTACTCCAAGCATCACCAATAATTCTAGAGAGTAATAAGTTGGAGGATGCACTTGCTATACAAATAGCATTTGAAGATCAAAGGGTTAATGAAGTGGAAAAGATAGATCAAAGGGAGCTTCTCGTGATTTCGAATAAGCCTAGTCTAATTTTACACATTGAATCTGTCATTTCCAATCAGTTCAAGGATGTGAAAAACAAGGCTCTTCCTTTCAAAAAAATGATTAAAGAATTGGTGCAAGTATCCATGTTTTGAATTCTTATCCTTCGACCAATTAAGATTCAAGGTCGAGTTTTCTCCAATTGGGGAAGAAGAATATGGTGTAGTGTAGACAAGCATCTATTCCCATGTTTTGGAATATTGAGGACAAGATTCATCTTGAAGGAGAAGGGAATGTTATGACCCAGGTGCTAGATAAATTATTTGAATTTAGTGTAGTGATAGAATAAGACTTCCTAGATAGATACAGTATTATTACTTATTTGTGGTCAGTTTAATTCCTATGTTTTAGGATAAGATTAGTTCCAATGTTTTAGGATTTGTTGATGAGATTATCTCGTCCTTGGCTATTTATATATGTTGAATGCATTAATGAGAATTAAGCTGAAAATTAATAAAAATTGTCTATTTTCTTTTTCAAGTTCAGGAGATTAGTCATCTCGCATTGACTAACTATTTTTTATATTCAGTAAATTATCCTGGTTCACAACATAATCTTAGAGCAAGAATTGGTTGGAGATGGAATTGGGGTTGAATTGTTTTTGTAATCATCATTGATGGGTTCTTCTAGGCACCGAGAATTTGTGCTCTCCCTCTCTCTCTCTCTCTCTCTCTCTCTCTCATAATTTTGTAATTTGTAAAGCTTTTTTGGTTGTCACACGCTTGAATTATTGGTCAGTTTCTGCTATTAATTCTCATTCGAGGCTAACAAAAGGGTAAGGTTCACGGGTTCAATTGGTTAGATCTAGGAGTGTTCTTGCAACTTGGTTCATGGGTATGTGTGCATTTTAGTCATTTTAAAAATAATGATAAAAGAGAACCTTTGCAGTCTAATATATATATATATATAAAAGATGAGTTCAAGTTACACCTACAGTAAAAAAAAAAGACCTCATTAATGCTAATATTGTAATTGATCTCATTTATTATCTCTTATTTAATACATTCCACACTTGTTTTCAAACCCAAAAAAATTTATATGTTCTCTCTCCAGTGCACGTCTCTCTCTCTCTCTCTCTCTCTCTCTCTTTCTCTTTGCATGGCTCTTCCTCTATCTCATTCACGGCCAGGTTGCTGGCAGCAAAAAAAAAAAAAAAAAAAAAAAAAAAGAAGAAGAAGAAAAAAGCACAGCCTCCCGTGTTGTAGATTAAACACATTATCCTAATAATATACTCCATAAAGAAAGAATTGCTCCAATCCTCTCCTATTAATATAGTAGCTGGCAATCACTTGTAGATTGGCGACATTGTTTATGCTGTTGCAACAATATATTTCTGAAGTATGTGCAGCAAGTGAAGTCAAGGTCTGAACTTGATAGACAGAGAATGACTGAACTTCCTTCAAACCATAGTGTTATATGTATGAGTATTCTTTGATCAGTTTATTCTCCATTCTAAATTTCTAACCAAATTAAATCAATGCGGTTTGATGCTTGAGAGAAAAGGGAAGGGAAAGGGGAGGAGTTCAAATTGGCATTGAAAAGGAATACGGTTTAATTTCATTCTAATTTGAACATGGATTTGATAATGTTTGTTCAAATGCACAATCTCCATGTGAGAAGCCAATATATTACAACTACACATAATACAGAGACAGAAACACAGAACTGTAAATCCTAAAAAGCAGCGCCATTATGGCTTTCAATCTTCCTCCTAGCCATTATTTTACAGCAAAAAACCGTTCATCAAAAAATAAAAAATAAAAAACAGCACACAACTTATTATAATTTAAAAGTATGGTTAAATTCAATCTCTTAGAATTGAAGAGAACCAAGGGCCAGAGATGTAGAGATAGAGTACGACATGTCAACTCTTGATTTGTGTTATTCAACAACACAGCAGGCTGTGCTTTTTATTTTTTTTTTTTTTAATTATTATTATTACTGCCAGCAACCTGGTCTTGGAGGAGATAGAGGAAGAGCAGTGCAAAGAGAGAGAGAGAGAGAGAGAGAGAGAGACGTGCAGTGGAGAGAGAATGTATAAATTTTTTTGGGTTTAAAAACAAGTATGGCATGTATTAAATAAAGGATAATAAATGAGATTAATTAGAATATTAGCATTAAGGAGGGTCTTTTTTTTTACCATAGGATCTATTTAAATCCAATAGTTTAAAAAATGTGTAACTCTTTAGAGTTATACTAGGTGTAACTCAAACTCATCTCTCTCTCTCTCTCTCACTATATATATATATATATTGTAAAACTAATACGGCTCCAAATTTATTATGTTGTATGTAAACTTGTTTTTTTCCTCCTTTGTTTCTTTATGCAGGAGATGGGCTCACAGACTCATTGCAGGGGTTATCTAGCAGTGAGGTAATTGATTTATTTGCTTTTTTTATTTTTTGACAGTGGTCTGGGTCTGTGGCTGTGGTAAATCAATTTTCCGGCCTTTGCAAACAAGGCTGGAAATTTTTCAAGTTTGCATCTGAGATAACTGAACATGGGATTAGCCTCCCTACACTAATAAAAAAACTAGAGAGAGAGAGAGACAGACAGACAGCAGACTTACCAATTTGGCAGAGCAAATCTAAAATCTTTTCAATTTGGCGAGGCAGAGAAGCAGAGCAAATCTTAAAAAAGAAAAAGAAAATAGGGACTGAATATAATTTGTGACTCAATATGCATGCACAAGATTATTCAACAACAAAAAAAAGAAAAAAAAAGAAAAGAGAAAAGATGATTGACTATGAGTGAACTGTGAACATACCAAGCAGAGAAGCGAAGAGAGTGAGAGAGTAAGCACAGAACTGAAGAGCGTGAGAGAGTGAGCAGAGAAGCAAAAGAGTGTGAGAGAGTGAGAAGCAAAGAGTGAGCAGAGAAGCAAAGAGAGGGAGAGAGAGAGAGAGAGTAGCGGCGAAATTGAGGGAATGGAAAGACGAAAGAGAGATAAAGAGGAATTAGGGTTTGAAAAAAAAAAAAAAAACTAAAAATAACGTCGTCTGGGTTTTAAAACCAAAACGACACCGTTTTGAACATACCCAAAGGGTGCAGTTTTGGCTTTCTGAACAAATTGGCCTATAACTGGTTCAACTGCAACAGTTACGGTTTTTTCCGGTTGGATCGTCGGTTCCTGGTTATTCCTGCTTTTTGCTTAAATTTCAGTTCTTAAAAGGAACTGGACCAGACTAGTGCACGGTTCATGGTTCAACCGGTCTGGTTTTTAAAACCATGGAATGGAAGACAAAATATTGGGGGGTGGGGGAGGCAGACTTGTCACCTCTCCCAGACCATGCACTAGGTAGTAGGTACAACCTTTATTTATTTATTTATTTTTTTGTAGAGGAATAAAAGATTAGTTTAGACAAAATAAACTCTTTGGCCTTCTTTGTTTTGGGCTTAGGTTTTCATCAATACTAGTAACCTATAGGTGGATAAGAACCTCCGCAATAACACAGTTCCAAGAGAGCTCTCAAAAATTATTTCGTTCACCAACTCTAAACTGATTTCAAATGAGAACCTGATCTGCTATTTTTACAATCTGCACTACACTAACAGCCATTAGATTGGTTCTAATTAAGATTAAATCTGATTGGTTAATGCTTATCCAATCAGCAAACAAACTAAGTAACCAAATATAAGTGGATCTAATTGACTGCTGGTACAATAACTGCCCTCAAGTTGGCTGTTTGGTTACATGTCTAACTGATTTGAATTCATCTAACTAACTGTCACAGCAGAAAACTCCAGCCTTCCATGCTCCCTCCAGTTACAAATAACTGACTTGCCTTACAACTTAGTTAACCATCTGATCTTGACCCTGGTTGGCTGCTGGAACTGTTAGACCACACTAAAGTAGGCTGCCGCACAGCCGGTCTCAGCTACTGGACTGCTGTAACTTGCACTGACTGCTACATCAAGGATTGGCTGACTGTTGTTGCCTTATATCAATGCTGCTTATGGAAACAACAAATTTGATGCTTCTGCATCACTCCACCTTGTGAGATTCTTACATTCTTCATTCTCTCTCTCTCTCTCTCTCTCTTTTATTGGTAAAGATTTACTCATAATTATAGAGAGAGAGAGAGAGAGAGAGAGAGAGAGAGGCATCTCTCTAACTGTACTTAGTGAGGTTATTAAAACAGATTTCTATCACTGCTTTCAAAATAGTACTATTTTCTTAAGACAAATAAGTGTGAAATAAAAATAAAAATAAAAATAGAGTTGGCAAACAAGGGAACCCCCTTTTTTTTTTCCTCCTACTGTATGGGATCTGCTGCAATTAATTTTGTTCCATGCACCATAACCAATTTCAATACAGCTTTAACAAGTTCCACATATAATTGAATTATATTACATTTGTAGGTGAAGAGTGTGGTTGAATGGCGGGATTTCTATTTCAGAAGCTACACGTGAGTTACATTGATCAGTTGTCTTTTTCATTCTAGTAAGTTGAAATTTGAAAATTATCCATCATGTTGTAACTCTTCCCTCGTATAATAAAAATCTTCCTACAGTGAATTTGGCTTTTTGTTAGTGGCCTGCATCTGAAACTTCAGGAAACCTCTCTAATTAAAGATTTATCATGCAGCTCTGAAACATTTTCTTTACTTTTTATTAATGAATGTGATTTATGATATATATAAATCTTCGAACACCCAACTTTTTTCTTTTCAAAAAGTGTCATACCTTGGTCATGTTATTGTAAAATTTTGGAAAATGGATTTTCAAGATGACTTCCTAAAATGGTGGAAACCATGTTACTTTCTCTCCATTGTTACATATCATTGGAGCATGTTTGTTGTGTGCAAGCCTGTCATGTTCTTCATCCTAAGTGAGATACTATTATGGTTCAAAGAAAATTTGAATGAATAAGAAATGGATTACACTTGTGGTTAGTTCAAGATCCAAAATTCATATAAAGGGTTATTGGAGAAGCTCTTTTTTGACTTTTTGATAATGATAATCAAGTGGATTTTATCAAGCAACAAGCTGGAAAACCAGCCACGACAGTTAAATGCTACAACAGGGCAAACAACTCCCAACAACAACAAGACAAACAATATCTAAACCACACAGCCAAGATTGACTACCCAAATATGCAGATCAGGGACAAAACCCCAGCAACTAACAAACCAAAATACAAGAGCTTATAAAGTAAATAAAAATAAAATATAAAGGATTACATCCGAATAACACGATACATAAGTGAGCATCTTAAATAAACAAAATCTGTTGCACCCAAATTGAAAACTCAAAACTATTAGAACGTTAGAGCTTATAAAGGAAAACAAAGCCAAAAGTCCACCATAACATAACTCGTCAAGCTATAAATATACATTGCATAGAGTATCTTAACTTGAAACGAAGACCTAAAGAGAAACTGAAACAATTAGATATTCTGGGGACTATAACAAAAAGATGGCCTAATAATTCTTTTTTTAAAACAGATATTTGGCAAAATAGCAATGTTTAAAAGTTGTTCTGGGAAAGAGCTATTTTTGAATTTTATCTGTTGGAGAGACACGTTCAATGATTGAACTCGACTCTTCAATTTTGAACTCGTCTATCCGAGGGACGAATTTCATGTTTTCAGTGGAAGTCGTCTCTTCAAGACACAGATGAGTTGCACTCAAAGCATGGAACTTGTATCTTACAAATACGAGATTTAAAAAGCCTATATCCCCAAATACTTATAGTCAATCCTTAAATTTAATTAATAAATCATTTTTAATATATGTATTATAAAGCACAAATGGCCCAAACAGACCTTTTATACTGATGAGGTTCTAATATCATTTTGGACTAATGGTTATCTCAAAAACTTTCGTCATCTGGAAAAAGGCTACATTGCATAGAAGCAAAGGGTAACATGGAAAATTACTATAAATTTTCTAATATTTACTTTTGGATTTTGACTTACGCCTAATTTATCCTTTTGAAGACATTTTGCTAAATTAACTAGACACCTAATTTGCTGATGTTGATGTAAATTTGATGCTGTTTTTTGTACTCACTGTCAGTTCCTGTAATTGTTGCTGCGGACATCTGGTGACAAAACTTCATATGGCTCTCTTTTTCTTGAACTAATACGTCTTCATATTCCAGTTTTGAGTTTGACATGCTTCCATGGATCTCTTAAAAGAAAAAAATTTCAATGAACAAGCATAATGCTTAGTGTTGACATGGAAATTTCAATGAACAAGCATAATGCTTAGTGTTGACATGGAAATTTCAATGAACAAGCATAATGCTTTTAGTGTTACTCCTGATTGTCAGATTTGTTGGCAAGCTAGTAGGTCGTTACTATGATAGCCAAGGAAATTCCACAAAATATTTGAAAGGAGTTGAAGTGAAGGCTGCAAGAGGTGCACAGCTTTTGGAGAAACAAAAGAAAGAAGAAGCTAAACAACCCAGTTGCAATTCAAGGTGGAGCCAGGGAGATGGTGGAGAGGTATCTTTTCATTACTTGAAAACCATGTGTTAGTGCTATTCCAGCTGTTGGGATCTCCATCCCAGTTTCCATTACTTACTAGGGATTCAACTTCATGTGGTAGAAGCTTGTTTAAAGAAAAGTCTGCCTGCGCATGAGCGCACGGCAGGTAGTGGACTAAGCATCCACCTTGTTACACACAAACCTGTAGTTAAGGAAACTTGGGCTCATAATAGAGAATGAGAATTGAATCAAATATTTTATAATGATTAAATTTTGATGTTCATTGAGCAATATCATACGTGTTGATTGTTTTGGTCAGGTTTGGTGTGATGTTGGCGTCCCAAGGTTAGTTCAGAGGCCTTTGGA
Organism: Castanopsis chinensis; assembly: GCA_032878915.1. NCBI lineage: Eukaryota > Viridiplantae > Streptophyta > Magnoliopsida > Fagales > Fagaceae > Castanopsis > Castanopsis chinensis. Next base: position 15,096,412 of record JAVQMG010000121.1, read on the forward strand.
AATTGCTTTGACTGGGAAGATGAGTAAGCGCTGTGCTTGTTTTAAAGAAGAGCAATTGGACCAGCCAGGGTTGGAAGTCTATGACGGTTGTGACTTCCTTGGCAAGAGTTGCCGAGTTAATTAGATTGTACGAGTCATGTTTGTAGAAGAAGTTCGTTTTATATAATATATATATTTTTTTGATAATCTTGTCTTATATAATTTTCTAAGGAAAAAAATTTGAAAAGAGTTTTGTTCTATTATTCGTTGTTCTTTACAAAAGAATGATACTCTACATATAAGAAGAGTAGAGTATGAGAAGGTAACCAAAAAGGAGTAACTTGTTAACATCTAGGTGTCCTAAATTACAATAATTCTTAAAGACTTATCTGACTTACTATATTTGTCTGCTAAAGGTACAAAGTTAAGAAGAAAACAAAATAAGAATATGGATTTAAATGTCCTGACAATGGTACACCGTACATGTGTCTATATACAACTGTTTTACTGTTTGTATTGCGCGTGCAAATTTTACCCCTCCATCTGGTTGATGAGTTTATGATATTCTTGTTTATGGCGAAGTGATCAAAGTGATAGGGCTCTAACTTTCATCAATCTAACGTTGCACTTTAATGTCATCAGCCATAAGAGATAAATCGTATGGCCATGTTTTCTAGAAAATCTTATGTTGACATGTTCTGCTGTTGGCAATTGGCATGTAGCCAAGTGAAATTGATACTAGTCTTGCCTTTTACCATTTGTCACCGTGAATTCTTTTAAGGTTTGTACCTTTAATTCTTTTGCTCTATGACAAGTGAACTAAACTTTGCGCTGCATAATTTGTTTCATCAACATAAGCAAATTCATATGAATTTATAAATTTGTCTTCAGTAAATTCTTCTTCCTTTGTTGATTTTAAGTACCAAATATGATATGGTTGGAAGAATTTTTTGTAGCTCTCCTTCCCACAGCACAGATTAAGTCACGTCTTGTGCAACTTTAAATAGTATTACACCACTTAATTATTAATAATTTTATGCGGGATTGGTATATATATATATATATATATATTGAGAATTTCATTGTTGGATTATATATATTTTTTATTCTTAACACGCGTGCCAAAGTTGATAAGTATAGGATGCTATTTATAATGCGACTTATAAACTTATTTTTTTTTATGTATAATTTTATAATACAAAAACTTGGAATTTAAACATTTATAGGTAAAATGGTTAGTGATCTCAAATTATCTTTTGAAATTTTGCAAGCATTGAGATTATAAGAAGAAAAAATAATCCAATGGTTGGTTTGTCAAATTTTATATTCATTAAAAAAATAATGAGTGAAGTAACGTTGCTTTAAAATATCTCAAGTATAACTTGAACCCATTTCTCTCTCTCTCTCTCTCTCTCTCTCTCTCTCTCTCTCTCTCTCTCTCTCTCTCTATATATATATAAGCTAAATTTTTTTAAAAAAATTTAAACAAAATTATTAAATGAATAACAATAATAAATTATAAAATAAGTAAACAATTTTAATAAAAAAATTGATTTAAATTCTAATTGTTTAGAACTTAAATGGGTGTTTATTGTTTTGCTTCTTTATAGAAAACTTCATTTCACATAAAATCTTGCACGCAAATTCAAAAGCAAAGAACAATAAGTAACATGAATTTATAAGCACTGAACAATAAGTAATGTGAATTTATTATATCAAAATATAAGCGTAAGTTGCATCTTGAGAAAAAAAGTAAAAAAAAAAAAAAAAAAAACAATATGGGGTGTATCGTGCACGATTTAATTATACTGTTGACTTTAATGGTTAAGAAAATTTATATTGAAAAGCCATGGCCTAAAACATACATATCAAAATTTTGATAATATAGTATTAGTTGGACTAGAATTTAAATTTTTAAAACTTAAATGATAAAGTTTTATCTAAATTAAATTATTGTTAAATCTTATCCCTTAGTCAAGAGTCTTGTAACTTAATATCTCAATAAAAAATTAATTTAATACTGGATGCGACTTGAGGAAAAAAACAAAAACAAAAACGTGAGTCGTGTAGAATTTAAATTTAGAAAATTTTAATTATAGACTTTTAGTTTTATTTAAATTAAACCATTGTTAGAACTATCCCTTAATTTGAAGAAATATATCATAACAATTAATATAAAATTAATTTGTTACTAAATGTTGATAGTAGACTTTTAGTTGGAGTAGAAGTCAAAATGTGTTTTTTTTTTTTAGAAAGAAGACATGTATTGTTGTTTGGGATTTAAGTTTAGATATTTTTATAATATATTTTTAGTTTGAATAGAATTTAAATTTGTTGAAATATTTAAGTCTAGAAATTTTTGATAATAGACTTTTAGTTTGAATAGAATTTAAATTTGTTGAAATTTAAGTGATAAAGTTTTATCTAAATTAAACAATTGTTCAATATTATCCCTAAATTTGACGAAATATATCATAACAGATAATATAAATTTAATTTACTAATTAGTTGTTCTTAAAATATTGATAATAGACTTTTAGATGGAGTAAAAGTCAAAACGTGGGTTTTTTTTTTTTGAGAAAAAAAATGCGGGTTGATGTTCGGAATTTAAGTTTAATTTTTTATAATAGACTTTTAGTTTGAATAGAATTTATATTTATTGAAATTTAATTGGAAAAGTTTTACTTAAATTAAATTGTTGTTATTTATCATTCCTTAATTTGAAAAAATATATCATAACAAATAATAAAAAATTAATTTACTAATTAGTGAGAGTAGTCACTTGGCACAACCATGCTTCTAAATCCAGCTTTTGTTATTATTATTTAAAATACTAAGTATTTTTAATATATACGAAAAAATAAGAGAAGGTTAAGAAAAAATAAGAGAAGGTTTAAAAAAAAACTAAGAGTGTTGTTTCTTTAAGAGTGTTTCTTTTCTTTTCCTTTTGAATTAAGAACATCTTGCATTTTACTCTGTGGTCCCTTCATGATTGACGGACAAAGTTGTATCCAACCATAGTATATAGACACCACCAGTATGAAGTTTACGAGGCAATTCAATTCCAGGACTGCATTTCTTTGTCCAAAATTTTGAGTATTATATTATAATCCTTCTTTTTTTTCTTTTTTTTTTTCTAATAATTTTCACGAAATAGAGGAGTGCCAGAGATGATGGAAAAAGCAACAGTTATGGAAACCTCTAATGGTAGCTTATCTCAAAAAACATACAGTTCAAGAGACGAGGATTTATCTGTGTGCTCTTATAGTAGACCAGATGAAGCCGTTAATAATGGCGACCATGCAGTTGGTGGGTGCACCGTAGTTGACGAGATTGGCGTCTTCGATGCCCGTAAGTACTTCAATCAATCAAGTAACATAGAGGCTGAGAAAGTAAGCTACAATAGTAGAGTTTCCCCTGTGATTAATGTCAATGCTGTGAATCTGGAACATAATTCGGAGCGATTCGATCTCCCTGCCGCTCCCAACAGATTCTCTTCAGCTTCGTCCTCTGTGGATGGCTATATTAGTGCCAGAAACTACATGGCTCGTGCCGCCGCAACTCCAACAGCTTCATCCGAAGCCAGTTGGAACAGCAAGACTGGCCTCTTGTCCAATCCTCCCTGTGCAATTCCAGTTTCTATGCGCAATGCTCAGAAAAAAACTAGTAGTAGATGGCTTTTCTGCAGAAAATGCCCTTGTACAGGGAAAAAATCTGTTCAAGTCCAAGAAAAAGCCCATCTTCCAGCACCAACACCATCATTATCACACAAACATTGTCACAGTAGTAGTACAGGTGCTATGAAGCCCAAAATGCAGACCCCCCAGAAAACCAGGTCAGATAATATGTGGATCAACACACCAAGTTTTTTTCCTTTACAAATTCAGGGGCAGCATAGTGTAGTAAGAGCCTCTGGAAAGCCCTTTATTAATACCGATCATAGTGCTAATAACTTCACCTTTCCCATACTAAATCCATCATCATCATCATCATTGTCACTAAGAGCAAGACTACCAGCTCGTCATGAATCATCATCCATCTCTACTATTCAGTCAATTAGTAAGAGTTTTGCATTAACAAGTCCCAACAAATCATCAGTTATGATTGATGATGAAGAAGTGGCAAGCGACACAAGCTCCGACCTGTTTGAGATAGAGAGCTTCTCAACAACGAACCACAGAGATTCTCAAGACGAGATTGTCAATGCCAAGGGGTCTAATAATTACTTTTTATGTAGTACTAGGCGTGAGGAGCCAAATGAAATTGCAGTTGCACCCACAGATGTGGAGTGGTATGAGGCAAGCGAGGCTAGCATTGATTGGAGTGTTACAACAGCTGAAGGGATGTCAGTTGCAGCATCAGAATTAGCGGATGATGACACAACCATCATCAGGTGCGATCAAAAGAGCAGCAAACAAAGATCATCAGTATCATCATCATCTAAAACGAATGGGTTGTTGTTGAGTTCGAGTTGTCGATGCGAGAAGGCAGTGAGCGTGGGACCAAAACCAGTGAAATCCTTGTCTTCTGCTAGTAATAGTAAACAACGGACACAGCAATAGCAAGGATGATCTGCCTCTGTCACTAAAGTCTACATTTGAGGCATGTTAGTCTTGCAAAAAAGCCACCGCTTTCAACCTCTCAATCAACCCAATTGTCTCTTCCTTTTGCAACATAAGAAAGACATTCAGATCTATCCCTAGCTACACACCAACATTCTCTCTCTTCCTCTCTATGCAATTTGTGTGTCGTTATTACATTTCAATAATAGCGTGATCTGATTTTATATATTATCATTTCTTATCTTGTATGTCTGTTCTAATCATGTGCACTTCTACTTCAGTAAGAAGCACTAATATCAAATCATGAATAATGGATTATTATATCATATCCTTCTCGTCTTTGCATTCTTTAAAAACGTGCACTTGGGCTGCCTTGGCTTGTTCGGTTCAGCTACCTTTATCTCGAAAGAAAATTTGCGACATTTTAAAGCTTCACTCTTTTTTCTTTTTCTTTTTTTAATTTAAATTTTATGCATATATAACTAGTAGCAGACCCATGCGATATATAGGAAAAAATAATTATTTTTATAATTGTGGTATAATATATAAATTGTTGTTTAAATTTTGTGGAAGTTAATTTATTCTCTCTATAAATTAAATAATTTCTAAAATTACTTTTCATCTATCTATCTTTAATATAATTATAATATTTTTGGTATGTTTGATTGATTTTATTCTTTTTTGAGGTGGTCCATATTTTAATTTCTAAATTATGTTATGGTACGTTATATATATATATTTTCTTTTTACAACTAAACTCTTTAAGTTTCAAATATTTCTTATTCTTTTAAAGGAGATTATCATGATAATCAAAATTTATCACAACATTGCACCTGATATTACTCAAATAGTTACCACACACATTCAAATACATAGCAAGATTGTATTTTGATATAAATTCAAATTTTAAGTTTCAAAATGTGAGAGAGAGAGAGAGAGAGAGAGAGAGAGAGAGAGAGAGAGAGAGGCTTGTGATGGAGAACTCAAAACACACACTACCAAATCGTATTTCCGAAACATCTCACCAATTTTGCCTTGATGCCCACTCAATTTCGGTTTTCATCTTTTTCCTCTTTTCCACCCTATTTTCAAGATGTTGTTTGGAGGTCTTTGAGAGCTCAGATTTCTTCAAACTTGGTGTCTCTGGCCCTATAAAGGTCTTGATGTCTAGTTTCCATAGGTTCTGATTGCACATGATTTGAAACTACGATCATCAAGATATTGCATCTGAAAGTGAGGTGATGTAGTGTAGGAAATTTAACAACATTATTTTTGAAAAATTCATTTCTCCCAATCCGGAGCAGATATTTTTGAGCCCTTTTTATGGAAGGTAGATAACTCATTATAATTTAATTTGGTCCAGGTGGATTGCACCATTTATAGCTATATCAATACAATTTACAGCGCGAAAACACCTTAAAAACAACATTTGACCTAAAAAATAATACATTTATTTAAGGTTTTGGTATTTTCTTGATATTTAATTCGTTTCAACTCCGGTTTTGGCCCATGAACTGTCATTTGGAAGGGAATTGAATGATCTTTAAGATGGTTTACAATTTACCTCGATCAGACAGTTGGATCAAAAAGTGAACATTTTGACCACTCCTAGTTAGGTTTTGGTTAGCATTGGCCATACTTTGCCAGAAATGGCGAGTTTAGGATTTTGAAATCTTAGATGGTTTGTTTCAACACCCAATCAAGATAAACACATTTTTTTCCATGTATTTTCCTATTTTCTTAGTTTTTGAAATGCGTTTTTTGATTTTTAAGGCTTAGACTAATATTTTTGCACACTTATCGAGATTAGACAAAATACGATATAAACAAAGCTCATGAATCAATGAGAGTTTCTTGTATTAAAACTCAATTAGTCACTTGTTTAGTTAATATCCAATGCAAATTTTCCTTTGGTTTGTATTTGTAGAACTAGTTCTAATCAAAGCTACAGGTATTGCATAGAATCAAGGCTGTTCAATAGTCATAAAATTAAGGTAGAACCTAACAAACTCATATCCAAATTTTGAATTCAATGGGTCACATAAAATAAAAGTGTTTTTAACAGTGCAGTTGATCGACCTGAGATTATTGAAAACTAGTAATAAATAATTTCTTTAAAACTATCTTTAAATAGTGTCTCCAATCAACATTCACATGGTTCTAAAACTAATAATGTGTCAGAAAAGTCGTTCTTATGCATCCATCTTGTATGTTGTATGAAAATCATTATATGTGTGGGTTACAAGAATTCCAGTAAGGCAATTGCAGCACATGTCATACCCATGGCCGAGAAGGACTATTATCCTGCCGAGGAGGCCACACCCTCAAACTGTAAAGTCACGTCAATAGCACGTTATCATAGGAAGTCGTGCTGTATAGAAAGAACTTCAGGAAAGGGGCTAGCATTGACATGATTGAAAAGTTGGTGGTTGCCACCACGTTTAATGCATCTCACTAAACCTTCTGGCTGCATTTATGAGGAGAAGACTCTTGAACAATGTTGCCTTGACTGCCGCAACTCACAAAGGGATTGAGAAGGTGTTTGATGGGACGGACATTCAAGTAGTGGTTTAGATGGTCAACAAATAGAGAGCCAAAATCATCTAAGGGGAGCTATATAATGTAAGGATCTTTCTAGGGACAAAGGGATCGGAAAATAGGGAGAGAAACATCGTAACACCAAGAATTGGACTTATAACCAAATTCAAAAGATAAATATACAAGATCTAGTCTTCTTGGACTGTGCCGATGACGATTTACTCTGAGAAAAATATTTTTATTCTTGTTTTCTTTTCATCTGGGCTCACTATAATTGTTATTTAATTCATTAGAGTATAGTTTTCTAGCTTACTCTTTATAAATTTATTGTATTGGGCTCTTTGGGCCTAGATCCATTTCCCTTTAGGCTTAGGCTCTAAATTAGGTCCTTACAATATGCTTTTGAAAAAAATTAAAATTGTTTTGGCAATGCCCAAAGTCTTGTAGTTAAACTAGTACTTTTTGTTGTTTTCAACATAGACATTTAGAATTTAAATTCTTTATCCCATCACTGAACCTATTAAATTATTAGCAAAAAGAATGATTCAACAACACCTCGCCAAGAATGAGTTAACTTTCCAGTTAGCTATTTGTATTGATGTGAATAATTTATAGGGTGATCTAATGTGTGATGAAGAGTAGAGTACAATGTTCAATTAAACTAATACTTTCTGATGTTTTTAACAGAGACATTTAGGGTTTAAATCCTCATCCCCATCATTGTAACTATTAAATTATCAACAAAAAGAAAGATTGAATAACACCTCACCAAGAATGAGTTCACTTTCCAGTTGGCCTTTTGTATTGATGTGAATAATTTATAGGGTCATCTAATGTGTGATAATTGATAAAGAATAGAATACAATGTTCATTCTAGCAGGTCTAAAATGAGACAATATGAGTAATAGATAATTTTCATGTTTTAATACGTTGGAGTTCCTCCAAGAGAAAATTTCAATTTAAAAATGAACATTTTTTTTTTTTTTGGTACCAACAATTCATCGCATTCTTAATCGTTTCCAGTACAATTCAAATCACAAAATTATAAAACAGATCAATTACACATTCAAATTTTATAGCAAGAGCAACAAGTAGATCAAATTTATGTAATATCTAAATAAAATTGAAAGAAAAAATGAACATTGTATCATTTCAAACACAGTATAATGAACATTGTATTCTTTTCTTCGTCGCACATTGGATGACCCTATGATTTATTGGTAAGGACCAAAATGCATGTATTTCTAAATAAAATTCCTGGGACTAATTCAAATAAATTTGGAACTCATTTGAAAATTAATGACACACATTTCATGAAAAAACCAAATAATTTCTTATAGTCCCCAGACAACTCAGAGTTGATTTTTGTCCAAATTGGGAATAAGCTAATCACTATCCAAAGAGAAATTAGGGAAATAATACCTCATAAGAATCCATTATGCAATTCAAGGGTAAAAAATTTCAGGTTTTGTGAAATGATGCACATTTTCTATGAAGTAAACATCAATTGGATAATTGTTATATTTCCACAAATGAACTAATTCCATGTAATTTAGTAATTTACTTTAAAATATCGTCTCATATCATCAAGTAAATTGTGGATTCTTGTTGTTCCATGGAAGAACGAACTTCTTGTATGATCTTAAAACGTTCACAGAAAAGTTCTCTTGAGCAAGAACGAGTTCACTCAAGTGAAAAGCTAGTTTGCTCAAGCGGATTCGTGAGTTGTGAAATGAAGTTATTTGTAGAATTTTGTGAAAGAGAGAAAAAAGAGAGGGAAAGTGGACCTTTTATGCCCCTAATGACTAGTAATGGTCATAAATCCCTTTTATAAGTGAGTAGGGGTGTTCATCAACAGGTTTTGTGAAAATAAAAAAAAAATTTTCTTCATATCACAAGATCTTTGGCATTGCTATGAGATCAGGATCCTATAAGATCCTAAGATCCTAATTGAGATCAAGATCCCGCACAGATTTGACCTTAGTAAAGATCTTAGTAAGATCCAGGACGGTTTAAGGATGTAGTATCTTAGGATCATAAAATCTTAAGATCTAGATTGGGATACTAATAACAATACTTCTAGTTAGCTTAACTGGTAAAGTTTTTGATGATTGAATAAGAAATTTGAAGTTTAATCCCCGCTTACACTAAAAAGCGATTGAAATCTTGGTTTGAGCTTATAAGCTGATGCCAAACAGACACTTATCTACTTCAATTTTTTGTTCCATTATTTCCCCCAAATTTCCCAATAGTTGTCACATATAAAGGCATCATAAATTTTAAGTCAACTCAATAAGAAAAACAATTAAAATAGAACTGAATGGTACCAGCCTTGTAAAATCCACTGTACAACCAGGATAAGATACCATGAAGGGTAAAATTTAGGTATATTTCCTTAGATGCAACACTTTAAGCTCCTCAATCTCCAATTAAATTTAACCATGTGGTTGCATTGGCAAATAAGCAATATAGTTACATTTATTTGGAGAAACTAAGATAGTGCACCTAAAGAATTGTAGATAAGTTTTTCCCTTGAAGAGAGAGAGAGAGAGAGAGAGAGAGAGAGAGAGGAATAAACAAAAGATATATAGAATTGACACGGCACAGGGAAAATGAATCAATAACTTTCTTTCAACAAAAATGCTCAGTTCCTCAACACAGATTTACACAGCTGAGCAACAATTGCAAATTAGCCAATACATCTTTATAACCCCTAGTCACCACCCTAAGCTCTCTGGAAATTTATCCATCTACTATCAAATTAACTCCTATCAATTATTTTCTTTTATTGCCAAGAATAAGTTAAATAGCACAACTTTTTCCATGTACCTTGATCATGGAAGAAAAAATACAGACAATCCAAAACAGCAAATTGAATTGGCAAAACCATCACCACGCATGGGCTTAGATTTTGTTGTTGAAATTGAGGAGGGAAGGATGTATATATCATTAAAATTTTCCCTAATAGATATTTAAAACCTTTCACAGACAGAAGCCAGTCAAAGAATGGAGTCAAAGCTTTCAATGGGCTCAGATTCTTCAAGCATGGAAGCTGCCTGGAAGCAATCTGCAGCATCAGCTTTTCGTCCATCATCCCTGTGAACCATCCCCAAGTAATACCAAGCCATACGGTTGGTTGGATCTATCCTTAAAGCATCTGACAGTAAGCTTCTTGCCACAGGCAATGCCTTCAAGCCTCTCTTTGACAACAGAGCACTAATTAAGATCTTGCAAGGAACGTGACAAGGTTCTAGTAGAAGGGCATTATTATAAGCAGCAAAAGCTTCTAGGAATTGTCCACGACCTTCACATATTACACCTGGGAAAATTACAGAAGGCAATGATAATTTTTACATAGACAAAATCGGATTAGGTAATGGCACAACATTCTTCTCATATATTCCAGCATGTAACAAGCTTTTCAACTAATTATTTCCACTGAAAATTTATTATGATGATAAATTTTTTTACTTTTGTAAGGAATTTCAATAAGTAAAGGAAAGCTCAATAAGAAGAGCTTCCTAAGGATAACAGTCAGAGATTCAAACGATCCATTGACTCAACTAAAGAGTTACAAACCACCCCCATCCACCAATTAACTAGAACTTATTCCTTTTAATAAGATTATCTGTAGTTGAAATTTTATCCAACATTTGCAATTTATAAGAACATGATTTTCTTCAATACTTTGCTTTTCCAAATGCAATTCTATCGGAAGTGCCTATTAGCACCTCCCAAAAATTCATACTCCATTCGTCCCAATTTATTTGTCCTATTTGAAAAGTCAAACTTTTTAAGGGAACATTATTTATTATCTTGTCTGTCTTGTAAAAATGTATAAGTTTACAAAACTACCCTTAAATAAATTTATCAACTTTTTTTTAAAAGAGTCATTCTTAATGGGGCAACTAAAAAGGTGGCCCAATTACATTGATTTTTTTAATATCTGTTAGTTTTTTTTTTCAAATAGTTTTGAAAATAAAATAGGGATATAATAGAAACATTAGTAAATTAATTAATTTTATTTTTAGAAGCAGGACAATATTTTGGGATATCTTAAAATGAAATAGAGGACAAACAAACTGGGACGGAGAGAGTAATACAAATGCACACTAAATTGACCATTGCTAATAAGTCTCCATCTCATACAGTCAGCACTACCCTCAAAAGAAATATAAGAATATGATAACTAAATGAGGTAATCCAGCCCCTTCAGCTCCAAATCATGAAAATTATGAATCAATTTGAGATTCCAATTAGTCATTGCTATCCTCTCCTCTAGAACACAAGAAGGAAAACACAGATGCATCTACCTGCCACAATCAGATAACAACAGCAACAACACTTCACTAAAATGACCATTACTAATAAGTCTACATAACATAGAATAAGCACCACCATCAAAAGAAATATGAGAATATAATAACTACATTAAGGAGTCCAGCCTCTTCAGCTCCCAATCATGAAAATTATTAATCAATCTGAGATTCCAGTAGAGATTTCTGTCTTCTCCCCTAGAACTGAACACGGAAAACACAGAAGCATCTATTCAACACAATCAGATAATTATAATAATAACAGTAATGATAATCATTATTATTATTACCAATGAGCTTTATCTCAAACTGCAGTTCTTCTTGCCATAAGAGGGATGGTGAGTAAGGTTGAGATCAACTACCCTCTTAGGTAACACCCATTTAATCCCAAAAGCTCTGAGGTCTACACTCCACAAAACATATGCAACATCACCATGGATCCTTTAAAGATCTACCGTCTTCCCATTACACCAACCAATAAAAAAGAAACCACCCTTGACAGTATTATCAATTTTTTTTTTTTTTTTAATATAAGAACCTTGATATATTATCATAGGTTGGAATCTTCCTCCAAGCTGCTATACTAACAAAGAATAAACCCTCTTTGGGGCCTTTACATGCCAAATACTCTTTCAAGGGAAAGCATTAGCATTGGTGCCTCAAATAGCCTAATAATAAGAGCAAACATCAAACTATCACTCCCTTTCAATCTCCATCTCTCTTTATTACACCCCTCCCTCCTACAGATTCACTTACTCCAATTCCCAACATCCAATTCCTAATTATGAAAACCTCCGTGGAAGAACCCCTCCCCATCCAACTGCCTATCCATTACTGAATGAACAAAGGCATTTTTATCAATTGAGTAGGCATACAAATCAGGGCACATCCTTTAGAGAATGATTCCCACACCATGTATGATGCCAAAGCCTTGCTTGTGTGTTGTCCCCCACATCAAAATACACATTGAAGAAAACTGTCCCACCTCGCCCTAATACTTCTTAATAAGCTACACCCACAAGTCCCTATATCCAATTTTGAAGTCTAATTTCCCCATTCCTCCGAATACTTCATTGCTATTACCCAACACAATAAAGACGTGCCTCATTCTCAAAGCCTCATACTTCATAGCTACCACCTGTTGCCGAAAATTTGTGCCTTCATTCCTAAAGCCATAACCATTTTCTTAATAAGACTTGATTAAACTTCCTAATCCTCAAACCACCTACACAATGAGAGAACATATTGTGTCCCACGCAACCAAAGAGAATTTGAACTTCTCAACCAAGGCACCCCACAAAAAACGTATCAATAAATTCTTCAGCCTTTTATTAACAATGATAGAGGGAATAGTAAATAAAGAGAGAGAACATGTTGGTAAACTCAAAAGCACACTTTCAACAGCGTTAGCCTACCTCCCTTTGACAAATATAACTTCTTCCAAACAGCCTACATTCCATCTTCTCCAAAATAGGATTCCACACAAATTGTGCCTTAAATATTTAGGTCTCACCAACAAAACTCAAGGTAAGTTAAGTAGCAAAGCATTTTTGACACCTAGAAATTGATCAGACCACACCAGTTGTTTATATATCAAATTACATAAAGAATTTAATCATGCAAAGTCTAAGAACTGATTCCAGAATCCTAAATGCAGAATTTAATCTTAGATTGATGATCGATCAATGTGATATGTCAAAATTTCATGAGATAATGGATAATATATCTAGATTTATACACCTTGTAAAGAGTGTGTCGAATTATTTTCAAAGTTAGGCACAAGGAACAAGGAACTTGTGCTTAAAAATTAAAATCAAAATCATTTAAAGAACTACATGGTAAAAGTATATGTTATCAAAAGTGTTAAGTGGTTAACCAGTAAGGTCTCTTGGCATCCTTGCTTGGTAATGATAAGTCTCTCAACATCCTACCAGAAACTTAAATCAAATTCTTCCTTCACAATGGATTGCAACGGTTTTGGGAAGGATGAGGGCTACCTTAACGCTGCATAACTCTTAGGCCAACCATGCCCAAGTATGTTTGAAAATATCATCATCTAAGTAAATTAGATATGTACCAAGATATTTTTATGAGTTAGGATGGTGCTGGTTACGGACCAGTCTCAACTGGAGTTTATCAATACAAGAAGACAAGACCTGCAAGATTTCTACCTGCATTAACACTTCATGTTCAAGCTAATCTGAAGCAGCTAAAAGCATAATAAAGACACTACCTATTTTAGATTAAGAGAGATTTTTTTTGGATTGCTCATGGTCAAGATAATCCCAAAAGTTACCAAATGCAAATGTAAAATCCATTAACCTGCAAAACAAGAAACAAGCAAGTAGAGAGCTGTTGGAGTGGACAAGATGCTAAGACTTATTAGAGCACCCATTTCCTCTACTATTGTCAGACACCTTGGAGCAGGAGGATTAAACCAGCTTCCTCAGAGAGAGGCACCATCTTTCTAAAGGAGGCACTCCCTAACCTTCAATTATAAAACCTTCCCATCTCATTTAGCCATTTTTTTTTATTTCATTTTTCTTTTTTCTTTTTTTCCTTTATTGCACAGCAAAGAGTTCGAACAATCTCACAGAATTTATTTGTAGGAGGGATGGGTTCAAGCACCATCTGTAAAATGACAGTAGTTCCTCTTCCTCAACAGCGATGAGGAAGCCAAACTATATATTTAGTCCATTGTCTTTCTAAAGAAAGAACAGAGATAAAATAAACTTACCATGCTAGTGAAAAGACAGACAATTATAGACAATAAGGAACATTTCTCAATGCATAATTACTTATAGTAGGTAGGAACAAAAGCAAATCAACAAAAAATATGGGCTAAAATACTATTCACACCCTCTACGTTTGAGGTTTCTTCTCAATCAATCCCTTAATTATAAAAACTTACAATTGACACTCAAATTGTAACAATATCAATGTGCTCCTTCATCAACAATAAAATCTTGCTGTAAACCCACACAAAAACAACATTGTTTTGGACAGTAAAATAGAATAATGTCATTTTTATGCAAAAAATGTGGCAACCATAACAGATGGGCACACTGACATCGTTGATTCATTGTAATAGTCAAGGGTGTAAATTGCAAGGTTTGAGAGACATAACAGAAAAATCGATAGTAAACAATAGTACATCCCTCCATCCCAAAATAGACAACGTATTGCAAAGGGCACACATTTTAATCAAATAAAAGAAGCATAACAGTCTTACTGAATGCCCTTAGGACCTTGGGTGGGCCAAGAAATGTGAGTTCAAATTTAAGGGTAATATCGGAAGTTAAATGGATTAATGTTTTGGGACAGCCCAAAAAGGAAGGCATCCCACTAAGGAACTAAAAATTTAAAATGTATGCTTGAGAGACAAGAAAGGGCTATGCTCATGTTCCAAACAAAGTTGTTTGTTCAAGGTTCTTTATGAATATTGCTATATTCATCTTATGCCCTGTAAGATCTACCAAATTTGGATTCCAACTCATCTTAAGTCCTAAAGATTAGAGGTCTGCCCTTGCAAGCAGCTGGCTTAGTTTAGAGTGTAGGGCAGTTCTTATTGGTAGAAAATCAAAAGCATGTAATAAATATCTTTGAACAACTGTCATGTAATGTCAATTTCGAAGGAATTGAGAAATAAGTCACAAAAATTAATTTGTTAGTCGCTAAAGTTTCAGTTCTTACCTTCTGTGTGCAGTGCTTCTACAGAGTACTGTTTTAGCTCTCTGGCCTTTCCCAAGCATATCTCCGCATCCTTCCAATGTGAAAGACTAGAGTATAACTTTGCCAGACCGTGCCAAACTTCAAATTCATCGACTTTATCATCCACAACCTATCATATAAGAAAAGGCATAAGATCAATTATTGAACAAAAATTCATCAATCCATATTGTTTTTGCACTGTGTAGTGTTTTCTTTTCATCAAGAAACAAAACAAAACCAATTAAGTTTTAAGGACTTATAAATTGGAAGACAGTTTGTGAGCCAATCAGATGTGGTTTATGAGAACTAGAAGCCTTGTGGGTTTTAACAATGCATCATTATGGAAGTGGCGGTGGCGATATGCCACTAACCAAACTCCTTATGGAGAAATGTAGTGGCTTCAAAGTATGGGCGTCTTGTGGATGATTAGACTTTCGATGTGATTAAGGAACCTTATGGTGTGTCCCTCTGGAAGCATATTTAGAAGGGTAGGGGAGGTTCTCACAATATGTCAAATTTGGGGTGGGTAATGGTCTCTGAGTTTGATTTTGGCTTGATCTATGGTGCGGAGATACAATTTTGAAGGATGGTTTCCCAATGTACCATATAGCCTGAGAGAAAGTTGCTCTAATATGAATTGGCATGATGGGGTTCTTAACTAGGATGTTTCAGTTGCTAGATCTATCAATCGGAAAGTGGGGAGTTTGTGGTCGTTTATTGGTATTCTTTATTCCATTAAAGTTAATCGGGATGGGGAGGAGCGGTTGAATTGGACCCCCAGCTGGAGTGGATGTCTGCGGAAAAGTCATACTATCAGGTTCTTAGTTCAAGCTTTCCAATTACTTTCCATAAAAAAGCATTTGGAAGGCTAAAATTTCCTCTAACGTAGCTTTTTTCTCATGGACAACAGCTTGGGGACACATACTTACTATGGAACTAAAATTGCATCTTTCACATGCCATGCTTGATTGGCTAGCTGCCCTTAGTGGCCATTCTTTTTCTTCTTTAGAGAAATCTCTAGATTTACATAATTTTAATTGACTCTTTGTTGAATCCTCAGTACACTGCCTTTGTACTTGGAACTCTGTTTCATTTCCTTTTTATTTTCAATAAAGCATAATTAAAAGGTCGTATCTAGTGCACAAAGCTTCCATTTCAATAAAGCATATTGCTTATAAAAAATAAATAAAGGACTTACAAATTGCAACAAAATAACATTTCCACAAAGGAGAAAAGTTAGTACATATTAAATTAGAAAGTAGTAGCTACTTACTTCAAATTGTTGTACAGAGAAACTCATTAAAATATTGTAAATCTTTGCCTACATACTTTAATCACTAACTTATTGATTTATTCATCAATTTCATATATAGTAGCTTTCTCGTGCATCATTTACACTTTGTGTAAGGTAAAGCTACCTTCCTTTTCATAAGGATAACAAGATTCAGATATCCTGATTGAATAAGGGGAATAACAGTAAGATTTCTTCCTTCAAAATCCATTGCATCTGGTTAAATTTCTAAGATTTGAACTAAAATTATGTCCCTGTAAGTAAAATCTTTAAATATTGATAAGATATGCTAAAGCTCCTACAGAGACATTACATAATTACAAGATCACAAAATAATTCCACATCTGCACCACTTACGCCAATAGATTAGGAGTGACACATCTATCTGAAATTATTATTGGAAAAGTAAAAAACTCTTCTTCAATTGAAACAAAGCATGCAAAGTAGATTAAGAATCAAACCTGATTTCTAAGAGGCGCAAATGATTTCCTTTGGGCTTGAACCAATGCAAGGAGGTAACGATAAGTTTCAATAGCATCCATGTGTAATGACTGGGAGAATTTTAGTTTTGCCTTCAGCCTGAGAAGTGGTCCTTGGTCCCATTTTGCAGTCTCGTCTAAAGCAGCATCAGTAACCACCTCAGCCTCTGAGAACCGCTGTTGAGCAGACAAAACCAGAGCAAGAAATCTCCAACCTTTTAATATGGATCCCCCTGTTTCATCAATGAACTGCTTTGCACATCGTAAAGCAGCAGTCAAATTTCGGTGCTCTGCATACTGAACACCCAACTCAAAAATTAAGTCCGTATTATTAGGCTCCAAAGGAATAGCCCCCTCTAATGACTTCAATGCTTCAGACTGAAGACGAGACCTCTCAAAGTCAGAGGATGAAACTTTAGTTTGTTTTCCCAAACAAAGACCCAAAGTTCGAAGACCCACACCCTTTAAATGCTCATCAATCCCCTGAGCATGATTAATTGCCCTCCGTGCATATCCCACTCCCTCAGCAGCAAGGTGGGAATCCTCACTGCATATCTTGGCAGCCAATAACAGTGCGATCAGGTCATCTGGTCGTTCATGTTTATGTAAAGATTTCCTCAATAGATTCAATGCAGCTTTGTTTTGCCCAGCACCACTGTAGCATAGAGCTAAAGAATTCCAACGGTCAACTCGATGATATACCCCAGGCATGATCTCTTCAATTTGCTTAGCTAAAACAGGTGTTTGGCTGCATACAGATAGTGCGAACGTTAGGTGATCCATTACAGATGGATCCCATTGGGTCTTACCAAGGATAAATTTCCTCATAAGAATCATCAAAAGTAGAATTGCCTCTTCTAGATTATTTTTAGGTACATATGAACCATCAATCTGGACAGCTAAACTGGGTGGACCAGCCTCCACTCCACCATACAGCAAAAGCACAGCATAGCCTTTCTGAATTCTAGCACAGCAATCATTATCAAGGTTCCATTGACTAAGAAGGGCACGTCTGTAAGCAGAAATTGCTTCATGATAGAAGCCAGCCTGCTTCCAGAGATCTGGAAGGAGCTCTACAGCTTGGGTGACTATCTCTTGCAATTTATTGTCAACTTGAACATCAAGTATGCCCTGATAGAATATCTTTTCCACAGCATCAAGCACGCTTTTACATTCTCGAGCAGCCTCTGCAAACCCCCAATTAAGACAACAAAAGTTCCACTTCCATGTGTGCTCTTATAATTCAAAGTTACTAAAAAAAAAAGCATAAGTTAATTAGTTAAACTTACCACCTACTCTCCCCAGCTT
Organism: Castanopsis chinensis; assembly: GCA_032878915.1. Taxonomy (NCBI): domain Eukaryota; kingdom Viridiplantae; phylum Streptophyta; class Magnoliopsida; order Fagales; family Fagaceae; genus Castanopsis; species Castanopsis chinensis. The sequence continues at coordinate 15,114,596 of JAVQMG010000121.1, forward strand.
TTGAAGAGACTTGGCTTTTAAGTATATGGCTTCAAGAACCAGGCTTGCAGCATGCTGTGAGACTGCGTGCAGTGATTCAGTGCGAAAGCGACCCCTCCTGGAAGACGGTTTTTCAGCAAGGGAAGGCTGCAATCTCTGTATAGCAGCTTGCAGATCAATGCCCTCAAACACACGAAGAGCTCCTTCTACATTACCTCTTTGATACTCCAACTTTCCAAGAAGGGATCTTGCTTCCTGTAAATTAAACCATGGAGGCATCTCAAATACATTACATTTGGGCCAGAGCTCTCATTGACCCTTACATGCCCTCTATTATCTATATCAAAATTCGAACAGACACAATGAACCCCATTTCTTTATAAGTGTATTCATGGTCCTACAAAGGTTTAAAAAGCATTTTTATGAATGAAGAAATCAAAATGGGATCTAAAAAACGAACTACATTTGAAGATGAAAATGGAAAATAAATAAATTAAAAGAACCTCGAAATTGAGTGATAAGCCTTCCCGTAATGAAGCTTCAGCCTCTTGAATATTTCCTTGATCGAGCTTGGCTTCAACTTCTGTTGTTTTCATGCTCACCCCATTAGCGGAAACTTCTCGAACCCATTCCGAATCCGATTCCACATCCGAGTGATCTCCCCACAACTCCATTTTTGACTTATTACTACCCTTTCTTCCTTCAAATTCATACAATCATCCCTGAACAACAAGCATCCAATTCTTTTTTCTTTTTCTTTTTCTTTTTTTCAGAAGAGATCTTTACCTTTTGGCTGAAAATTCAGAGGGAGAGAGAGAGAGAGAGAGATGGGATCTGAAACGTGAATCTAATAATGTATATTCGGTCGTTTTTTGACGCAAGAGAGAAACCTCCAAAAAAGGTTGTTCCATTTTTTTGTTTTAAATTTTTATATATATGCGGATGCGGAGTCTTTCACCTCCTGCACTCTTCTGTCTTTACCGTTTACTTTACTTTCTTTGCCACCTCGGCCATCCTTAAAAGAAACAAACACACGCATGGAAACAAATTCTCACCACTGTGTTGAAACTTGAAACTTGATATGGTTTTATAATGCACCAATCACGTTATCTTGTGTCGCATTCATTAGACTTATTTATAAATTTGTTGAATTACTTCTTTTTTTTATATTTTTTAATCGTTTTATTCCTTTACAATTAGTTTAGGGACATCAAATTTCTATAGGTTCACAGTTGTTAATATATCTTGTTATAACTGGAGCATAACAAAAATAATGTAAATAATGGTCTCATATAAAAGTGACATTACATTGTTACACATTTTTTTTTTTTTTTATGTTTAGTAACATTTTTTAATTTCTATTTTCAAAATCTTGTTTTAGGAAATATAAAGAAAAAACAATTTTCTTCTATTTTTGAAATCAAAAACATGTTTGGTTAGTTGAAATTAAAAAAAAAAAAGTTTTTTGAATAAAAAATAGAAAATACTAAAATATATTGTTACTAGGATTTGAACTCTAATGCTAATTCATTAAATGAGATAAATTCATTAAATTAAATACATATTTTCATTGATTTTTAAAAATTAGAAACTGAAAACGACATTTTGCATATTTTCAATTTTTCTTCACAAATTAAGTTTTGAAAACAATTTTTGTTTTTAGCCCATTTTAGGTAGTCAAACAAGTTTTTTAGTCTCAAAAACAGAAAATTATTTTTGAAAACAGAAAATAAGGGGAAAAAACCATTACCAAAGATACCAACTTTAATGTTTTAGTTCTCCTAGGTAGACAAGTCATTTATTTTGTTATAGTTCCTATGAGTCAAGGTCTTGAAAATGTAAGTTTTTAAATGTTATTTCTGTTTTCCCATGCTTAGAGGGTTGTTCTAAGCTTTATATAAGCCTTTTGGCTGAATTAAACAAAGGCAGAGCGTATTTTTATATTAAAAAACTATGTGCTTCAAAAGATGGATTTATTCTTTAAACTCTTATCCCATTGGTGGATTCCTTGAGTGGCAAGTTCTGGTTCTATATCTCTTTGTATGGTGTTTTTGTATCCCATAGGGTGGTGAACTATTTATCCTTTTTATTTATTAAGTGTTTGCTTCAACCCATTGTATCATATTACATTCCAGCCATCCTTCACCCCTTATTAGATCAATTTGGTTTATCCTTTAAAAATCTGGTATCACAAATTTTGTAGTCTTTTTGGATACCACTAATTATGTCATTTCTTAGAATGCACAAATAAGTTTAGCTTTTGCACTTGTTGCAAGAAAGAAGATTTCATTGTCGTGATACTTATTGATCTCATATCATCTTGAAATGTTGCAAGCATTGAGGTTATAAGAAGAAAATGTAATGCAAATGTGTATTTGTAAAATTTCATACTCAATAAAAAAACTTGAAATTTAAAGATTTTATTGATGTGATATTTTTTTTTTAAATGTGACAAAAAGCTAAAATTTAGTTTATTTGCAAAAAAAAAAAAAAAAAAAAAAGCGTTGGATTATTTACATAAAGTAAAAAAGAAAGTTTATTTAAAGCAAAATCCAAACACACAATTAATATATGATAAAAAAAAAAAAAGTCAAACTAATATTGATATCAAAATAGGCTAAAGTGCAAACTACACCCTTAATGTTTAGGAGTCTTTGGATTTTACACCCTAAAATTTTAGAATTTTGATTTTACCTCATAAAGATGTATCTTGTTTGTATCATTAGCCCCTGCATTTATATTTTTCCATTAAGTGCCATATATCATGTTACACATGCCTAGTTTGTCCAATAAAATAATGTTGTATAGCATAATGAAAATGATGTGAATAATAGACACAATTAATATTTATAATAAATTTCACAATAAATTTAGTTTTTCACAAGTACTTATAATATAATTCACAATAAATTTCATTATTATTAAAATAATTAACTGTGATACTGTAAACCCACCAATTTTACTCTATTAACCTCTCAATCTATAAATTCACAAACTATGAAAATTGTTGCTAAAAGTTGCATCGGTATTCGGTGGCATTATTTAATCATTAAACTTAGCTAACTATAGCACCTTTATGCAAAAAAGAAAAAAAGTGTTGTGTGGCTTTTTTCTACCATGCATCCACGTAAGGACAACAAGTAGAACTTGATGAATTGGAATTTATTTTGCATTTAGCTTCATTTTTATAATATTTTAGTTAGTTCTCTAGTTTGCAAAACCATTCAGCAAACTAGTATCTTGAGTGTCTAAAACTCGAGATTTAAGATAGAACTCGAGTTTTTAAGACTCAAGTTGCAAGTGGTGGCAACTGATGGGAAAAAAAATCCACGTGAAACTTGAGTTTTTAAACTCAAGTTCCATCATTTACTTTCCCAACGCTTGTTCTTCTTCCTCTTCTCTCCTCCAGCTTGTGCTTTTTCTTCTTCTTTCCATGTTCTTCTCTCCTCCAGTCTTCTCTCCTCCAGCCCGTACTTCTTCTTCTTCTTCCTCTCCTGTTCTACTTCTTCAGATCTGCGTTCTCTAGAGAGGTCTTTGAATCTAATACTTCTTCCTTCATTTTTGGTTCTTCATCTTCATCTTCATCTTCGTTCTTCTTCTTCTATAGAAGTCAAGCTTTAAGACTCGAGTTCCATGTGGCAAAAACATCTCTATGTCAACAATCAGAACTTGAGTATTTGAGGCTTAATTTCTTCGCAAAACTCGAGCCTCAAAGGCTCAAGATGTTATTCTCCTCAATTCTTTCCAATTCTTGCTAACTAACGACATAGTGTGGCAAACTCATGCTACTCTCCAAATTAACCTTGATGAATTGTTTTAGAAAATTTGTTCTTCCCTTCAATGACTACACCACAATAACTACAATCGGGGATATTGTAAGGGAGGAAAGTCTTGGTGTTCAATGGTAGTGTTTAATGGTAGATGTCCTCTTTCGCTATATTTTTTCTTTTTTTCTTTCATTCCCCCAACAGATGGAGCTCAGCAAAATTTGATCTATAGCACAATTTTAGAAAAAATTTAAAATGAAGTTATTTAGTTATGTAGCACATTTTTGGAACTCGAGTTTATTAAACTCAAGTTCCAACCCAAACTTAAGTTTCGAAAATGTGTTATATAACTAAATAATTTCGTTTAGGTGCTATTTTTCTAAAAATGTGCTATTTGGAAAATTTTGCCAACAAAGCCTACTAAAATTAAAGAGAACTCAAGCATGAAATGGGGATGGAGGGAATTTGCCATGTAACCTGTTTTTTGAAACATATTCGTTAGTAAACAAGTTTTCTAAACTTATTAGCAAACCATCTTGAGCCTAAGAGGCTCGAGTTCAATGGTAAAGACTCAAGTTCGTAGATGACATGGACAAACGATTTATGTGCTCAAGCTCCATAAAGCAAAACTAAGAAAGCATAATAGAACCTTTGTTTTGAAGAAATAATACACAGGATAAATGATCTAGAGAAAGAAGAAGATGATGACGCTGGAGATAGAAGAAGACGTTAGGGGTTATTTGAATCCAATATGAGTAGGAGTATTGAAGATTTAGAAGAAGAAGACGCTAGAGGAGAAGATCCAATTAGGTATTTGTTCTTGTGTGAGTATTTTTTTATTTTTGGGTTTTGGCGTGGTTGTTTGCGAAATGAGATTTTTAAATATGAGAATTTATGAATCCGTAGGTTGTTTTTGATTTGGGTATGGAGAAAGAAGGAAGAACATGGGTATGCAACTAAAGAACAATTTTAGCCAATGAACAAGAAAGGAACTTGAGTGTCTAAACTCGAGTTTCACGTGGATTTTAAGTCCACCTCAACTTTGCCAACACATAGAACTTAAGTCTCTTAGGCTTGAGTTGCTATTGTTAGGGACATATTTTATGTAAATTGGCTAATTCTTTAATAAAATGCATTTTACTTGTAATTGAGTAGATCTAGGATGAGTTTAGTACTTCTACATACAAGTGTTCAAGTCAAGTATTAAAGCCATGAGCATTGGACCAAGAAACAAGTGAAGAAAAACTGTTCATTAAAGCTCGACAGATACCTCGATAGAAACAGTATCTATCAAGATTTAAGAACAAAGCTCAACAGAGAAACCCCTCATCCAGTGCCATAAGTGTAATGGTTTTGGTCATATAAGGATGGCAAAAGACTCATGTTGTGTGGGTGAGAAAGAAGCCTAAGATTTAATTGTCTTTTCTATCTGTCATCTACTTTAATTCTTTCTATCTAAAGTAGGACTTTCTTGCTTGACTTCTTATCTGTTTTTGGAATCATGCTTTCATGCATCTGCAGAATGCCATCTTATGAACTATCTTATGAAGAAAAAGACTAAGAATTCAAAAGGTAAAGTGTTGGTTGCTACCTTGATTGATTCTGAGAGTGATCTTTCTGACGAGTATGAGGATGCGCATGAATATGGTCTTATTTGGCTTTTGCTGCCACAACCGATAAGGTGATTGTAGAGAGTGCTAGTGACAGTGAGAATTCTTTTGATGATGAAGTACCCAAGAAGTTGACCCTTCAAGAAGCCTATGATAAGTTATGTACTGAATTTATAAAATTTGAAAAGACTTCTCATCTTTGTAGAAAAGAGCTTAATGATATAAAAATTGAAAAAGCTAAACTGTTAGTCAAACTAGATGAGACTACAAGGTTAGTTAAGACTTTTGTTATGGAGAATACCTTTTTAGAAGAGAAGGTTAAGAATCTCGAGATTGAGCTTAGTTAAGCTAGAACTCAAATAAAGAGGATGTCTAGTGCAAAGCTTGATAAGGTATTGAGTGCTCAAAAACCTAGTTTTGATAAGACTAGTTTAGGTTATGCTGTTTTCTCCGGTCCCTCCTCTTCTATGGCTTCTAGATTGAAGACTATCTTTGTGCCCCAATCTGAGAAAGGTGATAAAGGTGTGAAATCCAAAACTGATTTAACTAATTTTAAATTCTTTGTTAAACCTCACTCTAGGAATTCTAGTAGTTTAAAAACTACTTATGTTGTCACCATTGTAGTGTTTTTAGACACATTTGTCTTAATTGTTTCAAGTTTTATTCTCATAAGTAAGTGTCCAAACGGTTACAGGTTCTCTCTCAAGGTTCAACACTTTTGTTTGAAGAGTTATCAAAAGTTTTGAACTTTTTAACTCAATTTCAGAAGAATTCTAATTATTTTATGTCCTTTAGTAGACATACTAGTATACGTGCCTTTTCATCTTCACGGCCAAAGACTCGTGCTGTGTGGGTGAGAAAAAAACCTAAGATTTAATTGTCTTTTTTATCTGTTCTCTACTTTAATTCTTTCTATCTAAAGTAGGACTTTCTTGCTTGACTTCTTATCTGTTTTTGGAATCATGCTTTCATGCATCTGCATCTATCTTCATACTTTCATGTTGTTGTTGTTGTTTTTTTTTTAAGAAAAATCAGAAAAATACAAAAATAGTGTGTATTTGTGTATATTGGTACTTGTATATCTTGGAAGGTCTTTGAAACAAAGTTTTTTAATTTTGTATCTCTTGTAACTTAGATGGGCATCTCAATGCACAACTAAGCAAGTGAGTTTTATGGCTCGTGTTTGTGATGAGTACGATTAAGATGAACTCTGTATATCATGCTCATGTACCCTTTTTGAGAGTTAGATCTTGACTAGAAAGTCTCTAAGAAAAAGGCATAAATAACTTTCACGACTAAAACCCGTCTCATGTGTAACATTTGTATGCTTTGGCATCTCAATGCAAAAACTAAGTTTTAAGTTTTATGGCTCGTGTTTGTGATCAAAAGAAAAATACGATTAAGCAAAAATAATTGATCTTTTATATCTCATGTGAGAGTTATAAGATGTATCTCGAAGGTGATAGTCCCTATCAAGCAGTTATGATTGTGTGTGAGTATATTTGCTATTTTCCTATCTCAAATCTTCATAATATGAGACACTTATGCACTCTTGCTACGTTTCACACATAACACGCATATTCTTTGCTACTTTTGATATATGTGCAAGTACAATGTGATTTGGCTATCACAAATGATACATGTGTTAATATATGCTTGCTAGACTGTCTTAACTTGTTTTAGAAAAATAAAATTGGTTAGACTTGTTTAGTATGTATGTGTGTCTTTTGATCTATAAATGCTTTACGTTTAGATTTAAGCTGTGTTTGAGTGCTTAACATGTTGCTTTGATGCTTGTTTGAGTAGCTATCATGTTGCATTCATCGTGTGTGTTTTTCCTCTCCTGGAAAACCTTGCTTCTGTCTTCTCAACAGCTACTCGATACCTTCTTAACAGCATTTCGACAGCAGTTCGACACAAGTTTCTTCTATCGAGATTTCTAGATTTGACCTCGATAGGTTCTCGACAGCTAGGTCGATCCATCAAGCCAAATTTCTGTGCTCTCTATCTAATCAATACATAATCGATAGATTCTTGATCCATCGAGATTTTTGGGTAGCTTTTCGATAGATTCTCGACACATATCTTAATTTATCAAGGTAATTTTATGTGCTCTCTGCTAGCTCAATAGCAGCTAGACAACTTCTCGATCTGTCAAGACCCTTTTGCATGCATTATTTTTCATATGTTTTGCATATTTTATCTTGTTATCCATAGCATTTTATTTCATTACATTCATGCATATATATGGATTCCTTGTGTTCCTTGATCATCTTAGATCATCTTTATGTTTCTTAGGTGAAGATTTTAGCTTCTTGTACCTTTTGTCAATCATGACAAAAAATGGGAGAAAATGTAGTTTCTTTTTAAGATTCTACATGTTAAGGGGAAAAATACATGCCTTTGTAAATGGGAGTAGTGTTTCATCTTATTAGGGAGAGTCTTTATCTCCTTGTTGTTTTAGAAGCTTCTTTTAACTTCTTGTACATCTGTCTTGTGACCATTTTTACATACATTGTGCTTATCTTTGATATATATATATATATATATATATATGATATATGTCTTCTTCGCCTATCTTTACATGTGTTGTTTATTCTTTATTTTTATACACATGTTTTTTTATGTACGCAATCTATATTTCTATTTCACATATGATGCTTTGATGAGTCTTATTTAAGTGTTTTAAAAAGACAGGCTATGAAAGTCTACCGTGCCATATGCTCTCTTCTTGCAAACTTTTTCAAGAATTTGTGTTAGGGTTAGACTTACTATATTCAACAAGTGTTTATGAGTTTAAGTGATTTGTGATTTCTCTTATGATTATTTATTTTGTTGTGGTTTTGTCACGAATTGCTAAATGGGAAGATTGTTAGAAACATATTTTATGTAAATTAGCTAATCCTTTGACAAAATGCATTTTACTTGTAATTGACTAGATCTAGGATGAGTTTAATACTTCTAGAAACAAGTGTTCACGTCAAGTATCAAAACCATGAAGATTGGACCAAGAAACAAGTGAAGAAAAGCTGTTCATTAAAACTCAACAGATACCTCGACAAATACAGTATCTATCAAGATTTAAGAACGAAACTCGACAGAAGCTAAATCTGTCGAGATTTACGAAATCAGAATTTTCAGATCTGAATTTTGGCCTATGCTAACTTGTATATGTAGGGTTTATTTTCTCACAATCCTAGACATATATGAGACTTAGTTTAAAGGCAGTTATACATGAAGAACACATGCTGAAAGTGACCTAGTGCCTTATTCTCTCTGCAAGAAGTTACTGCGCATTTTGCGCCTTAGGGTTTTGTAACCAAGTACTTCTTGATCTTCATTGTTGATGAAGTGAAGAATTTTGTAGCCAACAATATCTTCAAGTTGCTGGAGTTAGTTATGTACTAGGATCCGTGCAAAATGGTGGCGTTCATATATTGAAGAGTTTAGAGGTTTTGAAGTGATAGAAGGTTTCTGTTGTTAGTTCATTTACGAGGATTGTAAAGTCTAGGGACAAAAGTTTTGTATTAGATCTGAAATTTCTCTTTACTATAGTGAATTGCTTTTCAGGAAGGTTTCCACATAGGTTTTTTACTGTGAAACAAATTTGTTTCATTGGTTTTTCTAGGCCATTATATATTGTCTTATTTACTTTTCTGTTGTGCATGATATTGATGTTTTTGTGTTTGAACAAAGTTTATTCATAAAATCTATTGAACAACTTGGGTTTAAAATTTGTTAATTTTATCAACCAGGGTCTGAATTTTTCAATAGTTACAATGAACTCACTAAGAGACTCGAGATGCTAGTTTGCTAATATGTTTTGAAAATTTGCTAATTAACGAAATTGTTCATAAAATGGAGTTAATTGACGAATTTCCTCAATGGGGATGGCTCTAAGGAACACCCGATCACGAACTACGCTTGGCTGATGCACCCATTTCAAGGCCTTGCTGTCGTCGGCAACAAATAGCTGTTCAAGGAACACTTCCGAATGCTGAGACTCACAACTATTTAAAATCCATATCAATTTTTTTTTTATAAATTTAAGTCATAATTTTTTTAATATATAAATTATGTTCTAGTTTTGTTCTTAATGCTCTGTTTGTTTTGCTGGAAAACTTTCTGTAAAGATAGTTTTCCAGATTTTCCAGTGTTTGGTAGCACAAAAAAAAAAAAAAAAAAAAAAAACTAGTCAACAGAAAACTATCTTTAGTCAATGGAAAATCCTAATAAAAATAAGGCTTTTTTTTATAGGTTGTTTTCCAAATTTCTTTTTTGGAAAACAATCTCTCTTACGGTACGCTCTCTCACTGTTTCTCTCTTTTTTTTTTTTTTTTTTTTCCTTTCCTCACGGCTTCATTATCACTAACTCTGCTCTCTCCTCTTCCATAGATCTCTCTCTCTCTCTCTCCATATTTCTCTTCCCCTTTATAACACAGTTCTCTGATTAGATTTTTTTTCCTCTCATAATTCAATAATTATTTCATTCATCTCTACCAACTTGCAAAAGAGAACATATTTGCAGCGGTAGTTATTTCATTCCTCTCTACCAAAATCCCAATTATTTACTTCGAATTTCAAACTTAATTTTATTTTTTTTCTAAGAAATTTTTGGTTTGATGGATTCCATGTAGAAATTTTTTTTTGCACGTAAAAGTGCTAAAAAAAATAAATAAGAAGAAAGAATGAAGTAAAAGACGAAAGTTTTAAACATAGTGCCTATATGGTTCTAAATTGCTTTTACGTAGGATAATTTTTTTTGTTGACAGATACATTATGCAGATACTATGTAGTGATGATATATTATGTAGATACATTATATAAATACATAATTTTGAGTAATATTAAAGATTTGTGGTTGACCATAGTAGATAATTAGTGTACTAACAAAAAGAGTAGACAATTAAAAGTTATTGTTATTAGTACTTATTAAAAATGTATTCTCCTGTCAATTTTATGTGTATAGACAAGTGGTTGATATATATAAATATGTGTGTGTGTGGACGTTTTTGTTCATATATATGAGTAAGATGAGTAGTAGAGGTCATGAAAATTTGACAACTAATTTGATTGTATTTATTGTCAAAATTTTAGTATAAAAACCAAATTCATTCTTGGTTTATTATTATTATTTATATTAATTACATTAGTTGGTTTATATAATACACATGTTTTAAATTATACAAAAAATATAAAAAAGTAAAAATAAAAATTTGCATACCATACACCAGAAAACAATCTCAAACTCATTTTCAAAGTCGTACCAAATACTAGAAAATGCTATAGTTTTTTAGCAAATGCTATTTAAAAAATGAACAATTTTTTAAAAAACGTTGATGCTGAAACAAACAAAGCCTGAGAAGGCATTGAAATTTGTGTGAGCTAGTGAAGGGTAGTTTGGACTAACAAAAAAAAAAAAAAAAAATCGTCACATGCCTTTCCGAACCTGAAGAAAAGCGCGCCCGGAGAATGAGGCAGAGCTCAGACTCAAGAGTGTCTAAATAGATAAGATTTTTTATTTTTTTTCTCTCTCAAACTCAATGCCTCAAACCTTATATCTCAAGCCCTTCATTTCTTCAGTTCCTCTTACTAATTGCAGGTTCTCTCTCTCTCTCTCTTCATCTAATACTTGAATTTGATAAACCCCAATAAAGAATAAACCCCCTTTATTCCTGTTTTCAGCCACTCTTTTTATTTTTCCATAGGGGTCTTTATTTCTGGGTGTCGCTGGTTTTTATCAAAATAGAGAGCAGTATTTTAATGTAATTTTGATGGTTGTCTTTGTTCTAAACTGGATTTTGAATTTTTTTTCATTATTCATTTCCCAATATACTATGTAGTTGCAATGAATGAGAATATTGTTATGCAGTTTTGAGTGAATATATGTAATAATTCACTTGTTGTTGCTGTTGTGTTGTGTTGCAGTAATAAATCAATTATAGTCAATAATGTGAGCAACGTTAGGATACGAGGGAGAGTGGGTGTTGCTGTTTGTATGGGAATGTTGGCACCTAGGAAGAGGAAGAAGAAGAAGAAGAAGGAAGGTTTCGAGGTATTCCGAGATGCAGCTGACGAAGCTGATCAGAAGAGTTGGAGGAGACTGATGACTGAAATTCAGGAGACGGGTTCTGCGGTTGCGGTGCTCAAACAACTGAATGTTAGTAACCAGGGCATTTCAAGAGACACGGTCCTTGGGACCTTGCTCAGATTTAAGCAACTAAACAAATGGAAACTTGTCATTGAGGTATCTATCTTCTATCACTAAATGTTGAAGATTTCTATTTACACAGTCATAGAATTTTTCATGGTTTGACAGTGTGCATACATCTACAGAAACAAGCAACGGATCATTCCACTATATGAAAAAAAAAAAAAAAAAATTTAAAGATTACAACATAGTTATACTGTTGTCTGCCCTATTAATGTACTTTAAATTTCCCAATGTACCGTTACCATACCATGAGGCCCTCAAACTAGAGACCAGTGTTATTTTCTGATTCAGAATATGAGCTACTATCTCTATCATACACACACATTCATTTTTGTGCTTTGGAATAAAATGAATATGCTATTCCTAAACTCATTACTTTGGTGGTCAATATATGCTTTTGATCTTCTAATTCGATGTTACATACTAGTCTTCTTTTGTGTTGTAGATCCTTGAATGGCTCAGGGCTCAAAGCTGGTGGGTGTTTAGTGAACTGGATTTCCTCATGCTTCTAACAGCTTATGGAAAGCAAGGGGACTTCAACAGGGCTGAGAGAGTTTTTAGCTTGATGAATAAGAAGGGCTACGCACCAAGTGTCATATCCCACACTGCTCTTATGGAATCATATGGAAGAGGAGGCCGATACAATAATGCTGAAGCAATATTTCGAAGGATGTTGTCTTCAGGCCCTCAACCTTCAGCTTTAACATATCAAATAATACTTAAGATATTTGTTGAGGTAATTTTTTTTTTTAAGCCCTATAACTTGATGCCAAAGTCTGTTGTTGAGCTTCTAGCTTGCTATCAAGGTCGGTTTGGTCATCATTGAAATGGTCATATAAGGATAGTTGTTCCCATTGTTTAATGTGGTCTTTGGAGGGAAAGAAATAGCAAGTGCTTTGAAGATAATAAGAGAACTATGCCAGATCTCAAATTTTTTTTTTTAGAACCTTATTGGACTGGTTGTCAACTTTGAGAAATCAACCTTTTTTTTCAATTCTTGATTTACTTGATTTATGTAATTTTTGGAATTGATTGTATACCCCTATATACTCCTTGTGTACTTGGGTGTCTTTTTTTATATATTAATTTATTACTTATAAAAAAAAATGGTACTCATAGAATTAGAACTCTAGGTTTAACTTGAAAAAATTTGAGAACAATAAATTTTGAAAATCTATTAATGAAAAAGACCATCTGAACTATGCCTGAATTGCAGGGTCCTTTATGGCTGGCTCACAGCCTTCAACAAAATCTGATCTATTGAAGTTATGATCTAAAATCGTCACTACAGGCATTTTTGAGACTTGACATAAACTGCTCTAGAAAGTAATAGTTTTCTACCACTACTTTGAAAGTGAAAGTTGTTGATGGTCTAAGATTTGACTGAATGCTGACCCTACAAAGAACATAATGAGCCTTGAATCCACAACTGAAAGTTGATGGAACTCCAAGCTTTGACTGGATAAAGACCTGACATGTTTGTTATGGCTACTGGACTTCCAACAACAATAACAAAAACAACCAAGCCTTAGTCCCTCAATATTTGGGGTTGACTATGGATTCTCTATAGACCAATCAAACTAATGATTACTCCAAAATGGTAGAAACTTTTTAAAATAGATAAATTGAACACCTAGACACGTTGCATCCCCAACTTCATGTGTATCATAATATATTTACGATACCATACACAGAGATGGGATGAGTTTGCTTCTTCTTCTTTTATTTTTATTTTTTTGTGTAAGTTTATTTATTTATTTAATTTTTATAGTGGGAGTGATTCTCTAACCTAAGATGTAATTCATAATTTAAATTATCTTGCAATTTCATGAGTGACGGGAGCTACTGCAGGGAGGTAAGTTCAAGGAAGCTGAAGACGTTTTTGAGACCCTTTTGAATGAGGAAAAATCACCTTTAAAGCCAGACCAAAAGATGTTCCACATGATGATTTATATGCATAAGAAGGCAAGGAGTTATGAGAAAGCTCGAAAAGTATTTGCACTCATGGCTGAGAGAGGAGTTCAACAATCAACAGTTACTTATAATAGCTTAATGTCATTTGAGACTAATTACAAGGAAGTTTCAAAGATGTATGACCAGGTAAAATTAAGAACTTTCTGATTTATCTTTCATGTAACCGGAATATAATATGCATTGACAGTCACTAGTGAAAAATTATTGTGATTATAGACAATAAGTATGCAGCATTAGTACTATAATATGCTGTTTCTAGATGTTCTATGATTTCCGTTTTTATTCCTAGGAATTTAAAACTTCAATTGGATCTTTCATTATGAAATTCCCTCTTGATATAGGGATATTTTGTAATTAATTTTAAGTAATCACCAGCTAATGTGTTTTAGCCGGTGAGCTATCTAAGAATAAGCTATATATCTATGTTTTACACTTTTACTTCCTTAATATGTTAAAAAAAAATGTCCTTAAAATTCTTATGTTTTAGCAATGCTGATTTCCTAAACATGATTAAAAAGAGTCCCTAAAATTCTTATGATTTAGCAATGTTGATGGATTTTAAATTTTATTTATTTATTTATTTATTATATAGGCTGACACATGGGATTTGTGCAGTCCAATTTCAAAGAATACAAATTATAAAGATAGAGAAATACAAAAAGAACAAGACATCAAAGGAATGTTGATGGATGTCCTTAAGGACAGAAGGATAGGCAGTTTCATTTATCTAGAATTGAGGTGGGTTTATATTAGTTGATACTGTTTCTTAAACTTTTGGTGGTATTAAATATGAATGATAGCTAATAGGCTTGAAACAGTGTTGGGGACGAGGTCTTGAGTGGCATGTTGGCGAGATCTGTAGAGGGAGGTTTCGTAGTCGAGTTCCAAGTGGAGGGAGGAAATAGAGAAGCTCTGACTGTTTCACATCTTATGCTTGCTAATGACACTTTCTTGTTTTGTGATGTTTTAGCTTCTAATGTCTTGTAAATCCGTGCTATGATTTTATGTTTTGAAGCAATTTTGGGCTTGGTGATTAACTTGCTTCAAAACATAGATTGGCCACACTATTGGATTGTAAAGTGGGATCTTTACCGTATGAACTATTTGGCTATGTGGCTGGGTTCATCATATAAAACTACTGCAGTTTGGAACTTGGTTGTTGAAAGGACAGAGAAAGGGCTAGTTCAATGCAAAAATTTCTACCTATTGAAGGGGATCATTATGATCTTGCTCGAGTACATTATCTATCCTTCCAATTTGTTTTCTTTTTTTGTTTTCTATTCCTACGCATCAACAAAATTTTCTGTGGGGTGGGAGAGATGGGGAATTCAAATTCCATTTGGTAAATTGGAGTGTGGTGTGCTCTCCCATAAAAACTGGTGGTTTGGGAGTGAGGAACCTTCAGTCAGGCTTTGTTGTTAGATAATTGGTTATGGAGGTTGGGAGAGGAGAGCCATCAATTTTGGAGACGTCATAGGAGCAAAAATATGGGGTATTATGGGGTGATTGGACTTCTGAAGTGGTTAGAAGACCCTATTGGGGCTTTAGTCTTTGGAAAGGCATATCAAATCTTGACATGATAGGTGGTATGGAGGAAGGGCTCTAAAGGATTCTATCCTGAGTTATACTGAATTGTAGTGGTCAAATGTTCATTGGTGGGTAAAAAACTTTGGGATAGGTTCATACTTAAATTGTAGAGGTCAAATGCTTAAATTTTTGGGAATGATTGTTTTTAACATGGTACCAAAACACGCAGTTCTTTTCATATCTGCCATTTAAGTCTATAATTCCACATGTTGTGCCTTATTTTTGAGGGAAAGTCTTGTGCCTACATATGAGGGGAAGTGTTAGAAGAATAATTGAATGATTAGATTTCCCTCTTTCTATCAGCGTAATCCATTGGGATGAGTGGTAATTTAACATTTTCTTTTTGAGGTTGAATTCTATGGACTACCTGTGGAAGATGAATTCAAATTCCCTGAAAATAGGAGATATGGTGGATTTGACTATTTAGGTTGATCCCAATCAAGTCAAGATAATCTATTGGGGCAACTTTAAGGTGAGACATGAGCAGATTGATTTATGACCTTTTAGTGCTGATTTTGATCTAGAGATACGTAGATCTGGGAAAAAGTAAAATATCTACATTGAGCAGGTTCTCCATGTAAAATCATGGAGTAGCAGTGTATGGCCTTTTTTCGAGTTGCAAAAAAGCTAGATTCTCCATGTGCAGTCATAACAATTTAACAGAACGTAAGAATAGTAATAACCCCCATAATGTCTAAGTGACACTACTAAAAATTTGATTAACTGGAATTCTGGTAGTGAGATTGTTCCTCAGGTCAAGCCTTCCCAACCAATGGGGCATATATTCTTGTAGATTTATTGGGTTTGATATAGTGCCTTCTATTACAATTAACTAGTCAAGCTATTTCCAGAAACAAAACCCAACATCTTGATCTTTTGCACCCATCTCAAAAGTGCTCTGAGATACCAGCCTATCATTGTCCAAAATTACTCAATCACTGGGTTCCATAGTACCCCAGAATCGTCTTCATTGATCCAGATCTTCTTTATTTATTTTCAGAATAGGAGAGTTCAGGCTTCTCCAAAACTGACAATCAGAAATCAGTTAATAGTCTTACTGCATCAAACTATTGCAACCTAATTGTAAACATCTTTTTCTCAAATCCATCATTGCATTTCTTAAAGTATGTCTGTTAGTTCCCTGATACTTTTAGTCAGCATGTAGATAACACGTTCTCTATTGAATTTCTCAAATATGGCATAAACCTGTAAGGAGATCCTTTCAGTTGTTCTGATTTTAAATGAGGTGGGTGGTATTTTCCTTCTTGATGGACACAATTTTTCAGAACCTTGTTGGACTGGTTCTCCGTGTGGAGAAACCATCCTTTTTCTTCCATTTTGGATTTGCTTGATGTTTGTAATGTTAGTATTTGAGTTGTTCCTCCCACCGCCCCCCCCCCCCCCTCCGGTATACTCCTTGTGTACTTTGGTGTCTCTCTCTTCTTGATTTCAATAAAGCTTTATTACTTATAAAAAAAAATTAATATGACTAACCAATATGGGAAAAATGGGTTTGACGTCTGTTTTTCTGGTTTCTTATGAAATGTCTTTGTTTAAATTAAATAATTCATAAGGTTTTGGATAAGATAAGACTTGAGGGTGTGCAAGCCTGTTTATGTTGACATTTTAAGGTCACCTTCTGTCATTGAATAGCATTAGTAATTTATTTATGCTAGTGACATGGAAACATAATGAGTTAACTCATAATAATTGTACTTCATCACAAAAAAGAAGGATACTTGATAGTTCTATGTAAATAGATCCTTTTGGGGAAGAGAACTGGTTTTTCAATGATCATCAAGATGATTTTTGTGTGGAAATTGTGGGCCAAGTGATTGACTTCATGCACCTAGCTGATTTTAATATCTCTTGATGAACCTGTAAATACCAAAGAGAAATTCTGGAATATGCCCTGATGCTTTGTGAGGGTAGTTTTTATCTATTTATTTGTTTTTAAATACCTCTTTGAATTTTCATTTTTCTGCGCACCCTGTCGTTTAATCTCCTGTTAATATTACATTCATCAGATTTTTGAAGTATTTTCATGATTTTTAGATGCAAAGATCTGGTCTTCAACCTGATGTTGTCAGCTATGCCCTACTTATTAATGCTTATGGGAAAGCAAGAAGGGAGGATGAAGCACTAGCTGTTTTTGAGGAGATGCTTGATGCTGGTGTCAGGTGTGTAGGCACATTCTTAACTTTTCTTCTTTTATAGGGAGCTATGGGTCTTGAAAGTTAAATTTGAAAAAAAATGGGTTGTATCAGTTGAACTGATTTAACCTGAAGCTCACTCAACCTGGTAAAGCTAAATTAGTTGGTGGGCCTCTTTGCACACATTTTTCTGTCTGAATTTGAAATAATAAATTTGGCTTATCATCTCTATTTATTTTTCTCTTCTGGCGCTTTGGAGAGTTCAAAATCCAACTCTCCCAAACGAGGTCAATGAAACATCATGATTGCATTATGAACTCCGGTAAACCAACTTTATCACTATATTAAAACTTTAAAAAGAACTAAATGATGTTCCGCGCGATGCGCGGATACTTTACAATTTCATTTGAAATCATTTTTATGTATATTAAGACCTACGTATAATATTTATTTTGTTATATAATATTTATGTTTGTCCATAATATTGTTAAATACTTTGAAACTTGATTATCTTAGTTCATATTTTAATTAAAAAATTGTATAATACTATAACACTAGCATATTATAATATTTACTGTTAAAAGAAAACTTTATTTTCTAAAATGATATTGAAATCTATAAATACAAATATAAATCATAAAATATATATATATATATACATTTTTTTTTTGATAGGTAAGAAACTAGTATATTCAAAAAATTGCTAAATGCAAAGAAGCACTAGCATAACAACTGTACAAGAAAAGAAAGAAAAGCGCAAACATAAAAGAAAAAAACACTAAGAACAAAGTAGAAGAGAGCTAAGAAAAAGAGGAAGAGAATCACTACAGGTGAGTCCCTAAACCCTAGCCCAATAAAAAAGGGAACCAGAAAAAAGAACGAGCATTTGGTCATTGGATCTATTCAAATCCTCAAATGTTCGCCGATTGCATTTCTTCCGAATACACCACATCAAACACAATGGAACTAAATTCCAAATGTGTGATGAATACTTCCCCAACCAATTCCACCAGCCAAAAAGAAGATTTGACACCGTACCAGAAGGGACCCATTAAATCCCAAAGGTTCTATAGGCAAAGTACCACAGCTGATAAGCCTTTTCACAATGTAACAACAAGTGATCCACTGTCTCTCCACCGTAACGACATATAATACACCAATCAACAAAGTTCAAGATATCTCCTGTGAGGATCCTATCCCAAGCCGCTGTCCAAACAAAGAAAGAGACATACCGGAGTGTCTTAACCTTTCAAATACCTTTCTATGGAAAAACAATGGAAAAAGAACCATGTAACTTGTGATAATATGAGCGAATAGTAAAATCCCCGTTCTTTGTCAACTTCTATCTCATACGATCACTATCAGTCACAAGAGGTAAGTTGGAAGCCAAGAATCTGAAGAAATCATCCACCACTTCTGCCTCCCAATCATTAAGACCCCGAATGAAACGAATATCCCAAGTTCGCCTATTCCCCGCTCCTTGGCTCAACAAAGATGATTCTACAGAAGCTACTTTGTTTGCTGCAAAAGAGTACAAGATTGGAAAAGCCAAATGGAGAGAAAGATCTCCACACCACCTGTCTGTCCAGAATTTCACTCTATCCCCCACCCCAACCTTAAAGTGGACATTTTTGCAAAACACTCCCATCCCATCCGAATATTTCTCCACAGACCACACCCATGAACACCCCTTCCCAATTTAGAGGTCCATCCCCTCCATTTTTCCCCAAATTTCAAAGCTACCACCCTCCTCCAAAGCTTATTCTCCTCGATCCCAAAACTCCAAAGCCACTTTCCAAGTAAGGCTTTATTGAAAGTGGACAATTTCTTAACACCCAAACCGCCATTAGCAATAGGCATACACATGTTATCCCAACCCAACAAATGTGTCTTAGTGCCACCCCATAAGAAGTTCCTTTGCAGCTTCTTAATTTTGTTCGCCACATGTGTAGGAACGGTGCCACCCCATAAAATACTTTTTTTCTCCTAAAATTACATAAATTTAAGTAACCTTCCAAACACTTTTTCAACCACTCTATTCTCACAACCAAATATGGAGACCCCAATCTCTCAATTCATTATCTCAATGAAATTGAGGAAATTATTTGTAAGCAAAAAAACATGAATAAATATAGAGAAATTGGATAAAAAAGCATCTATTTATCAAAATTTAATTGCCTTTAGTTGGACTTCCATATCTTAAAAAAAATAATGAAAAACACTTTGAAATCACCATCAATTTTTTACGTCTATCACTATGTCTCATACCGCACAAAATAGCAGTAAAAAAAACTACAAAGTTACCAACAAATTATGAGTTTTAAAAAAAAAAGCCAACTTCATAAATAATTAATTAGAAGGTTTTATTTTTATTTTTTCTTGAGTTCTAAATCAAAATACATTTATGACTTTCTCAAACCAAAATCCCAAACACCCAAAGATCAAAGCAAATCACAATCTTCACAAAATCCACAATGCCCAACTTTAACATGAAACCGTAAACTACAATCACTGAATTAAAAATGCAAGCCCCTTCCTTGGTCATAGTCTACTCATACGGACTAGGATCAAATGATACGATAATATTGGAGTTATGTAGGTGTCGTTGACAAGTTGAAGGTAAATGACATCGTTTTTTGTCTAAGTGCATTTAAGATGAGATGTCATGAGGGTTGTGGACATATAAAGGAGTAGAAGTGAAAAGGGTGAATGAAAATGCAAAGAGTTTTGTGTATGGGAAAGAGAGGAAAAGTCTTGAAATATTGAACTAAATGAAACAAATAGTAGTATTGAAATATTAAATGGTGAAACAAAAAGTAGTCTTGAAACATTAAACCAAAGGAAATAAAGTCTCTATTTTTAAATTGGTTATTATCTCTAATATGGCTTAAGAGTGTTTCAATTACCTTCATAGAGTGCACCACATGGCAAAACTGCTGCTTTTATAATGGGAATTTGTTTTTCCTAAAAATTAAACAAATTCTAAAATGATTTTTCTTCTTTCTGTCTCTACCAATATATCATTTTATTATTTTTGGTGTAGTGTTTGATTATATCATTCTATTATTTTTGGTGTAGCGTTTGATTGATATTATTCCTTTATGAGCTGGTTCATATTTTTTCAAATTATGTTATAGTGTGTTATGTTTTTCCAATTTTTTTCTCTACAACTAAACTTTTTAAATTTCATATAAATTATTCAAATTCCTCATAATTTTAAAGGATATTATCATGATAATTAAAACTCATAGCAAAATTGCTTTTTAGTATTACTTAAATAATTGATAGACAAATTCAAATCCTTAGCTGATATTGTGTCTTGATATAAATTCAAACTCTTTTTTTTGATAATTATTATAAATTCAAAATCTTATTTCCAAAATAACTAAGTATTAACTCAAACAAAAATCAAACCAAAGTTATAAGAGGGAGGGAGACTACTTGCGTTGGGGAACTTAAAAATACAACACTTAAACATATTAACCTAAAATAGAGTTATAAAAAAACACAATGTTTCATCAATCTAAAATAGAGCTGCTAGAAATAATAAAAAATTGAGAGAGAGAGATTAATAATTTTTTCAAGAGAGAATATGAGAGATAATAACAATTTTTTAGAAACTTAGATGAGAAGAAAAAAAGTTAAAAGATATTGTAATAAACACCACTTATATAAAAAAAAGAGTAATAAACACCAAATTATCATAGTCATGCTAGATAACACTATATTCATATATATTATCTTTATAATGTAATATGATAACATTTATAAAATCTAATAAAAGAAAAAAGATAACAATTTAAAACACAAAACTAAATGAGATTAACCCAAAGTAGAGCTTTAAAGAACACAAAAGTTAATCAACCTAAAATAGAGGTTGAAGATTAAAAATTCACCAAAATATGGGAAAAAAAAAATAGAGAGAGAGAGAGAGAGAGAGAGATAACCTTTTTGTGGGAATTGGGAAAGCTATGAATAGAATGTGAGATAATTGCAAATTCGTAGTAAAATGATGAGAATAAGAAGAGGCAAAAATAAAAGAAGATAAAGGAGTAGAGGAATGATGATATTAAGGTAGATAGTAGTGGAGAGATGAAAAGGTAAAAGGGAAGGGAGAGTTTGGAAAAAGTGTAACAATAATTTGGGGATTAATAAGAAGAAAAAGAGTTAAAAATGAGAGAGAGAGAGAGAGAGAGAGATGATAAGGCTGCTGATCTGGCTCAATGCGAGGGTACTAATAATAAATACTATGCTATAGCTTTTAAATAGATATAGATTGGGTTAGGAGTTATTCGCCTTGTTTTTTGTCGGTTATTTTTTCAGGAAGAAGTCTAAACTTTTAGTTTCTGGTTTGGTTTTTGTTATGCTGATTGCTTTACCAAGACAAGCTGATGGCAACTGACTAGCCAATGGCAAACTACCATGTGCTTATTTGAGATTTCCATTGGTTTTGAAGATTACAACACCTGTCATTTTGTCTTTTCTCCAGACCAACCCACAAAGCTTATAATATCTTGCTTGATGCATTTGCGATCTCGGGGATGGTGGAGCAAGCTCGCACTGTGTTTAAGAGCATGAAAAGGGACAGGTAATGTTTTCATTACCTGCATTTTGATTACTCTACACTTTCTATCCCTAAATCACCATATGCACTTTATACAAGTTCGAATTTATTCATAGCAAAATTTTTTGAGATTTCTTTCTGTTGATTTCTCAAAGACAGAAGCTCTTTCATTGTGCTCAATAATGTAAATAAGAATATAACCTACTCCTGCCTGAACTGTTTTCAGAAGCTGACCTGTTTCAGATATTAGACAATGATTTTGACTAGATATTTAATTGTATCTCTCTTTCTTGTTGTGAAGCTTAAATTGGTCCAGTTAATGAAGAACATAGGTTGGTATCATTGAGCTGTATTCTGGAAGGACCTGGCAGTTGTTGGGTCCATGTCGTCCATGAGGTCATCCATGTCTTGTCATTGCTAACTCAGTCTCAAGTCTAAAAACTTCTAGTGCGAATTTCTTTTTCAGAGATATTTTATATTAGGAATTGCCTAAGTATGTCATTGCTAACAAGTGATCACTAAGTGTTGTTACACTGCTATGCATGTCCATCCATGCCTCTCTCTCTAGATTGCCTGTTTGCCTGTGTTGTTTCCATCTAGGTGTCTGTTGGTCCTGAGTCTGTTCGTTAGTGCAGTGTGGTATCCATCCAGATGTCTATTCGGTCTTGTGAGTGTGTTTTTTTTGTGGGGGGGGGGGGGGGGGGGGGAAGGGGTTGGTCTTTTCTGTGTATCTTTTATTTTTTTCTTAAAAAAAGGAAAATAAAAAATCCACTTCTACTATCTGTCTCTCTTTCTTTGTAGCATAAATTTCTCCTCAGACAGTGTTCATGGTGCATCCACCTATCCTTCCACTTAATTCCTTCCCCCTTTCTCCTTTGGTATTTTGTTTTCTGTCTTGCATGGTAAACTGGTTCAATTTGTACATTCTCTTTTGAGCATGAGGATTTTTTTGTAGATGTTCATCTGAAACTCTTATTAGCCAGATAAAAATCCAGTCACCCTATATAGATTTGCCAAGTATAGAACCTCAAAAAACAGGCTCTCTGTAATCCTTTCAAGTGTCTGACAGAGCAAAGGATCATGGAGTACTTTTGTTACGAATATTATTCAATGTCAAGAATGGGAGAATATTAATGCAATGACCAAATGCATGCCCTTCTAGATGGAAAATAATGTATAGGAGTCATGGATATTGACAAGGGTGCTTAACAGAGTGATAGCTGCCGATGTACATTTGCTGTCTTAATGACAAGGGTGCACTACTCTATCATTGTTTGCTTTTGCAGATTTACCCCAGATCTTTGCTCTTATACGACTATGTTATCGGCTTATGTGAATGCTTCTGATATGGAGGGTGCGGAAAATTTCTTCAGAAGACTAAAACAAGATGGATTTGAACCCAATGTTGTCACTTATGGGGCATTGATCAAAGGGTATGCAAAGATAAATAACCTTGAGAAGATGATGGAGAAATATGAGGAAATGCAGGCATGTGGTGTCAAAGCAAATCAAACAGTCTTGACCACAATTATGGATGCATATGGCAAAAACAGGGATTTTGGCAGTGCTGTTGTTTGGTACAAGGAAATGGAGTCTTGTGGGTTTCCTCCTGATCAGAAAGCAAAGAATGTTCTGTTGTCTTTGGCTAAAACAGTAGAAGAACAAGAGGAAGCTAATCAAATTGCAGGAAATTTGGATCAATCTAGCAATGAACATAGACTAAACAGGGTTCCTAGGTTTGTTGATGGGGATTCTGATGATGAACATGATGAGGAAGAAGGGGCCACTTCTTGCGATGAAAGACAAGATGAACTGATACTTTTGAATAGTGATCATGGAAGAAACTTAGGAGGCCTACTGTAAATTCTTTGAATTTTAAAATTTAATAATTTTGTGTTTTGTGTTACAGTTGTATTAGTCAGCCTTGAAAATTAATTTAACAGGTCAGTTAAGAGTAGCTATGTGGGACAAAATCATTCCATTGTTCCTTAATGGAATTTGGAGATATTTCATTTCTGCCTCTCCACGATACACACAAAATCTCAGTTTTGATGGTCGAATATGATATCTTTGAAAATACTCTACTTAGTTTAGTTGCACATTTTTTAGTAGTCCCATCTGGAGTAAATTGTTACTGTGCAGTTTCTGTTTCTTCTAATGGACATTTATGAAATTTTACATTTAGTAACTAGGTGAGATTAAAACTATTTAGCTTTCATCGTACCAATAGATGGCTCTTTAGAGAAGCATACTTTTTGCTAGGAGCATTGTAATTCAACTTGTACCTTCTGGATTTGTTTTCAAGATTCAAAATTTCCTTCTCCCATTGTAACTTTTGAGAAAAAAGTAAAGCACATTCTCTTTAAGTCATTTTTTCTTTAAAATGGCTGTCCCATTAACATGGTGGAAGTATGGATGTATTACCTTCTAGAAGGTGGTAATTGAACTGATGCAAGTTCAACACTGTTTCATTTATGACTTTATGATTGGTAGAAGAAGCGTTCTTGTTGTTAAGTGCAGAAGGGTTGAACGCTTTCGTTCTGGAGAGCCATTGAATTTAACGCTTTCTTCTGGAGTGGAAGAGCATGTGTTTGAATATGAACTGTTGATTAAGCCATTCATTTGTGGTTGTCTGCTGTAAAACTTTTTTATTTATTTATTTTTTTTAAATTTAGCTTTTTGAGAATGGGATTGTTTGAAAATATGTACCTAAAAAATATACAGGACAATGGTACACGTAAGACTATATGACTTAATTAATATAAGTGGTGGAGGTTCAAGTTACACTTAGTGGAACTTTAAGTAATGACATACTACTCTATTTTGACACTTTCTTTTGGAGTGGGAGAGCATTGTGTTTGAATATGAACTATTGATTAAGCCATTCATTTGTGGTTGTCTGTTGTAAAACATATTGTTTTTTTTTAAGCTTTTTGAGAATGGGATTGTTTGAAAATATGTACATAAAAAATATACAGGGCAATGATACGTGTAATAGTATATGATGTAATTAATGTAAATGGTGGAGGTTCAAGTTACACTTACGTGACGTTTAGTATGAGAGAATTCACATTACTTCTGACATCTAGATTCCTAGGAATGTGATTCCTTACAATCTGGATGCTTAAGAATGTAGCTATTCTTATATTTGGTTTTATTGAGAATTCCTTAAGATTCCTTGAAATGTGAGATGATAATGTTTGGTTTATTTCCAAGAATTTTAAATGAATTATTTATTTTTTTCATTTTATTCTTAGATTTGAATGTGAACTACCAAGTTCTTTTAAAAGAACCTTCTTGTAAATAAATAATGAAAAAAGAAATATTAATAATTTGTTGAGAAATGCATACAACAAAAAAAGTGAATACTTGGCAATAATGGGGGGTTTCCTTCAAACTTTTTTTTTTTTTTTTTTTTTCACACTTGAAATCTAAATAGAACTTTGTTAAAGAATATATCAACAGAGTTGTCTATCATGTTTATGTTATTTTAGAAGGAAAAGATATTGATGATTTGTTTTATATTTTATCTTAATTGCTTAAATGATGAGGAAAAATGGTTAAAATTATCAATTTATAAAAAATACAATTTCCTTTAAGCTTGAGAATCTGGATACCCGCTCCACATTCATACTGAGAGGGGTTTAAAGGGCAAATCTAGATTCTCCTGGCATCTGATTCCCTAGCATAGTTTGTAACCAAACATGAGAATCTTTAAACATTCTTAGGAATCCTAAAACATTACCCGATATCAAATACCACATAGTGTAACTTTAAGTAATGACATATCACTCTATTTTTTAGTTAAATGTGAATTTTGACAAATCCATCATTAGATTATATTACCTTCATATATTTTCTATACTTGCAAAATTTCAAAGTAATCAAGGATCAATAGACATGTCATCGATCAATTGTTTAAATTCATTTTTTTTTTTGTAGTTTAAACTAATGCATAAAAGATGAATTTCTAGGTCGAATGGTATATAATATTCGATTGGCATGAAAATTAGCATGTATATTAAGAAAATATAAAACATGTAATCCAACAGTAAAATTTTCAAAATATGAATTCAATAACAAATTATTAGGTAATGTAATATTGCTTAAAGTTATACTTAGAGTTACACTAGGTGTAATTTTAATTTAACTCTGAATCCAACTCGTAATATATATATTATTACTTGAAAACACTTTTAAAAAAAGATGGAGATTTGATCAACATAAAATTGCAAGGAATTAAAATTAAACTAAAAACTGAAAAGAAGATTGCGAGAACTAAAAAGTAATTTTTTCCCTTTCAAATAGAATCTAAAAACTAAAATAAATTGAAAGAAAGAAACTTGCATTAATTGAAGAACTTTTCCCCTTAAAAAAAAGGGGAAGGGTCCCCATAAGGACGAGTCGAGCAGTGTCATTAACCTAAAAACCTTTCTCCTTGATGAAAGATGAAAATATATTAATACAATGAATTGTAAAAACTCGTTAATGAAAAAGCAAGACTTTAAATTCAAATTAGACTACACCTTGCTCTAAAAATTTATGAAATGCATAAAGGTGGGGTCCTCACAATGAGACCATATGTATAATTAATGAAACAATTATTGTTTTGCTCCAATTATATAAAAAAAAAAATTGTACGTGTATGAGGCCATGAGTAAATACCATAGGGATATGTTGGCTTGTGTCTTCTGTAGTTCCTTGAGGACTTCATCTTCCTCGGCAGGTGTTTGTTAGGTAGATCTATTTAAGGCTTCCACAGGGTTGTCGGTCTCCAAATGTGGGGGTTTGAAGTGTCTCCCCCCCCCCCCTCTTTGTAATGTGAGCAATTTTTGTTGGGTCATGGAGGTCGATGTCTTGGGGTTTGAATTGTCTCCCCCCGTTTGTGGATGTTTGTTTATTTATTTGGGGTTTGAAGTGTTTTCTCTCATTTATGGGTGTTTGGTTGTTTATTTGAGGTTTGAAGTGTCTCTCCCCATTTGTGGGTATTTGGTTGCTTATTTGGGGTTTTAGGTGTCTCCCACCATTTATAGGTGATTGGTAATCCTCGGGTTTTGATTCATCATTCAATATGTCATATCCTGTGGTGGTGGTAGATGTCCTATCAATTAATTCTTCCCATGTCATCATGAAGCATTCGGGTAGGTCACAAATCAGGTCAGGTGGATCTTCCTTATTCTCTTCTTCGATCATTAGGCAATTAATCCTTGGTCCTTTCCCAAAATTGTGATTGGGTAAGGGATTATTAGTGATGCTAGGCCTTGTAGGCGGCGCAATCACTTTGTTGTTTATTAGGTCTTGAATTGCATGACGAATGGAAAAACAACAATCAGTGTCATGACTTGGGCCTTGGTGGTAAACACATATTTTATTAACATCAAACTGTGAAGGCAAGGGATTTAGAATTGGTCTTGGGGCTAAGGGTTTCAGTAACCCTTTGGCTTTCAGCTTGTCATACACTTGACTTATGGGCATATACAACTCATGAAATTCCCTCCTAGGTCTAGGCCCTTGTGGTACTTGCATAAATGCAATGGGTGCAATCAATTGGTAATGATCGTTTTTATGGATGTTGGAAATTTTTGCAGACTTAGATCCTACATTCTTTTTAAACCTTGGTGGGTCATCAGTTTTTATGGTTCCATTGTTTAAAGCATCCTCAATTTGGGTTCTAGTAGCAATTAGAACTTTAAAATTAGGACAGTATTGTACAAACAAATATTTATGATACATAGGTGACAAATTCTTTACAACCATGGCTAATTGTTCTTCCTCACTCGGCCTATTCATTATCTGTACAGCCTTAGCTCTTTGCTTGGTGATGAAAGTGGAGAAGGATTCCTTTGTCTCTTGCTTGGTAGTCTCAAAGTCTCTTCTTTTGATGTCAACTTCCGTATTGTACTTGTATTGCTTGTGAAACTCTCAGCAGATGTCCTCCCAACTTCTTACTCTTGCATCATCTAGGTTGAGGAACCACCTAAGAACGGATCCGGTTAGTGTGCTTTTGGAATATTTGAGCAAGTACTTCCTCATTCGTGCCTAAGGGTTGCATAGCCCTTATATACATCTTCAGATGAGACTTTGAGCAACCGGTCCTATCAAACTTGTTAAGGGTTGGCATCTTGAACTTGGGTGGCAATCTTGCATTATGGAACAATGAGAGAGAATCGTAGTCCATAAAGTCCTTCATTTTATGGGCTCTTTTAATCATCTCCTCCATTTTATTCATCCTCTCGTTGATCTTCTTCTCATTCTCTACGGCTGGTGGATCATGATCAGTCTTGTTCTCCTCTTGATTACTCTTCAAATTCTAGAACTGTTGCATCATACAGTTCACGTCTTCCCTCAGCTGAATTTGACTAGCTACCATAGTGTTGAGTAGCTCTTGGGTGTTCATGGGTTCCTCTGGGTTTGGGTGTTCTCCTTCCTCTACCATAATGTGGGGAGCTTCAAACTTCTGGTGGCTTAAACTACTTTGGAGGTCGAAGATGGGGTTGTGATGTTGTAATAGTGGAGTTTCTTTTATGCTTGACAGATTCAATATGGTGATAAGAGTGACGGGCTTGGAGCTACTGGCTGAGTGTTGGACTTGTGTTCTCTTTGTAGCCTTCCTTCAGATCTTGACCAAATTTTTCCCTAATGACAAACTTGGTTGAATTAGTCAAAGCTAAGATCCCATCCACATCCATCAAGCAACCAAAACAAGCACACATAACATGCAATGCAATTTTAACTGGGACTGACCAAGAGATAGGTTCTAAGTTATTATGTTGTAGAGTGGGTTTGTTGTTTTATTGTTTCCCATAGCTAGGATGTTGCACCTCCCAACTTGTAATGTAATGAACATTGCGTTGGACCAAACAACATGGTTTGTCCTTTACAGTCATCAAGAAATGATCCAATGACTTTGGGCTATGAGTTGGTGAGCTGACCACTAGGTACCCAAATCTAATAAAGACCGGTGATCCATGGTTAGTACATGCAGATCTCTAAAATTGAGAAATAGATTATAGTAACAATAAAAGAATCAAGAACATATTTTGATAATCTAAATTAACAAATCAAAATATGAATATTTAAAACAAGAAAGCATGCACCATTATGATTAGAAAAACATAAAAGCAAAAAGGTTAGAAAGCAAGAGCACCCTTTTACTTGAGAGGATGTTTTAGGGTTCAAAGAAACTTATTTAGTTCTCTTTGAAACCTAAAAACCCTTGTAATAAATCTCAGAGAGGATTAACTAATATCTGCAATTTGTAAGTCCCAAAACGTATGCCTCTCAGAGTGTAAAAAAAAGGTGCTAAATTATGAGACCCAGACTCTATATATAGAGGCCAGAAATCTCTAAAAAATAGACACGGACAATCAGGATGTGAATTTGGACTCATTCTTTTGTGAAAAGGTTGAAAATGGTGTGTTTTATCGTCACCCGAAGGCCGTTGGGCCAAGCCCAACAAGGTGCAATTTGGCATTTTCAAAGTGCCATTCGGCACTCCAAAAGTGTCAAATTGGCTCTTGGATGCATAACGTACTTCCGTATTCGAGTGCCGTTTGGTCTCTCCTTTTAGGGTTTTTTGATCGGTCCTTGTATCTAGACGTGTTTTCATCCTCCGTTCATAATTTTTTTTTATCTCTTTTTTAGATAATTCAGGCTTTTTAAGAACAATTATCTTGGGGGTAAATCCCTTAAAATAAATCTTGATAAAGTTCAGATTATCCACAACTTTATTATTATTTAATCAACCCTTTTATTCGTATGCATGCATCTCTGTTTTAAACACTAATTATCAACCAATCACAAAATCATTTAACTAATTTTAATTGTTTGACCAATTAGAATTAATTTAAATTAATTTTGTGTGGTCGACTCTTTTTAGACACAATGCATATGGATTGTGCAAACTTGATCATGCAATATCTTTCGATCCGATGGTTCGATTTAGAAACCGAACACACCGTTGCGATCGTTAGAATCTCAAGATCATTTTTATGATGTGCAATGAATGAATTGATGCGTGCAATGCAAGAACAAATTGATGCATGTGATGCAAAGACAAATGATACATGTAATGCAAGAATTTTTTTTTTGGTACATGGATGGTCACTTCAGTCATCTTCCTTGATTAAATCATGGGTGCAAAATCGAGTGTCTACGGCTACAATTTGGTGAAGCCACTAGGCGCAATTCTAAGCCCAACTTTTATAATATAGTATATGATGACATGATATAAGATTTAAATGCCAGAGAGTAAATAAGAAAACAATCCAGTTTAGAAGCTTTGAAATTTGACAATATGCCATTAAATTTTAAAGAAATTCTATATTTAATATATTTTAAGAATTTGTACAATGTTTAATTTTTTTTCCCTACCTCAAGTCCTTAATTATCTTTCACTTCCAAATGTTACAAATAAGTGTGTGAAAAACCTAAAAAAGAATATATATATATATATATATATGTTGTAGTTGCACCAAATGACTTCATCAAATTACAAAATTTTTTTTCAGTGTTTTAGAAAAATACAAAAACTTAGTTGACGTTGCACATATATTAGACTTCATTCTCTTCATTTCGTCTCCTTAACTGTTATTTTCAATTTCTTCTCCATAATTATGTTTTTTTTAAAAAAAAAAAAAAAGGAACTTCTATGTACCATTAAGTTTATGTGTCGATTTATATTTCTTTCTTTTCAATACTTCATTTAAGTTACTTTTTATTTGGTCTTTATTATATCTAGTTAGTTTCAATCTCTATTTATTGCATAGCTTTAATATATATATATATATATATATATATTGGTAATATGATTTGAACCCATGTTCTTGAGGCAACAAATGAACCAACTAAATTTGCTAAAGATGAAAACGATGTACACATATGGCTAGAGGATGTCTCCCCAATAATTTGAAACTAGGTTCTTGAATTATTATTATTTTTTTATTTAATTTTCTTGTTCTTTGTAAGGAATTGATTTTATTGCATGTGTTTTTTGATAAAGTTTATGATAGCTATTTTGTTTTTTTAAAGAGTTTGATATGATATTTCACTATAATTATTAATATGTATTTTAAGATTTTTAATCGGTAACATATATTCTTCCATGAATATAAATTAAAGAGAAATTTTTGAGCAAAAAGAGAAATAGTAAATTGGAAGAACCAAGTTGGTTGACTATTTGAAACCCACCTTGAAGAAGTAAAATGAGTAACTTTTTTGTTGCGTTAAGATAATTAAACATTTTTATTATTTTAAAAAAATAATTTCAAAATTATATATGAGAAAAAAAATGTCTTATTCATGATATAAACATATTTACCATTATATATATATATATAAGTAATAACTTATTAAAAGAGTGCAATAAATTAATATGTTTGTTTTTAGAATGCATAAGATGATTTTTTTTTTCGGAATTTATTTTTTGCCAATATCATGAAAAAAAATTTGTAAACTTTTCTTCAAACTTACGTGGATTTGAATTTGTTATTAATTGTTTTGCAAAATTTGTCATTGTTTTTAATATTTAGTAATTTAGATTGTTCTTAATTATTGAATTGACATTTCCACTTTAATATGGTTTCAATTGTTGTTTTGGTTAGTTTTTAATTATTAAATTCAAGATTTTTCCATTTAAATATACGTTGGTGATTAATTGAGTCTTAAAGCTTGATATATATATTTGCATTTTATAATACCTTAGTTTCAAACAATATGCATTCATTGTATAACTTAAAAGTAAAATATTCATTTATTTTTATTATCTATTCCATTATTTAATTTTAAGTAAATTAAAAAAATATTTAAATATGAATTTTGTTTAAGTCGTGCATCGTACGAGCATAATGCTAGCTTTATGGTAAAACCCGAGTCTTGTACCACTTATTTTTATTTTATTTTATTTTTTTTTGTATTTTCCAATTAAATAGTTGTCCCACTATAAATGAAAAAGTATAACCTTTAAAAAATTGTGAAAAAGAAACAAAAGTTCAAAATGCTAATTTTCTTTTAATTTTAATTTTTTTTTTTTGAGAAAGAGACATTCATTCATTCATAATAATGAAGCATCATGATATAAGGTTGCCAAAGCTGGTGGAGGAGAATCCTCCATCCAATACAAATCATCATCTAAATTTCTAGCATGTTGGGCAAGAACATGTGCGACTTTATTACCTCCCCTCCTAATTTGATTAGACATAGCCCAATGTAACCCATGGATCAAATGACGAATATCATCCACCACATTACCAAGGAGTGAATGGCTAGCCAGAGATGAAGAAATGACTTGTATGACATTGACATTATCGCCTTCAATAATCAAGCTTGTAAAATCATCATCCACGACAAACTCCAAATATCTTCTGCAAGCAAGAAGTTTAGCGTCCTTACTGTTATCTGTCTTCGGCCCAACAACACACATTGTCGCCATAATTTCCCCCTTCTTGTTGCGAATTATGGCTCTTATCCCAGATTTCTCCAGCCTTGAAAATACTGTAGTGTCAAAATTCAACTTATAGGCACATGGTGGTGGTGGTGGTGGTTGCCACACCTCATTGCTGGTTTGCTCAATCCGATTGATTGTCAAATGCGTCTGAGCCTACTTAAACTCCTCAAGGTACTCCTTTACTCACTTGTTAAGGCAATTTGGATCCTTCAATTTCCCCCCATGCACCACACAATTCCTTTGGTTCCATATAATCCATGCCTGCACCCAAAGCAGCTTCATTTCCTCAACCAATAATCTGTCCACTAGAAACTCCATCAACTGTAGTATATCTCGAAAACCAAAGCATCCTTTTTGCAATTTTGAAATGCTTTCAGCTCAAATGTCTTGCACCGTAGCACACTCCCACAATGCATGAGTTGTTGTCTTTGATTCTTTGATACATAATGGGCATATATCTTTAGTTATGATCTTATGGCGTGACAGATTGTAGTATGTAGGCAATATATCATGGCATGCTCTCCACCCAAAGACTTTGATTTTATTTGGGATTCGAAGTTTCCACAAAACCAGCCAAACCTTTTTCCTAACACAACCACTTGAAGATTTTGCCCTATCTCCATTTCATTGAGTCCTTCTTGCAAGCTTATAGGCTGATTTGACAGAGAACTTCCCATTTTTATTGTGCAGCCAAATAATAGAATCTGAAACAGTCCTTCGGCTAAGGGGAATTCTGCATATTGCTTCGACGTCTTCTCTATGAAACATCGACATAACTATATCACTTCTCCATGTGTGCTGCTCCAGGTTGATTAAATCTGAGACAACCAATTCATTAACCAGCTCATGGCTTGGATGAAGGACTTTATTTGTGGGATGGTTGGGGATCCATCTATCCCCTAATACACTTATTGAAGACTCATTGCCAACCTCCAAACAATAACCCGATCTAAGAATTGGTAGGGCAGCCATCAAGCTTCTCCACAAATAGGAAGATCCAGGTGATTCTTTAGCATCAAGAAAAGAAGATCGAGGAAAGAACCTTGCTTTAAAGCACTTGTATAACAAGGAATCATTACCTTGAATCATTATCTAGTCTTGTTTAGCCAACATAGCTAAATTAAAATCTCTCAAATCCCGAAATCTCATACCACCTTCCATCTTAGAAGTTGATAGCTTATCCCACCTCTTCCAATGGATTTTCCTTTCATCCCCCACTTGACCCTACCAAAATTTGGCACGCAAATTATCCAGTTCATCACATAGTTTCATAGGGAGTTGGAAAACACTCATAGTATATGTAGGAATAGATTGGACCACTACTTTTATTAGAATCTCTTTCTTAGCTCTAGAGAACAACATACCTTTCCATCCTTGCAGCTTCTTCCAAATTTTGTCTTTTAAATAGGAAAAAGTGTAATACTTGGCTCTTCCAATCAAGGTTGGCAACCCTAAGTAAGACTCAAACCTCTCCACCTCCTTTACCACCAAAATCTACATAATCTGTTACCTTTGACTACCAGTTGTATTATTGCTAAAGTAAACTGATGACTTCTCCAAATTTATACATTGCCCTGAAGCATTTGCATATGTTTGGAGAATTTCCACTATAGCTTGCCCTTCATTCTGTATAGCTTGGAAAACAACAAAGAATCATCTGCAAATAGTAAATTAGTAACTCTGGGTGCTCCTCTAAAAATAGAAACCCCTTTTATCCTCCCTTCCAATTCTGCTTTTGCCAACAGAGCAGTGAAGCCTTCTGCACATAAGAGAAATAGATACGGTGACAATGGATCACCTTGTCTTATTCCTCTTGATATATGTATCATACCATAAGGTTTACCATTCACCAAAATAGAGAAAGATAAAGTAGTGACACAACTCATCACCCTTTCTATCCATAGTGCTGGGAAGCCCATCTCTATAATCCCATGAAGAAACTGTCATTCCGCACGATCGTAAGCTTTGCTGATAATGCCAGGGTCCCTTTCTTGCCTTTCTTCTTGGCATGCATTGTATCTAGTGTCTCATAGGCCACCAATACATTATTTGTGATCAATCTCCCCAGTACAAAGACACTTTGAGTAGGCGAGACAATATATGGGAGTACCTATTTCAATCTGTTTGCCAAGACTTTGGATATAATCTTGTAAATCACATTACATAAGCTTATAGGTCTAAAATCAGACATTTTTTTTGGATTTTTCACTTTAGGAATAAGAACAATGTTTGTGTGATTTGTCTCAGGTAACATATTGCCATTATTTAAAAAATCCAAAATAGCTATAACAACATCATCACCCACTATGTGCCAAATTTTTTTTTATAGAAAATGGCATTCATACCATTAGATCTCGGAGCTTTTGTAGGTCCCATTTGAAATAGGGCCACTTTGACTTCATCTACAGTAAACTCACTAGACAAAACCTCCTTCATTTCTTGGGTTGCCATATTTGGAACAATATCTAGGCATTCCTCCATCTGGTCACCTGCCCTTGCATGAAAAAGCCTGTCAAAATAATCTGAAGCTACCTCCACCACCTCCTCTAATTCCTCCACCCATTGCCCTTGGCCATTTTTAATACCCCGAATGTGATTCTTTCTCCTTCTTTGTGATGCCTTTGAGTGAAAGAACTTAGTATTTTTATCACCATGCTTCAACTATGAAACTCTAGACCTTTGAGCCCAATAAATTTCTTGTTTTTGGAGAAGCTCATCCATCTTTTTGTTCAGCTCCAAGTATTCAGCCTTATTGTCATTAGTCATCTCATCCTCATTCAATCAGTCTAGCCTTTTTTGAATCTGTTTGATAGCTTCTTCATTCGGAGTTGTCCTTACCGAGCCCCACTTCATTAATTTTGCTCCACAGACTTGTATTTTCTTCATAGTTGAAGCTAGTCCCTGTGCAACATGAACCTCACTACCTGAAGCCTGTTTAACCGTGTCTTCACAATCCTCCATAAGCAACCAAGACTCCTCAAATTTAAAGCCTCCCTCACGCCTTTGTGGAAAAATGATTGTACATGTAACTTAATTGGTAAATGATCCGATGCATGTGCTAATAGGTGTGTAACTCTACTCATTTGAAATTTCCCTATCCAATCTTTATTGGCCACAGCTCTATCCAATTTGATCTTAGTATTTGCCTCACCAATCTCTTATTATTCCATGTAAATGGATATCCTTTGTACCTAAGATCTTGAAGTTGACAAGACCCCAAAGCTTCCCTGAATGCTTCAACCTGTGAAAATTGTGGTGGTCTTCTATTTTTCTTCTTCAAAGCATGTAAGAAAGCGTTAAAATCCCCTATAACCAGCTAGGGTCCCTCCACAAAGGACTTCAAATATTCCAATAATCGCCATGATTTTTCCTTTTGTTGTGTCTTCGGCCATCCATAGAAACAAGTCAAGAACCATTTGAAACCATCCTCCTTCGTAGCCGCTACCAAAACATGGTTTACAGTATAGTTAATGATCTCTAATTTGATAGTATTTTTCCATAAGAGTGCTAACCCTCCACCGAAATTAGGATGCTTCACAATTATATTATTTTGAAATGGCAAATTGCCATATAAATTCTTAAATCCATCCTTGTCCAGTCTTGTCTCCATAAGAAAACAGACTGTGAGAGCTTGTTTCCTCACAATCTTGCGAAGGCTTCGACCTGTCCAAGGGTTCCCAAGCCCTTGGCAGTTCTAACTTAACAGCCTCATTGCTTCCAGCAAGGGTGGCTGCCTACCCCCGCCGATATATCTTTGAAAATTCCTTCCTCATTTATCACCTTTCCTCTCTTGGTCTCGTGTTCGTTAGTCTGCTCACAAACATTATCCCTCGTGTCTCTCTTACCCAAGTGCTGGTAATGTGATTACCCTAGCTAAACCACCAAGGCCAAAATCCCTCATGTTGATTCGAGTCCATTTATGTTTGGGCTTAGAAGAAGATGGTCCAGATCCATTCGTAGGTTTCTCATTAGAGGAGTACACATGATCTTGAGTTTCATCTGACTTAAAATCTACTTGCACCTCATCCGAATTAAGATAGGATAATTCCTCCCCAAGCCTCAAATTTAATTCAACCTTGCCATTAAGAGATAGTGTAATTTCTAGGCTTGAATTCACTACCACAGAGTTACACTCCTCCACGTTAGCATGGCCTGCGTAAATCACTCCATCATTATGCATGCTTTTTGTTGCAACTCCTAGATTCTCAACTTCATCCTTTTCACTCTCCTTAGTGCCCAACCTCCCTTACTGCCATCGCTGTCCTCAGTGTTTGTACCATCAGATTTGGATCCTATAACGGACCACTGCCTACACTCTCCTCCGTAAAGGATTTGGGACTAGTATGTTGATTGATTGAAACCCTAGCTCAATCACCTGTTGCCCTTAGAAAATCTCCATATTGATACTCAATATTTCCACCATTTTTCCCCACCACATAGTGTTTTGCATGGTGTTTTAGATCATGCCCTAATATCCCACAAAAATGGCAGAACATGAGAAGCTTTTCATATTTAAATGACACCTAGGAACGCTCACCATCCAACCCAACAAGGAAGCCTCCTCTTCTAAGGGGCTTTGATATAGGCAATGCCACCCTAACTCGCATAAAGAAATTAATATCATCTTTCGTTTTCTTCCATTCCACCTCTTCAACCTCACCCAATCTTCCCCCAACTTCTTTAGCAACTTGGTGGGAAATCATGTCAAAGGGAGCACCCTATATTTGAACCCATAGCGAAGCTGTCTCCATAATGATGAGAAGTTGATTATCAAACGACCAAGGACCACCCTTAAAAATCCTATTCATCTCAAACTCAGTTTGGAACTTAAATTGGAACAAATTCAGCCCCATTTCTAATATCTACATAGTATCATCAACTCCCTATGCCCTTCTTATTGTATTCTTTGCTGCCATCTTATTGAAGGGCTTACAAGTTAGGAATTTACCAATCAGACTCAGATTACAAGTCTCAATAGCTTCTAACCTTCCTTATCAAAAATAGCTATGATTCCTTCTTCCTATAATGTTAGCTTCATTTTTTCCATACTGTCAACTACCTCATCAACCATAATTTTAAGGAAAGAGCAAACACAATACCCTTCAGACTAGACCAAGGGAGGGAGAAACTCGTGCTATCACAAGAGAGAGAGAGCTCCATGCACGGGAGAAAATCAATCTAAATGTAGAGTTACAATGAATAAATTTTCTTTTAATTTCAAATTTGAGTTAAATTCTAAATTATATCATAGCATATACTATATTATACTATATAATAAAAGTTGGGTTTAAAAGTCATAGTTAGACCAAGTGGCTGCACCAAATTGCAGTAGTTTTTTTAGATAATAACAATAAAAGAACAATAAGTTAATTGTCCTTATCAACTTTTCTTCTATTGCTTCAAATCTTTGGATATTCTAAAATATAATAGTTTATAGTAAATTACTATTATTATTATTATTATTATTATCATCATCATCATCATCATCATTTACATTTACGCTTTGTTGAGATTTTTTATAGACTTTTTATTCTTTGTCTCAATTCTATTTTATTTTATTTTTAGGAAAAATACACTTTATCCCCCTAATCTATACCCATATTACATTTACCTCTTAAAACTATGCGGATGCACACTTAACCCTCTAAACTATTATCCCTTGCATATTTTGCACCCCACTGTTAGTTAGCTTAATTTGGACGGAATTTAGAGCCATGTGACCTGCACATGACATTTGCATTAATGAAAAAGACGAATTATGATCAAGGATATGTGATACACATTTAAAGAAAAAATAAATTGATTACACTGTTGTTTGATTGTAAATTATAATAAGATAAAAGTAAAATTTGACAGTAGAATAAAATATGAGCACCAAACACATGGAAGGACATACATATATGCATTGAGTTTAATTTTGTTACAACAAACAACCTCTCTCTTACACATATGCACACATGCCTATTCATGCATATTATATCTTTATTGAATGTAGGTAATAAATGGGAAAAAAAAAATCTAAATCAAGCATAACCTTACGTCAAGAATTTCACTTCTTCTAAAATTATACACGATTACACTTGAATAGATGGTTTTACTACAAAACACGTAGAATATCGTACTTGATCTCCAACAGATAGTTGACATCTCCTGATCAGCGCTCACATCATCAGGGAAGATAAGGAAACTTCATTCTCGTTAGTCTTGGATCCATGCCCTCGATGCTGCATATTAATAAGTTATAACCAAATATTAATTAATTTAATGAAAAGTATTTAAAATACCATTAGAAAAGTTCATATTATGTCATGTTATAACTAAATTGCTCTTCCACTCTATCAGAAAAAGACAAAGAATATTTAGAGTACATTAAATTTGAGTAATTATTATTAAAAAAAAATGGTGTAAAAAAGTAGTTTTTTTTAAGAAGAAAAAAGAAGTAAGTTTAGTGTGTGAATGGTAGGTAATTTTTTTTAAATGAGAATGTATGGCAAACATGGTTTTAAAAACCAAACCAAATCGATCCATTTGACCGGTTCAACCAAGAATCAAGTACCAATCTGTATGGTAAAAATGCCCAAAACCTGTCAAAACCCAAAAAAAAAAAAAAAAAAAAAAAAACCAAGAATCGGAGGCAAATTCGGTTTTGCTCCATGTTCAGTTTTTAAAAGTATGATGATAACACCAGGTTGTCACGAACTGTTTTACCAGAGTTTTTGTGTTCCTATGGGTTATAATGAGATGAGTTTGTGAGAGAGCCTGTGACGTTTATGTAAAAGGATAAAAGTTCTGGTCAAGTGCTCATGTTCATTGTATTTATCAAGATTATGATATATGTTCACTTTTGATCATATATCATAATACTGAGGAATCTAATGCACAGGAACACTAAACCATCTGTGAAAATTTTGGTATTTGGAACAAAGTTGAATGAGGTTACCTTGTGCTGTGACTTTCCATTCATTATCATAGCTGATGGCCCAAAAGAAATATCCACGAAGCCCAAGTGCCTGAGCAAACCCAACCTTCACTGTTGTAGACAGAGCATCATCATACCCAACCCACAATGACCCAACATAAGAATAAGTAGACACGGTATTCACATCATATGCTATAGTGGCATCATTCTTCTTATTAAACTCCACCACCTCAGAGTAAAGAAGCACACCATCATCTCCTGGGCCCACACCAACTGCTGGTGCTCCTACTCCATGCAATTTTGGGTCTTTGAGCTTCCATGATTTCCCATAGAGTGGCAAGCCCATGACTATCTTGTTTCCAGGTACTCCAGCCCTGATCCAAGACTTAAGCCCATAGATTGAGCTCAAATTAGTGTTTGGGTCAAACAATGCAGCATGGGCCCCAGTTGCAGAAGTGTCCCATGACCCATGATAATCATAACACATCACATTGACCCAATCCATGTAGTTCTTAATCGCAGCTGCCGGGTAGGAGCGGCGCTCGCCGTATACAAGGAAGTCCGCCGAGTAGTACACGGCGGCGGTGAGCAGTAGAGGGGGCCTATGTGTGATCCTAGCCTCCTTTTGAATTGCATAGCGCCACTCTTTTAGTAATTGGGCAAAATAATTCATTTCCTTTGGGTTTTCAGGAAATTCCCAGTCCAAGTCAAACCCATCAAATCCATATTTACGTGCAACGTCAATAGTAGCATTTATGAAGATTTGACGTGTCAACGCATTGGATGCCATTCGACCAAAAGGGTTTGGATCAATACCTCCTCCACCAATTGAGTACAGAGCCTTCACAGGTGGGTTTTTGTGATGAAGAGTGGTGGCGAAATTTGAGAGGTTCTTAGCTTCTGAACTTGATATATTGAACTTAAAGGTAACGTTGCTAGGCACAAGAAAAGCATAGATGATGTGAGTGAAATATGATGTGTTTATAGCTGAAGGTGGGAGATGATCTAATGCCCATGAAGGATAATAACCAGCTTTGACCACTGGATGTGATGCTATGACACATCCGGTGGAGATGAACACAGAGAATACTATAGAAAGAAAGTACACAAAGTTGAAGCTTGCCATGGTTTGAAATTGAATGATCCTCTCAAGTGGAGTTTCATTAAGAGAGTTCAAGATAGAGTTTTATATAGGGAACATAAAGCTGTGAATCAGCAAGGGGATTTGACTTTTCTTTGTAGAAGGTTCTGAGCTTTGATTTTTTTTTTTTTTTTGGGTCAACTTTGAATGGCTATGATCATCTATGACCCTACCAAAATGGATAAGTATAAGGTCACTACAGGGTGTGGATTCTAGTGTCCAAATAGAAGTAAGGATTACAATGATTTTGTCATGCAGGGTTAATATCAAGAGCCACCGCAAATAATTCCATAATTTTTTTACTATAATTCTAATGCAACAAATTGTGAATAGTTAACTATTATTTACACATAATTTTTTTTTTCACCAATCACACAATTGTGACAAGAAATTGCAAAAAATTTTGTATTCCTAAGCCTTTTCCGATATCAAATTTTCAATGCAAAAGCAAAAATGTTAGGTACACTGTCTTGACAAATGCATTAATAAGACTAAGCTGTCTTGAGACTAGTAGTGTAGCAGAGCTGGAGGTTAGGTAAAGGATTAATTTCTCTGTAAATTAAGCCGTCTCTTGTGACTTCTTCAAAATAATTTTTTAGAAATAAATACAGTTTGGTAATGTTGTTATAGTAATATTGTAATGTAATAAAAATATACATGGGTGAAAAAATAATGTAAAAATACGTGTTATATTGTTTAAACAACGAAAATTATTATTTAAACAACACAACCAAATAGCCCAACATGACTCCATTTTTTATTAGTTAACTTTCTACTAGTAAAAAATGAGTGAGTGGTAGCAAGCTAGCAATATAACTCTATGAAATTGATGGTAAACTTGAATTGGATTGGGCAAATCTCATCAGCAACTTCAAAGAATAGATTAGATTTGATTATGTCATCTCATAATTTCTTGCAACGAAGTTCTTAATATAATATTAACCCTCACTAACCAACAAGGTGGGAAAAAACAAGAGAGAGAATCTAAATAATATATATTTTTACTATGAACAAATGGTTTGGTTATTATTAACATAGTGATTATAATATATGAATGACTGGTGTATAGTGTCTAAATGTTTCTTGGTGGTTTTTTTTGGTTGTCCTTCATTGTTGTATACTTGTATTCATGTGTATTCTTAAGAAGCATGCTTGAGTGGTGGAGGGACAAACAGAAGCTCCACACAATAGACCAAAATCCCAAGTGGAAGCTCCATTAATGCAAGACTTGCAAGTCGTCTAAAGGCACATGATATGCCACTGTCATTGGAGTAATATTTACTAATCCCACCCCCCCCAAAATAAATAAAAAAAAAGAAGTCATTGTCTAATATTTTATATTTTTACTTATGGGATTCCGAATATTCCAAAAAGAAATCTGATTGATTAGCATTCCGTTATTTAAATAATGGAATGCTAATCAATCAGATTTTGCATTGGCTAGGTTGGGCCCTCCAAAAGGATTAATTATCTGTTCTTTGACTGCATACCATGATACTAACTTTAAAAATAAACAATTTTACCCAAAAAACCTTTAAAAATAAACATAGTATTATGTAAAGAGAAACTCATATAGGATACAGGTATGCCTTGACATTTTTTATATGTTTTGACAATTTTTTTTTTAATTTCTTATAAAAGTGGTATTAAGACTTTCTTAAAATAGTTTGTTAACAATTGTCCTTAGTGCACTTATTAAGAAGACCCTTCTGATAATAGGTTCCAGCTAGTTCAACTAGTAAAGTTTCTGATAATTGTATAAGAGATATGAGATTTAATTTCCGCCTATACCAAAAACTGATTGGTGTCTTGGTTTGATGATAAAAAACTATCATCAGGAGCAGACGTTATAGGTTGAAACTCTCGCTCTCTCTCAAAAAAAAAAAAAAAAAAAAAAAACCCTTCTAATAATATATAGCTATATTAATTCAGCATGACTATTGGTTTAGTTAATTTTTGAATTTTCAAGAAAGTACCACAAACAATTAATACTATTTATTTCTATAGGTTTGGCTTCACTCCAGTACTTTTTAAAAAAGAATCCTTTTGTTTTAATGAAAGATTACCACATCACCCACTAACTAAATAAAAAGTGGGGATTAAAACCCATTACCACTTGCCATTATATATTTAAAACAAAATGATTTGTCCAGTTAAAACAATACTAAAGGTAAGCCAAACCCCTATGCTATACTATCTATAACAGGATTTCCTTCTTTGGACTTGACTTTTATGTGGTTCAGAAATATCCTTAGACCCTAAGTTTAAGTGGACAAGACTT
Organism: Castanopsis chinensis; assembly: GCA_032878915.1. Taxonomy (NCBI): domain Eukaryota; kingdom Viridiplantae; phylum Streptophyta; class Magnoliopsida; order Fagales; family Fagaceae; genus Castanopsis; species Castanopsis chinensis. The sequence goes on from JAVQMG010000121.1 coordinate 15,157,229, forward strand.
GAAGATAACTTGGTAAAAATATATCTCCAACTTCACTTAAAATGCCTACAAAATAGGAAATTGTACTACTAATCCATGTTTTTAAAACAAACTTATCTAAAATTAGAAAAAAAAAAAAATCAATCCACTTTGTATATTTCCTTCAAGACCACATTCCAATATATATATATATATATATATTTTACTTTATCTCATTGATTTCTTTTATTTATTATTTGGGTTGTGTCATAATCTAAAAATTAAGATGAATGGAAAATTATGACGCTAGACAAAAAAAGAAAAGAAAAAGAGCCTCATCACACACACAAAGCGCATGTGATGAGTCTAATATATATATATATATATATATATAGAGGGGAAATATAACAATGGTTTCAAGAAATGACAGTTGGCTAATTGTTTAGTGAAAATTAAATTAATTTTATCTGCATATAATTGTCTTGATCTCGCCGTGCTTGGCGATGAGTGTTTCTACATTCGCATGTTAATTTGTTTATCCACTTTTCATATTTGTTTTCTCCTACTAGTTTCTGGGGACACTTCCGGTTCAAAGTTGCTAGTCGTTATTAATTCCAGTCCTTGTTATTGATCCCAAATTTGTCATTTAAAATTACACCACAATTCTAGAAATAATATAAAGTTGACTTGTGCATAATCTAGATGTAACAAGAGTATTGTCATAATTGGTTTTTGTGGTCAGCGCTTGACAATTTCAAATTGTGAAAGGTCAATTATATGTAGTTTCAAACATGAATGTGGTAATTAGCTTAAAAAAAGAGGATGATACCGTAGCCAACATGTGATGATTAGCTTTATTATATTAAGAAGAAAATTTGACTTTTGACCTTGTCCATTTGGGTTTTTATATAATTATAAATTCATAATGCGAAAACCGCTAGTGTTCCTTTTCTTATGTTGTTCGTACTTCGTTGGTGTATAGGTCCTTAGGACACCTTTTGTACATCTATGGGCCTACCAAAATACTAATCTCAAAAAAATATACAAGGCCTAAGCCCACTATTATTGTTTAAGCCCGTGGTCAATGAGCTCAACCCACGTGAAGAAGAATATGGGCTAATTTTGGTCCCACGTGACCAGCCCAAAGGCCATTAATTCAGCCCAAGTTGTTAATTAAATAAGCATTTGGATCAAGTTTTAATAGGGTCTACAAATTCAACCCAAAAGGCCATTTAAAAGTACACGTCAATAGCAACTTTTATAATTGCCTCACAGTGAGTTGGAGCCTGGTGGAAATGTCACTGTACATGTACATCTGCTTGACAGATGCTCAACAAAAGGAATGTAATCTCCTTTTGCTTTTATACTTTTGAACATGGAATTCTAGCCGAATAATTTAAAAATTCACACAATAACCAGTAACCATCTACTAATATCCTATATTACACAAGTCCAAAGATTCAGCATAAATCCAAGCTCATGAGTATGATTCCAAATCTATATAGTATGATTTCATATATATCATCAAAGCTATCTAAGGTTGTGAGGGAATCAGATTACAAGGATAAACTCTTATCATGATCAAGTTGCAGATCTTACAAACTCATAGTATTATACTCAAAAGTCATGTGAGTGTATAACTGTTCCTTGAGTCATGTGATATTAGCAAAAGGACCCATTCTAACTGATTCAAGATTCTCTGTACATGACAAGCAACTTCCCAACATCCTCTCACATAGAAAAGAAATAACCCAAAAATAGGTCATACCTTCCATCCATAGCACACATTGCCACAGCTGCTACTGAACTTTCCATTTTCATGATACCCAGGAATCATGTTCAGAATTGCTTCAGGCAGAAGATGCTTCTCTGGGACCTCTGGTTCTCTCTTCTTGTTGAAGCTATTGTTGCCAAAAAACTCAGAGGACTCCCTATTAAACATTGCCCTTGAGCTGCTGATCCTCCCCACACTACTACTCACTGCATTTCCTGGAGCACCCTCAGTTGCGGTGCTGTTCCCAGAACCTAACCCACTTTGAACGATGTCAATCACCCTGCCCCTTGTTGGCAAGTCAACAACAGTTCCTTGGCTGATCTTGCAGTTGACTCTGTTTGCAGCATTCCCATTTGCTTTTCTGCTGTTGTTTACCATCTCCTGCAGTATCTTCTGGATAGTATGATCCTGTATGTTCTGGCTGCCTTCCAAGGAATGGGAACTTGACAAGCCATCAATTGATGAGTTTTGGATAAGTCTTGGACTTGAGGTTTTAGAAACTTTATATGGTTTAAAAGGTTCATTGTGGTTAGACACATTTGAAGAACTCTCTTGCTTCACCCTGTTCACATCAGAGGTCAAGGAGTTCTGTCTCAGAAAATTGTTATAATAACCTGGCAATGCTGATGCTGCATGTTCTGAGGTAGTCAAATGTCCTCGGTTGGTCATATTTAGACTATCATCCACATTACTGCTAGGAGCAGTAGATGTAGCCATCACCTTATGCTTCTCAGTTGGCAGACCTTGAGCAGATTTTTCACCCAACTTTTCTGGTAATTCCTTTTTCCAGAAATTGGATGTGGAAGATTCTCGGGAATACCTCTTCAAGCTCTCTACAATTAATCAGTGATGTTATATGAAAATAATGAACTGCTTCAATAGATATGAAAGTCAATGGGGATAAGAACTCAAGCAACAATCTAAAAGGGTGTTTGCCTTTTCTTTTTTGTTTTTTGTTTTTTTTTGTTTTTTTTTTTTTAGGAGATGATTCATAATTCATGAGAAAAAAGGGGGGTTGGGAGAGGGGGGGGGGGGGGGGAGGCAGAACAGTATTTTGCATCATTACATGCCATCATAGCAACATGCAAGAACTACGTACCGATTGGTCCTATGTCATTATCCTGGCAGAAAGTCATTAAATCTTTCATACTATTGATGACCTCAGCAATCTGTTAAACAATTATAATGGGAACATATTATGAACTGTCGGCATAATGGAATTAGCTTCAAAATTAAGCATAATGAATTTATGAGATTTACCTGCAAACACCGTGTGTATCTTCCGGAAAATCCCCAGTCATCAACCAGCTGTAACTCCAAAGCCCTTGCAAGATGACACCCAGTTGCCAGGAACCTACAATAAGATAAGTGACCAAGAACAAGGTGAATGCATGAATTATTGAATTGACATCCTCATAAGTGGAAGGATGTAAACGAATTTACATCCTAAAAAGTGGAAGGAAAAAGAAATAAAAAAGGGGGGGGGGGGGGAGAGTCAACTAATTTTCCCTTGTTCTCTCAAACCTCAAATTTTCTAGCATACCTAGAGCAGCATTTATAATTTAAACTTAAAACTATTCTTATAATTTCAAAAGGTCAACAATGCTGGCCACATCCCTAACCAGGTTCAGTTATATGGAGGCCAAACTGAATTTCTTCATTGCCGAGTAACCCCTTGCCAATGTCAGCATCTAGAAACATACAGATATCTCATTCAACAGAATAAAAACAGGTTTCTTTTTGTCTTATGAAAGCCTTTTGTTAGAACATGCAGCAGGAAAATAAACCCCAGGAAGATTCTCACAATTGCAGATCTTTGCACCTAATTTATCAACTTCTTAATTAACAAAGAGGACAATAAGACATCATTAGGTCCTTCAACTAAAGGCACAGAGAATGGAATATAAAACTAAGGCTGTTAATAATGCGTAAAATTTCTCATCCATTAAATTCTTACTTATTACAATTTGCTTGTAGACCCTCAGATGATGCACCAACAGTTCCACTATCATTATTATTGCTTTGATACTTCCGCGCAGAATGAACCAATTGATTGATCTGCAACATTTAAGAATTAATTCATAGCACAATCATTAGATCCAAAGTTACGGCTAAGAATAATACATAAGGGATCATGTGACACATTTGAAGACTGAGGCGGATAGCTTACAGCCACAGAAATTACAGAGCACAAGAATACCTGAGATGCAACAAATGTTCGGGGCAAAAGCTCTTCATGAGGCCGTGAACAAAATTCCCATGATAGTATCTGCAGGGAAAAAAAATACTGTTATGTACACATCACCATCCTATATAACATTTTGCATTGAACAAGAGAAACATGAATAATACAAATAAATAACCCACCAACTTCACATGAAGTGGACTTTGACTCACCTTCAAATCATTAGTGTAAATAATACGCAGTTGACCCTCACGAACAACGCGCAGTTGCTCATAGACACTCTCTTGAATTGCTCTTCCATATTCCAACATCATTAACCCAGAAGGGAATCTACACTCACGTGGCAAATCGAGAAACACTATTTCATCGATCACACTATCAAATGTAATTCTATTAAGCCTAGGAAGTATTTCAAAATACGCTTCTGCCAAGAAACAAAAGATAGAAGAAGTTATATGCTATCAATAAATATGGGTAATCAGGGACGGAAAAATTTAAGTGATCTAATAATGCTAGTTTGCTTACCAAATCCCCTCCCTGATTTACAACCACATAAGTCACATTGCCATGTATCCTAAAAGACCAAAAGCAACAAACAATCTCAAATTTACTAAGCAATCAACATAAGCTTAAAGCATACAGAGGAAGATAAAAATCAGAGAAGAATATAAATTCATTAAGTCAAGGCATTAATTCACTAATACAACAAAAATAGTTTTCTTCTCTTCTTTTTTGCACACATTCCATGCAAGTTGTGGTAGAAGGGGGAAGCAGTTAAAGAAGAATTTAATGAAATAAAGGGAAAGGATTCATCAGCAAAAATCTTAAACAAAATTTCACACAACTGACATGAACATGTTATTATTATACCATGTAAAAACACATGATCCCAACCCATGCAACTGGTGGCCACTACAGCATTTGTGACTATGTATTGTAATATTAGGATCGATCATCTCTCATGTTAAAGAAAATAAATATGCAGAATGAGAACTTACCCTAGCTGTCTGGGGAAATATACCAAAGGCATTGTGTCCAACTTTATCATATAGAGACACACACCACCTTTTCCTTGCACAAGGAGCATAATACTCTGCCACAAATTTCCTCCAATAAGCAATATCATTGTCCTAAGAGAGAGGGGAAAAAAAAAATCAGATTTAGACTAACTTAAAGCTGTATCACCAGGTTCAAGCACAAAGAGGATGCGCGATATTAAGACATAGAAATCAGCCATGCTTCAACCCAAATTGTGTATTGACAATGCAAAACATTAGACACCAATAAGGGTAGTTTGCAATAGTAAAAAGCATGATGTCATAGTAAGAGACAACATTATTTAGACAATTACACTAGCAACTCACAGCTGGTCGTTGCCGCAGATGATATATCTGCTGCATTAGCCGGCGCGAACAGATGCCTTCATTAAATGGGTGCATAACGGGTACTTGATGCATCATCTGCTGTTGGAGATGGTGACTCATCTGTCGCTGCTGTTGCTGTTGCTGTTGCATGTCAATTCCCTGATATTGTGGAATAGACTGCAAAATGTTTTGCCACCTCGGATTTTGTAACTGATGCTGCTGAAACATTGCTTGCAGTTGGGGTAGATGTCCTTGTAACTGTGAAGAATCCGGGTTCTGCAGTAGCTGCTGAATAATATGCTGTTGCATAATAGCCTCTTGCTTGATGTCTAATCTTGGTTTCTTAATCATCTGAGTTGAAGTGAGGGGCTCCTGTCTAGTGCCCTTTAGAAGTGAACTTCTATGCACTTGTGCTGCCACTTTGGATACATTATTGAATTCCTCATGCTGGAATTTCCTTTTATGCACTTGTGGGCAATCTTGTTCTAGATGGGAGGTATACTGAGCAATGGAGGAACCATCTATAACTGAAGATCTAGTTTTTCTTAGGTTACGAGATGAGAATGATGAAGGTGATATGGGTGACTCCAGATAAGAATCCATGTTGGTACTAGCACTTCTATGTGAATGAGGACCCTCTGAAAGTGCTGATTCAGAATCTGTTACCAAGGAACTTGGCCTAACCCTCAGTCCATTCACCACATGATTTAAGACAGTAGGGTTCACTTCCCCTGAGACCCTACCCACATTCATATGTGCAATCCTAGACATGGTATTTGGCAAGTTTCCAGAAGATGTGTTCAAGAGGGAAGCTACCACTGCCTGGTATTGCTCATCCTTTTCTAGCAAGTCATTAGAACTTGAGAACCCCAAAAAGCCTCCAGTTGGCCTAGTAAGTACCAGGGAGTTTGCTTCCATTTGAAAGTTGGAATCTAGAAATGTCTTGGGAGCCATTCCTATTCCCTAATAGTCTCTCAGCTGAGAATCAAAGACTTTTCACTTTATGCAAATCACAGATAAACCTTCAGACAAGAACACCCTACAATCAGGAACCAGATGTACAACAATCACACAGATATTTTGTGTCTCATACCAAGGAGAATGATTACATTGAATTGTGGATAATGAAATTGATTTGAATCACATAAAAAGTTTCTTGCCTCCATTTGTTTTAGAGAAAGTAATTCCTAAAAAGATCCAGGAATATTTCTGAAAGCAAACATTTCATCACTAATGAACTGTGATCTTAAGGTTGAGGAAAACCCATAATGTCTCTAAAGCAAAACTCAAGAAATATACGTATTCATCTGTAGCAATCCCACCATCCCCCACCAAAGATAGAAAAATAAATGATACATTGACAATGAACTCTAGCTCAAATGGCACTTCCTTCTCCCATAAGAATGGGTGGAGGGTAAGGTTGTGGGGTTCAAAACCCAGTGGGTGCATATGTAACTTACCAACCAAAAAACAAATAGAGGTAGATATAATCATCACAAATAAAGATGGTGCAGCCACACTGCCACAGAAACAAGTTGACAACAAAAACCAGAGTGACAGAATAAAGTTGAAGAGAAAGCCGAAGTCTAAGAACTGGAGTGGGAATGACAAAACCATGAGCTGGAGTTCATAGCTTTCAATTAAAGAATTCATCTTCCAATCTCTAAACCTCAATATCATAGCACACTTTTACTTACCAACATTGAAAACTCATGCATTTTCCAAATTTTTAATAAACAGATAAGCATATTAATAACACACAGTACAGAACAATTATCTCCAAGATCAAAACTTTACACAACAATAAACCAACCTGAATATCTCCATGTGTTTGTAGTGAAAACAGGGGAAAAAGTTAAGGAAAATTCATTTTTACCGAACCCCAAATGCTCCATTACATTCAAAAGCTCAAGAAAAGAGAGAGAAAAAAAAAATCCTCATAAATACTTAACAAATTGGAAACTAACCCATTGCCCCCAAAACAAATTCCTTCCTTTTCCTCAAACTTTCCTTAAACCAAACAAAAACCTTATATCATTTATATCAGGCTGCACTGAGAGTAGTTTATACTTTATAGAGTTATTGAGTCCCAAACAGTAAAAATTTCAAACCTTTTTCTTTTCCTCTAGCAACCAAACAACCATTTTTCTCGTCATAACAATTAAAGCCCAAACAAAGCAAAGAAAATGTCGGTCTATTTTCCCACTGTCCGAGGAAAACATATATTCAAAGCAGTGTCGAGGAAAATACAAAAGAGGTCAAAATAAATCTGCACCCATAACAAAAAAAAGGTAAAGAGAAAAAGAAAAAGCTGTGAACTTTTATAATATATAAGAGAGAAGAAAAGAGAAATGTGAACCTTGATGAGAAAGTGAAGAGGTGAGATTGGAGTGTTGGATTTTAGTACGGTACCGCCATGGCTCTGAACTTACTTGTCTTTGTGTATTTATATAGTGAGCGGGAAGAGGTGGCAGAGTAAGAGTGTAAGACGGTAGTAACCGGCTGTGGCCGGTAGTTGGGGTCAGCTTTAACTGGTTAGTTCGGTGAGGCTTTAGGGACACGCGTCACTTTAGGACCAGACACGTACACTGTTAAGATTGCAGGGTCGCAGAATACGACTTTCTTTTCTTTGTCTCCTTCTACTTTTCTCTTTCTTTGTCTGCCGCTGGAGAGTGGAGGATGTCAAATTTTTTTTTTTTTTTGGCATTCGCTTGTCGTCGTCAAACAAATTCTTTTTATTAAAAATATTATAAATAGAAGTAAAAGTTAACTAAAATAGTAGAATGATACTTATAAATATTACTAAAAAAATATAGTGAGACTTATAAATAATAATAATAATAAATTGACTTTTTAATTTAGAGTCAAACGCATACTTTGTGGAAAGTGTAGTAAGCAGGGTGGATGTTAATTTTTTTGATGTTTTGTAGAAAATAAGTAATTCTCTAAAAAGTATTTTTTATAAAATTGTCTCATTTTTCTATCTTTAATAAGAATTTTAAATGAATTGAAAAACAATATGCTAACTTTCCTTATTTAGTTTGTTGTAAGATGAGTTGTTTTTCAAAAAAAAAAAAGTAGAAAACAATATCTAAAAATAAGTTATACTTTTTATGTTGACTAAGAGTCTTTTTGAGATTTGCTTTTTTTGCTGAAACTGAAAAACTTTTACTAAAAGTACTGTAAATAAAATTAAAATTTAGTTAATAGTGCAGCTTATGAATAGTACCAAAAAATGCAATGGGCACATAAATAGTGCAAAAATAAATTGAATAGTAAAATAAGCTGGCTTTTTAATTTGGAGCCAAATATACTGTACTATTTTAGCTAATTTTTAGTTTTATCAACAATATTTTCAATAAAAAGTGTTCAGTTTTAGCAAAATAAGCGGATCCTAAATAGATCTTCAAGATAGTTTTTTGTTGACTTATTTTTTTTTTGATGCTATCAAATATTGAAAAATATAGAAAACTTTCTTCACGTAATATTTTCCATCAAAACAAACAGAACGTTAGTATTTTTCAAGTTTATAAATAACTTGTATTTTTATTACTTTATTGTATTTTATTTTAGGTGTTGGTAGTTTATTTAGGTTTATTCGTATTTTCCTAAAAAAAAAAAAAAGGCTTTTTTGTATTGTTATTTAATTTCCTAGAATCAAGTGGCTTTTTAAAATTTAATATTTTCCAGGTTATTTAGAATTAGGTTTTTTTTAGTCCATTAGAATTAAAAAATTTTAGAGCGGATATCATAGGTTGAAATTTAAAATTATAATTTTCCTATGACAATTATTATTAGAATTAAGGTTTAGTAATTTATATAAGCATAATAATATTATTGTACTCTTATAGAGACGTTATTTTCCTATTATTTAATTTTGTTGCTTCATCATTTTGGTTTTGTCTCGTGTCACTTCTTCGAGAAAGTGCTCTAGATCTGGATGCATGTCTCTATACGTAGAGTAAAAAGATGCACATGATAATATTCTGTGTTCCTATGTATTATGCTTTGTTCAAAGAAAGAACAATCAAATTTATGGAGTCTACAACAAGAAGACCAGTATAGAGAACAATTGAAAACAATAATCTCTTTAGTATATCTGTTGGATAAAAATCTGGTTTTGTATCTCATACAAAACACACAGCGGAAGTAACAAATAATGATTTATTTCATTCATGATTGACAACATGCACTATGTAAATTTCAGAATTTAAGAACAAGATAGCGTACCTTTGTGTGGAGAATTTCAAAACAAAGATTAGAAGCACTTGGGAAAACTTTTAATCTTCACTCTAATTCCACTTTACGCCTAAGATGTGTGGTCTGTCAATCAGTTTTCAAAAGGGAGAATGAAAGTGTGTCTCACACTATCTCTTTTCTCTACGATCTTTTTTTTTTGTTATTTAAAAAAAAAATTCTGTATGTTTCTCCCTTTATAACTAACTGATTATCTAATTGGGCCGGCCTATTGGGCCTTTCCAATTGGGCTTTAGTGTGTGGCTTGGAATGTGACCAAAATGGACCAATAAGACACTAGCTCCAATGGGCCTTGGGCTTTTCTGTCAACTCTTGACAAGTCCAAAAGTTACCATTAATTATATTTAATACCACTATATAAATATAATTGCACTCTAAGCCTTATTAATAAATTATATCCCAAGACTTTATTATACACGCAACCCCTTCATAAAATATTCGTAGTAACACAAAGTCATGAATGTAGACTGCCACTTTGTAAATTACTACATCTTATCCTTGAGTACCCGGTTTAATCCTTTAAAATTATTCATCATATATTTATGAAATCCAATTTCATAAATATATATTTTAGTAATTTCTTACCAAAGTGGTTAGGCCTAACTCTCTGAATAACTGAACCCATTAAACTTATCTCAAGGGAATATTTTATATCTCCATCAAGAGACTATGAATTCCATCTTGTGAATATATGTTCCATCAACACTAAATGTGGCTGCCCAACATACTGAGGTTTTGACCGTTAAATTAGATCTCACTCCTGATATATCAAAGCAACCTACATCTCATGATCAAGTCCATTATTCTCTCAGGATTAAGAGTTCATGCAAATAGAAGTCGTGAGATTTATTATTCATTTGACAGTTGTTAGGAGAATAATAAATCTCACAGCGGTCCAGTTCAATATGTTTTAACTCTTAAAACATATCAACATATTAACTAGAAGTCACCACTTCCATGATCAAGACAAATCATCTTAGTTGATACGTTATAGTTTTCGTAGATGAAATGCCCAATTTCATCACCGACTACGAACTATAAATTCTGAGTTTACAAAGAACTTGTGATTTATATCTTCTGTGACTTTTCACATAAATCACATACAATGCATCTCATGGACTATATGATAATGTCCAAATATTCATATTACCATTATTTTAGATAAGAAATAAATAACTTTATTAAACACAACATTAAGTCATACATAATATCATACATAGCATCATACAATAGGATTTAATGGCACATATCCTAATAATATCATCTCCCAAAAACACCAACTTGGTCATCGTCCACTTGTTTGGGAAATTGATGAATCATAAACTGAACAACTTCCTTGCTCTGGTGTAGGTCTGCCTGTTACTTTTTCATCAATTTGTGTTAAAAAAGCTGGCCTTTTGGGGGTAGAGATAGCACCAATATCATTTTTGAGCATTGAATAAACTTCTAACATTGTTGGTCTATCCACTGGATTTTCCTGGACGCATAATAGAGCTACTTGCAAGCATGTTATGAATTTGCAAGATGAAAAGGAATCATTCAGCAATAAATCAATAAAATCCATACCTTCTCCTGCTATTAACTTCTCATACGCCTGAAATCATTCAGCATTAATTATTCATCTTTATATTTCAAAAACCACATTTTTTTGAGTTGCAGCAAGTTAAATCAAAAGAAAAGTTTAATGGAGTTGCTTACATATTCTTGAAGGGTCAAAGTTTCATGCGTGCCATAATAACATGAATTCCTCTTGCCACTTATGATTTGTAGAAGTAGAACTTCAAAACTATAGACGTCATACTTCATGGAGAATACACCTTTTCTAACATATTCTGGAGGAGCATAGCCACTGTATTGGATATAAAATAGCTGTGCTGAGAGGTTAATAACAAGGGAAATACAATTGAGAAATCATCCAAAAGCGGAGCACTTACTAGGTTCCAACTGTGATGCCCCAATTTGATTGATTGTGTGATGTGTGTGGGTGTGTAATGAGTCTCACATCGGGTATTTACTGGGTAGATCTGGGTTTTATTAACAATTACAAGGAGCCTCAATGGTGACTAGTCTTTTTGAGGTATTGCGCAGATGTGGCTAGCACTTTTCCTTTGGTCGTTACATATGGTATCAAAGCCAGGTTCCTGAGTTCGATCCTTGTCTCCTCCACTCTACCTCCCATTTAAATTCCCATGTGTTGGGCCTCATCTATTCAAAGGTAGTTTCGACCCACACATGAGGGGAAGTATTAGAAGTATTGGTTAAATGATTAAATTTACCATATCCTAATAGTTTAAGCTTTTGGGACAATTGGTAATTTAACATGGTATTATGATGCCCCAATTTGATTGATTGTGTGATGTGTGTTGGTGTGTAATGAGTCCCACATCGAGTATTTATAGGGTAGATCTGAGCTTTATTAACAACTACAAGGAGCCTCAATGGTGACTAGTCCTTTTGAGGTATTGCACAGATGTGGCTAGTGCTTTTCTTTAGGTTGTTACATATGGTATCAAAGTCGGCCCGGTAACCCCATGTGGGCTCAGAGACATTACCCCACAAAGTGGACCCTAACGAGGACGTTAGGGATTTAAGTGGGGGAGATTGTGATGCCCCAATTTGATTAATTGTGTGATGTGTGTGGGTGTGTAATGAGTCCCACATCGGGTATTTACTAGGTAGATCTGAGCTTTATTAACAACCACAAAGAGTCTCAATGGTGGCTAGTCCTTTTGAGGTATTGCGCGATGTGACTAGCGCTTTTCCTTGGGTCGTTACACCAACAATCCGGTCTGTGTTTGCTTCGTATTCATCTTTTCCATAAAGTTTAGCCATCCCAAAATCTGATATCTTTGGATTCATATCCTTGTCTAGTAGAATGTTGCTAGCTTTAAGATCTCGGTGAATTACTGTAAGATTTGAATATTCTTGAAGATATAGAAGCCCTTGAGTAATCCCTTCAATGAAGTGAACATGCTTTCTCCAATCTAATACATGCTGTCTAATTGGATCTGCATAGAATTAAGTCTGTGAGAAGTTTTTATCACACATAAAATACTTAATAAACTTTGAAAATGCACTCAAGCAAAACATCGTGGCCTTTCTCATCTCCATAAGCTTAGATTGTCATCTTTGCTTCTCTCAGGATAGAATAGTAGTGGCATCAAACCAAAATATCTACTGGATATATAGACCCATTTAGGATTATAAAATATAACATAAATCTCAGACCCACAAATATATGAAATGATTAACTATAACTGGTAAAAAATGATTGCATACCATATAGGTAGAGATCCAAGCTTTTGTTTGGCATGTACTCATAGATTAGCATTTTTTCATTACCCTCTATACAAAATCCCAGAACTCTAACTAGATTTATATGTTGAAGTCTTGCAGTAAGAGCAACCTCATTTGTGAACTCCTCATGTCCTTGTGTGGACGTTTTAGAGAGTCTCTTCATTGCTATTTCTAGTCCCCCTGGTAATATACCCTGGCAAAATTCACACATAAGCCACATTTATAGCTGATATGAATTCACGTTTTACAAAGGCAACACTAGTTCCCTCGACGAAAATTGTATAATATGTGTTAGGACATATGTGTTTTATTTATTAGAACATATGCCATTCTTTTATGTAATTGGCTTATCCTTTGACAATACGCCCTTAGCTTGTATTTGGGTAGATCTAAGATGATTTTAATACTTCAAGAAATAAGGTTTCAAGATCAAGTGTTAAAGCCATGCAAGTATGTCCAAGATTTAAGCTGAGAAGTGCTAGTCATTAAAGTTCGACAGCTGGCTTGACAGCTTTATCTATCGAGCTTTAAAGAAGCTGTTCAACCCCGAGGCTCAACAGTTGTTCATACCCAATTGGAATTGTCACTACAGAACAAGTCCAATTGGGTATTGGGGTAAAGGTTCAACTGTAGGTTGATATAAGGTACTGAGATTCCTTTACTTGTAACCGCTTGTTGTGATAATAGTGGAATTTTAAGAATGGTGACTTTAAAATCACTCGTTGGGGTTTTTATCATGTAGGTTTTCTCAATTTGAAAACAAATTACCGAGTCATTTAATTTCTGTTGCATACTTAGTTTAATTGGTGGTTTGTTTGTGCTACCACACGCCTTGCATGTTAATTTGGTTAATTAATAACTTGGCTAATTAATCAACTTAATCCATCACTAGGGTCAGTACGTGTTTGGCCTATCAATATGTATATACTCAGCTTAGAAATAGTGAAAGTATTGCTAATTTGGAGTGTGGACAGCATAATCTTATTCTGCTTTCAATTTGTGGTGCAGCAATTGGCTTCTCTCTTGATATTGCGTGGTTTGAATGGGTTGTCAATCATTCTAGAATCAACTTTTTAAGAGCCTGATTATTTTTTTTCATCTGTAAAGGAGGCCAGGGAGCTAATGGTGTTGCTCAAGGGATGAGGGTGTAACATATAAACAAAAGCTAAAAGCTCTCTAGTCCCTTCAAACTTTTCCTGAACTCCACGAACCTACATAAGCTACTCTTTACTATAATAGCTAAACCTTAAGCTACTGGAATCAATTAACATTTGTTTCACGAAAACCTACATACCCTACATTTTTTTTTCAATGTTTTCCCTTTCATATAAAGAATAATAACAGTCCAGGCATTACCTTGTAAACAGGGCCAAAACCACCCTCTCCAAGCTTGTTGGCACTTGAGAAGTCATTTGTAGCTACTTTGATGGTGGAAAGGCTGAGTGCTTTCAGATTAGGATCATTGCTGTCAAGATTTTCAGAATCTAATGTATTGTTTACTGGCTGTCGCTGAGATGGACTTCTGTTGTCTAAAATCATCATGCCTGCAACAAAAATTGGAAAAAGAAGAAAGAAAAATCATTAATCTTATTATCATACTAAAGAGAAACGCTCTATTAATGAGTAGAAATTTTCTGCATATTGGTTTGAGAGAAGATTACATTGTGTACATGTATATATAGGGAAGAATCTACAACCTAGAGGAAAGGTCGGACCAATCCCTATAATCAGCTTCTAATTGATACAAATCAATCTCTGGAATCATGGGATAGATGGGCTGAGAATCTAGTGTTGAAATCTAGGCTAATCAAGGCAACCAAGCAAGTCTGGAAAACACTCAACAACATCCCCATCCCCCGGGAAACTATTGGAGAGTGAATGCACCACTAGTTTGTTGCGAAGTAGAAGCAAACGATAGGAAACCAATCCCTTTGTGAAGATCTTTGTAGTCTGATTTTCAATAGGAACAAGTTGCCCTTCAAGAGTAGTGAATAGATCATGAATGAAATGATAATCTACCTCGATGTGTTCTGTGTGAACATGAAAATACTGGATTAGCAGCAATACAAGTAGCATCGATGTTGTTATAGTAGAGAAGGCAAGGATCCTGGATGGAGACTTGCAGTTCACATAGCCCAATTTGCATCGGAGAAGGCATCTAATGTGAGAGAAGAGCAGGCTTGAGGTGGATGCCAAGGTCAATGGTGCCTTTGATATATCCAAGTATCTGCTTCACAGCCTGTAAGTGCATAGTGGTGGGAGAATGCATGGACTGGTAAGCTTAATTTAATTATATAAATGATATCAAGGCTAGTCATCATTAGGTTTGAGCCCAATTTGCTTGTATAAGGAGGGATCAGATAATGTCACCATCACATAGAGAAAGCTTGGAGACAATTGAAACTGGTGTAGAGCAAGGATTGGCCTCTAACATGGATGTTCATGCAAGGAGAGTGGGCCTACTTGGATTGAGAAAGGTGAAATCCTGTTGAAGTGCGCTTGGCTTCAATGCCTAAAAAACAGTGTAGATCACCCGAGTCCTTCGTCGCAAACTGTTGATTATTAAAATGAATGAATGATTAAAGAATGGAGGAGCAACTGCCAGTTAGGATAATGTCGTCAACATAGAGAAGGAGAATCATGATGCTAGCTGAGGATCGAACGAGAAACATGCTAGAGCCAGCCCTACTGCATATAAAGCCATAATGAAGGAGAAAGGCACTGAATCTCTAACACTAGGCTTGTGAAGCCTATTTGAGGCCACAAATGGCCTTATGAAGGTGACAAACATGAGTAAAGGATGAGGAGTCACAAAACCGCCGAGGTTGTTCAATATAAACTTCTCAAGAAAGCATGCCATGGAGAAAGGCATCTTTTATATCATGTTGCTAAATGGGCCAATGATGGGCGAGGGAGAGTGATAGAACTATGCGGATGGTGACGGGCTTCACTACCATACTAAAGGTTTCTATAAAGTCCACAGCTTCTTGTTAATTATAGCACTTGGTAACAAGATGAGCTTTATACCTTTCAATGGGACCATTGGATTTCTTCTTAACTTTATAAACCCCTTTGAAGCCAAGAATGTTCATAGAGGGATGATGAGGGACAAGGGACCAGGTACTATTTGAAAGGAGTGTATTGAACTCATGTTACATAGCAGCACACCAATTGGGGTCTTTGGAGGCCTAATGATAGGTGGCAGGCTCAGTTTTAATGGTTCATATAATTTATTTTTTATCAAAAAATGGAAAAAGCTCACCGAAGCTTACTGTTTGCTTCTTCAAAAAGCACTAGAAAGGCATCCCCGAGGTAAGCTTCACTAAATGAGTTTTGCTTCGACCAAGTGAAGCACTCGGAGCTTAAGGCTTTGAGCTTTAACCGCTCTTATGTGCATTTTTAACAACATGGGTATTTATAGGTAAGAATCTACAACCTAGCAAGAAAGGTCAGACCTATCACTCTAATCAATTCCTAATTGATCCAAATCAAATCACTTAAATATATCAAATCTCTAGAATCATGGGATAGATGGCAGAAATTAAGGCTAATCAAGGCAGCCTGGAACTCACTTAACAGTTAACACATACTAACAAATGGAAATGCTCTTCAATATCATGTTATTACAGGTGAAGTATTACAGTTGAGGATACTTACCTTTTGACTTCAGTACTCTGCCTCGTATGTAATACATCATGAAGGCTAGAATGATAATGATTAAAGCCGTCGGAAGCATAATTATCAACAGTAATCTTCGCTTTTTTTCTGAACCATTATCTTCCTCTTGATCTGTCAATGCAATCCAGTACATAAATCAACATCTCTCATTGAAATCAATAAAATTATTGCACCTAGATTTCACTAAGTTCTTCAACATTGTATTAAGAAAAAAAAAATAGAAGATACCTTCTATAGAAAATTTTACAAAAACTAGTATTTAAGAAAGACGCATAAAATAAACTGAAGAATCTTCCGACCCTCCCCACTTTATGGCAACTCTAACCAAAAAAAAAAAAAAAACACTGCTTGTCTTATAAGCTCAAAAAATAAAAATCTTAAATATAGGATTGGGAAAAAAAAATCATAACAAGTGGGTTAGTCTCAAAATTGGTTGAAGATACTTGAGTTGGATGCAAGCACTCTATTAGATGTCTAAGAGAATCGTCTGCATTCTGCTACATAAAGAGTTTCATCCAAGATGACAGGGTGATGGAATTTCTATTCTCCCACTAATTTTTAATAATTATGATTAGATTCTTAAGGCCAATTAAGGACTTAATATTTGCTTCATTCAAGCTTAGCAATTCTGACAAGCAGGCCAATTACAGTGCCACAAGCATCAAGGCTAGGCTCAACAGCTGCTACTTGGCGCACAAGTAAGACAAACGGAAATGAGTGGAAGGATGATTCTTGTACAGCACTGGCATCAACGTCAACGTGGCAGAGATATTGTGATGTTTGTAATGTTGGGCTTTGTAGAGCCTAGTTGTGTTTGATCCGTGACTGTTTTGTAGTCCATTGTGAATCCCGTGTGTAGGATATAGAAAAAAACATTATTTTGGTGATTAGAGTTTTTTCTGTTGTTGTCTTGTGAGAGAGAAAAGAGACTGTAGCCATACTTTGTATTTTTTTCTTGCTAATAGTGAAATCTCTGCAACTCCATGAACGTAGGCAAATTGCGGAATCACGTAAATACTGTCTTGTGCGTGTGATTATTTTTCTTTAGCGCGTGTTTTTTCTATTTTATATTTCTCACAGGTTGGGAATTTCGTGGTAATTTCCCTACAACTGGTATTAGAGCCTAGAGTTAGATTTGAGTAGGAGCAATGGCAAAGGAAGTAGGAAAGGCATCTAGAATAGAAAAGTTCGATGACACAGATTTCACGTATTGGAGGATGGAGATTGAAGATTATCTCTGATAAGGGTTATTCTAATAATCCAAAGCTGACGAGCCTAAAGGCTGACGACCCTGAAGCTGACGACCCTGGAGCTGATGACCTCAAATCTGGGGAGATCTAAAGCTGATGACCTCCACCAACAAACCAACGACCTTAGAGGTATGTATAGCCAAGCTGACGAGAACAAGCTGAAGAAGTTAGTCTTGGCCCCGTCCACAACCTTGCTTGACCAACACACATACAACAAGGATTCTTGCACGACACGTCTAAATTAAGAAGACTCCTATAAGGACAAGGATTCTAGGAGATGCGTAAAATCCAAGAGTTACTCTCCTAGAAGGAAAAGAACTTCTTGACCAATGCATGAATTTTGACCCAACGCTACTATAAATACCCTAAAACCCTCTCAAAGCAAGGTACGCATAAGTCACCTCAGCTCTAGTACTTTAGAGTTGTGAATAAGAGATTTCTCTAACTTGATCGTCGGAGGGTATTTGGCTAGTACCACACCGATGCCCTTTCTAAGGTCTTCAGCTTTCGCTTGTGCAGGTACGTCATCAAGAGCACATGAGGACCGTATGGCGTACTGACGATTTTGAGCATCATCAGTTGGCGCCGTCTATGGGAATCCAGTGATCAGCCATCACCTTATTCTTGGGACAAAAAAGCTGCATGGTACTCACGAGATCGATGGCAACAACCAACAACTTGGGTGATGAACCGCACGCCACAGCTCTGGAAAGACAAATCCAAACGCTCGCAACGGCGGTTGAGCACCTAAATAAACAAAATCATAACTTGGAGGAACAGTTACGTCAGAGGACTACACATCTTGGCACACAAGAAGAAGACCAGGAAGGAACAAGGGCCGAAAGAAGGAACTAGGAGGGACCCGAGGGTAGCAACACTTCGAGCAGACCAGAACGGCAGGACATCAGTAGGCCAGCTATCTCTGACGCTCTGCCATCTCACATTGCCGCAGAGATGCAAGAGATGCGAGAGCGAATGGACGTGATGATGAACGCACTCAGAGGAAGGGTATCCAGCGACCTCGATGACCTAGTTCATCGAACTGATTCACCTTTCACAGCACACGTCACTTCATGTCCTCTTCCTCCAAAATTTCGCATGCCTTAAGTAGAAAGCTATGACGGGTCTAAGGACCCCCTGGACCACTTGGAATCCTTTAAGACTATAATGCACCTTCAAGGAGTGCCAGATGATATCCTGTGTAGGGCTTTCCCTACTACGCTGAAGGGATCCGCGAGGGTCTGGTATAGCAGGTTGACACCGAACTCGATCAGCACCTTTAAGGAACTAGGTGCTCAATTTGTGTCACACTTTATCGGGGGCCACCGGTACAAGAAGTCCACAGCATGTCTGATGAGCATCAGACAATGGGAAGACAAAACCCTAAGGTCATATATAACGCGGTTTAACAAAGAGGCTCTATCGATAGACGAAGCAGACGATAAGATACAAGTAGCCGCATTTACCAATGGGCTTCGAAAGGGTAAGTTCCTCTTTTCCCTGTATAAGAATGATCCAAAGACGATGTCTGAAGTACTTTACAGGGCGATAAAGTACATGAACGCGGAGGATGCACTAATAGCAAGGGACGATAAGCCTAAGAAAAGGGAAAAGCAGGAAGACACGAATGGATAGGGAGCAAAAGAAGGCTAGGACCGAAGAGCGACGGGACGATCGCCGCTCCAAGCCGCCCGCGGGGAGATTCACGAGCTTCACACCGTTGATCGCCCTATCGACCAGGTCCTAATACAGATCAAGGATGAAGAGGCCCTGACTTTTCCCAGTAAGATGAAGGGAGATCCCAACAAGAGACCAAGGGACAAATATTGCCGCTTTCATCGAGACCATGGACACAATACGACTGATTGCTACGACTTAAAGCAGCAAATAGAAGCTCTAATCAGACAAGGGAGGCTGCAGAGGTTTGTTAGCAAAGAAAGGACAGATCCACCACAAGACCAAGCTCTTCGACGGGAAAACGAATGCCCCAAACAGCCCCTAGGCGATATAAGGATGATTATTGGGGGCACAGCAGCCGCCGGGTCATCAAAGAAAGCACGAAAGACTTATATTAGGATGATTCAGAACATCCAGCTGAAGGGGTTCGTACCTAAAATGTCACAGACTGATACCCCCCTCATTGGATTCTCGGATGAAGATGCACGACGTATCCACCATCCCCATGACGACGCACTGGTCGTCACCATACAAGCAGGAGACTACAACATACATCGAGTCTTCATCGACAATGGAAACTCGATAGACATCCTCTACTACCCCGCATTCCAATAGATGGGAATCGATAGGGAGCGTCTAGTTCTGACCAACGCCCCGCTAGTAGGCTTCGGAGGAACGAGGGTATTTCCCCTTGGAGTCGTCACTTTGGGAGTAACCATTGGAGACTACCCCCGGCAGGTCACCAAGAATGTAGCATTCCTTGTGGTCGATTACTCATTAGCTTACAATGCTATCATAGGACGTCCCACCCTTAACTCGTGGAAGGCTGTGACCTCAACCTACCATTTGATGATAAAGTTCCCAACTGACTACGGAGTGGGAGAATTAAGAAGAGATCAAGTGGCCGCATGCGAATGTTATGTAGCAATGATGGAAATGGATGACCACCACCAGTCCATAAGCATAGAACAACGTACGGCGATGGAGCCCGTAGAAAAGCTCCAGGACATACCCCTTGACGACTCCCAACTAGAGCGGACAACCAAGATTGGCACCCTTGTAGACCCGACGATACATCGAGAACTCACAACCTTCCTCAAAGAAAACCGGGACGTGTTCGCCTAGAGTCATGAAGACATGCTAGGGATTGACCTATCGGTCATGGTACATAGGTTGAACGTATCACCAACCTTCCCTCCTGTTCGACAAAAGAAAAGAGTCTTTGCCCAAGAGAGAGATCGGGCAGTAGCAGAAGAAGTCCACAAGCTACAAGAAGCGAGCTTCATCAAGGAGGTTTACTACCCCGAGTGGTTGACAAACGTTGTCATGGTGAAAAACTCCATTCCGGTTAACGTACGGGAGTGAAGTTGTCATACCAGCTGAGGTTGGACTCACGAGCTACAGAGTGGACAATCATGACGAAGGAAGGAATGACGAAGCCATGCGTCTAGAACTTGACCTAGCTGACGAAGTTAGGGCGATGGCTGAACAAAGGCTCGCGCGATACCAGAACCTCATGGCCAAACACTACAACTCCCGAGTCAAGCACCAGGACTTCAAAATTGGAGACCTCGTCTTGAGAAAAGTAATGGGCACCACCAAAGATCCTACACAAGGAACACTCGGCCCAAACTGGAAAGGGCCCTACAAAATAGCATCATGGCTAAGGAAGGGCACCTACCACTTAGAGACTCTAAACGGACTGAAACTACGCCACCCATGGAACGCTGAGCACCTTAGAAAGTACTACCAGTAGAAAGCAGTATAAAGAACGCTACTCCTCATTTCCAGTCTATTTCTCTTAGTCGTTTATTTTAATTTACTTTTGACTACAATACATTTAAAGCCCAAAGGGCTAAAGTTTATTCTTTTTTGAACAAATTTCTACTTATGTATGCATTCATCATAATAAAAGGAGTTTATTCAAAAACGACTGGTGTATCAGTTAAGTGGACGAGTTGACAGCTACGTCCACAAAGTGGACAGATTTATTACCAAGTCTGCAAAGTGGACAAGTCTACTATAAAGTCCGCAATGTGGACGAATCTACTACTAAATTCACAAAGTGGATGACCCTAAGCCCGCAAAGTGGACGACCTTAAGTTCACAAAGTGGACGACCTTAAGTTCACAACATGGACGACCTTAAGTCCACAAAGTGGACGACCTTAAGTTCACAAAGTGGACGACCTTAAGCCCACAAAGTGGACGACGTTAAGTTCACAGAGTGGACGACCTTAAGTCCACAAAGTGGACGACCTTAAGTTCACAAAGTGGATGACCTTAAGTTTACAACATGGATGACCTTACGTCCACAAAGTAGACGACCTTAAGTCCACAAAGTTGACGACCTTAAGTTCACAAAGTAGATGACCTTAAGTCCACAAAGTAGATGACCTTAAGTCCACAAAATGGATGACCTTAAATCCACAAAGTGGACAACTTTAAGACCACAAAGTGGATGGAACTACTATTAAGTCCACAAAGTGGACGACCTTAAGTTCACAAAGTGGACGACCTTAAATCCACAAAGTGGATGACCATAAGACCACAAAATGGACAAAACTACTACTAAGTCCACAAACTGGACGACCATAAGCCCACAAAGTGGACGACATTATGGATGAAGTCACTACCAAATGAATGACATTAAGTCCACAAAGTAAATGGAAAGTTTACAAAGTAGGCAACCTCGTCAAAATAAACAAGTCCACTTTTAAGATACAAAGCTGTTACAAAAATCAAGCTGACGCTGTAAAAACATAAAGTACAAAGCAATGCTATTGGGAGCAATAAATATTAAATACTACAAAATTGTCTTTACAAAGGCCCCAAAAACATGAGCGCCAAACATTAAAGTTCATTACAACTTAAAAATAGAAGCGCCATTAGTGCAAAGCTCATTACAAAAATTTATAAGGCTGAAGGAGACAAAGTGATGACCGAGGTAGAAGCATCTTCAGCATTGGAATTTTCTACATGTTGGTCCGCAGACGGAGCTAGGGCGACGGACTTATCAATGGCGGGCTAAGCGAGGACAAAGCTGCTGTCCCTTGAGTCCACCTTAAGCTGGGTAGTCTCGTCGGTCTCCTCAAATGTAGAACCACCTACCGGAGTTGACGGTAGGGGTTCGTCCATATTGACCCTAGATAGATCCTGGCCGGGATAAGCAAACTTCACCTGCTTTAGGCAATCTTCAAAACCGTTAGCATAGTAGACGGCGCAGGCATCTATAAAGGATTGAGAATTCCTAAATTCTGTCACAGCGTCAGCCCTGGCTGTCTCCACCTAACTTAGAAGTCCTTTCAGGTCCTTCTTTGCCTTCAGCCTTGCCTCGTCAGCCAAGCTCCGCTGACGAGTCTCTTCCTCTAATTTGGCTCTTAGCCCTTTCACCTCTCCGACGAGATGGACGTTGGCCTCCTTGTACTGCTGCTGTGCATCAACCGCATTCTTGACGTGAACGTGCAGACGGGAGACCACCGCTTCCTTTGCAGCACATTTGTCTCGCAAATACTTCATCCAAACCATGGCCTGCCAAATACAAAAACGGTGTCAGTTCCCTATAAGATCGTCTAAGTAGTGAAATGGGAGAATGAGAAGTATACCCGAGCAAGGTCGAATAACCCCGACGACCCTATCTCATCCGTCGCTTGCTCATCGCATGGCTCCATCTCCTCCTCCTTCAGAATGGACTTCGCTACCTCCACAACATAGTCCTTGTGGGTAAGGAGGTGACGAACGGGGTCAGGACTGACGGCCCCTGACGCCATCATCAGGCCCTTGCTGGCCCCGTGGGAAGCTTTTGGTGGCGATAGCTTCTGGGAGGATTTAACCCCAGAGGAAGGGACCACTTTCTTCCCTGAACGGTCATCCTTTCCGTCAGCTTTCCTTTTAGAGCCCACCTTCCCGACGGGCTTGGGAACTGACGACGGCGTCACCTCTCCTTTGACCTTTGCCTCTTCCTTCTTCTTGGCGGCAGCAGCCGCGCGGATCCTTTGCTTAGCCGTCTCCATTTCTGTTGAAAAATAGAAAGTGAGGGAAGGAAAACAAGGTAAGAGAAATGACGGAAGTAATTGAGAGATACTCACGCCGACGAAAGAATTCGTTCAACCTGCGAGCCTCTTCTGTCGGTTCCGGACTGCCACAATATAAATGTAGGGCGTCAAGGGTAATCAGGTCCCGACTCTTCCTCTCGTCCAAAGGAATAGACGTCACCCGACGGATAAAGTCCTCTTGCTCCGTAGTCACCCGTGGATGGACGTTGGCTGAAAAGAAAGAGACGGGGTCAGAAGCTAGGTAAATAAGCCGTGGAAAAGTTGACGGGGTCGACTGGAATCCCTGACGTATGCCCAGGTGTTGTCAAAAAAGCCATGAGGCATTGACTCCCACTCATCCTGACGGCATACCTAATTAGTCCCTTCTACAAAAAAAATATCTGCCTTTCCATTTTCTATTGGAGTCAAGTATGTCCGACACCAATTTGAGTTCTTTCTTCCTCACTGAAAAATGATAAATCCCCTTTAACGAGGAGATATTATGAGGATGGTAACACCAAAAGAACTTGTCCAGAGTTAGCTGACGGTATCCGCCACTTAAACGACCCCACAAAATTTCAGCACCAATAAACGTCCGCCATGCGTTAGGAGCAATTTGGCTGATGGAGATACCCAAAAATTTGGCCAGTTGACGATGTGACGCCGTCAGTGGCAATCTCAACCCCACAGCGAACATGGCGTCGTACATGCCCACATCCACGGTCTGCCCTGAATAGCACCGCTCACCCTCCCCGGGGAGACGGATTAAGATATCGTCTGGAATCTGGTAACGGGCCCGGAAGGTATTAAAAACATTCTCTGACATCGTCGGTAGGAAGCCGTTGACAGACCATTCCAAGGGTAGGATGAAGGGACGGTCATCACAAGGAGCTCCCGAGGTACTCTCTAAGGTCTCCTCGTTACCCTCATCCTTATTCCCGTCACCAGTTCTCTCCTTTTTCTCCCCACTGTCCCCATCCTTGCTCACCTCACCTTTTCTACAACTTCCTTCCACTTTGTTAGAAGAATGGGCCGACGTGTCCCTTTCTGACGACCAGGATAAGCCCTCTTCGGGCTCACGACCTGATAGGAAGACCTCGTCGTAACCCGCTCCCTCACGGACCGACAACTGTTCACTCGACATCTGACTACCTACAAACGATGGTTTTTGTTCTAAGAACCTAGGCCGACGACCTCGCTAAAGGTACATGGTAGAAAAATAAAATGAATTAAAAGAAGAAAAACTTACAAATAAAAGGTCGTTTGACGTAAGATGACGATCCCAAAAGGTTGACGCCTGCGGAGTAGACGCAGATAGCGAATAGACGGACAAGAGTCGTGGACGTGACGCTTTGGCTTTCAAAAAGATTACAATTGTTGGAAAGTTTGAAATGAGGGGAATAGGAGATATATATAGGAAAAATGGGAACAGAAGATGAAGCGACGTGCTCGTCCCAGATTGAGGCAAATCAGTTTAAGCCACGTGTCCCAGCATTTAATAGAGGCCATCTGAAGACGTCATAGATATGTACTCTATAACTCTTCTGGAAAGACTGACGAGGCTATGAAGTAGGGGGCAGCTGATAAGGGTTATTCTAATAATCCAAAGTTGGCGAGCCCAAAGGCTGACGACCCTGAAGCTGACGACCCTGGAGCTGACGACCTCAAAGCTGGGGAGATCTGAAGCTGATGACCTCCACCAACAAACCAACGACCTTAGAGGTATGTATAGCCAAGCTGACGAGAACAGGCTGAAGAAGTTAGTCTTGGCCCCGTCTACAACCTTGCTTGACCAACACGCATACAATAAGGATTCTTGCACGACACGTCTAAATTAAGAAGACTCCTATAAGGACAAGGATTTTAGGAGATGTGTAAAATCCAAGAGTTACTCTCCTAGAAGGAAAAGAACTTCTTGACCAAGGCATGAATTTCGACCCAACGCTACTATAAATACCCCAAAGCCCTCTCAAAGCAAGGTATGCATAATTCACCTCAGCTCTAGTACTTTAGAGTTGTAAATAAGAAATTTCTCTAACTTGACCATCGGAGGGTATTTAGCCAGTATCACACCGGTGCCCTTTCTAAGGTCTTCAACTTTCGCATTGTGCAGGTACGTCATCAGGAGCACACGAGGACCGTGTGGCTTATTGACGATTTTGAGCATCATCAATCTCTATGGGAAGAATTTGCATATGCCTCTTTTAGGGACAAAACCTGCGACTATGAAGGATGAGGAATAGGCTCTTCTTGACAGACAGGTATTGGGAGTTATTAGGTTAATGCTGTCTAGGTTTGTTGCACACCATGTTGTAAAGGAGAAGACCACAGTAGATCTGGTGAAGGTTTTATCTGGTATGTATGAAAAGTTGTCAGCAAACAATAAGGTGCATCTGATGAAGAAACTGTTCAATCTGAAGATGGTAGAGAACGTATCAGTAGCACAACATCTGAATGAATTCAACACTATCACAAATCAATCGTCATCTGTAGAAATTGATTTTGATGATGAGATCTATGCACTGATTGTTTTGGCTTCTTTGCCAAAGAGTTGGGAGGCAATGAGGATGGTAGTAAGCAATTCCTCAAAAAAAGAAAAGCTGAAGTACAATGATATACAAGATTTAATTCTAGCTAAGGAGATTCACAGAAGAGATGCAGATGAAACCTCAGGATCTAATTCTGCCCTAAACCTTGAGTCAAAAGGCATAGGCAATGATAAAAATTCAAATCGGGGCAAATCAAAATCTAGAAATTCTAATCGGAATAGAAGTAAATCTAGATCAGGTCAACAAGTACAATGGTGAAATTGTGGGAAAATAGGTCACTTTAAGAGGCATTACAAAAGTCCTAAGAAGAAGAATGAAGATGATTCTGCTAATATTATAACAGAAGAGGTACATGATGTATTACTTCTTGCAGTAGACAGTCCACTTGAGGATTGAGTTTTGAACTCAGGAGCTTCGTTTCATACCACTCCACACTGAGAAATCGTACAAAATTATGTTGCAAGTGATTTTGGTAAGGTGTATTTAGCTGATGGTGCAACATTGGATGCTGTAGGTATGGGAGATGTTCGGATATTGTTGCCTAATGGGTCTATTTGGTTATTGGAAAATGTTCGACATATTCCTGACCTAAGGAGGAATTTGATTTCTATTGGACAACTTGATGATAAAGGGCATGCAATACTATTTGTTGGTGGGACTTAGAAGGTTACAAAAGGAGCTAGAGTATTGGCTTGTAGAAAGAAGATTGATACTCTTTATATGACCTCAAGTCCAAGAGACATAGTTGCAGTTGCTAAAGCAAGTACTGATACAAGCCTATAACACCGCAGACTTGGTCACATGAGTGAGAAAGGGATGAAGATGCTTCTGTCAAAAGGAAAATTACCAGAATTGAAGTCCATTGATTTTGACATGTGTGAAAGTTGCATCTTAGGAAAGCAGAAAAATGTGAGCTTCTTAAAAACTAGCAGGACACCAAAGGCTAAGAAATTGGAGTTAGTACACACTGATTTGTGGGGCCCTTCTCCGGTTGCATCCTTTGGAGGTTTAAGGTACTACATCACTTTCATTGATAACTCAAGCAGAAAGGTATGGGTATATTTTCTGAAAAATAAATCTTATATATTTGACACTTTTAAGAAGTAGAAGGCCATGGTTGAGACAAAAACAGGTTTGAAAGTAAAATGTTTAAGGTCAGACAAAGGAGGAGAGTACATAGATGGAGGGTTCAGTGAATATTATGCTACACAAGGAATTAGGATGGAGAAGACCATCCTTGGAACACCACAGCAGAATGGTGTGGTTGAGCACATGAACAGAAATCTCAAAGAGCGTACTAAGAGTATGAGGTTGCATGCTAGACTACAAAAAACTTTCTGGGCTGATGCTGTTATCACTGCAGTTACTTGATAGACCGAGGACCATTAATTCATACGTAGTTCAAACTTCCTGAGGAGGTTTGGAGTGGCAAAGAGGTAAAGTTTTCCCATTTAAAAGTTTTTGGTTGTGTTTCTTATGTTCATATTGATTCTGATGCTAGTAAACTTAATGCAAAGTCTAAAATATGTTTTTTCATTGGCTATGGTGATGAGAAATTTGGCTATAGGTTTTGGGATGAACAAAACAGGAAATTCATCAGAAGTAGAAATGTAATATTTAATGAATAGGTTATGTATAAAGATAGGTCAACTGTAGTGCCAGATGTTACAGAGATAGATCAAAATAAATCTAATGATGCACCAACAGTTCCACTATCATTATTATTGCTTTGACACTTCCGCGCAGAATGAACCAATTAATTGATCTGCAACATTTAAGAATTAATTCATAGCACAATCATTAGATCCAAAGTTACGGCTAAGAATAATACATAATGGATCATGTGACACATTTGAAGACCGAGGCGGATAGCTTACAGCCACAGAAAATACAGAGCACAAGAATACCTGAGACGCAACAAATGTTCGGGGCAAAAGCTCTTCATGAGGCCGTGAACAAAATTCCCATGATAGTATCTGCAGGGAAAAAAAATACTGTTATGTACACATCACCATCCTATATAACATTTTGCATTGAACAAGAGAAACATGAATAATACAAATAAATACCCCACCAACTTCACATGAAGTGGACTTTGACTCACCTTCAAATCATTAGTGTAAATAATACGCAGTTGACCCTCACGAACAACGCGCAGTTGCTCATAGACACTCTCTTGAATTGCTCTTCCATATTCCAACATCATTAACCCAGAAAGGAATCTACACTCACGTGGCAAATCGAGAAACACTATTTCATCGATCACACTATCAAATGTAATTCTATTAAGCCTAGGAAGTATTTCAAAATACGCTTCTGCCAAGAAACAAAAGATAGAAGAAGTTATATGCTATCAATAAATATGGGTAATCAGGGAAGGAAAAATTTAAGTGATCTAATAATGCTAGTTTGCTTACCAAATCCCCTCCTTGATTTACAACCACATAAGTCACATTGCCATGTATCCTAAAAGACCAAAAGCAACAAACAATCTCAAATTTACTAAGCAATCAACATAAGCTTAAAGCATACAGAGGAAGATAAAAATCAGACAAGAATATAAATTCATTAAGTCGAGGCATTAATTCACTTATACAACAAAAATAGTTTTCTTCTCTTCTTTTTTGCACACATTCCATGCAAGTTGTGGTAGAAGGGGGAAGCAGTTAAAGAAGAATTTAATGACATAAAGGGAAAGGATTCATCAGCAAAAATCTTAAACAAAATTTCATACAATTGACATGAACATGTTATTATTATACCATGTAAAAACACATGGTCCCAACCCACGCAACCGGTGGCCACTACAGCATTTGTGACTATGTATTGTAATATTAGGATCGATCATCTCTCATGTTAAAGAAAATAAATATGCAGAATGAGAACTTACCCTAGCTGTCTGGGGAAATATACCAAAGGCATTGTGTCCAACTTTATCATATAGAGACACACACCACCTTTTCCTCGCTAAGGAGCATAATACTCTGCCACAAATTTCCTCCAATAAGCAATATCATTGTCCTAAAGAGAGAGGGGAAAAAAAAATCAGATTTAGACTAACTTAAAGCTGTATCACCAGGTTCAAGCACAAATAGGTTGCGCGATATTAAGACATAGAAATCAGCCATGCTTCAACCCAAATTGTGTATTGACAATGCAAAACATTAGACACCAATAAGGGTAGTTTGCAACAGTAAAAAGCATGATGTCATAGTAAGAGACAACATTATTTAGACAATTACACTAGCAACTCACAGCTGGTCGTTGCCGCAGATGATATATCTGCTGCATTAGCCGGCGCGAACAGATGCCTTCATTAAATGGGTGCATAACAGGTACTTGATGCATCATCTGCTGTTGGAGATGGTGACTCATCTGTCGCTGCTGTTGCTGTTGCTGTTGCATGTCAATTCCCTGATATTGTGGAATAGACTGCAAAATGTTTTGCCACTTCGAATTTTGTAACTGATGCTGCTGAAACATTGCTTGCAGTTGGGGTAGATGTCCTTGTAACTGTGAGGAATCCGGGTTCTGCAGTAGCTGCTGAATAATATGCTGTTGCATAATAGCCTCTTGCTTGATGTCTATTCTTGGTTTCTTAATCATCTGAGTTGAAGTGAGGGGCTCCTGTCTAGTGCCCTTTAGAAGTGAACTTCTATGCACTTGTGCTGCCACTTTAGATACATTATTGAATTCCTCATGCTGGAATTTCCTTTTATGCACTTGTGGGCAATCTTGTTCTAGATGGGAGGTATATTGAGCAATGGAGGAACCATCTATAACTGAAGATCTAGTTTTTCTTAGGTTACGAGATGAGAATGATGAAGGTGATATGGGTGACTCCAGATAAGAATCCATGTTGGTACTAGCACTTCTATGTGAATGAGGACCCTCTGAAAGTGCTGATTCAGAATCTGTTACCAAGGAACTTGGCCTAACCCTCAGTCCATTCACCACATGATTTAAGACAGTAAGGTTCACTTCCCCTGAGACCCTACCCACATTCATATGTGCAATCCTAGACATGGTATTTGGCAAGTTTCCAGAAGATGTGTTCAAGAGGGAAGCTACCACTGCCTGGTATTGCTCATCCTTTTCTAGCAAGTCATTAGAACTTGAGAACCCCAAAAAGCCTCCAGTTGGCCTAGTAAGTACCAGGGAGTTTGCTTCCATTTGAAAGTTGGAATCTAGAAATGTCTTGAGAGCCATTCCTATTCCCTAATAGTCTCTCAGCTGAGAATCAAAGACTTTTCACTTTATGCAAATCACAGATAAACCTTCAGACAAGAACACCCTACAATCAGGAACCAGATGTACAACAATCACACAGTTATTTTGTGGCTCATACCAAGGAGAATGATTACATTGAATTGTCAATAATGAAATTGATTTGAATCACATAAAAAGTTTCTTGCCTCCATTTGTTTTAGAGAAAGTAATTCCTAAAAAAGATCCAGGAATATTTCTGAAAGCAAACATTTCATCACTAATGAACTGTGATCTTAAGGTTGAGGAAAACCCATAATGTCTCTAAAGCAAAACTCAAGAAGTATACGTATCATCTGTAGCAATCCCACCATCCCCCACCAAAGATAGAAAAATAAATGATACATTGACAATGAACTCTAGCTCAAATGGCACTTCCTTCTCCCATAAGAATGGGTGGAGGGTAAGGTTGTGGGGTTCAAAACCGACTGTGGGGTTCAAAACCCAGTGGGTGCATATGTAACTTACCAACCAAAAAACAAATAGGGGTAGATATAATCATCACAAATAAAGATGGTGCAGCCACACTGCCACAGAAACAAGTTGACAACAAAAACCAGAGTGACAGAATAAAGTTGAAGAGAAAACCGAAGTCTAAGAACTGGAGTTGGAATGACAAAACCATGAGCTGGAGTTCATAGCTTTCAATTAAAGAATTCATCTTCCAATCTCTAAACCTCAATATCATAGTACACTTTTACTTACCAACATTGAAAACTCATGCATTTTCCAAATTTTGAATAAACAGATAAGCATATTAATAACACACAGTTCAGAACAATTATCTCCAAGATCAAAACTTTACACAACAATAAACCAACCTGAATATCTCCATGAATTTGTAGTGAAAACAGGGGAAAAAGTTAAGGAAAATTCATTTTTACCGAACCCCAAATGCTCCAACACATTCAAAAGCTCAACAAAAGAGAGAGAAAAAAAATCCTCACATATACTTAACAAATTGGAAACTAACCCATTTCCCCCAAAACAAATTCCTTCCTTTTCCTCAAACTTCCCTTAAACCAAACAAAAACCTTATATCATTTATATCAGGCTGCACTGAGAGTAGTTTATACTTTATAGTGTTATGGAGTCCCAAACAGTAAAAATTTCAAAGCTTTTTCTTTTCCTCTAGCAACCAAACAACCAATTTTCTCGTCAAAACAATTAAAGCCCAAACAAAGCAAAGAAAATGTCGGTCTATTTTCCCACTGTCCGAGGAAAATATATATTCAAAGCAGTGTCGAGGAAAGTACAAAAGAGGTCAAAATAAATCTGCACCCAAACAAAAAAGGTAAAGAGAAAAAGAAAAAGCTATGAACTTTTATAATATATAAGAGAGAAGAAAAGAGAAATGGTGAACCTTGGTGAGAAGGTGAAGAGGTGAGATTGGAGTGTTGGGTTTTAGTACGGTACCGCCATTGCTCTGAACTTACTTGTCTTTGTGTATTTATATAGTGAGCGGGAAGAGGTGGCAGAGTAAGAGTGTAAGACAGTAGTAACCGGCTGTGGCCGGTAGTTGGATTGAGATCCCGTGCAATACCTAGGGTATTGCACGGTGTGCAATGGCACAAATCTCAACCGCAGATTTAATCCAAAGCTCATTATTTTGACACGTAATAAATCCAGCTTGGTAATCCGTGTGCTTTCAATTTCTCCCACTTACGCTTTCTCATTTCAGCTACCAAATCAGAATTTCAGTAAAACTCTCTCTCTTCTCTCTTTCTCTCTGGGTTTCTCTTTCTCTCTCCCCTAACGCTCCACTCTCTCAACATCCACGATTGCTCTGTGCGTCTCCCTCAACCTCATCGGTCACCGTTACTAGCATACCCAACTCAGACCGATTAGCACAAAAAAAAAAAAAAAAACCCCAACTCACCATCTGAAACCAAACCCCCAAACATTCACGCCTACGAGCCCTTTTTAGTCCCAGATCAAGAGAGAGCAAGGGTTGGGGTTTGGAGAGGATCGGGTGTAGAGCGAAAAGTTGATAGCTTTGGGTTTGATCTAGGGAGTGAAGTGAGATTGAGAGACAGAGAAAGAGATTTTGGTCAGAAGAAGCTACCATCGGAGGTGGTGGTGAGTGGTGGTTGTGATGAGCCATGGTAAGGCTGACTTGGGCTTGTTTCAGAGACCACCGACAGGTAGTTTTCCCTTTTATCTCTCAATTTGTGGTTAATTTTTTTTTTAATAAACTCTGTTTGGTTGCTGAGTAAAAATTTCTGACTGAATCCTTTCTCTTTGTCGCCGAATCTCCATGGTTGCAGCCAGCAACCACCGAGTCCACCACACCACCACCTTCGGTGCTATTTGGTCTAGCGTTTTCCTCTTTTAAGCTTCTCTCTCAAGCCCAGTCGAGCTTCTGCTTGCACCTACGCCACCGCTACTGGCGGCGCTTCTCACTGGCATCACCACGAGTCACCACCACTCGTGGTTGCCGAGTTCCCTCTCTCTTTC
Source organism: Castanopsis chinensis (assembly GCA_032878915.1). NCBI lineage: Eukaryota > Viridiplantae > Streptophyta > Magnoliopsida > Fagales > Fagaceae > Castanopsis > Castanopsis chinensis. The sequence continues at coordinate 15,189,974 of JAVQMG010000121.1, forward strand.
CTTCTAATGTCTTCTCTATCTTATTTTCTTTTTGTTTCTCATTTTGTTTGCCTTTTAAACATGACAAAAAGCTTGATTTTGCTTGGGTTTGAAAAATGGGTATGGAAGAATGTACTGTGATTGAATGAAAAATTGCATGCTTGTAGTTGTGCGTACGGGTCTCTTGGCTTTGGCATTATGGAAATTTTGATATCGGATTTATGAATTTTATTTTTCTTTCCCTGATTTCGTTACATAGATTCATTCCTTCCTTTCTTTATGTTTTATAACACTAAATATTATCACTTTAGTTTCATTCATTGAAATACTGCTATGCTTCTTAGCTTAATAATATTTCTTAGTTTGTTGCTATTGTGGTTTGGGTTTCACATTAGTTTATTGTCTTATTTTAATATTGATTTTGGAAATGCACATAAGATGTTTGTGAAAATTTCTATTCAAAACTTTTGATGTGAGGTTAATTTATTTTATATGCAAACTATGCGGTCTTGAGGATGATTCATCAAATTGAGAAATGCACCAAGATATTCTCCGATTGGGCTGATTCCCTTCATTTCCTACTCACAGAAGAGAAGCTGGAGAAGGATGTAGCTAAGGTGAGGAATAGAGTACAGGAAGACAGTCAAGTTCTTGCATTTTCAATTTCAATTGGCCATTCCAATTCCAATTTTGGCAGTGGGGATTGCAAGAATTAGTTGATGGCTTTTTCAACAATAACGAGGACAGACAGACAAGTTTTTATATTTATCACCATATATCTTGTGTAAAAGGGGAAAAAATGAAGTATGTAATGGACTTGTCCCAGCCATTGTGCTATGCTTTTTGTTGTTGCTATGTAATTGAATCACTGAGCAAGTTGCATCTTCATGTTACAGCTAATTTTGTGTTGATGAATGGATGAATACAATTTTGTTTTTGTTGTTAGCTTTCTTTGTGTATGAATATACATGGCTAAGTATAAAATCTTGGATAACTTAAGAACACGAATTACATCCAGGTTCACACTTCACATGGATTTTATTTTTCTGAAAACAAGGTTTACATATCAAAAGTCTTCCAATGTATACTTGACCTCAAGAGAATAGCCAAGAAAGGAAGGAATTTGATTGAAAAATGAACAAAATTTTGTTAGAATGTACACTTTGAGCACAAGGCAATAATAACAAGAATAAAGTTTGCTATGCAGATCTTATGGAACTCCACACATTCTTCATGTACTCCATAAAGTTTGCTATGCAGATCTTACAAATTAAGCAAGAATGAACTCGCCTTAAGAATATGCATAATCACAATCATAATATGTTACATAAAGAGAAACACTCTCTGCCAAGTTCACAACTTTACACATCAAACGCACTAAAAGAAAGAGGAAAAATTGTATAAATAGCAAGGACTTGGAGCATTTCAGCTCACTGAAATTACAAGCAATCCAAAGAACAAAGCCACCAGGTAGGTACCCATACTTATATTAGCAATCAAAGAAGCTGCACCAGAAAAGCTTCCGGTTGATGTGTTAGTGCTCAAAACGACCACCATCCAATTTTCCTCAGAGCCAATCCCGGCCCCGGTGTAGTTGGAATCATTAAGATATTTTGCATATTGAGAATTTGTATAATTAGAAAGGACTGCAGTCGGGTCTAATTTGGGCACACAAACGGGCAGTATGACCCCATCAAGTGTGTTGTTTCCATTTATGTCACACTTATCCAGGAGCTTGTCAAAGTCGGTGAAATTAGGCTTGTTGCCTGGAGCAGAGCTGTAGTCGAAGGCATTTTCACAAGATGGGGCATCTAATTTGTCTGCAATTTTTTCAGCAAGGCAAGCTGCATTGCTGTTCTCTGTGAAGTTGGGGAGATTTGATGATGACCTGTAACCGTTGAGTCGTTCGAAGAGATCATCTTCTTCATCTGTAGATGTAAAAATTGCATTGGTTAGCACAAAACAAATGAAGAATAAGAAGGTAATGCAGCAAGGTTAACCTATTTTAGTAGTGATTTTCTCTATGTTCTAAAACTATCTACCAATGTTGATTGATAATTTTATACTTGCGAGGAGTGGGGCAGGGATTAAACAAAACAGGGGAAAAAAATCACTCAAGTATATAAGATGTTGGATTTGCATTCAAGTTTTATAATGTGCCATTTATCTTAAAATAAGATGCTAAAGTAAAGCTTTAAAGAAAATAAAAAGAAAAGAAGAAAAAGCAAAAACTATTCTGCTATGTTTTCCTGAAAGTTCCAAATACTTCTGTAAAGCTAGCTATAAATATCATCAACAAATAAAAATGGTCATATTGTTCCATTTTTCTTCTGCAAGCTACACTATTCTACGTCAAAATGCTTTAAGCGCTGTTCAATTCACTTTATCATAGTATCAAGAGTAACAGTCTATATCTTTAAAAATTAAAATGAACTACAAGAAACAAAATATATTATCCACAAGCAAAATACCCATCTGCATAGTCAATCCAAATTTAGAAAAGGAACAGATGCCCAAAAAAAATTAGGAAAAAAAAAAGAGAGAAATTTCATAATGATTTTTAGCATACATCGGGAGTTCATGACCAAGCAACCTAATTTTTGGACTGATGTCAAAGACAACACCACACAACAATTACAGGCAGATACTTAATCAAAACACATTCGTCTGTACCCAAAAGCCCCAATTTTTCAAACCCAAAGCAGATCATCAAGCTTAATACTCAAAAGGAATCCCAGTCACTAAACAAAACTCTAAGGGATTCAATCACTTCTAAAAGGAAAATAAAAAGAGAAACAAACAGAAAAATAAAAGAGAAAATACAATAGAGAGAAAGAGAGGAGGACCCGGCGGCCACCGGTGGTGGTGGCACCGACGATAGTACCTCCAGCGGCCGAAAGAGAGAGACAGGAACGTATCGGAACTCCGTCGGTTGTGGAGGTGTGGGACGCAGTGGCTGCTAGCTGTAGCCATGGAGATTGAGCAATGGTGTGGGAGTGTTTTTGAATTTTGGGTAGAGAAAGATGAAAGACCGGAGAAAGAGAGAGTTTTTGTTTTTTGGGTAGCTGAAAGGCAGAGAGAAAAGAGCAAAGAAAGGGCAGAATTGGTGTCACGCGGATTGCTGACCTGTCCTCATTAGGTGTCAATTTTCTATGCATTCGATTAAATAAACGGCTGGGATTGAAGCTATTGCACACCGTGCAATACCCTAGGTATTGCACGGGATTTGAATCCGCCGGTAGTTGGGGTCAGCTTTAATTGGTTAGTTCGGTGAGGCTTTAGGGACACGCGTCACTTTAGGACTAGACACGTACACTGTTAAGATTGCAGGGTCGCAGAATACGACTTTCTCTTCTTTTCTTTGTCTCCTTCTACCTTTTTCTTTCTTTGTCTGCCGCTGGAGAGTGGAGGATGTCAATTTTTTTCTTTTTTGGCATTCGCTTGTCGTACTCAAACTAAAATTTTTTTATTAAAAATACTATGGATAGAAGGACAAGTTAACTAAAATAATAAAATGATACTTATAAATATTACTAAAAAGTAATGTGAATCTTATGAATAATAATAATAATAAGTTAATTTTTTAATTTAGAGTCAAATGCACATTTTGTAAAAAGTGTAGTAAGAAAGATGGTTGTTAATTTTGTTTTGATGTTTTGTAGAAATAAGTAATTCTCTAAAAAGTATTTTTTATAAAACTGTCTCATTTTTCTATGTTTAGTAAGATTTTTAAATGAGTTAAAAAATAATATGCTAACTTTCCTTGTTTAGTTTGTTGTAAGATAGAGTTATTTTTCAAAAAAAAAAAAAAAAAAAGTAGAAAACAATATCTAAAAATAAGCTATACTTTTTATGTTAACTAAGAGTTTTTTTGAGATTTGTTTTTTTTGCTAAAACTGAAAACTTTTTACTAAAAGTACTGTAAATAAAGTTAAAAGTTAGTTAACAGTGAGGCCTATGAATAGTACCAAAAAATACAGTGGACCCATAAATAGTGCAAAAATAAACTGAATAGTAAATGCAAAAATAAACTGAATAGTAAAATAAGCTGGCTTTTTAATTTGGAGCCAAATATACTGTACTATTTCAGCTAATTTTTAGTTTTATCAACAATATTTTCAGTAAAAAGTTTTCAGTTTTAGCAAAATAAGCGGATCCTAAATAGACCTTAAAGATAGTTTTTTGTTGACTTTTTTTTTTTATGCTATCAAATATTGAAAAATATAGAAAACTTTCTTCACATAATATTTTCCATCAAAATAAACAGAATGTTAGTATTATTCAAGTTTATAAATAACTTGTATTTTTATTACTTTATTGTATTTCATTTTAGGTGCTGGTAGTTTATTTAGGTTTATTCGTATTTTCCTAAAAAAAAAAAGGCTTTTTTGTATTGTTATTTAATTTCCTAGAATCAAGTGGCTTTTTGAAATTTAATATTTTCCAAGTTATTTCGAATTAGGTTTTTTTTAGTCCATCATAATTAAAAAATTTTAGAACGGATATCATAGGTTGAAATTTAAAATTATAATTTTCCTATGACAATTATTATTAGAATTAAGGTTTAGTAGTTTACATAAGCATAATAATATTATTGTACTCTTTTAGAGGCGTTATTTTCCTATTATTTAATTTTGTTGCTTCATCATTTTGGTTTTGTCTTGTGTCACTTCTTCGAGAAAGTGCTCTGGATCTGGATGCATGTCTCTATACGTAGAGTAAAAAGATGCGCATAATAATATTCTGTGTTCCTATGCATTATGCTTTGTTCAAAGAAAGAACAATCAAATTTATGTAGTCTACAACAAGAAGACCAGTACAGAGAACAATTGAAAACAATAATATCTTTAGTATATCATCTCCCAAAAACACCAACTTGGTCATCGTCCACTTGTTTGGGAAATTGATGAATCATAAACTGAACAACTTCCTTGCTCTGGTGTAGGTCTGCCCGTTACTTTTTCATCAATTTGTGTTGAAAAAGCTGGCCTTATGGGGGTAGAGATAGCACCAATATCATTTTTGAGCATTGAATAAACTTCCAACATTGTTGGTCTATCCACTGGATTTTCCTGGATGCATAATAGAGCTACTTGCAAGCATGTTATGAATTTGCAAGATGAAGAGGAATCATTCAGCAATGGATCAATAAAATCCATGCCTTCTCCTACTATTAACTTCTCATACGCCTGAAATCATTCAGCATTAATTATTCATCTTTATATTTCAAAAATCACATTTTTTTGAGTTGCAGCAAGTTAAATCAAAAGAAAAGTTTAATGGAGTTGCTTACATATTCTAGAAGGGTCAAAGTTTCATGCGTGCCATAATAACATGAATTCCTCTTGCCACTAATGATTTGTAGAAGTAGAACTTCAAAACTATAGACGTCATACTTCATGGAGAATACACCTTTTCTAACATATTCTGGAGGAGCATAGCCACTGTATTGGATATAAAATAGCTGTGCTGAGAGGTTAATAACAAGGGAAATACAATTGAGAAATCATCCAAAAGCGGAGCACTTACTAGGTTCCAACAATCCGGTCTGTGTTTGCTTCATATTCATCTTTTCCATAAAGTTTAGCCATCCCAAAATCTGATATCTTTGGATTCATATCCTTGTCCAGTAGAATGTTGCTAGCTTTAAGATCTCGGTGAATTATTGTAAGATTTGAATATTCTTAAAGATATAGAAGCCCTTGAGTAATCCCTTCAATGAAGTGAACATGCTTTCTCCAATCTAATACATGCTGTCTAATTGGATCTGCATAGAATTAAGTCTGTGAGCAGTTTTTATCACATAAAATACTTAATAAACTTTGAAAATGCACTCAAGCAAAACATCGTGGCCTTTCACATCTCCCTAAGCTTAGATTGTCATCTTTGCTTCTCTCAGGATAGAATAGTAGTGGCATCAAACCAAAATATCTACTGGATATATAGACCCATTTAGGATTATAGAATATAACATAAATCTCAGACCCACAAATATATGAAATGATTAACTATAACTGGTACAAAATGATTGCATACCATATAGGTAGAGATTCAAGCTTTTGTTTGGCATGTACTCATAAATTAGCATTTTTTTCATTACCCTCTATACAAAATCCCAGAACTCTAACTAGATTTATATGTTGAAGTCTTGCAGTAAGAGCAACCTCATTTGTGAACTCCTCATGTCCTTGTGTAGACATTTTAGAGAGTCTCTTCACTGCTATTTCCTGTCCCCCTGGTAATATACGCTGGCAAAATTCACACACACCGTTTGCAATATCCATAAAGAATAAGCCACATTTACAGCTGATATGAATTCACATTTTACAAAGGCAACACTAGTTCCCTCGACGAAAATTGTATAATATGTGTTAGGACATATGTGTTTCATTTGTTGGAACATATGTCATTCTTTTATGTAATTGACTTATTCTTTGACAAAACACACTTAGCTTGTATTTGGGTAGATCTAGGATGATTTTAATACTTCAAGAAATAAGGTTTCAAGATCAAGTGTTAAAACCATGCAAGTATGTCCATGATTCAAGCTGAGAAGTGCCAGTCATTAAAGCTCGACAGCTGGCTCGACACCTTTATCTATCGAGCTTTAAAGAAGTTGTTCAGCCCCGAGGCTCGACAGTTGCTCAACAGCACCTTGACACCTTTAGCTATCGAGATTTACTAAAAACAGATTTTGAAATTTTGTTTTGATTCCAATCTGTAGATGTGTCTTTGGGTCTTCTTTTCTTCTAACCCTAGACATATAAAAGGATTATTTTAAGGGTCAAAAAAGTAGACACAAGTTGTACAAGCATTGTTCAAGCAAGTTGTGACTTGAGACAAAAGTTCTGCCCTCGTTCATCTCTTTTGTGAAGAAGTTGCTCTGTCTTTACACCATAGGGTTTTGTAACCAAGCATCTTCTTGATCTTCATTGTGTGGATGAATTGAAGAATTTTGCAGCCAACAACTTTCTTTAGTTGGTGATTGAAGTCGCGTACTGGGATTTCCGTAATTGGTTAGTTACGTATTGGGAGCCATGTATCAAAAGGAGAAATTGCCACTACAGAATAAGTCCAATTGGGTATTGGGGTAAGGGTTCAACTGTAAGTTAGTATAAGGTACTGAGATTCCTTTACTTGTAACCGATTCTTGTGATAATAGTGGAATTTCAGGAGTGGTGACTTTAAAATCACCTGGTGGGATTTTTGCCGTGTAGGTTTTCCTCATTCGAAAACAAATTATCGAGTCATTTAATTTCTGCTGCATACTTAGTTTAATTGGTGATTTGTTTGTGCTACCACACGCTTTGCATGTTAATTTGATTAATTAATAACTTGACTAATTAATCAACTTAATCCATCACTAAGGTCAATACGTGTTTGGCCTATCAACACGTATATACTCAGCTTAGAAATAGTGAAAGTATTGCTAATTTGGAGTGTGGACAGCATAATCTTATTCTGCTTTCAATTTGTGGTGCAACAATTGGCTTCTCTCTTGATATTGCGCGGTTTGAATGGGTTGTCAATCATTCTAGACTCAACTTTTTAAGAGCCTGATTATTTTTTTTTCCATCTGTAAAGCAGGCCAGGTAGCTAATGGTGTTGCTCAAGGGATGAGGGTGTAACATATAAACAAAAGCTAAAAGCTCTCAAGTCCCTTCAAACTTTTCCTGAACTCCACGAACCTACATAAGCTACTCTTTACTATAATAGCTAAACCTTAAACTACTGGAATCAATTAACATTTGTTTCACGAGAACCTACATACCCTACATTTTTTTTCAATGTTTTCCCTTTCATATAAAGAATAAGAACAATCCAGGCATTACCTTGTAAACAGGGCCAAAACCACCCTCTCCAAGCTTGTTGGCACTTGAGAAGTCATTTGTAGCTACTTTGATGGTGGAAAGGCTGAGTGCTTTCGGTTAGGATCATTGCTGTCAAGATTTTCAGAATCTAATGTATTGTTTACTGGCTGTCGCTGAGATGGAATTCTGTTGTCTAAAATCATCATGCCTGCAACAAAAATTGGAAAAAGAAGAAAGAAAAATCATTAATCTTATTATCATACTAAAGAGAAACGCTCTGTTAATGAGTAGAAATTTTCTGCATATTGGTTTGAGAGAAGATTACATTGTGTACATGTATATATAGGGAAGAATCTACAACCTAGAGGAAAGGTCGAACCAATCCCTATAATCAGCTTCTAATTGATACAAATCAATCTCTGGAATCATGGGATAGATGGGCTGAGAATCTAGTGCTGAAATCTAGGCTAATCAAGGCAACCAAGCAAGTCTGGAAAACACTCAACAGCATCCCCATCCCCCGGGAAACTAATGGAGAGTGAACGCACCACTAGTTTGTTGCAAAGTAGAAGGAAACGATAGGAAACCAATCCCTTCGTGAAGATCTTTGTAGTCTGATTTTCTATAGGAACAAGTTGCCCTTCAAGAGTAGTGATTAGATCATGAATGAAATGATAATCTACCTCGATGTGTTCTATGTGATCATGAAAATACTGGATTAGCAGCAATACAAGTAGCATCGATGTTGTTATAGTAGAGAAGGCAAGGATCCTGGATGGAGACTTGTAGTTCACATAGCCCAATTTGCATCTGAGAAGGCATCTAATGTGAGTGAAGAGCAGGCTTGAGGTGGATGCCAAGGTCAATAGTGCCTTTGATATATCAAAGTATCTGCTTCATAGCCTGTAAGTGCACAGTGGTGGGAGAATGCATGGACTGGTAAGCTTAATTTAATTGCACAAATGATATCAGGGCGAGTCATCATTAGGTTTGAGCCCAATTTGCTTGTATAAGGAGGGATCAGATAATGTCACCATTACACAGAGAAAGCTTGGAGACAATTGAAACTGGTGTAGAGCAATTATTGGCCTCTAACATGGATGTTCATGCAAGGAGAGTGAGCCTACTTGGATTGAGAAAGGTGAAATCTTGTTGAAGTGCGCTTGGCTTCAATGCCTAAAAAATAGTGTAGATCACCCGAGTCCTTCATGGCAAACTATTGATTATTAAGATGAATGAACGACTAAAGAAAGGAGGAACAACTGCCAGTTAGGATAATGTCGTCAACATAGAGAAGGAGAATCATGATGCTAGCCGAGGATCGAACGAGAAACATGCTAGAGCCAGCCCTACTGCATATAAAGCCATAATGAAGGAGAAAGGCACTGAATCTCTAACACTAGGCTTATGAAGCCTATTTGAGGCCACAAATGGCCTTATGAAGGCGACAAAAATGAGTAAAGGATGAGGAGTCACAAAACCGCCGAGGTTGTTCAATATAAACTTCTCAAGAAAGCACGCCATGGAGAAAGGCATCTTTTATATCAAGTTGCTGAATGGGCCAATGATGGGCGAGGGCGAGTGATAGAACTATGCGGATGGTGACTGGCTTCACTACCATACTAAAGGTTTCTATAAAGTCCACAGCTTCTTGTTAATTATAGCACTTGGCAACAAGATGAGCTTTATATACCTTTTAATGGGACTATTGGATTTCTTCTTAACTTTATAAACCCCTTTAAAGCCAAGAATGTTCATAGAGGGATGATGAGGGACAAGGGACTAGGTACTATTTGAAAGGAGTGTATTGAACTCATGTTACATAGCAACACACCAATTGGGGTCTTTGAAGGCCTAATGATAGGTGGCAGGCTTAGTTTTAATGGTTCATATAATTTATTTTTTATCAAAAAATGGAAAAAGCTCACCTAAGCTTACTATTTGCTTCTTCAAAAAGCACTAGAAAAGCATCCCCGAGGTAAGCTTCACTAAATGAGTTTCGCTTCGACCAAGTGAAGCACTTGGAGCTTAAGGCTTTGAGCTTTGAGCTTTAACCGCTCTTATGTGCATTTTTAACAACATGGGTATTTATAGGTAAGAATCTACAACCTAGCAGGAAAGGTCAGACCTATCACTCTAATAAGTTCCTAATTGATCCAAATCAAATCACTTAAATATATCAAATCTCTAGAATCATGGGATAGATGGCAGAAATTAAGGCTAATCAAGGCAGCCTGGAACTCACCTAACAGTTAACACATACTAACAAATAGAAATGCTCTTCAATATCATGTTATTACAGGTGAAGCATTACAGTTGAGGATACTTACCTTTTGACTTTAGTACTCTGCCTCGTATGTAATACATCATGAAGGCTAGAATGATAATGATTAAAGCCGTCGGAAGCATAATTATCAACAGTAATCTTCGCTTTTTTTTTGGACCATTATCTTCCTCTTGAGCTGTCAATGTAGTCCAGTACATAAATCAACATCTCTCATTGAAATCAATAAAATTATTGCACCTAGATTTCACTAAGTTCTTCAACATTGTATTAAGAAAAAAAAAAAAATAGAAGATACCTTCTATAGAAAATTTTACAAAAACTAGTATTTACGAAAGACGCATAAAATAAGCTGAAGAATCTTCCGACCCTCCCCACTTTATGGCAACTCTAACCAAAAAAAAAAAAAAACATTGCTTGTCTTATAAGCTCAAAAAATAAAAATCTTAAATATAGGATTGGGAAAAAAAAATCATAACAAGTGGGTTAGTCTCAAACTTGGTTGAAGATACTTGAATTGGACGCAAGCACTCTATTAGATGTCTAACAGAATCGTCTGCATTCTGCTACATAAAGAGTTTCATCCAAGATGACAGGGTGATGGAATTTCTATTCTCCCACTAATTTTTAATAATTATGATCAAATTCTTAAGGCCAATTAAGGACTTAATATTTGCTTCATTCAAGCTTAGCAATTCTGACAAGCAAGCCAATTACAGTGCCACAAGCATCAAGGCTAGGCTCAACAGCTACTACTTGGCGCACAAGTGAGACAAACAGAAATGAGTGGAAGGATGATTCTTGTACAGCACTGGCATCAACGTCAACGTGGCAGAGATATTGTGATGTTTGTAATGTTGGGCTTTGTAGAGCCTAGTTGTGTTTGATCCGTGACCGTTTTGTAGAATCCCGTGCGCAGGATATAGAAAAAACATTATTTTGGTGATTAGAGTTTTTTCTGTTGTCTTGTGAGAGAGAAAAGAGACTGTAGCGGCACTTTGTATTTTTTTCCTGCTAATAGTGAAATCTCTGTAACTCCGTGAACGTAGGCAAATTACGGAATCATGTAAATACTGTCTTTTGTGTGTGATTATTTTTTTTTAGCGCGTGTTTTCTCTATTCTCTATTTCTCACAGATTGGGAATTTCGTGGTAATTTCCCTACAACTGATATTTGAGCCTAAAGTTAGGTTCGAGTGGGAGCAATGGCAGAGGAAGTAGGAAAGGCATCTAGAATAGAAAAGTTCGATAACACAGACTTTGCATATTGGAGGATGGAGATTGAAGATTATCTCTATGGGAAGAAATTGAATTTGCCTCTTTTGGGGACAAAACTTACGACTATGAAGGATGAGGAATGGGCTCTTCTTGACAGACAAGTATTGGGAGTTATCAGGTTAACGCTGTCTAAGTTTGTTGTACACCATGTTGTAAAGGAGAATACCAAAGTAGATCTGGTGAAGGTTTTGTCTGGTATGTATGAAAAGCTGTCAGCAAACAATAAGGTGCATCTGATGAAGAAACTGTTCAATCTGAAGATGGCAGAGAACGCATCAGTAGCACAACATCTGAATGAATTCAACATTATCACAAATCAATTGTCATCTGTAGAAATTGATTTTGATGATGAGATCTGTGCACTGATTGTTTTGGCTTCTTTGCCAAACAATTGGGAGGCAATGAGGATGGTAGTAAGCAATTCCACTAAAAAAGAAAAGCTGAAGTACAATGATATACAAGATTTAATTCTAGCTAAGGAGATTCACAGAAGAGATGCAGGTGAAACCTCAGGATCTAATTCTACCCTAAACCTTGAGTTAAAAGGCATAGGCAATGATAAAAATTCAAATCGGGGCAAATCAAAATCTAGAAATTCTAATCAGAACAGAAGTAAATCTAGATCAGGCCAACAAGTACAATGCTGAAACTGTGGGAAAACAGGTCATTTTAGGAGGCAATGCAAAAGTCCTAAGAAGAAGAATGAAGATGATTCTGCAAGTGATTTTGGTAAGGTGTATTTGGCTGATGGTACAGCCTTGAATGCTGTAGGTATAGGAGATGTTCGGATATTATTGCCTAATGGGTCTATTTGGTTATTGGAGAAGGTTCGACATATTCCTGACCTAAGGAGGAATTTGATTTCTGTTGGACAACTTGATGATGAAGGGCATGCAATACTATTTGTTGGTGGGACTTAGAAGGTTACAAAGAGAACTAGAGTATTGGTTTGTAGAAAGAAGATTGATACTCTCTATATGACCTCAAGTTCAAGAGACATAGTTGCAGTTGCTGAAGCAAGTACTGACACAAGCCTATGACATCGCAGACTTGGTCACATGAGTGAGAAAGGGATGAAGATGCTTCTGTCAAAAGGAAAATTACCAAAATTGAAGTCCATTGATTTTGACACGCGTGAAAGCTGCATCTTAGGAAAGCAGAAAAATGTGAACTTCTTAAAAACTAGCAAGACACCAAAGGCTAAGAAATTGGAGTTAGTACACACTGATTTGTGGGGCCCTTGTCTGGTTGCATCCCTTGGAGGTTCAAGGTACTACATCACTTTCATTGATGACTTAAGTAGAAAGGTATGGGTATATTTTCTAAAAAATAAATCTAATATATTTGACACTTTTAAGAAGTAAAAGGCCATGGTTGAGACAAAAATAGGTTTGAAAGTAAAATGTTTAAGGTTAGACAATGGAGGAGAGTACATAGATGGAGAATTCAGTGAATATTATGTTACACAAGGAATTAGGATGGAGAAGACCATTCTTGGAACACCACAGCAGAATGGTGTGGTTGAGCACATGAACAGAACTCTCAAAGAGCGTACTAGGAGTATGAGGTTGCATGCTGGACTACAAAAAACTTTCTGGGCTGATGCTGTTAGCACTGCAGCTTACTTGATAAACCGAGAACCATTAATTCCTACGTAGTTCAGATTTCCTGAGAAGGTTTGGAGTGGCAAAGAGGTAAAGTTTTCCCATTTAAAAGTTTTTAGTTGTGTTTCTTATGTTCATATTGATTCTGATGCTAGTAGTAAACTTAATGCAAAGTCTAAAATATGTTTTTCATTGGCTATGGTGATGAGAAATTTGGCTATAGGTTTTGGGATGAACAAAACAGGAAATTCATCAGAAGTAGAAATGTGATATTTAATGAACATGTTATGTATAAAGATAGGTCAACTGTAGTGCTAGATGTTACAGAGATAGATCAAAATAAATATGAGTTTGTCAACTTAGATGAATTGACTGAAAGTACTATCCAGAAAATGGGTGAAGAAGATAAGGAGAATGTAGATTCATAGGTAGATCAAAGTATATTTGTAGCTAAAGTCCACAGATCTTCCAGGACCATTAAACCTCCACAGTGTTATTCACTAGCTCTAAATTATCTCCTGTTGATTGATGGTGGTGAGCCAGAGTGTTATGATGAAGCCTTACAAGATGAGAATTCAAGCAAGTAGGAGTTAGCCATGAAGGATGAGATGGATTCCTTATTGAGGAATCAGACATGGGAATTGACTGAATTTCTAGTAGGAAAGAAGGCTTTGCATAACAAGTGGGTATACAAAATAAAGAATGAGCATAATGGTAGCATACGTTACAAGGCCAGATTAGTTGTTAAAGGGTTCTAGCAGAAGAAAGGCATTGACTACTTAGAGATATTTTCTCGAGTTGTGAAGATGTCAACAATTAGATTGGTACTAGGAATAGTGGCTACAGAAAATTTATATCTTGAGCAATTAGATGTGAAGACAACATTCATTCATGGTGACTTGGAGAAAGACATTTACATGATTCAACTAGAAAGGTTCATTGTTCAGGGATAAGAGAATCTAGTCTGCAAACTGAAAAAGAGCTTGAATGACCTAAAACAAACTTCTAGACAGTGGTACAAGAAGTTTGACAGTTTTATGCATAGAATTAGGTTCAAGAGATGTAAAGCTGATCACTGTTGCTATGTTAAATTTTTTGACAATTCTTACATTATTTTACTATTGTATGTGGATGATATGCCCTTTGCAGGGTCTAGCATTGAGAAGATTAATAATCTGAAGAAACAATTGTCAAAATAGTTTGCAATGAAGGATTTGGGAGCTGCAAAGCAAATCCTTAGTATGAAAATCATTAGAGACAAGACTAATGGTATATTGAAACTTTCACAATCAAAGTATGTGAAGAAAGTTCTTAGTAGATTCAACATGGATGAAACTAAACCAGTGAGCACACCCTTAGGTAGTCATTTCAAACTAAGCAAAGAACAGTCATTGAAGGCAGAAGAAGAAAGGGACTATATGAGCAAGGTACCCTATGCCTCAGCTATTGGCAGCTTGATGTATGCTATGATGTGTACAAGGCCAGACATTGCATATACAATGGGAGTTGTGAGCAGATTCATGAGTAGGCTAGGAAAGCAGCATTGAGAGGCAGTCAAGTGGATTTTGAGATATCTAAGGGGTTCATCAGATACATGTTTTTGCTTCACAGGTGCAAGTTTGAAACTACAGGGTTATGTAGATGTTGATTTTGCTGGTGATATTGATAGTAGAAAGAGTACTACTGAGTTTGTATTTACTTTAGGTGGTACAGCTATATCTTAGACCTTAAATTTGTAAAAGATAGTTACTTTGTCTACTACAGAAGCTGAGTATATTGTAGCAACTAAAGCTGGAAAAGAGATGATTTGGCTACATGGCTACTTAGATGAATTGGGTAAGAAGCAAGAGATGGGCATTCTACAAAGTGACAGCCAGAGTGCAATTTTTCTTGCTACAAGTTTAGCTTTTCATTTAAATTTGAAGCATATATAGACAAAATACCATTTTATCCGATACCTTGTTAAAGATAGACTGATAATACTTGAGAAGATTTGTGGATCTAAGAACCCGGCAGACATGTTGACTAAGGGTGTCACTATTGAGAAGCTGAAGCTGTGTGCAGCTTCAGTTGACCTTCTATCTTGAGGACAAGAGGATGAGTTGCAGGGATGAGGGATTGTTTTTGGAAAATAGCAGCTGATGTTGGTGATTGAACTGGTCTCCAAGTGGGAGATTTGTTAGGCTTTATGGAGTCTAATTGTGTTTGATCCGAGACCATTTTATAGCCCATTGTGAATCCTGTGTGCAGGATATAGAAAAAATGTTATTTTGGTGATTAGGGTTTTTTTCTGTTGTTGTCGTGTGAGAGAGAAAAGAGACTGTAGCCACACTTTGTATTTTTTTCCTGATAATAGTGAAATCTCCGTAACTCCGTAGACATAGGCAAATTACAGAACCACATAAATATTGTCTTGTGTGTGTGATTATTTTTCTTTGGTGTGTGTTTTCTCTATTTTCTGTTTCTCACAGGTTGGGAATTTCGTGGTAATTTCCCTACATGTAAGACAGCCTATAGGGATGATTATACCCTCTTGATATAAGAAATGTGAGGTTAATGAAACATGAACAAAAATACAAAGCGTGATGAACGGGTTTGTTCCTGAGGGTCCCCATTTGGTACAACTTACTTTTTGGAGTTTTTTGTTTTTGGCTTGAAAATGGGGTTGTTTGAAAATACTATTACTAGAAAAAAAGTGAAGATTTCTATTAACTATATAAAAAGAGGCAATGCCTCTACAGTATTTTTTGGTTTAGTATAGTTGTTTGTCTTTTTGTGAAGCCAAAACGGTTCATTTGGCTGAAACGTGAAAACCAAATAAAAAAGAAAAGAAAAAGAAAGCAGAGATAGAGAGCAAGAGGGCTATTCTAGAACTCTCTCTGCCTTTCAACCTCTGTTTTTCTCTTTTTCTCTCTTTCTCACTTCTTCTTCTCTTTACCCGAATTTTTTTTCTTCTTTCTTTTCCTCCCAAACCACTGATTTGTACTTGATTCAACTCCTTCACAACCCAGCCTCAGCACCAATCTCTTTCTACTAATCCAAAGCAACAAAAAAAATTTGAAACCCAATAACATTTGCAGTCGATCTGCATGAGAGAAGAACCACAAAAAAAAAAAAAAATAGAGAGGGCTTTTCAACTATTATAAGAATCAAACGTTTGGTTTAAGGCTTTGGTTTTTCTCTCAACTCATACCACATGTGTTTACCTTCTCTAAATTTATCTTCTTTATGATTTCCTTGATTTCTTCTTTTGATTTGCTAATACGGGTATTTTGGGTTTCTTTTCTTCTAAACTGCTGAGTGTGGAGTTGTGTGTGCGTGGGTTTCTCCTTTGTAAGGTGAGAAGATATTGAAAGAGGGAGAGAAAAACAAATCATAAAGAAAGGGGATTTGGTTCCATTTTGGTATTTTCAGCTAACACACTATAGGTAAGTGCTCTCTATCTCTCTCTCTCTCTCGAATTTTTTTCTTCTTTCTTTTCCTCCTAAACCACCGATCTGTACTTTGATTTCAACTCCTTCACAACCCATACCGATCTCTCTCTACTAATCCAGATCAACAAAAAATTTGGAGCCCAAGAACAATTGCCGCTGATCTGCATGAGAGAAGATCCAAAAAAAAAAAGAGGTCAAAGCCTCAAACGTTGTTTATGATCTCTGTTGGTTGGTGGATGTGCGAGAGATAGATGCTTGCAGGTTTGAAACTCTGTTTTATTTACTTACTTTTGGTTTCTACTACTACAAAATCATGGTTCCTGTGAAAATTGGGGACAAATGGAAGGAAATTAAGGATTTTTTGTGTGAAAGTTTGGTTTTTTACTCAGATGGGTTAGAATATTTAGTGTTATATTTAGATTAAATGAATGAAAGTCTGGATATTTGCTCAGGTTGAATTTGTGTTGTGTTTGCTATTTGTAGATGTTCTCCTTTGCAATTATCTCTGCGCATGAGATTGAAAGTTTGGATTTTTTTTTACTCAGATTAAATAATTTTTGTATGTTAATATTTGCTAGAAGGTGTTCTTTTTTCATATCATGTATGTAATTATATATGTATGTATATGAATGAAATTTTGGGGTTATTTTTATTTTTTACTCATATCCTATGAATTTTATGTATGCAGGCGTTCTTTCTGGGGAGTGGGATTGGTTTTATATAGATAAATCACTGTAATGGTCAGTAGAATGCCTTTTTGGTTTTTGGAGGTAAAGAGATTAAAGGCTCTATCTCTGATCTGAAGGGGCCCTATGGTTTACCCCAAGCCTTGGTCAGTTGTAGTTTTGGCTAACAATCCAGTAAGGTCCTTAAGAAGGCACAAGGTAAAAAAAAATTGTGACCTATTCTTTATATTTTCATGGTTCTGTTAAATGTTATAGGCTTTTGAGGATTTTAGATTTATAGGTTTCTGTTTTTGTTCACACTGACAGTCATCAAGCAAAGGTTTGTGATTCCAATGCTACAACAAAGCAAGGGTGAGTTGTATTTTTTGTGTTTGCTTTAATTTCAAGTTTAAATGCTTAAAACTTTTAATATATGAAGAAGGGGCTTGGTTTTTATCGTGTATAACTAATTGTTTAGATTTTATTTGATACTAGTCGCTAACCTATGTGATGCACGGGAATAGCTATTGGATGATTTTCAAGGGGGAAAAAAGTAATGTTGTTTTATTTATTAGTTTTTTTTTTTTTTTGTGAAAAGGAATAAGAGACATAATGTTGCGCCTCTAATTTAGTTTGTGTTGTATATATAGGTATATACAAAATAAGTTGTAATATACACCAAAATGTGCTTATTGAAATATCATAACTATTCAAATTCGATATACCAAAAGGTACCTATTGAAAGGTCATAACCCTTCATATTGGATATATATTAAAGG
Organism: Castanopsis chinensis; assembly: GCA_032878915.1. Taxonomy (NCBI): domain Eukaryota; kingdom Viridiplantae; phylum Streptophyta; class Magnoliopsida; order Fagales; family Fagaceae; genus Castanopsis; species Castanopsis chinensis. The sequence continues at coordinate 15,207,807 of JAVQMG010000121.1, forward strand.
TACCTCTTGAACGAAAAGGTGCCTATTAAGTGAAATTGTGCCTATTGATAAAAAAATGTGCATATTGAATGAAAAAGGTGTCTGTTGAAGGGTTATAATTCTTTAAGTATAAATAGCGGTTCATATTCATTTGGTAACTTATTCTCAACTTCTTCTCTTTCATCTTTCTTAGAAACACAAGAAACCTATGAGTGTTTTCCAAAATTGCTATTTGTAATTCTTTTTTCTTTTTTTTGTTAAATAGTGAAAAGATCTTGGAATGAAGCTACTCCAACGGTAGCAACAGTAATACTAAATGATTTCTTCATTTGGTAACTTCTTCTCAACTTGTTCTCTTTTATCTTTCTTAAAAATACAAGATATATGTGGGTCTTTTCCAAAATTGCTCTTTGTAAATTGGTTTTTTTGGTTAAATAGTAAAAAGGTGCAATGCACGGTAAAAGCTACATAATGCGTTTTGATGCAAATATCTCTTTTTTTTTAACACAATGCATAGCAAACACATAAAATGCTTAGAAATAGGAGATGATATTAATAATATACTATATGTTGCATGTCAATTTAAGAGTCCCGTATGACAGAACTGAATTTAAAATGAAATAAAATCTAAAACAACATAGACCAAAGTGAATGAAACTTATATTTTATTAATCATATGAGATCCCATAAAGATGAACAACACTATTTTAAAGCACTAAAAATTATAGCTTTCATTCCTCTTAGGGAAAAAATGATATAAGAGTCATTAACCTCTATTTTTAAGGGATAAAGTTTTAATAAGTTCAAATATGTGAATCAGGAAAAATGGTGAATATAATTTTTTTTTTTTCATAACAGTAGAAGAAGTTGTTTTAAATGTGTGACTACAATTTTTCTTAAAAAGTTTAAAATTCTGTTAAATGGCTTAACTTATGAATTGATGACAGATTGCACCATTTCATCTTAATATCACAAATTGCCCTTCAAAAACCCATGCAATGCTTTACCTACATGACACATACTCACATTTGCTTCGAGTCAAACTCAAGATGGAATTGATGAAACCTAACTAATATTGACTTTTGCCAATGGAATCAGTGCGGTATATAAGCATAACTGATATAGTGAAATTATGAGACAAACTTAACATCAGGATCAATACAAAGTAACTGTAATCATCTTTAACATTTGAACTCTCTAATGCAAACCCATATCCAAATAATAAAATAAAATGATTAAAAAAAAAAAAAGCAATGCAGAGTAAGAGGAGCAAAATCCAACACACCGTATTGTCTCCCACTAAGTGAAAAAGTTCCAATTTCCGTTTCTGCAGCCTGCCAAACAGAGAGAACGTGACCAATACCAGGAAGTTGAAAACACCATGATTGGAAATGGAAATGGAAAAAAAGGTGGTGGTGGAGACGATGAGAATGCAGAGTAGGGAATAGGGTAAGGAACGTGAAAGGTTATAATGCAGTTTTAAGAGAGAGAGAGAGAGAGAGAGAGAGAGAGAGAGAGAGAGAGAGAGAGAGAGAGAGAGAGAGAGTTTGTGTATGTTTAAAATAATGAAGGGATACGAATGATTTTTATATGTTATAAAATTGATCTAGAACGTTGCTATTTTGTAACAACTATCCAAGAGAAGCTATCACTGAAACGTTTATCTTATTCCTCCAAATGAAAAGATATAATGTTTCGGTGTTTTTAAATGTAAATGTGGCATTAATTTATGTAGCCACGTGGTGCAATGAGAAGTGGTCAATAAAAAGTCAAACGTTTCGGTTATTAGTTATTATATAGATATATAGATATAGATAAAAAAGATTTTACTATTTGAGCTACGTAATATAGATAGATAGAGATATAGCGCTTATATATATATATATATATAAGAGATTTTACTATTTGAGTTACGTAATATTATGTAGCAAAGATATAGATATCTTTCCTATGTAATATCTTTTTCTAAGATATCACCACGACAAATGGCAAGCCCATATACTATATTTGTACCGTAACCTTTTGTGCTTATTGCAAAACCAGTGGAAGGGATTTCATAGGAAAGATAAGGTAAAAGTTCATTCAAATTTGTATCATAATGGTCATTGATTGTGGAATTTACCCAAACCAAGTATTAACCCAAACGAAAATTCAACCAAAGCTACAAGAGAGAGAGAGAGAGAGGATTTTGTGACGTAAAATTTAAAAAATACAATACCAAAACATATATTAAAAAAAAACTATCAACCTTAATCAAAATTATAAGAAAGAACAAAAATCCACGAAGAGAGAGAGAGAGAGAGAGAGAGCACTCACAGTTTTTTCATAGGAAAAATATGGATTCAATGAGAGAAATGATATCAAATTTATACAAAAGTAAAATGGGGGAGAAGAAGAGTCAAAATATAAGGAAAAAGTTGATTAAGTGTAACGGTAAAGAAGAGGGTAGTGGGGAGATGAAGAGCCAAAAAGGGAGGGGAAAGGTTGGAGGAAGTGGAAAGGTTGGAAAAAATGTAATAGTAAATGTGGACTCATAAGAGGGTAGTGGGGAGATGAAGAGCCAAAAAGGGAGGGGAAAGGTTGGAGGTAGTGGAAAGGTTGGAAAAAATGTAATAGTAAATGTGGACTCATAGGGAGAAGAAGATGTATTTTTAATTATTATTTTTTTTAATTTTTAAGAATATGGAGAATATAAGATTTAAAAGAGAGAAAAAAAATTAAAAAATAAGTGAATGATGTGGCCGCTGATGTGGCTCAACGAGAGCGAAGCAACAATAATTTCTACGCTTCAGCTTTTAGTAATATATAGATGAGTAGGAATGACTTTGTGTAATTGAACAATCATCTTGACTCAACCAATGGATGAATTATTGTCTCTTTGGTTTATTTGAGAAAATATATTGTGAAACAAATTTATGAAATTATTTTGAGGTTTTTTGGTTTGAAATATTTTTTTAGTGTTCAATGATTTGAATGGATGTGATGCTTTAATTTTTAATTTGTTTTGGAAAATGGGTTGTCGTAAGGTGTTCCTCTTCCATTTGAATAGTTGTTTGAGATAATGTTTGCAGTTTACACAAATGCAGTGGTGAATTTGTAATTGAACAGTTATGTATAGCGATTTTGTTGTGAGAGGTGTTAGTTAGATACTTAATATCTTTGTGATAATTTGGGGTTTTTAAATGAGTACTTGGATTGAAAAGGCTTATCATTGAGATAATATGATAATGTTACAAGCATTTTAACCTGATAGTTGTCAATTATATCATAGAAAATTTAATTTGTATTAATTATGCTATAGAAAAATAGTTTTTTTCATTTTTATTTTATATATATATTTGAATTTATTAGATCCTTCAAAATTTGTTGTTTTTATTCTTCTTTTTCTAAAAAATTGTGTGTACTTGATTAATCAATAATAATATGCCTTTGTCATGATTTACTAAATTGTGAGAACAATATGATTTTTTTTCTTTTCTTTTTAAGGATTGCTATTGAGAAGTTAGATGTTTTAAGAAATTGAAGACCAACATTACCAATGAGCTCAATGCCAGGCACAAAAGGGTTCTAATTTTTCTTTGATTATTTTGTCCTTATATTTAAAACTCAACAGACCCCCATATTCAATGAGACCTAAATTTGGCACACTTCTTTTGCTAAAACTTTGGATAATACCCTTATTATGATTTATCAGAAACCTCTACCCTTAATTGTGGCCAAGCAATATGATCATTGTTTGATTCTTTATCTTTATAGCTTTGCTTGTAGTTGTATATTCTTGTTGTTTATACTTTTTACTCTCCATTGTCTCTAATATTTTCTTTGTTATATGAGTTAGCGGTTTTCTATGAGTCCCACTAAAGGATATGTCACTTTTGTCATTTTTGAAGGTAAAATAGCACTATCCTTACAATTTTTAGGTTGTTCACTAAAGGATATGTGTTATTTTTTATTTTATCAATTTTTGAATGCGTGTCAAGTGTTTGCTTGACTTTTGAATTAATCAAACATACTGTTACTCTTAACCTTTTAAGTTTTAACTCTCTAATTCTTTCCTCCTTTCCAGGCTGTTTCTTTGGTTAAACCAATCTAGAAGCCTGAACATGTAGCAAAGAGGTTGATGTAAGAAGCTTATCAAAAAGTTTGTGTAGGATCAAGGAGATTCCTCTCACAGTAGATGTGGAAGCACCCTTGGCTTGATACTAAGGTTTGGTTTTCTACAAGAGTGGAAGATGAAGTGCAATAAAATCAAGTGGTTCACAATGATAGAAAATCTTAGTGTTGTGCTAGATATAAACAAACTCGTTAGAATTTGAATGTGTATTACATACTATCACCTTGTAGCATAGAGCTGCATCTGAAAGCTTAGTTTCTATATTGATTGAATTTAGCTAGAAAATATGCCTTTGTTTGAATTTGTAAAGAACCATTGGCTATGATTACAAGGTAGACATATTACTTGGTACATTGGTAGCGGATGTGTCTAACTATATTTGGTACCGATACTTTGTCAAGGAATTTTAAATTTCATCAATGATTAGCTACAATCCTGTTATCTTCTTCTTTTATGGGGTCTTTGGGTTGACAACAAATATTATTGTGGGATTCTAAGGACTTATTTTTACTACACGTATTGCTAATACAAATGGATTAAAATGCTATTTTGGATTGGTTAGTTGCCCATTCCACTTTCAAATTTTTACACTAATATAGACAATGGGATGAAAATTGAAAATTTAATACCAAAATAAAGTATTAAATTTCAATTTTAAAGTTCAGGATATATTTTCAAATACCCAATGTACTGGCAAGCACGTGCCTTGCACGTGCTGCCCTAACTAGTTATAGTTCGAAAAAGTGCAGTTTGAAAGCACTTTTGCCAAAAGGGCCCGTTCACTTAGTTGTAGCAAAAATGTATTATGATGAGTAACCTACTTTGTGGGCACTTGCATAAAAATTTTCCCTTTTGTATTCTTCCATCTCTAAAGAAACAGATTCACAGAACGAAGTTGTAGAAGGATTTGTAATGTGAATTCATGGACTAGTGTTTGGGAAGGACAAAATACAACCATGTAAATTTCTAATGGTACCTGCCTGAGAAAGCATCCAATTATCATCATTGCTGACCAGAAACACATTGTAACCACGTAGATTCTTCTGCTTGGCATAAGAAATCTTAGCTCTGATAGACTCCACATCATCGAAATTAATCCAAGTCGATCCTATAATGCAGTAATTCATAACAAAAGTTGCATTGAATATTGTTTTAGCATTATAACCTCGAATGTACGACTTGATGTACTTGTAACTCATGGATCCATCTGCTGTTTCAGCCCGCCCTGACAATGGTGCACCAATAGCATTCTCTTTGGGATTCACAAGTGTCCAAGCATAGCCCTGGTAAGGCAAACCAGAAACCAGCTTGTTAGGTGGAAATCCTTTAGCCAACCACTCTCTTATACCATAATCAGTGTTCACATTGCTTGATGGATCATACAAAACAGCATGAGCATGAATAAATTTCTCATTTAGTGTTAGATGATAGTCATATGCCACAACATGTGCCCAATCCATATTTCTTTGTATTGAGCCAATTGGGTAACTCCCCAATTCAAAACTTGGTAAGTAATAAAGGGCCATCGTCAATATTAATTTTGACTCGCTCGAGTTTTTTAACTCAGAATCCACAGCAGCTCGCCATTCATCCAACAGAATTCCCATACTGGTCATATCGGAGGCAGTGTTAGGCCAAAGCCAAAATAAGTCCATGCCTTGAAATCCATATTGCCTTGCAGTTTTTATTGAGGATTCAATGAAAGACTTTCTGTAAGAAGATTGGTTAAGCATTGAAGACAATACTGAAGTATTAACTTTCTCACCCATTATGGCTTTAGCAGTTGTAGCTTGTCCATTCCAGATAGATAAAAGTGTGATAACTGATGGGTTCTTACTTTTGACAATGTTCGTGAAGCTAGAAAAGTATTGTTCCTGCTCTAGGGGAATGGAAAGCTGGTAGGTGGTGGAGCTGACATTAGCAAAGGCACATATAAGGTGTGTAAACAGGGCAGAATTTATGTCAGGAATCGGGGATTCACTGCTAGCATCCAGTAACCAGCTTTAGTCCAAGGTTGAGCAGTACAACAGTGCAATTGATAGGAAAGGATGGAAATGAAGATGAGGAGGATGATAATCTTGGAATCCATGGAGAGAAATTAAGCTAGTTGATATCTTTTATCAAAAAAGCCTACATGTGGAAGAAGTTGTGGAATCTTTTTTGATATGGTGAAGTTGCGGAATCTGAATGCACCCAATAAAATAAAGTTGTGGACAATGCAAGCATGTAGAGAAGTCCTGCATACAAAAGCGAATTGTAAGAGGAAACGATTACAAATTATTACATGTGTGAAAGATGGGCAACTTGTAGTGTATTCTTTTTTACTTTTTTTTTTTTTTTAATTATTTATAAAATAATCAAAGTTTAAAATGAAAAAAAAAAAAAAATCAGACACAGTCTATAATTGGGGAAGTACGAAGTAGACCACAAAAAGTGAGGTAGAAAAATTTTATTCATTGCAAGCACAAATTTAGTAGCAAGATTGTTTTGCTTTAGCCAAGGAAATGAAATGTTTTGGAACTACCGAGGTATCATTTTAGGATTACCGTTATTTATGTAATTACATACATATACACACACACATATATATATGTTTTATATGTATTTATGTATGTATTTATATGTTTATAACATATTATTTAAAATCCACACATTTTATAAGCTTAAATTTTAGTCGAAGTACACTAACCCAATGTATTAGCTTAATAACATGTTTTTATTTTTTTATTTTATAACAGTTTTTATTATCTAAAAACAGATCATATTTTGAAATTCTCACTAAGAGCTATAGAAAACTAATTATGCCACAGAGAGAGAGAGAGATGTGAAAAAATATTTTTAATAATTTTAGTTATTTTTTATCTAGTAAAGGTTTATAATAGTTTTATATAATGACTTGTATTCTTAAATGTTGGGGATTATTTTTATTTTTATTTTTTGATCAGATGATGGGGCTTATTTAAATTGGACTAGACTGACTAGTCCAATTATTTGGCATTTATTAGCTACATCATTGGTGAATGTGGAAAGAAGGGAGCAAGCCTAAATAATATCTAATGTTAGGGGAGCTTATCAAAAATTTGAAATTTTAAGAAAAAATAACCAAAAGTATTCCAAATTTTAAGATTACAATTTGCAATTTATTCTAAATTAAATAAAAAATTAATCACAGAATAATAAATAAAAAAATAGAGTCCAGCAGTGTATAAATATTTATATTTTATAACCAGCAGATTATATAAATGTATAGGCCACACATAGATATAATCCCAAGCAATAAAGATACTGGTGACATAGAGAATGGCCATAAAGTGGAAAGTGAAAAGAAACTCTTTCCAATGAAAAACAACCGCAGCACAAAGTTATTCCCATAGGAGCATATCAAAAACTTGAAATTTTAAGGGAAAAAATCAAAAGTATTCCAAAATTTAAGGTTCCAATTTATTCTAAATTAAATTAACAATCAATCACACTATATATATATATATATATATATATATATATTTTGTAAGGACACGACTCAAGCCCGAACCTAAACCCATTGTTAGAAGGGAAATGGGCTTGAAAGGCCTTTTTACAATAAAATTTGTAGAGAATGAGTTTGAAATCTAGGTTTTAGTGATGTTGGATAATTAAGATGACAAGCATTTTTCATAGTAATACACACAATGAATGATTTATGCAATAGAATCTATCCTCGGGCGCAAGCCGAGGACGAGTTGCATTCATCTTCTCTCTTTCAAGGGCAAGTTCCAATTATGAACACCAAAAACTGTCCAAAATTCCTCCTCCCCTCCATTCCTTTTTTTTTTTTTCTTTTATATCTCCATTCTCCTTTTCTCTTTCTTTCACGTCTGGCTCAAATTATTAATCTAGATATTTGTCACATCCACCCCCTTCCTGAAGTCGTCAAACCATAGTTATAAAGCTGATCCCTATTGTTCAGAAGTCATTTCCCATTAATGCGGCCAGTGAGGTAGGTGCAGAGCCTCTAATGCGGTGGTAGCAATTTCCTATAAGATATTTTCCATTTGTTCCTCCTCTCTATGCTCTAATGGAATACATTCCCATCCACGAGACCTTCTCCTCATCAGACCGAGGAGACATTCTTTCTCAGACTATCTCCTTTAATAATGTTGCCACCACCAAACTCACTTCGGAAAGGTAGGTTCGTTCAAATCAGGCCCAAAATACTCGCCGAACCATTTGCTCTCACATATATAATATCAAAACAAAGATATTGGAGACATAAAGATCGCATGGCCATAAAATGGAAAATGATTGGAAAAACTTTCCAATGAAAAACTACTACAGCACAAAATTATTAAAAAAGTTAACCCGCAAAACCTTTGTAACATAGAGCAACCTCTTCAAGCGCCTTGTCTGCCTAGCGGGCCCTAAAGCTCCGGAAACCTTTTCAAGTGATTTCCTCCACAGGCTTCATGCCCGCAATATTCCTGAACTTCTGACGTTTGTTTTAACTTCGCTTGTTTATTTGAACTCAAAAATGTTCCCTTTTGTTCTCTCTGCCTTCGAAAATGGCAGATGCTCCTTTTCTCAAAATACCCTCCATTTTTTGCACAGCCAGCATCTTCCATAGGACTAATAAGCAACACTGGAACAAGATTCACTGCCAAGCATAAAGAGCCTTTCATATCTCTGACTTTAAGGACAAGAAAAAAAGTCCTACTTTGTTCGTAAGATATTATTGATTATTATGACCATGGCATTTTTCATGACAAATATCACGAACAGAGGTAGGAAGATGTTACTGATTATGACGTCGACTCATAACTTATAGCCTTCTGTTTTGTTATCTATTATTAACAACATACTATTTTGGAACATAATTTTTGCTACAAAGTTTGATATCATTTGTTAAAATGATTAATCGTTGTAACAGAAAAAAAGTAAAAGATCTATATAAAATAAAAGTGATTATACGCTACTTATGAATGAAATTAATAATATAATTTATATGAAATAATATATTTATACTTTTTAAACTTATATTATATGGTGAACATTAATTTTTATGTAAAAAATATGGGGAATTTTGTCATTTTAAGTGTTATTTGATATGAGAGGCTTACCAAATGTTACTTATGGCACATTAACCTGTCAGAGTTCAAAGAATTGGGGAAAACATTCTAAGCAACATGTTTTCCTTTATCAAGTTTGAACCACTAGAGTTTTACTGAACATACTTCTTGGCCCTTCAAATCACAACTCCTAAAAATCTCCCGATGAGACTCATGAGTTTGGATCATGAACCGAAAATGAGATGTTGTGCCACAAGCTTGAACCATGGGCTTTGATGAGATAATATCGCCATGGGTTTTGGATCATGGACTTTGATGCCTTTTTATGTAAATATAAGCTATTTTGGGCTTTAAAAGAGATTCTTCCAAAATTCATGATAATGTTGATGTGGTGTGGGTTGTCAATGAAATAAAAAATTTGTCCTCAACAATAACTATATCATCAAAAAATTGTTTAAATTACAAATTTTTATAGTTTAAAATTATGTATAAAATATAAAATTATAGATCATAGAGTAAATAATATCTAATTAATACAAAATTTGCAAATTGCATTAAGAGCATAATAAAAAACATGCAATTAAACGGTTAGATTTTTAAATTATAAAGTATTTTTTTTTAAAAGAATATTTATTTTAGGCGTAAATGCACTTTTAGTCCCTACATTTTGGTGTTTTTCTATTTTAGTCCCTACATTTTAATTTTACCACTTTTAGTCCTTAGTTCAATTAATACGTTCCATTTTAATACTTTCCGTCAGTCAACTGACGAAAATAGCTGAGGTGGCTGTTGAAGGAATTAAAATATTATAAAAAATGTCACATTACCATGACACATCAGCATATAAATTTAAAAAATTAATTTATTAATTTTAACTAAATAATAAAAATAAAAACAGAATTAAAAATTAAAAATTAAAATTCACATAATAAAACAGAATTTAAAAAATCATCTCTTATCTCAACCAACCCAAACAAAAATTTATCATTTGATCATTCTGACTTTAAGTGTATTTACTTTTCTTTAAGTGAGCTCTCTCTAAAATCATGATATCATTTTAGAGAGAGCTCTACCAAAAAAAAAAAAGAGTTTAGAGAGAGAGAGAGAGAGAATGAGAAGAGATGAGGTTTGGAGCATATCTAGAGGAAGGGTGTCGGCGGTTTGGAGCAGATCTAAACCTTCCCGTACTTTGAATCAGCCTTACTCCCAGTTGCCCACTTCACTTTCTTGTGCCCTAACTTCCCAATCAACGGTCCATAAACCTTATCAAGATCGATACTTTTTCTAAAGAAATGATCTATCCACATCAAAAAGCAAGAGCTCCAGTGCCGCTGTCGGTATCCACCTATTCACGGCGTGTTCACATTGAACCAGATCCAACACTCTGATATCGAGGCCGAGCCGGAGGGCAAAGTTGGCCGATTTCGCAAACTGGAACAGCTACAGGATTGGGAGTTTGAGCTTGTTGGTGTAGGAGGTGAATCTGTTGATTTCACGAGATGGGTCAAAGCCAAGTTTCGAGTTTGAGCAAATGAGGCAGTTGAAAGAGTTACAAGAGTAGTTTTTGTTGGACCAGAGGACGTTCTGGTTGGGGAAAGAAGAAGGGAAAGGGTTATGGAGAAGAGAGGAAGTGGGCTTTGGTGGGCTTCTAGAAAAGCCGCGGAGGCGAAGGAGAGGGTGGCAGTCGCGGAGGATGAGGGACTCGGCGATGGAGTTAGAGTCTGGCGGGCAGTGGGACTTGGGCGTTGATTGTGTTTGATTATGTTGATTTGGGTTTGTTGTGATTGGTTTCTTGATCTGGTTTTAATCTGGGTTGGTTTGTTAACTGGGTTTATAGGTTTGATCTGTTGAGAATTCGGTGTTGATTGTGTTAGAATTTGGGGAAGAAAATGAAGAATTCGATGATCTTGATTTGTGGTAGATCTGATGGTGCTGATTTTGATGATCTCTGAGGTGTTGAATTTGGGTTTTTTCTTCTTGTTTTCATTTATGTCCTAGTGATCTGGGTTTGAGTTTTTGGGTTGCGGGGTTTGTGTTCTTGTGATGGGTTTGAGTTCTTGGTTGCTAGGATTGATTTGGGAAGAATGTGAAAAACAAGTTGTAAAATGAAGAACAATTTAATTTTAGTTTTTAATTCTGTTTTTATTTTTATTATTTAGATAAAATTAATAAATTAATTTTTTAAACTTATATGCTGATGTGTCATGGTGATGTGGCATTTTTATAATATTTTAATTTCTCTGGCAGCTATCTCAGCTATTTTCGTTGATTGACTGATAAAAAGGACCAAAATAAAATACATTAATTGAATTAAAGATTAAAAATCGTAAAATTAAAATGTAGGAACTAAAATAAAAAAAAACCAAAATAAAATAACTAAAAACTAAAAATACATTTATAACTTTATTTTATTAAATAAAATTATAAACTTAAAATATAACTAATTTTATAACTAAATTTTATCAGATTTATATATAAGTTATCTATATAAAATAGACGTTATAAAATCTTTCAACAAGATATGAATGTGAAGGGTAGCGTAGGTTTCCCGTACGGCCTTTAAGTTTGAATAATCTTTTTTTCTTTGTTTTTTTGATTGGAAGTTTGAATAAGTTTAAACACTGTCTCCCTGCTACTTTCTTTTATCAAAAAAGAAAAACACTGAACAGTCTCCCTCTAAACTCTAAACACTTTTGTTTAGTCAGCTTTTGGCGAAGCCCAACAAGTTTTCTCCCTTCTAATTTCTTTCGTCAGAAAACACTGTCTCCCTCTAAACTCTAAAGACTCTTTTTTAGTCAGCTTTCGGCGAAACCCAACAAGTTTCGCTCTGTTCCAACTTGAAATATATATATATATATATACATTTTTTTTTTTTTCAAAATCCTTGATTTTCTTTACATTTTTGTCTTTCTTCATCGTTGTTTAAATATCCTTCTGGAGAAGACACGGTTTTTCTCAGACCTTAGTGCTTTTTTTTTTTTTTTAAATATATATATTCTTCCAGTTTTATGGGCTCTAAGGTCTTAAGGGCTCAACTTTTTGTTTTTATTTTTTAAGTTTATTTATTATTTGCTTTGTTTTTTTGTTTTTTTATTATTTTTTTAGTAAGGGATTTGGTGGTTGGTTCTTGAGAGAGAAAGAAAGCTGGGATTTTTGAAGTGGGTTCTGCTGAGGCAATGGGTTGCATGAACAGGGGTCTATGTGTTGGGATCTGTATTGGGTTGATTTTGATTTTCACTGCCACATTTTGTGTTGGTCTCACTGACCCAACCGACGGTAAAGAGCAAAAATTACATTTTTCTATTTATGTTTGTTCACAGTGTTCTTTTTTAGTGCGTTTGGTTCTCGGGAATGTGAAAAGGAAAATGATTGAAAGTTGCTTCTTTGATTAACATTTGCTTGATTCTCTCTGATAACTGAACTTATGCTAGTATTAAATTTTGTATTTGCTTGCCTTTTCTGAATATAATTTTAAGACTTGTATGATATAGGAAGTTTTAATATGGTTGGTTATATCTTGTTGGCCCAGAACATAAGGGTTAAAATTATGGAGCTGTGTTTTAATCATTTCTCTGTGTCTGTTTATTTTCCAGTTGTGGCAATCAATAGTTTATATGTTGCTCTTGAGTACCCTCCACTTCTTGGTTGGCTTCTTGTTGGAGGAGACCCTTGTGGGGATAAGTGGCAAGGTGTTGAGTGTGTCTTCTCGAACATAACAGAATTGTATGTTGATTCTCTCACTTTCGAGCTCTTGTCAATAATAGAGATTATTCCTTAGTTGATCTTCTAACCTGTCTTGGTCTACAGGCGGCTTAGTGGCACAAATTTGGGAGGAAAGTTGGGTGATAGTTTGGGAGACTTTGGAGCGATCTTGACAATGTATGTGTCTAAGTTGTTCTGTAATTTTCAATAACATGTCTGCATACATGTATCATATGGGTGAGTTTCATATCTTTTTGAGTGACTAATGGTGAAATTATTTTAATTCAATTTGGTAAACATTGTCTCAAAGCTCTAATTTCATATTTACTTGTTCTGTCATTGTCAAATTGTTAAGTAAATACACCCCCCACCCACCTCCCCCCCCCCCCCCCCCCCCCCCAACCACAACCTCACATTCCAATACTCTAAGGGAATTTATTTGTTGAAAAGTTAGCTATAGTTTCACTTGTTCTGTCATTGCCAAAATGCTGATGGCATAAATTAGGCCGTTATTGGACTTTGTGATTCTCAAGGCTTAAGCAATAAAATACTTGATTTACTAATTGAATGATCTACACATAAATTCATTACATGCGAGAGCATATTGAGGCAGAAGCATCAAATTACATCGCTGCTTGCTTTTGTTTAACTTCTTAAATATCTGTTTGTAATCTTATTAAGCTTTGTGCTACATCATGGGGCAGAGATCTAAGCAACAACCATATTGGCGGGACTATTCCATCGTATTTTCCCTCCACCATCAGGAACCTGTATGTTTCACACTCATTTATTTTTTGTACCCATGTGAAAGCTGATTTAGCAAATTATTTTTTCCCACTAATATGCTTCTAGTATATTCTAAATTTATGTCAGTCTTGTATTTTATTTTCCTTGTTTAGTTCTCTTTCAGCTAACAAGCTCACTGGAATCATCCCCGATGCTTTGTCCTCATCCGGCCAATTGATGGACTTGTAAGTCAAAGTTTGCTCATATTAATGTCGTATTATATGTTTTTTATTGTTTTTCTTTTGATCTATTCCTTTATGGACAAAGTTTAGCTCCAAACGGGTATTATGTGGTGATATATAAGACTATTCATGTGTATTATTTAAACAAGTCATATGACTCGTTAAAAAGGTCGTGTTTCTAAAACTACACATGGATGGTCTCCTGAATTGCCACATAATGGGCTGAATAAGATAACTCCAAACTGCTTTGGAGCTAAACATTTTCTTTTGTTTATTCAAGGGATGTTTGCTCCTTCTGAGGTTGCTAAATAATAACCTTCTAACTGGAGGAATAACAGGTGCATTTCAAAAGCTTACTGGTTTGATGGACTTGTTGCCATTTTCTTTCAGTTCAGATAGCTTTTCCTTTCTATTTTGGTTCTATGTTCATGGTTGTCATCATATATTATGGTGCAGAGATCTATCGGGAAACAATTTAAGTGGTCAATTGCCTCTCTCATTGGGAAATTTGTCATCTCTTACCACATTGTGAGTAATTATCTCAATAAGATTTCTTTTTGTATGTTTACTATACTTAATAATTCATTAACTTTATAATTTCTATGCAGGCACTTGCAGAACAATCAACTCATTGGGACCCTTGACGTTTTACAGGATCTTCTCCTGCAGGATCTGTACCCTTTTTTCATCCACTTTGATTTTTATTTTTACATTTCACAATATTTTCTTTGCAAAATTCGTATTCCAGAATTTGATCTTGATTCAGAGGTTCTAGTAGGAACTATGTGCTGCCTACAGCAACTCACAAATTCTTACGTGCTATGCAGGAATGTAGAGAACAATCTATTCTCTGGACCTATACCTGCAAAATTACTGAGTATTCCAAATTTCAGGTGGTGTGTGTGTGTGCATGTGTTTTTTCCTGCCTTATATACACATGTGCCACATCGTAAGGCTTGTATTTGTCTTTTAACATGGATTTAGATCTTTCATATATGCCAAATCCTGGAACTAGTTGTAAGGCTTGGATTTGCCTTTTAACACGGATTTGGTTCTGTTGTGTATGCCAAATCCTGGAACTAGTAATGCTAGTGCTTCTCTCCCCATCTCACGGTATCTATTTAATTGATACAGAACATGATACTACTTTCTTTCTTTAATTTTTTTCCATTTCTTTTTGGATATTAAGCTAGTCTGGAATGGTAATGTTTTACCTAACTAGTGCTTAGTAATGCAGCCAGAAATGCCTACTATTCTATTTAAGATCATAGAAGAGAGCATGAGTTATCACATAAACTGATACGTAATTCCAAAACCTGGATGAATATTTTTTTTCATTTGTTTTGACTGAAATTTTCTGAGGAAATAGTGTATTACTATTGTAGTATAATAATTACTTGATATCACCATTTTCTGTATTAAAGTCCAATTGTATGTCTTAAACTTAAATTTTCATGCCCAGGGTCCATCTTATCAGCATACATTATGCTACCTAATTTAAACTCCCTTGCTTCTTTCAGTAACCATTCCTTCTATCTTGCAGAAAAGATGGAAATCCATTCAATACTACAGTTATTCCATCACCTACGATTGCAGCTCCTCCTCTTGCTGCTGCACCATACGCTGAAAAAGCCCCTGGGAAACCAGCAATTGGACCTTCTGTCCCAGAAATATCAAAGTCTACTAGAGCTGGGAAAGTGTTCACTACCAAGAGGTTGACTTGGATTTCTATTATAGGGGCTTCAATACTTTTTTCATTGGTGCTGTGTCTTTGTGTGTTTAAATGCAAGAAAGGAAGGCAAGAGAAAGAGAATACTAAGAGGCATGATATTGGTACCTATAAGGCCTCTAGAGAAAAGCCTCAATACACTGAATCGGTGCCTCAGCAAAATTATCCAATGGAGAAAGGTATGTCTTTTATTGTCCATTCTTATTTTTTAAACTTGGTTAGAATTATCTTATCTCTTACAGTCTGTTCTAAATGAAAATTGTCTTTTTGAATATTGTTAGCAGTGCCAAGAGGGAGAGCTGTGAAACCAAGCGATAGTTATGTTGAAAACAATGGAAGAAGAGGTATATTTCCAAAGCTTCAGAATGAACAGGAGGTAGATGTGGAAAACACACCTACTGTTTCGCTGCCCAAGAACGATCATGATTCAGACATGAGCAGCATGGATATGGAGTTCTTGCCACCACCACCTCCTCCATTTTTTACTTCTGAGAAGGTCTCTGTGGAACGAATGGTACCTTTCAAAGTAACTTCAAGTAGACATCCTTCTAAGAGTCCGAATGATAGTTCTGCAAAAGCTTTTACTGTTGCGTTGCTTCAGCAGTATACAAATAGCTTTTCTCATGAAAATTTTATTGGTGAAGGCATGCTTGGTAGTGTTTATAGGGGTGAGATGCCTGATGGAAAGGTAAGATTATTAACTTAATAAGAACTAATTTGCCAGGATGATGGCGTGGCTGTTAGATTCTCATGTATGTTTGTATTTGTTGTCTCCCCCCCTCCTCTTCATCTTCCGTATCCTTTTTAGGAAAATTAGTTTTGAAGTTTGAATTGCATTTACCTCCCAAGTGTGAAAATAAATATCTGTTAGGTAGTCCCTTTATCCATCCTCCCAACCATCACTATTTCCCTAAGTTTAAGTAATGTGGTAGATTCTTCTTCATCCTCATAAGTAAAATTATTTTTGAGTTCTCTAGCTATTTCACCTCTAAGTGTGAAAGCAAACAACTGCAAGGCTGTCTCTTCTTCCAAACAGCCCCCTCACCAAAAAAAAAAAAAACTTGCCACTATGTCCCCAAGTTTTTAGTTATGTAGTATATCTTGTATGCATGAGATAACCTATCCCTGAACCCCCGGCCCTCTCTCTTCCTCTCATTGGCTCTATTATCTAGTCACACGTCTTTATTTGAGATCCTAATTGTTAATCCTCCATTTCTGAATTCTTTTATAGCTACTGGCAATCAAAAAACTGGACGCTAAAGTTTCCGGGCAGCAGAGTGATGAGGATTTTTTTGAACTAGTTTCTAGTATCTCTAAACTTCGCCATGCTAATATTGTGGAGCTTGTGGGTTACTGTGCTGAGCATGGCCAGCGGCTACTTGTATATGAGTATTGCAGAAATGGGACACTTCATGATGCACTGCATGATGATGAGATTCAAAAGAAACTTTCATGGAAAACACGCATCCAAGTGGCGCTTGAAGCTGCAAGAGCCCTGGAGTAAGTTGAACAACTAATTCACAAATAACATAAGGAAAACTAACTTGAGATATGAACTTTGTTTGTTCCTTAGATAGAATGCTCACATTGGGCTAGGAGCTCAGAAACAAGTTTTTTTGTCATTTCTTTCATCTCTGACTGAGGAGATTACAACTTGTAGATTTCACATTTTTGTGAGGAAATCTTCTTTCATCCATGTTTGGTCAATTAGAAACTGATTTTTCCTCTTTTTTGTGGTATAGGTATTTGCATGAGATCTGTCAACCACCCATTGTTCACCGAAATTTCAAGTCTGCCAATCTTCTCCTAGATGACAAGCTTGAATTATGTGTCTCAGACTGTGGTTTGGCTCCTCTATTATCGTCTAGTTCAGCGAGTCAGGTAATTATGTGTATGATATTTAATTTCTGTTCATATAGAGTGCTACAAATTATTGTTACTGACTGATGTTTGTGACTGTTATTTGAAACCATGTGATTCCAACTTTATGCTTTATAGCTCTGTTAATTAGAAAATTGATGGAATGCTATTGAAAAATTTTAGAAAAATTTCAAAAGTGTAAAACTTTGTGGCAAAGATGCTGAAGAAATGTGAAATTGCTAGATGTTGGATCTTTTGGGAGATGAAACTAGAGAAAAGAAATCATTTCCTTTGGGGTGGGGAGGGGGGTGATTGGGGTTACCAATTTCTGGGCTTTAGGACAGGAACAAGTTGATGTTCCTTGCCTTTGTATGTTTGGAGCGTCTTTAAAGATGTATAGCCAATTAATTTAAGGCTCCCCAGTGGTAGGAATTTCAATATAATGCTTATCTCGGTAGATCTTTTTTATTCGTTCACACCTAGGAAAAAAAATATAACAAGCAGAAAATCGAAAGGGACACAGATCTAACATGGTTCACCAAGAGTTCATGTTCTGCAGAGCGTGGCTGCTGATTGCTGTTTCTTCATCTTTTCCTGTTTTTGCATGAGTTTTGAATCTGAACTATATCAGTTTTAGTGGAGAGGGGAGATAGCCTTCAACCAACTTGGCAGGAGTGTATCTATATCTTTTTAATATGTGAAAAAAAAAAAAAAAACTAATATTGATATCTTTTTTATGATATGATGTCCCATAATGAATGAATAAATAGATATTGTCCTGATTCTGAGTAGTAGATGTGTCAATATTGTGAAAAAAGTTAGAATATTAATTTGTTATTATTAGTTTTTGGTTTGTTAGCTGAAAAGTGCATGGATTTTGTGCAAAAACATATGAAACCTTTATTTGGTAAGGATTGACAGAAAATTAAGCTGGAATTGTGAATCTGTGACTTGTTATAATTATATAACGTGTAGTTGATGATGGTGTATTTACTGTCAGTTGTCCGGACGACTTCTCACTGCTTATGGTTATGGTGCCCCGGAATTTGATTTGGGAAGTTATACTTACCAAAGTGATGTCTATAGCTTTGGAGTGGTAATGTTAGAACTTCTCACTGGACGGAAGTCATTTGACAGGTTAGCAGCCACATAAGAGAATGCACGTGTTCTGCACTTATCTTTTATAATCTAAAACCAACCCAACAGAACTCGTCCATCAGTTATGTGAATTAATTGAGTTTCAGCTAAAAATTTCTTCTCAGTTCTCACTGAAAAAAGTGTCCAGGTCCCGACCTCGAGGGGAGCAATTTCTGGTTAGATGGGCAGTTCCTCAGCTGCATGATATTGATGCCTTAGCAAGGATGGTTGATCCCTCACTAAAAGGAGCATATCCTATGAAATCGTTATCGCGTTTTGCTGATATTATTTCCTCATGTGTACAGGTGAGGGCTATTTCTGCACACTTAGTATATGTTTGGATAGGAATTATTTTCTTGCGTCTAGTGTTTTGCGTTTTCTTCCTTTTCTTTTCTTTTTATGCACGCGTTTCAGCTTTTAGGAGACAAAGTGTACTGTTTATGCACTGTTCATGAGACCTACAAACACTTTATTCAAAAAAAAATATTAAAAATGGGTCTTACGGTACTGTTCACACATTTAAAAATTATTTTTTCTACAGTGTTTTCAGTTTTCAATTTTTAGCAAGATAAGCTGTATTTAAACAGACTCTTAGTATACCAGGGTGTTTTTGGATTTCTTAAAGTTCTGTATGAACTCTTTGCGGTGCTATCTGTACTTTCTCTTGGCCTTCGAATTTGCCATAATTGTTTATGTATATGAGATATAGATTTTTTTTTCTTGACAAGAAAAATGCAATTCCCTATAGGTGCACAAGTTAAATCTAGACATCTAGACATGGCAAAACGGGTTAGAATTTGCTGATCCGACTTGAAAAATGCTTGACCCGAACTTTATTTTTTAGACTTGAAGCCAAAACGGGTTGATAGGTGCATAAAGCACAAAGCGTGTCAGGCCGGAGCCAATAGATCACATGTTCACAGACAACCTATTTATTTAAAAAAAAAAAGAAAGCAATTCTGCCAATTCTCCTTCGGTTTGACTAGACACTTCACACTAGTACACTAACACTACTAACACAATAACTTTATGAGTTATTGAGTTAAGACTTAAGACAAAACTTAATTTTATTTGTTTTTTTGAGAATTTGACAAAACTAAAAAAAATGTGACAAAACAAAACTATTTGCTCTTGTAGCTGTAGTTTACAAACCACTAACTAGCTAACACACAACACACATAGACACTCACCATAGAACATGTACACTTAAGAAAGCTGATAACTTGACATGGTCCATGACATTTAAGCTTTTTTATATTTTTTTTCTTTCTATTTTGGGAATGATATTATTAGACTTAAAATATATACTTTTTGGTGCTCCTTAAGATCTCTTTTTGAAGTTGTAAATTAGTAATTACATGCATTTTGCAGTGAGTTATTAACATGGAAGACTTTTTCCATCATGAATTCATGACTATAAAGACTATAAAGAATTTTAGTCATGCTCAAAATCGTCAGAATTGAAGGATATTAACAAGAGGCATTAAGTGCAATTCATTTCCTTAATTGATTTTATTAATTTTCTCTAAAAAGGTTGCCTTGATTTGTTTTTGTAAAAAAAAAAAAATGTTTGAAAAATATAGGTCAACCTGACCGGCAACCCAATTGACTCGTTTAAAAATAACCTGTTTTGACCCGCAAACCCAACCCAACCCAACCCAACCCGTCTGTTTGCCATGTCTAGTGAAATCTAACCTTTTTTCATCTTCTTTTTTTTTTTTTTTTTTGAGGAACCGGTATGAAATCTAACATTTTCATCATAAATATTTCTAACTTACCTCGAGTTTGTAATATATATTTTGCATTTCAATTTAGCTTTGAATTGAAAACTTTTTTGTTTGCCTAGAGCTATAAGTCACCTAATATCCATCCTTTTGCAGCGAGAGCCGGAATTCAGGCCATCAATGTCTGAAATTGTCCAAGAACTCTTACGAATGATTTAAAGGGAACCTTTCAAATGAGGAATTATCTTAATTAGGAATTCAGTATGGTATGATGGGTATCAGCTAAAGAGGTGAGCGTGCAGTAGTTGTGAATTTGTTCTGAAGCATCTTAACATAATCTACAATTCATAACTTCTTATCAGTGTTAAGGTGCTATTGTAATTGTTTTATGATTATTTTGTGAATACTTCTTTGCGGATTAATTATTTAGAGTGCAGAAATGTTTATGCCTCAATTTCGTGTTCAGTTTTATGTATATATATTGTATATCCATGTTTTACTTTATCCATGGTAATCTGGCTTGAGCTATATGGCTTGTGTTCAATTTGGTGTTGGTGAGCAATTTGAGCTATATAGCTTGCTTGCCTGAGATAAACATGTGCGTTAAACAATTTTTGTTTTCCAGTCCCATGAAAGGTTCGTGTGTGCTAATTTGCATGCTCCATTAAGCTAGTGGGTGTGAGTTTTATAGTTATTACTATTATTATTATTATTATTTCTTTCTTTCTGGGATTTCTGCACTCGATTGTCAGACTCTAATCAATACTCATTCATTCAGGTACAACTTAATAGTTAAATACCCATTGCACCATTGATAATGTGTTGATTGGCCCTTGTCATGGATAAGGTAAATAATATCTCTCGTGTACTGGGACCTTGTAGTTGTAGAATCCCCAATGTACATGGTCTTGTCCTTGGTAATAATATTCTAATAACAAAAGGAAAGGAGCCAAAGTAATAAGACAGTATTCATAGGATTTGATGCTAGCTAATGTGGGATGTTGGATGCCTTTCAGACAGTCAAATGAAGTGAAATGTTTCTTTTCTTAAAGAGTTCCAAGACTGGGATTGTGTCATGCACACTCAGCTAGGGATATGTTACAATTTTTTTTTTTTTTTTTTTGGTATTAACAAAGTTTACAAACACATTCTCGGTCGACGGTGTCTTCTCCTGGCAAAGCAAAACCCACTATGTATGGAGTAATGCAATGCAGACATTATGATTTCAAATCACACTGCTTATATTTTTTTTTAATACAAGATAGAAATTTTACTTTAGTTTAATCTAAATGTATGTGTGTGAAGCTTATTCTTGGAGATTTGAACTCTGGCTGTTGTCTTTCACACTCTATAAACACTTATATTTGTAAAGTGACTATCGCACTGAGGGTGTACAATAGTTTGCTTATAATTAAAAAAAGTTTCATGTTAATTGTTCTTATATTTATAAAAATAAATGTCCAAAAGTAAGAACACCCAAAATTGTAGACATCTTGCATACTTGACACTTTTTTATTTATTTATTTTTTAATTTATTTTTATTTTTTATAGAATGTGCGGAAAGTCTAATTTTCCTTTTTTCCCCTTTTAATTTGTCCACTTTTTTTTTCTCCCTCTAAATTTTGTGAAATTAAAAAATGCATGACATTTTTATTTTCTTGAACAATTTTGCTCAATTTGGGGGGTTTTTAATATCATACTTTGTTAAAGTAATATAGTTGGGCTTTTTAAGCAATTGGTACATGTGTCACTCTTTGAAATGTCAGAGGGGTTTTTTTTTTTTTTTTTTTGAGAAAGAGTTACTACCTATGACGTTTGCTCCTGATGATACTTTATTGTCATCAGATCATGACACCAATTAGCTTTTGTTTTTGTTGTAGGTGAGAGTTGAACAGCAGATCTTTTATTCAACTATCAAAAACTTAAGTCTCAGGTTGTTTTCGGTCTGGATTTTCAAAAAAAAAAAAAAAAAAGATATAAAAAACTTTCCTAGTTAAGTTGATTGACATAATGTCAAAGATTAGACTTAACGATATGATGGTACATTGGTTGTTATTGTTATTTGGTTGTTGTTTTTTCTCCTAGATAGTGAAATATCGTAATGAGTAGGTGAAGTAGGATTAGAAATGGTGAGGAAGAGTTGTGAGAAAATTGGGTTTTAAAAAGTGGGTGGTTGGCTAACTTCGAGTCAAAATAAAGTGAGACCAATATGACCTTTTGAGGTGGGTCTAAGACTAGGCCGTGTTCCACCATGAGAACAATAATGTCATGTTATCTATTGCTCAAAATCATTGAGTGAATAATAAATTAAATCCAAAAGAAGTGGATACTTGAACATGAGTGATGGTAGTAAAAAAACAAAACCATGATCCCACATTGGAAAGGTTATAAACATTTTGTGGATTTATATACCATGACTTGAATCACTATTTGAGGGATTAAATCTATCTTAAAAGACAATGTAAAACACTAATCAAAAGAAAAATTCCCATTATGTTTTCTTCTGTTAGTTTCACACTAGAACAACACACACACACACACACACACATATATATATATATATATATATATATATTCTGTTTAATAGTATATTGTTTATACCCAACAAGATTTCTCTCCCTCCTTTGTCAAACCCAATATTTTGAATTCCATTCCATTCCGGCTAGAATGGCCGGAATTTTTTGTTCCGGAGGGTAGTCTGGTGCAAGTGACCCCCTTGATCTACACCGTCCTAAATTTCAAGAAGTGTCGGCTTAATTTGGCATTTCAAGCGAAATTTCGGTATTCCGGATGAAATGTGCATTCTGGGCTGCTATATGGATACAAGAAAATTTAGAGACGGTGAGAGAGTGAAATCTTTGGAAGAAAGGAGGTGGGAGAAAATAATTAAAAGAAAAAACTCGATAAAAAAGAAACTATGAACCTCGATTTGCAACAAGAAAACACCGGCGTAAGAACTAAGAAAAACTTATCTGAAGCTGATAAAGATGGTGGGTGGAAGTAATGGCAGACTGTGATTTTGGGGGTATTTTGACCGTTTTAGTGATTTCAGAGGTATTTTTATCATTTTAGATGTTTTTGGACGATTTTGGTCATTTTCATAAGATTTAGGTCTCGTTTGGGAGGAGAGAATGGAAAGGAATGAAAAAGAATAATTTAATAATATTCTTCCCTTCCCTTGTTTGGGAGTTTTAATGGAGGGAATGGAAAGTCCATTCCCTTATTTGGGAGTTTAAAGCCTCGCTTGGGAGGAGGGAATTGAATGGAATGGAAAGGAATGAAAAGAATAATTTTAAAATATTCTTCCCTTCTCTTGTTTGGGAGTTTTAATGGAGGGAATGTAAAGTCCATTCCCTTATTTGAGAGTTTAAGTGAGAGGGAATGGAATGGATAGGAGGGAACACTCATTCCTTTCTATTCTCTTAAAACCTCAAATTTTCATTCACCCCGAAATTGGGAGGAATGAGAGGGAATGGAATTAGATTTAATGAATTTTTTATTAAAACTCCCAAAATACCCTTATTTATTCAACCATTTATTTTAAAACAGGGGTCTAATAGTAATATTGCAATAAAATGATTCCATTCCATTCACTCCATGTTACTCCCAAACAAGATTACTTACATTCCATTCATTTTCATTCATTTCCATTCTTTTATTTTAAAACATTCAATCAAGGTTACTTAATTCCATTCCATTCCATTCTTTTCCCTTACTTAAATTTGTTCCATTCCATTCTTTTCTATTCCCTTATGATCATTTCATTCCATTTCATTCCTTTCTATTTCCTTAAAACCTCAATTTTTCATTCCCCCCTAAATTGGGAGGAATAGGAGGGAATGAAATTAGATTTAATGAATTTTTTACTAAAACTTTTAAAATACCCTTATATATTTAACTCTTTATTTTAAAATAAGGGTCTAATAGTAATATTGTAATAAAATGATTCCATTTCATTCCATTTCCTCTATGTTACTTCCAAACAAGATTACTTACATTCCATTCATTTTCATTCCTTTCCATTCATTTATTTTAAAACATCCAATCAAGGTTACTTAATTCTATTCCATTCCATTCTTTTCCATTCCTTTCCCTTACTTAAATCCACTCCATTCCTTTCCATTATTTTCCATTCCTTTATGATCATTCCATTCCCTTATGAACTCCCAAACGAAGCCTTAGGGTATTTTTGGTAATTTTAGAGGTTACATGGGTACTTTGGTCATTTTTTAGATTTCAAGAACTTTTTGAGGTTTTAGGGGTAATTTGTTAATTTTAGGTCTTCCATTGGTATTTTTTTGGATCAAGGTTAATTTTGACATTTTTTGGAGTTTTGCTATTTTCAATCAATTTGTTATTATAATAAATTTAATTATTTCTAAGAATGTTTGTTTATCAATTATATGAATGCTACATTCTTGGATTTTGATTGGAATGTAATTTAATGAACTAAACAACTTAATGTCACATTAAGGTAATGCGATCATATGAATCTAAGTGAACCAAATGCCTCCTTGATGTGCCCTGATGTGATGCGCATCACCTTAATGTGACATTAAAGTGTTTAGTTCATTTAATTCTTTCTAACATTACCATAATCTAAGATTACAAATTATATCACATCAACTTCTCAAATGGGGTGATCTTACATTATTTGTTGGTGGAGATGTAATAACTTATTGAATTGACAAAATTGCCCATACTAAAAAAATATTTATTTTACTCATGAGAATTACCAAGATATCAAAAACTTCTTAAATACCCCAAAACCTCTATAATGACCAAAATACCCTTAGAATTGCCAAAATAACTAAAATGCACCACGAATGTCCAAAATATTCCAAAAACCTAAAAAAATGACCAAAATACCTCTAAACCCTCGAAAATGACCACAATACCCCCAAAGCTTTTCAAATGACCAAAATACCATTGAAACCTCAAAAAAAGAAAAAAAAAAGAAAAAAAAGAACCCTCTAAAACTCTAAAAATGAAGAAAATACCCATAAGCCTTAAAAATGGATAAAATACATTCGAAACTTCTCAAATGACCAAAATACCATTGAAACTCCCTGTGGGCGCAAGGGGTTTTGGAGTCATCACTTAATTTTTGCAATGGTCTAGGAACCATATATATAGCGTCCTTTTGAGGAAAGACCTTTTGATCTTACTACTAGAGATATGGGTTCAGAGTTTAGGTACGCTTTTGAGAAGATGTTAGGCACCCAAGATCACCTAACCCTAAAGTTGGCCTCCCATCATTGTGTCCTATGCCTTAACCCTATTAAAAAATAATTCAACACTTATGTCCTAGACTCACACACACACTAACATGCATCTAGCATACACCATGGCATCTTTCATCCCAAAACACATATATGTCCATCCATAAAGCATAAGAAACCAACCCACACATAACAACCCTAGCATTCATCTAACATGGCACCAAAGCATATTCAAGGCAGAAACATATATAATCAAATCAAGGCGGAAACATAAGCATAAGGAAAGATCCAAGTAACATGTGATGCAAGCATTCTCATTCATCTCTAACACCAAAACAAGATTATATCACAAATGCATGAACATTTCCAATGCATGACTTAACTTTTACTTACCTTGCAACAACACATCACATATGACATCAATGCATGGGCATGAAAATGAATGACATGACATCAAAGCAAGAAACAATATAAAAACCCTAATCTAAGTATGTGATAGCAAATGAGCATGTGAAAGAGGTAAACCACAACCTATAGTGCCTAAAACATATAAAAAAAAGGAGGCTAGACAGAACAAACATGTGAAGGTAGAGACAAAAACAAATAGAAAAAAAATTAGGGTTTCTGGCAACGACATCATGCACGCTAGAACAGGTCTGCATGCGCATAATCAAGCCTACGTACGTAGGCAAGATTATGCGTATGCAAATCCTTGCCCAAAAAACCTAAAAATGTAGAAACAGAGTTAGAACTTTAAAACAAAAAACTAACAACCTAACATGCACAAAAAATGAGAAGAAATAAAAAACTAACTTAAACAGACATACACAAACATAACCTACGCAAAAAATGAAATTAAAATGCAGAAAGAAAAGCGGAAAAGAAAAAGAAATAAAGAGAAAGGGTTAAACACAATACCTTAAACAAAAATTTTCCAAGCTTGATTTTGATTGTTCCCCTCAGTCAAGTATATTCACAAACCAATAAGAAAGTGATTAGTAATGTATTAATGCTCAATTTTTTGATTTGTACCTAAAAGCCCATACGGAGGAAGGCCCAATGAAAAGAAAGGCCTAAGGCCCACCAAGAAGACCAAAGAGTAGGAGAGGTCGAAAGAAAGAAATGCAAGGGAAAGCGATCTGCAGTAGAATACAAATCTGCAGTAGAATATAAATTTGCCGCAGAATACAATTCTTCAGCAGAATGGTTTTGG
Organism: Castanopsis chinensis; assembly: GCA_032878915.1. Taxonomy (NCBI): domain Eukaryota; kingdom Viridiplantae; phylum Streptophyta; class Magnoliopsida; order Fagales; family Fagaceae; genus Castanopsis; species Castanopsis chinensis. The sequence goes on from JAVQMG010000121.1 coordinate 15,234,497, forward strand.
TAGATAAAGACAAATTGGGCCCAAGACCCTTTTGATTCAGTCAACATTATCTGGCCTATGAAGACACAAATCCTTTTGTATAAAAGGATAGGCGTGAAAAAACTAATATGAAGAAGTACGATGAAAAGGAACAAGGAATAACAGGACGTGTCAGCGGCAGGAATCACGTGAAGGAGAGAAAAGCCAAACCAAAGGAAATGACAAACGCAATAGGAAACGCATGAAGAAATAAAACAAAAACATGCAGCAGAACGAAACAAAACTAATTTGCTATGGTAGAAACAGCGCGGGAATGGAAGGAGACAAAAACAGAGGATAGTGGAGCAAGCACAAAAGGGTTAGAGCACCACCAACCTGTACCCAACCAATACAAGGGAGGCGGACCGGCGGTCAAAGGGATTCAAAGGGTGTGGTTTGATGGTAGGGGAAAAAGGGGGTCTATATTTGGTTTCCTGCCATGATTTCTTTTGGGAATATACCTTGCTGGGATGGTATCTTACCCAAAAGAAGTAATAGATGGTTAAGACCATCTAATGCATGCTATAGAGCTAGGTAGTAAGGAAGCCCAATCTTTATCCATTTGAAACTAGAGGTAGAGGTAGATAGCAAGAACAAACAAAATGGAATTTTTTCGTGAAATGAGTAGTGGTGCAGCGAACATGTACTAAGCCATGGCAGTGGTCGGGGCAACCAATGGGTTGGTGAGTAGTCCTAAAGGGATGCCGACAACAAACCAAAAACAGTCGGTGAAACCCTAGGGGTAAAAGGGAGAAATCCTATTAAATTAGCTTACTATAAAAAGATGAGGTAGCCATGGATGAAAGGGAGACCTGATGGGAGGGGGACCTAATGGGGAAGCACCTAAGGGAAAAGACCCAAGTGAGAAAAATAACCCACGATAAGATAGTAGTTAAAAACTAAGAGTAAAAAAAAAAAAGAACGGAGAGAATGAAAGAAAGTGGTAAAAAGAAGAGAGAAAACACGGCAGGAATAGGGGCATGCATCAATAGACCATCTTTTTCCTCCCTATTAACAAACCCACTCTTTGAAGTCTCCAAAAAGTAATAGGTAGTAGTCATTTAGGCTTATTCTCTAAAATGCATAACTTTAATGGCAGAAGTCTATAACAAGGTTGTTAAAGTTGGGATTTGGGTTCTTTCTTGGTTTACTTATTCTATGGGAAAATTCAATATTTGATTTTGATTGCAAATATATTTGATTTCACTTATTAGAACTTATATTTGTTGTCTTTAGTATAGCACGTTTTTTATAACATTTGTCGCATCAGTTGTCCTGCTGCAGTATCTTTACTTGTTGTACTAGTTATTCTACTGTAGCACCTTTTAATTGTATTTACTGTGTTAATTATTATACTAGCTAAATCTTTTCTGTTGAAGCTTTCTTCTTTATTTGTTATTGCATGTTTTGCTTTTGATACAAACTAATCATTATCCTGCCATAAGTATATATATACATATACTTGTTTCTCATGTTCTGTAAAATGTATTTTATAGATGTATATATGAATGCGTATGAGTACATATATGAATATATGTATGTATATATTTGAGAATTTGCTAACCTATGTAAGCTAACATTTGCTTAATTGGTATTTTCTTTGGGTTTTAAATTTGTTTATGTGTAGGAAGTAAAAAAATATTTTTGCGGTAAAAAATGAAGAGTAGTCATTCATATTACAGAAGGCTTTACTGCATGGCAGATAGCTTTAATGCACAATAGAAAACTTTATTGCATAGTAGACGGTAGAAGGTCATACAACAGACAGCTTTACAGCATAGCAGAAGGCTTTACTGCACTGCAGAAGGCTTTAATGCACGACAGACAGTTTTACTGCACAGCAGATGGTTTTATTGCACAACAGACAATTTTACTGCACAGCAGACGGTTTTACTGTACAGTAGAAAGTTTTGCTGCATAGAAGAAAAGTCAGACCTGTGGCAGAAATTGGACAAAAGTTCCTTCTGCGGCAGAAATAGAGGATAAGCCCACTTTGCAGCGTCTTCCCTTGGACTTTTGGACTTGATGTTTGCGTACAAACTAGCAGTGGCAGAATGGTACTTTAGAGCCCATTTTGCGGAGCGCCAGACCCAACTTCCTTTTTAGAAAAAGCCTAGACTAAGTGTTGTCCAATAATATCAAGGCGCGTGTCTAAGGTACAAGAAACGTAAAAAGAACCCTCAACATAATGTTAAACTAAAGGAATTGGGACCAGAAAAGGTTTCAATCAAATAAAATTGACTTGATGGTATTTTGTGAAAAACTCCCTTTTGATTCAACATTTTCTAGTGAATCTTAGGTTTTTCTTACAAGATTTCTGTGTGTTTTGAAAATTTATCATGTAAGGCTTTTTATAGTTGAAGAAATGGGGCTTGGAACGGTTCTCAGACGATGTGAGATTCATTCCAAACTTTAGCCATTATTGTAGAAAACTTGCATTTCTTATACTTTTGAAACCCTAGTTGTGTACGTAGGAATGTGCCTACATACAAATGCTTTGGCTTGCATACGCAGGCCGAGGATCACTTTAGTCATTTTATTTCCAAAAATAAATTTTTGCTCAATTAAAAAGTTATATTTTCCATTTTAATACTCCTTAAGTTAATTCAGTATCTAATTGGGCTCCAAACTAGCCTTGGGCTTTAAAGTTTGAGCATTATTGAGGAACAAAGGCCCAAGTCGTATAGGGTATAAAATGCGGTGTCAACACCCTCCGAACCCTCTAAAATGACGAAAATACCCTACAAACCTAACAAATTACTATAATAACCCCAAAACCTCTCAAACGACCAAAATACCCTTAAACCTCTAAAATGACCAAAATACCCTTAAAACCTCTAAAATGAGCAAAAATACCTTGATATGTAAATGATGAAAAATAACCTAAAACCTCAAAAATGACAAAAAATACCTTGTAACCTCTAAAATGACCAAAATACTCTTGAAACCACTAAAATGTCCAAAATACCTTTAAAATTTTTAATAAGGTTTTGAAGTTACACGATAGAAATAGGTGGTTGATTCAAAGCAAAAGTGCTGGTTGTAGCTTTATATGTAATGATTTTAAAATTTCTTTTCTTAATAATATTAAAATAAATAAATAAAAATGTACAAATAAATCAATAAAGCAAGACTACAATTCCAACGGAGAAAAAAGTAGAGAAAATTTTTTGACAAAAAGAAGTGTTGGGTAAATATTGTCATAATCGAATCCAATATGTGAATAATAAATAGATAAATAAATAATTTTAAATACAAAATTGATTTTTTTTTTCTTAAAAATCTTTAAAAATACACCAATGAGATAAGGACGATGAAGTGTAATATCAGATATTCATAAACACTTAAAACAATTACTCTTGTGTCTACGGACATCATATAATAAAGAAATAATAAATCGCTACTAATTTGTTAAACAAAATATTTACAAATAGTGAAAGGAAATTACACAAAGACCATCTTCTTCAATTGCACAAATTGTTCATTATATTGTCCAAAATATCTTGTTCTTTTCCAAATAAACTAAAACTTGACAACAACACAAAATAGGACATATTATAATATGATTTTTCTCCAAATCAAGTCAACAAAAAAAAAAAAAAAAATAGTGACATGGCTGATGATGTGGCTCAACAGGAGTGTACAACAATAATTGCTACCTATGTGCGAATTATTAGTATGTATCTTGGATTATCTCGAGCTGATTTACATGTTGTGAGCATCACATTTGAAATATCAAATCCAACATGAAAATTTTGGAAGCACCAAGCATTACAAAAGTTACAATATACGAAACAGAAAAAGGGTAAAAAGCATGATGGCCAAGAAAGAAGAAATTGTAAAGAAAGAAGGAAGACAATTGAGTTTTACTTTGTTTTATTATTTGGACATATCACAGAAAAAAGTTCCCTAAAATATGAACAAACATATGCCAAAAAATAAATTTTTTGTTTCTTATATTTCTAATTTCTTATTGCAATACAGAATTAAAACAAACAAAAACCAAAAAACAACTGTTTAACTTACGGTAACAAATAAAATACAAAAAAGAAAGACATAAATTACTGCTAATGTCAAACATGGTCCCAATTCGAATGCTACCAACAAAATATAATAGGCGTATTATACAAATTAGAGATTTTACTTTTTTTGAAAACCATTGGCAGTGGGAATGAAGAACCTACTCAGTGTATAGCTCTCATCAATCATGAAATATGCGTAAAGAAAGAATATGTTGATATAAAAAGAAATCTCATCACCCTTGACATCGGCATCTTTCCTATGAAAAGGCTCTCTTCAACACTTGGGGCATCCTTCTCCAAGTTGTTATTGTCACCTTTGAAGCCACCAAACATTGTTGCTCTCTCGCACTTGAAAGCATCATTTGCCATGGCACCACACCAGATTGGTGTTGTTTGTTTACATATAGCAAAGAAAACATTTTGGTATAATATTTAATTACTAAGGAAATGATTGAAGAATAAGAAATGATCACACATTTATAAAAGCTGAAAGTTGATTGTCAAAATGTATACTATGCAAATGGCTTAGAGATCGAAAAATCCGTATCTCATCCCATTACTTACACCAATTATATAAAAAGTTCACGGACAGCCTTTTTATGTGATACCTGATATTAAAATAAATTTTAGAACTTAATTACATGAGCTGTAAAAAGATAAGATCCATGCATTAAAACGTTAGACCAAAGGACAGAAATGTATGGCCACCATAAAGTTATAAACCGTCTTAGCATTTTATGCTCATTGAATGGAGTAGTAATGGGACACAAAAGAGAAAATCTGTCAAAAGACCATTTTTACATTAATACGGATTTAACAGCTCCTTGAAATTCTGTCAAAAGACCATTTTCTCTTTAAGTAGAAATGATATGTGTCATAGTAGAAGTGATTATAGTAGTATTTTCTTTTCTTTAGAAAAAAAAAAAGAAATTTTAGTTAACTTATGGTGGTAGTGCAAAAGACCACCTTGTATCCCATGCTATTTACATTAAAACTAACACTCAATGTTGAAAGGAGCTTTGAAAACGTTGAAAGGAGCTTTGAATATAGACAATAGAGTTTATGGTAAAGTGTAGTGCATCATGTTGGCCACAAAGAATTAATTTTGCAATGGAAAATTAATAGAGTTGGTAAACCAAAAAAAAAATAGTGACATGGCCGATGATGTGGCTCAACAGCTTTTAGATATATATATATATATATAGAGAGAGAGAGAGAGAGAGAGAGAGAGAGAGAGAGAGAGAGAGAGATCTGGCCAAAGGAAAATGAAGGCAATAAAGTGTATGAGTTTGTGATACCCTAGCACAAATATTAACATGAAGTAAGAAAAATCAAAGCTTTACATTTTCTTTATACTTCAAATATTTCCACAGTCATCAGCAGTCTCATCGGGGTACTACCTGAGAAATTGTTGCCTCATCTACTGAACACATCTTTTCCTGCAATGGACATTTTCCTTCCTCATTTTCATCAATTTGAATTGAAAAGGCAGGCTTTTTAGGATTGCTGATGGCTCCAGTTTCATTCTTGAGCATTGAAGAAACCTCTAACATGGATGGTCTATCAACAGGGTTTTCCTGGACACATAAGAGGGCCACTTGCATGCATCTTAGGAGTTTGTAATAAGAACAAGAATCATCCAGTGATGGATCAATAAACTCAAATCCTCTGCCCTCTTTCCACAGCTCATATGCCTGCAATAATTACCACATTTATAGCTCAAATACAAAACTACAAATTACAATAATCTAAATCACAATATGCTAGAATCGTTGAAAGTATTACCAAGTAATTCACTCACATAGTCTAGAAGGTTCAAATTATCATGTGTCCCATAATATCGTGTAATTCTCTTGCCACTTATGATTTGCAAAAGTAGAACTCCAAAACTATAAATGTCATATTTCATGGAGTATATTCCTTTTTTTACATATTCCGGAGGAACATAACCACTGCAGAGCATGTCATAATGAAAATGATGAGTATTCAAATAATAATAATAATAAATAACAGTTGTACATTTATTAATGGGCATTTTACTTACTATGTTCCAACAATCCGACCTGTATTTGCTTCATGTTCATCCTTTCCGAAAATTCTAGCCATCCCAAAATCTGATATCTTAGGGGTCATCTCATTGTCAAGTAAAATGTTACTAGCCTTTAGATCACGGTGAACTATAATAAAATTTGAGTATTCTTGGAGATATAGAAGGCCTTGAGTAACACCTTCAATGATGTCTACACATTTCCTCCAATCTAAAAGAGAGCGTCTAGGTGGATCTGCAACAAGTCAAATTAGTACTTTATTAGTTATTAAAAAATGTGGGGGAATGAAATTCACAAATAATGTCCCCTCTTTGAACCTAATTGTCTAGCTTTGGTTCTTTGAAGCTTAAATGAATGCCATCCTCTTGGGGATGTTGTGGAAATGGTTAGACCCATTTAAGCTTTTGAGTTAAAAATTACAAGTTACTCAGCATATGTATGCAAAAACTATGATGCGAAGCATGAAAATTAATTTGCTCACCAAAGAGGTACAGATCCAAGCTTCTGTTTGGCATGTATTCATAGATCAACATATTTTCCTCTTTGTCAGTGCAATATCCCAAAACTCTAACTAGATTTACATGTTGCAGTCTTGCGGTAAGCGTAATCTCATTTTTGAACTCTTCAAGGCCTTGGTTTGAAGTTCTTGAAAGTCTCTTTACTGCTATCTCCTGTCCATTCTGTAACTTGCCCTATGAAACCAACATTCATCGTTAGTATTATATGCCAAAGATAGACATTTGAGCCATGCACAATTCTGATCATTATTTACCCCAATAATATTATCTGATATAACTATCAGTTGAAATATATAATGTGCACAAACAGACACGTGCTAATGTCTAGTCCCTTTCATGGTGCAGCTGTTCAGAGAAAACATGATAGCTAGAAGGAAGGGTAAGACAAACAGATTGGCTATTTGGTATGAGGTCTTAAACTAACTCAAACATTGTTCAGAAGACAATGTTATCAGCATAAGAATCCTCATAAAGAGTTGGAGATTATCTGTAGCAATCTCTTGCAGAAGGGTTGCTATGCTCATGTCTTCAAGTTAATGGTACATAATAATTTTGATAGGAGGGGGATTTTAACCCTAGATGTCTCCATTGGAAACACTAGAAAATGTCAACCAATTGAGCTACAAAGCTCTTGGCAATATTACAAGATATTTTAAAAGGGAATTCTGTAAATTGTGTTAAGCATGCCTTTTATACAGAGTTAAGCATGCAAAAAGTAATGCGCTTATTGTGGTTGGAGAATTTTAATAAGCTAATAGAAGATCTGAAACCTTCTAAAAGGGATGAAAATAAAACGAAGTGATTCCTCACCCAACTTATCCTGATCTCCCTAGTTTCCACGATCTGACATTGATGGTCAGGTTTTTTTTTTGGTTAAATAGTATTTTGATGGTCAGGTTTTTTTTTTTTTTTTGGTTAAATAGTATTTGGACTCAGTATTTTAAAATCAATATCCACATAAAGCATTAAACAATGGATGAATTGCCAAATAATACCTTGTAAACAGGTCCGTATCCACCTTCGCCAAGCTTATTCTCACTTGAAAACTTATTGGTAGCCGCATTAATGGCAGAATAACTGAATACTTGCAGATTAGAAGCCTTGCCGTTGGGGTCTTCAGCAGCTAATATTTTAATTCGGACTTTATATAATAATCTTTTGACTCTCTCCATACAGCCTGTAACCAATAGAAAGACAAGAGACAAATGTTTAGCATCTCCATCTTATATATGTATGTTGTGAACTTTATCTTGAGGTGGTTTCAGAGTTGGAAAAATTACATCTTGACTTGATGACTCTGCTCTGTAAGTAACAAATAATGCTGCTCAGCAGAAGCACGACTGCAACAGCTGTAGGCAGAATTATTAACAATCTATGACTCTTATTATTTTGATCTTCATCTTCCCCTTGAGCTGCAAAGGTATTTCAACTATGTTGATTAGAATGTCTCAAGAGGATGCGTAACATGTGCACATGGGCAGGGCGCAAGAATATAACGATAAACTGGAATATTACAAGAATAAATAATTTGTGATCAAATTCAGAACCAGGCCTTTTGGCAAAAATGTAATGATAAAGTTCTTATGGCCTTAAATGTAATTTTATATATAGTCTAAATTCTAATTCAACCACCATTAACTATGTTTCTGATATATCAATCTCTTCATGTGGCAAGTACAAGCTCAATGAGATATCAAAGCCAAAGCATGAACTCTGTTTCACTAAACAAATGATTATGATATTCAACCCTTGTTCCCTAATTTAGCAATTTTAGCAAGCATTTAGTTGGGGTCACAACCGAAACCTGAGTCTGTCTCCAATTGTCTGGTAGAGTTTGAAACTTAATGCCCAGACACCATATAGATTTTTTTTTTTTTTTTTTTGGGGTTGGATAATTAAAAAGTTGCAATGGGGGCAATGGGAGATGAGAATTTGAATCTCGGATGCCTCCATTGAAAACACCAACAAGTTTCAATTGAGCTGCAAGACTCTTGGCCACCATGTTGGAATCACTGGGATATGCCTTGAACGCTTGACTAATTACTATTAGCTTATGTGTTGGTAAATTCACGAGTGCTTGATAATACTGGTTGGATGAGATGAGACTTTGCTCACCACTAGGTAGTTTATTTTCCAACACCAATATCATATATAAGACTACATCAAAATAAAAAGAACAAGAAAAAGAAAATGACCAATGGAATCCAAATAGGACATTGTAACCTACCTGCTCTAGAAAGTACCCAATTATCATCATTCCCGACTTGAAACACATTGAAACCAAGTAGCCCGCTCCGCTTTGCATAAGAAACTTTAGCCTTAACAGCCTCCACATCGTCATAGTTAATCCAAGTTGGCCCAATTGTGCAGAAATTCACCACATAGGTAGCATTATACACTGGAGCAGCTTCAGAAAGAAAGCTTCTAAGATACGATTTTATGTACTTATAACCCATGGAACCGTCGGCTGTAACAGCTGGACCGATAGCTGGTGCACCCATTGCATTGTTATTGGGGTCCAAAAGTGTCCACGCATAACCATGGTAAGCCAAGCCCAAAACCAATTTGCTAAGCAAAAATCCTCTTCTCTTCCACTCCTTTATGCCACTATCAGTATTAGCCCCATTCATTGGGTCATATAAAGCCGCATGAGTGTATGTGAAATTGTCGATTCTAGGCACATAGTAGTCATATGCTGTAACATGTACCCAATCCAAGTTTTTCATCATGGACTCAATTGGGTAACTCACTGAATCCAAAGCTGGCAAGTAATAACCAGACATGACCAATAGCAACTCTGACTTGCTAGAGTTTTTTGCCTCAGAAACCACAGCAATTCGCCACTCGTTCAAAAGGGTATCTACATTGGTCATATCCGAGCTTTTACTTGGCAGAACCCCACAAAGGTCTATGCCATGAAACCCATAAAACCTTGCTGTTTCTATAGAGGACTGAATAAAAGAATTTCTAAAAGAGGACTGGTTGATCATTGAAAAGAAGATTGGAGAGTCTTCTCTGCCAACCCATACGGACAAAAGCGTTGTAACCAATGGGTTCTTGAGCTTTACAGTGTTGGTGAAAGTAGAGAACTTTTGTTCGGTGGAGGATTTGATGGAGAGGTGGTAGTTGGAAGAGTTTATGAAAGCAAAAGCACATAGTAGGTGAGTAAAGAGCTTAGAGTTTATATCAGAAATGACAGTTTCACTAACTGAATAATAATAACCAGCTTTAATCCAGGATTGTTGGGTTGAACAGCAGGATTTGAGAGGCAGAAAGTGGAGAAGGAAGAGTAATGTTACAAGTTTGGACGCCATTGAAAAATGATGTCTGATGCTTTGGTAATTGGTACCATGGAAAAGCGTAGCTAATTAGCTAGAGAGAGACAAGACCATAACAATTCCAAGGACTTGTGTTCTAGATTTCGTTGGAGAATAACAATTCTTTACGGACTTTGGGAAACGTTGAGAAGTCAAACTCCTGACGTGGCGCCTTGAAGTTTTTGGTTGCATTTTCACGAGGTTGATTGCAGGGCCAACTGATGCAGCCGCCTAATATTCTAAATAGAAAAAATGCCCCTAATTTTGACTAATAGGATTTTTTAAAATATTATAATAGTATTAATTAAATCTAAATATTAGTTAATAAATAAAATAATATTTTTTTATTAAATAAAAAGAAATATTACGTCTATAACATTTTTTACAACACTTTCAAAATAAATTCTAATTGGTAGGTTGTTACAGGGTATTATTGATGACAAAAAATTAATGTCAATGATGAGTTCAAATTAAAATCAGTAACAAATTAACACCTAGGATTTATTATGAAAATATTATGAATGTAGCCTTTCTAAAAAAAAAAAAGCAATAGAAAAAAAATTTCACAACATTTTTCACAAGTTGAATTGACAAACTTTTAGTAATTTTTCTCTATGTCCGTCACTAATATAATTTTTTTACTTTTTACTATCAATCTGCCACATCAATAGGCTTGAAAAGTTACGTCACATTTTTTGTCCATAAACTTTAAAAAAAAAAAAATCTACATTGTTAATGTTGATTAGTAGTAATTTTGCATCTAAAATAAGATAATGGAATTTAAATAATATTTAATTTTTTTAAAAATCATTTAAATATATAGGGTCCAGTTAACGTGTGCCTTAAGGGCACATGTTAAGTTATCTATTTTTAGAAACATTTTCTCGGAAATTGAAAAAACTATCAATACTTTTTCAATTTTCGAGAAAAGTTTTTCCAAAAATGAAAATTATTGTGTGCCCTTAGGGCACACATTAGCAAAATCCAAATATATATTTGAAATTAATTTCAGTTTTTGGCTTAGGCTCCCAAATACATTAAGCCACCATTGGTTGATTGTGCATTAACAAAAAGATAAATATGTAATAAGGCACACATTTTTTAATAATTAAAATTGTGAGTTAAATATATGATTTTAGTTTAACATTCATGATTTCAATTAAAAAAAATAGGTGTGTACTATGTGTAACAAGATAATCTATTAAATATGTATGAAATTTGTTGTCAATTTTAGTAAGCTTCCAGACTTTTCGATATTTTTTTTGAAAAACAGGACTTATTGATATAATAATGTGGATACATGATCATCTATTAAAGCATATCAAGGATTTATTATAAGAAAAAAAAGAAGAGAAAAAAACTTTTTCTTTTTGAGAAACACACACACGTGTGTGTGTGTGTGTGTGTGTGTGTGTGTGTGTGTATATATATATATATATATATATATATAGGAGAAGGGAGATGAGATAAGGGAATACACTCACACGCCAAGAAAGAAGAAAAAAAAAACATGTTAAGGATTTAGGATACATATATTAATAAGCTCAGCTTGATGTTAATTTGATGATAATAAATTGGAGCTTGTGACTTTAGAGCACTTGCAGTAGTAGAGCTAAATAGCTATTGTGGGGGGTAAAAGTGTCAAAGCACCATATGGGCTTGGGGCCTAGTCTGAGAATGTGGACTCTGCTAAAGGGGTCGTGAGTCGTGAACAGGGCCTCCTAAAACTGGGGCCCAAAGGCCCGCCAACCAGACCACCAGCCTATTGGATGAGGATCCGAGGAGAAGGTCTCCTCAGACATCAGAGTCAAGGACGGAAGAGGGTAGCCCGACATCTAGGGAAGAGCTCTTCAAGATCGGCGAGTCATCCCAAGCCTTAATGAGACGCTGAGGAGGGAGACAAGGGAGACATGCACTGCATAAAGTTGCTGCCATCGCATTAAAGGCCTTTCACCTACCCGCCTGGCCGCATTAATGGAGAAATGACTTCTGAGGGGACGGTGGACAGCCTTATGGGCATTGGGGAGCGTTTTCAGGGAAAAGACAGATGGGAACCGGAAATGGGAAGTATAAATAGAGAAAGGTGGACCAAAGGAAGGGATCCAGATTTTCTCTAAGGAAAGAAGACCTTCTTTCTCCTCCCAGATAATAGAGGGAAAGCCTAGACATAAGCTTCTCGGCCCATGTCCGAGGAGAGGCAGAAACACTCCCCCAACCCCTAGCACGCCAGCAGCAGACTTAATCCTTCCCCCATAGCTTTCCAGGGCCCCAGGAAGTTTAGGCCTTAAGCCCATTCTCTACAAATTCTATTGTGTAGGCCACTTGGGCCGGCCCTGTCACGCATTTGGGCCCTAGGCTAGCTTTGTGTCCTTACAGCTATATAACTATTTTAGCTCCACCAAAATATAAAAAACTACCATCCAGCAATGGAGCTAAAGCTATTTTTTTTAGCTTTATTACTACAATGCACATCTATAGATACATGTGCATTGTAACTGAGAGCTAAAAAAAAACAATTTTTTATTCAGCCCCGGATTAAAATAATATAGGTTGGTTTATTTTTTTTTTTAATTCTTTTATTCTCACACCTCTCTTTTAGTGTCACTCTCATCTCATCTAAAGCTCTCAAACTCTCAAGCTCTTAAATTCTCTCAAAGTCACCGACCCACTCTCTCAAACTCTTACCTTTCTGTTTCACCCCTGTCCCAATCCGCCGATCAACTCAGACCCACCGTTGATCAATTCTCCCACAAAACAATTCTTGCTCTCATAAAACTGATATAATTTAAACAACAAATCTAAAATCAAAACAACAACAACAACAAATCAAGAGCAGAAAAAAAAAAATTAGAACAACAATAAAAGATCAAGAAAAAAAATAGAAGCTGATCTAACAAATCTAAAATCAGAAAAAACAACTAATCAAGAACAAGGGAAAAAAATTGAAGTCGATATGACCCCTGGTTGCATGCACTCCGCAATGAGGAGGAGGAGCAGTGGTGGCAGTGTGGTGGAGCAAAGGCTATTTCTCCTTTCTCTCCATGCATGTTTGAAGATAATGACACCAAATGACAAGCAAGATTATGTGAGACGTATCACAGAAAGAGCTAGAGAATTTATGAAATCAAGTAGAAAAAGAAAAAAAAAAAAGAGTAGAAAATGAGAGAGCTGGAGAAAGAAAGAGGGAGGCAGGTTCTGGTCTTCTGGAATCAAGTGGAAAGTAAAGTAAAAAAAGGAGGGGATGGAATCCTATAGGTATACGTGTGTGGTGGACAAAATGCAAGAGAAAAAAAAAAAAAAAAAACAAAAAACGCGTGGATGAAAGAAATGCAAAGAGTAAGAAATCACAATTTAAAAATACTACTTCAATATTTTCACAATAAATTTTAAGTAATTAACTAATATTGGTGAGTAAAAATATAATTTCAGTGGTGGGTTTAAATTAGAACTAGTAACAATTTTTCATATAAGATTTTGTTATGATTCTTGTGAAAGTATTGCAAAAAATATTGTGGATGTAATACTTTTTGTTGAAAAATATAATTATTGAGAATGAATAGAGAAAGAAAAAAAATAAAGATTATTGTAGCGGTGGTGGTGGTGGTGGCGGCAGCGGCAGCGGTAGTGATTACGATTGCAGTGGTGGTGGAAGAGTCGGTGGCGGCAGCGATAGCGGCAGCTGTTGCGGGTGGTTGTGATTGTTGTTTATCGTAGTAGATCTATTATTTTATTGTAGTAAATATATTATTTTATTACGATGTTTATATTATTTTATTGTGTTGAAAGTTAAAATAGATCTAATATTGCAACAAATTTTGTAAAGTGAGTAGATAAAATAGATAAAATAACTTTTTATAGAATTAAATAATTAAATTTTTAGCCCTCCTATTATGGATGCTCTTACGTAATTATCGTACCTAAATATCTAAAATGTAAGCTACAAAAAATTACAAGCTAACATGGAAGTGAATATGAATCATATGATGCTAATTGATGTCACCTCATCCACGTAAAAAGTGAAAAATAGAGTGGAATGAGGGGCAGTGGATGGCAGCGACGATAATAAATAATGTTTGAAAATTTTCTTTTTTGGTGATTTTTTTTATGAACCTTTTTGGGTGATTGATAGAGTAGGTATTATTTAAGCAATATATTATACTTTACAAGACATTTCCATAGTAATACGAATAAAATTTTTTTTTTTATAGAAATAATATAAAACGAATATCAATTTAGTATAGACAATTCTTCTCAAAAAATTTAGTATACATTTCCATGGTAATACGAATACCAATTTAGCATATATAGACAATAAAACACGATGGAACAGATATATAACCGTAATAGTACTGAAAATCATATATTTGATAAATAATAAATGACTACTCTCTTAAAAGTTGTCGATTTCAATAAACAGTAGATCAATACAAAGAACCATACAAGTAGCCAGAGTTATAATTTATCAAGAAAAAAAATGAGAAAAAAAAAAGAGAAGAAATCTCAACGTCTTTCCAGGTCTGCTGACCTTGTTTGTAAATAATTACCTCAAGTTCAAATTCAATTCCTCTATCTTCAAACTCAAGTTGAACTCAAAACATTATGTAGTCATTGATAGACTTGACTCATGGCAATTTCCAGGCAATCTCGTCTTCGTTCCAAACATCTGAAAGTATGTAGGCGGCTTTTCACTTTTGTCTTCTGCTGAAATTGAAAAGCTAATTAAATCACCAATATTGGCGATGTCACCTGTGTGTGTCTATATATATATATATGTATAACTGAAACTTTTGAAATTCTTACAATTTTACACGTCAGTATAATATTTAAATAAAATATATTTTAATAAAATTATCATTTTATTTAAATAAAATTATTTTTAAAACCTGAGCTTGTCATGTCATTATTATTTTTTTAAAACAAAATTATTTAACTTTTATTTACCCCTTCGTTGCCTAGAGAGAGTTGGAAACAAAAAATTATTCCCATACGTTGCATAAAAATAGTTGGAAACTAATAGGTTAACCAAAGTAGAGTTGAAAACTGATTACAACTCAACAAATTATCCACCGTCCTACAACTATATATATATATATATATATATATATATAGACATACAATGAAGTTGGTGTGGCTGGCTGTTGCTAACATGCTCAAAGCACAAGCATGGCTCTGTGCAATAGTACCTATGGTATTCTTTTTTCATGGTTTAAATTAGTTGTTTTAGATGCTATGGTATTGAATTACTCTTTGCCTCAAGTCTCGCATCTCAAGCTTGGTACTTTTTTTTTGTCATCTACATTATTATTTTTTTTAATCTACGTTCTTTTAATTCTTCTATTACTCCATTATTATTATTTTTAATTATTCTCATTACTCTTATAATGAGTTTATATGAAATCACTTTTGGTATTTGATTTTGCCCATGTGATTGTTTTTGTTGTTTAGAGTTTACACCAGTAAAACTTATTGCTTTATATATATATATATATATATATAAGCAACTATTTTTCACAATTATCATTTTATTTAAATAAAATTATTTTTGTTTAGTCCAAACTTAATGAGGAGTGAAACTCTATCTCTCTAACAAGTCCAACTTAAACTCAAACTCAACATTATCATTTTTTTAAAACAAAATTATTTTTGTTTAACCCAAATTTAACAAGGAGTAAAACTCTATCTCTCTAACAAGTCTAACTTAAACTCAAACTCAAACATTGATAATTTATCTCCAAATTTGCTAGGTTAATCATGAACACTATAAAAGCAATGCAAACTCCAATATTTTTTTAAAACCCAAACAGAGGTATGAGCTCTTCTTATGATATTTTCTTCTCCTCTATTTTGTTAAAAAAATAATTTTATGATTTTTTCATGTATTTTTTAAAAAGTAATTTTCGTACTTGAACCACCAAATTCTCTTTAACCTTTTTTTACAAGATAAAAAAGCTTGCAATAATTGAAATTATTCATTTGAATGCAACTCATCTTTCTCTTAAATTTCTTTATTGTTTAGTCATATATATTTTTTGTTTTGTTTCAATAATTTCTAAGCAGTGAATCGTCTGATTCTTTAATTTTTTTGGCCTTTCAAAAGTTTTAATATCTGAATTTTTTAGTTATTTTTTTGTAGTATCAATATTCAATGTTGAAGTTTTAATATTCAATGTTGTATTTTTTTGCAGAAGTTTTTAAGTAATGGCTTCTTCATCAAATTGTAACACAAGTTGAAATCATACAAGAGAAAATCATGCAATGGTGTAATTTCTTAAATTTTTTATAAAACTATTTTAGTTTACCTCACAAAAAGGTAAGTTCCCGTGTATAGCATGGATTAGCAACTAGTTAGACTATAATATTATGGTTCATGTTCAAATTAGTTGAATCTTCTTAGATAAATCCAACTGAGTCTGCGTTGGAATGTGCGGGGGCTTGGGCAATTGGTGCGAGCACAAGACCCCTCTGTCCTGTCCCTAGCCGAAACTTGGGCAGATGAAGCAAGGCTAGAAAAATTGTGTGATGACTTGAATTTTGATGAGAAATGGTTGGTGCCCAGAGTCACTAGAGCTGGTGGTTTGGCCCTTTTTTGGAAAAACCCGGTTAGACTAAAAGTGGTTGGGTCATCTCCTAATTTCATTGATGCAATTGTTAATGATGGTCAGGTTGACTCTTGGAGGTTCACTGGCATCTACGGCTTCCCGGAATCTGGGCGAAAAGGGGAAACTTGGCAAATGTTACGTGGGCTCAATGGTAAGTTCAATCTCCCATGGGTCTGCGCAGGAGACTTTAATGAGATCCTCAGAGGCCACGAGAAATTGGGTGGGTCACCAAGGAGAGAGGCTGATATGGTTGCTTTTAGGGACTTAGTGGATGAGCTCGGTTTTGTTGACCTTGGGTTCACAGGTAGGAAATTCACATGGAGAGGAAAAAGGGGTGAGGCTCTAATCTTAGAAAGGCTGGACCGTGCATTCACCACTTCTCCTTGGCTTGAATTTTTCCATGCTTCTCGAGTTCAATATTTAGATGCCAATGCCTCCGACCATAACCCAATTCTCATCAGTCTCGAAGGTATTATTCACTGCAAAAATAAACCATTTTGCTTTGAGAGTATGTGGATGAAAGAAGTTGGTTGCCGGTCACGATTGTTGAAGCCTGGGGTGTCCCCTCCTTTGAGTGCAACATGGCTCTGGCCTCCTCAAAAATCAAGCATTGTGGAGAAAAATTAGTTGATTGGAGTTGGACCTCTTTTGGGAATATTAAAAAGCAGCTAGCCGAGGCTTCAAACAAATTGGTCTTAGCTGAATTGGCTGCTGCTAGGGGGTCTTCATATGACCTGGTTCGCTCTTTGAAATTGGAAATTAATGTGTTACTCGATAAGGAGAGTTTGATGTGGTTTCAAAGGGCTAGAACCCTTTACCTATAGTCAGGTGATAGCAACTCTCGATACTTTCACAACAGGGCCTCTCAAAGATATAAGAGAAACCAGATTACTGGGCTGAGGAATGCCCAGAATTTATGGTGCACAGCCAATCACCAAATTCAGGAGATTACTACTTCCTTTTATCATGATCTTTTCACATCTTGCAACCCCGAAGAAAACCACCCAATTTTTGAGGAAATTCAACCAGTTGTATCGGCGAAGATGAACAGTATTCTAATTCAAAGATTCACAAGAGATGAGGTGGACGCTGCTCTTAATTCTATCAAACCTCTCTCGGCCCCTAGTCCGGACGGTATGCCCCCTACGTTCCTCCAATCTTATTGGTCAGTGATTGGTGAGGATATATCTTCTGTTGTTTTAAACTGTCTTAATAATTGCTCCATGCCTGCTGATACTAACCACACGTTTATAACACTCATTCCTAAAGTTAAGTGCCCAGAAAAAATCTCTGAATACAGATCCATTAGTCTATGCAATGTTATTTACAAACTGGTGTCTAAAGTTTTAGCTAATAGACTTACGGGTTACTCCCTTCTATAATCTCTGAGAACCAAAGTGCTTTCCAGGCTGGGAGGCTCATTACGGATAATATTTTGATGGCCTATGAAACGCTGCATTATATGAAACATCAAGTAGGAAAGTCGGGCTTTATGGCAATTAAACTAGACATGAGCAAAGCATACGATAGGGTGGAATGGTCTTTTTTAAAGTTGCTAATGTTAAAGTTGGGTTTTCATGAAAAATGGGTTGATCTTATGATGATGTGCATATCAACGGTGTCCTATTCCCTATTAATCAATGGAGAGCCAACGGGAAAGATCATACCATCTAGGGGTATTAGACAAGGGGACCCCATCTCCCCCTATTTATTCCTCCTTTGCTCTGAAGGGCTTCATTCCTTAATAGTGAAAGCAGCTCGTGATGGGCATATTAGGGGCATTTCCTTATGCCGAAATGGTCCTAGACTTACTCACCTATTTTTTGCAGACGATAGTCTCTTTTTCTGTAGGGCTACACTTCAGGAATGCAATCACATCCAGGTCATTCTCTCAGATTATGAGGCTGCTTCGGGCCAAAAGCTCAATAGGGAAAAAATGACCCTTTTCTTCAGCAAAGCAACTCAGCCAGATATTCAGGAAGCCATCATTAATAAGCTTGGTGTTCCTAAGATTAGACAATACGAGAAATACCTGGGTCTCCCTTCTTTTGTGGGGAGGGGAAAGAAGGCGTGTTTCTCTTTCATCAAAGAGAGGGTGTGGTCTAAGTTGATGGGTTGGAAGGAAAAACTCCTTTCCCAAGCGGGGAGAGAGGTTCTCATTAAAGCAGTAATCCAAGCTCTCCCATCTTTCGCAATGAGCTGCTTTAAATTACCTGCTTCTCTCTGCCACGAAATTGAGGTAATTATCAGAAAATTCTGGTGGGGCCAAAGAGGTAGTCGTAGGAAAGTTCATTGGGTGAAGTGGAATACTCTTTGTCGGTCTAAATCGGATGGTGGTATGGGTTTTCGGGAGCTAAAAAAGTTCAATGATGCATTGTTGGCAAAGCAAGTGTGGAGGCTGGCCTCCAATCATGACTCCTTATTTTGCCGCTTTTTCAAAGCCAAGTTCTTCCCGCACGGCTCTATTTTTGATGCAAAAGATGGCTTGGGGTCTTTTGCGTGGAAAAGCATCCTAAAAAGTAGGGACATCATCCTTAGGGGTATGAAGTGGCAGGTTGGGGATGGGTGTAACACCCCAACCTAATTGCACATATAATTTTATGAGTTTATATGTTTGTTATTATCTTAATTAAGTTAAGTGCATAAAAACTTTGATATTGTGATATTATAAAACATATATGCTCTTTTAATGTTGTAGAGAGAAATTTTATAAAGATAAGGATATGTATGTGTGTGTGTGTGTATATATATATATATATATATATATATGCAAAGTTATTTTGTCTTTGGGCCTTTCTTGAAATATAAGGATATATGGGGTGAAAAGTGCAAATGCCAAAATGTTGGAAAGGTGGGACTTGGTCTTCTTTTTCTCCTTTGCATTAAATGTATCCCACAAAGTCTTCTTTCCTTATCTTCTTGGCTGCATCAGACAGCAAGTCCAGCTCATTTTTCTTCTTTCTCTCTTCCTTTTCTTTGCTCCTTTGTTTCTCTTTTTTCTTTGCTTTCACATGGCTACATCACTCCCTTCCTCTTTCACCGAAACAACATAATCCTCACTCTAAAGAAGAAAGTAAGAGCCTAACTGTAAATTTTCTGCTTCAAAGGTTGTGGGTAAGTAAATCAAAACCTCATTTGATTTTGGGTATGTTGATAGTATGATTGTTTTGTTCATTTTCTTTTCTTTGTTCTCAAATCTGATTTCAGGGGCTGAACTTGTGATTCTGTTTTTGTAAGTTGAAAGTTTGATGGTTTTATGGTCTATTGAATGCTTAATAATTTATTTTGATGTTTATAGTCTTGGTATAAAAATGCCCAAATGAAATGAAGACCTTTTGCTATTAGTTGATGATTTTGTAAGAAAATCTGTTTGAGCTGTCACTGTGACAGATTTGGGGTTTACAAGAAGAAAAATATGTATTAAATCATTTGCTGTGATTTAGGTTGCTAGGAGTAGTTTTTATGAATCCTAAGACATATATGGTTGTTATGGAAGTGGTCTCACTGCATTTGGATTAATACAAAAATAATGGTTCAATTTCTAATTTGCATGAATTTCTGTCAGGACAGATTCGAGCACATTGCCTTGTACGATTTTTAATAAATCGTGGTTTTATGATTTGGCTTTGAAATTAATACGGTATAAACTATATATACAGGGGAGTAGCTCTGTAAAATTTCGTGACATTTGGGTGTGTTTTGATATCCCATTTGTATTTTACAAATGAGGAATCTGTTGCTGAAATGAGCAGTAAACAGTGTAGGATAACTTTAACTTTGTGGATTTAATTTTGAAGTTATGTTTAATGTTTTGAGCTATAATTTAATGTGCTTATCTTTTAGTATGTTTAGATCATCAAGGATTTATATACCTTGGTTTTGCTGTGTTTTGTTATGCATTTGTGTTTGATGATTGTACCTCGTTCTTGGGGTAGCTCTATGTGGTGGGAATTAAGATTTTTATTAAGTTTGAGAGTTAGGTTGTGTTTGAGATTTAAGTTTATATATTTGGGAAGAGTAGTTAGTAATAAGTCTTGGTTTTTCATTTAGGTGACGAGAACGAAATCACGGACACTTGAGCTCCTCTGGTACAAATCTCTCGCGTCTTCTGTTTTCAGGTAAGGGATAAGTGACATGTGTGTTTGATAAGTATAAAAAATTGTTTAGAAAATTATTATGCATTAAAATATTTTAATTAGAGATAGTACATATAAGCATGATTTAAGTAAAATATATGTTTGTGAGTTGTTCAATCTTATATACATGATAATTTCAACATATTGATGCTATTATCCATATCACGAACATAATATTTAAGAATGAAGTGGATATGCTATTATTATGAAATATCATGTAAAATGAGAAATTTCAGTATGATGTATAAGTATGAAAGATTTTTTGGGTTATGTCCTCTGGTGATCTGAACTCAGCCAGTACGGGTTAATTATTGGCTTTTCATGGAAAATGTTATCTGTTTGGCCATTTAAAGTAGAGGAAATGGGGCTGCCCGTAACTCTAGGCCATTTAAAGTAGAGGAAATGGGGTTGCCCATAACTCTAATCTGAATAAAGCCTTCTCCCTAATGTGTACGGACGAAGGGGAGGAACAAAACCTTGAGGGGATGTGCCATCAGGCCTCCTAAAGAGGACAATTTCATACACACGAGGGCACCCAAATGTGATGAGGCCTTCTCTGTTGTGCACATGCACCAAGTACAGACTTATCAGAATATGGACTAACCAATATGTTATGAACAGTTATATTACGTTATTGATTATGAGATAATGATTTTTAAAGATGAAGTTACTGAATTATGTTTATGTTTCTTATTATGTCTTTTTATAAGTATATGAAGTATTTTCATCTAAGAGCTCATAAGTTAGTTCCAGAGCAATATGAATAGTATGAAGTCTATTTTATCAAAGCTGGCATATCCATAAAATGTTTGATTTACATGCATTCTTATCAAAGGCCCATGGAGCTTAAAAACCTTACTGGGTTTTGCAGCTCACCCTATTATATTTTAGTGCACAGGTTCTTCTTGGAAGCAGCGAGAGTATTAGAGGTGGCAAGATTCTGTGATTCTCTTTTGTTAGATTGTATAGTCCTTTTTGTTGTATAGTAGTTTATCTCTTTTGTTGTATAGTAGTTTATCTCTTTTGTTGTATAGGAGAAATCAAGATATACTTGATCCTTGAGCACAGATGTAATTCTGAACTTTAATTTGTTTTGAACCCTAGTTGTATGTCTTTGGAGTTAGGTTTGTAAATAAGAGTTTTGCTAAACGTTTAGCCATGTAATATTTACATGAATAGCTTAAGTTTCAGGCAAGTGGTAATCTTGCAAAGTTCAAATGAATGAATTTTCAAGGTTTTCATCATTTTTGTATATTATGGCATTTATGCGAAAAAATAAGCAGGTATACAGGAAATAATTCTTGTTAAGCACCTTCAGTTTAGGTTGGTTCGTGTTAGTATCGAGGTAAACTTGATATTAACATGCCGGTCATACTCTAAATGCTAAGTACAGGTTTAGGTCGTGACAATGGGCGTTCCATTAGCATCTTCAGGGACCAATGGCTGCCTGGCGGGGGCTCAGGTAAAGTCTCTTCCCTATCCCTTGACCTTGATCTGGATATGCTTGTTGCTGACTTAATTGATCATGACACTCACTGTTGGAAGGCTGACCTTATTGATGATATTTTCATCCCTCCTGAGGCTGGGTTGATTAAAGCTATCCCCTTAAGCTTAGTCGCCACCCCAGACTGGTTGTATTGGCCAAAGAATAGGAGTGGAGTCTATTTTGTCAAATTCGGGTACAAGCTGTTGAGAGAGGCTAAGGGTGTTGAAAATCATATTGATCCTAATTCAGCTATTAATGATGAAGTTTGGAAATAAATTTGGAGCCTCCATGTCCCAAATCGAATTTGCACCCTCCTCTGGCGTGCCTGCAATGATTCACTCCCCACTCGAGTGAACCTTTTTCGTCGAAAGCTTTTCCAAGATGACACCTGCCCAAATTGCAACCTGGCTCCAGAATCTACTTCCCATGCATTGTGGTCCTGCCCGAAACTTGTAGAGGTGTGGCTCCCTCATTTTGCTAAGCTTGTAGAGGCAATCGCTTCCCTCTCGTCCTTTATAGAGATCGTGCACCTCGCTATCCAAGACCCCAGTGACTTAGAGCTGTTCACCAACTCCGTCTCCCTTATTTGGTTGAGCAGAAACAGAGCTGCTTTTGGTGCGGATTGCTTAAACCTTGGAAAAATCCCAGATCAGGCCCGTTCCTTGGTGCATGAGTTCCACCACCTGCGTCCTGTCCACGCAAAAATCCCAAGAACAGCCCAGGCGGTCCGTTGGAAACCCCCTCCTCCGGGCTTGGTGAAAGTTAAATTTGATGGCGCTATTTTCTCAACACAGTCTTCAGTAGGTCTCGGCATGATCATTCGGGACCAGGCTGGATTGGTATTGGCTGCTCTGTCACAAAAGATTCCCCTGCCTACCTCGGTAGAGGCAGTGGAAGTGATAGCAACGCGGAGGGCTCTCGTGTTTGCTCGTGAGCTGGGTTTTGACAGGGTGCAGCTTGAAGGTGACTCTGAGCTGGTTATCAAAGCCATCAAGGATAAGGCTCTCCTCTCCTCGAACCTTGGTCACATCGTGCGTGACATCCATGCTTTGTCCTGCACCTTTAGTTGTATTTCTTTTCTTCATATTAAGCGTATGGGCAATGGTGTTGCACACCGCTTAGCCCGAAGATCAATCTGTAATCCTCTGTTGGTTTGGATGGAGGAAGTTCCTTCGGACATTGTGGAAGTTTACACCTCTGATCTTGACCATATTCATGAATAAATTGGGCCCTTCTTTGTGGGCTGGATTCTCAAAAACAAAAAATCCAACCGAGTCTGGCATCAGGAAATTATATATTTATATGGAATTTATATGGACAATGACAGCTTACAATTATAATTAATTTTTTTAGCCAAAAACAAAGATTACGTAGTCAATTAAGGACGCATTCCAGCATTTGTTTGACTAATTGATTATTTCACATGCCTAACTTTCATGATTTAATATAATAGAGCATATGTGTGTCTTGGGTGCGCATTTTTTATTTAAATAAAGATATGAAACTCCATAATACGAAGTTCCCTTCTTTTTAGTTACAAGGTTTCATTTGAACTTTTTTCTGAAAAAAAAAAACGTTCCATTTGAATTATACGTCAACGTTGAAAAAACCTAAAATATTAGTTGAATGACAACAGTTAAGCCTTAAAACTCGATACCATCCAAGTAAAACCAATGTCTATCAATGCCTTTAATACTACAAAAGAAATAAGAGCCCAAAATTCAAGAGAGAGAAAGTACGAACAATAAAGAAACTTTGATTTATATTCAACGATAAAAAACAGCATAGGTCCAACTACAAAATGAAAATAGAATAGCGAGTGTCTAACAATAAGTTAAAACAAAATGGCCTTTGAATTGTAATATGTGGGGGTCCGTTAAGGATGGACCCAGGATTTAGGTTGGGGCCGGAGTTAAGCGGATTTTTTTTTTTTTTTAAATATGCATCTATATAGTTTTAAAAACCGATCAACCAGGACAAATACACAAAAATTATTATTTCTTAATATATTAAGATACAATCAATTACTAACAAAAATAAACGACACGAAGCAATATTGCTTCTTAATACAATCATCTATAAAAAGAGAACTTGACTTTCTTTTAAATCTTCAAAATCATCTATGATTGAATTCAAACTAAATGTCAAAGTTATCATTTTCAATGTATAAATTTAGTATTTTTTTACTTCTTTTCAATTTATAAATTTATCTAATTTAGCATTATGAGTAACAATAAGCACAAGTGAATCACTGATATTTTCTTAAATTTATGTGACAATTTACTATATTATATGATTTATTATGCACTACCACCAAAAACTTTTCCTAACTTTACCCTTTTTTTTTCTATCACTTGTCTCTATTATTGCACAACTACCAGTCAACAAACAATCAAACACATTCTCTCTCTATCTCTCTTATCTATATAATATAAAAGAGAGAGTCACAAACACAGAGTGACAGAGAGTAACAAAGCCAACAAGCCAAAAAAAAACACCATAGGCACAGATTCAATTCACAATCACCAATATCGGTTCATCACTATTAGTAAAAACAAAAATACTACAAGTCCACAAGCACAGATTGTCAGATTCTGAGATTCACAGACAATAAAAAATTATATTAGGTTTTGAATGATAGAATAAATACTTGTGAACTGTTGGGCTGGGCAGATTGAGCAATCGGTGGGAAGATGGGTCTCGCATCTGCATGGCGGCGTTGGTGAGTGGCTGTTTGGGTTTACAACAGGCGACAGCTGACAGGGATTGGGACTGAGACGGGTTTGCAAGATGGGTCTCGAGTGATGGTAGTGTGGGCAGCGAGATGGGTCTCTCTCGGGTGGTGGCGGCGTCATAGGGTGGACGATAGCAAGATGGGTCTCTCTTGCCTCTCACTCTCTTAGTTTCTTTGTACTACTCTCTACTCTATCTGTTTCACCTCTAGCTTTCTCTTCTTTTTTTTTCATTTTATTTTTCCGTTTGGTTTTGGACTACTGGATTAATGGGTTTATTCTTTTCTTTTTTTTTTTTAGCATTTACATGGGCTCTAGGCGGGCCGACTCAGTGGGATGGTTCAGGATTTTTGGAGGGGGGCCCTGGGCTAAAAAGAAAGGGGGGGCCCAAGTCTTCTTCTTTTTTTTTTTTTTTTGGAAAATTTACTTACTAATTTTTTTTTGGCCTGGGGGGGGGGGTAGGGGGAGCCCGGGTCCCCTTAGGCCCCCACTTGGGTCCATCCCTGGGGTCTGTTGGTGTGGGTTGCTATCCTCGACTCCTCCATGTTTAGAGGCTGCTTTGGCTAAGGTCTCTGTTCTTTGTGAGCAGTTTTTTTGTTAAGAAAGTCTTTTTTTTAGCAAAAAAAAAAAAAGGTTAAAACAAAATAATGTACGTTCATAAAACTGTTTTGACTTACTAAGTTACTAATTACTGTATTTGCTTCTTCTAAAAAAAAAAATTACTATAGTTGCAAGTTGAGAAATATCAATAAAACATCCAAGTTGTTGGTAGCAAAAACGGTGTAAAATGTGTATCAACGGTAGATTACGTAAACCGGAATAAGTTCTTCTGTGATCATTTTAGATTAAAGAGGCAAACTTGAGTTTGATAGAGGGCGAGATTGTGTATTGTTGTGAAGGGTTAATAAACTTAAATAATATAATTTCAACTATAATTTAGTTATCTATTATCAGTGGCAGCGCCATGTTGTTTCCAGGAACACCTTGAACTGAAAAAAAAAATTATTTTATATATAATAATTAAAATTATTTTATTTGTTTACCCTTAAAAAAATTGAGGAACACCGTCAATCAAAATTAGGAACACTCTCAAATAAAAAAAATTTATTTGTTCTTACTTTCAAGCAAAAAAAAAAAAAAAAGCCCAGAAAAAAAATTTGAACTAAAAAATGAAAAAAAAAAATGGTAACAGAGCAAGTCCAGCAGGAAAAAAAGCCCAACATCAATTGGTAAAGCAAACCCAATCTAAAGAAAGGTAAGGCAAACCCAACAAATTACAGTAGCAAACACACGGATTCTCAAAAAAAAAAAAAAAAAAAAAAAAACCCCAAACAAACTAAAACCCAATATACTGAAATCAGAAACCAACGGACGACACTCGAAAGAAATAAAGAAACCTAAACTAAAGTTTAAAGAAAAAAACCTAACCCATAAACCCAATTCTTAGGACATATGTGTTTCAAGTTGTTTTGAATATATATCATTATTTCATGTAATTAGCTTATCTTTTGACAAAACGCACTTTACTTGTAATTGAGTAGATTTAGGATGTGTTTAATGCTTCAAGAAACTGTGTTTCAAAATCAAGTATTGAAGTCATCAAGTTTGTTCAAGAAACAAGCTGAAAAGTGCAAGTCCATTAAAGCTCGACACATGCATCTATCGAGTTTTAAGAAACTGTTTCAGTCCCGAGGCTCGACAGCACCTCGACACCTCTAGCTGTCAAGATTTAAGAAAAACAGATTCTAAGTTCTGTTTTGATTCCAATCCGTACTTATGTCTTTGGGACTTCTTTTCTTCTAACCCTAGACATATAAAAGGATTATTTTAAGGGCCGTCAAAGTGTACACAAGTTGCACAAGCATTGAGAAATCCTTGTTCAAGCAATTTGTGATCTGAGACAAAGTTCATGCCTTAGTTTATCTTTCTTGTGAAGAAGTTGCTGTGTATGTGCACTGTAGGGTTTTGTAACCAAGCATCTTCTTGATCTTCATCGTGTGGATGAATTGAAGAACTTTGCAGCCAACAACTCTCTCTAGTTGGTGAATTGAAATGGCGTATTGGGATCCGCGTAATTGGTTAGTCATGTACTGGGAGCCATGTATCAAAAGGAGAAACTGTCACTACAGAACAAATCCAATTGGGTATTGGGATAAGGGTTTAATCGTAGGTTGGTAAGGTACTCGTATTCCTTTACTTGTAACCGCTTATTGTGATAATAGTGGAGTTTCGGGAGTGGTGACCTTAAATCACCTGGTGGGATTTTTGCCGTGTAGATTTTTCCCATTCATAAACAAATCACTGTGTCAATTTATTTTCCGTTGCATACTTTAGTTTATTGGTGATTTGTTTGTGCTACCACGTAATTTGCATGTTAACTTGATTAATTAAAAACTTGGCTAATTAATCAACTTAATTCATCACAAGGGTTCAATGCATTTGTGGCCTATCACTAATCTACTAAGCTCCAGAACTGCAGAATGCCAGAACCAATGGATCGCCGAATCAAAGAAGGAAATCGCCAAATCGAGCTTCAAACTTGTGCTCCAGAATGGTAGAACACATCAGATTGGAGATCGGATCGGTCTTCCTCACCTCGATGTGCTGCTCGAGTATTGACAGCGCCGCTCGAGTCCCAACAGTGCCGCTCGAGTCCCAACAGTACCGCTCCTCAGCCTCAGGCCTCCTTGCTCCCTCGACGTGCGGCTTGGTCTCTCTGTCTCACTCTCAGTCTCTCTTTATATTAGTTTCTCTCTCTCTTGATCTCAGTCTCTCTCTTGATCTCAGTCTCTCTTTTCTAACATTTACCCTGTTTGTTTTTGGCTTTATCCGGTGTTGGTGTTGGTTTTTTTATTTTTTATTTTTATTTTTTGTGTTGGTGTTGGTGTAAGTGCAAGGTGTTGGTGTTGGGGAGATTATCAATTGTCTTTTAGTGTTGGTTTGGTATCTTTTGGTCATTTGGTAAGATACAATAAATGGACTTTATTTGATTTGCTATGTGTTAGTGCTAGTGCTAGTGCTAGTGCTAGTGCTGGTGCTGGTTCAAGTGCAAGTGCAAGTGCAAGTGTACAACTAATAATTAATAAATATGTCTGCTAATTTTTTTTTTGAGAGAGTTTCAACCTATGGCATCCGCTCCTGAGGAGTACTCTTTGTCGTCAGACCAAGACACCAATCAGTTTTTGGTGTAGGCGAGAATTGAACCTCAGATCTTTTATTCAACCATCAGAGACTTTATCAGTTGAGCTAACTAGAACTCACAATATATGTGCTAATTGATTAGTTTAACTAATGGTTATAAAATAGATAATAAATCACTCTTTTTTAGACTTGGACTTAAGCTATACGGCCTATATATTTTTTGTGTTGCACAATTTATTGACTTTTTTTTTTTTTTTGGTTAAGTAATGGTGTGATATTCCAAGTATCAATCAACCATAGTAATTTGTTGGACTAATTAATTTTGTTTGTTTGGAATATTAATTAACCAATAATTAATTGGGGGAAAACAACTAATAAACAATAATTATTAATTTAATTAACCAATACATTATAAAAGACAAACAAATTAAATTAGGTTAGGCTAAACAACAATTAATAATTTTATAATTAATGAAATAACAATATAACAAATTATAGTTTATAAAAGATAAACAAATTAATGAAATAACTAAACAACAAAACATTTGGGAAAAATTCCTAGAGCCACCACTATCTATTATTAACATAGATTGTGTATATTCTCTTTATATTTTTCTAAAGAGATCTAATGGATAATAATGTGAAAATATCTTCTCTACTTGATTTGAGTTCAAACACCATCTGTATATGGGTCACATAGTGTCAAGTTTGCTTTTATTGAAAGAGAATATTTGTGTTCATGTATAACTTCAATTTTTTTTTTTTTTTTTTTTTTTTTTTTTTTTTTTTAAGTTAGGTTTGTATGTTTTTACTTTTCCCCACCTCCTAAATTTTCCCCAAAATTGTTTTTTTTTTCCCCAAAACTTGTTTTGTTTTTCCTATTTCTATAGGGGAAGAAGCTTGTGTTTAATCTTTGTTGTTCATAGGGGAAGTTGTTGCTTTTTGTAGGGGGAGTTGTCTCTATTTTCTATAGAGTTGGATTGTTTTGTGTTCTCTTCATTCTCTATTTTCACTTATCCTTTGTTGCGTATGTTTATTATTTGTTTGAGTTGTCTTTGTCAATACGTGACAAAAATGGAGAGAAATAGATGAAATATGGGAATCCTGTTTGTTTTGTTTAGGGGGGGTAGTTGAAATTGTTTTTGTAAGGGAGAGAAAATAAAAAGTTTTTGATGTATCTAACTTAGGGGGAGAGTTAGTTTACTTTGTTTTTATATTTGTATTTCATATTGTTTATATGTCTTTTTTCCTACACATCTGGTGATGTGTTTTTTGGAGTGTTTTCAGGAAAGACAAGTACATTCTGATCAAGACCCTCTACCTCTTATTGCAACTTCTAGACTAGGAGTCTTAGATTGGGATTTGTGATGTAATTGGACATTTTATGTATTGGGTTGTTCTTGTATTTGAGCATTTCATATTGTATGTAAGTTTGTCATGAATTGCCAAAGGGGGAGATTGTTAGGTTCTAAAAGTTTAGAACAATTGGCAAATCATGAACATAAATTTGTCTAGATATAGATCTTAGAGTCTATAGGTATTATTAGACAATGCTCAAGGTGATACAAGTCAAGATCCAAGAACAAGCAAGCTGCAAAAAATAGAATTTGAAATTTGCCTAGTTCGATTGATCGAAAAACAGGCTCGACTGATCGAAATACGGGTCTGCAGAATTTTAAGTTCAGCCCAACCGTAATTTAAGTCCATTAAAGATTAAGGTTTCAAATTTACTTCTCCTAGTATATAAAAGAAACCTTAAGCACGTTTTTATAAGGTTTTTCAGAGAGATTAGACTGTATCTTGTGCCTCTTTTGTAGATCTAGGGTTTTGTACCCAAAAACTCTCTAAAGTCTTCTATTGGTATTATTCCTTGAAGAATCTCAAGATTCGGTGTTATAGAAGTTGTTGCATACAAGATCAACGTCTAAGGAGATCCAAAACCTTTGAGTGGAGCCTCAAAGTCACAGGTGTGGGTGCTTGTGTTGCAAAGGCCAAGGAAAGAAGTAGTCTATGGACTCGAAGCTATCATGGGGTTGTGGTAGTAAGTTCTACGCGTAGTAGTAATAGGATGTTAGTGGTCTAAGTCTTATTGTAAATTTTAATTCTTTCTAGTGGATTTGCTTTTTACCTTGAGGATAACTAGGTTAAATCCTCCCTATATTTTTTACCGGTTTGTTTTTTTTGGATGATCAGATTTGTGTGTTCTATACTTTTTGTGTTATATTTGTTTTACACATATTTGTTTAACCTAGATTTAATTAACAAACTTGTTAATCAACTTGGCTAAATATTAGGTTAAACATATTGTGTCAAGGGATCTTAAAATCTAACAATTGTGATGTTCACTTTATGTGAAGAAAAATAAGTTAATTAAGTAGCTATTGAACAAAATCAATCTTGTTTGACAAGAAAATAAACTAAGTTTGAACATAATCTATATTAATAATGATAATTTAATCCTTAGTTCTGGTTGGCTTGTTTACAACTCTACCTGCTAGATGCTACAATTTTAAATCTTTCACTTTATCTTACTGCACTTTCGCATTTTCCTTTCCTACTTCAAGATTACTGATAACAATACGAGATAAAATGTGAAATGAGAAATGAGACAAACATCAGAATAGGAGATGAGAAGAACCAGAGAGCCTGTTATGCGAAAGTTGTTAGTTACAAAAATATAAAACAAGTAATAGTTCGGTGTCTTAATAATATAGAATGACTGTCTTTAATATATCCATAGTACAATTGGGTTCAGCACCAGAACTAACTTCTGTGAATGAGCACCAATGACTTTAATAAAGATGACTGTAAATAAGAGAAAAAAAAAATATTTTAACAATCATCAATGAACTTATATTTATATGTCCCACAAAGGCCTCCATATTCAACGGGCACCACTTGGGAGATTGTTGAATCATCAACCGAACAAATTTCTAGCTGCAATCTGGAGTTGTTTTTGTCATCTTCATGTCTTTTCGTTGAAAATGCAGGTTTTTTAGGAATTGTCACAGCCAGAGTTTCAATTTTTAGCATTGAGGAAACTTCCAACATTGACGGCCTATCAATTGCGTTTTCCTGAACACATAAAAGAGCCATGTGCATGCATCGAATTAGTTTAAACGATGAATTTGTATCATCTAGAGTTGGATCCATAAATTCCGTTCCTTTTCCTTCTCTCCATAGCTCATATGCCTGAAATATAGAATATTACCCATCATTTTGAAATGCAGAAATAATACTTGGCAAGATAAAATAAATTCAGGACTTTGATCCACGTTTGTTCTAGCAATGTTTGTTAAAGTAACTTACATACTCTAGGAGGTTTAGATTCTCATCCAAGCCATCATAACAAGCATTCTTCTTGCCACTTATGATTTGTAGAAGTAGAACTCCAAAGCTAGAAACATTAGATTTAGTAGAGTATACACCTTTTTGCATGTATTCAGGTGGAATATAACCACTGCATTATTGGAATATGAACAACATGGTTAATTGCTTTACAAGAAATCTTGGGTTATAAAGCTTTATTAAGCAGAGTACTTACTAGGTTCCAACACTGCGGCTTGTGTTTGCTTCTTGTTCATCTTTCTCGAAAATTCTAGCCATGCCAAAGTCTGAGATCTTGGGCTTCATCTCTTCATCCAGTAAAATGTTACTAGCTTTTAAATCTCGGTGAATTATTATCATTCTTCAATACTCTTGAAGATATAAAAGCCCTTGAGTTACCCCTTCGATAATGTCAATGTGTTTTCTCCAATCGAATAGGTATCGTCTGACAGGGTCTATGACAAATTAGAGAATGAACAATTAGTTACACAATAATATTAGGGCTAATAGAGCACTAAGATGTGAAACATTGCATTTAACTTATATCAGTAACTATAATTGGAAGAGGAAAGATATCAAACCAAGGAGGTAGAAGTCCAAGCTTTTGTTCAACATGTACTCGTAGATTAGCATTTTTTCATCCATTTCAATGCAAAATCCCAAAACTTGCACAAGATTTACATGTAGTAGTTTTGCAGTGAGCATAACGTCATTCTTGAACTCCTCAATTCCTTGTGTAGATGTTTTTGAAAGTTTTTTCACAGCTATTTCTTTTCCATTTGGTAACACACCTTGACAAAACAAAGACACCTATGATTGGTATCTTTCACCTAACAAGAAACTTCAAGACATTTGATGATGTTAAAAGAGTAATGCTAGAAACAATGCTAGCTTAAACCAAAAGGAACAAATTTAAGCAAATTTTTTTGTATATATAATTGTCAATTAAAAAATAATCATTTTATCCTTTTATATATAATTTTGGGAAAGACAAAATTACCATTTTGGGGTCCACTTTTTACCATTTTGGTCCTTATATTTCGGGTCATTTTCAATTTGATCGATACATTTTCCTTACAGTCAATTTGGTCCCTATATTTTCTTAGCAGTCATTATGAAAGTGACCTCAAAATATAGGAACCAAATTGACTGTTGGGAAAAAGTATTGACCAAATTGAAAATGACACAAAATGTAGGGATCAAAATGATAATTTTGCCTAAAATATACCATAATAATGGTTTTATTTATAAAAATTTCCATATAGGAAACTAGTGGTCCCAACTTTTGGCAACTCTATTCTACTCCCTACCCATGGGACACACTAAAAATCTCATAGACCAATAGTATGGTGGAAGAAACTTGGGACCTCTGGATTTAAGACACGTCCTTTAAGTTCATTGAGGCCAAGAGTGGCTTTACATTGAGCCCAAGATGTTCATATGAACACCTTGACTTGAATAATAATTTATATATATGATTATTTTAAAACAAATGTGTATTCTCTACCTTAAAAAAATATTGAATATTGTGACTTGAGAATCCCAAGAATTTGGGTTCAACAAAAATAATATTGGCCCCCTAAACATAATCTTTATCCCCTTAAACAATAAAAATAAATAAATTAGCCCAAATAACAACAATAAAAATTTGCCCAAATAATAGCTAAAATAGCCCAAACAACAACAAGGCTAGGCCAAACAACAACAGATGAACAAAATATTGAACAATAATGCTCATTTAAAAACAAAAAATAAAAATTCCTAATCATTCATATTTGTAACTCATTCAATCCATTCCATAAAAATAATTTCTAATATTTTTTTCCTAAGAAAGGTATTAACAGAGATACTATGGCCATGAGTTCTCTTTAGCAACACTGGCAATTCTGTGCTTCTCAGCTTTGTTGTCGTAGTAGCTATGCTCTTCTTGGTAGCTCGACTCACAATGGTAGCAGGTATCATCCATTGCTCTATGCATCTCTCTCTCTCTCTCTCTCTCTCTCTCTCTCTCTCTCTCTCACACACACACACACACACACACACACACACACTTTATTACCTTCATTTCAGCATTCTCAGTTCTCACCTTATTTCTCATTAGTCATTTTTTTGCTTTTCCATTTTCTTAGTAGAATGAAATTGTAAAATTTCATGTGTTTGCAATTTTTTTTTTTTTTTTTTTTGTGTTGTCAATATATTTAAGTTATTTTTGTAACTCATTCAATCCATTCCATAAAAATAATTTCTAATATCTTTTTCCTAAGAAAGGTATTAACAAAGATATTGTGGCCAGCCATGAGTTCTCTTCAGCAACACTGGCAACTTTGTTCTTCTCAGCTTTGTTGTCGTAGTAGTTATGCTCTTTTTGGCAGCTCGAGTCACAATGGTAGCAGGTATCATCCATTGCTCTATGCATCTCGCTCTCTCTCCCCCCACCCACCCCCCCCCCCCTCCCGGTTTTTCTATTCTCTATCATTATTTCAAAATCTATCTCACTTTATTACCTACATTTAAGCATTCTCAGTCTTCACCTTATCTCTCATTAGTCATTTTTTGCTTTTTCTTTTTCTTAGTAGAGTGAAATTGTAAAACTTCTTCGTGATGTCAATATAAGTTTTTTTTCTATTTCACTTTGTATAATTTAAGTTGTCTTAACATCTATCCTAGAAAAAAAAAAAAAAAATTCTAGAGCAGCTACTAATTGAGCCCACCATCCAGGTGTCTCCAGAGGGATCAATGATTTTATAGATACATTCGTGTTTCTGCCAATTTGTTTATTGTGAAAAAGGAAGCCCCGGTAATGAAGGTGGGCAACGCCACAATGTAGAGTCTAACAAAAGTTTACCTTGTAATTGTATACGGAGCCATAACCTCCCTCTCCAAGTTTCTTTTCCATTGAAAATTTATCTGTTGCTGCCTCAATATCGACCAAACTAAAGACTTGCAAATTAGGAACACTGCTCTCCGAATCCCCAGCAACTGCTATACAATTAACTTCAGACTCTAATTCTTTAGTTGTAACCACCATTCAAAAATTGAAAAAAATTAGAATAAGAACAGAGAAAAGGCCCTGAAATTTCAATTCCTAAATATATATATATATATATATAATTATTTTAACATTTTGAAAATTTAGCATACAAAAATAGGAGTTGGCTCCCTCAAATATTTGAATTAGTCCAATCATACTTTTAAAAAAATAATTGATTGAATAGTTATAGAAACAATATTTTATTTTTCTCAATTTTTTTATTATAAAATGTGCCTTATTTTTGTTAAATTTTTTTATAAAGTTTGGCATCAAACATGTTTGGATCTATCTTTTTCAACCCATTACGTGACGATTAATCAAATCATTGACTTATTAAAAAATTTTGTCTAAAACCATGCGAGAAATGTCTCTTTAATTGTCACATAATGAGTTAGAGTAAGATAATTTTAAATCTGTTGGGAGAAGTTTTAGAACATTTATGTTTTTGAAAATTTTATTAATTCAATTGATATATTTTTTACTCACTTTGGTACACAAATTAATAATTTGTATTGAAAATCAAACTTTGTTAAGAATTTGACTATGGAAATAGTAAAAGATGAATTTTATTTTATTCAATGAAAGATTTTCATCAAACATAATTTTGATAGAAAATACTAAGCTTTGTGTGTGTGTAACTTATCAAATAAGTGTGTGTATATATGTGTGTGAAGGATTGTCTTGACTAATATATTAGTGACGTAACTTGACACTTCTAAATAAAAATTCTTGGCTCCACCCTTGCCTTTAACTATAGATGATAAATGGTAACACATGTAGTAGAGAGAAGTTACCTTTGGATTTGAGTATTCTCATTCGTAAGTACCATATTGCAAGGCCTAGTAATAGATCAGCGGTAATAGTTGTAGTCAAGACGATCACCAATAGTTGCCACTTGGACTTGGGTCATCCATTGTTTTTTTCCTCTTGAGCTGACAACGCAAACTCATTAATTTAATGAGAGTTTAATATGTCAAGATATAAAAATCAATATCATTTATATATGAAAAATGTTATATTTACAATATTTTTACAATAAATTTTATGTGATAAGTTATTACTGACTATTACTGGTTGACAAAAAAATAATATTGGTTAGCCCAAATTAGAATCAGTAGTAACTTGCCACTTCGAATTTACTGTAAAATTGTTGTAAAATTGTTGTTAACATAAGTTCCATCTGAAAACAGCTTATTTAGTTAAAACTGAAATTTTTTTACTAGAAATATACTAAAGTATGCTTATATTTTGGAAAAAAAAATTAAAAATGTGAAAAAAAATGCGGGAATTTTTTTTTTTAAAAAGAACTTCACATAAAAATTAAAAATTAAGCCCATAAGCTCTTGCCAAATACACTCATATTACTCTTTTAGAGCCTTAAATGAACCAACAGACTCTAAAAGTCAATGTTTGTAAAAGTCAAAGTCAATGGTATATTCAACAATTTGATCTTGGTTCAACGATTTGGTCCAATGGTTTAGCAATGAGCCGATTCCGGGTTCGGATCTGATCGAGTCATGTATTTGGGTTAAGTTGACTCAAGAGAGAAAAGAAATTGACATGGCTAATCATGACAGCGACACATAGTAAAATGTTGTTCGTGGTGACATCACACAGCTAAAACAACGCATGCAATGTGTGTTGTGAGAGAGAGAGAGAGAGAGAGAGAGATTGACAACGCCTAAATAGCCAAATAGGAAAGACAGCGCGTGATAAGGGATCTATTGTATTAGTTAGTGTAAGCGCGTGGGAAGACGTGGTGGTGCATCAAAGTTCCTGTGGCTTGTTAATTGGCACTCCAAGACTCTTTGCCGCGAGTGGAAGGTTGGTTGAGGTTAATTTTTCTAGTTTTTATAAATTGGTTTAAGGCATTCCTGATAGTGATGGCGGGGAGGGGCTCGTGGACTTTGGACATTGGTTTTTGAGAGAGCTAGCTTTAGATTGGGGATGGTAGATGGTGATGTTAGCTTGGTCGACGATGATGAGAGCGACTGTGGCTTGTTGATCTAGCGACAATGTTGGCGTGAATGGAGTCGCCAATATGTTTGGAGAGATAGTGATGACGTTGCAGCTTGCCTGGGTTCCCAAATTTGGTCGTTCCATGGAGGAATGTGATGTCGTTGTTTGAGTAGTTGAAGAATTTGGAAAATCTTTTAGGAGATTGATAGGAAACTAAGATGGGCTTTTGTCGTGGAGATTACACCTTGAAGAGCTTTTAATTGAGTAATTAATTTAATATATAGAGACATCACTTAACCCAAAAAACTTAAGTCTTTAAGTTTGGGCACAGCTATGTAATATCAAGTCATCTTTTAAAATTATTATTTTATGTGGGACTTTATTCATGTGTATTCTCAATAATCTCTCTCTCACGTATGAGTATTTTCCTCTTTGTGGGTTTTGATCAAGTCTTACTTGCTCCTTCACTATGGCTTTTTCCATCACTAACACATTATCCATGAGCTTTTCTTACGTCATCTAGGGGAACCACATGTCAACCCCACGTGCTCATCTATGGGAGTCGGCCTGTACATTCTTATCCATTGGAACTACATACTCCACTGTGATCTAGCACCATTAACAATACTCCTTTGTGTTGGGTCATTCTCCAAGGTCATTTGTGTGGGCCCTTTAGGTTTGCTATGTCCCAACAAGAAAAGGGCCTTTGAACACCTCACCACCCTTGCTGCACACCACTTGAGCTCTAATACCACTTGTTAGGTAGATAACATCTTGGGGTTCTTCCAATTAAGTAGTTAATAATATATATAAGACCACCACATAACCTAAGAGACTTAAGCCTTTGAGTTTGAGTCTAACTATGTTATATTAACCACTATCTCTTGACATTTTTAGTCAATGTGAGACTTTATTCACGAGTATATTTCCAACAGCTATGTTTGTGGAACATAATAAAATAAATTGTGAAAGACAGAAGCAATTGGTCACATAAAAGTTAATTAAAGTGAAATAGGAAAATATTGTAGTGAGAATTGTAGTGAAAGCGGAAGCAAAAGTGAAAGATCTCGAATACACGAAATTATGTTGTTCGGCCTGAAGGCCTGTTTCTTCGGAGGAAGCTACTAACAGCTACATTGTTACCATATGATCAAGTAGATAGATAGTAGGGGAAATATAGAGATTGAAAACTTGGCTTAGATGTGCATAATCTTACAGCGTACTTGGGCCATCACATAATTAACAAATAAACCAATATATCTTTAACTGGAATAACTAGCAGTTGAAGTCTTAATCTGTTTCTAAGTCAGGCCAATGAAATGCATGAATAACCAGGAGCTAAAGGCCTGCCAAGTTAGGACAAAGACCATTTAGGAAAACAGTGCTGCTGCTACAGTCACCATTTCACATCCTTTCTCATGTAGAATTACAACCCGCCACCTATTTGAGCCCACCACAATACAAAGAAGAGAGTGAAATTTTCAAGAAATTTTTCATACTCATAGACTTAGGGTCCATTTGGATAGAAGTTATTGCTGAAAATTAAAAACACTGTAGTAAAATAATTTTTAAATGTGAGAATAGTACCGTGAGATCCATTTTTAATATTTTTTTTCTGAATAAAGTGCTTATGGGTCCTATGAACAGTGCGTAAACAGTACCAAAACAGTGTGTGAGTAGTAATTTACGATTCACACACACTTTGGGTTATTAAGATTAAGATTAATGTAAAAAACTTGGTAATCTCTTTGGTTGTTGTGTCAAGAGCTTAAAGAAAAATACAAGTAGGAGAACTTGTGGTTGCTGTGGATCAAAGAAAGAAGTAGTCTATGAGCTCAGAGCTGTCACGTAGTCATGGTAGTAAGTTTTCTACTCGAGGTAGTAATAGGATATTAGTGGTTTAAGTTTTATTATAAAAATTTCAATTATTCCATAGTGGATTTGCTTTACCTTGAGGATAGCTAGGTTAAATCCTTTCTAGGTTTTTTATCGGTTTGGTTTTCCTAAGTTATTATATCGTGTGTTTTTTATATTTCCGCACTGCTTTACATGATGTGATTTGTTTGTGTTAACCTAGATCTTAATAATTTATCTAAATAATCACTTGGCTAAATAATTAAGTTAAACAACTTGTGTTTTAAGGGATTTAAAAAAGTACATTTTAGAGTTTACAAATTCTTGATGATACAAGATCTTGAACCAAATTCTTGGTGATACAAGATCTTCTAGCCGTTGGTGGTATTTGAATGGTAATTTCAACGCCTTTTCATAACGTCCTAGAGTGGCTTAAATTAGAGGATTTGGCATCTCTTCCAACTAGTGTGGGTAATACCGTACCATACCGGCCGATACGGTCGATATATACCATACCGGCTAGTGCATCGATATAGGTACACCCCCCGTTTTGTACCGGAAAAAATATCGGCCGTACCAGCGAAATTCGGCTGTTTCGGTCGGTAAATGGATACCGGGTCAAAACATGAAATGCAAATTTGAGTAAGCCAAGAAAACCCAGTAGAAAGAAGGAGAAAAATGAAAGAAAAATGCAAAAGGTAACTGGTGAACATATATAAATTCCAAATTTACAACATATATAAACTCAAAAAAAAAAAAAAAAAACACTCCTCATTGGCGACATTGGTACCGTTCGAATTGCGCCGCTTGCCATGGCCAGTTAACCACGCCGCCAGTGCTCTTGCTAGGAGTTTGTAACGCCACTCCTCGACGGTGACACTAGTACACCACTTCCTCCAAAACACAAACCCACAAGCCAAACCCAATATAGCTTTCTCCTTCCTCCAAAATGCAGATTCACAACGAAACCCAATATAGCTCTCTACCATTCCCGCACCATTCATTTGTCCCGATTGGCCTTTTTGTCGTTTATTTGCTCTACTAGACTGAATTGTTCAAGCATCGAATTGTGAAGCAGTTCACTTTCTTTCTCTTTTTTAAAAAACAGTAAAGAAGTGTTGTACAGCTGTGCAACATTTTACAATCTTTCTTTATTTTTTTATTATAATAAGATATATTAGTTTGGTAACTTTTATTCCCGTGATTTAGTACATTACAATTAATAATAACAATAATAATAATAATAATAATATATAATAATGTGGTTTATATTGGAATATTAGATTATTTATAAAACATTATTATATAAAACATTAAACATACCAATAAAATAATCATTATAACTAAATGTTTATTAAAAAAAATTATTACAACTTTGTATATTATATAAAATAGTAAAAAATAACGGTAAATTTGAAACGATATATCAATATTAATCAGTACTCAAAATATATCATAATATTGATCAAATCGATACAATCTTCATTCACCTTTTTACTTCCAACGGCTTGTTCCTCGTATTCATTGGTGAGTAACGGTTTCCCATTAAATGTATGGTGAATGGCGCTTTCCCTTGTCAGTGTACGTAGACACGTTTGGACAAGGGGATTTATTTGGTTTGTCCGTTATAAATTTCAGTACTGTCATAAGCAATAATGTCCGATAATTTAATGTTCTTATAAATATCAGTGTCATTATTTATGCCAATTGACAACCCACATTTCTTGCTCTATTGTGCGGCATCCTTCTTGGTATGACTAGCAGTTGAAGTTTTCTTAATCCGTTTGTTTCTAAGTCAAGTCAACGAAATCCATGAATAATCACAAGCTGAAGGCCTGCCAAGTTAGGATAAAGATCATTTTAGGAAACAGTTTTGCTTCCACAGTCACCATTTCATATCCTTTCTCACATAGAAGGAAAAAATGCCTATACATCCTCTCAACTTTAGAGGAGTAGTCATTGCACCCTTTAAACTTTTATTTTGACTAATTTACACCTTCAACTTTATACATCTGCCAAATCATTCCTTATGTTAGTTTGCTGTCAAAATTCTAACAGAAAATGCACATGAGACACGTGAAACAAAGGAGAAAACTATTTTTTGAGTAAGGGAGATACAATCAGTCAGAATGACCATCTCGTCGTGCAACTACAATATGGATTCACACCAGACGCACCCAAAAAAGAGTCTTAAATCTTTAAAACAAGTTTGTTTCAATTTTAAGAAGGTTCTAATGGATCTAGATATGAGAGATTGCACCGCTAAAGCTCCCTAGGGATTTCCTAGAAACCCAAACAACCGGAAGTTTTTTGTTTTTAAGTTTTTAATTGAAAACAAAGATTCTGGGTTTTGAAGAATTCGGTGTTGTTGGGATTTAGAATTAGACGTGGGTTTTACCGTTTTGGTTAGTTTTCTTTATTGGGTGGGCAAAGATTGTTAATATAGATGGTGGACTTGGCTACGTTGGAAATATGGCTAAATAAACAAGTTTTTGATTCAACAAAACAAACCCTAAAATTTAGCAATGACAAAAATAAATAGATAGAGTTAGAATGATCTCACAAACTATAGAATTACGCAAAATGCGTTGTCTTTAAAGGTTGAATTGTGCCACCTGGAGTGGAACTCGGGGTGAATGGCTTTCTTGGCCGAACAACCCTCCAAGATTAGACTATAGTAATTTCTTCAAGTTGATCACACACTCAAGCAAGAAGAACTAAGAACAACCTTACTTGCCTTTCCTTTCCTTAAAAAAAAGAAGCTAAAGTTTTTTTTTGTGCAGAAAATTTCTGTGCAGCAAAAAATTTTCTGTGCAGAAAAAAAAAACAGAACAAAACATAGAGGTAGAGAGCTACGGCTGGAGAAGAAAATGAGAAGCGAAAGATGTAATGAATAGTGTGTTTTGTAGGGTTTATAAACTAAATGAAGGGAGGGCTGGGCTGCACCAACGGGCAACACAATCAATGCCCCAACGGGTTGTAAATTTAATGCCCAACGGGCAGAAATAAAATGGGCTAATGGAAAAGAAAAGGAAAAGAATGAGGCCCAAAAGAGATGGAGACAAGCTAAAGACCAA
This sequence comes from Castanopsis chinensis, assembly GCA_032878915.1. Lineage (NCBI taxonomy): Eukaryota > Viridiplantae > Streptophyta > Magnoliopsida > Fagales > Fagaceae > Castanopsis > Castanopsis chinensis. The sequence continues at coordinate 15,275,762 of JAVQMG010000121.1, forward strand.
CCCATGCCTAACTCTAACCCTTAGCCCATTTTCTTTCAATCTACCACTTAAGAAGTTCTATGCTTTATAAACCTATATAAGAACTCATCTCTAACCAATGTGGGACACAAGCATAGTTTAAGAGTTTGAAACACACATACTCTAACAGGCTATTGGGGATGTTGATTACTACTCCCAAAGAATTCATCCAGAGAATGCTTGAAGGCTAAAAGAATTGAAAGTCCAACATTCCATCCTTGTAAACCACGCTTCATTGTAGAAAAACAGGGTCTCGAAACTAAGGCATCATGAGAAATATTTAGAGGAAAATATCAGTAAAATGGTGGCTATTGAACAGGAGATCCATATTTGCAGTTGGACGGTGCAGTGGGACCATAAATAGCAGGACAAAGACTTCCAGCCCCGGAGGCAGGGATGCCACAGTGGTATTCTAATCATTGATCTCTCTCTTCTTCTCATCTTTTTGATTATGGTATTTTAAGTATCACATGTGTCTCACATGTATTTCTGTTAAAATTTTGACAACAAACTAACCAAAGGTAGTGATTTGGCTAATATGTAAAGTTGAAAGAGTAAATTGGCCAAAATAAAAGTTTAAGGGATGTAATGACTACTACTCTAAGGCTGTGTTTGGCTCAACGGAAACCATTTTCAGGAAAAGAAAATATTTTCGGGAATATATTTTCTGGAAAGGAAAATATGTTTAGGTGTTTGGTAGCATTTTAGAAAATACTTTTGAAAATATTTTCAAGTGTTTGGTAACATTATGAAAATGTAAAATTTTCATTAATTTTTCACATTTTCTCAATCATTTTCTCACGTTCCAAACAAATTTTATAACACAAAATTACAATCATCAACTTTTAAACAAACAAAAATCAAAACATCCAACAATCCATTCGGTCAACACTGAGAGAGGGAGGTCAGATCGCGCCGGCCAGATCGCGAGGCGTCGCGCATGCCAGATCGCGAGGCGACGTGCCGCAATAGCGAGGAGTCGCGGCGCGATCGCCAGGCGGCGCGACGATCGCCAGGCGACGCGCAGAGATCGCGATCACGAGGCGGCGCGAGATCGCGATCGCTGCCTCGCGATCGCGTCGCGAGATCGCGACTCGCGATCTCCGCCTCGCGATCGCGGCGCGATCTGGCGATCGCCGTCTCGCGATCGCGAGGCGGCGCGACGATCGTCGTGGTCTCTCTCTCTCTCTTCATCGTGCTCTCTCTCTCTTCGTCGTGCTTTCTCTTCGTTCTGTCTCCCTCTCTTCGTGTTCTCTCTCGTTCTGTCTCGCGTGCTTTTTCTTAGTTTGAAGTGAAAATTTGGACTGAATTCATTTTCAGTCGTTTCAAACCAATTTTTCAGTCAAACTGAAAACATTTTTAGTTTGACAGAATTTTCCAAGCCAACCAAACAGCCAATTTTACGAAAAACAATTTCCGAAAGTGATTTTCAGTTGAAACAAACACAGCCTAAAGTTCAGGGCGCATGTGGCCATTTCTCTCCCCCCCCCCCCCCCCTCACAACACAACGAAAAGAAAGTGTGCATTGATGCCCAAAGACCTTTTAATTTTTTTATTTTTTTTAATTAAAAAAAAAAGACAATGATTAAACTCATGTTCCTAACAGTTTTAGTGATGACTTCATTTGACCAAAAACGAAAAAAAAGAAGAAGAAAGAAATACAAAGATTATACATATGAATGATTGAACAGGGTATATACGCCATCGACATCTTAACAAAGCCTCTATCGATGCACTTAAAACAGCACGCTGTCTTGGTCAATCTTTCTTCCTCGATTGAACAAAATGGGACATCCAAAATATTGGTTTCTTAATTTCTTTTGCTACAACATGATCAAAATTCAAGTCATAATGAGACTCTTTGATTCTTTAAAAATGTGGGCAATTAGATTAACTTTCTGACAAGAGAGATTAATTTAATGAAATAAAATACCAATAGTACAGCATCTCCTACCTGCTAAGAAAGTACCCGATTGTCATCGTATGGGACTCGCCACACAGAGTAACCAATTAGATTCTCTCTTGCATAAGAAACCTTCATTCTGACGACCTCAACATCATCAAAGCCGATCCAACTGTGTAGTAATTTACTACGTATATAGCATTATACAGTATAGCAGCCCCGTATCTCTGAACATAATTCATTTGATTATAACTCATGGCTCCACCATTCGTTACTGAAATGACAGCAGGACCAGTTGCTGGAGCACCTATTGCGCTGTTGTTGGGGTTCTTTAGCGTCCACGCATAGCCATAGAAAGGCAATCCCAAAACCAACTTGCTAGCAGACAAGCCTCTACCAATCCATGCACCAATAACATAATCCGTGTTAGCCTTACTCGATGGGTCATATAAGGCTGCATGAGCACCGGTATAGTTTGACCATCCGCCGCGGGCGCCTGGTAGTCATAAGTATGAACATGCACCCAATCCAAGTTACTCCTAATTGATTCTACAGGGAAAGAAGCTGAATCTAAATCTGGTGAGTAATGAACAGAAGCAGTCAAAATCAAGTATTTCTGGCTAGAATTCTTTGCCTCAGAATTCACAGCCGCACGCCAATCTTGAAATAGCAATCCCATATGGCCATATTGGTCATGTCGGAGCTTGTGTTGGCCGAAACCCAACTAAAGTCCAGTCCTTGAAAGCCATAAAGCCTGGCTATCTTTATTGAAGAGTCAATGAAAGATTTTCTATAAGAAGCGGTGCTGACCATATTTGAAAGGAGAGTATAGTTTGCTTCCACCAGCAATGGAAAGAAAGGTATTGGCTGATGGGTTCTTGTGTTTGTGAAGGAAGAAAAGTATTGCTCATCAGTGGACGATACAGAGAGCTCGTAGGAGGAAGAGTTCACATCAGCGAAAGCGCAAATGATGTGAGTAAAGAGAGCTGAGTTTATGTCTGAAATAAGAAACTCATCGCCGGAGAACCAGTATCCTACTTTGACCCAAGTTTGTGCATTTGTAGGCTTCAATTCTGAACAGAGAAGGATATGGAAAACAACAATGATAATTTGATGGACCCAGCCGTGACAAAAAAAATTTCCAAGTCATGGGGTGCCAACATCCAGTATTTGCATTGCAACATCTAGAAGTCATGGTTGCCAGCCAGCAAATTTATCGGACTTTTTGGCCAATTTCACCGTACCTCACAGGCTTTAGCACATCAATCAAGGCATGCTTTCTATAGCTTTTTTGCCAATTTATCGGACTTTTTGATGGGATGCTGTCTATAGCTTTTCTGCACAATGGGCACATAACATCAATACTGACCCAGTGACCCCTCTTTGTCCCAAGTTTAATAGAGCTGTCCCAAGTCTAATATAAAATATTATTAAAATATTAAAGAATACAGTTGATGAGGCTTAAAGCTACCGTGGTAAAATTATTATTCACTTTCATAGTATTATAGATATGTATTTTTTTCTTTTATATAAATAGTAAATTTTATTATAAATTTAATTAGTAGAAGTTATTATTTATGTGAGAAAAAAAATACATTTATAATACTATATAATAATTTCTTGCAAGCGTGTGAGACACTGATATTGTAATGCATGAATATAATACCAACAAAACAAAAAACTAATTACATAATAAATGTATCAATCTCATAATAAATAAATATATCAATAGTTATGTGATTTGACGTTTGCGGTACACAGTGGGTGAGATCGTGTTACTACATCTTTATCAAACAAAACAAAACAGTGAGAGAGAGAGAGAGAGAGTTTCAGAGCCACTGCTGTCACTACAATGGGTTTGGAGAGATCAGATCGCCAGTCTTCGACTGGAAATTGCAACGGACGACGAGGGTGGAGGCTTTGAGTCGCCTCTGGCGACTTGTGGAGGCAGATTATCGGAGATTTACTTAGATCTTATACTGCTATTTCTTTTAGTCCTTTGTATTGATTTATTTTTCTTATTAATTTATTTTTCTTCGAGGTTATCTTAACAATGGTGATAAGGTGGGTGCCGTAAATACCTTCTTCTTCTTCTTTTTTTTTTTTAAAATTTTATTTTCAACTCTATTTTGTACGCACGGTTCACTGATTTTTTTACCTAAAACAGTTTTTGGTTGATTTAAAAGGGGTACGGTCAAAGAACAAAATGCAACTTATTACCGGTTTTTTGGTACAATCGGGTCAAATTGATAGTCCGACCAAGGATGTCATAAATATATATTTTATAATTTTATAATTATAAAAATAAAAATATAATAAGTTTTTTTATGTAAGTAAAAATTTGAAAAAAATTTATGTAAGTTTTTACATCTTATGTTTAGGAAATATAAATAGCAAAATGTAAAAACATTTCATTTAGATTTAATTATTTTTCTTCAAAATGGACCATCACATATGTTTAATGTAATCTTAAATAAAAAATGTTTATTATTTATGTATATAATAATGAATTAATCTTAGAGAAAAATTTAGTAACTTTTAAGTTTATTCACTTAATTAATTAAAAAAAATATTTTTGTCTAATTATAATGATCCTAAGAAGAAAACAAAAACTAAATTCGGCAAATATCTAAAGCTAAATCATAATTATTAAGTAGTGGTAATATATATTACATTATAATGGTTTTGAGAAGCAGTTGTACAAGTAGCGGTAATATGTGGCTCTCATTGATTCTAAAAACAAAGGTGTGGTTTTCATTGTTTTGTTGTGTATACAGCTAGCAGACTAGCAGAGCACACAGTTTGTAAAAGTAGAGGTTCAGCTGTTTTGTCTATTAATCTCTCTCTCTCTCTCTCTCTCTCTCTGCAGAAGCAGCTCATTTCAAGAAATTCAAGCAATAACGTGTTCGTGCTTTGCTTCGTGGCCTCTCCAGCTCTCCACCGCCAAATCCAAAAAATAATTTTCAGCCTCTCTTTTTTCTATGAATATCTGAAAATATCTCACTCTTTGTGTGTGAAGATTTGTGTTTCCACACATGGTTTGGAATCTTGATTGCTTCAAGAGGCTAACTTCAGTCATCACAGACGCAAATTTGAGAAAAAACAAACTAGATTTTTCTACAAAACGTACGGTTCTAGATATGTTTCCCTGATTTAGCAAAACTGGTTCAGCCATCTCGGTTTTCGGGTTTTCCGATTGAACCGTTGATTACAGGTTTTTTTTTTTTTTTTTTTTTTTTTTTTTTTTTTCCGGTTAGTGTCCAGTTTCGGTTGAACCAGCTCATTTAAAAGAACCGTCTTGATGAACGGTCCGTCCAAATTTCAAAACCATAAATTTAATGATTGTGACCGGTAATAAATAGGGTGGGAGAAAAAACGTTAGTTTTACATTAATTTTGTTAATATTGTAGTTTATTGTATTTAATCATTAGACCTAACAGAAATTAATGGTCTAAAAAAGGGTGCGAGGACATACAAGAATATGTATATTCTCTATCTATCTCTCTCAGCGGATTGAGTGAGGTTTATAAAAATGGGTTCCTGGGTTTATTTGGCAACTTTTGCTCTATTTCATGCAGTGTTTCTTCATCTTCCTCTTCATCACAGAGCTGAAGCTGCAAGTGAGTGCGATTTGTTCACTGGAAGATGGGTAGTGGACAAATCATACCCACTTTACAATACAGCCGCATGTCCTTTCATTGAGAGGGAGTTCAGTTGCCAGAAGAATGGCCGTCCCGATCTCGACTATAGCGAGTATAGATGGATGCCTCTTCACTGCGATCTCGTTAGGTAACCCCCACCAACCATTCTTTCCTATCTTTTTCATGCCTCTAAAGTGTCATTTCTTGGAATGAATCTTCTTTGTGTGACCACAATGCACATTGAGAAACTTCAGTACCTTGCTTGAATAATAAATTTTGATCATTTCATAGATTTCATCCTTCCTTCTTTCTTTTTTTTTTTTTTTTTTAAATAAACATATAAAACCATTTATTTTATAGTTGGAAACTTGGAATGGCTTATTTTTTTTGGGTAGAAGTTGGAATGACTTTTGCGAATGAATGAATAATGAATAAAACACAATAAAAGTTGGAATGACTTTTCACTTTTTATAATTGCAAAGCTATAATTAAAGTAAAACCCAAAAGTTATGATGTTTTGCAAAGCTACAATTAAAGTAAAACCCAAAAGTTATGACGTGACTATTTGTAATTGCATTTGTTATTTAAATATCGTTTGTTGCCTACATAACTTTTCTGAACACTCTGAACACCCTTAATTCGTCTTCATGTTTAAGTGCAGGCCTTTCGGATTTATTTATTTATTTTAAATTCTCTCAAACTCAAAGCTATTAAAAAAAACTTTACGTCAAAAAAAAAAAAAAAAAAACTAAAATATAGAATAAATCTCTTTGAGTGGGCTAAGTTGTATAATGTATTATAATATTTCATGACTATCATGTGAACATAGATCACTTGTGAATATAAAAATCCTTGGCATATGGCATAGAATTAGGTTATGTTTGTGATTAGCTTAAAAATACTAGTTTTTATTACTATTTAGTTTATTTTTATTATTATTTATAAATTTTATTATATTTTTTAGTCCTGTTTATAAATTTTATTATATTATTTTAGTTACATTTTAATTTTATTTGTAGTATTTTTAATAAAAAAATTTTAGTTACCGCTAAATAAATTACTTTTAAAGATAGTTCATCAGTCACGTGATTTGTGGGAGAATGTTTGACGGCACAACCAAGCTCTGATGGGCTGTCGGTGTCACTTTTCACAAATCTTTAATTATTAGATTAGATTTTGAGGCGGGGGAAAACAATGACGGACCTACAGTGGAGCAGGGGGGCCTTTGCCCCACCCCACCCCACCCCACCCCACCCCACCCAAAAAATAAAGAATTAGGATATATATATATATATATATATATGTGTATATGTATATGTATATGTATATGTATATGTGTGTGTTAAAATTTTTAAATTTTGGTCTTAATATTCCTCAATTTAAAAAAAAAAAAAATGGTATACATATTTAATTTGAAAAATTAAGATTTGTCCATATATATATATATATATATATATATATATATAGAGTTGGGTTCAAGTTACAACTGGTGTAACTCTAAACAATGTTACACCATTCAATAACTTGTTATTGAATTAATATTTTGAAAATCCAATCGTTAAATTACATGTTCTATATGTTCTTAACATGCATGCCAATTTTCATATCCATCGGAAATTGTTTAGCATTTGATCCATAAACTCATCTTTTATGCATTATTTTAAACTATAAAAATTTGAATTTTAACAATTGATTGATGACATAGCTATTAATTTTTGATCACCTTGAAATTTTGCAAGCATGAAGAATTTATGAAGATAATTTAATCTAACGGTGGATTTGTTAATATTCTTATCCAATTAAAAAATATTGAGTGGTGTAACATTATTTAAAGTTACACCAGGTGTAACTTGAACTCAACCAATATATATATATATATATATATATATATAAGGATCTATATAAGGATCTCCTTTGAAATAACGTCGAGTTTCATTTTGATAATTGTGTTGAAATGTTTAAGAAACACTTATTTTATATGTAGTATTTTGTTAAATATAAAATAGATGTTAGTTTTTATTTTCATAAAAAAAAAATTTGTTTTAAGCTTTGGTCCCTTCCAGGTTCGAATCCTAAAAAAATGTTTTAAGCTTTGGCCCCTCCCAAATTCCAATCTTGGTTCCGTCCTTGGGGGAAAAGCTAGGCGTTGTTTTGGTTTTTGGCACTGTGGTTATCTGCTCATAATGACACACATTCTCTATTACCATGTGGGAAGCAAAGCAGTTCTTCCTCTAGTATTTTTTAAGAGAGTAGCGTACTTATGTTTTTTATTATCCCAAAACTAGTGGGAGAATGTATTTTTTTGGTAAGCAAGTGGGAGAATGTATGCTATATTATATTATATGCACTAATTGTCTTCCCAAAATTAATATATGAATAAATTATGAAAACTCTACTTTTGTTAGATTTAATGGCCGAGACTTTCTGCAAAGATTCCAGGGGAAAAGCATCATGTTCGTGGGAGACTCGCTAAGCAGAAATCAGTGGCAGTCATTGACATGCATGCTTGTCTATGACGTTCCCAATGCTAAATACAATTTAACAAGAGAAGGAGATGTTTCCATATTTGCATTTACGGTATGAATATCGATTACTTTTTTTTTTTGGGCTGTTTTTATTGATTTATTATCACTAGCTGTGTGTGTGTGTGTGTGTTTTTTTTTTCAAAAAAAAATGTTATCACTAGCTGTGGGCATTTTTGATCTAATCTAAATCCTTAAAATTAAATTAAAACCTACACCAAATAACCTTTCTTTTCGCTTATGTTTGACCTTTGATAATTATATTCTTCTATAACGTTCTTAATTCATCTTTATAAAACAAGTTACTACAAATTTTAGAGATATTATCGATTTATCGTACCAGTAAGTAGATAAGGGTAACGGTAGAATTGTAGAACTAGAATATTATTTTAATTTGATATATTAATTTTGTACGAATAATAAATAAAATTTATGGCTAAAATTCGCTTTAGTCCTCTAATTTTACTTTTGTTTAATTGAGTCTTTTAAGTTTCAAATTTATTCAATTCAGATTTTCAGTCAAATTTCATTAAATATTACTGGTAAGTATGCAATTAACTAATAAAATTAAAATTAAAAAATAATTCTCACAAGAAAAATCTATAAAACATCTTTATTAATTTTATAAATTTTTTATGTGAGAAAAAAAATTTTTTGGTAGCAAGTTTTTAACAAGAAATTGGACGAAATAAATTCATTGAATGAATTTGAAACCTTTTTTTTTTTTTTTTTTATTTGGAGAAAAAATTACAACGTGCTGCTAACCCCGCAGTTTAAACCTTTTTCTCCCTAGACCTCTAAGCACTTTGTACATAGGGAGATATCAATTCAGCTACAAGGCCTTTGGCATAAATTAGAAACTTAAAGGACTCAATTGAGCAAAAGAAAAATTAAATGACAAAGATTAATTTTAGTCAAACTTAAGTGGTGCAATTTGCATTTTAGCCAAAATTAATACTTTCAATGCTTCTGAGCATAATAGTATAGTTATTTAACATTTACATAAACTTCCCTTGATAATTAATTACACTACTTTTACGAGTAATTAATTATTCAATAAAGAGATCATTTTTCTAAACATTGATGGTTTGGAAAATGAGCTCCATCTATTTAAATAATAAAATTATGAGAGAATATATAATTACTATTTATCAAAACTTTTAAACCTAATAGGCAATAGCTTAAGGTTAATGAAGGAATGTTTCATAAAAAAAAATGAAGAAACGAAAATTCTTTAAAAAAATTTAGAATGCAACTTTGGTACTATATAAGAAAATAGAGATAGCTCTGATACCATATCAGAAAAGATAAAACATAACTCCTATACCATATTAGAAAAGATAAAAAAAAAAAAAAAATAACTTTAATATCATGTTAGAAAAGATAAAACATAGGTCTAATTTCATATTAAAAAAGATAAAACATAATTCTAATACTATATTATAAAAGAAAGAATATCACTTTGGTACCATATTAGAAAGAATAGAACATAGCTATGATACCATATTAAAAAAGAAAAAACAAAACTTTGATACCATGTAAAAAATATAAAACGTAACTTTGATACTATATTAGAAAATAAATCCTAACTCTAATATTATATTAGAAAATATAAAACATAACTTTGATACCATGTTAGAAAATATAAAACATAACTTCGATAACATATTAGTATTTAGAACATGGCCTTGCTACCATGTTAGAGCTGTTTAGAGATTAAGAGAGATAATAGAGAAAAAACAAAAGTAGGAATTTAATGTGGTTCGGTGGCCTATGCTTACAAAAAAAAAAAAAAAAAAAACCCTTAATGATTACATCTTTTCTATTAAATGAATCCAATGCATGGTTTATTTAGTAGAATATCATGGGCTATATAATCTTAAATTAACCCTATAATTAGTTTTCTTGCTGTGCAAGACATGAGTCCATAATAAATTTGAACCTCTTACACCATAATATTACTAACTATATGTATTAATAGATTAGCAATAATGTTAGGGCATGATTGGTAAGAGTACTTAAATATAGTTTTTTGTTTTGCGATTTATAAAATGGTAGGTCTCATACTTGAATCTATTGTTTAACTAATATTCTCTGAATACAGTTTTTAGAAAATTGTATCCTACTTTCTTTGTTCAAAATAGGATTTTGAAAACGGTTAAGAGAATGTTTTCAAGATACATAAATGGTTTTAATGGTAGTTGTAAATTAATTGAAAATAGTGGACTCCACATATTTGTTCAAACTTTTTTAACTCTTAAATTAAGGAGATTATCTTTATCACAAAAAGAATTATCATACTTCAAATTTGAAAATTATCATTATTAAAAAAGAAGAAGTTATATTAGCTCTATTCCTTTATCACTATCCACACACACAACAAAAGTAATTTATAGATTTTACATGTTACTTATTATTATTTTTTATAAAGAAAAGAATCTCAAAAATAGAAATGATCTCCCAAACAATTATTTTTTGTTTTTAGTATTTTGAAAGTTTTTTTTTTTTAAGTGGAATTTAAACACATATAATATAAAAATTATTATTTGAAAACTAATTTCAATTTCAATTATTTTAAAATTATTTTTATACTGTTTGGCTGATGTGTAGGAGGTGGGGGGGCCAATCTTTGCTCTTATGGGGGCCGGGTTTTAAATAAATTGTAGTGGGCTATACTTTTACCTAATGTTAGAAGGTTTTTAAAAATATGTTTTTTGGGGGTTGGGGGGCGTGGGTCATGGTCCACCATTATTTAATTTTTATCCATTCTCAAATGGTTCAGTAATTCAAAAAATGTTTTATTTTTTTCGTTTGGCACCGCTAAATATCACTTTAAATATTACAGGATTATGGAGTGAAAGTAATGCTTGATCGGAATGTGTATTTGGTTGACATTGTCCGAGAACGAATTGGTAGGGTCTTGAAACTTGACTCAATTGTGGGAGGCAAGCTATGGAAAGGAATCGACATGCTCATCTTCAATACATGGCATTGGTGGAACCGTAGGGGACCATCTCAACCGTACGGTCCCATACTATTACCATACCTTTTCTTCTTTTCTCTTCTCCTCTATTTAAGTTTAAAAATAGAAAATGTTTTAAACTAAAATTATTATTGTCAGCTTTAAAAGATAACCAATTGTTTTGATTTGTTAGATGGGATTACATCCAAATAGGAACACAGATTACGAAGGACATGGATCGTTTGCTTGCTTTTGAGACAGCACTTACAACATGGGCCGGATGGGTGGATTCAAACATTGATCCTACCAAGACCAAGCTTTTTTTCCAAGGAATTTCCCCTTCTCATTACAAGTAATCTCTTTTTTCTATATTTTCTTTTTGAAACAAAATACGTACAAGTAAACTCTTAATTAATCTTAATGTTTACTGTCATTATCAAAACCACATAGTTTCGTTCTCTTTTCATTTTTAATAATAAAAAAAATTAGAGAAATTATATTTTATCCTTTAAACGTACACTCACATTTTTACTTACCCCCTAAAGTATGAAAAATTGAAAATGCACATTTACCCCTTGAACTATACCTCCTATTACACTTATCTGCTAAATCACACATTATTCTTTTACACTTGCCACCCTAAACTATGAGAATGTATATTTACTTATTTAAATTATTATTCATGAGATGTGGTGCAAAGTGTTACATAAGTACTAATTTAGGGGGGTTAATGTGCCCTTTTATAGTTTAGAGAAACAAATGTTACGCGGTAATAGTATAGCGGATAAGTGTGCACATTCTTATAGTTTTAGGAGGTAAGTGTAAAAGGGGTATAGTTTAGAAGGTAAAGTGTAATTTTTCATAATATATATTTTTAAATATTAGGACAAACGTTGATAATAGTGACCATCAACATGAAGGGCAATATCTATTACACATACACAAGAATACATTTTTTTTTTGGAACTAAAATCATGGCTTGAAGTTATGATTTTAGTTTTAAAAATAAATTGTGTTTACAGTGTGGGAATTAACAATTACCCCAACATGGGTTCCGACCACATTTTCATATTTCAACTGTAGTGGGAGCTTATGGAATGAACCAAGTGCAAAGAGCTGTGTCGGGCAAAAGCAACCAGTGTTTGGCTCAACATATCCCGGAGGTTTGCCACCAGCTGTTGCGGTGCTCAAGAGTGTATTGAGCAAGATTACAAAACCCGTCACATTGCTTGATATAACAACTCTCTCTCTGCTACGTAAAGATGGACATCCTTCCATCTATGGACTGGGTGGGCCAACCACAATGGACTGCAGCCATTGGTGTCTTGCTGGTGTTCCTGATACTTGGAATGAGATTCTTTACAATCTTATTCTTTGAAATCGATTCATGGAGATTAGCATTGAAAATTTGATACATTTTTTCGCGATTCATGGAGATTAGCATCGAAAATTCGATACATTTTTTCGCAATAATAAGATCTTTGTTGCAAGCTAGTGAAATGAGTTGATTTCTTAAAATGAGTTGAATGTGACTTGGTTAATATAATTAAGAGCATATAATGTGTTGTGGACATATTCACTAGTCGGTCTTGATACACTTTTTTTTTTGTAATCTTGTGTCCCAAATTGAAGTAAGGTAGAATCAAGAATGTAGGGTTTTAAATAATCCATGATAGGTAGATGTTGATACGTAAAAATATTTGGAAAGAATGAGAGGAATAGTTAAATGAGAAAGAAGTATAATTTTTGTTGTCTCGAGGGAATCACTTTGGTATGTAATAATAATAATAAAAGTGATGAAATTTGAATTTGATTGAGAATATCCCAACCTCTGGAGTTCAATTGGGATAAAATTTTGTGATCTTTTATTAATAATTCTCCCAAATTTATCATAGTTAGTGTAAGAGTGTATTTAAGCTGTAACATGTGCCTGTTACAGCTCAGGAAGAGTTGCATATTTAGGATTCTTGACACTTCCTCAACACATGATCAATTGATCGAGATCTCGACACATGCCACTAATGTTATTAATTGAGAATCGTGTTGATAGAATTCTGATGCAGCCCAATTAGCCGTCAATGTGATGTAGAACAAACAGCAAATATTTTCCTTGAACAGAGAGACCTCCATAATGAACCAAACATTAGACTATTCATCTGCTTTTGCTTCTTGGAACTGTCTTGGCAAGCGAAGGGACTTTAGCCCTCCAATGCTCCTGAACCAATTTATTTAAAGTTCTAACCACCTGTAGTTCCAAAGGCACTAAATAATTGTGCTCTACTCTATTCCTAAGCAGCCAAATCTGATCTAAGATCAAAGCTCCAAATAAAAGGAACTCAGCTTTCTGTTCCTCATCAAGATTAAACAGATGCGGGGGGTCTGGAAGAGTCTCAGCAAGCCGAGAAGAAGATTGTAAATTTAAGTATTCTATTCTCAGACTCCATTGGCTACCATACCAGATCGCTTTTGCTACTTCTTACAGAGTAAACAAATGCAAGGATGACTCAAATTCATAATTGCATAATGAGCACTTTAGATCCGTATTTTATGAAAGTCAACTTACCTGATTGGGAGAAGGTTGGCTGCTATTCTCCATAAATTCCTAAATAACTTGCAAGTATGACATTCAATTTAAATATATATAATATTTTATATGTAGAAAATATTCTTATGCATACTTGAAAGCTCGAATTTGTGCTAAAACACAAGAGTTGTTTAAATCCCCAAAATAAAGGATTACAGCTCGGTTGATTTTACTCTAACTTAACTAAGTGTGGAATAGAGTAAATGCGAGCGAACAAATAATAAAACTACTCTAAGCCATATTCATCATGTATCAACAATAAAATGAAAGCTAAAAGAGTAGGGAAGAGAAATGCAAACACAAGATAACACGACGATATGTTATCGAAAATGAAACCAAAGAACTTGGTGAAAAACCTCTCTGCCGCCCTCCAAGCGGTGAATCGATCCACTAGACAATAAGTTGGATACATGAATAGAAAGAGACCCTCCAAGCCTAATTTACCTTGTTAGAACATATGTGGTTCACGTTGTTTTGAACATATGTTATTATTTTATGTAATTGACTTATCCTTTGACAAAACACACTTTACTTGTAATTGGGTAGAATTAGGATGTGTTTAACGCTTCAAGAAACTGTGTTTCAAGATCAAATATTGAAGTAATCAAGTCTGTCCAAGAAACAAGCTGAAAAGTGCAAGTTACTAAAGCTCGACACCTAGTCTCGACACATGCATCTATCGAGTTTTAGAAGCTGTTTCAGCCCTGAGGCTTGACAGCTTCTCGACACCTCTATTTGTCGAGATTTAAGAAAAACAGATTTTAAGTTCTGTTTTGATTCCAATTCGTGAGTGTGTCTTTGAGACTTCTTTTCTCTTAACCCTAGACATATAAAAGCATTATTTTAAGGGCTGTCGAAGGAAGCATAAGTACACAAGTTGCACAAGTATTGGAAAATCCTTGTTCAAGCTATTTGTGATCTAAGACAAAATTCATGTCCTAGTTCATCTCTCTTGTGAAGAAGTTGCTGTGTAATGTGCACCGTAGGGTTTTGCAACCAAGCATCTTCTTGATCTTCATCGTGTTGATGAATTGAAGAACGTTGCAGCCAATAACTCTCTCTCTAGTTGGTGAATTGAAGTCGCGTACTGGGATCCGCTCAATTAGTTAGTCACGTACTGGGAGCCGTGCATCAAAAGGAAAAACTGTCACTACAAAACAAGTCCAATTGCGTATTGGGGTAAGGGTTCAATTGTAGGTTGGTAAGGTACTGAGATTCCTTTACTTGTAACCGCTTGTTGTGATAATAGTGGATTTTTGGGAGTGGTGACCTTAAATTACCCAGTGGGGTTTTTGCCGTTAGGTTTTCCCTATTCGTAAACAAATCACAGTGTTATTTATTTTCCGCTGCATACTTTAGTTATTGGTGATTTGTTTGTACTGCCACGTAAATTTGCATGTTAACTTGATTAATTAAAAACTTGGTTAATTAATCAATTTAATTCATCACAAGGGGTCAACGCATTTGTGGCCTATCAAGTGGTATCAGAGCAGGTACACTCTAATTAGGGTTTAATTCTTGTGTGTGATCCATTGACCCCTGTTTGTCATGGATAGAGGTCAGTCTCTGATTATAACTCCATTGTTTGATGGTACTAACTATGCATACTAGAAAGTATGCATGTGAGCTTTCTTGCAGTCACTAGATGAGAAAGTGTGGCAAGTTGTGGAGATAGGCTGGACCAAGCCTACGGAAGCACTGGCCGATTGGGATGATGCCAAGATCAAGGCTGCAAATTTCAACAGCAAAGCATTGAATGCCCTATTCAGTGCGATCACTAATGAGGAGTTCAAGAAGATTTCCTCCAAGGAAACTGTTAAGGAAGTATGAACCATTCTCCAGACAACCTATGAGGGAACCAAGGCTGTTAAGGATTCGAAGCTACAGAGGCTCATTACAAGTTTCGAAGAAATTAAGATGGAGGAGGATGGACCATTCGATGAGTTCTATGCAAAGTTCAAAGATATAGTGAACTCAGCTTTCAATATTGGGGAAACCATTCCTGAACCCAAGATAGTGAGAAAAGTGCTTAGATCTCTGCTCGAGAGAATCCATGCCAAGATCACGGCGATAGAGGAATCAAAGGATATTGACAAGATTCCTCTAACTGAGCTAGTTGACCATTTGCAAACCTATGAGCTAGGGTTGACAAGAATGGGCAAGTCAAGCAAAGGCAAGAGCATGGCATTAAAGGCCAAGAGCAGTGATACAGATGAGTCTTCAGACGATGAAGATTTCAAGATGAAGTCTCACATTACCAGGCAATTCAAGAAATTTATGAAGAATGCAAATGGAAAGGGCTTTAACAAGGACCGTAGACAATCCAGTTCTTCTCAGTTCAAGAGCCTAGATAAAGGGAAGAAGGATACTAGGGATGGCGGCCAATACACTGTTCCCGCTGGACCAAAATGCTTCTGATGTCAAGGCTTCAAACACATGAAACAAGAGTGTCCTGCGTACCTCAATAGCATTGGGAGGAGCAAGACACTAGCTGCTACCTTGAGCGACACTGAGCCCAAGGATGATTCCGACAATGAAGATGACGGAATCTTGAATGCCTTCACTACCACTATTAATCCTACTAAAGGGATTATTGAAGAAGTGGATGAAGAAAAGGAATTTGTGGGTGCAAAGTGAAACTATGGATGATCAAGATGATATCTATACCGCCTATAAGAAACTGAACAAGCTTTTTGAAAAGTATAAGAAACTTTATAGGTTGGCCACCAAGAAGCCCAGTGATGTGGAACTTGACCATGAAGAGCTTTCCATTAAGGTTGATGAAGCAAATCAGACCATTGGGGCATTTAGGTTCGAGAACAATTTCTTGGCTGAGAAGACCAAGAAGCTTGAAGCGGAGCTGTTTCAAGTTAGAGCACAGTTGGAAAAGACGTTAAGTGCAAAGCTAGATGAGATGCTTAGCGTTCAGAAATCGGTTTCGGATCGTACAAGATTGGGGTATACATTCTCTCTTTCTAATACTCCTTCTGCTAATACTACTGTTTTTGTTCCTTCTGCTGATAACATTAAAATTGAGGATAAAGATGTTAAAACTGAATTAGCAAGTGAGGACATATGTGGTTCACGTTGTTTTGAACATAAGTCATTATTTTATGTAATTGGCTTATCCTTTGACAAAACACACTTTACTTGTAATTGGGTAGAATTAGGATATGTTTAACGCTTCAAAAAACTGTGTTTCAAGATCAAGTGTTGAAGTAATCAAGTCTGTCCAAGAAACAAACTGGAAAGTGCAAATTATTAAAGCTCGACACCTAGTCTCGACACATGCATCTATCGAGCTTTAGAAGCTGTTTCAGCTCCGAGGCTTTACAGCTCCGAGGCTTTACAGCTTCTCGACACCTCTATCTGTCGAGATTTAAGGAAAACAGATTCTAAGTTCTATTTTGATTCCAATCCGTGAGTGTGTCTTTGAGACTTCTTTTCTCCTAACCTTAGACATATAAAAGGATTATTTTAAGGGCCATCGAAGGAAGCACAAGTACACAAGTTGCACAAGCATTGAAAAATCCTTGTTCAAGCTATTTGTGATCCAAGACAAAGTTCATACCCTAGTTCATCTCTCTTGTGAAGAAGTTGCTGTGTAATGTGCATCGTAGGGTTTTGCAACCAAGCATCTTCTTGACCATCATCGTGTAGATGAATTGAAGAACTTTGCAGCCAACAACTCTCTCTCTAGTTGGTGAATTGAAGTCGCGTACTAGGATCCGCGCAATTGGTTAGTCACGTACTAGGAGCCATGCATCAAAAGGAGAAACTGTCACTACAGAACAAGTCTAATTGGGTATTGGAGTAAGGGTTCAGCTGTAGGTTGGTAAGGTACTAGGATTCCTTTACTTGTAATCGCTTGTTGTGATAATAATGGAGTTTCGGGAGTGGTGACCTTAAATCACCTGGTAGGGTTTTTACCGTTAGGTTTTCCCCATTCGTAAACAAATCACCATGTTATTTATTTTCTACTGCATACTTTAGTTATTAGTGATTTGTTTGTCGGCCACGTAAATTTGCATGTTAACTTGATTAATTAAAAACTTCGTTAATTAATCAATTTAATTCATCACAAGGGGTCAACGCATTTGTGGCCTATCATACCTAATGCATCTAAGCCCTCCAAGCTCCTACTTTAACAAGGCTTCTCTGAACCGTGTCTTGTCTAGCTTTCTGGTTCCCGCAATTCAACTTGATTGCATTCGCCAAAGTTTGGCTTCTTCCAATACTTCCCAGCAGTACCAAAACCTCACTTTACCCTCAGAATGTGTGTGGTAAATGTTTGGGCTATCAACCTCTCAAGGATATGGATATTAGAAGTGTCAATTCGGGTTGGCGTGTCGGGTTTGTGTCATATCGAGGTAGGGGTATTCGACTAAATGACATAACCTTAACCTGACCCATTTAATAATCATGTTATGATCCTTCAACCCTAACTTAACCTGTTAATAAGGCAAGTTGACCTGACCCAACCCAACCCATTTGACACGCTTAATAATCGAGTTGTGTTGGGTTGACATGAATGTAACATAACCCATCAGATGTAGTTCATAAACTATCTCAATAAACCCACTCCCAAGATATACAGACAGTGTCCAACACTAATACAAACTCTAAAAAAAACACACGTCACAAGCCAAAAGCTAAAATTATGGCCTTAATCAACAATAAACATTATGCAGAAAAAATTACTAAAGAATTTTGAAACACTAAGAAAATGGTTTTCTTTAATTCTAAAACTCACTAAACATATTAGAGAGAGAGAGAAAGAGAGAGAGAGAGAGAGAGAGAGAGAGCAATATCCAGTTTAAGACTTTGGGTTTGAGAATTGAGCGTGAGTTTATAAGATAGTAGAGTAAGTAGTATAGCTGAAATAAAAAAAATAAAATTAAATATTTATAAGAAGGTTTAGGGATTTAGGGTTTGTAGGGTTTAGAGATCTAGGATTTGTAAAGTTTCTATTTCTAATTATATCCCTTATAAGTTTTTGTAATTACTCACTTTTCTTTTTAAATTTAAAATATATGTTTGATATAAAAGGTATTTGACAAATCTAAAATAAAATGAATATTTATTTGTTATACGAGTTAAACGGGTTGCGTTAAGTTAGTCATTTTAGGTTGACAGAAATAAATTAGCATATTAAACGTGTTTATTGTGGGTTATACAGGCTGACTCGCTTATGACACATATCTTATCGTGTCGGTTTCGAGTCGACCCGTTTATGACCCAAACTCATTAAGGCCCAACCCTAACCCACAAAAACTCGTGTCGGGTTTGTCTCGTGTTCGTGGATTGGGACCCCTAATGGAAATGAAGAGGTAGGAGTATGAGGAAAACTACAAAGGATTGTGTGGAGGATTGTGAGTATAACAATCTCTAACTCTCAAGTGTGTATGCTAGGGTTTTCTTTTTGAAAACCACTTTTTACAATATGTGGATAATGCGGGTATATATAGTGTGGGTGAAGATATGGTGTAGTAGATATGCCAAAATAGCAAAAAAGAATGTTTCGCTAGAAGGCCTTACTCGCGAATTACTAGTGAAAACCAACTGTCACCAGTTGTCATGACTCTTCGCATTCCAGTCACGTGTAAAACACGTGACTCACATCGCAAGAAGGCTTCTTGCAAACTTCTGGTGAAATCTACTTTGTCTTCAATAGAATCTTAAGTGTTCACACACTCTCACACACACAACCCAAATAATGAAATCCCACATAAAATACAGGGTAAATATGATTGAACAAAATTACAATCAAATTTGGCATGGAATTAAAGCCAACACAAATAGTTATAAATCACAACTTTACAATCTACCTTTTTGGCTATTCTGTGACAAAACCCCTAAAACAGATTCTAAACTTAAACGTGAGTTTGGGAACAGTTGTAAAACTCACTCACACCTAATCTAGAAGCTGTGAAGCACTTGCACGTATACACTTGTATCTTGAAACACTCGCACACAAACAAAACTTTCATTAAGCTTATGACAAGTTGAATACAAGTTACATATAGGAGCAAGTAAAATGCAATCAAGGAATTAACAAGATATAAACTACGAAGCATAACTTGATCAAACATGAACAGTTATTAAAGAATGACTACAATGAACATTTAATTAGTAAATGATCATCCGGACACGCGATGCAATTAAGAGCAATGCAAAAATTAATTGCATGTCCGACACATAACCAATGCAAAACACAAAAGGTATTTGCATTAAGGATACAAGATCTAACGAGGGCACAAGCGTGTAATACTAAAGATAATGTGTGTATTAATCTAAAAGTACTTAAAATGCTACAAAGCAAGGATACATAAACAATGTACTAAATATAAACTGAAGTTTTAAACTAGAGTACTTTAAAGCTTTAAAAGAAAGTAATGTAAATATCCAAGAGTTATAAAAACTATAAGGTAAATGAAAGCAGACTACTAAAGCAAAAGTAAACTACTAAATCACCAAAATAAACCAATATCTATGACATACTATGCTATGCTATGCTCCCCTTCAAATTAAGTAGCTTCCCCTCAAACTTTTCTCCCCCTTTTTGACCGGAATGGCCAAAGAGGATAAACTCATCATATCCTGATTTGGAGCCCTCTTGTTGCTACTATTGTTGCTCTATCTTCATGTCATCAATTTGAGATGATAGTGCAGTAATTTGGCCTTTGACATAGATAAACTGATCCGAGATGTGCTGTACATGCGATTCTAGCATACCATACATCTACTCAACTCATGCAATGAGACGATTAAGACGATCGGGTCCCCGTGCTTGTGCTTAGGAGGATGGTTGTGTAGAGCGCTCTAGGGCTGATGTGAACTTGTCAAACTCCTCCTCTGTGTCTCCACCTTCTTCCTCAATATTGTCCTTTGGGATTTGAGAAATGCCTATTTTTGGTCTAGTGATATGGGCTTTGCTTCGGGTCATTGTTGGAGCACCAATCAGAGAGTCCCTTTGCACCAATGTAAGACCACTCGGAAACTTTAGCCTTGTTCTTGCTATAAGAGCCATGATGAAACTTGGGAATGGCAAGACAAGTCTT
Source organism: Castanopsis chinensis (assembly GCA_032878915.1). Classification (NCBI taxonomy): domain Eukaryota; kingdom Viridiplantae; phylum Streptophyta; class Magnoliopsida; order Fagales; family Fagaceae; genus Castanopsis; species Castanopsis chinensis. The sequence continues at coordinate 15,296,453 of JAVQMG010000121.1, forward strand.
GAGTTCCTCTTGGTGATGGCTTTGGATAGGAGGTGGTATATGTGACCGCATATGTCGATCTCCTTATGTGTGACAAGATCATAAAAAAAATAGTTCTTAGTCTGGACAATGTGGTCAACTTTGTTATCGGGTAGAGGTTGTGGATCATTATATAGGCCAATGTCCTCATCTTTGTGGTGAAAGGAATTGTGTTCAATGACTTCCTTCTTAGAATGCCACCGAGGAGATCCACCATTGGCTTAAGAGAATCCAATTTATCATCATATTGGATAGAAATTTTGCATAGATTCTCTCGTGATAAAGAATTCTCTTTGCCTCATACAAAAATTAATGCGCTCCCCTTCCAAAAAGGCATTTGCAAAGAATTCCCTTATGATTTCGGCAAAGACATTCCCATTTGGGTTTAGTAGCTTTGTCCATGTCCTCTCCTTGAACACTTCAGGAATGCAAGTGCTTTCAAGGGACTCCATTCTTACAACCCTTTTCATGATGATCATTGCCCTTTTGTAGAAGTCGTTGTAAGCCATGTCTGCCTCAATGCTTCAGAAATTTCCTGAGTCTGAGCATGGACACTTTGATGATTTCTTTGTGGCAAAATGCTTAGTAGGAGACATCTGAAAAATTAGTCACAAAAACACAAAGAACAGGTGCAAAAACACAACACAAGAACACAAACTTGATTAGTACCAAGCTAGTTCATAAAACAAACACAAAGTCCTAAAAACTGAACATAAACTATGTCACAAGATCATGTAATGAGTGCTAAACATGTAACAACATATATCTTTCATGAGTGATATGCAAAACATGACAAGTGAACAAGTGTGTGAATCAAGTGTGCATGTGGTGTGCATATGTTATGATGATCAAGGCACGACTAAACACATTTGGGTCAAATTGTGTAAAATAAAAAACCAATGATCAAAACATGATAAACATGTACAATCATGGTAATCCCTAAAGTTTGGTATTCATCGGAGTGCAAAACAACACCAAAATGCCATTTGGGCATTTTGTCAAACACTTGGTATGAACCAACATAAACAACATTTAATAAATGCATGAACATGTGTAAATCTTGCCTAAATACATGTTAAAATGCCACAAGGAGCCAACACAAACACAAACAAAGCAAATGGGACAGATCTCATTCAAGAAATTGAAAAAAATTTCACAAAACTTAAAGTTTCCCAACCCTTTTTTAAAAATAATGACCCAACTCATGCAAAACCTATAATCGAAGGCATAATCTTAAGAAATAAAGAGAAAGGAATGATTAAACATACCTTAGAGATGATTTTGAGAAGATTTATCTTTAGTTTTGGTTGGGTTTTTGGGAGAAAATAGGTTTAGGGTTAAGAGAGACTTAAGGGAGGCAAAGGACTTATGTTTGAAAAACTGTCATGATTAGCCCTTAAAAATTGAAAACATGCATTTTTCATGGGATAACTTCTTGCAAAGTTACTTGTGAAAAATGCCACTGAAGCACAAAACTTTTTGCGAGTAAGATTTACTCGCGAAACAGTCGCGAGATAGTCACGAAAGTTTTTGTTTGAAAATTTTGGTGTTTTCATTTTTACCTATCTCATTTTCGCAGGAGGAGCTTACTCATGAGCTTCTTGTGAAAATGCCTTTGAATGAGTTTTTGATGAAAAACATTAAAAATGCAATATGAACAAAAACTCAAAACACAAAAGCATAGAAACACTTTAAAAAACATATAAAATACTCAAAAATCTTTTTGGGTTTGATCAATAAGCAATTGAGTATACACATCACATTTGAACATGTACAATCACACAAATGAAATAAGCATTCATTAAACAATAGACTTATGTGTTGTGTGTGTGTATCAAATGTGGTAAAGTCCTTAGTCTAGAGTGAAGCTTTAATGATCAATTCAATCAAGTCATACACAACTAGTACTAAGTCAAGTGGTCTATCTCAATTATAGAAATGAACATATATGACCTCCTAGAAGAAAATGATTACATATCTTTGGAGCTTTTCTTTTGGCTTCTTTCAACTCATAACTTTTGATCATTCTCGAACAATACATCTTATTTTGAGATCGATACTTGAAATTGTTGATATTTTAATTTTGAGATTAAACCTTTGGCTTTTTGGCACCATACATTTTAATACAAGTCACTTTCCCTTTTTCCTAGTCAAATACTAGTATATGCGATGTCTTTTGTAGCTCATTATATCTTTTTGAGATTTGACATTAGTTGAGCTATAAAACAAAAACATAAAAGGTAGGAAGATATATAGGCACAATTTTATGCATGTATTAAAATCAACAAGACTATTGACTAATCATTCATGACAAATTTGAAGAATGACTTACAACAATCACACATAGATTTCAAGATTTTTCCCACGAAGATAGATGTGCATACATAGCAAGCTAAGTTCGTAAATGCACTGCGCCATTAGTACGAAGGTATTTAGCTAAACTCACATGTGATAAATACAACACAAGCGATCAAACTTTTTGAAGATTTTTCAATTTTTATGGTTTGTGAATTTTTCAATACACTCAAAAATAGAACAGGTAAAGTAAGATCAACAAAACAAGTACAAAAACTTAGAAAGAAACATGCTAGAAACTAGAAGCAATGACACCAGAAGATTATGTATGTCATGATGCATGAACCTATGACCCTAAACATTGGAAGTATTAATGCATGGGCATAAAGAGTGACCATGCATGAGTACCCTTCTTCACCCACACTTTACGAGTGTTTTAGGTGAGATCCTTATATGGAGGGGTATGACCAACATAGCTTTTATACCTTGGGGTGAAGCTAGCAAGGCATAATGAGATGTTCCTTAACATTTTCATAACGTCACTAATGAGTTGTCCTTCACTTTCGCCTTTAGCTTGTGCTCCCTTTGGTATTCTTCTTGAACTTTCTTGGCCACACATAGAATTAGCCTTCTTGAGTGCATGAAGCTTGAGGCAATTTGTCCTTGTGTGCCCTTGCACACCATAATGATGACAGCAATGCTTCACTTGAGGCTCTTTTTGATTTTAGGTAATAACTTCCCTTTATCCTTTGGTTTTGCACTAGTGGTTCTTTTTGCAATGATAGGGGTCTCGATCTCAGACTTCACCTTTTTGAGTTTCTTAAAATTCTTGGCTGTCATAAACCTCACTTCCTTTTTGGGTTCACTGCTAGAGCTTCCTTCATCGATATAGCCCAAACTGGTCTTATCATGAGAAGATTTTTGTGAAGATAGCACATTGTCAAGTTTCTTGGTGGAAATGCACTCAACCTTGACAATTGCTTGACTGATTTTAAGTTCAAGAAACTTGATTTTACAATAGGCTTCCACAAACTCTCCCTTAAGCCCTTCTATTTTACACTTTGCTTTCTTAAGTTGCACAAGGGTGCACCTATGCTTTTCTTCAACTTTCTTCATCTTTTTTCACAAAACTATTCGCAACCTTAGCGTATTTTCCACAATCTTCTACCAAAGCATCGTAGACCTCTTGAAGGTTTTTCTCACCTTCATTGAGGCACACATCCTCATCATTCAAACCTTCAACTTCTTCACTGTCCAAATGCACACCAAGCTCATCAACCAAATTGCTCAAATCATCCTTAGAGTCAACAAAGGTAATTGCCATAAAGGCCATATAATTTTCATCACTATCACACTCTCCTTCTGCATGTGAATTTGAGGTTTTTGAGTCACTAAAGGTAGTGGCACACACTTTACCCTTCCCTCTCAAATAGTTGGGACATTCCTTCTTGAGATGTCCATGACCATTGCATTCGTAGCACACAATTCCTTAAGGGGATTGAGAATCCTTCCCACCTTTCTTCTTGAACTCCTTTCTATTACCTTTGGAGGATGAGAACTTCCCTTTGCTAAAAGACTTCCTATTGTTTTTCATCTTAAGAAATTTCCGGAAGTTCTTTTCAAGGAACGCTACCTCCTTTTCCACATCATATTCTTCAGAAGAGTCATCCATTCTCTCATTGATGGTTTTGAGAGCAAGTGATTTACTTGGCTTATAAGAACACAGTCCAAGCTCATATGTTTGGAGAGATCCAATGAGTTCTTGAATCTTGATCTCATCCAAATCTTTGCTTTCTTTTATAGTTGTGACCTTTTCATGGAAGCTCTCCGGTAAGGACCTTAATACCTTTCTCACCACCTTAGCATCCTCAATCTTCTCTCTAAGATTGAGCTTGAAAATCACGATCTCATTGAGCTTCCCACAGAATGGATCAAATGACTTATCGTCACTCATCTTGAGCTCCTCAAATCGGGTAGTTTGCATTAGAGCTTTGTGTCCTTGACTTTCTTGGTACCTTTATAGGTAGTCTCAAGAATTGTCCAAGCTTCCTTGGAAATCTTCACATGAAATTTCTTGTGAAATTCATCAGTAGACACACCAAAAAAATTAGCATTAATTGCTTTACTATTGGCATTTGCCAAAGCAAGAGCTGCCTTATCTCATTTGGATTTGGCAGTAGTGGGTCTCTCATACCCATTCTCAATGGAATCCCATACTGTCTCATCTATATCACAAATGAATGCCCTCATATGGACTTTACAAAACGCACAGTTGCTCCCATCAAAGAATGGTGGGGCATTAAGCGATTGTGATCAATCCATCACAAAAAGGATCTAGGATCGCACTTAGGTAATGAAACCACAACAAGTGCACCCACTCTAATACCAATTGAAAGGTCGGATTTGTGCTAAAACACAAGTACTGTTTAGACTCCCAAATTAAAGGATTACGGCTTGGTTGATTTTACTCTAACTTAACTAAGTGCGGAATAGAGCAAATGCGAGCGAACAAATAATAAAATTACTTTAAGCCATATTTATCATATATCAACAATAAAATGAAAGCTAAAAGAGAAGGGAAGAGAGATGCAAACACAAGACAACACGACAATGTGTTATCGAAGAGGAAACTAAAAAACTAGGCAAAAAATATTTCCGCCACCCTCCAAGCGGTAAATTGATAAACTAGACAATAAGTTGGAATACACGAATAGCAAGAGATTCTCCAAGCCTAATCTACCCAATGCACCTATGCCTTCCAAGCTCCTACTCCAATAAGGTTTTTAGAATTATGTCTTGTCTACTTTTCTAGATCCCACAATTTAGCCCGATTGCATCTACCAAAGCTTGGCTTCTTTTAATGCTTCTCAGTAGCACCAAAATCTCACTTAACACTTAGAATGAGTGTGGTAAGTGTTTGGGCTATCAACCTTTCAAGAATATGGATATGGAGAGGTAGAAGTATGAGGAAAACCACAAAAGATTGTGTAGAGGATTGTGGGTATAACAATCTCTAATTCTTAAGTGTGTATGCTAGGGTTTTTTCTCTGAAAAACACTTCTTACAATATGTGGGTAATGTGGGTATATATAGTGTGGGTGAAGATATAGTGTAGAAGATATGCTAAAATAGCAAAATATAATATTTTACGAGAAGGCCTTACCCGCAAATTACTTGCGAAAACCACTTGTCACTAGTTATCATGACTCTTCGCATTCTAGTCATGTGGCTCACGAAATACACTTTGTCTTCAATAGAATCTCGAGTCTTCACATTCTCTCTCACACACAACCCATCCAATGAAATCCCACATAAAACACAGGGTAAACATGATTGAACAAAATTACAATCAAATTTGACATGAAATTAAAGCTAACATAAAATAGTTGTAAATCACAACTTTACAATACTTGAGATTAGATTGCATACATTTGTAAATAAGTTCATAAATCATTATTTGTAATTTATTAATAACATAAATAATCCAATTCATAGTAAGATATTGGTGAATCTATGTTTTATAATGTTCTTAAACATTTAATATTTATTTCGGTTAGGCTTATGTATGGTGGTACTTAGTAGTCACTACAATTTTTTTAAGACTTTCTTTGTATTTTATTACTCTTCTGCACTTTCTTCGTCTCCATCAAGATTACTCATGAGAATTAGAGATATAATTGGATATGAGACGGGCATCAAATTTGGAGAAGATGAGAATCAAAGATAGATAGACGGAGAGCCTGTTATGCGACTATTGTTAATTACATTAAATTGAAAGCAATAAGATAAAAAATTTTTCTTTACAACTAAATTTTTTAAGTTTCAAAATTTTTATTCAAAGTTCCCATTCTCTTAAAAGATATTATCATGATAATCAAAACTCATCACAAAAATACCTTTGATATTAGTCAAATAACCGATAGGCACATTCAAATACATAGCCAGGATTGTATTTTGATATAAAGTCAAATTCTCACTTTCAAAATAACTAAGTATTAGCTTAAACAAAAATTAAATCAAAAAAATAAAAAGGAGAGAAAGGACTTGTGATAAGAAACTCAATTGAATTCATTTGATCTTCTTCATATTTTATATATCCAAATTCAATTTCTTCATATAACTAAGCATACATCTTCGTGGGAATTCTCACATCCAATTAGTCTTCATGGATTTTGAGGCTTTGTCCAATCTTGGATAACCATTCACCCTAGTCTTTTTTATTTTTTTGGTTGTTTATTGCTACCGTATATAGTTTTAAATGTGTCCTTTGATTTAATTTTCTCTCCATTGACATCAAATTTTGCAGTTTTGGCAAAGTCTTATAGCAAAGGCATCCCATGATAATATCTAAATTTGCTACCATTCAAAACTAAAAAAGGTAACATATCTTGTACTAAGTTATGCATCTCCATTCATGTCACAATAGATCTGTACATACAACAAAACTGATTTATGCTACACATATACAAAGGGAATTATTTATCCATAATGTGAATACATCACACAAATACACATAAGAGGTATCCATCAATGGAAAAAAAAAAAACTTATCCATGATTAACGACCACATAGTAGTAAGACTCCATTGTGATTCTTTTAATGTATTCTTCACCATAGCTTTGAGATTTTGGGAACCAATGTTGTTGGCACCTGATATCTTCGATGGCACATCACCAACAAAATTGAAAGTTCAAATAGCATATAAAACACCAATGAACGTTTAGACCCCTAATATCAAAATTACCAAAGCAAGTTTATACCCAAACAATATATGTGCGGAATAATAGGTACAAGTAGAAACCCAAACAAATAAACAACTATACACCATAATTAATCACAAACATAGTAGCAATTAATGGTTAAAGAGTAAGGGAAGAGAGATGCAAACACAAGGATAACACTGGCACATGTTATCGAAGAGGAAAATGAAGAACTCAGCGAAAAACCTCTCCGCCACCCTCCAAGTGGTAAAATGATCCACTAGAGAATAAAGTTGGAATATATGAATAGTAATAGACCCTCCAGGCCTAATCTACCTGATGCACCTAAGCCCTCCAAACTTCTTGCTTTAACAGGGTTACACCTAACCTTGTCTTCTCTAACTTTCTAGATTCCACAATAAGCTCTATATTGCATTTGTCATCCTTGGCATCTTCGAATGCTTCCCAAGCTCCAAAAACACTCTCAAATTTTTGAATGGGTGTGAGCAGTGTTTGGGTACAGATCTCCTCTCAATGGGTATAAAAATGGGAGAGGGAATGAGAAGAGGTTATAAAGATTTCTCTCTTAAAATGAGTAGCTTTTTCTCTAATAATGTGGGTGTGTTGTAGAAACCTTTCTTAGGATTTTTTTCTCAATAGGCTCCTTTTTTAGCACCTTACATTTCGTGGGTATAAGAGTATTTATAGTAGGATATGAGAGGAATGTGGAAAGTCAATTTTCTGCAAAAGAGGGCATTCTGGCAACTTGGCCTCGCTACTGGAACGAGTCACAAGTTAACTGCCAGGCCAGACTGTACTTTCTGTCTTGTAGTACTTCAAATGTCATGATCCTTCAGCGTCCTACATGCTTCACACGTGTGGCACTTTGGTGACTTGCTAGTCGTGAGTTAGTTGTGAGATCCAATTGCGAGACTTCTTTTGAATACACACAACTTGAGTTTCTTCATACTCTCTCACACACAACCTTTACATTATTCCTACCTAAATACAGGGTTTTTACATGCTGAATTACAAGCAAATTTTGCACAGAATAAAGCCAACACATGGTTGATTAAATTCAACCTTATAAAAATTAATCTAGAAAACTTGAAGAATATGGGGGAGGAAAATAAATAAATGAATAATAAAAACCTCACTTTAGAGGGACTTTCCAAATTTGCAGAAGTGAGGTAGAGCAATTGCAAATATACACAGACAATAACTCATTAGGTTTTATTTTTTATTTTTTATTTGGAATTCAAATAGAGTGGCAATTGAACCATTTTCATAATTGCTTGATTAGGGAGAGGGGGAATCATAGAGTTGAAGGAAATTTGATTATTATCAGATTGGGTTTGATGGAATAATAATTGAAAGTTTAAAAGTTAGGAAATGTTAATTAAGAAATGGAGTTTTTTTTTTTTTTTTTTTTTTTTTTTTTTTTTTTTTTTTTTCTGATGTGATAGAGATAATTGTGAAAATGTTAATTTGCAAAAGGAAGGAAAAGAAAAAGAAAAAAGAAAAAAGAACAAGAAAGTTATCGAGACTGATGATGTGGCTCAACAAGAGTGTAACAACAATAAATGCCACGCTTCATCTTTTAGATATAAATATATATATATATATATATATATAATATAGATATGTGTGTTTTTGTTCCACAAAGACCTTCACATTCAACGGGCAACCACTTCAGTGATTGTTTGATCATCAACTGAGCAAATTTCTAGTTGTAAAGCCCGTAATCTGGAGTCTTTTTCGTCGCCTTCATCTCTTTTCGTTGAAAAAGCAGGCTTTTTGGGATTTGTCACAACTATAGTTTCATTTTTTAGCATTGAGGAAACTTCCAAGATTGATGGCCTATCAGTTGCATTTTCCTGAACGCATAAAAGAGCTATTTGCATGCATCGAATTAGTTTACATGATGAAGTTGTATCATCTAGAGTTGGATCCATAAATTCCAGGCCTTTGCCTTCTTTCCATAGCTCATATGCCTGAAATATAGAATATTGACCATCATTTTGAAATGCGGAAATATATAATACACAACAAAAGAAAACAAATTCAAGATTGGTTCTAGCAATGTTTGTTAAAGTAACTTACATACTCTAGGAGGTTTAGATTCTCATCCAAGCCATGATAACAAGCATTCCTCTTACCGCTTATGATTTGTAGAAGTAGAACTCCAAAGCTATAAACATCAGATTTAGTGGAGTATACACCTTTTCTGGCGTATTCAGGAGGAATATAACCACTGCATTGTTGAATTATCAAATAGCATTGTTAATTACTTAAGAAGAAATAATGGGCTATAAAGCTTTACCAGGTAGAGGTACTTACTATGTTCCAACAATCCGATCTGTGTTTGCTTCATGTTCATCTTTCTTGAAAATTCTAGCCATGCCAAAGTCTGAGATCTTCGGCTTCATCTCTTCATCTAGTAAAATGTTACTAGATTTTAAGTCTCGGTGAATTATTATCATTCTTGAGTATTCTTGGAGATATAGAAGCCCTTGAGTTACTCCTTCAATAATGTCAATACGTTTTTTCCAATCCAATAGGTTCCGTTTGATAGGGTCTATGACAAATTCCATATTATAACAATCAGTTATATAATCATATTAGGGCTAATAGAGCACTAAGATGTGAAAAATTGCATTTAACATATCTCAAATATTGTAATTGGAAGCAAGAAAGATATCAGACCAAAGAGGTAGAAGTCCAAGCTTTTATTTGGCATGTACTCGTAGATTAGCATTTGTTCATCACTTTCAATGCAAAATCCCAAAACTCGCACAAGATTTACATGTTGTAGTTTCGCAGTAAGCATAACCTCAGTCTTGAACTCCTCAAATCCTTGTGTAGATGTTTTTGAAAGTTTTTTCACTGCTATTTCTTTTCCATTTGGTAACACACCCTGATGAAATATACGCACACTTATGATTGGTATTATTCATCCAAAAAGATACTGCAATACATTTTATACCCCTGCTGATAAGAGTATTGCTAGGACACAACATTTTTCCTAACTCCAAACATGACTTATAAAGTCTATAAATGGCACTAATTTTATTATACACAAATCAAAACAAATCATATTAACAATTGTGAAAAATGTTGTGTCCCTGATCCTATTTGGCAATAAAATATGACATTGGAATTGTTTTCTAGATAGATTCATGTTTCTGCTAATTACTTGAGGGTAAAAGATGTAGTAACAACAGTTTACCTTGTAAACGGGGCCATAACCTCCCTCTCCAAGTTTATTTTCAAATGAAAATTTTCTTGTAGCTGCCTCAATGTCAACTAAACTAAATACTTGCAGATTAGGAACACTGCTATTTGAATCTCCAGCAGCTGCTATGTTATTAGCTTTGGACTCTAATTTTTTAGCTATAACCAAAATTTCGATATTGAAAAAATAAGAATAAAAAGAAGGGCAACGCTTAAAAATATTAATTCTTAAATCATGGGAATAATAAGTAATCCTTCTAACCATAGATGGGAACTGTAACACATGTAGTCAAAAATAAGTAATCCTTCTAACCTTTGGATCTGAGCTTTCTCGTCCGCAAGTAATACACTAAAAGGCATAGTAGGAGAGCAACGATAGCAGTTGTAGTAAAAAAGATCACTAATAATCGCCACTTGGGTCGTCCATTATTTTCTTCCTCTTGAGCTGACCATGCAATTTATTAATGTAACGAGAGATGAATATGTCATAGAAGATCTTGAAACAATGTCATTCAAATTTTTCCATTTTTGACAACTTTAACAATGTGTTTGGAAATGCTAGAGGAGAGAGGAAGAGAAATGAGAAGAAATGTAGTCATTTCCCTTTGGTCCTCATATTTTCAATCCGCCCAAATTGGGCAGATTTAAAGGGATAGAATGATTTTTAAAAAATGGGGCCCACAATGTAATACAATATAATATGAAGTTACACGTTTGTCCATAAGTGAACTTGCACCAGTAGGTGTAAATTAGAAGAAGTGCACAATTTTCCATATTTTTGGTCAAAATTCACTCACATCAGTCTATAGATATTACTTTACATATCCAATATTGCTACAATAACTATGCAAATATACATGGTTAAGCTTTCTAAATGATTATTTTATTTTATTTTCTCTCTCTTCCCCTACCCCTTTCTCCTTTACTTTCTCTTCAATCTAGCAACACCCTACCCTCTTCCTCGTCTACCTTCTCTTGAATCCAACAACATGCTATGCAAGTCTATACAAATCATCAAACTTATTCTAAATATAGATCCAAATTCATCGAATCCATATACAAATTCATATAAATAATCAAACCCAAATTGCAAAAGGAGGAGGAAAAGAAGAAGATGTCGAAGAAGAAGTAGCAACAACAAATTAGCCCAAAATCACCACTTTCTCCGCCCAAAATCTTTGCTTTCTCCACCCAAATCACTGCCCATAATCAAATCCAAATTGCAAAAGAAGAAGAAGAAGAAGAAGAAGAAGAAGAAAGAAGAAGGAGAACGAGAATGAGAAGAAAGAGAGGCACATTCAGGGAAAATAAAGATAAGGAAAGAAGAAGAAAGAGTCTGTGTGTTCAGAGAAAAAAAGAAAAAAAGAAAGAGTGTTAGGTGGGGGCAAGTGTGAAACAATAAAAAAAAGTGAGGAAAAATATTATGTAAATAAAAGAGTGTGATAGGTAACCTAATGTGGGTGTCTTTGTAAAGTACTTATGTGAAATAGAAAAAAGTGGGTTCTTATGCTAAAATAGAAGAAAAAATTTAGACGGACTGATGCGAATGCTCTAACTTTTATGCATTTTTTACATTTACACGAGCATAAAGTAAAAAACCATATATTTTCTTTTCATTTTCTTTCTTCTTGCAAACCAAACAAAGGAAAAAGAAATATATTCTTCTCTTTTCTTTTCCCCTTCTATCCCTATTTCCAAACATATACAGAATTGATTTCTTTTCTTTTCCTTCTCATTTCCTTGCTATTAGTAATTTCTTTTCTCTTCTCTTCCCTCATTTATAACCAAACAAAGCTTAATTGTGAAATGAATGGTATCTCATATAGTTTAGTTATAAGTTTACAACTTTAAATTTGGTACAATTGTGGCCTTAAAAGAGGGGGTTTTACACCCTCAATCATAGCTTGCCACATCAATATTTTACAAATTAAAGAATAAGTAGTGCCACACACAATTAATCCCCAACAACCCAAATCACAAATCTGCTCCTTTCATAGATTCAACTAGTCCCCATTCTCCACCAATCGCTAATTGTAGCCACCAGTGTCCTTAGTACCAAGCTCAGCCCATCACTAACCCCCATTCATCCCTAAACCTAAGTTAGTGAGTTCTTCTAAAACACACACACACACACACACACACTTTCTCTCTCTCTCTCTCTCTCTCTCCCCAACTTTTTCCTTCTCACTCAACCCTATCCCTTTCTCAGATTCATCCATCTTGCTTTCACTTGATTTGGGTCTCTCTGTATTTTTGTTTGATTCGTCTCGGAGTGAGCGCCACCACTCCATGGCGATAATTTAGAGGTTCTAGGTGGTCATGTTTGGTGGATTTACAAATTAGTGGTCATGGTTGGGTGCTTTGAGAGGTGTTTGGTATTGGAAGACTCTGGCCATGATCTAAAAGGCATGACAGAGCCTAGGGGATCGCGAATTGGTGGTGGTGAGTGGTAGCAAACCTTAATGCCAGGGAGGCCAGCCGCTATTGGTGCTGAGCAGTGCTTGGTGGCTTGCCAAATATGAGAGAGTACGTTGTGATTTGGTGCGTTGATGAGGATTGATTATGTATGGCACTACCTATTCTTTATTTTGTAAAATACTAATGTGGCAAGCTGGGATTAGTGGATGTAAAACCCCTCATTTATGCTACAATCAAACTGAATTTAAATTCTTAGTTTATTAAAGCAATGCTTGATAATTTAATCTTATCAATGTCAAAAAGAAATCATTTGTGCCACCTTTTGTGTTCTACTTTATATTCTATCAAATATGATATTTCATGTGTTTGATTTTTTACTTTGATTATTTTATAAGAAAAATAAAATAAATATATGGTAAGTTGTGATTGTTAAAGTATAAAGTTGAATACTGTTAGGATCATATTTTGTTGTAATTGGCTAATCCTTTGACAAAATACACTTTACTTGTGATTGGGTAGATCTAAGATAGATTTAGTACTTCAAGAAACATGTTGTTCAAGTCAAGTATTAAAGACATGGAGATTGGTCCAAGAAAGAAGTGAAGAAAAGTTGTTTATTAAGTCTTGACAGATAACTTGACAGATGCCTGCTATTGAGACTTAATGTGAAGCTCAATAAATAGCATGATCTATTAAGAATTACAATTTTAGAATTTTTAGATCTGAAATTAGGCCCAGTCCTGCATATTTGTTTGGGGTTTCTTTTCTTACAACTCTAGACATTTGTATGTACCCAAAAAGCGGCTGTTGGGCCCAACCTCTGTTTGGGCTCACAATCTATTTGTATTGTGGGCTTTGAATTTCCTACTATAGGTGATTCCATGCTCGGCAACCCGGGTTTTCTTATCTTATCTACACTAAAAAATGCTCCCCCCCCCCCACCTTTCCTCTCAGAATGATCACCCTCTTTTCTTAGTATTTACTCTTAAATTGCCAACCCTTATCTCAAATTCTCATCTCTTATTTATAGCCCAATGCTAGTGGAAGAGATGATTATTTTTGTGGTAAGTGGGAAGAAAGGTCCAATGCTATTACCCTTAAGTGGGTGTTTAGTTGGGAGTGGGAGGTGGTGAGAGTGACATTGGAACTGATTCTACCGTTAGAGGGATTGCTCGGCAGCGATACTCCTAGGTGATGCTAAGCATACCAAGACTCATCTTCCCGAGAAATTGCATTCCCCAACCAAGTAGGATCTCACCTTTGCCGTTCATGTCATAAATGTCTTTATCTCGTGGTTTTGGGCTTTTGATGGGCGTCAAAGCTCACCTGGGCCTAATTCATGGGCCTGATAGTACAAGCGACTGTGCACGGTGTACTAAGAGCCCGGGCCCATTATGATGGGTTTTTACAAACAATGGGCTCGAGGGAGAGTAACACCACATACAATTGCCCCCCCTTGATTTACGCTCGGCTCTTGGTCATGAATCAAGGATTTTGAGAACCAAGAGTTATTCGAGGAGTTTAGTGGGTGGGTCATTGGGGGCGAATCAACAGTGGTCCAAGTCGCAGTAATGGTCTCCCGAGAATATCGAGCGCCCCTCGATGCGTGGACAAGGTAATGATTGAAGTCTTCTTGAAAGTAGCATCGTGCTAGGCTGTCATGTCAGTAATTATAACTTGTCGGTTGGCGAACCGTTTGACGATTTACAAACCGTCTGATGGTTCATGAATTGCTTTCACACGTATGGGGAGGTTACCAAAAAGAGTTGGGAGGGGTTTTCTCGCTTCTCGCATCATTGAATGCCTTAACTTCTATATATAGCCTTTCCTGGGTTCTAATTTCACCTTTTAAGTCCTATCTCTTTCAATCTCCTCTCTGACGAGCATCTTCCTCTTGCGCATAAACACTCCACTCCAGCTCCTCACTCTCTAGAGCCCAAAGTAAGTCTTCTCTACCTTTTGTTTTTTCAATTCTTCTTCACTCCATACTTTGAAAATGAGATTTTGTCACCTTCTTACCCCTGGGGCTGCCTTGGCCAATTTTAGAGACACCTTTGGTGTCCCAAGGGATGTTGAAATTATGTACAACCATGAGGGTGACATCGCTTTTGAGAGGGCAGCTAGTTCAAATGTTGCATTCTTTCCGTTGATGTCCATACTCGATGGTGGTGTTAGATTTCCTGTTGACCCTCTCATCATAAGCACCCTTGGGTTCTATGGCTTATGCCCTAACCAACTCCCCCCAAATTTTTATAGAGTTGTTAGTTGTGTCAATTTCACTGAATCAAATGTTCAGGTTGCAATTGAACCATTATGATATCAATTTCATGTATAAATTGTGTGGCAAAATTTCAAGTGACCATTATTTAAAGACTAGAGATATGCGGGTTCGGCTTATATCTTGTCTGTCCAATTCCAATAGAAACTCGGTAGGAGAGTTTGTTCGGGTGCGTAGAAACTGGCTTGCCGATGAGCTACTTTGCCCACTTTCGCCACATGATGTTGGTCGGTATTAAGAACCCCCATTTGCTTTAGTTTTGCATTTCTTTATTATTTGAATATTAAACTGATCGGTCCTTTTGTTGGTTTGCTGTAGAGTCAAAAAGGTTCCAGCCGGATCTTCGAGTTGTACATGAGCGAGATCTCAATTTTGTACTTAGATCAGATATTTTTGTGCATGACGACGGACAACTCCGAGCATCCCATTTGATACTCAATGTCAACCCGACGTATACTACCTGGAAATCTTTCAACTAGGTGCTATTAGTAGATAGCCCGCTCCTATCGTATATAGACGTTCGACACGCAAAATTTCTCCCTCCCATACTCACTACTGGCGAAGCTCGGGACCTTGGCCCCTGTTACACTACCGTAGATGATCTCGCGTAGGTGAGGGATAAGTCTACCAAGCGCGTATCCCGAAATTGTAGGAAACACGTAGCCGTTGAACAGCCTAAAGCCCTCGCCCCAGTAGCCGAGAGAAAAATAGCAGAGCCGATCGGTACTTCGGGCGCCAAAGTGGACTAAGCAGAGAAAATGGTAAAGTAGAGAACGATGACCTTCGCTCAATTTTTGCCCGACGCCAACCCCGTGGCTCAACCTTAACTCCCCCAAGGAAAAGTGTCAAACTCCTGCTGCTGGTGAGAGCAAGAAAAGGAAACGCACTACTGAGAAAACCACTCTCGTCTCGAGTGACGCTTCATTGAAGACTCCGTTCCACATAAAAGGAGGGCCCAAGATCCAAAATTTGATTGGTGTTCCTCAATCGGTGGTCTAGGCCGAGACCAATGTGGCATCCTTTTCTTAGCTTGAAGCGAGTTGGCAGCCCGTCTTTAGATTGGGTAACAAACCTTTGCAGGCGAACACCAGTGTGCGGATATGGGCACAAGGCGAAGGGGGGCGGGTTGTCCAGAGCCTTCTTTGCTCGAGGATGCTCACTTCCTCTCAGAAGGTGATGACGAGTCACTAGCTAGGCGGCTGCAATGGCACACCATTGTGGTAATTTTCTATCCCGTCTTCTATCATGTGTTGCAAAATGTAGATATCTTTCTTGTCTTATTGTTTTATCATTGTCATGCCATTAGGTCGTGCAGCTGACTCGCGTCATTGATGAGATTAAAGGACGATGCCGAAGTCATTGATCGGGAGAAGGCATTGAAGGACGTTGTTGAGCACAGGATGCTGAGAAAGCCCAATTGGTGGTGGAGAGCAAGCTGACTGACATGATGACCAAGCTAAGTGAGATTGAGCTCAAACTGGTGATGGCGAATAGCCTAAACTTGGCCTAAGCCGACCAGATTGCTGACTTGAAAGAATTCCTTGAAGCCTGCGAGGACAAGTGGTATAATGCAGCCTTTACGGAGGCTGAGAATTCTATAGAGCCTATAGTCCACAAAGCTCGGCATCACGGGTTCGGGGAGGGGTGGTTGGCTGCCCTTCAAGCAATTGGAGTGGCTGAGGATTCTCCACTACGGAATCCCCGAGAAGATCCCTTATCCAGCCCCTCCTAACCCCGTTCAAAGTTACACTGGCACCACAGATAAGGAAGATACCCTTAGCATAAGGGAACTAGTGCGAGAGATTGATTCCCACGTCGATCTGGAGGTCACGAGCAATGTTCATACCAAAGCCGAAAATGTCCAAAGGTAGGCACCCCCTATAGTCCAAATAGCTAATGATGTACCCGGTTAACTTGCTATTCAGCCTCAACCTATTGACCCAACTGTATGAAGACCTAGTTTTATTTATGTTTTTTTTTTTTTTTTTACTTGTTATATATTTGGTAAGCCTAGGTCGCTGGGTTGTGGCGAAAGAACAATTTCTTTAATTTTCGAATTTTTTTAATTAACTTTGTTGAGATGGAAGTTGTGTGTTTTTCTCCTTTCTCTTCACCCTTTTACTTTTAGACACATCCATGCTTGTCGGGGTAATTAACGAGTTTACACATGACTGAGGTTAATTTACTCATCATACCTTACTTTCTCAGTCATAGTGGTGAGGAACCCATGTCGGGGTCGACTCTTTTAATTCATGGTAGCCACCCACTCAGTAATAAAGGTTGGACAAAGAAAGATTGAACCAATGGGAGACTTCCATTCTTAGGATACTTTAGTATAAGGTTTCCACCTACTCGGTGATGAAGATCGAATCAAGGACAGGATTCAGTCCTTAGGATATTCTAGCTTAAAGTTTTCACCTACTTGGTGATGAAGATCGAAACGAGGATAGGCTTCTGTCCTTAGGATATTTTAGTTTAAGGTTTCCACCTACTCGGTGATGAAGATCGAACCGAGGATAGGATTCAGTCCTTAGGATATTTTAGTTCAAGGTTTTCACCTGCTTGGTGATGAAGATCGAACCGAGAACAGGTTTCTGTCCTTAGGATATTCTAACTTAAGGTTTCCACTTGCTCGGTGATGAAGATCGAACCGAGGATAGGTTTCTGTCCTTCGGATATTCTAGCTTAAGGTTTCCACCTACTCGGTGATGAAGATCAAACTGAGGATAGGTTTTTGTCCTTAGGATATTTTAGTTTAAAGTTTCCACCTGCTCAGTGATGAAGATCGAACTGAGGACAGGTTTAGTTTCCACCTGCTCAGTGATGAAGATCGAACCAAGGACAGGTTTCTGTTTTTAGGATATTCTAGCTTAAGGTTTCCACCTGCTCAATGATGCAGATTGAACCGAGGACATGTTTTTGTCCTTAGGATATTTCACTTTCCTCTGTACACATATTAATTAGGGCAAATGAATTGAAAATGAAGGAATCATAAGAACGAATACACCTGCATGAATAAACACCATTTGTGTATTAACTAACAATATGCACATAAAATACTACACTTAATAGGTACCCCTATGAATTGATAACTAGTGATAAAATTTTTTCAGATTGTGGGCATTCCATGGCTGGGGATGTGGTCTCTTGGCCAGGTCCTCCAAAAAATACGCCCCAACTTCTGCAATGTCAGTAATCCTGTACGGCCCCTCCCAAGTTGGTGCCAATTTCCCTGCACTGATGTCTCATGTAGTCCTAACAACCTTATGAAGCACTAGATCTTCCGTAGTAAACTCCCTTCTCCTTACACTTCTGTTGTATCTTCGGGCGAGCTTCTGCTGATATACTGTCAGCCGAATGGTCACCGCTTCGCGGTGCTCCTCCAAAAAGTTTAGCTGTTTGAACATCAACTTTTCGTTCTCGGCCGAATTGAATCCTGTAACCCAGGCGCTGCATAGGTTTATCTCAACTGGTATGACAACCTCTACTCCGAAAGTTAGAGAAAATGGGGTCTCTCCCATGGATCTCCTTAGGGTTGTCCGATATGCCCACAAAACATTGGGTAATTCCTCAACCCATTTACCTTTGGCGCCTTCTAACCTTTTCTTTAATCCATTGACGATTGATTAATTGGTGGCTTCAGCTTGGTTGTTACCCTGTGGGTATGCCGGGGTAGAATATCGGTTCTTGATGCCAAGATTGCTACAAAATTTGTTGAAGACTTTGCTGTCAAATTGCAGGCCATTGGCTGAAATAAGGGACTCTGGCACTCCAAATCTTGTTATAATGTTTCTCCATAGGAACTTCTTAACGTCTACATCTTAGATGTTTGCCAGTATCGGTCTTTGCCCACTTCTTGAAGTAGTCCACCGCCACCAACATAAATCTTCGATTGCCCGTCGCCCGAGGAAAGGGTTTGAATATGTCCAGTCCCCACCGAGCGAAAGGCCACGGGCTACTGATAAGGTTTAGGTTCCCAGCCAGTTGGTGGATAGTCAGGGCGTGTCTTTGACACTGCTCGCACCTTCGTGCATATTTGATGGCGTCCTTCCACATCTGCGGCCACCAAAACCCTTGAGTCATTGCTCAGTAAGCCAACGAACGTCCACCAACGTGACTGCTACACACACCTTCATGTATCTTAGCTAGGAGTTCTTAAATCTTGCTAGGATGCAGACATTGTAGGTATGGTCCCTCGAATGACCTCTGATATAGTTTCCACTCGGCAGATAACTAGTACTGAGTAGTAGTTTGGTGTACTCTGGCTGCTTTCTTTTCTTCATCCGAAACTCAATCTTCAGTGAGAAAGTCGATGATAGGGTCCATCTAGCACTACCCGGCGGTCGTGACTTATGAAATTCCTGTCTTCGCATTAATACTCGGTTCAGCCACCAACTCTACCCTAATTAATTGGGGCACCTCGTTGGCTATCGATGATGCTAATGTGGCTAAGGAGTCGGTGTGTCAGTTCTACCCTCTAACCACCTGTTCCACCCTCACACTTGAAAAGTTTCCCATAGTCTATTTCACCAATTGCAAATATTCAATCATCAAGGGATCTTTGGCCTCGAAGCTCCCCTATACTTGTTAACTACCAGACAGGAATCTGAGTAAACCTCCACCTCTTTAGCTCCTAAATTCGAGATGACTCTTAATCCGGCCAGTAGGGCCTCATACTCGGCCTCGTTATTAGAGGTTCTAAAGCCTAATTTGAATGAATGTTCCAGCTTTATCTCTTCTAGGGTGATGACCACGATCCCAGCTCTGGCCCCTGCCACATTGGACTCGCCGTCCACAAATACCTTTGATGGGTTGACTCCTACAAGGCAAACCATTTCCATACTCTTTGGTGAACACTCAGCAATGAAATCGTGAGTACATAACCCTTCACCAAGTTCTTTGGCTTGTATCTGTTGTCAAAAGAGCCCAACCGAGTCCCTCACTTAGCTATCCTCCTCGTAAAGTTAAATCTCCTCAACAATAACTACAGAGGATACTCAGTCAGGATATAGACAATGTGAGTCTGAAAGTAATGGGGCAATTTTCAAGTAGAGTGAACGAGTGCTAGCACCAATTTCTCCAGTGGCAAATACCTCGTCTCAGTGTCAACAAACGTTTTGCTTATGTAGTATATTCGTAGCTGCACACCATTATCCCTCAGTAGCATTGCACTTGCGGCATGCTCGAATACTGAGAGGTACATGTATAAATCTTCTCCGGGCTCCGGGGCTGTCAACATTAACGCCCGTCCAAGATAGTCCTTTAGGTCTTAGAAGGCTTTTTCACATTCTTCGTTCTACTAGAATCCCTTCCACCTCTTCGAAAGCTGATAAAATGGTTGGCATCGATTGGTGAACTTGGAAATATACTGGTTAAGGCAGCTAACATACTAGTTAATCTTTGAACCTCTTTCAGACTGCTTGGCAGTTTTAGACGTTTCACAGC
Organism: Castanopsis chinensis; assembly: GCA_032878915.1. Lineage (NCBI taxonomy): Eukaryota > Viridiplantae > Streptophyta > Magnoliopsida > Fagales > Fagaceae > Castanopsis > Castanopsis chinensis. The sequence goes on from JAVQMG010000121.1 coordinate 15,316,841, forward strand.
TTCAATTTGATCAGGGTTAACCTCGATTTCCCGTTTAGTGATCAAATAGCCTAGGAACTTGCCGGCCGCTACTCCGAAGGCACACTTATCGGCATTGAGACGTAGCTGGTGCCGCTTAAGTATTTCAAACACTTCTTTAAGGTAGTCAATATGTTGCCCCTCCTGCTTGCTTTTTATCACCATGTCATCAATGTATACCTCGACCGTACACCCAACCGTATCCCTAAACATCCCCATAATCATTCGTTGGTAAGTGACTCCCGCGTTTTTCAATCTGAACAGCATCACGGTGTAATGATAATTAGCATCAGAGGTTATAAATGTAGTCTTTTCTTGATCCTCGGCAGCTAGGGCAATTTGGTGATAACCTTGAAAAGCATCCAGAAAACTCATCCTTGGGTGCCCGTATGTGGCATCTACCAACTGATCAATCTTCGACATCGGGAACGGATCCTTTGGGTATGCTCGGTTTAAGTCAATAAAATCAACATAGACCCTCCACTTGCCATTCTTTTTCTTTACAACTACAGTATTTGCAAGCCATTCTGGAAAGAATGACTCCTTTATGGCCACGGCTTCTTTCAACTTCCCAACTTCTTGTCTGACGACTTCGAAGTGCTCTTTAGCTGATCTTCTTGGCCTTTACTTTTTAGGAGGGTGCAAAGGGTCCACATTAAGTTTGTGGACTATGAACTTAGGGTCAACCCTAGGCACCTCGTATGGACATCAAGCGAATACGTCTATGTTCTATATGAGAAGAAGCAACAACTCCACCTTTTCTTCGTCCTTCAAACTTGCTCCTATCAGAAAATTCCTATCACACTCTAGCAGGATCTTCACTTGCACCAAGTTCTTAGCACAGCTAGCCCCCTTTTCTTATTGGGGTTGTTGTAGTTGCTATAAGGGGGTTTCCTCAGTCGACCCCCTTTGTCTAGTTCCTTGGCCAGCTGCGGCCATTAAACACTGTCTAGCTATTTGTTGATTGCCCTTTATCATGGAAATTCCTTTCTTAGTGCGGAATTTGACCTTCACATGCAGGGTGGACGGCACGGCCCCCATGGCATGAATCCACGGCCTTCCAAGGATTATAGTGTACGGTGAGAAAGAGGTGACCACTATGAACGTTACGATCACCTCCTTACCCTCTATACTTACGGGAAGTGAAATCTATCCTTTTGGGATTACCATATGGCCGTCAAACCCCATCAATGGAATATCATACTTGGATAGGTCTCCCTACTTCAGACCAAGCCCTCTGTATAGGTCGGGATACATCACATTTACAACACTCCCCTGATCTATCATTACCCTCTTTACTAGAAAGTCTTTTATGCGAGCCGTGACCATCAAAGCGTCTTTGTGCGTTTGAATGGTGCTTTCCATATTGTCATCATCAAAAGCAAAAGGCAGTTTAGTATACCTCAATTTCTTCCCAGAAGGTTGCTCGCCCGTGCAACTTTCTACCAGAACCATGACCAATACCCCCTTTGTCCTAGATGCTTGAGCGCCTCTTGGAACTGCATGGATGACTTCTATTACTCCCAAAGGGGCTGGGAGATGATTTTCGCTCAATCGAGCTATTTGCCCTGCCTCTTGATTTCGTGGCTCCACCACAAACTCTTTCAAATACCCCGCTTTCACCAACTGTTCTAGATGATCTTCTAACACCCTCCACTACTTGGTTGTATGCCCCTTATCTTTGTGGTATGTACAATACAGATTCTAATTTCTTCTCGATAGGTCACCCCCATCTTGTTCGGCCACCTGAAATATGACTCGTTCTTAATTCGATCAACAATTCTGTGCACTAATTCCTTGAAGGCTACATTCACTTCTTCCATCCTCGGCCTTGGCTCTTGAATCCTTAAATCCTTCTGGGGTCTGGATTGGAAACTGATATGTCAAGGATGATTTATGACTAGGGCTTTCCCCTTACTCTGTAACCGATCATCTTCTAACTGCTTATACTCCTCGATACGCCTCATCAACTACCTAATATCCTTGGAAGGCCTCCTCGTCAACGATTCCTGCAGTCCAGAATCCTTGGGCAACCCTATCTGAAAAGTACTCGTCGTGATTTTTTTATTGCCCCGCTGATCTTGTTATACAATTCCCAGTATCGGTTAGCATAGTTGCGGAGAGTCTCCCCAGCCCCCATTTTCATTGACAACAATGCATCCAAGGGCCGCGGAACTCGGCTGTAAGTCATGAACCGTACACCAAACTCTTGGATCAATTCAAAAAAACTATGGATCGAGCCTTTCCTTAATTCATTGAACCATCCCAAAGCGGTGGGGCCGAGGCTTGAGGGGAAAACTTTGCACATTAGTGCTTCATTTTGAGCATGCAAAGACATCATTTGAATGTAGTGGCTTACATACTCCATCGAGTCTATCTTTCCATCGTAAGAGTTGAACAACGACGAATTTACTCGACATTGGTGCACCTTCAATATCTCTTAAAAAAGGTGACTGGGCTGCATGGCGTAATGCCCGGCTCATCGCGTCCATGGCCACATTTTGAGGTCGTCCCCCTTCTGAGGAAGCTGAATCATGGTTTGCATATTCTCTTGAGCGATCGCGGTGCCGTTGGGATCCGGATTGATGGGACCTTACCACACAGTGGCCCCTAACACTAGCCGATCTTTCCCTTCATTCCTTACTGTCCCTTCCTGCTTGGCTCCTACCCCTCGCTTCCAACTCCAAGTCCCTCACCTGTCTTCTTAAACGCTCGAGCTTATGGTCACTTTGTTCAAGCTCCTGATCCCTTTTGTCGAAACGGTTGCGCCAAGAGGCGTTAGATGTTGTCTGAAGCATTTCAAACAACCCCTCTCCAAGCCTGGACTGCCCTTCTTCCTTATGCTGCCTATCCTTACGTCTTTTCTGCCTTCTTTTATGCCATGTGGACCCCTATGAAGACCTCCCAGAGCCACATTCAGCAGGTTGACTCTTAGACATCTTCTTGTGTGCATCTTCACGGTACCACAGCTACGTAGGAAAATCCCACAGACGGTGCCAATTGTATGTACCCAAAAAGCAGTTTTTGGGCCCAATCTCTGTCTGGGCTCACAATCTATTTGTATTGTGGGCTTTGAATTTCCTACTAAGGGTGATTTTATGCCCGGCAACCCAGGTGTCCTTATCTTCTCTACACTCATTTTTGCTTCTCCCCTTTCCTCTCAGAATGATCACTCTCTTTTCTTAATATTTATTCTCAAATTGCCAACCCTTATCTCAAGTTCTTATCTCTTATTTATAGCCCAACGCTAGTGGAAGAGTCATGATTATTTTCGTGGTGAGTGGGAAGAAAGGTCCAATGCTATTACCCTTAAGTGGGTGTTTAGTTGGGAGTGAGAGGTGGTGAGAGTGGCATTGGAACTGGTTCCACCGTTAGAGGGACTGACCGGCAACAATACTTCCTAGATGATGACGAGCATACCAGGACTCATCTTCCCGGGAAATTGCATTCCCCGACCAGGTAGGATTTCACCTTTGCCGTTCATGTCATAAATGTCTTTATCTCGTGGTTTCGAGCTTTTGATGGGCGTCAAAGCTCGCCTGGGCCTAGTTCGTAGGTCCGATAGTACAAGCGACTGTGTACAGTGTCCCAAAAGCCTAGGCCCAACAAGTGCAAGGTCTTACACGTGGCATCATTATGATGGGTTTTACAAACAATAGGCTCGAGGGAGAGTAACACCCCATGCAACATATATAAGGCTTATTTCAAAGGCTGTCACATACAGATATAGAGACCAAGAGACTTATTTTCTCTGTGTGAAGCTAATGTGTTTATACGCCATAGGGTTTTGTAACTGAGTGCTTTTAGATCTTCATTGTTGATGAAGTGAAGAACTTTGCAACCAACAACATTTGTTCAAGTTGCTGGAGCTAGTCACGTAGTTCGGATCCGTGCAAAATGTTAGTCATAAATTATGCATCAAGGGAAAGAAGGCTATAATAAGATCAAGTCAAATTAGGTATTGGAGCGAAGGCTCAACTATAGGTTGGTATTTTGGGATAGGCCAGGGTAGTTGGTAAGATTCCTTATACTTGTAACTGTTTGATTATTGATTAGTGAATTCTTGGGAGAGGTGACCATAAAATCACCCGGTGAGGTTTTTGTCTTGTGAGATTTTCCCCATTTGTCAACAAATCACCGTGTTCAATTTATTTTCTGCTGCATTTAGTATTTTGGTGATTTTTTTGTGCCTCCATGATTTGCATGCAATTGAACCTAATTAATCAACTTGGTCAATTGAATTAATCAACCGGGTTCAAGCTATCTTAACCCAACAAATACAAAAAAAAATGGGATAAAGAATTTGAATTCGGTCAATGTAATATTGCACATGTCATGCTGATTATCAACTGAAATTTTGTGGAATAACTCTAGTACCACATAAAATGTCACAACTTTTAACACAATAATCTTATATGGCAAACTATGACTGACTGCTCATCACTTTAACATGGACCTACCACTCACAGTTTGTCATGTGGTTGATTTTGGCAAAGTTGTAGTCCTAGAATTTTTGTTTCATTTCATGGTATACTACGTAGCATTTTTCTATTGCAGTCCCTCTCTTAGGGATAACTGGAAATGAAGTCTCTATCTATTTCTAAGCTAACTGATGAAATACATGAAAAACTAGGTCTTGATGGCCTATTGCTAAACAAAAGGACAATAATCAAAGCTCATGTGCGGCACCTTTGGGTGCAATTTTATAATGAGTGGCTAGAAGGAGAGAAAGATTTCAACATGATTATTTGAATGATGGGGAAGCCATTGAAATTGTTAGGTTCTAAGTATTTAGTCATAAATGTTTAGGTTCTAAATGTTGCATGTTGACAAATCGAGTTCAAAAACTTGTCTAGGATTAGAACTTAGTGTCTTTGAAGTGTTTTAGACATTATTCAAGTTAATACAAGTCAAGATTCAAGAACATACAAGTTGCTAAAAGAAAATTTCAAAATCTGTCAAGCTTGACCGATAAAGAGAAGCCTTCGATTGATCAATCTATGAATTTGTAGAATTTTAAATAAATTAAGCCCAACAGCTTGTAGAACGTTTAGAGTTTGAGTCCAACACTGCTAGGTATAAAAGAAAAACCTCACAGATCTCACAAGCACCTATTGGAGAGCAAATCCATATTGCTAGTACCAATGGAGTAAAGTTGCAACCAAGCCTTCAGCTATCAAGTGTACTGAAGAACAAGGCATGAACTGGTGGTTCATGTGAGAGCAGATCCAGATTAAAGAAGTCTGAGAAGTTTAGAGCCCAGTTTGGTAATTATGTTAGATTTACTATGAATTGGTATTGTTAACTATAAATCTCAATTTGATATAGTGGATTGTTCTCTTGGGATAGTTCCCCCTAGGTTTTTTTTACCTTGAAACAAGTTGTTTCATTGGTTTTTCTAGGTTATCATATCATCATGTTATTTACTTTTTTGTTGTGCATGATATGTTTGATTTTTGGTTAAATTAGGACTGCATAATTAACCTAAATAACTACTTGGCTAATCAATTAAGTTAAATATATTGTTTGTTCTAGGGGTCTAAAACTTTACAAGTGGTATCAGAGCAAGTTAGCTCCTGATTAGGTAGTCTTACCTAAAGTAGATCCTTGACCTCTGCTGTCATAAATTGTGGTCAGTCATTGGTGATCCCTCCCTATTTTGATGAGAATAACTATGCATATTGGAAGGTGAGGATGAAAGACTACTTGGAATCACAGGATGATAAAGTTTGGTTATTAGTGGAAATTGGTTGGGAAAAACCTACCACTCCTATGGCTCAATGGATTAATGCCTAAAAGGAAGTAGCTAGCTTTAATAGCAAGACAATGAATGTGTTATTCAATGCTGTTTCCCTAGAAGAATTCAAAAGGATATCTAATGTAGAGGTAGCACACACTGCATGGAATATCTTACAAACTGTGCATAAAGGAACTAAACCTGTGAAAATAAATAAATCGCAATAGTTAACTTCTAGGATTGAGAGTATAAAAATGGCAGAAGATGAGACCTTTGATGAGTTTTATGCTAAACTTAATGACATAGTAAACTTTGCTTTTTACTTTGGTTAAGTTTATGAAGAACTTAAGATAGTTAGAAAAATCTTAAGATTCTTAACTAAAGAATTTAGGCCCCAAGTCACTGCCATTATTGAGAGCAAGGATGCAGACACAATCCCTATGGATGAATTAGTTGGATCCCTTCAAACTTATGAGTCTAATTTACCTAAGACCAGCAAGTCCAAATCTATGGCCTTGAAATCAATAGATGATGTTGATGAGAATGTGTTTGACAATGAGATTTCTTCTATTGAAATTTCTTATCTTGCCAAACAATTTTGGAACTTTTTGAAAAATAATAATATAAGGGCTAGAAACAAAAACTTTGCTGACCATAAGAACGTGAAGAAGAATGAACAACCTAAAGGTAATCCATTTGAAAAACCTAACTAGAACAAAGATAAGGTTGTTCAATCTTTAAGCAACTCTTTAGGCCAACAATGTTTTGGTTGTCAAGGTTATGGACATGTTAAAGCTGAATGTCCTACATACTTGAGGTCTAAGGGTAAAGCTATGGCTGTCACTCTTAGTGATGATGAGGGATCTAATTATGAGTCAGATAGTGATCAAGAAGGTAAGTTCATGGCCTTCACTGCTATTGCTATAGTAGATGAATCTATTGAGTAAATTGTTGAGAGTCCTAATGAGAAACTCTCTGAGAATGCCAACTTGCAAGAAGCTTATAATAAGCTATGCAAGATTGTAGCAAACGATGCCACGAATGCTAAACTTTCTTCGAAAAAGATTGACACTCTAGAACTTGAAAATTGTTTGAGGTAAATGAATTGATTAATGATGTTAAGATTGAGAACATGACTTTGATTAGAAAGGGACTTGAAACTGAATTGAATGTTACTAGAGAACAACTTGGTAGGACTTCTAGTTCTAAGCTTGATAACATGTTGAGTATTCAAAAATCATCATCTGATAAGAATGGACTAGGATATGTTGAGAGTGGTTCTTCTTCTATGTTGACTTTAACTAAGTTTGTTCCTCCAGTGTCTGTGCCTAAATCGAAAGTGAGGGTTAAAAAGGAAGAAATTCTAGCCACTAGGAAAATCAGGGTAGATTTAAGTGACACCAAACCTAAGTAGTCTGGTCATCCTATAGCTAAGAAACAACACAAGTCTTAATGGTTTTGCCATTTTTGTGGTGGAGCTGGGCATACTCGCCCTAATTGCTTTAAGTTGCATGCTAGGAAGCAAGCAACTAAACAAAAAGTGTATGTGGGCAAAAGCACAAGATCCAATCACAGTTATTCATGAGTCGATAAAAGCTCTTAGCCTCTATTCTAATTATGGAGTTGATTATCAATCTCATCTGTCTAAGAACTCCAATTTCAAACCTGCATCGAAGAAGATGTGGATGCAAAAGACTCATCATAAATGAGCCTCTTTAACATGGTCCTTGTGTTTTGTTTCTTGATTCTTTGGACAAATTGTTTTGTTTAGGATTCATTTTTTGTATTTCATTCATGCATTTCATTCAAGGATTGATTGGGATGTTTTTAGGTTTTTTCTATTTTTCTTAAAAAAATTAAAAATTAAAAAAAAAAAAAAAACAATTGTATTGCACACCATTTAGTGTGTGATTAAGTTTGACCAATAAAACTTTGCATTCATGACTGTGTACCTTATTTAGCTTTGATAAGCTTTGTTTTTCACTTCACTAGTTTGTGATACTTTATGCTTGATTGTGTAATTTGTATTTGTCTTTAATCAAACGATCTTGATTTTAATGTCACATATTTTGATCGTAAGTACTAAAAAATATTAGGAAAAAGGCATAAATAAATATCTCACTACTATTACTCACTAATCATAAACACCTATGTGCAAATCATAAAATCTGTGCTCAGTAAAGTGTAGCACTTATACAACAAGAAAAAGGTGTTTGTAAATATAAAGGGTTTTTCTTTTCTTTCTCTTATATACCCATGGATGATATGTTAAATTGTGCTTGAAAGAGAAATAAAAAAATAATGTGATCAAAAGAAAAAGAAGAAAGAAAAGCAAAAAGAATCAAAACGCTTTTAAAATATGATTGCAAGCTTGTTTCTAGGAGATGTGAGAGTTATAGGATGTAACTCTTTAGGTGATAGTTGCTTTCAAACCAATGTGATTGATGATGTAGAAAATTTGAGTAAATTCTATCTACATATCACCTATTTAGTGTATCATACACTTACTAATTACACACACTACACGCAAGTCATTGCTAAATCATGTACATAAGATTGTGTGTGTTGTCTAATCTGGCCATCTTTAATTGCACATGAAGTGATGTATAATACAACTTTCTTGAATTTGGGTGGAATTTGATGAAAAATGGTTTTGAAGTTTTAAATCGAGTGATTTTTACTTCTTGTTTGATTTTAAGTTTGAGAACTTAAGTGTAAAATGAATTTGAAACTTTCTAGATGTGTTCATGTGCATTTCATGTCATAAAAACTGCTTTTTAGTTGGTTTTTTGCAAAATTTCTAAATTTTTTAAAATTCAAAATCTTTCACTGGTTCGATTGATCAAAATAGACTCTTGACCAATTGAAAATGTCCAATTTTTAAGCTAAAACTCTATGCCTGGTTTGATTGATCAAAAATTCCTAGTTTGCCTATTCGATCAATGCTCGATTCCTCTCGACCGATCGAAATTCGAATTTTTCGAATTTTAAAGGCTTTTGACGGATTAGTTTTTGTCCTATCTCACCATTTTTCTTTGACTCCTCTCGATCCCTCTTAGAACATAATTTTTTTTTTTCTCTTTTTCCAAGTCAAAGCTTTAAGTTTTTCTTCTACATTATTGGTAAGACTTTTTTACCCCCCCCCCTCCCCCCCTTTTATCAAATTACAACATAACATGCATGAATCATTCAAATTTCTTAAGATTTTTGGACTTAGAAAATTTGGGGTTTTTGATATTTTTGGGTGTTTTGATTTGAAATGGTCAATGGGATTTAGTCTATGCATGATATATACATGATTCCTGTTCTTGAATTTCAAAATTTTCATGATTCTTGAAAATTTTCAAAATTAGGGTTCATGTGTTTTTGAGTAAATTGGAGATTTTGTTCAATTGGATAAAATTGGGTAAAATTGATCCTTGTAGTTGATTGATTGAATGTTTATAACATGTTTTAAACCTATTGTGATGATCAATTTGTGTTTTTTTTTTTTAATTTTTTTTAATTTTTTTAAAGTAGGGTTTATGTTCTTCATAAATTGAGGATCTTTCATAAAACTTGATTTTCTTGCTCAATTTTCAAAATTCTTTGATTTTGAACACCTTAATGCATTAGTTTCATGCATCATGTTGATTTTCAAGATTGCATTCCTATATCCTGTTTATCTCTCTAATGCAGTCCACCCTTGTGTTTTCTTGTGTTTCTATTTTTGTTTCTACTCCTTAGAACTTAGACATGGCTCCTAGATTCTATGGGTTGGTTGCCCATTTGTACAAACTTAGTGTCTCCCTCTATAGTCATAATTAGAAAGTTCTACTCTAACCTGTCTGTCCACTCTGCTGCAACTAGTGGTCACTTCTTGACTACTTGGATTAGGGGTGATGAGTATCAGATCACTAAGAAAGTAGTGGCTGATGCTCTCACAATTCCTTTTGTGCATCACCTTGCTTGTCCATACACTAACCCTCCCTTTCTTAGTGATGTTATGTCACTTTTGTGTGGCGAACCAATGACATGGGAAGATAAGCCTCGACTTGAGTCTAGTGAACACATTGAGGAAAACTATCTTTTGTTTAGGATTGCATGTCGTATTATCTTTCGTATCTCTCATATACATACGATTACTATTAATCGTTGTATATTCCTATATGCCCTTGTCACTGGTGCTATCATAGGTCTTCGTTCTCTTTTAATCCAAACCATTGTAGATGTCAATAGAAACGCTTCCAAGAAACAAGATCTCCTCTTCCCTGTTTCAATCCTAAAGATCTTTGAACAACTAGGATTTGTTTGTACCTCCTCTTCTGAGCTTGACCATCAGATAGCACCTATTGGAACAACCTTTCTGAAGCAAAGTAGAGCTCAAAACAAGACCCCAGCAACAAGCAAGGGAAAGGGAAAGTGACAAAGAGTGGATCCTCCCTAAGAAGATGTACAAATTGATCCTTCTATGGATCCTATTGTCGAGGCTGAAGATAGGGATGAGGATACTCGTATTACTGGTACTTCTAGAGCAACACCATCTCTCCACTCCATGCTATAGAGAGTGCAAGAGACTCAGTCATACACAACACCATGATGGAGACCTTTATGACGACTCAAGAATCACTGATTATAGATGTTGCTACTTTAAGAGTTGAGTTCAATGAGTATAGGAGTTCTTTTCCTCCACCTCCACTCTCGAATGATTGAGATGATTGCCTTTGGCAATATCTAACAAAAAAGGGAAGCAGAATAGGTAGGGGGAGAGTTCTTGTACTTAGGGGAAGTATTTGTTTTTTGGGGGAGTTTGTTTAGTTTTGTTTGGCTTTGTTTAGCCATGTCTTTATCATTTATTGTTTTTATAATTTTGTTGTGTATTAACTTGTTTCACAAACTTGATGCTTTATGAGATATCTTGGCTTTTGTTGGTTTCCTTGTTATATTTTTGTTTTGTGATTCAAAGTTATGTTTATATTGTATTTTCCACACATGTCTTTATGGTTTGTTTTCAATATTTTAGGATTTCATAGGTTAATTCTTTCATGATGCTGTTGCCTATTATTGCAACTTATAGATAGTAGATTGTAATTGAATTGTATTGGGAAAAATTCTTATAATTGGGTTAGTTCTTGAGTTGAGCAGTACATTTTATCATTGATTATCAAAGGGAGAGATTGTTAGGTTCTAAATATTTAGTCGTTAATGTTTAGGTTCTAAATGTGTTGAATGTTGGCAAACTGAGAACAAAAACTTGTCTAGGATTAGATCTTAGTGTCTTTCTAGTGTTTTAGAGATTGCTTAAGTTGATACAAGTCAAGGTTCAAGAATTTACACGTTGAAAAAATAAGAATTCAAAATTTTTCAAGCTCAACTGATTGAGAGAAGTCTTCGATCGATTAAACAGCGAATCTGTAGAATTTTAAATAAAGCTCAACAACTTGCGAAACGTTTAGGGTTTAAGTCCAACACTGCTAAGAATAAAAGAAAAACCCTAAAACGCGATTTTCAAGTCTTGAGAGTTACTCTTGTGAGATTTGTGAGGTTTTGTTTCTTCTAACTCTTTCAAGCACCTACCAGAGATCAAATCCATATTGCTAGTACTAGTGGAGCAAAGTTGCAACCAAGCCTTCAATTATCAAGTGTAATGAAGAATAAGACGAATTGGTGGTTCATGTGAGAGTAGATCCAAATCAAAGAAGTCTGAGGAGTTTAGAGCCCAGTTTGGTAACTGTGTTAGATTTCCTATGAATTGGTATTCTTGACTATAAATCTTAATTTGATATAGTGGATTGTTCTCTTGGGATAGTTCCTCCCAGGTTTTTTACCTTGAAACGAGTTGTTTCATTGGTTTTCCTAGGTCATCATATTATTGTGTTATTTACTTTTCCGTTGTGCATGATATATTTGATTATTGTTTAACCTAGGACTGCATTATTAACCTAAATAATTACTTGGCTAATCAATTAAGTTAAACATATTGTGTTTTCCAAGGGTTTAAAACTTTACAAATATTTTTACAATCCTTAGCCAAAATTTGGCATTATAGCCCAATCAATGCACTGGATATAGAATTAGGCCTAGTGAATCTTTTTTCCTCGATTAAACACATGGGGATATCCGAAATATTGGTTTCTAAATTATTTTGGCTAATACAATCATACTTCAAGTCATAATGATACTATTTGATAGACATAGCAAAACGGGCCAAAATTTGCTGACTTGACCCAAAACCCGCCTGTTTTGAACCTGCCCGAACTCGAATTTTTTGGCCCGAATAAAAAATGGACCAACCCGTAGCCAGCCCTTTTTTTTTTTTTTTTTGCGGGTTAACCCGGTCCAACTCGACTAAATCGTGACCCGACCCAATTTTTTTCTTTTTTCTAAAAAATATTTAGACTACATGCCAAGGTGCTAGGTACATAGACATAAAGCACTACACTAACACTATTTAGCCATTTAGTAGCCACCAGTGGGAGTGGCCATACTCCCATTTATTAAAAAAAAATTAATTAATTAAAAGGAAAAAAAATATGAAAGGCAAAAGCATCTACAACTACACGTCTACACTACTAAACGTCTAACACTAAGTTAAATACTAGGTAGTAGAGAAAAAAAATACAAAAGGAAAAAGCATTTACAGCTACACGTTTATACTACTAAACTTCTAACATGAAATTAAGAACTAAGTAGTAGAGGAAAAAATGCAAAAGGAAAAATTATTTATAACTACACGTCTACACTACTAAACGTTTAACACTAAGTTAAATACTAAGTAGTAGAGTTAAATACTAACAATAAGTCTAAATAGCAAAAAAAAAAAAAAAACTAAAGTAAAAGAAAAAGTCCAAAAGCCCATATCATTAGTGAATTTTGAATCTGAAGTGTGTAAACTTAAAATATATACTTCTTGTGCTTCTTAAAATCTCTCTCTCAAGTTGTAAATTTGTAATTATAAGCATTATGCTTGTGAGTTATTAACATGGAAGATTTTTTTATTATGAGTGTAAAGAATTTTAGTCATATATGCACAAAATTATCAGAATTGGAAGGATATGGAAAATTTTATGTTTTTTGGTTTGTTTGTTTTTTTCCCTTCACATGTATAATAGTAACACAAATAGTCTAATTACAGTAGTTGCCCACTTAACAAAAAAGAAAAAACAAAGGGTATTATGCACAATTTGTTTCCTTGATTGATTTGATTCATTCTTTCTAAAAATTTTGCATTTATTTGTTTTTTTTTTTTTTTTTTCCATTTGTAAATACAGGTCAGCTCGAACACGCCCTCAACTCGATTGGCCCAACTCGTTTTCAACTCATTTAAAACAGTCCATTTTTGAACCCAACCTTTTTAACTCACAATCCGATTAACCCGACTCGATTCTATTGATTGCCATGTCTACTATTTGATTCTTTAAAAATGTGGGCAAATTTTTTTTTTTAGGAAACAAAAATGTGGGCAATTAGATTAACTTTCTGGCAAGAGAAAAATTAATTTAAAGAAAGAGATTAAATTCAATAAGGAAGTGGTGTAAAACCCTGCTTTTACCCATCCAACAATATCATGCCACATCAAATATTTGTAAATAAAAAATCAGGTGTTACCTCAAGCAATCACACTCTCACTATTATCTAATTAAAAAGAAAAAAAAAAATCTTAGTCTAACCTTCTTCCTGCACCACCGTGCACCCTTGGTACAACGATCACTCCACGAATATAAATGCTTGTAGAGTATAGGGAGTAAGGGCGGGCATTCAAGTGTCCAGAAAGGAACTTCACAGGTATACATTTAGATTAGGCTAAAGTGGAAATTTTATCTTATATCAAATAAAAGAAACTTCTTCCTGCACAAGCTGTTGGAGTTGCTACTAGATGAAAAGCCTTCAACGGCAATGTCGGAGTTTGGAAAATACGCAAGAACCACCTAGGACATGATGGTCTAGGCTGGATCTTCTAGCTTTGGTATTTTTTTGATTTTTAAAGAATAATCAATGTCAATCAACCCAAGCTTAGGAAGAGCAAAACTTAAACATCATTCTATTTTCTTTTTATGGAGAAGAAATTTTTCTCCTATTGTTTGTTGTAATACTTTTTGTTTTGAGGAAAGGGTGTAAGATTAATACCAAAGCTTCAAGATTCAACATGTCTATGGCAGCTCCGACGATCTATTTCAGACTTCGACTTAGTTGACGACACTTTTTAGTTCAGAGGCATTTTCGGCAGCATGTGGGAGAAAGAAGTTTAGTTGGGGTTTTAACTTTCAGTTGGTGGTGTCAGTTTTTTTATATTTTATATTTTTATTTTAAATATTTGGGTGGGCGACCTTTTTAGTGGGAGAGTGATTGGGTGTATCAGTACTTGTTCATACTTATTCTTTTATTTGAAAAAATTTTAATATGTCAATATTTTATTAGAGGGTGTAAAATTAGGCTTTTGCACAAGGTCCTTATCAAATCCAGACTTTTAAAGAAATACAATACCAAGAGTGCAGCAAATCTTCCGTACCTGCTAAAGAAAGTGCCCAATTATCATCATATGGGATTTGCCACACAACGTAACCAAGTAGCTTCTTCTCTCTGGCATAAGAAACCTTCATTCTGACAGCCTCGACATCATCAAAGCCAATCCAAGTCGATCCGACTGTGCAGTAATTTACTACATATGTAGCATTATACATTATAGCAGCCCCATAGCTCTGAACATAGCTCTTGATTCGATAATACCTGATGGCTCCACCACCTTTAATTGCAATGGCAGCAGGACCTGTTGCTGGAGCACCTATTCCGTTGTCATTGGGGTTCTTTAGCTTCCACGCATAGCCATAGAAAGGCAATCCCAAAACCAACTTGCTAGCAGACAAGCCTCTACCAATCCATGCACCAATACCATAATCTGTGCTAGCGTTACTCGATGGGTCATATAAGGCTGCATGAGCACCGGTATAGTTTGACCATCCGGGCGTATGGTAGTCATAAGCAATAACATGCACCCAATCCAAGTTACTCCGAATTGAGTCCACAGGGAAAGAAAATGAATTTAAATCCGGCGAGAAATGAACAGAAGCAGTCAAAATCAAGTCTTTCTGGCTAGAATTCTTTGCCTCAGAATTCACAGCCGCACGCCAATCTTGAAATAGCAATCCCATATTGGTCATGTCGGAGCTAGTGTTCGCGGAATTCCAACCAAAGTCTAGGCCTTGAAAGCCATAAAGCCTTGCTATCTTTATTGAAGAGTCTATGAAAGATTTTCTGTAAGAAGCCTTGCTGACCATATTTGAAAGGGTGGTGCGGTTTGCATCTGCACCACCAATGGAAAGAAGAGTGGTGACTGATGGGTTCTTTTGTCTAACAGTGTCTGTGAAGGTGACGAAGTATTGCTCATCACTGGATGATACAGAGAGCTCGTAGGAGGAAGAGTTTACATTAGCAAAGGCGCAAATAAGGTGAGTATAGAGGGCTGAGTTTATGTCTGAAATGGGAGACCCGGTGCCAGAGTACCAGTAACCTGATTTGATCCAAGTTTGGGCTTCTGAAGACACCGATTCTGAATAGAGAAGGATATGGAAAAGGAGAATGGCAATTTTGGACATCATTTGTGTGGGTACTTGATTCTCAGGAGCAAATATAATGTGCATATAGAAAAGTCACCAAATTAATTGACAGTATTTGAGCAAGGAGAGGATTTTGTGAACTGTGAGTACCTTTGACAGGTGAGATTTAAGAGGGAGAAGGAGGAGAGGCCAGAGGAGGAAGACGGTGACAAATTAGTAGGCCATTGAAGAATGGCGTGGCAACTAATGCTTCGACTGCATCCTGCATATGACAAAAGGCCAAAGGTGCAAGTATAAACATGACATTTTTCTTCTTGTGATTATTCAATTACGAATAAAAGAGAGGAAAATGTTAGGAACACAAAAAATTCTATAACTATTGTCACAATTTGTCATACGGCAAATAGTGAATGGTGAATGTTAAATGGTGGGTCCACACCTTCACCATTCATAACTCGCCACATGATAGGTTGTAGTAAAATTTATAAAATTTTGTGAGTCCCTAACATTGCTCTAAAAGAAAATGAGTTTTGATAAGAAATAAAGTAATGTTATAGTTACACGCGGAATCTACGATAATGCCGACTCTTTATGAGAGTTCGAAGCAGTGCTCTGGTATGTAAGAATTGTCCAATGTTTGAGAGCACCAAGCAGACGTACTTATTGCTGTGACCTTGCAGTCACTTTCTAAGGCCTCACTTAAAGTGGAGATATAACGCTATCTTTTTCTACTGCCCCCCACCACATTTAACTTTTCGTCTTTATCACGGATAGTCTATCTTTTTTCCTGTCTTTTTGAGAAACATAGTACGTGGTGTCTTGTTTTTAGTCTTTATCTTTTTTCCTGTCTCTTCGAGAAACATAGTACGTGGTATCTTGTTTTGAATTTTCTTTTCAAAGTCAAGAAACAGGGTGTGAAAAGGCTGGAGAATCTTGATCAGCTGGAACCTAACGTTGGGTGGGGAATATCTACCAAGAAAATGCATTGGTTGGGTTGGTAAAAAAAGTTATTAGACCTGAAAATTATGGGTCGTTGCATAATCTGAGGTGAAGGTTGACTCTGGTTGAGTTTGCGAGGGGCCAAGGCCTTGGTAGGCCTTTCATAGGCCCTTGCGTATTACAAGAACTGGACCCTCCCTAAAATAAGGTTCCTCGTTTATTTCTGTTAAACGACAACAATATAAAATTGTGTGATTATTAATTGGCAAGTGAGTTTACACAAAAGGTAAAAGAAAAATAAACTACTCCTTTAATAGGAAATTATAATTTTTCAAAAATTTTCAAACAAATTGGGGTTGTAACTTGTAAGAGAATCGAACTATTTATAAATAATTCAGGCTTGGTTCAGCATTTAAGTATCTCCAACATTATCGACAAACACAAAATCATCTATATTTTAGAGAGTCAAACCATAAAATTGTGCTTCAATAGCCTCTCTAAAACTCAAAAAGTTTTTTGCTAATGAATCGTCATTCTCTTTACCTAAAGTGCTACTATTCATTAGCAAAAGAATAAAATGGAATAAAAAATTAACAAAACCAATTAAAATATTCAACTGTTATTTCAACAGATACAAATCAAACTCAACTCCTTTCTCTCTCAATCGTCTCAAACTCAAGAGGGAGACATAGGAAAAAAAAAACAAAGACGAGCTACAATTTTTCTCATAAAACTAATCCAATCAGAGCAAAAAAAAGAAAAAAAAAGAAGAAAAAAAAAGGGAACTTTGATCTAAAAGTAGGTGGCTCATCCTTCAAGTGACGATCTCTTTGCCAGCCTTTGTTCTCCGCTGGCGTTTGGTGATCCCTCTCTCTATCTCTCTTTGAACTAGAGATAACTTCACTAGTAGATGAAGAGGTGGGAATATGTGTGTGGGTGGAGAAAAAACAAAAAGGGAAAAAGAATAAAAGAAAATAAAGATAGAGAGGAGAAGAGTGGGTACATGTGTGGAGGAGAAAAACCAAGAGGGAAAAAAGGAAAAAAAAAAAAAGTTTTGGGTTGGGCTAATTAAATTCATTCCAAAGCGCAAAAATTTTGATAAATTTCAAGACTAAGAGAGATAGATGAATTTCAAATTATATAGAACTTTTAAAAGATTTGCACAAGATTAACATATATTTGATAAATTTCAAATTATAATAAAAACTAACATAAAAAATAAAGCAAGCATTAAAATTAAAATTAGATGATACAACATTAAAAGAGGAGGGGAGACAACTGAAATTACAAGAAACTTATAAACGAATGTATTAATTAATACAATTTGTGTAACCTTAACAACATTATAAATAAATTTCTTAACTATTTTTTTTTATGTTTAAAATTTGTACAAAAATTTATAAATCTTATATAACAAAATTTGTAATAACTATAACATCAATTAAGTAAAATAGAAAATTAAAAACTTTACTTATTATAATATCAATGTGATTCGTAGTTAATAAATCAATTTGTAAAATTTTTATAATAAAATTGAAAGTACGAATTTTTAAAATTTTCCTTTAATTTTTCACTCAAATGATACGGATGTGCATTTTGTGAGATTTGAATGAGTTTTGTCGACTGGTGCTCCAAGTTGGTGGAGAGCAGGCGAAATTGGTGCCCCAATTATCCTAGAAAAGTTGAAAAGACAGACAAAATTGATGCTATCTTCTTCATGAGCACTTTCTTGTACATGTCATTGACTGGTTTGACTGCTTGGTCAAAAGAGTCTGTTTACAATTTTTGTTTTTGTTTTTTTTTTTTGTTTTTTTTGGGTAAAATGAAAACTTCATTAAAACAGAGAAACTAAGGGGGGGAAAAGAGAGCTCAGAGAGCAATCTATTATGGTACAAGTCAACAACATCCGAGCCTATAAGCTCTTCAATATTCACAGGCGGATTGCTAAACAAAATAAACTCCCTAATCTGAATAGATCCCATCTTGGCCAAGAAATCCGCACAAGAATTTGCTTCATGGTAGCAGTGATCTATCCGAACTTAGGGAATTCGGGAAATTAACTGCCTACCATCATTAATGATAGGCATGGCAAAACTATTAGAATAAGAGGGCTTAGATAGCAGACTAACAATAGTTTTAGCATAAATTTGAATATCAACAGCACTATAGTTAAGATTATTGCAAAGACTAAGCCCATCACGGGGAGCCCACAACTCTGCCATAAAACTGGTTGATAGCCCAATATTCCTTGAAAAACCTACTATCCAACGCCCTTGATCATCCCGTAGAATGCTGCCCCCTCCAGCTCTGCCAGGACCAATTGCTGACCCATCAGTGTTGAGCCGAACCCACCCAACCTAAGGCTTCTCCCATCTTACTCTCACCACAGTCTTGTTGTCCAAACGTTTTGCATTAAGGCTGCAATGCTGAAATTCTAAGGCTCTAAAAAACAATGTTGTGGTGTATGTTTGATTGACAACCATGACATATGGTCAGTAAATGGTGTATGAAAAGTGCTTTTGATAAACAATAGTGTATGAAAAGATGGAATAGTAAGATGCAATGTCTCACATTAGAACAAAAAAGTTGTCCCCTGAATCAAAGGGGGGGGGGGGGGGGGGGGGGGGGGGGGGGGTGGGAATTGCAATTGTCCTCTGATTCCCCTTAAAAGTCCTTTAGGTACTTTAGTAGTTATGTTGTTTGCCCCTTATAGGTCCTGAGTCTCTCGATAGTAAGAAAAAAAGAAAACCAAAGAAGCAAATTCTCACCATAAACAAATCGAACCCCTGAGGCCTTGACATGGAGAAAGAGAAGAAGAAAAATGCATCTCCTACGTTAAACAAAAAACCTACGCTGAAATAAATGCTACCTTTATTTTTGGCAAAACTTGCCACTCTTTTACCATAATTTACTCCACTTTCCCCTTTTTTTAATTCACTTATCCTAAGTAAGTTATTTCTTTCTCACGATAAATTAGGAACTCAAATTTTACAAATAAAAAAAAAAAAAATCACTTTTAAGCCCTTAAGCAGTATAGCCTCCACTATTATATTTTTCTCCACCATCTCCTATGTTTCAATGTTTCAAACTTTTAGCTTCTTCTATCAACCCAAATTTTAAATACTTAGAGCATTAATACCCGGTTTTTTATATGTTAGCCCATTACCCAGTCTTTTGATTCTAAAAAATTTTAAAATTGTGCTATACTACCATCATAAATTTATGATGGTACTATAGCACCATTCTAAACATAAAAATTATATTTTATTCCCAAATATCTTCTTCTTCTTTTTTCTCTCTTCAGTCGCTCATCTCCTCTCTCTTTCATTCCATCTCTCTCCCTTCTCTCTCTTGTTTTGCACTCTCGTCTCTTCAAAGCCACCATGGTCGGACCCACCATCACCAAGCTAGGCTAGAGCCATTTACCATTCCCTAACCCAAGTCCTCAAAAATTTCAACAAAATCCACTTCCTTCCAATCGAGCTTCCTAGCAACAAATTAGTTAGCGAAGACAGGGTTTTGCTCAACTAGCGTGCCGATTTTGGCTCCACCCTTGATGATTGCATCATTCTGGGCTCCATAACGGCTCTTCACTCCCTTACCAGTGCCGCTGATTTTAGGTATTTTTTGTGCTTATGGGTGAAGATTGTGTGGCTTCACAGTGGGTTAGTGATGGAGATCGTGGTGGGTTTGCGGTGGGTTAATGGTGGAGATTGCAGTCCTCTCTCTCTTGTTGAAGGCGGCAATAGCATTGGTTTTGCCACTGTAGGTAGGTTGCTCTCTTCTCTCTCAAACTCTCACTCTCTGTGGATCGGTATGGATGGGTTATGATTTGCCTTCGTATGTTGGTTTTTTATGGGTTATGATTTGCCGTCATATATATATAGTTCATTGCTGGATCAAAGTAGAGACAAATTTTGCACCGGAAGGCCCGTTGTGGTAGTTTGGTTTTACGTCAATTTATTCTTTATGTTAGATTTTTTACCAACTTTATATGGTGTAGAGCCAATAAAGTTGATTTTTTGAGTTTCACTTATTACTTCAGTACTATTTTCAGTCATTTTATCAATTTATACAAATTTTTTATCAAGTGAACCTCAAAATAAATCATCCTTAACGAGCACCCATTGCATATATATATATATATATATATATATATATATATGTAAGGTTGAATTTAATAAACCATGTGTTGGCTTTATTCCGTGCCAAATTTGCTTGTAATTCAGCATGCATAAACTCTGTATTTAGGTGGAAATTATATAAGGGTAGTGTGTGAGAGACTGTGAAGAAAACTTAAGATGTGTGTAATTCAAAGGAGTCTCATAACTGGAGCTTGCAACTGGCTCTTGACTAGCAAGTCGCCAGAATGGCATATGTGTGAAGTATGCAGGGAGAGCTAAAGGGTCATGACAGCTAGAGCACTATAGGACAAAACCTCCAATCTGGCTAGGCAATTAGCTCGCTACTCAGACTCGCAACTCGTTCCAGTCGCAAGGTTGAGTCGCTAGAATGCCCTGTTTGTTGAAACTGACTTTTCGCATTCCTCATACACCCTACTATAAATACCCTTATACGCACAAAATGTAGAGAGCTTCTAGAGAGAATTTTGAGAGAGAAACCCTAGAGAAAAACAAGATTGACTCATCCATAATCTTCATCCTTTAATTCTCCAAATTTCTCTACTCTCACCATCTCCATTGTCATATCCCTGAGATGTACATTTAGTCAAATCTTATCTTTCCATGCCCATATCAATAAGGAGGTATTTTGGTGGTTGGAAAGCAGTTCAGAAGGGACTAATTCATTTGGTTGATGCAATGGGCGATTGCGGGATCTTGTAAGCTAGATAAGATAAGGTTCGGTGTAATCCCGTTGGATCAAGAAGCTTTGAGGGCTTAGGTGCACTGGGTAGATTAGGCTTGGAGAGTCTTCTGCTATTCATGTATCTCAATTTTATTCTCTAGTGGATTATTGACCGCTTGGAGGGCGACGAAGAAGTTTTTCGCTGAATATTTTAGTTTCCTCTTCGATAACACATCGTCGTGTTATTTTTGTGTTTGCATTTCTCTTTCTTTACTCTTTACCTTTTAATTATTGTTGTGATTGTATTTAATTATGGTTTAGAGTCTATTAACATTTGGATATAGTTTATATTTCATATTCCGCACATATATTGTTTGATTATAAGTTTGTGTTGGTATTTTTGTATTTAGGTGTCTAAACGTTCGTAGGTGTTTTACACACTATTTCAACTTTCAATATATATATATATATATATAGAGAGAGAGAGAGAGAGAGGTTCAAGTTACACCTAGTGTAACTCTTCTCTTTAGAGTTACACCCCATTAGATTTAAGTAAATCCAACGGTTAAAAAAAGACTATCATTATTACAAATATTCTTATTATGATCTCATTAATTACCTCCATTTATTACGTACTAAGTCTATCTATAAACCCAAAAATGTTTGACATCTGACTCTTTCTTTCTTTCTGTGTGTGTGTGTGTGTGTATACAAGGCTTCACGTGATGTTCTGATAATTCAATAATCATTGCTATATTGAACAATGAAACAACTTGTAATTAAACAGGTTAGCTACTGTACAGATTGATAACACCTTCACATTGCATTGAGGTTTTTGTTTTTGTTTTTGTTTTTGTTTTTTTTTTTTTTTTTCATTTTTCAAGTTTTAATGAAAGTTGCATATATGTTTGGTTGTACTGTCTTAAGTATCTGCATTGCATCTTGCATAGTTCAAATTTCAAACTAAGAAACCCAACAAAAAACCAAAGAAAAAAAAAATTCAAACAGTTGTACATGAAGGCAATATAAGCAACAATCCAAGCACATTTATTTAAATCCAATGATTTAAAAAATATGTAACTCTTTAGAGTTACACTAGGTGTAACTTGAACTCATCTCATATATATATATATGATCATATTCAGTTTTTGACAACAATTACGTATACACATAGGGGTGTTCACCAAACTGCAAAAATCACACCAAAACTGCCTGGAAAATGGCATAGCCGCACCACACCACAAGTAACAATGCACCGCACCACACCGCATGGTGCAGTGCCCGCACCACACCGCATGGTGCAGTGCCCGCACCACACCGCATGGTGTAGTGCAATTTGCAGTTTTATAATAAGAAAACTGCACAAACCACACCCTTTCTATATATTAATATTTTTATTTTTTTACTATTAAATATATTATTAATAGTTTAATAACCATAGATTTCCAAAAAAAAAAAATAGTAACCCTAGCAAGTATTGATTAGGAAGGCCAGCTCAAAATAAAGAAAAACTAACTAACAATTTAAAATTTAGCCCAAAACAATGGAAAAATTCAATTTTGAGTTGGGCAAGAAAAGCCCAAATTTTGAAAAATATACCGACTTCAAACCTTTCAAACTGTATCTTATACATCACATTGTACATATGATCGCAAAATTGAGGTGCGGTGCGATTATGGTTTTGGCTAAACCACACCGACCGCAAAGTACGGTGATAAAAATAGCCCAAAACTGCACCGGGAACACCCCTATACACATGTTTATAAGAAATTCATATTGTTATTCTTGCATTGTGTGGGGGCCTTTTACGTCAATAGGCCAAAACCCATCTGCTACACCAAGGCCTATGAACTAATGGATAAGGGAGTTGGGACTAGCCTGGTGGGATTATGCTACAGGCCAGCTTGTGCACAAGCTAGGCATGCCTAATGCTTAGACAGTAAATTTTATGGGGTCGAGCGGGGCTTCATGGGTCCTTAAGGGGCGAGGATGGGGTAAAAAAGTTTTTCCTAACTTATGAGGCTGAGTGAGGATGGGGTAAGACAAACCATGCGGGGTGGGGACGAAGACCCCATCCTTTGACCCTGCCTCACCCCATTGCCATCCCTAACTACAACAGAACAACTGATACAACAAATATAAAAAATGAGATACTATAGTTGAATAACTGGCAACATGGATCACTATGGCAGAACAAATAATAACATAAATGTCAAATAAGTTAAAAGAAGTCACAATATGACAATAGCAACAACTCTAGGCAAACATGAGACGTTAGTTCTCTCTCCTAGTTCTGGGTTGAATCTTTTAGTAAGAATAGGTCCTAAAATGGAACCAATCCCCAACACGGATAACCTAATTGGAAGTTTTCGCCATTGAAGTTACTCGTGCTAAAGAAAGGGCCTAAGTGGTTTTGGATTATGATTTATAGAATCCTAGAGAGTGGGTACATCCAAAGGAGAGAAAAGATGGTTTATTGATGCATGCCCCTATTTCTGCCGTATTTTCTTTCTTCCTTTTTTCTCCTTTCTTTCTTAGGTCCTATTACTCTTAGTTTCTTCCTCCCCACTCCATGGGTTCCTCTTCCCCTTTTATATTGCTTGATTCCATGAGATTTCTCTCTTTTGTCCCTAAGGCTCCACCAACTGTTTTTGGCTTCTTGTGGGCATCCTTTCAAGATCACCCACTAACTTTGGCTAAAATTCATTTTAGTCCTCCAACTTTACTTTTGTTTAATTGAATCTTCTAAGTTTCAAATTTATTCATTTCAGGTTTTTAGTCAAATTTTGTTAAAAATTACTGATAAATATGAAATTAACTAATAAAAAAATTAAAAAATAATTCTCACATGAAAATATATAAGAACATCTTTATTAATTTTACAAATTCTTTTCATGTGAGAAAAACAATTTTTTAGTAGCAAATTTTTAACAAAATTAGAGAAAATACCTTTATTGAATAAATTTGAAACTTAGAGGACTCAATTGAGCGAAAGAAAAGTTAAATGACTAAAATTAATTTTAGTCGAATTTAAATGGTGCAATTTGCATTTTAGCCAAAAATTAAGACTTTCAATGCTCATTAGCATAATAGTACAATTATTTAATATTTACATAAACTTCTCTCTCACATGGTAGTGAGTCCCACTACTTAAAAATGGAAGAGCATGCATTTATTGTCCTTTCCCAACATTAAATAGTTACTTAGCACAGTAAATGTGTTTAATTAATGAGATTCACAATTATGTGAGAAGGGAGCAAACATTTATTTTATTCCCTCAATAATTAATTACACTACTTTTATGAATAATTAATTATTCAATAAAGATATAATTTTTATAAACGTTGATGGTTTGGAAAATGAGATCCATCTATTTATATAATAAAATTATGAGAGAATATATAATTACTATTTATCAAAACTTTTAAACCTAATAGGCAATAGCTTAAGGTTAATGAAGGAATGTTCCATATAGAAAAAATGAAGAAATGAAAATTCTTAATCCAATACTTTATATCGAATAAGAGCTAAATATGACATTTTTCTTAAGAAAGAAGAAAAGCATAATGACTTTCTTTAAACTTTATGTGTTTTTCCGTTTGTAGGTAGACTTTGCACATGGAAAAAATGACTTGAAGAAAGGTATTTTATAAAATTAATAGTATTGTAGCTCAACTAACATCTCTTGGTATTTTCAACAAAATGTCTAGAGTTCGAATCCCCTATCTCCCATTAAATACATATATATATACATATATATACATATATATATATATATATATATATATATATATATATATATATATATATATATATATATATATAATGTATACAAAGTGGACTTTGTGTTCCTCAAACTTGATTAATTATATGTTGAATTTCATATTTGATTTTTTTTTTTAAACTAGAGATTTGAGTTCTAATGTAGGTCTCTTTTTTTTTTTTTTTTTTTAAATCATATTAGAAAACATAGAATATGGGCATGATATCATATTAAAAAAGATAAATCATAATTCTAATAACATATTAGAAAAGATAGATTATAACTCAGAATACAATATTATGAAAGATAAAACATCACTTTGATACAATGTTAGAAAAGATAGGATATAGTTTGATACAATATTAGAAAATATAGAATATAACTTTAATAACATATTAGAAAAGATAAAACATAACTTTGATAGTATATTAGAAAAGATAGAACATAGCTATGATACTATATTAGAAAAGATCAAACATAATTTTAATACTAATTAAAAAAAATTAGAATGCAACTTTGGTAATATATAAGAAAATAGAAATAGCTCTGATACAATATCAAAAAAGATAAAACGTAACTCCCATACCATATTACAAAAGGTAAAAAAAAAAAAAAAAAACTTTAATATCATGTTAGAAAAGATAAAACATGGGCCTAATATCATATTAAAAAAAGATAAAACATAATTCTAATACTATATTATAATAGAAAGGACATCACTTTGGTACGATATTAGAAAGAATACAACATAGCTATGATACCATATTTGTACGTTTTTAGACCCCTTAAAACACAAGTAGTTTAACCTATTTAGCCAAGTGATTAACTTACGTAAATTATTCAAATCTTGGTTAACACATATAAATCATATCATGTACAGCAGTGTGGAAAAGTAAATAACACACGATACGATAACCCAGGAAAACTAAACCGGTAAAAAGCTTGGAGAGGATTTGACCTAACTATCTTCAAGATAAAACAATGTCCACTATGAAAGAATTGAAGTTTTACATAATGACTTAGACTACTAACATCTTATTACTACCTTGAGTAGAAAACTTACTACCACGACCACGTGACAGCTCCGAGTCCACAAACTACTTTTTTCTCAGATTCACAGCATCTACAAGTACACCACTTGTATTTCTTGAAAGTTCTTTATGCAACAACTGAAATAACCACCAAGGTCTCGACATCAATCTCGATCTTGATAACCTTAAGTGTATGTGAAGGCAAACACCTTTAGATCTCACAAGAGATTCACACACACATCAAAAACAACTACAAAACTTGGCTAGGGTTTTTCCTCTTATACTTAAGTCAAAACATAAAACCCTACACGTCATATGGGCTTAGGCTAAGTTGGAAAATTCTGCATAAAAACAGTTTTCATGAGCTTCGATCGATCGAGTCTAATTTTCGATCGATTAAGCCTTGCAGATTTACCTAATAAATCCTGCAGTACACTTGATTCTTACTATACAAATAAATACACTTTGAGCAGCCTAATTTTAGATTCTAAGTTTTGATCATAGTTTGCCAACATTACACATTGAAGTTCTAATACATTTAGATCCTAAATCCTTAGAATTTAACAAACTCCCCCTTTGACAATTTGTGACAAAACACAAAATAAACAAAAAGCTCAAAGTTACACAAACAGCCCAACCAAACACAATTCAACCTTACCACTATCTATCAGTTGCAAGTGTAGACAACAACATGACTGAATCAACCAGTATATTCTTGAAACACTTAACAAACACATAAACACATGTGTGGAAAATACAAGTAAAACAAAGTAAATTCTTGATTTCACAGAACATAAAAAAAAAACATATATCATGAATAACCTCATAAATATAAATCAGTAACCAATGTAGGACAATGTGAAACAAGAAACAGAATTAAAAACATAATGTCTCTCCCTATCATATACAACTCATACAAAAGGAAAGACAACAAAATAAATACATCATGAGCCAAAAAGAATAAGTACTTAATGAAGCACCTAGATACAATCTAAAGCTCTAAAGCTCCAAAACAACAAAAATCTCCCCTATAACGAAAATCTCCCTCTGTTGCTATCTATCCATATGTCCATATGTACTCCTCCTTTTTGTGATGAATTGCCAAAGGGCAATCAAGACTCATCATCAAAAAAAGGTGGAGGACGTGGATGTGCAACACCCGAAGAAGACTAAACTCTAGGGCATTTAGAGCTAGCTCTCATTTGAGTAGCCCTCTATCTGAGGAAGGTGGCACCTATAAAAGCTATAATATGTATAGGCTCAGAAGCAGGAAACTCATATAAACCTAGATGCAAAAAAAATTGATGAATAAAAACCCAGAAGAAAAGAGCATGAGAAGAAGAACTACTCCTATGGACCTCAACCAAAGATTGAATAAAAAGATGAGGAAAACTTATAGGAGCATCTGTGACAACGGCATACAAAAACGCACATCTCTGTAAAAGAATGGTATGCAAATGAGAGATGGGCCAGATAGAATGACAAGAAATATGGAAGAAGAGGTAATGAATCTCGGTCAACACATGAGAAGTGATTTGAGGATCAGAACTCCACTGGATAGAAGTACCAGTGATGTATGACATGATATCACCAAGTGGAGGAGACTTATCATAAGGATACACAAGATGTTGTACCATAGGCACCCCAAGAGCAGAAGCCACTACTGAAGGAGTAATGGTAAACTTATCTCCCCTTATCCAACTCTTCACAAACTGAATGTTGGAAGAAGTGGAGTGAACAGAGTGGTTCGTGTAAAACTCTCTGATCAAGGTGGCCGGAGGAGGGTGATCAATATCCATCAAAGGCAACCAACCCCTACGCTCAAAATTCCTCCTAATCTTCGAATCAAGCTTATCTAAAACAACTTTCTTCTAAGCCCACACAGATCTAAGAAGGTTCAACTTCTCATACATCTCTTGGTTTTTCTCACTCAGAAACCTCTCACTATCAAAAGAAGGAGTAGAAGAAGAAGAAGAAGAGGAAGTCCTATGGGCTCTAGTCTTCCTAACCATGATCCTAAAGATCAGAAAGGATGGACAGAAGAGAGACAAAACAAAAAAAAAAAAATCCAAGGGCAAACTGTATTAGACACAGTTAGAACAAACACAATATTGAAAATAACAATTTTAATGATGTATGAACTGTATTAACACATGATGCATGTTCTAATGCAGTGAGAGTAGTTCAATTTTACTTCAAAAACACATAATTGGCTTAAACATAGAGTTTATATCAAAAATCCTAAATTTTGAAAACCCACTTTAAAAAAAATAACAAATGGATCAATTTATCATTACACAAGTTAAATACTAGTATATAATGACAAAATAAATCAATAACACAAGCCAATTTCATCAAATTATTCTTAATTAAACAAAATCCCCAATTCAGGTAGTTTCAAGCCCTAGAAATTTCAACTTTTCCCAATTTAACAAATTGATCAAATTAAACTATGAAGAACATGTTAATATCATCCAACAACAAAAACCCATTAATCCATTTTGAAAGAAATTATTGAAATCACCAAAAACCCCAAATTTCTATAGGTTCGAATTTCTCCCTAAAATGCATGAAAAATGAAATAAAACCAAAAAGGAAAGGGTAAAAGGGTCTTACCGGTGCTAGAAGATAAAAACCTTGAGGAAAATTTGAGGGAAAACCACAAAAAAATTGATTGGAGTTGGATCGGTTGAAGAGAGAGCCAAAAAGATTTTGAAAAAGATTGAAATAGTGAAGAACACCTGAAAAACTTATGTTTTTAAAAACTCTCTGAACGATTTTTGATTGATCATAAAATAGGTTCGATCTATCGAAAAACACATTTGATCAATCCAGCATCGATTGAGCAGCGATCAAGCCAGACAGATTCAAACCAAATTTTTAATCGCAATTTCGATCGGTCGAGTAATAGGTTCAATCTATCAAAAATCTGGAAAAATCAATTTTTTGAAAAACAGAGCAATTTTATGCAGAAATTCCTCAAATCATAGTATTTTATGAATGAAATGCATGAGTGTTAGATGAAAAGTTTTTCAAAAACCCTTGAATTTAACCCAGATCTTCCAAAACCAAGATTTTCAATCAAATTTTCCTAAAAACATACACTTTAAACACATTTTGCATCAAAATCAAGGTTCTTTCAATCTTGGATGGTCACACCAAGATCACACACAGTAACATGTACCAAGTTTAGCAAAGAGTAACTTGTGAAGTGTGTGCAACTAGCAAGAGCTTGAGATACATGTGAGGTGATAAGTAGATAGTAATCAATCACAATTTCTACAAAATTCATCACATAGAGTTGAAAGAGACAATCACTTAAAGAGTTACATCATATAACTCCCACATCTCCTAGAATAAAACCTTTCAATCATGTAAGTTTCTTGAATTTGCCTCATAATGTACACACCAATTTTATTTTTTTTGAAGCTTATTAAAAATAGCCCAAATATTGTACACACCAATTTTATTGTGGAGTTATTATAGCCCAATAATGTACACACTAATTTTATCATTAATCTAAGGCTACACCTTATGTTCTTTTTGTGCATGTGCTACACTTTCTCGAGCACAAAATCTTATGATATGCACTAAGGTGTTCATGATTGGCTAGTAAACAGTTGTGAGATGGTTATTTATGCTTTTCTCATTAAGTTCAAGTCCAACAATTAGAAGCATGTAACTTCAAGATCAAGATTATATGATCAAAAACTATAAACAACTCCCACACAACATGCACTACAAGGCTCAAACTAGCAAAATGCAATAAAATAAGCTCATTCAAGCTAAACAAAGTACATAAACAAGTTATGTAAAAATGTTATAGCCAACCTTGATTTCAAAACCAAGAGAAAATTAATGCAAAACACATTTTTCTTTTCTTTTTTTTTATTTTTTTTATTTTTCAAAGAAACAAAAACAACCTAGCATGAAATTCCTAAATGATATGTAATGCAAATCCTAAAAACAAAAAACGAATCAAAACAACAAAAGAAGAAAGGTCATAGAGGATTGAAAGATAAGGCATAAGGACCATGTCAAAAAGACTTAATTAGATTGAGCATTTTGCAGTCAAAACTTTTTAGATGCAACTCTAGCATTGGAGTTATTATTCTGACTAGAATGATGAGTAACTCCAAGATTGGAATAAATGTTTAAAACCTTTACCAATTCACCAATAAGTATCATAGGATCTTGTGCTTGAGGCACATATATTTTTGGTTTATTTGCTCGCTTAGTAGCTTGCAACTTGAAACAGTTTGGACGAATGTGCCTAAACTTTCCACAAAAATGACAAACTCATGTAGGTTTATCATGCAACTTATCCTTAGGAGGATTAGAAGTCCTAGGCTTAGACTCTTTGAGATCAACCCTAATCTTCCTAGGAGGCATAACTTTCACTGATTTGACAATCTCACTCACGGGGGGATCAGAAGAAGGAACAAAATTTGTGGAATAAGTTTTAGACATAGAGATGCTAAGCAACAACATGTTCTTAGTCTTCACCTTATCAAGCAATTCATTAGCATCAAAAAATTTCAAGATCAAATTCTTCTTATCAAGTTCAAGAGAAGTAATTTTCTGTAAGCTTAAATCAACATTCATAACATCATTTGTAGCAACCTTGCAAAGTTTATTATAGGCTTCTTGCAAATCAGCATTCTCAGAGAGGTTCCTATCAGAAGGGTTCTCATTAGCCACAACACTTTAATCAACTGCAGTAGTAACTGTGAAAGCAATTAATTTTCTATCCTTATTACTACCAAACTCATTATCAGAAACTTCGTCATCACTAAGGGTTACAGCCATAGCCTTACCGTTTGATCTTAAGTATGTAGGACATTCTAATTTCACATGACTATACCCTTAACAACCAAAACATTGTTGAACCATAGAATTATTAGAGGTTCGACCTACTTTTTCTTTAGGTTTTTCATTATTGTTCACCTTAGTGGATTCATTCCTCCTAAAATTTCTAGGTTTAGCATTGTTTTTACCTCTTGCCATTTTGTTATTATTTCTAAGAAAATTTCTAAAGTTCTTGGCAAGGTAAGCAATCTCTGTAGCAGAGAGCTCATCATCAAATCCATTCCCTTCAACATCATCAACTGACTTAAGAGCCACTGATTTGGATTTGTTTGTCTTGGGTAAGTCTAACTCATGGGACTGGAGAGATTCTACAAGTTCATCAACAGGGATGGAGTCCATATCGTTGCTTTCAGTAATGGCAATTACTTTGGGTCTAAAATCCTCAGTCAAAGATCTAAGTATCTTCCTAACTTAGGTTGATCATAGATTTCACCCAAATTATAAATAGAATAAACAATGTCATTAAGTTTAGCATAGAATTCATCAAAACTTTTATCATCAGACATCCTAATGCTTTTAAATCTAGATGTTAACGACTGCAACTTATTAATCTTGACTGCCTTTGTGCATTTATGTACAGTTTAGAGAATATTCTATGCAGTATGAGCAACCTCAACATTAGATATTTTCTTGAATTCCTCCATGGAAACAGCATTAAAAATGACATTTATGGCTTTGCTATTAAAAAAGGCTGCTACTTTCTGAGAAGTTTTCCACTCACTAACTAGAGTAGTGGGCTTCTCCCATCCGTACTCAACGGAATTCCAAACTCTCTCATTAATGGATTTTAGAAATGCTTTCATCCTTACTTTTGAGTAACCATAGTTATTCCCATAAAAGTGAGGTGGGATTACAAGAGAGTGATTGTGTTTCCTGACAACAGGGGTCTAGGATCAATTCTTAGATCAAAGGATCTAAACACTAGAGCTAACCTGCTTTGATACCACTTGTACATTTTTAGACCCCTTAAAGCACAAGTAGTTTAACCTAGTTATTTAGTTAAGTGATTAACTTAGGTAAATTATTCAAATCTAGGTCAACAAATACAAATCATATCATATAAAGCAGTGCGAAAAAGTAAATAACACACGATTCGATAACCCAAGAAAACCAAATTAATAAAAAACCTGGAGATGATTTAACCTTACTATCCTTAAGGTGAAACAAGATTCACTATGAAAGAATTGAAGTTTTACAATAGCAACTTAGACCACTAACATCCTATTCCTACCTCGAGTAAAACTTACTTCCATGACCACATGATAGCTCTGAGTCCATGAACTACTTCTTTCTCAGATCCACAGCATCCACAAGTACACCACTTGTATTTCTTGAAAGTTCTTTATGCAGCAGCTAAAATAATCACCAAGGTCTCGACATTAATCTTGATTTTGATAACTCTAAGTGTATGTGAAGGCAAACACCTCTAGATCTCACAAAAAATTCACACACATAGCATAAACAAAAACTTTAAAACGTGGCTAAGGTTTTTCCTTTTATACTTAAGTCAAAACATAAAACCCTACACGTCATATAGGCTTGGGCTGAGTTGGAAAATTCTACAAAAAAACAATCTGCACAAGCTTTGATCGATCGAGTCTAATTTTCGATCGATTGAGCCTTGTAGATTTACCTAATAAATCCTGCAGTACACTCGATTCCAATTATACAAATAAATACACTTTGAGCAGCCTAATTTTAGATTCTAAGTTTTAATCATGGTTTGCCAACATTACACATTGAAGTTCTAATACATTTAAATCCTAAATCCTTAGAACCTAACAATATTAAAAAAAAAAAAAAAAAGATAACTTTGATACCATATAAAAAATATAAAACATAACTTTGAAACCATATTAGAAAATAAATCATAACTCTAATATTATATTAGAAAAGATAAAACATAATTCTAATACCATGTTACAAAAAGTTAGAAAATAACTTTATTACCATATTAGAAAATATAAAACATAACTTTGATACTATATTAGAAAATATAAAACATAACTTTGATACCATATTAGTATTTAGAACATGGCCCTGATACCATGTTAAAGTTGTTGAGAGATTAAGAGAGATAATAAAGAAAAAACAAAAGTAAAATGAGATTTATGCTTTACTCTTGACCGAAATTAGTGATGTGTTTTTTTCTCTCTAGGCTTCGGCGAAACCTAGAGGTGTGAACTACTTTGCCTTTGGCAAATTTCTTTCCCTGCTCAAACATTGGAAACTGAATCTCAATTTGAATGGAGGCAATCACAAAAAAGTGTGCGAATCTCAAGCTCTCGGAGAGGGAAGGAAGCGAAGTAGACATAGCCCTCCCTGGAGTGGACCAAGGTCTGGTATTGGCTGGGAAGTTTTGCACCAAGCGCAGAGTGAATTTAGAGGCTGCAGGGAAGGCACTAAGATTAGTCTGGAAACCAAAGAAAGACTTTGAGGTAAGAGATATGGGCGAAAATAGAGTTTTATTTCTGTTTAAAGATAAGGAGGACTTGGATAGGGTTTTATGGCAAGGGCCATGGTCCTTTGATAAGTATATTCTCCTGTTGCATAAGTTAGAGCCGAGTGAGTCTGCCACATCTTTACCCTTTCACAAAGCAGTATTTTGGGTTCAAATTCATGGCTTACCAACCTTGAGTCAGACTAAAGATGCGGGTTTACACATTGGTGGGATATTGGGCAAGGTCGAAAGAGTGGATGTGGGTGATAAAGGCTTTAGCACGGGCAGTTATATGAGGATTAGAGTAAACATGGACATCTCGCAACCATTATGTCGGGGAAGGATGGTACGCATGGGTGGTTTAGAGTCACGATGAGTCGAATTCAAGTATGAGCGACTGCCTGTATTTTGTTATTTATGCGGAAAAGTTGATCATGATGAGAAGGATTGCATTGCATGGATTAGAAGTGCAGACTCGATAAATCCAGGTGATAAACCGTATGGTCTGTGGCTGCGAGTAGTGCCGGATTGGCTTCAGAGGCCGCATGTGGTGATCGCACAGCGAGCTGGGGAGGGTGACAGTTTTAGGCAGACAAGGGTGAAACAGGTAGAACGGGAGTCGCTACTTTCGTCACATACGGTAACCTTAGTCAAGTGCTCTCAGGCCCCTGTCAAACTGGCGACAAACATTGGAAGGGCCTAGTTTTGGGAAGTTCTAGGATCACGGAGGAAAAGACCGGTGATATAGACAAATGGGCTTTTGAGAATCAACTGAGAGAGATTGATGCCAAGATTTTTGGTAAGAATGATATGGGGAGTACCGTGGATATTGCTGAATCAGAATGGTTAAGGAAGAATTTTGAACCTGGAGTTATTGGCAATGGGCCGCAGGCAGTAATAGGCCACGTTGAAGATCCTGTAAGCCCAGTTGACCCAAAGGATACACTTACACAGGTGCAAAATTTACAGTTGTTCCAGGTTAGGCCTAAGAAGTCAGTTTTGAATGGAAAAGGAATTAATAAAGATGCAAGAGCCCAGTTCGACTTAAGCCACATGCACATGCAGCAAACCCTGGGAAGGAAAACGTGGGTATGTGTCGTTCTACCGTGCTGAAGGAGAGCACCATGGATGAAGTAAACCGAATGGAAATGGAGGTGGGGGATGAAGGACCTAAACGGAAGGTACGTGCTCCTTTATCAGAAGCCATGGATAATAAGGAGGTTGGAAAGAAAATCAAGTTAGATGAGGAAGTTGTTGCTCTTGGAAAGTTGTTGGCCACACAAATGGGATCGGCGGCGACTACTGGGCAGCCTCGTCGGGAGCAATGAGTGCCATAGGATGGAACTGTCGAGGGCTTGTGAACCCTCGAACAGTTGGCACTCTCCAAAAAACAGTTTTAGAGGAAGATCCCACCTTGGTTTTCCTCATGGAAACCAAGTTTAACGTTGAGGAAATGGATAAGATTAAACGCAAGTTAGAAAGAAGACAAGGTTTGATTGTTCTTAGTATGCGTCGGAGTGGGGGTTTGGCTCTTTTGTGGAATGATTCAATGGTAGTGGATGTACAAACATATTCTCATAGCCGCATAGATGCGGTCATTACAGAGGACAACGGGAACAAGAAATGGCGTTTCACTGGGTTCTACGGCCATCCCGAAACCATCAAAAGAGAAGAATCTTGGAGGTTGTTAGTGAACTTGAGCACAAGGAGTGATCTACCATGGGTTTGCTTGGGAGATTTCAATGAGATCAGACATAGGGGAGAAAACGAAGGTGGTGTAGAGAGGCCTGAATGGCAGATGAGGGCCTTTTTTGCAGCTATTAACAAAAGCAAGCTTAGAGACATGGGTTGTGTGGGTCTAGAATTTACTTGGAGTAGGTGGTTGGGTGCACATGGATGGGTTCGTGAGAGATTGGACTGGGCTTTGGTCTCCACAAATTGGGCTTCCTTGTTCCCAAGGGTAAGGCTATATAATGTGGCCACTTGCTCATCAGACCACAATATGTTGATTCTTAAGGCCCTTCCAATTGAATGTAGGAATAAAAGAAGGAAGCGATTATTTAGATTTGAAGCAATGTGGCTTAAGGAGAGTGAATGTGATGGGGTAGTGAAAGAAGCTTGGGAGAGAGGCCAAATTTTGGGGGGTCAAGACCAATTTGAGAGGTGCATGGAGGAGTGCCGAACCTCCTTGCAAAGTTGGAACAGTAATACTTTTGGCCATGTAGGCCGTAAGATAGCATCACTAAACAAGAAACTTCAATGGCTTGAAAGCTTACCTAGGTTTGGGGCAAATATGGAAGAGGTACATGCTACAAAGGTGGAGCTTAACAAGATGCTTATGGCAGAGGAGGAGATGTGGAAGCAGCGGTCAAGGAATTGTTGGCTGAAATTAGGGGATAGGAACACTTCTTTCTTTCATGAGAAAGCCTCAAAAAGGCACCAAAGAAACACCATTACTCGGCTACTAGACTCTAATGGTCATTGGCAGGAGGAGGAAGATGTCATGGGTCAGATTTTTGTAGATTATTTCCAAAAGCTTTTTACATCTTCATGTCCAACGGTGAATGAAGAATTGTTGGAAGCAATACAGCCTAAAGTGACTAACAGGATGAATAAGGTTTTATTGCAGGAATTCCGAGTAGTAGAGGTTAAGAAAGCTCTGAAGCAGATGCACCCATTGAAGGCGCGAGGTCCTGATGGTATGCCTCCTTTATTTTTTCAACATTATTGGCCTGTTGTTAATTCTGTTGTCACACAAACTGTAATAGACTTTCTTAATCATGGTGTAGCTCCCCCTAAATTTCATGAAACCCACATTGTACTTATTCCAAAGACAAAAAATCCATCTAGAGTTACAGATTACAGGCCTATAAGTTTGTGTAATGTGGCATATAAGCTTGCTTTCAAAGTAGTGGCTAACTGCATGAAGGTTGTTTTGAAGGATATTGTATGTAAAAACCAAAGTGCTTTTGTTTCAGAGAGGCTGATCACAAACAATGTTCTTGTGGCCCATGAATTAATGACTCATATTAAAAGGAGGAGAGCAGGTAAAGTTGGAGAGATGGCATTGAAACTGGACATGAGTAAAGCTTATGACCGAGTAGAATGGAAGTGTTTGCAGAAAATAATGGAGAAACTTGGGTTTCATGACAAGTGGATTGGCACAGTTATGGCATGTGTGTCCTCTGTTACATATGCTATTAGACTTAATGACCAACCTTGGGGAAGGATCACTCCAACCAGAGGTTTGAGACAAGGAGATCCTCTATCCCCTTACCTTTTCCTACTCTGTGCTGAAGGGTTATCGGCTTTGTTGCATAAGGCATCACTAAGGAAGGATTTGAATGAAGTGGCTACTTCAGCTAGGGGAACAAGAATTTCACACTTATTCTTTGCAGATGATAGCTTAATATTTTGTAAAGCAACAGAGAAGGAAGGGGCTGAAGTACAAAGAATTTTACAAGTTTATGAGTCCTCCTCGAGCCAACAACTAAATAGAAATAAAACAGCACTATTCTTTAGCAGCAATACCCCCACTCATACACAGGAAGCCATTAAGTCCATGTTTGGTGCTCAAGTCATCAAACCTCATGAATCCTACTTAGGGTTGCCCTCCTTGATTGGGAAATCAAAGAAGAATACATTTGCCCAGCTAAAACAAAAACTAGCATCCAAGTTTGCGGGTTGGAAGCAAAAGCTGTTGTCAAATGTGGGGAAGGAAGTATTAATTAAAGCGGTTGCGCAGGCTGTTCCCTCTTATACAATGAGCTGTTTCAAGCTCCCTAACGCTTTATGTGAGGAGATGGCCGGAATGGTGAGGCAGTTTTGGTAGGGGCAAGTGAAGAATGAGAAAAAGGTTGCTTGGATCAGCTAGGACAGAATGTGCTTACCGAAGGATAAGGGAGGGCTGGGGTTTAGAGATTTGAAGTTGTTCAACCTCGCTTTATTAGCCAAACAGGGATGGAGACTCCAAACTAACTCTTCCTCCCTTTTCTATCGGGTTTATAAGGCTAAATACTTTCCTAAGGGTGACTTTGTGGATGCTATAATAGGCAGGAATGCTCCCTTTGCGTGGAGGAGCATAATGGCAGCCCAACCCCTGGTCAAACATGGCTTGAGATGGCAGGTAGGAGATGGCTGTAGTATACAGGTCTGGCAAGACCAGTGGCTCACTAATCGTACCACATATAAGGTGGTTACTCCTGAAATTCATGGGAATCGTGTTAAAATGGTGAGAGACTTGATTAAAGAAGGAGAAAGGGAGTGGGACATAGAGCTGGTGAAAAGTTTGTTTTTTCCTTAGGATGTTGATGCGATCCTAAGTATCCCTCTCAATAATTTGGCTACAAAAGACAGACTAGTATGGGCTGAAGATAAAAAAGGAAAATGTACGGTGAGAAGTGCGTACAAGCTTGCTTGGGAAATGGTGGCTAATGATCATAATGCAAGCTGCTTAGATCCGATGAAAATGCAGAGTGTTTGGCATGGAGTTCTAGTATATTAAATTTTCGTCCTAATAGCCCCCCCCCCCCCCAGTTAAAAAAAAAAAAATAACCGACAAACTAAAAACTACAAAATAAATATGGACTGAAGTCTGAAAACCTAAATTACAATTCTCATCAAGCATCAACGCCTCCTCTGCTGCCTGCTGGTGCTGGTGCTGCCTGCTGCTGTTGTTTTCCTCAAATCAAATCCAGACTGCTAGTCTGCTGCTACTGCTGCTCCTCCTCAGATCCTTGATCACAGTCACACATGGTAAATCTACGAAATTTCTCTCCTCTCTCAAGTTCATATTTTTGTTTGTTTTTTCTTTCCTATATTTCTCTCCTCTGATAGCCCTCTGCGCCCTACGGCTCTGTGTTCTTTTATTTTATGAACTGTGCTTTTATGGACTGGTGTGTTGTGTCAAGACTTGTTTGTTTTTGTGGCTTTGTATACTGTGTAATTGTTTGTGGCTGTGGCTTTTTGTGATTGTGTGGACCGGCTAATTGGTTTTATTTATAAAGAATTAAAGAAATAAAGTGGGACCAGGTCAGTGACTTAGTGGGATGTGAGTACTGAATATTTGATAATGAATTTGTGAGAGTTGTCTTTTGGTAGTCAATGTTTTGTCCTTTGTGAGTATTGTTAATAGTCAAGAGTGAAGACTAGTCTTTGCTAAGTCATAAATAATTTTTTTGTGAGACTAATTGACTAAGTCTTTTGGTATTGTTTTGGTTTTATCAAAAATTTTATCTTTGTCTATAGTGCTAATATTAGTAATATATATATATATATATATATTACTAATATCCAAAAGGAAATCTTACATGTATTCTTTGCCTCATCTTGTTTTGTTTCCTATATATACATGTATTCTTTGCCCCAAAAATGCCTCTTACAAATCACCAAAAATCCAAAAGGAAATCTTACATGTATTTTCAAACAAGATGAAGAAGACAATTCGTGAAGAAATTGGTGATGCAAAGTTTTGCCTAATTGTTAATGAAGCTCATAATGAGTCCATGTAAGAGCAAATATCAATTGTTATAAGATTTGTAGACAAAGATGATTTTGTTCGAGAACCTTTTTTTGGGGTAGTTCATGTCCTCAATACTATAGCATTAACCTTAAAAGATGAAACATACTCTATCTTGTCACATCATAGTCTGGATATTCAAGATATTCGAGAGCAAGGATATGATGGTGCAAGCAATATGCAAGGTGAGTGGAATGGATTAAAAGCTTTGGTTTCAAATGATTGTCAATATGCTTACTATATTCATTGTTTTGCACATCGCTTGCAATTAGCATTAGTGGCAGCATCAAAAGAAGTTATTCTTGTTTAAAGTTTTTTTAATAGATTAACATCTATTATCAATGTTGTTGGTGCTTCATGCAAGCGTACAGAGAAACTAAAAAAAGCTTATGCTGATCAAATTGCATATTTTGTTGAAATTGGTGAGCTTGAAACTGGGAGAGGACTTAATCAGATTAGCACATTACAATGGGCTGGAGATACTCGTTGGGGTTCTCACTTGAGATCGATTTCTAGCTTGGTAAATATATTTAGTCCAACATGTGAAATTTTACTTAAGATCATCAAGAAAGGAATTACTACTTCCCAACGAGAAGCAGCATACTCATGTTATCATCCTATGATTTCTTTTGAATTTGTGTTCATTTTGCATCTCATGAAAGAAATTATGAAGATCATTGATGCAATTTGTCAAGCTTTGCAGTGTCAGTCTCAAGACATTTTAAATACAATGAATTTTGTTTCATCCACTAAAGCACTTATTCAAAAATTCAGAGATGAAGAGTGGGATAATTTACTTACCACTGTGAAATCATTTTTGTGAGGCACGTGACATAGATGTCCTTGATATGAATGCTCGTTATGTTGAGAGAGGAGGTCTAGCTCGTTATCAACAAGATGGCTTCACAATTAAGCATCATTATCGGGTAGATATATTTTATGCTGTAATAGATTCCATATTACAAGAATTAAATCATCGGTTTAGTAAGCATGCGGTGGAATTGCTTAATCTTAGTTCAGCTCTTAATCCTAAAGAGGCATGTGAGTCCTTTATAAGTATAGACATTTTGTTGTTAGTAAGCAAGTTTTATCTAAAAGACTCCACAAATCAAGAAATGACACTTTTAAAGACAGAACTTGATCATTATGAGCATAATGTAGTTTGGCATCCGGACTTTAAGAAGCTATCAAGTATTTCTGAGTTGTGCCAATGGTTGGTAAAACCCGAAAATCATTATTTTACCCATATATTTATAGATTGATTATATTTGTGCTAACTCTTCCAGTTTCTACTGCAACTACAAAGCGAGCATTTTCAGCCATGAATATTATCAAGAATAGGCTTCACAACAAGATGGAAGATGATTTTCTAATCGACTCTATGATTTTGTACATTAAGAAGGAGATTGCTACAAAATTTGGTACAGAATCAGTCATAGACGACTTTCGAGACTTAAAAGAGCGTCGAGTTCCATTTTGATAAATGTTTTGAAATGTTTAAAAAACACTTATTTTGTATGTTATACTTTGTCGACATTTTTATAATATCAAATGTTTAAGAAACATTTATTTTATATGTAGTATTTTATTGAATATGAAATATGTGTTACTTTTTATTTTCATAAAAAAAAAAATTGTTTTAAGCTTTG
This sequence comes from Castanopsis chinensis, assembly GCA_032878915.1. NCBI lineage: Eukaryota > Viridiplantae > Streptophyta > Magnoliopsida > Fagales > Fagaceae > Castanopsis > Castanopsis chinensis. Next base: position 15,357,144 of record JAVQMG010000121.1, read on the forward strand.
GCCCCCCCAGATTTAAATCCTGGTTCCGTCCCTGTCTGTACAGGAGTCTTGGAGCTTTGTGGATACATTTAGCAAGCTGCGAAATAGTTGGGAAACACAACCCGGGATGATTGAGAAGTGGGTCATGATTTGCTGGGGAATTTGGAAAAGTAGGAATGAAGCTTTGCACGGAGGAAAGAGGCGCACGAGTCAAATGGTAGTGCGAAGCTCCCTAAAATTTTTGGAGGAGTTTCAGACTATCAGTGAAGCACTGAACCGAATTAGTCTTGTTCACAGAGACACGGCAGTTTGGAAGCCACTAGCATCGGGTTGGTTCAAGGTTAACGTGGATGGCACAATCTTCTCAAATGCAAAACAATCCGGCATCAGAGTGATAGTGTGAGACGATGAAGGGAAAGTGATAGCAGCTTTGTGCAAGAAGCTGGACTTACCTCTAGGAGCGTTTGAGATCGAGGCGAAGGCACTAGAGGCAGGGGTTCAATTTGCTAAGGAGGTGGGGCTCAGGAACGTGGTGTTTGAAGCTGACTCGCTGCACTTAGTCAATGCGATCCATGGTGTTGAGGAGGCAATGGCGTCGGTTCAGATTATCATCCATGGTGTTCTAAGGAAAGTTCAGAGCTTCAGAGTGTTTGATTTTTTACATGTTAAAAGGCAGGGAAATGTCCCTGCCCATTTGCTAGCTCAACATGCGAAAAATGTTGAGAATGAGGCTATCTGGCTAGAAGAATGTCCCAGTCTACTGGCACAAGCATGTGCTTAAGGATGTAATTTCTTTTCATAGTATTTGAATAAAAGTGCCGAGTCTTTCCCATCAAAAAAAAAAAAAAAAAAGGAAAAAGAAAAGTAAGAATTTAATGTGGTTCGGTGTAATAGCATACGCTCATAGAAAAAAAAACCCTTAATGATTATATCTTTTCTATTAAAGTGTGTTGCATTGAATCCAATGTAGGGTTTATTTAGTAGAAGATCCTAGGCTATATAACCTTAAATTAACCCTATAATTAGTTTTCTTCCTATGCAGGACATGAGACTATAATAAATTTGAACCTCTTACACCATAATATCACTAACTATATGTATTAATAGATTAGTGATTATGTTGGGGCATGTTTAGTAAGAGTACTTAAATATAGTTTTTGTTTTGTGATTTTCATAAAATGATGGGTCCCATACTTGAATCTATTGTTTGGCTGATATTCTCTAAATACAATTTTTAGAAAATTGTATCCTATTTTCCTTGTTCAAAATAGATTTTGAAAATGGCTGAGATGATGTTTTCAAGATACAGAAACTGTTTATTTTTAAGGCATAATTGTAAATAAATTAAAAACAGTAGACTCCACATATTTGTTCAAACTCTTTTATCTCTTAAATTAAGAGTTTATCTTTTTCAGAAAAAGAATTCTTACACTTCAAATTTGAAACTTATCTTTTTTTTTTTTTTTTTATGTTAAAAAGTTACATTAGCTCTATTTCCTTGTCATTGTCCACAAAAAAAAAAAAGTAATTTACAGATTTTACACATTATTTTTTATATTTTTTTTAAGAAAAAAAAATACTCACAAATAGAAATGGTCTCCCAAACAATTATTTTTTATTTTTAGTATTTTGAAAAATGTTCTTAAAAGTGAAAGCCAAACACGTATAATATAGAAATTATTATTTGAAAACTGGTTTCAATTTCAATTTTTTAAAAATTATTTTTATACTGTTTGGCTGATGTGTAGGAGGTGGGACCAATCTTTGCTCTTATGGGGCCGGGTTTTAAATGAATTAAAGTGGGCTTTGCTTTTACGGTTTTACCTACTGTTAGAAGGTTTTTAAAAATATTTGAGGCCGGGGATGGGCCATGGTCCGCTGTGGTTCCCCTTACACATAATGTGGCTCCGCCCATGACCTCCAATGAAAATTTAACTGGATATCTCCTTTTGTTTTAAACAAAATTGCCACATCACTTATTAATATGCCAACAGTAGAGATTAGAAACTCAATGCCACCTCATTAAATTTTAAGCAAAAACTAACAGAGTCCACCCAAGACTAACTACTTCTTCTTCTCACGTTAACAACGTTAACGTTTTCACTAACGTTTTTTTTCCTTCTCCCGTTAACAATGCCCGCCCAAGTTCTCCCCTTTTTTTTTCTTTTTTTTTTTCAGCCTACCAAATCAGATTTTAGAACTGTGCTAAAGCATATGTGAAGATGTCATTTTCTGCAAGAATGGCTATAACTCAATTGAGTTAGAAAGGCCTACTCATCCTTGCAGTTGGACCCTTCCACCTCCTGGTGTTTTCAAGATTAATGTAAATGGGGCTTCATCAAACCTTGAAGGGATCTCTAGTGATGGAGTCATCATTAGAGACTGCAAAGGTGGAACAATTGCTGCTCTCTGCAAGCCTCTTCAAACTCGCTACTCAACTGACCTGGTGGAAGTCCTTGCTATGGAGCAAGTTGTCTTGCTTGCTCAAGAGCTGCAGCTTCCCCGCGTGATCTTTGAAAGTGATGCTACCACAGTGATAGATGTTATCAATGAATCTGCTGTTGGGACCCCATACGGGCACATTATCCAGGATATTATCCACGCCCAAGCTTCCTTCATTTTCTGCTCCTTCAAGCATCTCAATCGGGCCTTCAATTATGCAGCCCATGAACTTGTTCATTTTGCCCGTAGGAATGGCTCTACTCATTTGTGGAAAGGGGTTAAGCCCTCCTTTTTAGATCCTTTTGTACAAGCAGACATGCTGCGCTAATCTTGCACAACAGGATCTTTTCTTTGTATCCCTTTCTCAGTTGCAATGCAATATATATATTCCCTTAAAAAAAAAAAATCAATTGAGTTAGAGTAGAAACACCGATTTGAAGGATTATTTATATAAATTTCTGAACTTTCACCTATTAAAATAAAAAGGATTATTTGCAGTAATTTCGAATGGACAGTCTTGTAATTTTGTAGTTTTTCATGATTACTACCTTAATTGTTTGTAATGAGGAGGTGTGCTATTTAAATGGATAGTTTTTATTTTGGGTTAAAAAAAATGCATGCCAAGTGCTTGAGAAAAGTTCCCAAAGAATTTCAAATAGGGCCAGGGCCAACTAGCATATACTGTGAAGGAAGCATTGTATTTGAAGGAATCATACTAAGGCCAGCTAGCAAACTGAAGCAGCCACAACATTGCACCAGTTATGCAGCAGCCACAGCACTGCATCAGTTATGCAGCAACTATAACACTGCACTAGTTATGCAGCAGCTACAGCACTTCACTAGGCGCCTATTAGAAATTTTATAACCGCAACAACATAGATTAATATATATATATATATATATATATATTCTTCTTGCAAGCCAATAGCATAGCAACATACTATTCTTCTAATTTGCATAAATTTTTTGCTATAAAAGTACAAAGTAGCATTAAAGATAAAAAGAACTTTGACCATTACAAACTTTGAGCTCCAACAAAATAACATAAACTCTGAGTTCCAGAATTACAATCTTCAAGCTCCAAAAAAAAACATAAATCATGAGCTCCAACAATTACAAACTTTGAGCTCTAAAAAGTAGTATAAATTGTTAGCTCCAACAATTAAAAACAATGGTTATTTACAATCATTCAAAACTAAGAGTTTGCTGCATCCATTTGAAGATCAGGTCGAAAAACCTTCAATGTTACCAGTTGTAAACTTTGTAAGCCATGAACTGATATCATCCCCTTCAAGATCACTAGGATTCTTAGAACATGGAAGAGGAACATGAGGATTTGTCATTCCTACTTGACACATTACAACTATTAGCCAAATATTAACTATTAGAAAATCCACATAAGTCTCTTGAAAATTCTTCATTTCTTTTCTTACCATAAAAATTTACTGAATTCTCAAAAGTTCCAAATGAGCTTTGTTCTTGATCATTTCTAATACTCTTTCCCTGCATATAGTAAAAAGATAATAGTTAAAAATGATGATTAATCTTATAGTATAAAACTAGTTGTTACCAAATAAAATTCAAATAATTCTTATTTATGCACTCAAAGTAAACTCTAATACAATGGTACCTGAGATAACGACGAAGGATTACAAGGTCCACCAACACTTGAAAAATGAGGAATGTACAAATCCTATATTTATTAGTGATCAATAATAGTGTACAATTTATGAAATCAAAATCACCAAAAATGAAGGGGGAAAAAAAGATTAAACAAAATGGATGAAGTTACCTGAACTGAATGATCTATGTATGGCAGAGGATTATAACTAATGGCCCCATTAACTTGCATAGATGAAGTTAAATGCTTATCCTACATAATGTGTAATGTTTAGTAAATTATTATGTCATTAAATAAAGAACCTAGAATATTTGTGAAGCAGTATAAATGTTAAAAATTATAATGGTGAGACTAGTACCTGTAAACACCGATTTGTTTGTATGGGTTGATGGATGCTTCCTTTTTTCTTCTTTTTGGGCTTTTCAAGACAACTTTTAATCCGGCGTCTTCCTTTACAGCCTTGCTTCTTCTTGAGACCCTTAGCAGAAATGGTTGTTATCTCGTTGATGAATTTTCTTGGTTAATATCAACTTGACCAATAAGAAATTCATTTTTATTTAGAGAGAGAGTCTTTAGAATTTTACAGGCTAAAAAAAAAACATAGTCTTCTGCCTTCAATCTCACAGAGATGCATGTAACATTGAGTTGTCATTATCAGGTGGCGGCGGCGGCTAGGTTACATACTGAACACCAAAACACCGTGATGGTATGACATTGTTTGTAACATAGAGTTGATGTCCGTTTGCTAAGGTGGTCTAAGTCTCTGGTTTGGGTTGGGTTGCGATTTGGAAAGTTGAAAGTGCTAGTTCTGACTTCTAATTCAACCATCCAACATAAACCAAAGGTTTGGTAGTATTGGATAACAAATCTCCAAACAGTCTCCTAACTTATACACGTATCTCTTTGATTAAGATTATAAGCTTCCTAGCAACAATTTATATAAATATTCTACTTGCTACTATTGAGATTCTGCCTGAAGATTCTCTAGAGGCTCATCATAATAATGGGAGTGTACGGTTGTGATAAAACTGGGAATGGTGGTGTGTTCTGATGCAGGGATTAGATTTTTTTCGAAGGATATCATCAATTTTTTTGCTCAACTCATTATAGCTTCCCAATGCTAGCTCGTATGCTTCCTCACATTCACTTGCTCGAGCTATAAGCTTGACATACATTGGACCCAAAAACTTATATTGAGTTGTAACTTCCAACTTGATGTCAGATTTGATATCATGTCCATTAAAGTCTCGCACAATCTCATTTTTTGCATCTTTTGTCCATCTCTTAAGGATGTATTTCTCTGGAAGAACCTTAATATCCATAACATCAAGAATTTTTAAAGCATGACTACACAAAATTCCACCTCTTTCAAACTTTCTACAACTACATGAAAGATCTGTTCAAAAGGATTCCAAATTACTCGACGATCTTTTGGCTTACCATATATTGAAACTATATACTCATGAGATGCATTTCTTTCAACACGCTCCTTCACAAAAGCTCCTTGGAACTCTTCATATTGCTCTTGAAACTTCAAAAATAATTTAGGTGTACAAATATGTGCTGCTTGAATCAGCATAGGTGATGCAATCACTTTTGGCAACTTTTGCCTTAAATTGTACTCACCCTTCAACTCCTTGTAACGTTTAGCATCAAGTAGTCTCTCAAAATGTATGAAGAATTTTATAATATCATAGTCTAACTATAAATAATCATTCAAATCAAAGTTTATACTCTCACTCAATTGAGTTGTAGTCATTCCTGCAGAAAATGGCATCTTGACATATGCTTTAGCCCATTTATCTTTCACTTCAAACACACTTTGAAGCCAAGAATTATCAAAAGCATTGTACTTATGAAGTATAGCATCCCAAGCACTAAGAAACTCTTCCTCCTCTTCCCAAATTTTAAAACATGCATCGAGATCACTTCTAAATTCATCCTCACCTAGTAATAAATGGTTGACACCCTTGAGAGCATTTTGCATTAAATGCCATTTACATAATCGATGATAAGTATTTGGCATTACCAATGAGATGGCTTTTGCCATTGCCGGATCTTGATCGGTAAAAATTGTATTTGGTTTCTTCCCAGACATTGCTTCAAAAAATGCTTTAAACAGCCACTGAAATGTATCAATAGTTTCATCATATAAAAGGGCAGCCCCAAATATTGTAGACTCTCTATGATGATTAAACCCAACAAACATTGCAAGGGGTCGATACTCCTTATTAGTTTTGTACGTTGTATCAAAAGAAACCACATCACCAAATAACTTATAATCAACAATCATTTGCGCATCTGCCCAAAAAATATTTGTTATTAGTTTTGAAGCATCTAACTGTACTGCATAGTAAATGGAAGGATTCTCTTTCCTTTTTTTCTAAAAGTATTTAAATAAACTCCCTGCCTCACCACATTTCTGTTCTTTTTGCCGTTTACTATAATGGTAATTCTTTTGATCTTGCTTGGTGTAACCAAGAGCATCTCTACCACCAACTTGCCTGGCCATGAACTCATACGAATCCTTCAATTTTATACCACCATCATAAGCCAAATCAATTTCCATTGCTTGTGCTTTTGAGACCTTTCGTTGGGATGGCATCATGTGAGCACATTGTGGAATATGGGGAATATGGTTATGGTTGAGCTCAAGGCTATGTATAAAATATTTCCCCTTCTTTTTATCAAGCCGAATTATCATATGAGCATTGCAACCTGTCCTTGTTTCAGCCCGTTCATATTTATTTTCACCATCTCTCTCCCATGGGGCTTTATTTCCCTCTTTACAAGAAGTAAACTTTCTTGAAGTCACCACGCCATCTTTTTTTCTTTTATTGCACCGTTCTTTTCGAATACTAAATCCAGAATTTCTTCCACACTCATTATAAAAGTCATATGCCTCTTGTTCAGAACCAAATTCAATGCCAAGTTTTGGAATATAATCAGTATCCAATTTTTGACTATCATCATTGTTTTCCTCTTCCATGTAACTGTTAAATATAAATCAAAATGTACAAAAAACGTGAATTACCACTGAAAAATGAAAATAAATGAATGAATGATGGCAAAACTTTTGTAATCTTATACATTATTTGCCTAAATTTATTAACAATGACAAAAAAACTCATAGATTTAATAATATTTAGTCTAAACTTAATCTTTTAATTATTTTGACATCTCATAAACATTAGATTGAATAAGAAATCAAAAGTAAAGATGGAAATACCTTCTTTGATACTCTGATAGTTTGCAAAGAAATTTATTCTTCTTCTTCTTCACTCTTTTTTCTAAAGATTATACCGAATAGTTCTGAAATCTGATTTGGTAGGCTGGAAAAAAGAAAAATAAATAAAAAGAGAGGGAGAACTTGGGCGGCAAAACATAGTTTTCTTATTGCTATTTTTGTATTTTGGCGCTGAGTTTTGGAATTGAAGGGTCAATGAAGTAAAAAAAAAAAAAAAAAAAAAAAAAAAAAAAAAAAAAAAAAAAAAAAAAAAAACGTTAACGTGAGAAGAAGCAGCAAAATGAAAATCTTCACATATGCTTTAGCCCAGTTCTAAAATCTGACTTGGCAGGCTGGAAAAAAAAAAGAAAAGAAAAAAGAGGGAGAACTTGGGCGGGCACTGTAAACGTGAGAAGGAAAAAAAAAACGTTAGTGAAAACGTTAACGTGAGAAGAAGCAGCCGCTAGTTTTGGGTGTACTCAGTTAGTTTTTGCTTAAAATTTAATGAGGTAGCATTAAGTTTTTAATTTCCACCGTTGGTTTATTAATGAGTGATGTGGCACTTCTGTTAAAAACAAAAGGAGATATCCAGTTAAATTTTCACCGGAGGTAAGCCAAACCCTATAAAGTGAAATACTAAGGCTGAGATAGTTAATTTAAACAATTCTTGAATGGTTCGGTAATTCAAAAATGTTTCTTTTTTACATTTGGCACCGCTAAAGATCACTTTAAATATTACAAGATTATGGAGTGAAAGTAATGCTTGATCGGAATGTGTATTTGGTTGACATTGTCCGAGAACGAATTGGTAGGGTCTTGAAACTTGACTCAATTGTGGGAGGCAAGCTATGGAAAGGAATCGACATGCTCATCTTCAATACATGGCATTGGTGGAACCGTAGGGGACCATCTCAACCGTACGGTCCCATACTTTTTTTTTTTTTGGTAAGCACCATACTATTACCATACCTTTTCTTCTTTTCTCTTCTCTTCTATTTAAATTTAAAAATAGAAAATGTTTTAAACTAAAATTATTATTGTCAGCTTTAAAAGATAACCAATTGTTTTGATTTGTTAGATGGGATTACATCCAAATAGGAACACAGATTACGAAGGACATGGATCGTTTGTTTGCTTTTGAGACAGCACTTACAACATGGGCCGGATGGGTGGATTCAAACATTGATCCTAGCAAGACCAAGCTTTTTTTCCAAGGAATTTCCCCTTCTCATTACAAGTAATCTCTTTTTTCTATATTTTCTTTTTGAAACAAAATACGTACAAGTAAACTCTTAATTAATCTTAATGTTTACTGTCATTATCAAAACCACATAGTTTCGTTCTTTTTTCATTTTTAATAATAAAAAATAATAGAAATTATATTTTATTCTTTAAATCTACACTCACTTTTTCACTTACCCCTTAAATCACTTGCCCCTTAAAGTATGAAAATCAGGGGCGGTGCTACACTACTCAAGGGGCTCAAATGAACCCCTGGCTTCAACAACAACAACAATAACAACAACAACAACCAAAAAAAAAAAATTATATATATATATAATATTTTTGTTAGTTCAATACTTTAATTTTTTCTTAAAAATATTTTTGCACACTCTGGCTTAAATTTTGCACAGCTTTATTACAAATATTTCCAACTCTAAGAGTAAAGAGTAAGTGTTTGTGAATTGTAAGTATCACTTTTTTTTTTTATATATAAATTTATATTATGTGTGTAAGTGTGTCTAATATTGATTGTGTGCATTACTTTTTATTATAATGCTATTTGTGTGGATTATGATGTGTGTGGATGTTTGTGTGTACAATATAAATATAATATAAATTTATATAATTTAATAATTAAGAAATAGAAATGATTTGTTACATGTGTGTGAATCCTTATCATTTTATAAAAACTTTTTGTTATAAAGTTAGTAAAATTCAAGAAAAAAAATTGTAAAGTTAGTGATTGTCCAAGCATTTGATTGGTTAAGTAAATACTTAGTGTATAATTTTATGTATAAATGAGTGTGGTTGTTTACATCAATAATTAATACAAAGCCAATGAGTTTGGTTTAGTTGATTAGTTTAAAATATTTTTATTAAAACTATAACAAATAGATAATAAAAATTGCATAAAAATAAAAATGTTAGATAAACTTAGCAAAATAAAATAGTCACAAGCTCATAGTTACCCACAATGACAATAGATATTCATAATGAACTATCATTTAACAATTCGAAATTTGAAAACTTGTAGAAGGAAATTGTAAAACTTCATATATTAATTTTTTTTTTTTGTCGGTAACTCGATATATTCAAGTTTTTTTTTTTTTATTAAAATTTTTTAATGACCCTCCTAAACAAAATTCCTGGAGCCATCACTAATGAAAGTGCACATTTACCCCTTTAAACCATACCTCTTTTTACACTTACTCACTAAATCACATGTTATTCTTTTACACTTGCCACCATAAATTATGAGAATGCATATTTACTTCCCTAAATGATTACTCATATATGGGATGTGGTGCAAGGTGTTACACAAGTACTAGTTTAGGGGGGTAAATGTGCCCTTTCATAGTTTAGAGAAACAAATATTACGCAAGTAATAGTATAGGGGATAAGTGTGGACATTCTTATAGTTTTAGAAGATAAGTATAAAAGGAATATAGTTCAGAGGGTAAAGTGTAATTTTTCATAATTTATATTTATTAGTATTAGTACAAAAGCTGATAATAGTGACCATCAATGAAGGGCAATGTCTATTACAAATACACGACAATACATTTTAGTTTTTGAACTAAAATCATGACTTGAAGTTATGATTTTAGTTTTAAAAATAAATTGTGTTTACAGCGTGTGAATTTACAATTGCCCCAACATGAATTCTGACCGCATTTTCATATTTCAACTGTAGTGGGAGCTTATGGAATGAACCAAGTGCAAAGAGCTGTGTCGAGCAAAAGCAACCAGTGTTTGGCTCAACATATCCCGGAGGTTTGCCACCAGCTGATGCGATGCTCAAGAGTGTATTAAGCAAGATTACAAAACCCGTCACATTACTTGATATAACAAGTCTCTCTCTACTACTTAAAGATGGACATCCTTCCATCTATGGACTACTGGGGGGGCCAACCGCATTGGACTGCAGCCATTGGTGTCTCGCTGGTGTTCCTGATACTTGGAATGAGATTCTTTACGATCTTATTCTTTGAAATCGATTCTTGGAGATTAGCATTGAAAATTTGATACATTTTTTCTCAATAATAAGATCTTCGTTGCAAGCTTGTGAAATGAGATAATTTCTTAAAATGAATTGAATGTGACTTAATCAATATAATTGAGAGCATATTAATGTGTTGTGGACACAATCACTAGTCGGTCATGATACACCATTTTTTTTTTTTTTTGGCTTGTGTCCCAAATTGAAGTAAGTAGAATGTAGGCTTTTAATTAATCCATGATAGGTGGATGTTGATACGTAAAAATATTTGGAACGGATGAAAGGAATAGTTAACTGAGAAACAAGTATAATTTTTGTTGTTTCGAGGGAACCACTTTGGTATGTAATAATAATAATAATAATGATAATATAAGGGATGAAATTTGAATTTGATTGAGAAAATCCTAACTTCTCGGGTTCAATTGGGATAAAATTTTATGATCTTAATTTTATTGATAATTCTCCCAAATGTATCCGCATAATGCAACATTAAAGAATATAGAAGATGAACCCACTACTCCTAAATGGTCACAGTAGCCATATCCTAGAAACTAAAATTCCACTAACATTAGCAATGCAATCAAAATAAACCTCAAATACCAAAAACAACCAACTCCCTAGTTCATCCAAAAAAAAAAAAAAAAAAACCCAACTCTCGCTAACCTATATCTTAAATGATTCCTATAAACATGGTAATCCTTACAAACATGAAATGACTAATTACTATCATTAACAATTTTTTTTTTTTAAAATTAAATAGTTAACATGATGTTCACTTTGAAATATTAAGTATATGTCCCCTCTCCAAGAAAGACTTTCCTATGCATGTGTCCTACTCCCACTAACCAATATCTTAAATGATACCTATAATATAAGAGAAAACATACGATCAGGAGGTGGCGTAAAAGTGTTGATTTACGCCACCAATCAGTGTTTGCCACGTCACACATTTAAAGAAAAACCAATACACTCTATCACACACAATTTTAACTTACTTAGACCTATACTCCGCACACACGTATCAGAGAGCAAACTTGGAGACACAGCACCAACGCCTAACCCATTCCACCTCCTGCTCTCAGCTGACCACCGAAGCTCCACCCAGCCGCAGCATCGTTATGGAGCTGGCGCCACCGCACCAAAGTTAAAGTGTTGAAAAACACATTGTTCGATCTGGACAAACACATTTTTCCCCTAATAGGAAAGTAGTGTTGGACAAATACACAGTGTACTCAAACATGTGGAATCGAACAAGAAACACAACATCTTTCTCAAAAAAAAAAAAACAAGAAACACAACATTTGCATGCTCTGTCTTTGCATTGAACCGTTGGGATCAGTGTGAAAGAGACAAAGCCAACAGCTAGCAATTGCGGCATAAAAAAAAGCAGAGAGGGGCCTTTCTAGTGGGTGTAAATTGAAAATCTTTGAGAGAGTTTCAAAGAGGAGAGGGTTTACAAAACAAGAACTGTACGAAAAATGGCATTTTCAAAAATCTGTTCCTCTACAAAAAATTTTAAACTTTCTTGAGTTCATCTTTTTCTTCTTTTTTAGTTTCTTTTCATTACCAAAAACCTATTTTGAGAGAGAGATTGAAAACATTTAGAGAGCAAAGCCAAAAACCATTGTTTTTATAACCTCATTCTAGAAAAAGACTCACAGAACATAAAATCCTAATCAAGACCAAACTCGCACCTCAACAAGCAAGCTCTAACTCTGCAAACACCATTGTGAGCCGCCGCCGCCAGCGGCAAAAGCAGCATTAACGGTCACGCCTTCATCGCAGATTCCCCTCCGTGGAGACACATTTTGAGGAAACTGCTGGGTGTATCTCTACTCCTTAAACTCTGTTTGAACCTTGAACTTCGGTGTAGTGGTGCCAGCTCCAGAACGACACCGCAGCGGGGTGGAACTCCGGTGGTCAGATGATAGCAAGAGGTGGAATGGGATAGGCGTTGGTGCTATTTCTCCATGTTTGCTCTCTGATACGTGTGTACGGTCCGTACAGTGCAGAGTATACGTCTAAGTAAATTAAAATTGTATGTGACAGAGTGTATTGGTTTTTCTTTAAATGTGTGATGTGGCAAACACTGATTGGTGGCGTAAATCAACACTTTTACACCACCTCCTGACAGTATGTTTTCTCATAATATAAACATGGTAATCCCTACAAACATAAAAATAACTAATATTTATAATTAACAATTTCAAAAAAGAAAAAAAAAATAAATAGGTAACAAATGTTTACTTTGAAATTTTAAGATACCTTGATCCCCTCTGCATAGCCTTACACTGAAAACAGCTTGCTGTCGTAATCAATCTTTCTTCCTCGATTGAGCACTATGGGACATCCAAAAAATATTGGTTTCTTAATTTCTTTTCCTATAATATGGTCATAATTCAAGTCATAATGATACTATTTTATTCATTAAAAATGTGATCAATTAGATTAAATTTCAGACAAAAGAGATTAATTTAATAAAATAGAATACCAAGAGTGCAGCATCTCCTACCTGCTAAAGAAAGTACCCAATTGTCATCATATGGGACTTGCCCCACAAAATAACCAAGTAGCTTCTTCTCTCTGGCATAAGAAACCTTCATTCTGATAACCTCAACATCATCAAAGCCGATCCAATTAATGGATCCGCTTGAGAAAAGTGGGTTGAAACAAGTCAAGTTTTTTGTAGTGCAAGTTTTTTTTTTTTTTTTTTGATATCCAACACCAAACTTTCCTTGCATTAATCAGAAAAAACATTCAATAGTGCTACATCATACAGAATCTGCTGTTCAATAGCAGGTGGGGTGTCTTCCACCCAAACCACGTAGTCAGATACTAATTTGGCATTATTTGCCATAAGGTGTGCTACAGAATTCATTTTTCTGCATATGTGCTTGACTTCCCATGAATCAAAACCACACAGGCCTAACTTTACTCCTTCAATTACCTTTAGGATGGAGCTTGGCGCAATAATTTTTTTCAGTCAGGAAGTTAACAACTACTTGGGAGTCACTTTCTAGGATTACATTATTTAGACTTAACTCCCTAGCTAAGATGAAACCTTCCTCAACAGCTTTGGTCTCCACTTCCAGCGCTTTCAGGGGAACTTTTAATTTTTTGCTCATAGCTCCCATTAGCTGTCCTACTTCATTTCTTATGACAACTCCTACCCCACAGCACCCCGTCTCCTTAAACACTACCCCATCAACGTTAATCTGGTAGGAACCTCTTTTTGGAGGAGTCCAAAACTATCTGCTTGGAGGTGCAGGTCTAGTCTGGACTTCTTTAGATTGTCTGACTTCCCTCATATAGGCAGCCACCTCTTTGACAATTAACTCCGGGCTTTTGCTCTTCCCCCCATGACAAGCGAGGTTTCTGTTACTCCAGATACTCCATGCCGTTGCTGCAAACAGCTCCCAGTCAATCCCAGACAGCCTTTTCAAAATGTCCCACATTATATCCACAAAGTTTCTCGATATGGTCTCCATGCTAGGTAGCTTCAGCCTTGTATTACTCCATTCCTCCTCTGCTACTTTGCACCCCCAAAGAATATGCCCAGACGTTTCACAGCCACCACACAGATCGCATTCATCATCCCTCCCAATACCCCTAGCCCGTAATTGGTACTTGGTTGGAGGTATATTCGAGCAAGCCCTCTACATGAACATTCTTATCTTGTTTGGACAATTCAAATTCCAAATTTTCTTCCATAAATTTCTCATGCCAGCTGTGTCTGAGCATCCCCCCCCCCCCCTCCAACTTGGGGTGTGTAACTCTTCCAAATTTTCTTCCATAAATTTTCTGTTTGGGCTTTTGAGAGATAGCCTTCTTAGTAAGGCTCCGCTTGGGAGTTCACAAGAGAAGGGAATGGAATGGAATGAAATGATCATAAGGGAATAGAAAAGAATGGAATGGAATAAATTTAAGTAAGGGAAATGAATGGAATGGAATGGAATGGAATTAAGTAACCTTGATTGGATGTTTTAAAATAAAAGAATGGAAAGGAATGAAAATGAATGGAATGTAAGTAATCTTGTTTGGGAGTAGCATGGAGGGAATGGAATGGAATCATTTTATTGCAATATTACTATTAGACCCCTGTTTTAAAATAAATGGTTGAATAAATAGGGATATTTTGGGAGTTTTAATAAAAAATTCATTAAATCTAATTCATTCCCTCTCATTCCTCCCAATTTCGGGGGGAATGAAAATTTGAGGTTTTAAGGGAATAGAGAGGAATGAGTGTTCCCTCCTATCCATTCCATTCCCTCCCGCTTAAACTCCCAAACGAGGGAATGGACTTTCCATTCCCTCCATTAAAACTCCCAAACAAGGGAAGGGAAGAATATTCTAAAATTATTCTTTTCATTCCTTTCCATTCCATTCCATTCCCTTCTCCCAAGCAAGGCCTTAGGGTTTCTAGTTTTCTTTTTCTCAACTTTAGGAGGTGCTCCTCGGATGGACTTGCCCTTGTCCACGTTCTCACTTGCTAATTCAGTTTTAACATTTTTATCCTTAATATTAATATTATTAGCAGGAGGAACGAAAACAGTAGTACTAGCAGAAGGAGTATTAGAGAGAGAGAATTCATACCCCAATCCAGTACGATCAGAAGAAGATTTCTGAACTCTTAGCATCTCGTCCAACTTTGCACTCGATGTCCTCTCCAATTGTGCTCTAACTTGAAACAGCTCCGCTTCAAGCTTCTTGGTCTTCTCAGCCAAGAAATTGTTCTCGAACCTCAATGCCCCAATGGTCTGATTTGCTTCATCAACCTTGGTAGAAAGCTCCTCACGGTCAAGTTCCATATCACTGAGCTTCTTGGTGGCCAGCCTATAAAGTTTCTCATGCTTCTCAGAAAGCTTGTACAGTTTCTCATAGGCGGTATGGATATCATCTTGATCATCCATAGTCTCAAACTTGGCATCCACCAATTCCTTTTCTTCATCTACTTCTTCAGTAACCCCATCAGTAGGATTAACAGTGGTAGTGAAGGCATTCAAGATTCTGTCATCTTCATTTTTGGAATCATCCTCGGGCTCCATGTCGCTTAAGGTAACAACAAGTGCCTTGCTTTTTCCAATGCTCCTAAGGTATGTTAGACATTCTTGTTTCATGTGTTTGAAGCCTTGACACCCAAAGCATTTCGGTCCAACGGGAACAATGTACTGACCGCCATCCTTGGCATCCTTCTTCCCTTTATCTGAGTTCTTGAACTGAGAAGAACCGGATTGCCTACGGTCCTTGTTGAAGCCTTTTCCATTGGCATTCTTCATGAATTTCTTGAATTGCCTGGTAATATAGGACTTCATCTTAGAATCTTCATCATCTGAAGAATCGTCTGTATCACTGCTCTTGGCTTTTAGTGCCATGCTTTTGCCCTTGCTTGACTTGCCCATCCTAGTTAACCCTAACTCATAGGTTTGCAACTTTCCAACCAGCTCAGTCAAAGGAAAGGAATTTTGTCAATATCCCTCGATTCCTCTATCACCGTGATCTTAGCATGGAATCTTTCGGGCAAAGATCTGAGCACTTTTCTTACTATCTTGGGTTCAGGAATGGTTTCCCTAAGATTGAAAGCTGAGTTCACTATGTCTTTGAGCTTTGCATAGAACTCATCAAATGACTCATCCTCCTCCATCTTAATTTCTTCAAAACTTGTAGTGAGCCTCTGTAGTTTTGAATCCTTGACAGCCTTGGTTCCCTCATAGGTTGTCTGAAGAATGGTCCATGCTTCCTTAGCAGTTTCTATGGAGGAAATTTTCTTGAACTCCTCATTGGTGACAGCACTGAATAGGGCATTTAATGCTCTGCTATTGAAATTTGCTGCCTTGATCTTGGCATCATCCCAATCGGGTGCTTCTGTAGGCTTGGTCCAACCTATCTCCACAGCTTGCCACATTTTCTCATCTAATGACTGCAAGAAAGCTCTCATGCGTACTTTCCAGTATGTATTGTTAGTACCATCAAATAATGGAGGTATAATAAGAGATTGACCTCTATCCATGACAACAAGAGTCAATGGATCACACACAAGGATTAAACCTTAATCAGAGTGTGCCCGCTCTAATACCACTTGACAGGCCACAAATACGTTAACCCCTTGTGATTAATTAGCCGAGTTATTAATTAATCAAGTTAACATGCAAAATCACGTGGCAACACAAACAAATCACCAAAACTAAAGTATGCAGCGGAAAATAAAGGACACGGTGATTTATTTACGAATACGGAAAACCTGACGGTAAAAACCCCATCGGGTGATTTAAGGTCACCACTCCCGAAACTCCACTATTATCACAACAAGCGATTACAAGCAAGGAATCCGAGTACCTTACCAACCTACAATTGAACCCTTACCCCAATACCCAATTGGACTTTTTCTGTAGTGACAGTTTCTCCTCTTGATGCACGGCTCCGAGTATGTGACTAACCAATTGGGAGGATCCTAGTACGTGACTTTAATTCACCAACTAGAGAGACAGTTGTTGGCTACAAAGTTCTTCAAATCATCCACACGATGAAGATCAAGAAGATGTTTGGTTACAAAACCCTACGGTGCACATTACACAGCAACTTCTTCATAAGATATGAACTTGGGCATGAACTTTGTCTTTGATCACAAATTGCATCAACAAGAATTACTCAATACTTGTGCAACTTGCATCACTTTGACGGTCCTTAAAACAATCCTTTTATATGTCTAGGGTTAGGAGAAAAGAAGTTCCAAAGACACATTCACGGATTGGAATTAAAGCATTGTGCTCTACTTTATTCCTAAGCAGCCAAATCTGATCTAAGATCAAAGCTCCAAATAAAAGGAACTTAGCTTTCTGTTCCTCATCAAGATTAAACAAATGCTGGGGGGGTTGTGGGGGGTGAGGGGTCTAGAAGAGTCTAAGCAAGATGAGAAGTAGATAGTAAATTTAAGTATTCTCTTCTCAGACTCCATTGGCTGCCATACCAGATCGCTCTTGCAACTTGACACCGAGTAAACAAATGTAAGGCTGATTCAACTTCATAATTGCAACATGAGCACTTTAGATCCGTATTTTGTGAAAATCTACTTGCCTGATCCCTTGTTGGGAGAAGGCTGGCTGCTATTCTCCATGAATTCCTAAATAAGTATGACATTCAATTTAAGTATATATAATATTATATACATAGAAAATATATTTATACATACTTGAGACTGGATTGCATACATTTGTAAATAAGTTCATAAATCATTATTTGTAATTTATTAATAACATAAATAATCCAATTCATAGTAAGATATTGGTGAATCTATTTTTATAATGTTCTTAAACATTTAATATTTATTTCGGTTAGGTTTGTGTATGGTGGTACTTACTAGTTGCTACAATTTTTTTAAGTCTTTCTCTGTATTTTGTTGCTCTTCTACACTTTCTTCGTCTCCATCAAGATTACTCATGAGAATTAGAGATATAATTGGATATGAGACGGGGATCAAATTCGGAGAAGATGAGAATCAGAGACAGAGAGACAGAGAGCCTATTATGCAACAATTCTTAGTTACATTAAATTGAAAACAATAAGACAAAAATATAGAATGATATCGTTAGTGTATCTGATTCCATAGTAAGATTGGGGTTAAGTGAGAACCAGTGACTTTTAATAGAATGACTGAATGAGCATATATATCATTTCTAAGACAAAAAAGTACAATTTTCTCCATAAATAAACTTTATATATATATTAGTCTCAGACCCATGCGATGCATGAGAATAGATAATTACTTTGTAATTTTGATATAAGTATAATTTGTTCTCCTAAATTTGTTGAAAATAATTTGTTCTCTCTAAAAATTAAGAGAAATGTTATGTCGACAATAATTTTTACAACTCTTCCACAACAAATCATACGTAGGAGGTTGTTATTGGTTGGCAAAAAAATAATTTCAATAATAAGTTTAAATTAGAATTGATAACAACTTACCAACTATAACTTCTTGTGAAAACATTGTAGACATAACATTTCTAAAAAATTAAACAATTTCTAAGATTATTTTTCATCTTTCTATCTCTAAAAATAGACCATTCTATTATTTTTGGGTGTATCTGATTTATATTTATCCATTTTTAGGTGGTTCATATTCCGCTAAATTATGTTATAGTACTTTTTTTTTCTTTACAACTAAACTTTTTAAATTTCAAATTTTTTATTCAAAATTCTCATTCTCTTAAAAGATATTATCATGATAATCAAAACTCATTACAAAAATACCTTTGATATTAGTCAAATAACTGTAGGCACATTCAAATATAAAGCCAAGATGTATTTTGATATAAATTCAAATTCTCACTTTCAAAATAAATAAGTATATATGTGTGTGTGTGTGTGTGTGTGTGTGTGTGTGTGTATTTCTCAAAAAAAAAAAAAAAAGTATTAGCTCAAACAAAAATTAAATAAAAAAAAAATAAGGAGAGTGAGGACTTGTGATAGGAAACTCAATTCAATTCATTTGGTCTTCTTCATATTTTATATATCCAAATTCAATTTCTTCATATAACCAAGCATACATCTTTGTGGAATTTCTCACATCTAATTGGTCTTCATGGAGTTTGAGGCTTTGTCCAAACTTGGATAATCTCTCTCACCCTAGTCTTTATTTTTGGTCGTCTGTTACTACCATATATAGTTTTAAACGTGCCCTTTAATTTTATTTTTCTCCATTGACATCAAATTCTGCCGTTTTGGCAAAGTCTTACAGCAAAGGCATCCCATAATAATATCTAAATTTGTTACCATTCAAAACCAAAAAAAAAAAAAAAAGTAACATATCTTGTACTAAGTTATGCATCTACATTTATGTCACAACTAATCTATACATACAACAAAACTGATTTTTGCTACACATATACAAAGAGAATTATTTATGCATAATGTGAATACATCACACAAATACACATTAGAAGTATCCATCAGTGGGGGAAAAAAAAAACTCATCCATAATTAACGATCACATAAATGATAGTAGTAAGACCCCATTGCGATTCTTTTAATGTATTCTTCACCTTGGCTTGAAGATTTTGGGAACCATCATTGTTGGCACCTGAGATCTCCGATGGCACATCACCAACAAAATTAATTTGGAAAACTTGAAGAATATGGGGGAGAAAAATATATAAATAAATAATAGAAACCTCACTTTAGAGGGACTTTCCAAATTTGCAAAAGTGAGGTAGAGCAATTGCAAATATATATAGACAATAACTCAATAGGCTTTTTATTTATTATTATTATTATTTTTTTTTTTGGAATTTTAATAGAGTGGCAATTGAATAGTTTTCATAACTTCTTGGTTGGGAAGAGGGAGAATCACAGAGTTGAAGGAAATTTGATTATTATCATATTGGGTTTGATGGAATAATAAATGGAAAGTTGAAAAGTTAGGAAATATTAATTAAGAAATGGAGATTTTTTTTTTAGGTGATAGAGTAATAACCATGAAAATGTTAATTTGCAAAAGAAAGGGAAAAAAAAAAAAAGAAAAAGAAAAAAAATAAAGTTAGAGAGGCCACTGATGTGGCTCAACAAGAGCATAATAATAATAAATGCTATGCTTCAGCTTTTAGATATACTAGTCGCAAATTCACGCGATGCGTGAGAATAAATAATTTTATTTTAGTTATGGTATAATATATAATTTTTTCTCTAAATTTTGAGGAAAATAATTTGTTCTCCCAAAAACTCAAAACAATTTCTAAAATTATTTTTCATTAATCTATCTCCAAAAATATATCATCATTTTATTATTTGGATTTATTTTTCCTATACAACTAAACTTTTTGAGTTTCACGTATATTATTCAAAATTTTTATTGTCTTGAAAATAGATTATTATGTTTATATTTTTCTTATCATAGGAGTAGTTTCAAACTATTGATCAAATTTTGTTTACTAATATAGATACATGAGATTGAAACTGCAAATTTCTTAAACATTCCTAAGAGACTATACTATATTATAAATTTAATATTTAAAATAATATGTAGGAAAAAGTAGACTTTATGTCTAAAATTGAACATATCACCTATTGAAATGAAAGAAAATAATTTGTTTAACAACATAAAGAGAACATGATCTATTTTTTTTATTTTTATTGCATACACTTTTATTTATTAAGATTGATTGTCTTTAATTGAATCTTCATATCGCATTTTTGTTGCTATGCTTTTGTTAAGCGTTCTCATTCGTTACATCATTGGCCACATCATTATTCTTTTTATTATTTATTTTTACTTTTAATTTTTTTTAAAATATTAAATATATAAATATATTGGCTTTACAAATTCACCTTAGGTAGTTTTAACTTTACATATTCAATGAAAAATAAAAATAAAAATATTGTCTATACATATTCATTTTGGTCGGTTTAATTTTAATAGTTGATAGACACATTCAAATACATAGCCAACATTGCATCTTGATATAAATTCAAAATCTCACTTCCAAAATAACTAAGTATTAAGTCAAAAAAAAAAAAAAAATCAAACAAAAGCTAAAAGAGGGAGAGAGAATACTTGCGGCAAGAAACTTAAAAAGTCAAACACACTACGAAATCGTATTAACCAATAATATTATATAAAAAAGTACAATGATTCATCAACCTAAAGTAATGTTGAAAAAAAAGAAAAAATAATATATATATATATATATATACACGTTTGTGTAAAGAGAAAGAGAGAGAGAGTAATCACCTTTTTTAGGAGAGAAATAGAAAATAAAATGAGAAAAAGAAGCATAAAAGAAATAGTCATAAGTCAAACACCAAATTATCCAAGCCATGATATATAATAGAATAACATTATATTCTTGTAAACTGTATTTATATGCAATAGAATAACATTTAAAAATCATAGAAAAGAAAAAAAAAAAAGATAATAACTTAAAAATAGAAAACCAAATTGCAACCCAAAGTAAAACTCTAAAGAACACATAAATACATCAATCTAAAATAGAGATACAAAAAATAAAAAATTCATACAAAAATAAAAACATGAGAGAGAGAGAGTAATAACCTTTTTCATGCAAGAAAATATGTATCGAATGTGAAAGAGAATGCCATATTTATAGTAATAGAAGGAAAATAAGAAGAGTCAAAATAAAAGGAAGAAGAATAGATAGATGAAGAGTGACATTAAGATTGAGAGTAGTGGAGAGTTACAAAGGTGAAAAAGAAGTTATGGTTGAAAGTAGTGGAGAGAATGGGAAATAGTTAGATGATGTGGCCGCTAATGTGGCTTAACAAGAGCAAAGCAATAATGAATGCTACACTTCAGCTTTTAAATATACTAATTGTAGACTCACGCGTTGCACGTAATAATTTTTTAGATAAAATACTATTTTAGTCCATAGACTTTATAAAGAGTTTTTTTTTTTTTTTTTAAACATAGTTTTATCATATTTTTAATAATCTTGTCTATAACATTTGTTACCATTATCATATATTTATTGATTAATGATTTGCATAACATAGACATTAAAAAAGAGTTAGAACTATTCATTAAATTTTTTTTAAGTCATGATGTATGAAGATTATGATTATATATATATATATATATATATATATATATAATTTCCCTGATTAGTTTTAAGTTCAAATTTATAGCCATCTCTATTTTATTTCTTACTCCTCTTGACCACCTTTTTATTTTCCAAAAAATAGTTATTAATTGACGTTTGATTTCATTTTTTTTTTCTTCCTTCATTTATTCTTTTTTACTTTGTATGTTCCCTTGTTAGTTGTAAATTTTATGGTTATCAATAAGAAATAAATATCACGAATGACTTAAATAGTTATAAATGTAGTTACGTTAGTGGTACGTCAAAGGGTTTTTTTTTTTTTTTCCTTTTGAATTTTCAAGGAAATATGAAAGTCATTTCTCTAGTTTGGTCTCAATCAATTAAGATATCCATAATATATTAATGGAAATAATAATGAGCCTTAAATTTTTTTAATATATGAAGTGGTTAGGTTAGTGGTATGTCAAAGGTTTTATTAAAATGTTTTAAAATTAATTCCAAGGAAATGTAAAAGGCCTTTTTTTAAATTAAAAAAAAAAAAGAAATTATGACTTTTTGAATCATAGAAATATGATTTTTTTAATTACCTTGTTTATAGATTTCATTATTAAGTTATAAACATCTAAATTAAAGTAAGTGAATAGATATATATATATATATATATGCAAAATTATATGTAAAGTTACAACCACACAAAATAAATATGTATAGATAATTTTTTTTTTTTTTATTATTCATGAATCATTATTTCATTGTTTACTTATAAATATCTGAATTAAAGTTTTTTTCTTGGAAAAAAAATCTAAATTAAAATAGATGAATATGTAAAATTAAAATTATATAAAAAGTTAAAACTACCCAAAATAAACGTTTAACCACTTGTAGATGTATGTTTTTTGAAGACTAAAAGTATACATAATTGCTTTAGCTGGAACTATATAACCATGCAAATATTGTTGCGAGTGCTTCCATCATTTGCAAATTATCAAGTTTGACGGCTTTACCAAACAGATATTTCATTTTGCTAAAAACTTTACATGAACTCTTCTTTTGTCTCAACCTTTTTTTTTTCTTTTTACCAAAACAACTTAAGAATATTAAGACCTAACACATGTGAAAGTTGTAAAACATGTTAGTGACATGTAAAATAGAAAGGTTTAAATATTTAAAAAAACATTTTTAGTAGATTGTAATATAAAACATTTTTGTCTCAATATTTTATGTAACTTTTCTTGTAAGATCAATATTGTTGGCATTTTTTAAAGATGATACATAATATTTTTAAGAAGAATAAGAAGAAGCAGAGATGATGCTAACACATTATATAAAATTATTAAGTTTGTGTGATTTAAATTTGTAGCAAAAAAATATTAATGTATCTATGATAAAAGTTTTTATCTAAATGATATATTGTAGTCCATATTTTTTTTAAACTTGATTAAAAAAGTTCATTCTCAATAGCCATTTAAGTCTACAAATTGCTCAAACTATGGGCCTAGACACATTCAAATGGTGCTATCTAAATTATAAAATATATGACCCCTTGTCATACAAATATATTGATTCCCCCAATGTATGGTAAAAGAAGGCAGGTTTGTGTTGAGTCATTTTCTTGATTTGTGCTACATAATTTAATAGTATGAAGGATGTAACTAGATTTAAATGTTGAATAAAATAAGATGAGAGGAAAAAGAGTAAAAATAAAATATATAGCAATAAACATCAAATTATCCAAATCATTCTATGTAATATAATAACATTGTATTATTATATACTATATGTATAATGCAGTAGGATAATATTTAATCAAAGAGAATATAAAAGATAACAACTTAAAATACAAAACTAAATTGCATCAACCCAAAGTATAATTCTAATTAACACAAAAATTTATCAACCTAAAGAATTGATGCAATAAAAAAAAAATCAAACAAAAGTTGAAAAAAAAAATTGAGAGAGAGAGAGAGAGAGAGAGAGAAGTAACATTTTTTGTGAGAAAACTATGCATAGAATGAAAAAGAAAATGTCAAATTTATAGTAAGATATTGAGAATAAGAAAAGTCAAAATAAAGGAAGATAAAAAGGTAGAGAAAGAGTGATATTAAGGTAGAAAGTGGTGGGGAGATGAAGAGGTAAAATGGAGAGAGAGTTTTGGAAAATTAATAATAAAAACAATGGTTAAAAAATATTTTGATTTTTAAATAATGGAGTTTTTAAGTCACCTTAAATGAGAAAATGTTTGAAAAAAATATATAAGAAAAACTGGAAACAAAACATTATGACGTGGTTTCTCATGTGGCTCAATGTGAGCGTAGCAACATTAAATGCTACACTTCAACTTTTAGTAATATATAAATATAAATATAGAATACAGATATGTGTTTGTTTGCTCCACAAAGACCTTCATATTCAACGGGCAACCACTTGGGTGATTGTTAAATCATCAACCGAATAAATTTCTAGTTGTAAAGCCTGTAATCTGGAGTCTTTTTCGTCGCCTTCATCTCTTTTCGTTGAAAAAGCAGGATTTTTGGGATTTGTCATAACTATAGTTTCATTTTTTAGCATTGAGGAAACTTCCAACATTGATGGCCTATCAATTGCGTTTTCTTGAACACATAAAAGAGCTATTTGCATGCATCGAATTAGTTTACATGATGAAGCTGTATCATCTAGAGTTGGATCCATAAATTCCATGCCTTTACCTTCTTTCCATAGCTCATATGCCTGAAATATAGAATATTGACCATCATTTTGAAATGCAAAAATAGATAATACACAACAAAAGAAAACAAATTCAAGATTGGTTCTAGCAAAGTTTGTTAAAGTAACTTACATACTCTAGGAGGTTTAGATCCTCATGCAAGCCATGATAACAGGCAGTCCTCTTACCACTTATGATTTGTAGAAGTAGAACTCCAAAGCTATAAACATCAGATTTAGTGGAGTATACACCTTTTCGGGCATATTCAGGAGGAATGTAACCACTGCATTGTTGAATTATCGAAAAGCATTGTTAATTACTTAACAAGAAATCATGGGCTATAAAGCTTTATCAGGTAGAGGTACTTACTATGTTCCAACAATCCGATCTGTGTTTGCTTCATGTTCATCTTTCTTGAAAATTCTAGCCATGCCAAAATCTGAGATCTTCGGCTTCATCTCTTCATCTAGTAAAATGTTACTAGATTTTAAGTCTCGGTGAATTATTATCATTCTTGAGTATTCTTGGAGATATAGAAGCCCTTGAGTTACTCCTTCAATAATGTCAATACGTTTTTTCCAATCCAATAGGTCCCGTCTGATAGGGTCTATGACAAATTCCATATTATAACAATCAGTTATAAAATCATATTGGGGCTTATAGAGCACTAAGATGTGAAAAATTGCATTTAACATATCTCAAATATTGTAATTGGAAGCAAGAAAGATATCAGACCAAAGAGGTAGAAGTCCAAGCTTTTATTTGGCATGTACTCATACATTAGCATTTGTTCATCACTTTCAATGCAAAATCCCAAAACTCGCACAAGATTTACATGTTGTAGTTTCGCAGTAAGCATAACCTCATTCTTGAACTCCTCAAATCCTTGCGTAGATGTTTTTGATAGTTTTTTCACTGCTATTTCATTTCCATTTGGTAACACACCCTGATGAAATATACACACACTTATGATTGGTATTATTCACCCAAATAGATACTGCAAGACATTTTCTACCCATGCTAATATGTGTATTTCTAGGATACACCATTTTTCATAACTCCAAACATGACTTATAAAAGTCTATAAATGGCACTACTTTTATTATACACAAATCACAACAAATCATATTAACAATTCTGAAAAATGTTGTGTCCCTAATCCTATTTGGAAATAAAATATGACATTTGAATTGTTTTATAGATAGATTCATGTTTTTGCCAATTGCTTGAGTGTAAAAGATGTAGTAACAACAGTTTACCTTGTAAACGGGGCCATAACCTCCCTCTCCGAGTTTATTTTCAAATGAAAATTTATTTGTAGCTGCCTCAATGTCAGCTAAACTAAATACTTGTAGATTAGGAACACTGCTATTTGAATCTCCAGCAGCTGCTATGTTATTAGCTTTGGACTCTAATTTTTTTGATATAACTACAATTCCAGTATTGGAAAAATAAGAATAAAAAGTAGAGCAAAGCCTAAAAATATTAATTCTTAAATCATGGGAATAATAAGTAATCCTTCTAACCATAGATGGGAATTGTAACACAAGTAATAAAAAAAAAAAAAAAATTACCTTTGGATCTGAGCTTTCTCACCCGTAAGTAACACACTAAAAGGCATAGTAGGAGAGCAATGGTAGCAGTTGTAGTCAAAATGATCACTAATAATCGCCACTTGGGTGGTCCATTATTTTCTTCCTCTTGAGCTGACAATGCAATTCATTAATGTAACAAGAGCTGAATATGTCATAGAAGATCTTGAAACAATGTCATTTAGATTTTGTCATTTTTGACACCTTTAACAATGTGTTTGGAAAGGTTGGAGGAGAGAGGAAAGGAAGAGAAATGAGAAGAAATGTAGTCATTTCCGTTTGGTCCGTATATTTACAATCTGCCCAAATTGGGCGAATTTGAAGGGGGAGAATGGTTTTTAAAAAATGGGGCCCACATATGTAACATAATATAATATGAAGTTACATTTTTGTCCATAAGTGCACTTGCACCAATAGGTGTAAAATAGAAAAAGTGCACAATTTTACATATTTTTGTGCAAAATTTACTGACATCAATCCATCTATATTACTGTACATATCCAATATTGTTACAGTAACTATGCAAATATACACAGTCAAGCTCTCTAAATGATTATATTATTTTATTTTCTCTCTCTTCCCCTTCCCCTTTCTCCTTTACTTTCTCTCCATTCCAGCTACACCCTACCCTTTTCCTCCTCTGCCTTCTTTTGAATCCAGCAACATGCTATGCAAATCTATAAAAATCATCAAACTCATTCTAAATCTAGATCCAAATTCATCAAACCCATATACAAATTCACATAAATAATCAAACCCAAATTGCAAAAGAAGAAGGAGGAGAAGAAGTAATAGCAACAGCAAATAAGCCCAAAATCACCACTTTCTCCGCCCAAAATCACCACTTTCTCCACCTAAAATCATTGCCCATAATCAAACCCAAATTGCAAAAGAAGAAGAAGAAGAAGAAGAAAGAAGAAGGAGCATGAGAAGAAAGAGAGGCACATTCAGGGAAAATATAGATAAGGAAAAGAAGAAGAAAGAGTTTGTGCGTTCTGAGAGAAAAAAAGAAAAAAAGTGTTAGGTTTGGGTAGGTGTGAAATAATAAAAAAAGTGAGAAAAAATATTATTTAAATAAAAGAGTGTAAATAATAGATAAACTAATGTGGTTGTTTTTGTAAAGTACTTGTGTAAAATAGAAAAAGTAGGGTTCTTATGCTAAAATAGACGGAAAACTTTAGACGGACTAATGCGAATGCTCTAACTTTTATGCATTTTTTACACTTATATGAGCATAAAAGTAAAAAACCATATATTTTCTTTACAGTTTCTTTCTTATTGCAAACCAAACAAAGGAAAAATAAATATATTCTTCTCTTTTCTTTTCCCCTTCTCTCCCTATTTCCAAATATAGACATGAGAATTGATTTCTTTTCTTTTCTTTCTCATTTCCTTGCTATTATTCATTTCTTTTCTCTTCTCTTCCCTCATTTATAACCAAACAAAGCCTAATTGTTAAAGGAATGGTATCTCATATAGTTTAGTTATGCATTTAAAACTTTAAATTTGGTATAGTTATGGCCTTAAAGGAGGGGATTTTACACCCTCCAATCCCAGCTTGCCGACCAAAGCTCTCTATGAGCTTTTCCCACCGCTCCCAGTCATCATTGCCATAGTCTCTCTCTCTCTCTCTCTCTTCCCAACTTTTTCCTTCTCAATCAACCCTCTCCCTTTCTCAAATTCATCCATCTTGCTCTCACTTGATTTGGGTCTCTCTACATCTTTGTTTGATTCATCTTGGAATGAGTGCAATCACTCCATTGTGGTAATTTAGAGGTTCTAGGTGGTCATGTTTGGTGGATTTACAAGGTGGTCATGATTGGGTGTTTTGAGAGGTGTTTGGTATTGGAAACTTTGGCCATGATCTGAAAAGCATGACAAAGCCTAGGGGATTGCGAATTGGTGGTGGTGAGCGGTGGCAGACCTTAGTGCCAAGTAAGCTAGCCGCTATTGGTGATGGGTAGTGCTTGGTGGCTGGCCAAATCTGAGAGAGTATGTTGTGATTTGGTGGGTTGATGATGATTGATTATGTATGGAACTACCTATTCTTTTTTTTGTAAAATGCTGACATGGCAAGCTAGGATTAGAGGATGTAAAACCCCTCATTTTTGCCAAAATTGAATTGAATTTAAACTCGTAGTTTATTAAAGCAATGCTTAATAATTTAATCTTATCAATGTCAAAAAGAAATCATTTGTGTCACCTTTTGTGTTCCACATTATATTCTATCAAATATGATATTTCATGTGTTTACTTTCATTATTTTATAAGGAAAATAAAATAAATATATGGTAAGTTGTGATTGTTGAAGTATAAAGTTGAATATTGTTAGGGTCATATTTTGTTGTAATTGACTAATCTTTTGACAAAATGCACTTTACTTGTAATTGGGTAGATCTAAGATGAGTTTAGTACTTCAAGAAACATGTTGTTCAAGTCAAGTATTAAAGACATGAAGATTGGTCTAAAAAACAAGTGAAGAAAAGCTGTTCATTAAGTCTCGATTGATAGCTTGACAAATGCCTACTATCGAGACTTAATGTGAAGCTCAAAAGATAATTCGACAGCAGCTCGATGTATCGAGAATTACAATTTCCGAATTTTTAGATCTGAAATTCGGCCCAGTCTTGTATATTTGTTTGGGGTTTCTTTTCTTACAACCCTAAACATATGTAAGGGTTATTTTAAAGGTCGTCACACATGAATATAGAGACCAAGAGACTTATTTTCTCTGTGTGAAGCTAATTCGTTTGTACGCCATAAGGTTTTGTAACCGAGTGCTTTTAGATCTTCATTGTTGATGAAGTGAAGAATTTTGCAACCAACATCCGTTCAAGTTGCTGGAGTTAGTCACGTACTTGGGATTCGTGCAAAGGGTTAGTCACAAATTGGAGGTTTATGCATCAAAGGAAAGAAGGCTAGTACAAGATTAAGTCCAATTGGGTATTGGAGTGAAGATTCAACTGTAGATTGGTATTTCGGGATGGGCCAGGGTAGTTCATAGGATTTCTTATACTTGTAACTACTTGATTATTGATTAGTGGATTATTGAGAATTGTGACCTTAAAATTACCCAGTGGGGGTTTTTGCCTTGCAAGGTTTTCCCCATTTGTCAAAAAATCAATGTGTTCAATTTATTTTTCGTTACATTTAGTTTGTTTGTTTGTTTGTTTGTTTGTTTGTTTTTTTTTTTTTGTTTTTGGTAATTTGTTGGTGCCTCCATGATTTGCATGCAATTAAACCTAATTAATCAATTAAGGTAATTGAATTAATTAATCGGGGTCAAGCTATTTTAACCCAACAAATACAAAAAAATGGGACAGAGAATTTGAATTTGGTCAATATCGTATTGCATATGTCATGCCAATTAGCAACTGACTTTTGTGGAATAATTCTAATGCCACATAAAATGTCACAACTTTTAACACAATTATCTTATATGGAAAATTGTGACTGACTGCTCATTACTTTAACATGGACCTAAAACTCATAGTTTGTCATGTGGTTGATTGTGGTAGAGTTGTAGTCCTAGAATTTTTGTTTCGTTTCATGGTATACTGCGTAGCATCTTTCTATTGCAGTCCCTCTCTTGGAGATAACTAGCAATGTAGTCTCTATTTGTTTCTAAGCTAACTGATGAAATACAAGATAAATCAGGTCTTGATGGCCTACCAAGTTATTAGGAAAAAAATCATTTAAGAAGCCGGTTGCTTTACGGCTATGGAAGAAGTTTTTACATCGTTTCACTTATATTTGAGCCCACCACAACAATACAAAGAAGGTTTGAAAATGTTGTGACCTATATCCGGTGCTCATAGACTTATTGCTAAACAAAAGGACAATAATCAAAGCTCATGTGTGGCACCTTTGGGTGCAATTTTATAACGAGTGGCTAGGAGGAGAGAAAGATTTCAACATGATTACTTGAATGACGGGGAAGCCATTAACATTGTTAGGTTCTAAGTATATAGTCATAAATGTTTAGGTTCTAAATATGTTGTATGTTGACAAACCGAGAACAAATACTTGTCTAGGATTAGATTTTAGTGTCTTTGAAGTGTTTTAGACATTGCTCAAGTTAATACCAGTCAAGATTCAAGAACATACAAGCTGCTAAAAGAAAATTTCAAAATTTGTCAAGCTTGACCGATCGAGAGAAGCCTTCGATCGATCGAACTGCGAATTTGCAGAATTTTAAATAAAGCCTAACAGCCCACAAAACATTTAGGGTTTGATTCCAACATTGTTAGGTATAAAAGGAAAACCCTAAAACACGTTTTTCAAATCTTAAGAGTTACTCTTGTGAGATCTGTAAGGTTTTGTACCTTCCAACTCTATCAAGCACCTACTGGAGATCAAATCCATATTACTAGTGCTGGTAGAGTAAGTTGCAACCAAGCCTTCAACTATCAAGTGTACTGAAGAACAAGACAAGAATTGGTGGTTCATGTGAGAGTAGATCCAAATTAAATAAGTCTGAGAAGTTCAGAGTCTAGTTTGGTAACTATGTTAGATTTACTACATATTGGTATTGTTAACTGTAAATCTCAATTTGATATAGTGGATTGTTCTCTTGGGATAGTTCCCCCAAGTTTTTTACCTTGAAACGAGTAGTTTCATTGGTTTCCTAGGTTTTCATATCATTGTGTTATTTACTTTTCTGTTGTGCATGATATGTTTGATTATTGTATAACCTAGGGCTGCATAATTAACCTAATAACTACTTGGCTAATCAATTAGGTTAAATATATTGTGTTTTCTAAGGATCTAAAACTTTACAAGTGGTATCAGAGCAAGTTAGCTCTTGACTATGTAGTCTTACCTAGAGTTGATCTTTGACCTCTGTTGTCACGGATCATGGTCACTCACTGGTGATTCCTCCCTACTTTGATAAGAATAACTATGCATATTGGAAGGTGAGGATGAAAGCCTTCTTGAAATCTCAGGATGAGAAAGTTTGGTTGTTTGTGGAAACTGGTTGGGAGAAACCTACCACTCTTGTGGCTCAATGGATTGATGACTGAAAGGAAGCAGCTAGCTTTAATAGCAAAGCAATGAATGTGATATTCAATGCTATTTCCCTAGAATAATTCAAAAAAATGTCTAATGTAGAGTTAGCACACACCTCATGGAATATCTTACAAACTATGCATGAAGGAACTAAACCTGTGAAAATAAATAAATTGCAACAGCTAACGTCTAGGATTGAGAGTATCAAAATGGCAGAAGATGAGACCTTTGATGAGTTTTATGCTAAACTCAATGACATAGTAAACTCCGCTTTTAACTTAGGTGAAGTTTATAAGGAACCTAAGATAATTAGAAAAATCTTAAGACCCTTAACTGAAGGATTTAGGCCCCAAGACACTTGCCATTAATTAAAGCAAGGATGTGGACACAATCCCTGTAGATGGACTAGTTGGATCCCTTCAAACTTATGAGTCTGACTTACCCAAGACCAGCAAGTCCAAATCTATGGCCTTGAAATTAGTAGATGATGTTGATGAGAATGTGTCTGACGATGAGATTTCTTCTATGTAAATTGCTTATCTTGCTAAACAATTTAGAAACATTTTGAAAAATAATAATAAAAGGGCCAAAAACAAAAACTTTGCTGACCTTAAGAATGTAAGGAAGAATAAACAACCCAAAGGTAATCCATCTGAAAAACCTAACTTTAAAAAAGATAAGGTTGTTCAATCTTCTAGCAACTCTTTAGGCCAACAATGTTTTGGATGTCAAGATTATGGACATATTAAAGCTGAATGTCCTACATACTTGAGGTCTAAGAGTAAAGCTATGGATGTCACTCTTAGTAATGATGAGCAATCTAATTATGAGTTAGATATTGATCAAGAAGGTAAGTTCATGGCCTAAACTACTATTGTTGTAGTAAATGAATCTATTGAGTAAAATGTTGAAAGTTCTGATGAGGAACTCTCTGAGAATGCTGACTTGCAAGAATTTTACAATAAGCTATGCAAGATTGCAGCAAAAGATTCCATGAATTCTGATCTTTCTTTGAAAAAGAAAGACACTCTAGAACTTGAAAAGAAAAACCTTCTGGTCAAATTGTTTGATGCAAATGAATTGATTAATGTTGTTAAGATTGAGAACATGACTTTGATTAAAAAGAGGCTAGAAACTAAATTGAATGTTGCTAGAGAACAACTTGGTAGGACTTTTGGTTCTAAGCTTGGTAACATGTTGAGTGTTCAAAAATCATCATCTGATAAGACTTGATTAGGATATGTTAAGAGTGGTTCTTCTTCTACGTTGACTCAAACTAAGTTTGTTCCTCTAGTGTCTGTGCCTGAATTGGAAGTAAGGGCTAAAAAGGAAGAAATTCTAGTCACTAGGAAAGTCAGGTTAGATTTAAGTGACACCAAACCTAAGCAGCCTGCTTATCCTATAGCTAAGAAACAACACAAGCCTCAATGGGTTTGCCATTTTTGTGGTGGAGCTAGGCATACTCGCCCTAACTGCTTCAAGTTTCATGCTAGCAAGTAGGAAACTAAACAAAAAGTGTATGTGCCAAAAGCACAAGACCCAATGACACTTATTCATGAGTTGGTAAATGCTCTTGGCCTCTATTCCAATTCTGGAGTTGATCATCAATCTTATCTGTCTAAGAACTCCAATTTCAAGCCTGCATCTAAGAAGATGTGGATGCAAAAGACTCATCATAAATGAGCCTATTTGACATGGTCCACATGCTTCGTTTCTTGATTCTTAGGACAAATTGTTTTGTTTAGGATTCATTTTCTGCATTTCATTCTAGGAGTGTTAGGATGTTTTTAAGTTTTTTTTTAAAAATTAAAAATTAAAAAAAAAAAAAAAAAACCATTGTATTGCACACGATTTAGTGTGTGATTAAGGATAGCCAATGAAACTTTGCATTCATGACTATGTACCTTATTCAGCTTTGATAAAATTTGTTTTTCACTTCACTAGTTTATGACGATTTACCCTTGATTGTGTGATTTGTATTTAGTTTTTAATCAAAAGATCTTGATTTTGATGTCACATATTTTGATTGTAAGTACTAAAAAATCCTAGGAAAAAGACATAAATAATTATCTTACTACTATTACTCGCCAATCATGAACACCTGTGTGCAAATCATAAAAACTATGCTCGGCAAAGTATAGCACTTGCACAACAAGAAAAAGGTGTTAGTAAATATAAAGGGTATTTTCTTTTCTTTCTCTTATATACTTGTGCATGATATGCTAAATTGTGCTTGAAAGAAAAATGAAAAAAATAATGTGATCAAAAGAAAAAGAAAAAGCAAAAAGAATCAAAACTCTTTTAAAATATGATTGCAAGCGTGTTTCTAGGAGATGTGAGGGTTATAAGATGTAACTCTTTAGGTGATAGTTGCTTTCAAACCAATGTGATTGATGATATAGAAAATTTGAGTAAATTCTATTTACATATCTCCTATTTAGTGTTTTGTACACTTACTAGTTGCACACACTACACGCAAATCATTGCTAAATCATGTACATGAGATTGTGTGTGTTGTCTAATTTGGCCATCTTTAATTGCATATGAAGTGATGTATAATAAAACTTTCTTGAATTTGAGTGGAATTTGATGAAAAATGGTTTAGAAGTTTTAAATCGAGTGATTTTTACTTCTTGTTTGATTTTAAATTTAAGAACTAAAGTGTAAAATGATTTTGAAACTTTCTAGATGTGTTCATATGCATTTCATGTCATAAAAACTGTTTTTGAGTTGGTTTTCTGCAAAATTTCTAAAATTTTTACTGGTTCGAATGATTGAAATAGACTCTCGACCAATTGAAAATGTCCAATTTTTAATCCAAAACTATATGCCTGGTTCGATTAATCGAAAATTCCTAGTTTGCCTATTCGATTAATGCTTGATTCCTCTAAATTGATCAAAATTCAAATTTTAAATGTTTTAGGTAGATCAGTTTTTTTTTTTTTTTTTTTTTTTTTTTTTTTTTTTTTCTATCTCACCATTTTTCTTCGACTCTTCTTGATCCCTCTTAGAACATAATTTTTTTTGTCTTTTTCCAAGTCAAAGCTTTAAGGTTTTCTTCTACATCATTGGTAAGACTCTTTTACCTTTTTATTATTATTTTTTTATTTTTATCAAATTACAACATAACATGCATGAATCATTCAAATTTCTTAAAATGTTTGGACTTAGAAAATTTGGGGGTTTTGATGTTTTTGGGTGTTTTGATTTGAAATGGTCAATGGGTTTTTGTCTATGCATGATATATACCTGATTCTTGTGGGGGGTAAGGAGCGCCAAAACCCCACGTGGGCCATGGGGCCTGGCTCGAGGACAGGGCCCCACCGGAGGGATCGTGGATAGGGCCTCCTAAAGCAGCGGCTGAAACGCCCGCCGACCAGGCCGCCAGTCGAATTTGTGCTAGTTCGAGGAGAAAGTCTCCTCAGACCAAGAGACCCTTGTCCGAGAAGCGTAGCACGTTGTCCAGAGAGGGTCTCCTAAACCTCAGCGAACCGTCCTCCGCCCCAACGAGACGCCAAGGGGGGGGGACAAGAAGTACGAACACTTTACAAAGCTGCTGCCACCGCATTAAATGCCTTCCACCTACCCGCCTGGCTGCATTAATAGAGAAATGACTACTGAGAGGACGGTGAACAGCCTTAAGGACATTGGGGAGCATTTTCAGGGAAAAGACAAATGGGAACTAGGGATGGGGAGTATAAATAGAGAGAGAAGAACCACTAAAAAGGGGATCCAAACTTTTTGGCTAAAGAGGAAGAAGAAGGTTCTTTCTCTTTCTCTCTCTCCCTTGAAGAATAGGACGCCAATCAGCACAGAAGCTCCTCGGCCCACGTCCGAGAAGGGAATTAGGTCACTCCATCAGCCAGCCGTCTCACAGAAGTGGACTTGGACCTTACACCACATCCTTTCAAAGCACCAGGAGGTCTAGGCTTTAAGCCCATTCTCTACAAATTCTATTGTAAAGGCCACTTGGGCCGGCCCAGTCACCTATTTGGGCCCAAGGCAACATTGTGTCCTTACAATTGGCGCCGTCTGTGGGGAGCCTTGACCGGAGGGACTGGAAGTGCCATGGAAGGCTCAGGTTCACGTCATGCGGAGTCTAGGGGGTCCCAGCGCGAGGATCAATTTGCGCGGTTGGAGAGAGAGCGCGAAGCCAGTGTCCACACGGAATATACGCGCGGGAGAAGCCATGCACGCGGTGGTAGTAGAGCCTCCCGCGAGAAAAGTGTTAAGACCCTGCAAAGGGAGGTTGGCCATCTAAGAAGGAAGCTGTGCCGGGAAAAACGAAGGCGCACGCCCTCCCCTTCAGACCGGTCTTCAGCGGATGTCAGCAATGGCTCCGACAGTTCCAGGTCGAGGACTCCCCTTGGCGAGTCCTCTTCCCAGGGGGACAAACACCGTCGCCAACCTAAGGACAAGAAGACGTCCTCCAGAGGCCTGGCCAACAATGCACAGAGCAAGGCGCTCCACCAGATTTCCAAGTCGCCCTTCACCCAGAGGATTGAGAGGGGAAAGCTCCCAAGAAGGTTCACCCAGCCAACCTTCACGATTTACAACGGAAGGACGGACCCAGTAGAACATGTGAGCCACTTCAGCCAAAGGATGACGGTGCACTCAAAGAATGAGACCCTGATGTGCAAGGTCTTCCCTTCAAGCTTGGAACCTGTCGCGATGAGGTGGTTCAACGGCCTGAAGGCGAGCTCTGTCGATTCCTTCACGGAGCTCACCAGGGCATTCGGCGCATGGTTCATCACATGCAGCAGGGTCCCTCGACCCCTAGATTCGTTGTTGTCCATGGCCATGAGAGAGGGAGAGACCCTCAGGGCATATACTGACAGGTATTGGGAGATGTAAAACGAGATCGATGGCGACTTTGACGAAGTAGCCATAAGTACCTTCAAGGTCGGCCTGCCAAACGAGCATGACTTGAGGAAGTCGCTAACCAGAAGGCCTGTCAAGAGTGTGCGTCGTCTCATGGACCGCATTGATGAATACACGCGGGTGGAGGAGGATCAACTACAAGTGAAGGCCAAGATGAAGGTTGTCCCTCAAGAGAGGAGGGATTTCAGGTCGGACGGATACAACAACAGTAGGCCGAGGAGAGAATTCGTTGGGCAACCACGCCGGATACCAACACAGGCGGTCGGCGTCGTGTTTCGCGAGCCCATACAGCGGGTGTTTGAGAAAATCCGCCACAAGCCCTACTTCAGGTGGCCCAGCAAAATGACAGGTGATCCCACGAAGCGAAACCAGAACCTCCACTGCCAATACCATCAAGAGCACGGTCATACGACCGAGAACTGCAAGAGCTTACGGTACTACCTTGAACAACTGACGAAGGAGGGGAAGTAGGGGCAGTTTGCGTACCAACACGAAGGGCAGAGAGAGCGCCCTGGGCCGTCAACCCAGAGCCATCACGCCCCAAGGCCGCCCCTAGGAACCATCAACCTCATTCTCGCTGCCTCTGGGAGAACTGGCTCGCTCCCGTCCCGGGTGATGTCTGTGACGCGAGCCCATGATGAGGGCCCTGGCTCCGAAGTGAAGAGGATTAGGGGCAACGAGCCACCCACTTTGGCCTTCTCGGACGCCGACAAGGAAGGGACCATCCAACCCCACGACGACGCCCTGGTCATAATGCTGAGGATTGGAGGCTACGATGTAAAAAGGGTGATGGTGGACCAGGGAAGCGGTGCGGACATCATGTACCCTGACCTGTACAAGGGGCTGAACCTGAGGGAAGAGGACCTCTCGGTCTACGACTCCCCCCTGATAAGCTTCGAGGGATTGGAGGTGATCCCCAAGGGGCAGATCAGATTGCCCGTACAGTCAGGGCCAGCAGTGGTAAAGGTGGACTTCATCGTGGTGGATGCTTACTCCCCTTACACAGCCATTGTGGGGAGACCTTGGCTGCATGCCCTAGAGGCTGTTTCCTCCACCCTCCACGCCAAGGTGAAGTTCCCTTTCGGCGGCCGAGTCGAGGAAATCATTGGGAGCCAGTCCGCGGCAAGGCAGTGCCTGACCGCCGTAATAATACGCAGGCCGGACCCCGAAGCACGACACACTCCCGGAGGAGAAGTCTGAGGCCGACAAGATCCGTAGAAAGGCACCTCGGTTCTGGCTGTCCGAGGACGAGAAGCTCTATAAACGCTCGTTTTCAGGGTCATACCTGCTGTGTGTACACCCGGATGGGACGGAGCAGCTCTTAGAAGAATTGCACGAGGGGACTTGTGGTAGCCACACGGGTGGAAGGTCACTAGCTTACAGAGCCCTTACGCAGGGGTACTGGTGGCCAAATATGCAGAGAGAAGCGCAGGAGTACGTGAGAAAATGCGACCAATGTCAGAGATATGCGCCCAACATCCACCAGCCCGGTGGCGTTCTTAACCCATTGGTCAGCCCTTGGCCGTTTGCACAGTGGGGCTTGGACATAGTGGGACCGTTTCTGAGGGCAACGGGCAACAAGCGATGGCTGCTTGTAGGGACGGACTACTTCACTAAATGGGTTGAGACCCAGCCACTCGAGAATATCCGGGACGTGGACGCGAAGAGATTCGTCTAGAAGAATATCATCACCAGATTTGGGATTCCCCGCACCCTCATCTCGGACAATGGACTGCAGTTTGACAGCAAAGCTTTCCGGAAATACTGTGGAGACTTCGGCATCACAAACAGGTACTCCACCCCAGCTTACCCGCAAGGAAACGGCCAGGCTGAAGCCACGAACAAGTCGATAGTCAATGGACTCAAGAAAAGATTAGATGATGCGAAGGGCAGATGGGTGGATGAAGTACCACATGTGTTATGGACTTACCGAACCACGCCGCGAAGATCCACGGGAGAGACTCCTTTCGTGATGACGTATAGCGCCGAGGCCGTGATTCCGGTGGAGATGGGGTTCCCCACGATGAGGGCGTAGTCCTTCACCCCAGAAGCCAATGACAACATGCTGCTGAGGGGGCTGGACTTGGTGGAAGAAAGGCGGGAAAACGCCATGGTCCGACTAGCCAGCTACCAGCAAAAGCTCAAGCAGGGGTACGACTCTCACGTACGGTCTAGACCTCTCGCCCCGGGAGACTTGGTCTTGAAGAAAGTCGTTGGAACGGCAAAGGACCCATCGTGGGGGAAATTGGGACCAAACTGGGAAGGGCCCTACCGTATAACCTCAGTGGCTGGCGTGGGGTCATTTTATCTAGCCGACCTGGATAACCAACGTGTAAAACGACCTTGGAATGTAAATAACCTTCGAAGGTATTACTACTAATGAAAGGCGTGTCCGCCATGTATTCAGATATCATTGTACCATGCCGATTGTCGGTATTGTAATCTCTGTCACTTTTTGCGAGAATGTTAATGTCAACCTTGGCTAAGCCAGGTCCTCGGACCTTCTGCCTTGGAAAAATTTAATACGTTTTAATCAATATTTTATGAAGTGTTAATGTCAACTGGGGCTAAGCCATGTCCTCGGACTTTCTGCCTTAGGAAAATTTAACACGCATACATTCAAATTTTATCAAGTGTTAATGTCAACCTTGACTAAGCTAGGTCCTCAGACCTTCTGCCTTGAGAAAATTTAACACGTTTTAATCAATATTTTATCAAGTGTTAATGTCAACCTTGGCTAAGCCAGGTCCTCGGACCTTCTGCCTTGGGAAAATTTAACACATTTTAATCAAAATTTTATCAAGTGTTAATGTCAACCTTGGCTAAGCCAAGTCCTCGGACCTTCTGCCTTGGGAAAATTTGACACGTTTTAATCAATATTTTATCAAGTGTTAATGTCAACCTTGGCTAAGCCAGGTCCTCGGACCTTCTGCCTTAGGAAAATTTAACACGTTTTAATCAATATTTTATGAAGTGTTAATGTCAACTGGGGCTAAGCCAGGTCCTCGGACTTTCTGCCTTAGGAAAATTTAACACGCATACATTCAAATTTTATCAAGTGTTAATGTCAACATTGGCTAAGCTAGGTCCTCGGACCTTCTGCCTTGGGAAAATTTAACACGTTTTAATCAATATTTTATCAAGTGTTAATGTCAACCTTGGCTAAGCCAGGTCCTCGGACCTTCTGCCTTGGGAAAATTTAACACGTTTTAATCAATATTTTATCAAGTGTTAATGTCAACCTTGGCTAAGCCAGGTCCTCGGACCTTCTGCCTTGGGAAAATTTAACACGTTTTAATCAATATTTTATTAAGTGTTAATGTCAACTGGGGCTAAGCCAGGTCCTCGGACTTTCTGCCTTAGGAAAATTTAACACTCATACATTCAAATTTTATTAAGTGTTAATGTCAACTGGGGCTAAGCCAGGTCCTCGGACTTTCTGCCTTAGGAAAATTTTATTGAGTGATAATGCTAACTAAGGCTAAGCCGGGCCCTCGGACCCCCTGCCTCGGGAAAATTCAACACAGTTCAACCCTTTTTATTGAGCATTAACATCGACCTAGGCTAATCAAAGGTTGAGATGCCTTCGTGGTGAGGCCGCGCCTATCCTAGTCTCGGACATGCCCATGGGCACTAACCTATCGCCACGAATGTCGAGTCACATGGCATCCACGTACCACAAATGAAGCAATAATAGAACAACAATGCAACAGACGTAATGCACTAAAGAAAAAATAGTTACACTATAAAGGTAAAAGGATAAAATCCATAGATGACAAACTGTTCAAAATATTGCTGGGAAAAGGAAATACATGCTAAACCAAGAGAACAAAACAAAACAAAAAGAAACAACTACACAAAATAGCCGCCTAGAGTGGAGGACCATGCGGGGTGACAAAGGGAGCCCGAGCCTGCCTACCCCTTGATCTTCAATGGAGGTTCCTTTGGCGGCATGGTGCGGTCCTCTTTGGTTTGGCCTTCTTCTGCGTCTGCCACGACCACGAACGGGTCTTGGACCTGCTTCCCCTTGTCCTTTGGCTTAGGCAGAGGAGGGACTTGCCCGGCATGCTCATTCGACACCCCCTCTAGGGCAACGACCCCATCGGGGGGCGGGACTTGCACCTAGGAGGATAGGGGATGCCCCGGGGCCACGATCTCAGCGCTGACCGGAGTTGGAGCGACGTCTTCAACGAACCTGATATCCTCTGGATACCAGATCCTCTCGGCCGCCCTCAGCTCGGAGCCGGCAGGGAGTCCCGCAGCATTTAAGGCCTCGGCCCACACCTGCTGGCAGTGCTCCCTGCACAGCTCGCCTAACTCCTTGGTTAGGCAGTTCTCGGTCGCTTCGACCCCTTCATTGAAAGCAGCCCTGGTCGCGGCCTCCACCGTCTCCCTAATGGTGCGAGCCGCCTCCTCGGCCTGCGCAAGCTCCCTTCTCAAATCGGAGACCTCCTGCCCCGCCTTGGCCAGGGCCTCCTCCCTTTGCTGCAGGAGCTTACGCTGGGCCTCCGCCTGCGTCGTCGCCAACTTCAAGCCCGCATCCAAACTCCTCATTTCTTTCTGCTCGGAGGCGAGTTTAGCCGCCAGCTCCGCCTTCGCCGCCTCAACGCAGCCTAGCTCCCTTTCAACCTCCACCCTGGCGGCGTTTTCGGCCCCGGCCCGATCCTGATAATGCTGCACCAAAGCATCGGCCGCGAAGGCCTCTTGGGTGGCCTACGAAGACAAGTCAAAGTGCATGTAATCAATAGTTGGTTCTCCTGCACGTATAACAAAGTGGAGGCGAAAACTTCGAGGGGCAACACTTACCAACGCCAGGTTTCTCTTGAGAGAAAGGAAGAGACGCATCCGACCCATCCTCCCGAGATCCTCCATATCTCTGGGCAAGAGGAGGGGCTGCTCCAGGGTGTTGGCCAAGTGTGAAGCATGGCCCCTCTGATAGTCCCGGATGCTCGCGTTCATGGGGATCGGAGCCCCGTCCACCTGGAGAGCAGGGAACCAACTGGACTCCCCTCGGCGGACCTCGGCTTGTCCGCGGAGTTCCCCACTCTCGACGGACGAGGCCCTTACCCCACCGCCGGCCACCTGCTGCTGTTGCTGCAGTTGCCTCTGGTGCTTTTGTTTTTTCTCTCTCTCCTTATTGGCCTCCTCGTTCTCGTTCCTCCTCTTCTTTGGGATGTTGGGAGGAAGAGGGAGTGGGTCGCTCAGAGGTGGAGGCGGAGGTGGGAGTATCTTCGGCTGAGACCCGGAAGTGTCACCCTTGGTGACTTGCGTGCCTCTCTTCTTGGCAAAAAGATCCCTCAAGGACGTCATGTCGTCGTCTTCTTCAGAAGAGGCTTCCGGCAGAGCGACAACGAAACCCGGGATACCGGAATGCCTGTCCGAGGCGCTTTCTTCCTCGTCCGAGATGTCGACCACGTTACCCCCTGACGGCCACTCGGCTTCTTCTAGGTGGAACCGGTCGATTTCCTCTCCAAGGGACGAGGCGGAGGCTGCAAGCTCTTCCTGGACGACCTGGTCCTCTCGCTGCGTGGCTAAGGGGAGTGCTGCCACTGGCTGACCGTACAAAATGGTGGATGGCGTGTCGGGCAGAGCACGTGGAGCTAGGAACTCGGGATAGCGTATGTCTATCCGCGCTCACCTCTTGTGGCCGACAAGGATAGTGTCGTCGACCTCACCAAAGACCTTAGAGAGGGGGTCGTACCCCAATATCAGGTGGGCGGCCCTCACCTGCAGGTCGGTGTGTACGAAAACCTCAGACCTCAGAACCTTGTTAAGGTCTGAGATGTTGACGTCCCCCAAACGAGGCGACGTGTGCTGCTTATCTGCATGAAAGAGGGCAGAAGAACCGAAAATGATTAGACATTCACAATAAGCCAAACGGAGAGACATCTAGCAACAGCGAAGCTCTCAGGGGAAGCAAAAGAGAGGGGGGGGAGCTGCATAAACCGAAAGTCCTAAAGTCCTAGGGAATCACACCTGGGTGTCCCTCCCTCATTGGGCAGTGGAGGCCGTCATGCCATCTCCCGGAGACGACGAGATAGTCGTCCTTCATGCCCTTATTAGACTTGGGAAAACAGGAAATGAGTCGGACCGCACTAGACCTCGATTTGAGGCAGTACCCTGCGTCCTTCATCCGGTGGCACTCATACATGTAGACTACGTTGTGCCACGTGAGGTGAAGGCCCATTTGCTCGTTCAGAGCATCGACGCAACCTAGGATCCTAAAAATGTTGAGTGCGCATTGGTCTGGACACAACCTATGGTTGCGGAGGTACTCCCTAGTTACGTCCTTCATGGGGAGTGTCATCCCACCCTCCAGGAAGGCGATTATTGGGATGACAACCTGCCCCGCTCCCCTAGAGTCCGCTACAGCCCTGGGGGGACAGTATTTTAGGTCCACATCTGCAGGGATATGGTACTTGGCCCTAAACCCCTCCATGCCGAAAGGTGTATCGACTAGACACTTAAACCTACCCATGAGGTACAGGTAGGAGAAGGAGATTCGTGAAGAAGGGGAAGGGAGACTTACGAAGGAAGGGAACGCGAGTGCTTTGGGAACTTCTTGAAAGCGAGAGAGTGAGAGATCGAATGGCTCCGTGACAAGTTTGCTTTTGGTGGAAATGGAGGGCGTCGCGGCTACCGAAGCGTTTTATATGATTGGGGAGCGGCAGTTCGTGGGAAACGTCCCGCTCAAAATTTCGGGGGCGAATCCAGGCCGCAGGATCCCCATCTCACCGTTGAACGTGCGCGACAGGGAGTTACTCAGCGCAATTAATGCAGGCGTTGTGCGTAACGAAGCGTCAGAGACTTGTCTAGAAGGCACGGGAGGGCTCCACACGTGCGCGACTTAAAACGTCACGTGGGGGAAAGATTCTTCAGTCAAAAACCCATATGCCTCCTCGGAGTCAAATGACTTTTTGAGGGGCTATTGTGGGGGGTAAGGAGCGCCGAAACCCCACGTGGGCCATGGGGCCTGGCTCAAGGACGGGGCCCCACCGGAGGGATCATGGATAGGGCCTCCTAAAGCGGCGGCTGAAACGCCCGCCGACTAGGCCGCCGGTCGAATTTGTGCTGGTCCGAGGATAAAGTCTCCTCGGACCAAGAGACCCTTGTCCGAGGAGCGTAGCACGTTGTCCAGAGAGGGTCTCCTAAAGCTCAGCGAACCATCCTCCGCCCCAACGGGACGCCGAGGGGGGGGGACAAAAAGTACGAACACTTTACAAAGCTG
Organism: Castanopsis chinensis; assembly: GCA_032878915.1. Taxonomy (NCBI): domain Eukaryota; kingdom Viridiplantae; phylum Streptophyta; class Magnoliopsida; order Fagales; family Fagaceae; genus Castanopsis; species Castanopsis chinensis. The sequence continues at coordinate 15,400,599 of JAVQMG010000121.1, forward strand.
CTGCCACCGCATTAAATGCCTTCCACCTACCCGCCTGGCTGCATTAATGGAGAAATGACTACTGAGAGGACAGTGAACAGCCTTAAGGACAGTGGGGAGCGTTTTCAGGGAAAAGATAGATGGGAACTAGGGATGGGGAGTATAAATAGAGAGAGAAGAACCACTAAAAAGGGGATCCGGACTTTTTGGCTAAAGAGGAAGAAGAAGGTTCTCTCTCTCTCTCTCTCTCCCTTGAAGAATAGAATGCCAATCAGCACAGAAGCTCCTCGGCCCACGTTCGAGAAAGGAATTAGGTCACTCCATCAGCCAGCCGTCTCACAGAAGTGGACTTGGACCTTACACCACATCCTTCCAAAGCACCAGGAGGTCTAGGCTTTAAGCCCATTCTCTACAAATTCTATTGTAAATGCCACTTGGGTCGGCCCAGTCACCCATTTGGGCCCAAGGCAACATTGTGTCCTTACAATTCTTATGCCTGAATTTCAAAAAAAAAAAAAAAAAACATTCATGATTCTTGAAATTTTTTGAAATTAGGGTTCATGTGTTCTTGAGTAAATTGGGGATTTTGTTCAATTGGATAAAATAGGGTAAAATTGATCTTTGTAGTTGATTGATTGAATGTTTATAACATGTTTTAAACCTGTTGTGATGATCAATTTGTGTTTTTTTTTTTTGAAAAATTAGGGGTTATGTTCTTCATAAATTGGGGATTTTTCATAAAACTTGATTTTCTTGATCAATTTTCAAAATTCTTTGATTTTGAACGCCTCAATGCATTAGTTTCATGCATCATATGAGTATGTGTGTCATGCATCATTTAGAATTTCAAGATTGCATTCCTATATCTTGTTTATCTCTCTAATGCAGTCCTTTGTGTTTTCTTGTGTTTCTGTTTCTACTCCTTATAACTTAGACATGGCTCCTAGATTCAGGGGTTGGTTGCCCATTTGTACAAACTTGGTGTCTCCCCCTATAGCCATAATTAGAAAGTTCTACTCTGACCTATTTGTCCACTTTGGCTACAACTAATGGTCACTTCTTGACTACTTGGATTAGGGGTGATGAGTATCAAATCACTAAGAAAGTAGTAGCTCATGCTCTCACTATTCCTTTTGTACGTCACCCTACTTATCCATACATTGATCCTCCTTGTCTTAGTGATGTTATGTCACTTTTGTGTGGCAAACCAATGACATGGGAAGATGAGCCTCGACTTGAGTCTAGTGAACACATTGAGAAAAACTATCTTTTGTTTAGGATTGCATGTCATAGTATCTTTCATATCTATTATATACATACAATTGCTATTAATTGTTGTATATTCTTGTATGCCCTTGTCATTGGTGCTTCCATGTGTCTCTGTTCTCTTTTCATCCAAACCATTGTAAATGTCAACAGAAACACTTCTAAGAAACAGTATCTCTTCTTCCCTATTTCAATCCTTAGGATCTTAGAACATCCAGGATTTGTATGTATCTCCTCTTCTGAGCTTGACCATCAAATAGCACTTATTGGAGCAACCTTTCTGAAACAAAGTAGAGCTCAAAAGAAGACCCTAGCAACAAGCAAGGGAAAGGGAAAGCGACAAAGAGTGGATCTTCCCCAAGGAGATGTACAAATTGATCCTTCTGTGGATCCTACTATTGAGGCTGAAGATGGAGATGAGGATTCTCCTACTGCTGGTACTTCTAGAGCTGCACCATCTCTCTGCTCCATGCTAGAGAGAGTGATAGAGACTTAGTCGTACACCATACCATGATGGAAACCTTTATGACGACTTACAGAAGTGATAGAGACAGCTTTTGGAATCACTGATTACAGAAGTTGCTACTTTGAGAGTTAAGTTCAATGAGTATAGGAGTTCTTTTCCTCCTCCTCTACTCTCGGATGATTGAGATGATTGCCTTTGGCAATATGTAACAAAAAGGAGAAGTAGAATAGGTAGGGGGAGAGTTCTTGTACTTAGGGGGAGTCTTTGTTTTTAGGGAGAGTTTGTTTAGTTTGTCTAGTTTTGTTTAGCTTTGTTTAGCCATTTCTTTATCATTTATTGTTTTTATTATTTTGTTGTGTATTAATTTGTTTCACAAACTTGATGCTTTATGAGATATCTTGTTTTTCGTTGGTTTCCTTGTTATATTTTTGTTTTGTGATTCAAAGTTAAGTTTATACTGTATTTTCCACACATGCCTTTATGGTTTGTTTTCAATATTTCAGGAATTTATAGGTTAACTCTTTCATGATGTTGTTGCCTATTATTGCAACTTATACATAGTAGATTGTAATTGAATTGTATTGGGCAAATTTCTTGTAATTGGGTTATTTCTTGAGTTGAGCAATACATTTTGTATATAAGTTTTGTGATGGATTGCCAAAGGGAGAGATTGTTAGGTTCTAAATATTTAGTCATAAATGTTTAGGTTCTAAATGTGTTGTATGTTAGCAAACCGAGAATAAAAACTTGTCTTGGATTAGATCTTAGTGTCTTTGTATTGTTTTAGACATTGCTCAAGTTGATACAAGTCAAAATTTAAGAACATACACACTGCAAAAAAAAAGAATTCAAAATTTGTCAAGCTCGACTGATCGAGAGAAGCCTTTGATCAATCAAACTGCGAATTTGCAGAATTTTATATAAAGCCCAACAACCCGCGAAACGTTTAGGGTTTGAGTCAAACACTGCTAAGTATAAAAGGAAAACCCTAAAACACGTTTTTCAAGTCTTAAGCATTACTTTTGTGTGATTTGTGAGGTTTTGTATCTTTTAACTCTATCAAGCACCTACCGGAGATCAAATTCATATTGCTAGTACCAATGGAGTAAAGTTGCAACCAAGCCTTCAACTATCAAGTGTACTGAAGAATAAGGCATGAATTGGTATTTCATGTGAGAGCAGATCCAGATCAAAGAAGTCTGAGGAGTTTAGAGCCCAGTTTGGTAACTGTGTTAGATTTACTACGAATTGGTATTCTTGACTATAAAGCTCAATTTGATATAGTGGATTGTTCTCTTGGGATAGTTCCCCCCAGGTTTTTTACCTTGAAATGAGTTGTTTCATTGGTTTTCCTAGGTTATCATATCATTATGTTGTTTACTTTTCCGTTGTGCATGATATGTTTGATTATTGTTTAACCTAGGACTAGATAATTAACCTTAGTAACTACTTGGCTAATCAATTAAGTTAAACATTTTGTGTTTTCCAAGGGTTTAAAACTTTGCAGACATTTTTACAAGCCTTAGCCAAAATTTGGCATTATAGCCCTATCAATGCTCTGGATACAAAATCAAGCCTAATGAATCTTTTTCCCTTGATTAAACACATTGGGACATCCAAAATATTAGTCTCTTAATTATTTTGGCTATTACAATCATATTTCAAGTCATAATGATACTATTTGATAGGCATGGCAAAACGGGCCAAAATTTGCTAACCCAACCCAAACCTGCCTGTTTTGAACCCACTTGAACTTGCATTTTTTAGCCCGAATAAAAAATGGACCGACCCGTGGCCCTCCCATTTTTTTTGTGGGTTAACCCAATCCGACTCGACTAACCCGTGACCCGACCCAATTTTATTTTATTTTTTTCTAAAAAATATTTAGATTAAATGCCAAGGTGCTGGGTGCATAGACATAAAGCACTACACTGACAATATTTAGCCATTTGGTAGCCACCAGTGGCAGTGGCCATACTCCCATATATTAAAAAAAAAAAGTTAATTAAAAGGAAAAAAATACATAAGGCAAAAGCATCTACAACTGCATGTCTACACTACTAAACATCTAACACTAAGTTAAATACTAAGTACTAGAGGAAAAAAATACAAAAGGCAAAAGCATTTACAACTATACATCTATACTACTAAAAGTCTAACACGAAGTTAAATACTAAGTAGTAGAGGAAAAAAATACAAAAGGAAAAATCATTTACAATTACATGTCTACACTACTAATTGTGTAACACTAAGTTAAATACTAAGCAGTAGAGTTAAATACTAGGACTAAGTTTCTAACACTAAGTCTAAATGGCACAAAACACAACTAAAGTAAAAGAAAAAGTCCAAAAGCCCCGTATCATCAATGAATTTTGAATTTGTTGTGTGTAAACTAAAAATATATACTTTTTGTGCTCCTTAAAATTTCTCTTTCTCTCTCAAGTTGTAAATTTGTAATTATAAGCATTATGCATGTGAGCTATTAACATGGAAGATTTTGTTATTATGAATGTAAAGAATTTTAGTCATATATGTACAAAACTATCAGAATCAGTAGAATATGGAAAATTTTATGTTTTTTGGTTTGTTCATTTTTTTCCCTTCACATTTATAATAGTAACACAAATAGTCTAATAACAATAGGTGCCCACTTAACGAGAGAAAAAAAAAAAAAAAAAGACAACAACAACAACAAAAAAGGGTATTATGTACAATTTGTTTCTTTGATTGATTTGATTCATTCTTTCTAAAAAATTTGGCATTTATTTGTTTATTTGTTTTTTTCCATGTGTAAATATAGGTTGGTCCGAACACGCCTGATCCACCCGCAACTTGATTGACTTGACTCATTTTCAACGCATTTAAAACAATCTATTTTTGAACTCGACCCATTTGACTCACAACCCGATTAACCCGGCCCAATTCGACCGTTTGCCATGTCTTCCATTTTTTTTTTTTTTTTTTTTGAGAAACTGCCATGTCTACTTTTTTTTTGGTTAAAAAAAAAAAAAAAAAAAAGTGGGCAATTTTTACTTTAAAAAAGTGGGCAATTTTTTTTTGAAGAAACAAAAATGTGTGCAATAAGATTAACTTTCTGGCAAGAGAAAAATTAATTTAGAGAACGAGAATACCAAGAATGCAGCATCTCTTCCGTACCTGCTAAAGAAAGTGCCCAATTATCATCATATGGGATTTGCCACACAACGTAACCAAGTAGCTTCTTCTCTCTGGCATAAGAAACCTTCATTCTGATAGCCTCAACATCATCAAAGCCAATCCAAGTCGATCCGACTGTGCAGTAATTTACTACATATGTAGCATTATACATTATTGCAGCCCCATAGCTCTGAACATAACTCTTGATTCGGTAATACCTGATGGCTCCACCGCCTTTAATTGCAATGGCAGCAGGACCTATTGCTGGAGCACCTATTCCGTTATCATTGGGGTTCTTTAGCGTCCACGCATAGCCATAGAAAGGCAATCCCAAAACCAACTTGCTAGCAGTCAAGCCTCTACCAATCCATGCACCAATACCATAATCCGTGTTAGCGTTACTCGATGGGTCATATAAGGCTGCAGAAGCACCGGTATAGTTTGACCATCCGGGCGCATGGTAGTCATAAGCATTAACATGGACCCAGTTCAAGTTACTCCGAATTGAGTCCACAGGGAAAGAAACTGAATTTAAATCTGGCGAGAAATGAACAGCAGCAGTCAAAATCAAGTCTTTCTGGCTAGAATTCTTTGCCTCAGAATTCACAGCCGCACGCCAATCTTGAAATAGCAATCCCATGTTGGTCATGTCGGAGCTAGTGTTCGCCGAATTCCAACCAAAGTCTAGGCCTTGAAAGCCATAAAGCCTTGCTATCTTTATTGAAGAGTCTATGAAAGATTTTCTGTAAGAAGCCTTGCTGACCATATTTGAAAGGGTGGTGTGGTTTGCATCTGCACCACCAATGGAAAGAAGAGTGGTGACTGATGGGTTCTTTTGTCTAACAATGTCCGTGAAGGTGAAGAAGTATTGCTCATCACTGGATGATACAGAGAGTTCGTACGAGGAAGAGTTTACATGAGCAAAAGCGCAAATAAGGTGGGTATAGAGGGCTGAGTTTATGTCTGAAATGGGAGACCCGGTGCCAGAGTACCAGTAACCTGATTTGATCCAAGTTTGGGCTTCTGAAGGCATCAATTCTGAATAGAGAAGGATATGGAAAAGCAGAATGACAATTTTGGACATCATGTATGTGGGTACTTGATTCTCAGGAGCAAATATAAGGTGCATATAGAAAAGACACCAAATTAATTAACAGTATTTGTGCAAGGAGAGGATTTTGTGAACTGCGAGTACTTTTGACAGGTGAGATTTAAGAGGGAGAAGGAGAAGAAGCCAGAGGAGGAAGACGGTGACAAATTAGTGGGCCATTGAAGAATGGCGTGGCCACTAATGCTTCCAATATTGCATTCTGCATATGACAAAAGGCCAAAGGTCTAAGTATAAACATGACTTTTTCCTTGTTGTGATTATTCAATTATCAATAAAAGAAAATGAGTTTTGATAAGAAAGAGAGTAATGTTCTAGTTACACGTGGGATCTACCATAATGCCTACTCTCTATGAGACCACTGTTCCGAAACTATGTAAGGATTGCCCATTGTTTGAGAGCACCAAGCGGACATAATCATTGCCGTGACCTTGCAATCACTTTCCAAGGCCTCACTCAAAGTGGAGATATAACGCGATCTTTTTCTACTGGCCCACACCACATGTAACTTTTTGTCTTTATCACGGATAGTCTTTATCTTTTTTTCCTGTCTTTTTGAGAAACATAGTGGTGTCTTGTTTTCAATTTTCTTTTCAGTCAAGAAACATGATGTGAAAAGGCTGAAGAATATTGATCAGCTGGAACCTAACTTTGGGTGGGGAATATCTACCAGAAAATGCATTGGGTGGGTGGGTAAAAAAAATTATTAGACTTGAAAATAGAGATGTCTATAATATTTTTAAAATATTTTTACAATAAATTTTAATTAGTAAATTGTTATTTATTTTTATTTAAATTTATTATTAAAATTATTATTTTTTCTATTGGTAACAGTAAGTACCAACCTGCTACTTAAAATTTGTTATGAAAATATTATGGACATAAAATTTTATTAAAAATGAAGGAGTTTGTGGTTGCAAACAGCTATGCGAAGAAATTTCTCTCTTCTAGAAAAACTTAATTGGATATTTCAAGCAGAAAAAAATAAAGAAAAAAAGTCATTGTGTACTCAAGTCCTTAGGAGGAAATATTGCACTCAACAAAGATTAAATTATACAAACAACAACCAACTTCCTAGCTCTAAGTGTGGAAAGCTATGAAGAAAAGGTAGATACTTTTGAGAAGGGAGTCAAATGGGTTTTGGGGTGTGATAGTAGGGTCTGTTCGGTTGGAGGAGTAGAAAAGTGGGAAGATGAAAAATTGTGGGAGGATGGAAAAGTGGGAGGATGGAAAACATTTAGTTTTCCCTTTTGTGTGTCCGGTTATAGGGGTGGAAAAGTAGGAGGGTGGAAAAGTGAGAGGGTATAAATTGACTTTTGTTAATAGTAATGTTGAAATGAAAAAAAAATTAAAAATAAAAAAGAAAAGAAGTTCAACGTTGAAATTGAAATGAAAAAAAAAAAAAAAAAAAGTTTAACATTACTGAAGGTACCTTTAGTAACGTTAAAAAAAAAATCAGGTGGGATGGGGGCATTTTAGTCATTGTTTTCTCCCTTCCATTTTCCTCCCAATTTGGGAGGAAAATTTTTGTGGGCCCAGGAGGAAAATTTTCCTCCCCGTTTTCTATCCTTCCTTAGTTTTCTCTCCAAACGAACAGTAAAAAATACCTATTTTTCTTTCTTAAATTTTCATCCTCCCTATTTTCTCTCCAAACGAACTACCCTTAGTTTTGGGTTGATAGCTGGGCAAATTATGGGTCTTTGCATAATCTGAGGTGACGTTGACTCTGGTTGTGTTTGCGAGGGGCCAAGGCCTTGGTTGGCATTTCATAAGCCCTTGCGTATTACAAGAACTGGGGCCTCCCTAAAATAGGTTCCTCGTGCATGTGCCTGTGCCTGTGGTTCAACCACATATCCTAGTTATCATGGACCTGCCACTTTATGGAAAAACATGGCAATTGAAAAGTCCAACTGATAATAGGATTGGAGCTCCTGCAATTGTAATTGGGCTTGGCCATAATGGTGTATCAACGTATGATAAGCGGACTGTATCGATGTATTCATATACTTGAACCAATTGGATTGGGTACGAAATGTTGAGTTTGCGAGGGAACAAGGCCTTCGTATGTATTTCTTATGGGGCCTCTGATATGACAAGAACTGGACCCTCCCAGAGAAATAGGTACGTTTCTTTGGATTGGAGCTCGTCGTCTATTTGTTTTAAACGACAACAATATAAAATTGTGTGATTATTAATTGGCAAGTGAGTTTAGGCAAAAGGAAAAAAGAAAAATAAACTACTCCTTTCATAGGAATTATAATTTTCGAAAATTTATCAAACAAACAAATTTTAAAAATTCTCATAAATTAATAATCAAGCTCTCAAATTCCTACAAATAATTGCATTTAACTTTTTCTGTGTTATATGAAACAAGTTAGGTTGCCATGTTCAACGAGGGGATATTTGTTAATTTAATAAGTTGTGAAAAATCAATTTTTAATTTGTTTTTATTATAGGATTTTGATAGTTTCAATTTCATAACGATTGCTCTTATCATTAAACTAAAACATTAATTAATTTTTAGTGTGGACAGAATTTAAGTTTCAAATCTCTTATTTGAAGATAAGTGACTTTATCAGTTGAGCTAGTTGAAAGTTGAAACCTAAAAAAAAAAAACATTGTGTTTGTAATATTATTCTTGTTAATTAAATGTTTCAATTAAATCAATGGCATAAAATAATGTTAATTAAATGTAATATTATTCTTGCAATGAGTTGCATGTAATTGTGGCTATACATGCAATTAATGGGACTGTAATGAGCTAGCTGTAACTGTGACTAGGCAATGGGGGCATAATAGTTCATGGTTGGATCCAAGTAGAGACAAATTTTGCACCGGAAGGCACGTTGTGGTAATTTGGTTTTTGTGAGGATTGAAAGAGAGACAACTGAAGGCAGCCGGCCATGATTGCCGGAGAGAACAAATACTTATATTATGACCGGCAGAGTTATTTGGTGAAATATGATCGAACCCGCTGCATTTAGTTTCTTTTTGTTCCTTATAATTTGGCCTTTTTTTGCATGTTGTTATAAAATTTGAACATGAACAAAAAAAATTAAGAGTATTGCAATTGCAATTTTGCATAGTATTCAGCAAAGAATATATTTCTTATTATGAGGGTGAGACGAAGCATTAACATAACTTGGAAATAGCTCCTAATTGATTCTTAGAAAGATTAAGTCGTTTTCACCTAATTCAATTAACAGGAGTTGTTTTTCCAAACAAGAAAAAAAAAACAAAACAGAAGTCCTCTGGGCTCTGATCCATTCCCTATTTGGAGAATGTAGAAATGTAGAATGACACCAAATTAAGATTTTTTTTTTTTTTTTTTTTTTGAATCACACATAAGTTAAGAAATAAAGTAAAAAAAAATTTTTACCTAAAAAATTGCATAATTTAAAATTGTGTATACCAATTTTTTTAAATTGAAAATATTTAAAAACTGAAAAAAAAAAATATATATATATATATATATAATTAGTGTTAACGGGCACTTTACGGTGCCTGTTAAGAAACTTTTTTTACGTCAATTTATTTTCCTTTATGTCAGATTTTTTACGAACTTTATAAGGTGTAGAGTCAATAAAGTTAATTTTTTTTTTTAGTTTCAATTGTTACTTCAATACTATTTTCAGTCATCTTATCAATTTATACAATTTTTTTATTAAGTGAACCCCCAATATATATATATATATATATATATATATATATAAAACGTGTAACATCCAATTCTGCTTACGATGTATACAAACTATGTAGTTTGTATATATGTAAGAGTTTGTATATAAACTCTAGCTACCAGCTCGTTGAACTTCCTGTCTTTTTAATAAATAAAAAACAATAAAAAAATTAAAAAAAAAATTATTTGCTAGTTGAACTTGTTGAAGACCCAGACTCTTCAAAACCTGGACATTTTTCCGTCAACAAGGTTATGAACTTGGAGAGCAAGACATGAAATTACTAAAGGCCTGTCAATTTGAGAATCAAATGCAGACACATTATATTGAAAAAAAAAATAGTTTGATTTTGTACCTTATCTATACTTTTTTTTATTATTATTAAGAAGAAAACATATCCTAAATAAGCTAGTTAATAAGATTGATCATAAAACATTTCAATTCAAAACAGCAGTATGTCTAAGAATTTATACTAATCAAACATTGAACAGAAAGTGTGTAAGAGGCCACACCACCACCATTAGAAGAAAGTGTTTGAGTAAATTATCGCCACATGCTATCAGATCTGCTAGAGGAAGTCAAGGTGGAACTTAAACCTGAGGAGAAAAATCCTTCAAAAGTAAGTTTGATTTTGATTTTTATATTTTTTATGTTTTGGGGTTATTCAAATTTTGATTTGGGTCGGATTATGATTTTGAGTTCTCTTAATGCACGTGGTGATGGTCCTATTTGAATGTTTAAAGTTTGTGCCTTTTTTTGGGGGGTTGCGGCGAAAGAAGGAAAAAAATGTGTAAATTTTTCTTTGGTAGTTTTTTTTATAGAAAACTATTGGTAGTGGTAGAGTGGTTCGATGACAGTGTTGTTTTTTATTGAGTCATTGACATGGTTGTGTTGTTTTGTCCTTTAGTTTGTCAGTTTTTATTTTTTTATTTTTATAAATAGTTTGACATCTTTATAAATATATCACAGACACAAGTCACACAACAAAGTGTTTTTAGGTAAATAATAAATCTTAGCAAAAATCTTACTAACAAATTAATATTTTGATTAAAAAAAAAGTATTTTAGCTATGATTTTTTTTTAGCCCCCCTTCCTTGATAGTCTGGCTTTGCCCCTGATTTCACTATAAATTAATTACATTGTCTACAGTGGACATTACAAAAATGATATTGTTTCCCAAGTTGTGATCTCAACTATCAACAGAGAGCTCTGTTGTTGATAATTGTTTTGCTTGTTTTGCTGTTTGTGCTTTAATAATATCTTAATTTATTTCTTCCCCCCCCCCCCCCCCCAAAAAAAAAAAAAAAAAAAAAACTATCAATAGCGAGCTCTAATACTAAATGTAATCATCCACATTAGTCAAACAATAAAGTTACTGTTTCGAACAGCTTAAATCTTGATTTTAATATAATGAAATACAATTCTCAATCTCGACCTATGGTAACTTTGATACTTTGGGGGTATATATATGATACCCACCAACCATAGAGTCATTGTTTTTTTCTTTTAATGTGACATGAGTTACTAAGATATGGGCTAAAATGGGCTTTTGTCATTTTCACAAAAAAAAAAAATCAGCATGTTGTCCCCTTTCTTAAAATAACTAGGGAAATGTCCTTCTCTTGAAACTCGATTTTTTTAAAATCAAGTTAAGCCCTATAGCGACGTTTTAAAGAGTCTATAGTGATGTTTTAAAGAACTTATAATGGCGTTTTGTAACTCGAGTTCCATGAAGTCGAGTTATAGGTAAAAAAAAAAAAAAAAACTTGCATATAACTCAATTTCATGGAGCTCGAGTTACAAAACGCTGTTATAAGTCCTTAAAACATCACTATAGGCTCCTTAAAACGTCACTATTGGGCTCCAAACTTTTTTTTTTTTTTTTTAAACTCGATTTTGAGAAAATTGAGTTTCAAAAAAATAGTATTTCCCTAATTAGTTTGGGAAATTGGGCATTTGCCCCTTTTTTTTTTTTTTTTGGCGAAATGGGCATTTGCCCATTTTTGCCCTAAGATATGTGACCAAATTACCATCACGTGTGACTTTGTTATTACCAATATTGCTGCTACAATGTGACAGTAAATGAGAATTAAAAAAACAAAAAGACATGGGTTACTACGTGACAGTGAAAGAGTTTACCATCATATTTAACCTAGATGATGTATTATATAATATATATATATATATATATATCCATGTTAAAGCATACTGTAAAAAGAAATAAGATATAAAAATCTAGAAAACGATGAAGTTACTGTTCATTAATATAATTCTTCTAAAAAATATTGATTAATATAATAAATTTTGACTTTGACTTCCGTTCAAAACGTGTAGTATACATGCATGAGCATCAAAATCTATCAAAAAGGATTGGTGAGCACGATGATAACCCTGAATCTTTTATAAGTTACACCAGTAGGAGCTTTAAGGGAGAGAAATGGAGGGCTAGTACGATAAAAACGCAAGTTTGTACTTCGTAGGTGAACAACAGAATTTCAGCATAAGGTTCAGCCTGAAATGAGTGACGATTTTGTGGGGTTTTATATTATTTAGTTCTTTTTAAAAAAATTAATTTCGGAATTTACAATCCATCCAGACATAGCACGTAATTTAGATTTTTTTTCCCCAGAACATATGGGTGAGCCTATTTTTATAATTTTCTTTAAAGAAGTAATGTATTCATTCTTAAAAAATGTAATTGCTACTTCTTGTCCTCAGAGGCAGAGGCACATATAGCCTCGGGGGCCCTTCCCACCCCCCTCACACAAAACTTTTCAAACTCTCTCATGGTATTGTATAAAAATAAATTGCGCTCCTACAACATCTAATGATTGGCCCATCTAAACATTTTCACAGAGCTTTTTTGCTGTCAATGGAAGAGGACTGGTCTTAACTTAGGCAAAATTATTCTTAACTTAGTTTAAATCATATTATATTAAAAGAGAAGATAACCAAGCAGTCCACCTACTTACATTACATTGTCAAAAATTAGAGTTTTTTAAACTATTGGATAAAAGATAGTCCCTAGTTTTAGAGTTCAATTAGCTATGGATGTTCATCATCTTCAGAGTTCATGCTCATTTTTTTATTGTTGTTTTACTTTGTTTTTGGATAATGAAAACTTATGACTTTCCTTAAAAAAATGTCACAAAGGTCAGTTCAGTGTTAATTTTTATGTTTTTCCTTTAAAATCTAGCAAAGACCACATTTAGACATTTCCAATTTCAATATTTAGCTAGCTTCTCAAGTGTAAACCCAAACAAAACATATACTCTTACCAAGACCAAATAAATCTCTAGCCTCCAGATGGCTTTCTTTTTTTTCTTTTCTTTTCTCTAAGGATACAAATTGATTACAATTGTGAAATGCAATGTGCGTTGCATGAATTGGTGTGTTTTTCTTTTTCATCCCTAGTCTTCAAATTTAATTTATTTATTTCTCTCATCATCATCATCGCAATCATCTTTTTTTCTTTTTTCTTTTTTTTACAAAATTTGATCTTTTTCTTATGTGACCAATTTTTTTTCCTCATAGTTATTTTTTTTTCCTCTCATTATCATTATAGTTATAGTTATATTTCAATAATAAAATAGGGTTATTAGTTATGAGTTATGACTAACTTATAAATACATGATTCGGCCCCTCCAAGTGAAAAATTCTGGCTACGCCCCAGCAAAATATAAGATTTGGAAAAAAAAAATGTAAGGAAGGAAGAATTCACTTGAGAGATGAGAATACTCTTAAAAAGAAGAGTTCTCGTGATAGAAGAGAAAACTTTTAGAATAAGAGTAGTTTGATAATTCTTTTGGGTTGAAAGGATATCCACAGGTGAAAGTATGTAGAAAAGCTTTAAAGTCATAATCTTTATCGAGTGTGGAAGATTTGATGTCTCTAATTATAGATGTAGTAGTTTGTCTAACCATAAAAATTCATGAATTCTTTGTGTGTACTTATTGATTTAATTATTTTTACTGTAATTTGTTCAAATCATGAGTTTTACAGAAGAAGTAGTTTTAGAGTTTTTGCTATCCCAATGATTGATATCTAGACATCTTGATGTCGCAAACAAGCTTATTTAATGTAGTGAAGTGTCACCGACTTTTTCACCAATTTAGTGGCTTTTTTGTGTTGTATTGGATCCCAGTCAGGTGAGTTTGCGAGAGAGCATCTGTACTTTTTTTATATAAAAAAAAAAAAAATTGTATTTGTAACATGACTCTTTAAAATATGCTTGGTAAAGGATAATAGTGTACTAAGTATGCTATGTATGATTTGATTTTGTAATTTTACATTTGATAGTGATCGTATGATACTAATGGACAGAAATTGATATCAAAACTGAATTTCATTGATGCTATAGCCTTAAAGTTCAATTTAACATACTTAAACTCAAAATTAAACAATATCATAACATCAATATCAGTTTTTATCAAATAATAATTTCAACAATCATGCAGAAAACTAAATTTCTAACAACATGAAACTATTGTCACCAATTCCAAAACTCAAAACATGTTAAACAGATATGAAAGTGAAGACCGCTCTAATACCATTTGATGGGAAAAAAAAAAAAAAACATGTTTGTATCGCATACCAAACATATGTTGCGAAAAATTAACAGATCTACTTCATTTATAAATGTTAACATGTACTATGTAAATTTCAGAATTTAAGAACAAAAGAGTGTACTTTGAAGCGGTGAATTTCAAAACTGAAGATCAAAAACACTTTGGCACACTTTCAATTTTCACTCTAATCTCACTAACGTCCAAGATATGTGGTCTTTCAATCAGTTTCCAAATGGAGAATATCAAAGCATCTAACACTTCTTACACTACTTCACCATAGCGTTCTTACAATTCCCCTTACAGAAAATTCTGTATATTTCTTCCTTTGTATCTAACTGATTATCTAATTGGGCTGGCCTTTTTAGGCCTTTGCAATTGGGCTTAAGTGTATGGCTTGAAGTGGGACCAAAAAAGACTAATAAGACACTAGTTCCAATGGGTCTCGGGCTTTTTTGTCAATTCTTGACAAGTCCAAAATTACTATTAACTATATTTAATACCACTATATAAATATAGTTGCACTCTAGGCCTTATTTATAAATTATATTCTAAAACTTTATTGTACATGCAACCCCTTCATAAAATATTCGTAGTAATACAAAATCATGAAAGAAAACTGTCATTTTGTAAATTACTACATCTTAATTTTTTGAGTACTCGGTTTAACCCTAAAAGGTTATTCATCATATATTTATGAAATCCAATTCCATATATATATATATATATATATATATATACACACACACACACACACTTTAGTAACTCCTTACTAAAGTGGTTATGCCTAACTCTCTGAATAACCAAACCCATTAAATTTATCTCAAGGGAATATTTTGTATCTCCGTCAAGAGACTATGAATTCCATCTTGAGAATATATCTTCCATCAACACTAAATGTGATTGCCCAACATACTGAGATTTTAACCGTAACTATAGATCTCACTCCTAATATATCAAAGTAACCTTCACTTCATGATCAGGTATATTATTCTTTCAAGATTAAGAGTTCATGTAAATATAAGTCGTGAGTTTATTATTCATTTAACAGTCGTTAGGAGAATAATAAATCTCACAGCAATCCAGTTCAATATATTTTAACTCTTAAAACATATCAACATACCAATTAAAAATCTCTATTTCCATGATCAAGGCAAATCATCTTAGTTGATATGTTATAGTCATTGCAGATAAAATGCCCGATGAAATGTCTAGTTTCATTACCGAATATAAACTACAATTCTGAATTTACAAAGAACTTGTGATTTATATCTTCTGTGATTTTTCAAATAAATCACATATTATGCATCACATGGACTATATGATAATATTCCAATATTCATGTTACCATTATTTTTAGATAATAATAAAACAACTTTATTAAACACAACATTAAGTTATTCACCTCTTCATTAAGCCAAACGAGTTTCTCTATTCGCTAAGAAAGGCTGAGTTTCTCTCAACCTTCCCTTAGGCAGTAGAATAATTTTGTCCCTCTTCTCGGAGGTGGTCAGATCCTCTAGAGCCAACAAGTTTGTCTCTTGGAGCTAGTGGGTTTGTGTTCGTTTTGTCTTGGGTCTTTAGTGTCTCGGCCCCTTTCCTTCTTGTCTGCTTCTTCTAATGGAGGATTTAACAAAAAACTGGAAAAATCTCTCTCTCCATGATAGAGAAGGATCCAACTTTTTGCTAAAAAATCAATCACGTTCCTCTAACTTTATCCTTGCAGCAAAGTTCTTAACAAAACGGGCCTTAAATACGGAGGCAGTGGGTAGGACTTTCAGGCAGCTATGGCGATCTACTAGTGGATTTAAAATCCACAATCTTGAAAACCACACAGTCTTATTTGTCTTCCAAAACGAGGATGATGTTGATCGTGTCCTTTAGAGTGAACCATGGTGCTTTGATAAGCACCTAGTTGTTTTGAAGAAATACGAGGGTGATGGGTCAATCTAGGCGATTCCTTTCAATAAGGCTTCTTTTTGGGTACAAGTTCATGACATACCTATCAGATTCATGAATAAATCAGATGTTGAGTATTTGTGAATCTGTGGGTAAGATGTGTCGCTCAATTGATGGTGCTTATGAGGAAGGCAGGAGTTTTATGTGAGTAAAGGTTGTGTTGGATATCTTCCTCCCTCTGTGTCGTGGCTGCCTCATTACTCTGGAAAACGGAGAAGAAAAATGGGTAAGATTTAAATATGAACGTCTCCCTAATTTTTGTTATTGGTGTGGCTGTTTAGATCACAATGATAAGGACTATGTTCTGTGGGTAAAAAGTAAGGGAACTTTCTCAGCTAACCAACAACAATTCAATAGTTCTTTGCGTGCTTCTCCGTTTAGAGCCTCTAACAAACCCGTCATCTCCGTTCCAGGGTTCTTCGATAATGTTGACATTTCTAGGCCAGGGGGTTTGGCAAAATCAGGTGGTGGACTTGTTGCTGTAGGGGGTGTTCTGTCCCTCCACCATTCCTCTACGTCTGAGCCTGACTCGGTTATGGACTTTCATGATCCTGTCATTAATGTGGATGATCTCCCCCCAAAATCCGAGCCTAGTCATGACTGTGTAGACTTAGTAGGATGTAAGGGGTCTTTAAGCAAGTCAAATAAGCTCGGTGAAGTTTCACAAAAGGAAGTGCAAACAGTCAGCAACAGTCCCATAAATCTTAGCGCAGCAGCAGGTGGGAAGACAATGGTAACGAACCTAAGGAAAAAGTGAAGGTCTTGCTGCAATGCGCGAGTAGCGACCCTTTTCAGATCAAACTGGATGACATCGATCGAGAGCTTAGTAAATTTGATGATATCACGAGTGAGGTGAAGAATGAAAAAGGTGGGGATTTTGGGCTGAGGAGTTTGGGTGTTAAAATTTGTTCTCCTGTGAGTGGTTCACTGGGCCTAGGCCTGACCTTACCAGAATGGCGTAACTTGGAAAATAGTGGCCCATCTCAGAAGCCCACTAAAGGAAAATCAGCTTATGCTGGGCCACCCGAAATTTATCCCCCAACCTCCCCTTCAGGCCTTCCGAACTAAATCACTAGGTCTCCCTTGCAAGATATTACAAATGGTATTGGGCAAGAGAGTAAATAAGCCCAGAATATCTAGGATTAAAGCCCGAAAAAAAAAAAAAAAAAAAAAAAAAAAAAAAAAAAAAAAAAAAAAAAAAAAAAAAAGCCTAAATCCCCTCCTAAAATAGCTTCTTCCCCAGAACCCTCACTTAAACAGTCCCTACCTGATATCTTAGATACTCCACTCCCTAAAAGAAAAGGCGTTCTCCGTGAGGTGGGACATGTCGTCCTCGGTAACACTAACTCCATAGTGGTGGCTGGCTCCTAGTCCCACCAACCATCATGAATTGTTTGAGTTGGAACTACCGTGGGCTTGGGAACCCACGGCAAGTTCGAGAGATTTCTGATTTGGTGAAAGCAAAAGATCTCAACGTAGTTTTTCTGATGAAGACAAAAATGAAGAAAGCTTATTTGGAACGAATTCGTTGTCGTTTGGGGTTTGAAAATCTTTTCATTATTCCTCGGAGGAACCTCAGTGGCGGGCTTGCTCTATTTTGGTCGAATGAGCTCGACCTTCACATACGTACCTTTTCTCCTCGCCATATCGACACTGTGGTGAATCCAAGAGTTGATGACACCTGGCGCTTTACGGGGTTCTATGGTTCCCCTGAAGTTGCTAACTGGGAAGACTCTTGGACTGTCCTACATCACCTCG
Organism: Castanopsis chinensis; assembly: GCA_032878915.1. NCBI lineage: Eukaryota > Viridiplantae > Streptophyta > Magnoliopsida > Fagales > Fagaceae > Castanopsis > Castanopsis chinensis. The sequence goes on from JAVQMG010000121.1 coordinate 15,418,533, forward strand.
GGTCTCAACTGAGTATGTCGTGGGTTTGAATCGGAGATTTCAACGAGATTATGAGAATTCAGGAGAAGTCTGGAGGGTGTGTTCGGCCTGAAGGGCAAATGCAAGGCTTTAGAGATTGTTTAGATGTTTGTGGGTTAAAGGATTTGGGCTTTTCAGGTTTACCGTTCACTTGGTGTAACAGGCGGTATGATGGTCCAGTTATTTGGGTTAGGTTGGACCGAGCGGTGGCCTCCGCTAATTAGTTGCTCAAATTCCCAACTGCTCGGCTGCATCATTTGTCGATTTCATCTTCTGATCACTGTTCGATTTGGTTATGTACTAATGATGTCCAGAGGCATTTCTTTAGGCCTAACAAACCTTTCAAGTTCGAGGCTATATGTCTAAATGACGAGCGTTGTAAGGCCGTAGTTCAATCTGCCTGGGATATGGGCTTATTTGACGGTCCAATGGTGAACGTCTTGTTGAAGGTCAATAACAATCAATCTCTTTTGAGCACTTGGAATAACGAGGTCTTTGGAAATGTCCGCAGGTTACTAGCTCAGAAAAGGAATTAGCTGGTGAAAGCTGAGGCTTTGTCTATGATGGGGGGAAGCCATGCCAGTTTGAAGTCTCTAGATGGGGAGATTGCAAATTTGATAAAGCTGGAGGAATGTATGTGGAACTAAAGAGCAAAGTTTGACTGGTTGAAGTATGGCGATCAAAATACTAAATATTTTCATTGCCGGTCTTCAGAAAGAAATAAGAGAAACTACATAGCAGGTTTAGAGAACAATGTAGGTGTCTAGACAGAAAATGAGGACAGAGTTGGTGAGTTGATTGTTAATTATTACACGGGTTTGTTTACCTCCTCTAATCCCCTGTCTCTGGATCCGGTTTTGTGTGAGGTTGAACCAAGAGTCAGCTCAACCATGAACGAAGATTTGGATAGACCTTTTGAAGAAAGTAAAGTAAGGGTTGCCCTTCAGCAGATGGAAGCAAATACAGCTCCAGGCCCCGATGGCTTACCTCCATTGTTCTTTAAGCAATTCTAGGATACAGTGGGCGCCGAGGTTTCGAATGCAGTGCTCTCTGTTCTTAACTCTGGTGTCCTCCCTGACCCTCTTAATCATACGTTCTTAACTCTTATTCCTAAAGTAAAAAGCGCTCATCAGGTTATTGACTTCCGCCCAATTAGCCTTAGTAATGTCCTGTACAAACTTATTGCTAAGGTTCTTGCAAATCGTTTGAAACCTCTTCTTCCTCAGATTATTTTGGAAACTCGGAGTGCTTTTATGTCAGAAAGGATCATCACTGACAATGTCCTTATTGCACATGAGATGCTTCATTACCTAAAATAAAAAAAGAACGGGTCAACTGGGCTTCATAGCTCTGAAGCTCGACATGAACAAAGCCTACGACCGGGTTAAATGGAATTTTTTGGAGCAGATTATGGTAAAGATGGGTTTCAGCCAAAATTTTATCCATCTCATTTCCATGTGTATCCGTTCTGTGACATATTCAATAATGCTTAATGGCCAGCCCCATGGTCTGATCACTCCGGGAAGGGGTCTCTGACAAGGAGACCCCCTTTCCCGTATCTATTCTTACTAGTTACTGAGGGCTTCCATGCCCTTCTCAAGAAGGCCGAATCAGATGGGGCTATTAGGGGTGTGTCTTTGTGTGCAACCGGGCCACGTGTGTCCCATCTACTCTTTGCTGATGACATCTTAGTTTTTTGTTATGCTACAACCTCGGATTGCACAAAAGTTCAGTTGATCCTGCTCCTCTATGAGCAAGCCTCTGGGCAGATCATAAATAGGGGAAAGACAAATATTTTCTTTAGCTCTAACACCTCTGCTTAGTCCAAACAAGATATTCAAGCACTTTTGGGGGTCCCTGCAATCCAGACATATGATCAGTACCTTGGGCTGCCGTCCCTTGTGGGTAGGCAAAAGATAAAGTCCTTCAGCAATATAAAAGAAAAAATCTGGAAAAAACTAAAGGGATGGAAGAAAAAGCTGTTGTCTCAAGCCGGGAGGGAAGTTTTAATTAAGGCGGTGATTCAAGCAATCCAGACTTATACAATGTCTTGCTTTAAGCTGCCAAAGGGTCTCATCAAGGAGATTGAAACCTTAATTAGGAAGTTTTGGTGTGGCTACAGGGGCGAGCAAAGGAAGATCCATTGGGTTAGCCGGGAGAAGCTTTGTCTCCCTACGAATGAAGGTGGTATGGGTTTCCGAGAATTGTGTAAGTTCATTGACTCCCTTCTATCCAAGCAGGCTTGGCGCCTTAGTACCCAACATAATTCTCTATTTTATAGGGTTTTCAAGGCCAAATGTTTTCCTCATTGTTCCATTATGGACTGTGATTCAGCAAATAAAGGGTCCTATGCTTGGAAAAGTCTCTGTCAAGCGCGTCATGTTATCGATTTGGGTTCTGTTTGGAGAGTTGGGGATGAGACAAATATCCAGATAAGAAATGATAGGTGGCTGCCTAAGCTTTCGTCCCCTAAAATAGTTTCTCCTATAGTAAACCTCCCCCAAAGTGCTAGAGTTAGTGATCTGATACATGCTGAGTCCCATTCCTAGAACACGGATTTGGTTTTGCAGGAATTCATTCCCCAAGAAGCAAGCCTTATTCTCTGGATTCCATTAAGCTACCAAGCTGTGCCTGACAAACAGGTTTGGTTCCCAACCCCTCAAGGTGTATTTTCAACGCGCAGTGCTTATAAGTTGCTTGTAACCTCAAACCGTAAGGTGCTGCCTTCCTGCTCAAGTCTAGACCGGTCTCATTTGTTGTGGAATAGCATTTGGGACTTAAAAAGTCCCCATAGAGTCAAGCATCTGATTTGGCGGGCATCTCATAACTCTCTCCCTACCCTTTGCAACCTTTGGCGACGTAACATTGTTGGTTTAGTCCTTTGTGCTAGCTGCACTTCTGAATGTGAAGATGTGGTGCATGCCTTATGGAGTTGTGCTTCTCTTATTTTGATTTGGGAGACGAATAAGGTGGTTACAAAGTTACTTAGGTATAAGTTTGTGGTGTTTGCTGACTTGTGGGAAATGGTTCTGAGGATGAGGGACAAGCTTGATATCAATCTTATGGTAATGATCTTCTGGCTTATCTGGTCTAGAAGAAACTCAGCTTGGGTTGGTGAGGCTTCCATTGAAGTTAATCAGATCCGTAGGAAGGCAGATGAGCTCCTTCTTGAATTCCAATCAGTTAATGGGAGTAAAGTTCACCTCCCTTTGATGCCTGTGAGCTTGGCTCGTTAGTCCCCTCCAAAATGTCCACTGTATAAGGTCAATTTTGATGGGGCCACTTTCTCCAGGATCGGTGCTGCTGGTTTGGGTGCTGTTGTGCGTGACCATGAAGGAAATGTTATTAGTGCCATGACAGAAAGAGTCCAACTTCCCTCTTTGCCAGCTGTGGTTAAAGCTTTGGCATGTAGGCGGGCCATTTTCTTCGCAAAGGAACTTAGCATTTTTGAAGTGTCTGTTGAAGGTAATGCAAGGTCATTATAAAGGCCATACTAGCGGGCGACACAGCCAACCCAGAATATAGTCATGTGATTAGCGACATTTTGGCAGCTACGTTGGATTTTCGCTCTTGTATTTTCTCTCATGTAAAACGTTTAGGCAATGTTGTTGCCCATTTCCTTGCCAAGAAGTCTATTTCTGGCAATAAGCTACAGGTTTGGATTGAATCCTCTCCTGATGATATAACTCCTCTTGTATCTCGTGACATTCTGTAATCTGTTTTGAGTTTTATGTTATTTGCCTGGCCTCTGGGTCCGGTTTTTCAAAAAAAAAAAAATATTAAGTCATACATAGTATCATACAATAGAATATAAGAGAGCTAATCCTAATACCAGTGACCCGAATGAAGTTTAAAACTAGTATGCTAGTCTTAAAGTTCAATATACTTCTTTCAAGACTCGTTCTTCACTGAGTTTAAATGTGTAAATCAGTGAAAGAGCACTTATCAAAAACAAAACCCCACACATTTTAGTTAATAACAAATAATATTGCTATAGAGGGAATGCACATGCTAAAAGTTTCTCAAGCGAGCGTCAATTCTCATTCACACATTCAGCTGCAAGTACTCAAAAGATGTAAAAGATCATTGACTAAGAAAAATATTTCGATATGAAAGACAATGTATTAGACAATCTAATGCGATTAAGCTTCCAGTAGACGTATTGATTTCAAGTGGTGGTAATTTGAGTATCCAATTTTCAGAAGTCAGCACAATACAAACTCATTTGTTTACTACGGGGAAGAGGTTAAGCCCAGACCCATAAACCTAGTACTATTGTTTTACTCCCTATAATATTATATTACAGAAGACCTTTCTCAGACTGTCAATTGAACTCTAATTGTAAAGAAAATTTAAATCATTGTTCCCCTCAGAAAAGAAATTTCTGCGTGGGCCTCCACCACCGTTGCCCCTAGTCCTTCTTACCATAAGTCCATTAAATGGCGAGAGTTGATGCAGATTGACCACCACCAGCCGATCCATTCCTCTTTGCAGACACACCATCAGCAGCAGAATTAGACTTCTTTGTGGACAAATAAACAAAAACAGTCCAAATAGCAGCAAAAGTTAATGTTTCGACGATGCATGCACCTCCACCCTTATAAAGGGACTTAACACCCTCATTCCTGATAATCTCTGCAAATGCATGCATTGAACTCTGATACTTAACAACTTCTCCAGAGGTCATCATCATCCTCCTATTTACAGTGTCCAATGGGTAAGTTGCCATCTTTTGACAAACTGCAACTCCCACTACCATTACTGATGCAGCCAAGAAGTCTTCCTGCAAAAACAGCAAGTGTAATTCAACATAATTCTGTATCATGAATGGATTGATATTTCACACTTATCAGCAATAGCAAAACCTTTAAAAAAAATCTCTGAATTATATGAAATGAAGATGCCACTTAGACAATTAAAATTAAAAATATTGGGAAAGCCAAATGTAACCAAAAGCAAAAGAGAGAGCGGAAGGAATTTGTCAAGAAACACTTGGAAAAACTAAATCAAGGGTGACCTTGTTTGTAAAAAAGCAATGCATGCTGGGTATAGGGGTTATGAATGTCACATCAAGGATTTAACCCCAATGACACTAAATTCTCATGTTTGCACAGATCTGCGACCGGAGCCTGAGTAACATGAGGATAACATGTATGCCAAAGTGGACCCCCTTACTTAATAAGCTTTTACAACATGAGATAGCAAATCGTCAGTACAGTCCGGCAATGCCATCTGCTCTTATAGTTTTTTTGTAGACATCAATCAAACCTTTGAATTGCCGTTCTTCAATCTTATTGCTTGTCTTGATATCATTGGCTAGGCGAGTCTGGGCATAATCCAGGGGATAAACAACAAAATGAGATGCTAGATTAGCAAAAATTCCTCCTCCCAAGCCTCCGAGTAACCACTTCCAGTAGCCATCTTTGTCTTTCTTGAAATTGGTTAAAGTCAGAAAATAGTTGTTAAGGCCAAAGCTTATTACCTGTTGTGCATATAAATACTGTGGATTTAATATACAAGATTAAGATGAGACAAAGAAGAAATAAACAACAAAAAACACCTACAAATTTCTAATGATCAAAATCAAGTTTAAGACGCGCAGTTCATGGACAATAAGTTATAAAAGAAGAAATTGCTGAAAATTTACTCTAAAGGAAAAGTCGCTGATGACACTAGGGATGTAGCCTCTCCAAAGGGATATGAAGCCTTCATTACTGATTGTTCTGGCGAAGCAGTTCACAACTCCTTTATAAGGCTTAGGCAGTCTACCTGACTTGATCATCTCATCTTGGCACTAGATCAGGAGTTTCACTCTCCCAATTGGAGCAGTTAGCACCCCAAAAAGAACACGGAATTATGATAAGCAGACTTACGCTTTTCTAGTGGAGCTCTTACAAATACTGATAGCAGAGGTGAAGCAAGATAGGAGGCAGAGCTAGCATATGCTGGCAGCAAAGTTTTGTGCAAAATGTCGATCGCATATCCACCAGCACTGGGAATGTTTTGATACAATTATACTACTCTCCACTCCAGAGAGCATCAGCTTATTGGTGTAATCAGCAATGACATTGCCTATAGTAAGACTAAACAATTGGATTTGCATATGGCCTGACGTGTATAGAAATTCTTACGTACGTTCATTTATAATTGGCATTAAAAAAACAAAATCAAAATCTGTACCCTATTCGAAATCCCTAAACACAAAATTAAGGCCTTTTTTCCCAATTCAAATACCATAACCAACATTATATGCACAGCAACAGTTATACAGTTACAGTTAAACGATCCAATTCCTCATTCCTCAACCAACAACAGAAATTTCAATTACACTTACAATTACAAAAATAAAGAGATCGAAATCAAGACCAAAATGTACCGACAGTCCTTCTCAATCTCAACCACCACGACGTTCCTTCTCAATTTCTTGCCTATGTCTCTCGGCGAGCTTTTCGAGAGCCGATTCAACAGCATCTTGACCACCAAGAAGCAACCGGGTCACGATTTCCGGGTCGGTCTCGAACCGGGCAGCTTCGAACTCCTTCCGGGCGTTCTCTCTCAGTATGTCTCGCCACAGGAAGCCCCGCGAATCGGTCCACGTGAAGAACCGGGTAGCCCTGAGGATGTCCCTGTAGAGACTCAGTGCCTCGCGCCGAGTGCTGGTGAGTCGGCGACGATTTAGCAACTCGGCCTCTTCGTCGTCAAGGGTAGGTTTTTGTTCCTTCGCCAAGTGACGGTCCAAGAGCTCTTCAAGGGTGTCAGGTCCGTTATGCAAGAGCCGGCGGATACAAACGACGTCGCAGCGAGCTATGAGGTTGTTCCAAGGAATCATCGATACGCTTCGCCATTTTTGAAGCTTCGTAATGGCTATCATTCTCTCTCTCTCTCTCTCTCTCTCTCTCTCTGATTGCGTTTTGAGCGACAGTGTGTGATTAATGTGGCATTTGGGGATATATGTTGGGCCTATTAGGCTGAATGGGCTTATATTATAGGCCAGGTGATACACGTACAATTAGAGGCATTTTAAAGTCCAGGCCTATTAACTACTGGAATAGACTGTGAGAGAAACACAATAGCAATGTTTCCAGGACAAAATCCTAAGCAGCTACAATTTATAATATATACAAAATTGAAAACATTTTACTTTCAGTTGATCTTGCAATATTATGTCACAATTTTGCACATCATTATTTTGATGTACATATTTTTAATTGAATTTAAATTCTATTCTATAAAACCTTTTGTGGGAACTCGAGGACCCGAGGAACATTAAACAATTGAAATAAAATCCCACTTAGGTGGGGGGCCGAGGACCCGAGAAGCTGTGAACAGTCATCGTAGGCATCCGCAGATATCCGTAAGTATTGAATGCTGAAGATAAGATCTCCTGACCGCAATAAATAAGGACGCGACATCCTTACTCTCAGTATTAATGAGGAAGTGACCTGAAGAGTGGAGAGGATCTCCAGATATTTTTACCATCATTATCCTCTGCAAAGAAGAGAACAGGTGGCGCCAAAGCAAAGAGGAAGAGGAACGAGATGGAGGGTGGTGATGATAAGAACAAAGGATATAAATAGGAGGAGAGATGAAAGAGAAGGGGGGATGAAGAAAAAAGAGAAAAGATTAGCCAAGAGAACAGTGGGAGAAGAGTTGGAATTGGAAGAAATAGTGGAGATAAGAGTCCTCGGGGCCAGTATGTTTCTCTGTTGTTTGTTTCCATCTCTACAAAACTTTATTGTTTTGGGCCAAGATTCATAATGGGCCTCTGCTATTGGTAATTTGGACCTAGGACTATTAGGAATTCTTGGACCTTACAATTGGCGCCGTCTGTGGGAACAAAAAAGTAGAGCGTGCTGTCTGGAGGACAAATGGTGAGTGCAAATCAAGATAGGGAGGAGTCATTAGTCATTAGGTTCGCAGAACGAAAATCGCCGGAGGAATGGTACGCCAAGTGTGGTAGTGGAATCACACCCTGGAGGACAAGCACGTAGGAGCCTGTCATCTACTGGAGACCGAACTTCTCGTGATGATGAAATGCGAAAAATGCAGTCAGAGATAGAACGTTTACGGAGAAAGTTGAAACGGAAGCGGAAGGCTAGGCCAAGTTCTTCCTCTCAATCCATCGATAGCTCTGAGGCCAATAAGGAGGAAAGCGATGGCCGAGGATCTGAATCCTCCACGGATAAGTCATGCCCTAGTTTAAGTACATCTGGCCGGGTTAAGGGTAAGGGGAATAGGCATGTCGGGAGGTGGTCATATCAGGGTACGGGGAATGATGCTATGAGCAAAGCCTTGAGGCAGATTTCCAAATCCCCATTTGCGAAATGGATAAACAGGGCAAAGTTGCCCCATAGGTTTTCACAACCCACTTTTGCCATTTACAATGGCAGGACTGACCCCGTGGAACACGTAAGTCACTTTAACCAAAAGATGGCGGTTCACTCACGCAATGAGGCGCTGATGTGTAAGGTATTCCCGTCCAGTTTGGGACCGGTGGCCATGAGGTGGTTTGACGCATTGAAAGAGGGATCATTAGGGTCTTTTGAGGAATTAACAAAGGCGTTTGGCGCACGGTTTATGACATGTAGCAGAGTACCTAAGCCTTTAGATGCTCTTTTGTCAATGGCCATGAGAGAAGGCGAGACCCTTAGGACGTATTCAGATAGGTATTGGGAGACATATAATGAGATCGATGGCGACGTGGAAGAAGTCGCGGTGAGGACATTCAAAGTGGGACTCCCGACTGAGCATGGCTTGAGAAAGTCCCTGGTGATGAAAACAGCGGTGAATATGCGCCAACTCATGGATCGTATCGATAAGTATAAACGGGTAGAGGAAGATCAGATGCAAAGTAAGGGTAAAGCAAGAGTATTTCCCGAGAAGAAGGATCCAATGGGAGGGGGCTTCCAGGGTAACCAATCCAGGAGAGACTTCGTGGGTCATCCGCATGTACCTAGGACGCCAATGGTTAATGCCTTGTTCAAAGAACCGGTGTATCAAATATTGGAGAAAATACAGAACGAACCTTATTTCCGCTGGCCTAATTGGATGAATGGAGACTCGTCCCAGAGAAACCAAAACCTTCACTATCATTACCACCAGGATAAAGGGCATACCACGGAACAGTGCAGGACGTTGCGTGATCATTTGAATCAACTGGCTAGAGCGGGAAAGATCAATCATTTCTTAGTACAGCCGGTAGGACAAGTGCAGCGTAATGGAGGGGCCCGAACCGATAATATTGTTCGTCCAGACTTGGGAACAATCAATGTGATCTTGTACAAGCCAATGGGAGAATGCGTATCCCTTTTCCGGGTCATGTCCGTGCAGAATAGTTTGGATGGTGGCGCCGAGTACTTGGATAACCACGTCAGTAAAAAGACGAAATTGGCCCCAATTCCCACCTTGGGATTCTTCGAGGAAGATAAAGAGGGAACCGTTCAGCCGCATGAAGATGCCTTGGTAGTCACCGTTAGAATCGGTGGATTTGATGTCAAACGAGTCTTGGTGGATGAAGGGAGTGGGGCTGAGATTATGTATCCCGACCAGTTCAAGGGTTTGGGATTGAAAGCCGAGGACCTCAAGACGTATGATTCTCCGCTAGTTGGCTTTGATGGCAAAATAGTAGTCCCACAAGGAACGATTAGTTTGCCCGTTCGGGTAGGAGACGAGGAGGTGCAGGTTAATTTTATAGTTGTCAAGTCCTATTTGCCTTACACTGCAATATTGGCTAGACCCTGGCTTCACGCTATGGGAGCGGTGTCATCTACCTTGCACGTAAGGATTAAATACCCCACGGGTGGACGGGTAGGAGTATTGCTAGGCAATCAGTTAGTAGCAAGGCAGTGCCTCATAGCGGCAATTATGAAGACGTCAGGAAGTGGCAAGGAAGAGATGGCTCGGCGGACCTTGTAGCAATCAAAGAGCCTTGTCGGGGTAGTAAATCCTTCAGAAGATAAGGATTCTACCGAGGACCTTCAGGAAATCCTGATAGGAGAGGAAGGAAAGTATTTCCGTGTGGGATCCCAGTTACCCGACGCCGAGAAAGCCAAGCTGATGGAGTTCTTAAAAACCAATATTGATGTTTTCGCTTGGACAACCTATGAGGTTCCAGAAATTGATCCGGACTTCATTTGTCATCGTCTAAACGTTGACCTCAGGGCCATCCCCCGAAAACAACCTCCTCGGCGGATGTCTTGTGAGCATGCCGAGGCTGTGAGGGAAGAAGTGAACCAACTGAAATCAGCGGGAGCCGTTCAAGAAATTTTCTATCCGGAGTGGCTCGCTAATACGGTGGTGGTAAAAAAGAAAAACGGCAAGTGGCGAGTATGTGTGGATTTTACCGACCTGAACAAGGTATGTCCAAAGGACCCTTTCCCTATTCCTAGGATTGATCAGTTAGTCGATGCTACTGTAGGGCACCCGCGGATGAGTTTCTTGGATGCATTCCAGGGATATCACCAGATTCCTATGTCATTGTCCGACCAAGAAAAGAAGGCCTTTCGGACCCCCAACGGTAACTATCATTATCGGGTAATGCCTTTTGGTCCCAAGAACGCAGGATCTACTTACCAAAGAATGGTGACCCGAATGTTTGATGGACAGTTGGGACGAAATATGGAAGCCTATATCGATGACATGGTTATAAAGAGTAAGAGGGTAGAGGACCACTTGGATGATCTGAGGGAAACTTCTGCAGTGTTGAGAAAGCATCAACTACGCCTCAATGCCTCTAAATGTTCTTTTGGTGTCAGTTCGGGAAAGTTCCTCGGGTATATGATTACGCATCGAGGAATTGAAGTTAACCCTGACCAGATCAAGGCCATTATGAGCTTGCATCCACCCCGGAATCCCAAAGAGGTCTAGAAGTTGACCGGGATGGCGGCAGCATTAAATAGGTTCATTTCTAGATCCGCGGATAGATGCAGGCCGTTTTATCAACTCTTGCACAAGTGGAAAGACTTTGAGTGGACGGATGACTGTGTCCGCACCTTTGCCGACTTAAAGCAATATCTTGTTAGCCCGCCAATATTGTCCCGACCCGAGAAAGGGGAGGTGTTATATGCCTACTTGGCAGTCACGGAGTACGCCGTCAGCTTAGTCTTGGTGTGCAATGCGGACGGAGCTCAAAAACCAGTGTATTATATTAGTAAGTCCTTGCAGCCAGCAGAGATGCATTACTTGCCCCTGGAGAAAGCGATTTTAGCTATTGTGCATGCTACAAGAAAACTCCCCCATTATTTTCAAGCTCATACAGTGATTATGCTCACACAACTGCCGTTGCAAGCTCTTATGAGAAAGTCAGACTACACGGGTCGAGTCGCCAAGTGGGGAACAAGATTGGGGGCATATGACGTCAAGTATATGCCTCGCACTGCTATCAAAGGCCAAGTCCTTGCTGACTTCGTGGCCGAATTCACAGAGGCGGGTCTACAGCCAGGGAGAATGGTTCTAACAATTACGGCGGCAGAACCCAAACCAATTCCCCCGTGGGAAGTTTATACTGACGGAGCATCCAATCGAAAGGGTGCTGGTGTAGGTATTGTGCTGATCACCCCTGAAAAATTGGTTATGGAAAGATCATTAAGGATAGGGTTCGTAGCGACTAATAACGAGGCTGAGTACGAAGCCATCTTAGCCGGTGCCCAACTAGCCAAACACTTGGGAGCCGAGGTGGTGAAGTTCTTTTGTGACTCCTAGTTGATCGTCGGGCACATCAAGGGGGATTTTGAGGCTCGGGATGAAAGAATGCAAAAATATCTTAAGAAGGTGAATGCTGTGTTGTGCTTGTTTGAAACTGTTTCGGTCGAGCAAATCCTTCGAGGGCAGAATGCCCATGCCGATTCGCTGGCCATGTTGGCCACATCTTCTGGGTCCAAGCTTCCTCGGGTGGTCGTGGTGGAAGATATGATGACCTCCAGCCTAGCTGCTACCCCGGCTGTGGTAGTTCAACATGTTCGCGCGGGACCAAGCTAGATGGATCCCATTGTGACTTACTTGAAGCAAGGGGTGCTGCCCGAAGACAAAGTGGAGGCGGAAAAGGTGCGACGGGCTACTCCTCGATACTGGCTGTCCGAGGAACAGAAGTTGTATAAACGCTCATACTCGGGACTGTACCTTCTTTGTGTGCACCCGGAGGCCATTGAGTCCATCTTAGAAGAATTACATGAGGGCATGTGTGGGAGCCATACTGGAGGAAGATCCCTAGCTCACCGGGCTTTGACCCAGGGATACTGGTGGCCGAATATGTAGAAGACCTCCCAGGACTACGTAAAAAAATGTGACCAATGCCAGAGGTACGCCCCGAACATGCATCAACCAGGTGGGGTTTTGAACCCACTTTCCAGTCCATGGCCTTTCGCTCAGTGGGGTCTGGATATCGTGGGGCCTTTTCCTCGGGCGACCAGGAACCGAAGATGGCTCCTCGTCTGGACGGATTATTTTACCAAGTGGGTGGAGGCAGAGCCACTGGCCAATATCAGAGATGTTGACGCAAAAAAGTTTGTGTGGAAGAACATAGTGACCAGGTTTGGGATCCCACACACGTTGATATCAGATAACGGACTTCAGTTCGACAGCAAAGCATTCCGAAAATATTGTGGGACAATGGGTATCAAGAACGAGTATTCAACGCTGGCATACCCGCAAGGGAACGATCAGGCAAAGGCTACTAACAAGGTCATTCTTGTCAGAATAAAGAAAAGATTGGACGATGCCAAAGGCAAGTGGGTGGAAGAATTGCAGTATGTGCTGTAAACTTATCGCACCACACCTCGGAGGTCAACGGGGGAAACCCCTTTTTCGATGACTTATGGAATGGAGGCAGTTATCCCCCTGGAGTCCATCCTGCCAACGTTAAAGTCAGAGCAGTACGGTGAGGAACAGAACAACATTTTGTTGCGAGACAGCCTGGACACCATCCAAGAGAGGAGAGAAATAGCAAGTGTGAGGTTGGCCAGGTATCAGCAGAAGCTTAAACAAACATACGATAAGGGAGTGAAGCCCAGACCCTTAGTGCCCGGAGATCTGGTATTAAAGAAAGTTGTCGGGACAGCAAGAAACCCAGCATGGGGAAAGCTAGGGCCAAATTGGGAGGGACCATACAGAATTACGTCCGTCGCCGGCATTGGGGCTTACCGCCTAAAAGATCTAGATGAGAAAATAGTACCTCGCCCATAGAATGTAAATAACTTACGGCGTTATTACTACTAGTAATGAAAAATGGGCCGTTTTTGTCAAAAAGGATGCATATTGTTTACTTTTTTTTTGTGTTTGTGCGATGGGTAACAAAATTATTTGAGTGTTAAACTGAACCTAGGACTTGCCTGGCTCCTCGGGTCACAAGCCTAGGGAAAATTAACATCGTGGCAAATTTATTTGAGTGTTAAACTGAACCTAAGACTTGCCTGGCTCCTCGGGTCACAAGCCTAGGGAAAATTAACATCGTGGCAAAATTATTTGAGTGTTAAACTGAACCTAGGACTTGCCTGGCTCCTCGGGTCACAAGCCTAGGGAAAATTAACATCGTGGCAAATTTATTTGAGTGTTAAACTGAACCTAGGACTTGCCTGGCTCCTCGGGTCACAAGCCTAGGGAAAATTAACATCGTGGCAAAATCATTTGAGTGTTAAACTGAACCTAGGACCGGCGTGGCTCCTCGGGTCACCAGCCTAGGGAAAATTAACATCGTGGAAAAATTCTTTAAGTGTTAAGCTGAACCTAAGACTTGCTTGGTTCCTCGGGTCACAAGCCTAGGGAAAAGTTAACAACCCAACGGGGATCTTTAGGCCTTAAAGCCAAGCCAAAAACCTACTTGGCTTCTCAGGCCTCAAATTTAAAGGAAATTAGAGCGACCGCGGAATGGTCTAAGCAATATGTTAAATTTGGAGCAAACACAATTTAAGTTCAATAGTAATGGTGAAATCAAATTTTTAAGGATGATACGAGTCATCAATGTTATGAGCATCAACATTGCAAGTTATTTAAACAATGACTTGAACACAGAAAGAAATTTACGCGAACTAGATAAGGGCTGTAATAAAAGAAAAGATAGTGACATTCAAGGGCAGTTATAAGAATATGAAGCGAATAACAACTATAGATAAACGGAAATATTATTAAAGCTAAGTTTCTAAGTTCGTGGAGTACAACTGGTGCCAATCTGTGGCTTCTCCTTCGAAACAAAATTAAAGACAAAACGTCTGCCTTAGTACAAAATTCTACTAACACTTAGGACGAGCCCTTCAAATGGTGAACTATTGGTCGTTGTGTTCCCTTGCTTCCTTCTCTTTCAGCTTATCTGTTTTCTTCCTCTTTGTTAGTGCGACCTCGGCCTCCTCTTCCTCGTCCTCCACGGCAATCACGATGGACTGGGGCGGGGGGGCTTGATCTTTATTTTGGCCCTTCGGAGAGGTAGGCTGAGGATCTTGTTCTGAAGACAACGATGGAGGGGAACGAATGGGGCTAGGGTCCACATGAGGCATGGGGGGAGGAGGCTCCAGTTGCAATGCAGGAGGATAAAGTACGTTGTTCGGGTCACGGAGCCCCGAATCAGCAGAAACTCCCGCTGCGTCTAAGGCGTACCCCCAAACCTCCGAGCAAAAAATTCGGGCAACACCCCGAAGTTAGGCTGTAAGGCTTTCTGCAGCTTTGTTCATCCCAGTGTCATAAGTAGCTTGTTCTGCCTCGGCTTTCTCTTGTTCCATAGCCTCCAACTTTTTTTGCACTTGCTTGAGCTCAACAACCGTCAACGCGAGGCGTTTTTTAGGGTTCTTCTGCGCTTCTAAGGCTACAGCAGCTTGTCTCTCAAAGCCCTCGAAGGCAGATTCAGCATTTTTATGTGCTTTCTCTGCCTCGGAAAGCTTGCCCATAACATCCTTCAGCTTCTGCTCGGCCTCGGATTGAGCCTTAACAGCAACCTCGGTGTTATGTTCAACTTTTCGAGTCAAATCCAGATAGTGATCGACCCACTCTTCAGCCATAAAGGACACTTGGACGGCCTATAAAGAGCACGAGTTAGAAATGAATGGGTAAATGGCAATTGTATAACAAGGGAATGACTGAGTAAGGGAGAAAGGGTGTGATACCTTTGCTAAGTCTTGCTTCAGTGACAAAAAAACCTCCCTCTTCTGGAGAGATCGCAGCTCTGCCATATCCTCGGGAAGGCATAAAGCCTTCTCCAGACACTCGGCAACCAACCTTGAGCTCCCTTTCTACGGGTCTCTGAGGTTAGCGTCATCGAGGACAGGGCTACCTGAGCTCAGTGCGAAAGTGGGACGCCAGACAGAAGGTCTTTTTGGTTGATCAACCCCCATGTCCTTGGACGTCCTTGCGTGGGTTGATTTTTTGGAATGGTTTTGCCCGATCGGGCCTCCTTGGCGGGAGGTTCGGTCACTTCCCCTTCCTCGGGCTCGGTGGGGTGTTTGCTGCCTTGTCCCTTTTTCCTCTTCTTCTCAGCACCATCAGTATGTACTGATTGAGAGATTGCGGGTGTGATGGGCCGAGGAGGAACAGTGACCGCTTGGGTTGAACCCCCAGCATGGGATTGTAGTAGGGCGAGCAAGTCTAGTTCTTTTTCCTGATAGCCCATTGTGCCCGAAGATGACGGCACTGAAGTGCTGGGTGCGTCGGGTCTGTAGAAGACCTCGAAATCCTTGTCGTGTACCACGACCTGCCGAGGTGCAAGTGACTCCTCCCTAACTATCTCTTCGGTAGCAGCAGTAGATGCCCTAGGATGGATGAGTTGAGCTGTTAGGGATGCCGAGAGCTGGGCGTCTTGCACACCAGAGGGGGGAGGAGTGTCCAGCAAAAATCCCGGCACGGCGACGTCTATTTTTGCCAGACGAAGATCTCTGGACCTAATGAAGTTCTTCGGGCTTTGGAAGCACTCTGTGGATGGCTTGTAGCTGAGGATCACGTGAGCTGCTCTCAACTGTCCGTCCGTGTGAAGAAAAATCTCTGACCGGAGAAGGCGGTTCAAGTCCTCGAAGTTCACTAGGTGTTTGGCGGGTGCGGTGTGATACTAGTCTGTCATGAAAAGCAAGCTTGGTCAGTGAGAAAGCCAGTGGGAATATAAATAAAAAAAAAAAAAAAAGAAGAGAGGAAAAACCTAACGAGTTAATTTCTCCACTGTCGGGAGTACTACCTGGTTCCCCCTCTTTAGTGGGGCAGTGCAACCCGTCGTGCCAATTCCCGGACACAATGAGAAAGTCTTCATCTATGCCTTTGCTTGAATCGGGTAAACAGGAAATTAACCTAACTGAAGGGACCCTACATTTCATGTAAAATTTGGTTTTTTCCCCCTTTTGGCATCTATATATCCAATTGACATCGTGCAATGTCAAATTGGTTCCCATTTTTCGGTTTAAAGCATCTACACATCCTAAAATCCTAAGGACGTTACTAGAGCATTAATAGGGGGTCAATCTAAAGTTTAGTAGAAAATCTCGGGTTACTCTACCCATAGGAATTTCCATCCCACCCTCGATGAAAGCGATCATCGGGATTATTACCGACCTGGGGGGTCGGGATGATATTAACCACTCCCCCTCCTCACAATGTTTGATGTCAACATCATCGGGAATCCTATATTGGGCTTTAAATTTGGTTTTGGCCTCGTCAGTATCGACTAGCTTAGCATATCTACCCATCAAATCGTATGAGAAATAAAAATTAACAGCAATAAAATGAGCGACAAGGGCAAGCTAGTGAAAAAGCTAACACACCTCTTGAAAACTCTCAATTCGCTCCTCGGGAGTTCTTTTCTTCAGAATGTAAAAATGAACCTCAGTCAGCCTAAAGTCATGTATATATAGTGGTAAAAAAAGGAGGTGCGCGCGAATTTTCCCGCCCAGTAAAAGTAAATCAGCACCGTACATTTTCCATCACACCGTAGAACGTGGGCAGACATGGAGCCGCTTGACACCATAAATGGCGAATTGCGGATACCGAAGCGTCAGGAACGTGCTTTAGTATTCGAAAAGACACCCCCACGTGGGAAGTTGACGGGAACGACATAGTCGGTTTAGATGAATTAAAACTTATCCTTTGATCTGGAATCAATAGTACAAGTTTTAAGGGGCTATTGTGGGAACCTGAGGACCTGAGGAACATTAAACAATTGAAATAAAATCCCGCTTAGGTGGGGGGCCGAGGACCCGAGGAGCTGTAAACAGTCATCGTAGGCATCCGCAGATATCCATAAGCATTGAATGCTGAAGATAAGATCTCCTGACCGCAATAAATAAGGACGCGACAGCCTTACTCTCAGTATTAATGAGGAAGTGACCTGAACAGTGGAGAGGATCTCCAGATATTTTTACCATCATTATCCTCTGCAAAGAAGAGAACAGGTGGCGCCAAAGCAAAGAGGAAGAGAAACGAGATGGAGGGTGGTGATGATAAGAACAAAGGATATAAATAGGAGGAGAGATGAAAGAGAAGAGGGGATGAAGAAAAAAGAGAAAAGATATAGCCAAGAGAACAGTGGGAGAAGAGTTGGAATTGGAAGAAATAGTGGAGATAAGAGTCCTCGGGGCCAGTATGTTTCTCTGTTGTTTGTTTCCATCTCTACAAAACTTTATTGTTTTGGGCCAAGATTCATAATGGGCCTCTGCTATTGGTAATTTGGACCTAGGACTATTAGGAATTCTTGGACCTTACACCTTTTATTAGAATCTTGACATATTATTATTTTTTAAATAGTAGAATATATAATTTTATACACAAACATGATCATAATAAATGTCTAATGCTAAAATATATAGTTCCATATTTATTAATAACTATCATAATGAATAGATTTCATATTTAAATCAAAGAGAAGAAAAAAAACATATTATGTTAAATTTTCTCATACATTGAACAGGCTATATATATATAAGCAAAGACGTTTAACTTTTTATTAATCTCATAATATTTGTCACATAAGTTTTTGTGATCTCACATGCATTTCACACGCTATTCTTTTATGATATATATTTTAACTAATTTTAAATTCTATTCCATATTTAAACTTTCTATAGTTTTCAAAAAAAAAAAAAGACAACTTTCCATTAGAATCCTGTCACATCATTTAAAAAAAAAAAATAGTATAACAAATCGTTCTATATAAAAACACAATAATAATAATAAATTTCAATTAATAATTATCATGATTATCAAATTACATTTTTCGACAATGAAGAAAAGAGATAACAAAAAAAAAAATTCATCAACCTTATAACTTAAGTAATTGGCATCTCCTAATGTTTATAACAGAAACATCCATAATTTAGATTCCCTCTCTCCCAAACTATTAAATTACGAAGAAAAAAAAATAGAGAATTATATACTAAGTTACTAACTACTAAATGGGTTGTGCATTCTTTCCCCATCTCCTTTAAATATATTAGACAGGAAAATATTTTGGGATTCTCCTATCTCTATGAAGACCGCAAAATGTTGAACCAATAGAAATTTAACTCGATTAAAAACCTAAATCTTTTCTCCCAAAAAGAAATTGTAATTGTATCAAACTATCATTAAGGGTCAATTTTTCCTAACAACTTGAGGTTTTAATCTTTGTAAATCAATCTCTCACACAATATATTTTATTATTAACATGAGGTTGTAATAATGCCTTTGATTATTTTTATTTTATTTTTTACTCCTTAAAATTAATTTAGTTTACTCTTATTATATTGTATATAGTGTTTCTTTTCTTTGTAACAGCTAGATGTGTTAGTTCAAAATAGTCGGAAGTGTCAGTTGAACTATAATACTCTTGACAATGGGTAGGATAAATATAATTTTGTTGTGCATATTAAATGCATGAAATTGGGTCTCTCACTATGTAATTATGTAAAACTTAGCAAATAAACGTATCATATCTTATAACATATATAAAATTCATATATGTAGCATATAGCTTCTTGTTGCAACTAATTATAATTCTTTTTTTTTTTTTTTTGCCAAAAGCCTTGTAGCTAAATTGGCACCTCCCCATACACAAAGTACTTGGGAGTTTAGGGGGGAAATGGTTTATGATTAGCAGCATGTTGTAATTATTTTTTTTAAAAAAATCACAATTGTTCGGAGTCTTCTTAGTCTATATAATCAAACCTTAGTAAATGGAAAGTTGCCTTTAAACTCCCTCTTGTTGGGATTTTCTATTTATCTATAGAGAATTAACTTTTTAGCTCATAATTTTGTCTATATAAGGTTTATCTTTTGTAATTGGTACTAGCTTATCTCTATCTCCACTTTTCCTTTTTAAATTTTTGTTTATGAGAAAAGTGATGGGCAAAGCCCCTCCCTCCAAGGCTATCAAAATAGTGATCATAACTGTTCTAAGATCGTTTGGAATTCAAAATGCCAATTATAAATCTCACCTAATTAAAAATCCAATTTTCTGTAGGCTGCCCAATTAGCCCAGTTAGCTCCAACAAAAAGCAATAGCCCAATAGGCCCTTATAAGTTTGGAACTGTCAAAATTACCCCCTTTGTAAAAAAAAAAATAAATAAATAAATAAATAAAATAAAATAAAATAAATCTCTCTCTCTCTCTCTCTCTCTCTCTCTCTCTCCACTTTACTTTGCACTCAGCTAAGTTTTGTTGCTTGGTCTTCATATGAACCAAACTGATCTTTAATGGCTAAACTATCTCCCTCTCTCCCTCATATTCAACTCACTACGCTTTACTTGCACTCAACCAAGTTTTATTGCTTAGTCTTCATATGAACCAAACTGATCTTTAAGCTAAAATCTTTCTTATTGGAGGTCAGAAATATTATTCATTAGCCTTTTTACACATAAAGTAACGTACGATACACAAAAATTTTCTTTCTTTTTTTTTTTTTTTGAAAGTTTGCTAAGTTGACAAATTTTTATTAGAGTAACATCACTTCCATTTGAACCATCATTAACACAACTTTAATTATTGTGTACCAATCACAACATATATCAATAATTGTGAGAAAAAAAAAACATTTTGACAAATTTTGGGTCATTATTTTTTTCCCTTATTTGATAATTCAAAAGGATTACAATGGTGGAATATTATTTGAACCTTAAATGTCTTCAAAGCATCAAAATATGTCCACTAGTTTTTTTTTTTTTTTTTTTTCTACGAATATATATGCCAACTAGTTGAGCTACAAGGCTCATGAACTTATTATTATTACAAATTTATTGTTATACATAACATCCTATCATATTATATAATATTATACGATGTTATGGCCTTTTACATCGGATCCTCTATATTCTATGCACCCCATGCACTTGAAGCTGTGACAAGAGTAAGAATTACAAGTTAGAGGTAAGAACATCCTGTCATCTACTTACTATATAACAAACTCTAGATATTTTCTTCTTCTTCTTCTTCTTCTTTTTTTCCTTTTTTTGCTGAGAATAAACTCTAGATCCTAGAATATATTTTCTTTGTGGCTAATGATTACCTTCTCCTGTCGTCAAATAACTTTCACTTATTAAAGACTTCAATAAACTATATAATTCCTCTATAGTTTGATGCTTTTAAATTAAATCCTAATTTTTTTAAATAAAAATCATTAAAATCCTAAACTTTTTAAATTGTTTCAATTTGCACCCTCCAGAAATTATTATTAACGCACTAGAAGTAATAGAACATATAAGTTGTGAGTTGTGGCTAAAATCTACTTAAACCAAAAAAATTATAAGACTTTTTTACACTATTGGAGAGTTGTGAAATTATGTAAAAAAAACAATCGTTTAGTTATTATCTGTAAAATATTCAAAATTAAGTTACATGTATTACGTTCAAATTAGATCATAAAATACTTAAGAAAAAAAACGCGTTTAAAATAATAAACGTTACATCAAGCAAATTATGGTAATAGATAGTAATAATTTTCCCACTGTATGTACCTCTAGTAATTGATAATAAATGTCATCCGGAAAAGTATGATTTTAGAGGCTAAACGCTGCATTTAAAAATTTTCACCAAAACACTCAATTTCGATTTTTTGGGTTGGCTAATGTGTTCTTTGGGTCCAAAAAGTTGAACCAAATGGACACTATATTGTACAACACACAAGTTTTGCCATATAGCACCGTAAGTACATTAAATTTATTAACATAATTTGTTGTAGTGAAATTGTTTTGCCAACATTTCAAGAAGTTTAGAAAACTACATCAATTAACAAAAAATTCTATACAAATTTAGAACAATTTTTATTATTTATTATAATCAGATAATTTTTTTAACCAAAAAAAAAAAAAAAAAACAACGTTGACATGTCTTATAATCAACTAAAGGAAAGAATCCCTTCAAAAGAAAAGTCTCAACTTATAGTTGTCTGCATGTTGACATGTCAATGCGCAGACAACTATAAGTTGAGAACTGTGAATTATTGTGGGGTTTGAGGTCTTGGTTGAAATGAATCTTGATTGAATAATGAGTTTGAAATTGAAAATGGGTTTTTGGGTTGGTTTGGTTTGGTTGAGAAAAATGATGCTTTTGCTTTAATTTTCTTTTTCTTGCATTGATATAAGATATTAGTACTGTTGGTGACTGACTATGTCACAATATTTTGCAAGATTGATCTTAAGTTAAATGGAAATGAAGGCCATTGAAAGTGTGCAATTTTCAGATTTGCTTATTTGGTTTATTAATATATTACTGTTTCTTTGGGGAAAATGTGCTAGTGGTCTACGTAGATATGTGCAGTGCTCAACCTTTTCAATTTTTAGTGTTTTGGTCATTGGGGGATTTTGTTTACTTTATGAATTGGGGTAGCCTGTTGGTGTGTATATGATGGTGTCACCGGCTGTGAATTTTTGGTGTGGGCATTCTTGTCTTTGTAGGTTATGCCAACTTTTTTCTCATTCCTTTTGTTCAACCTCAATCTGAATTTCAATTACGTAAGTTTAGGTTTTATGTTCAATCCAAATTTCATATTGAAATGAAAGTAATTGTCTCTTCTATGCATAATTCATGCTTGTGACATTCTTTAAATATTGTACGAATTGAAGCAAATATAAATTATTGAACAAACTCATACTAACCTGTTTGAGCAAGGATCGAATTTAGGTCTGCACCAACGTGCCATGCAAAGTAACCAAGCAATCCCTTTCCCTTAGCATATGTTACCTTGGTAGACGTACTATTCGTATCATCATAACCAATCCATGTCGTCCCAGAATAACAATAGTTTGTAACAATGGAGGAATTGTACACTGCTGTGAAATTTTTGAGACCCTTGATTTGGCTATATGTTATGGACCCGTCAGAGGATATAGCGGTAGCTGTCCCATTAGCAGGTGCAAATATTCCATGGTTATTAGCATTTACTAAACTCCATGCGTAGCCATAAAATGGAATTCCATATACCACTTTTTTGGCTGGCACAGCCTGAATCCAAGCTTTGATCCCAGTATCTCCGCTAATTTGGCTTGTTGTAATATTGTACAACCCAGCAGGAGGTGCAGTTAAATTTGGTGCCCAACTGGGTCCATAAAAATCATAGGCCATAATATTGATCCAGTCCAAGCTGTTTGAAATAGCTTGAAAAGGATAATTCAAGCCTCCATAGTAGCTTGAAGTGTAAAACACAGCTGCAGATAGAAGCAACGCTGTCTTGTTAGAGGTCTTAGACTCGTTGGCCACTGCAGCTCGCCACTCGTTGAGGAGATAGCCAAAGTTGGTCATTTCAGTGGCTGAAGATGGGTACTCCCAGTCAAGGTCAAGGCCATAAAAGTTGTAAGACCTGGCTAGCTTTATAGAGGAATCTATGAATGATTTACGGGTACTGTTTTGGCTAGCCATTGATGCAAAAGTTGAGGCATTAGCATTTCCTCCACCGATGGATAAGAGGGTTTTAACTGAAGGGTTTTTCTGTTGTACAGTGGTGGTGAAGTTTGCAAACTGAGCTGAGTGTGAGGAAGAAACGGTGACTTGATATGTGGTTGAGTTGAGATCGGCAAAGGCACAAAATAGATGGGTGAAGAGTGTGGAATTAATGCTGGAAGCCAGGTATCCACTTTCGGGAAACCAGTATGCGGCTTTCACCACAGTTGTCGTTTGTGCTGAAGAGAAGTGGAATTGGTGAACGAAAAGGAGAGTGAAAAATGCATATGGAAGGGTTTTGGAAGCCATTGAAGGAAAGTATAGGTAGTGTACGTTACAAGCTAGCTAGGAGATATTGCTTTGAGCTTTGAAATAAGATTGGCATGTATTTATAGCCTCTTTCTTTGCCTTTTCTTTTTATCTCTTATTAGTTTGTTTTAATTCTGAGTATTTGATTGATTGGTTCTTGGATCATTATATGCAAATTGCGTACAAGATAGTGTGTTTGAACTTTGAATATTCCTCATGAATTGTTTAAATGAAGACATCTGACTTCTTAGAGAGATTATTGCAGCTAGTTGATGATGCCGTGTCGGCGTGATCTAAGTATATGATCTATATAATTCAGTTTTTGACTAACTATAATTATATGTTTAAATTTATATTGTACTATCTATCAATGTAAGATTCTAATTAAGATTTACATGGTAGACTCTGAATGAACTTTTTCTATTTAAAAAAAAAAAAAAAATTTGTCGATAATATAATTGTATATAACATTGTCCACATTTGTAAAAAGATAGACCAAGAGTTTCAATTTTGTTTTCTTCATCTTATCTTTCATTGATCTGAACCCAAAAATTGAAATTAGAATACATCACATATATTCTATAGTCCATTCCACCTATGAAATTTCAAGACATCAAATTTCATCTGATTCACAAACTATATAATCTCAAGAAACTTTTAACTCAATCAAGTCCATATAATTTTGAAATCAATCTACTTCATAAAAAAAATAAGTCAATAACAGCAACGATATTTTCAGTTTTGTACCACTTGGTTGTGACCACGCTAGTGTGTGGAGCTCCAAAATTGGCTGATCAAAGTAAACACATGCACAGAGAGTAGACTTTGAAGAAAGGGATTCTATAAAGCCAATGCCTACCCAACAAGTGCAATATGGTCCCAACCAGAGCCGGCTGAATGCTAGAGCAAAAAATACATTTGTCTAAGGCCCCAAGCAAAAAAAAGGGCCCCAAATTTTAATCAATAGGGTTATTTATAATCCATAAATAAAATAATATTTTTTTATCAGATGAAAAACAAATAAAACAGAGAAAAAAATGCAACGTTCACAATATTTTTCATAATATTTTTACAACTAATGTTAAGTAATAGGTTGTTATTGATGGGAAAAAAATAAAAACAGTGATATTTTCAAATAGAAAACAAAAAGCAACTTAAAACCTAAAATCTAGAATTTGTTATAAAAAATATTGTGAATATTACACTTCTAAAAAAAAAAAAAGAATAATAATAATAAGAGTTGAGTTAACAAATTTTTACTAGTTTTCATCTAAGTCTACCACTTACACAGCTTTTTTACTTACCACTATCAATCTGCCACATCAACAAGTATGAAAATTTTATCAAACTTTTTCTGTTTATAAAATTTCTAAAAAAAATTCTTTGTAGTTCATATTAATTAGTAGTAATTTTTTATTTAATACAAGATAATCAATTTTCGCCTTAGGCCCCAAAATGCATCAAGCCGCCCCTGGTCCCAACCAGCCTTCCTACAAAGTGGATGCCGTAACTTTAAGGTTCCGGCTTCTGTCCAGTGGCCAGTGCCACTGGACACGTTGGATGCATTACACATGTCCAATCTTGGACACGTGTCGCCAATCCAACGAGTCCAGTGGCTACTAGCTTCTGGACAGAAGCTGAACCCTAACTTTAATGTGACAGTACTATATCGATCTGAATTTCTGATATTTGCTATTTGTAGAGGCTATAAAAGAACCCTACTGCGTGCCTTGTCTGCTATCAAGGTCAAGGCTCCAATTGAATACACCTTTGAGTGCAGAACAGAAGCCAAGGCTTTTCTCATACCTTAGGTGTAGAAGCCATTCAAGCCAATAAAATAGATGGGGAAATATCATCTCACAGATTATAAGTCAGTCATGAGCTGCCTAACTGGTCCATTTTGTTTATAGCACAGGACATCGAGACTTTATTGAGTAAATGATAAACATTGTTCCACACACCTTAATTCATACACTTTTATACACAATTGAAAAAGATATTAAAGCACCTTAATTCATACACTTTTATACACAATTGAAAAAAATATTGGTGTGTAAAAGCGTATGCCTTAAAGTGTGTGTAATAAACACACACTTTAATGAGTAACTAGCGTGGGTTGCTCGTGCAAGACACGTGTTAACCCATTTGTGAGAAAATTAATATAGACTTTTTTTGTTGAAGAAGTATGAAATCATGTACTTAAATTTAAAATAGCTATTTGAATATCTATGTACTATAACAATTTCTTAGAATTTATTTACTAAATGTTATATCTACTCACTAAAAAATGCTACAAAGAATTATAATGAATGTCATCATCTTTCTACAATATTTAAATTTTCGCAATGAATGATAATATTTGCTACAATTTTTTTGAAGATCTTCATTAAATTAAATATTTGCAATCATCTATAATGAAAATTTTGTTATTTCATATTTCATTCTTTATTATTTTATTTTATGAGTCTAACTACGATGTTTAGCTTACTTATTCTTAATGAATACCCTTTTAAGCAGGAAAATAAATTTAAAAAAAAAAAAGAACAAAATAACAAAAGACATATGTCATCAAAGTTTCTATTAGATAAAATTATAAGTGTAGAAGATTTAAACCTAATAAATTAGTGTTCTCTAGGTAAAAAATAGAACATCATATATTATCATTCTAAATTTCCAAGCATGACTACCAGTCTACCATATAAAATTCAAAATACACAGAAATTTTTTGGGACATTAAAATTTAGTAGAAGTATATTAGACAATTCACAATGGAATATTTTAGGAATTATAAAATTTTGTTAGGGTTTAACTAAAAGAGAAATAATAGGGGTATATGCTCATTTACAAAAATATAAATGATGAAATTATTCAACTTTAGTTTAGGGGGGAATGCAACTACCTCGAACATAAAGGAGAAAAGTGTTACTTTGTCAATTTGTGTGTGTGTTTTTATTTTTATTTAACAAAAAAAAAAAAAAAAAAAAAACTTGAAACAATGTGTAAAAAAAAATCAACCTAAAAAAATTATGCATTAAACAATGAATTTTAGTTCAACAAATTGAATAAATCAAAAAAGAAGTCTAGAAACACAACAAAACTCACGATATTTGTACCTTCATTTTTAGCTATGGTGGGTCCTAATCTGATATATTACTATTTTATTTTAAAGTAATGTTACGTCCACAATATTTTCATAATAAATCTTAGGTGGTAAATTGCTACTAGTTTTAAATTAGGCTAACCACTTCTAACGGTGCATTTAAAAATAAAATAAAAAGCCAACTGAAGAAAATTGTGCCTAAAACAATGAGTTTTGGCATTGTAGGGACGTAATTCATGCCTAGGCTCAGCAAAAAGGAGAGTAGAGGCCCAAAGAGCCCAATACAATAAATTTATAGAGTGTGAGTCAGAAATCTTGATTCTAATGAGTTTAAATGGTAATAGCAATAGCCCAAGATCACGAAACAATAAAGGTGAACAAGTTTATAAGATGAAGCTTATCCACGGACTCAAGCCGAAAACCAAATGCTTATATTTCTCCTTACTTAAATATTAATAAAATTCAAGTTACAATGTTTTTCTCTCTCCTTTCCATCCTCTCTTCTCTGGGGCCTCCTTCCTTTTTATACTTCATCCCCCCTTCATCCTTGCTCCACACGTATAGCTCCAGACTCCTAACATGGATACTTGTCCCATCAGCACTTTCCTGAAGTCTTTAGGTAACAGTTGTAAGACTGAGAATCCCTGTTTAGATATCACTTCCTCATTAATGAGGCCAGAGATTTAGGTACAAAGCATTCAATGCGGTGGTAATAGTTTTCTATGAGATATTTCCCAACCACCCTTGCTCTCTGTGCCCTTATGAAATATATCTTCATCCTTACAACCTTCTAAAATATTATTCTAGTCAACACGTTGTACCACCTAATCCTCACTGCATTTAGCCGAGGATGTACCCATTCTTGGATTATTTACATTCACTTCGTCCACCATATTTGCTCTTGGGTCTACAAGTTGAGTATCATTATTACTATCAATCCGTCATCGGCTAAGTAAGCGTCCTCGAACAAAACCTACGGCCCAAAAACGTATCTTAGGCCTTTTATCTCCACGGGCTTATTAAATTTGACTAAATAAAAAAAAAAAAGTCTAGGAACACAACAAAATGTCACACAAAAAAGAAGTTTAGGAATATAACAAAACTTCACAACATTTTTGTAAAATTTTTATTTCTAGCTGTGGTAGGTCCTAGTTTGATATTTTATTATTTAATTTTTACATCCATTGCATTTTCACAACAAATTTTAGGTAAAAAATTATTACAAGTTTTAAAATTATGCATTAAAAAAAAAAAAACAAAAGACAATATAAGAAAATTGTGCATGACACGTACAGTGAATTTTGGCTCACCCAATTTGACTATATATACTAAAAAAGAAGTCTAAGAATACAACAAAATATTAAAACATTTTCACAATACTTTTATTTTTAGGATATGAATAGATATATTTTTATTTTATTTGAGAGAAATACTACATCCATAACATTTTTAGAAAAAATTATAAATGACATGTTGTTATTGGTTTTAAATTGAACCCACTACTAATATCACTTTTTTATCCTTCAAAAATACCTTATCAGATAAACTTTGTTATAAAATTATTGTGAAAATGTTGTGGACATAACATTTCTTTTTGTTTTATTTTATTTTGATCTATAAAGAACTGAGATCTCACGATTGTGAAAATATTGTGGCAAGAAGAAGATGTTATAACATTTTCATAATACATTTATTTTTAGTTGTAATGATCTCAGTCTCTTATTTTATTATTTTATTTTGACGTTTAAAAAATTGACACCTCAATAATTATGAAAATATTGTAAAAATTTGTTGCGTCAGTGTAATTGTGTATGCACATATAATATTTAAAAGCACAAGCAAAACCAGAGTATTGTGAAAAAAAAAAAGGGCCAATGAATGTGCAAATTGTCAATAATTTTAAAAATATTGTAAGAATTTGTTAAGTCAGTGTATCTGTACATACACATATAAATATTTAAAAGAAAAGACAAAAACAACATAACCAAAACTGGCTTACTGTGATTTGTGGGTTGGGGGGGGGGGGAAGCCTAATGATCTATGTTGCAAAAAATATTGTGGATGTATCACTTCTTTTTTCATAATACCTTTAGTTTTAGTTGTGGATGATTCTAGTATGACATTTTATTTTAACCTATAAGGAATTAACATATCAACAATTGCAAAAATATTGTGACAATTTATTGTGTTAACTAACAGCTTTATATATAAAATAAAAATAAAAAATAAAAAAAGAGTGGACAGGATGATATTACCCCAAAAATAAAGCAGAAAAAAAGTAGAGAAAAAAGAAAAGAAAAGAAAGCGAAGCAGTGGGGGGGAGGGGGGGAACAAAAGCAGCAACAGTGTAGAGGTTGAAACCAAGGCACTGTAGCTACAGTGCCCATTGAACAAACCAGATTGGCACAATAGCAACTGTTCAAAACTTGAAAAAAAAAAAAAAAAAAAAGGACTCAATAAACCAGATGTGTACTGTATGGGCATTGGTGCTTTTTATATAGCTAACAGATAAGAGGTAAATTCAAAACGTAGCCCAACTAATTAATAGGCTTCCATTTGTAAGCTTTTGTGGCTGATTCCATGTCCAACCTCCCTTTGTTGGGTTCTTAGTGATGTACACATAGATTGTCTTGTTCTTTTTTTCTTTTCTTTTTTTAAAAATAAAGTTTAGTTACAAAATTGATTGTAACTGATGATGCCGAACTTCACCAGTGAGCTGCACGGTCTTATATGGCGAGCGACAAGAACCTGCAGGACAACAAGAGAGGACCTGGAAGAGGGACCGGTGTGGTGCCGGCCTAAAACCCTCCGAAGGTCAAGTTAGGAACCTCGTTAATAACTCAAAAGCGCTAGAGTTCAAAATGATCCTGCGTACCTTGGTTTGTGAGGGTTCTGGAGTATTTATAGTTGCATAGACCTAGTTACCCTTTTGGAACGTAGGGGTACCCTATCCTCAGGGCCTAGGCGTGTGGATCAAGTAAAGGGCACAGTAATCCAAATGAGCCGCCCCAGGTTTGCATAAAAGGCTTTGGAGCCCAACACATGATGACAAGCCCCATCACATATTTTTCTCTTCAGCTGCCCCCCATTCCAAGAATCCGTCACCCCACGTGACGGGTCCATGGAATACATAGCTTCGATCATCTTAACCCGTCGCTATGACTGACGGATCAACGGGATACGTCGATCTGTCCTCGCACATCCGTCATGATCTCACCGCGGATGAACTGCTAGGTTGGAATGGGCATAAATGCTCGAGGACACGTGGTGGACCTCAATTGACAGCTAACTAGAATCGAGGCGTCTCTTCGTTAGTCGCGCCGCTGCCCCTATATATTCATCTCTTGCTCCAGTCATTTTCGCATTTTGGAGAAATTTTTGCTGGTCAAAGCACACCCTTCGTCTTTCAAAGCACACCCGTCATCTTTGCGAGCATCGTCACGTAGGTCAACCGTTCAGTCCTCACTTCAACTTTCTACCGTCGCCTATCTTACTCGTAAGTCTACTCCTTACTCCTCGCACCCCCCCCTTTTTCTTTTCGAACTTTAGTCTGTCGTCAGTGTAGATAAAGAGTCTTAGGTTTCCCTCCCCGTCCTTTGTAGGTGTCCGATGTCTAGCGAAGCTTCCAGCGGTCAATATTTTGTCCGTGAAGGAGCGGGCTATGAGGAGGTGGGCCCGTCAGGTCAGGGAGACCAGGGCACCTCCGTCGAGGATAGAGAACCGTCATCCAGCTCTCCTTCCTTCACGGAAGAAGAAGGGCAAGGAGAAGACGGGTCGGAATATGACTCGAGTGAGGGAGTAGAAGTTGTAGACCTTTCCGTTCGATCCGTGATTGGTAAGGACGGTCTAAGGGAGTTCGTCCTGCTTCCCGAATGGACGATGAATTACTTCACGTCCTCTGTCAGTCTGCAACACTTCAATTCCCTGAGGGAAAAATACCAGATCCCGGACACGATTCCCATCCGTCTACCCCTTAAGAACGAAAGGTGCTATCACGAGGGGCTAGAGGATGTCGGCGTGTACGAGCAAATGCTCAAGGACGGCCTTCGCTTCCCTCTAAGCGCCCTACACCGTCAACTTCTCCAATATCTGGGCGTGTCCGTCACCCAGATCTCCCCGAACGCCTGGAGGGTGTTCCTTAGTGTAGAAGTCTTGTACGGAGTCATGTCCAATGGTACAAGGCGGTTAACAATGGAGGAGTTCTTCAACTGTTACTGTCCGGACGAAATTGCTAAGTCAAAGGGAATGTACAGCTTCGTGGCAAGAAGCCCGTTGCTTAGATTAGTGTCCGAGACCCCAGACTCCAACCGGAACTGGAAGAGTAGGTACTTTTTCCTACAAGGGGACGAATGGATGGGTCGTCGTGACGACCCAGACTTCACACCCGTCGATAGGACATGGGGCATAGTGTCTCCGTCTGGTATGCGTCTCTTTCTGTGTCCGTCTTATGCTTATTGTGTTGGTTGTTCTACTCTGACCGTCCATCTTTGCAGCTCGCCGCCGTCCAGACATTAGCATCGAGCAGTTCGGCTTTCTCGAGTCCATTTTCCAAAAAAACTCAACTGTCAGAGAGGACTTGGGCCAAGCTCGTCATGTTGAACACCATCAATTGGTATTGTGACGGCCCCGAACCCTCATCTGCGGCCATCAAATACGACGAGGGAATACGCAAGCGTAAGTCCGTCTTCTTTTGCATGTGTGATTTTTATGTCCGTCGTATGTACTCACCGTTCGCCTGTTGCAGAAATGGACGACGCCAAGAGACGAGCCCTCATCAAGCAGCAAGCTGCCAACAAGAAGAAGAATGGGGGTGACCTCCCCCCTAAGACCCTCACTCCGTCTGCGAGAAAGGGGCCCGAGAAGACGGACCGCCCGGCAAAGAGGCAGAGGCTGGCGACGGTCGGTCTGCCGGCCACCCATGATTCCACCAAGGCTCCGTCGAGGCTAGGTGTCGGCAAGGGCAAGGGTCTCATGACCAACCCCAACCCCACTCCAGAGAAGACTGCTCCCGTCCTGCTCAGGGAGGACTCGCAGTATGCCCTCTCTCAAGTCACTTCCATCATTAAAGAGGAGGACTACGAGGACCTCGCCAACCATACGACGGAGGCAATGGGGGAGACGGCTCTGTTTAGCCTGACCCAGGTAACATGCTCGTCCACTTACTTATTTTGACGGGTCATGTGCTTCTATGCTAACATCCGTTTGTTTGATGCAGACGGTGCTAATGGCAAAGGGGCTAATGGACCGTTGCCTGGCTCGTAAGAAATCCTTGGAGCGTGCACGTGCCAAGGCTAGGGCGACGGGGGAGGAGCTGGATGAGCTAAAACTCTGGAGGCTCCGTTAGGAGCAGAAGCTGAAAACGTCCGAGGAGGCTCATGAGGCACTGGAGAAAGAGGTGGAGGCCTTGAGGGAGGCGTTGAAGGCTAAGGACGACAGCATCCGTCGAGCCAAGGCTGAGGCCGTCCAGGAGTACCGAGATTCCGAAGCATTGCTGACGGAACTTGGTACTTCCTTTACTGACGGATTCGACGACTGTCTCCGTCAAGTGAAAGCATCGTATCCCGACCTGAGCATCGGGCACATCAGTATTGATGCTGGAGGCCAAACCCCCGCTCACGCCGTCGAGTCTGGGGAAACCGCCGATCTTTTTTGGTGAGGTGCCCGATGAAGACGGAGCTCCTCAAAACAACCGTGATGATGCCCGTCCTCTCGAGCCCGACGGTGCCGGTGTGCCAGCTGATGCCCCCCAAGTTGAATGAGTTTTGTTTTTGTTGTATTTGGAAAAAAGGTTGTAGTTTTAAGAACACTTGGTTATGTAAATTTAAAACCATCATGTGTATTGTTATAAACAATTTATTTGAGGTCAATATTTATTCGTCGCATGTTTTTCATGAATGCTTTAAGTGCTTTTTACCGTTTTGCGTATGTTTTTAAATAACCATCCGTCCACCTCATGTGCTGCAAGTATGATCCGTCCATTTCTTGAATGGTCCGTCCACTTTTTGGACAAGGTTATTTCCATTATATAAACGGCCCGTCCACTTTGTGGACTTCGTTGATTATTTACACTTCTTAAATGGCCTGTCCACTTTGTGGACTTAGTGGTTTAGACCCATATATTAAACGGTCCGTCCACTTCGTGGACTTGTACTTTATATCCATTCCTAAAATGGTCCGTCCACTTTGTCCGCTTAGTGGATTATCCCCACCTTTTAGATGGTCCGTCCACTTCGTTGACTTTGTTGATTATTCCATCTTTTAGACGGTCCGTCCACTTTGTGGACTTAGGTTATTTCCATCTTTTAGATGGTCCGTCCACTTTGTGGACTTAGGTTATTTCCATCTTTTAGATGGTCCGTCCACTTTGCGGACTTAGGTTATGTCCATTTCTCAAATGGTTCGTCCACTTTGTGGACTTAGTTGTTTAGACCTGTTCATTAAACGGTCCGTCCACTTTGTGGACTTTGTAGGTTATACCCATTCCTTAATTGGTTCGTCCACTTTGTGGACTTAGTTGTTTAGACCCGTTCATTAAACGGTCCGTCCACTTTGTGGACTTTGTAGGTTATACCCATTCCTTAATTGGTTCGTCCACTTTGTGGACTTAGTTGTTTAGACCCGTTCATTAAACGGTCCGTCCACTTTGTGGACTTCGTAGATTATTTCCATCTTTTTGGATGGTCCATCCACTTTGTGGACTTGGTAGATCACGCGTTGTGGATTTAAATGTCGTGCAAGTGTTAAGACGTTCCAAAACTCCTACTATTGCGACGGGTACGTAGAGCTTTGATCAAAAACATGAAGAGTAGCCTTTAGGCGATAAGGGAGTAGTACTATAAGGAACAAAAACTACAATTTTGACAAAAGATACAAGGTTGGTTATTGTTCTCTTCTACTGATAATACTTCTTTAGGTGCTCTGCATTCTAGGGGTGATTTAGCTTCTTCCTGTTTAGGGTCTCTAGGTAGTACGTTCCCTTCCTGTGCCACGCTGTGACCCTGTATGGTCCTTCCCAATTTGGTCCAAGCTTCCCTTGGGTGGGATCCTTCGTAGCGCCGAGCACTTTCTTTAGGACCAGATCTCCTACCTGGAAGCTTCTGTGACGAACTCTAGAATTGTAGTGCTTCGCCATTAGATCCTGGTATCGGGCTATTCTTTGTTCTGCAGCCGTTCTTACTTCGTCCACTAGATCAAGCTGTAGTCGCATGGCTTCGTCGTTTTTGCGCTCGTCGTGGTTTCCAGCTCTGTAGCTTGTGAGACCTACTTCAGCTGGTATAACAGCCTCAACACCATATGCCAAACGGAACGGCGTCTCTCCAGTCGGTGTTCTTACCGTTGTTCTGTACGCCCACAAGACACTCGGTAGCTCGTCCGACCATATACCCTTCGCCCCCTCAAGTCGAGTTTTGATGATTTTGAGCAAGGATCGGTTTGTAACTTCAACCTGTCCGTTGGCTTGGGGGTGTGCGGGTGACGAGTAGTGGTTCTTTATTTCCAGTTAGGAACAGAAATCCCTGAACGCCTCGTTGTCGAATTGCTTGCCATTATCCGACACCAGGACTCGTGGTATGCCGTATCTGCAAATGATATTTCTCCATACAAAGCTCCGAACGTTTTTCTCGGTGATGGTTGCCAAGGCCTTAGCCTCAACCCACTTAGTGAAGTAGTCGATGCCGACCACTAGGAACTTTAGCTGCTTGGCCGCTATTGGGAAGGGGCCCATGATGTCGAGTCCCCATTGTGCAAACGGCCACGGGGCTGTTATAGGCGTAAGCTCCTCTGTAGGTTGCCTGATGAGGTTGCTGAAGCGTTGGCACTTATCACAAGATCTGACATACGTGTTGGCATCCTTCTGCATCGTTGGCCAGTAGTATCCCGCCCTAAGAAGCTTATGCACTAAGGACCTTGATCCCGAGTGGTTTCCGCAGATTCCCTCGTGGACTTCCCTCATGACATAGTCCGCCTCTTCGGGGGCGAGGCATCTCAGATAGGGTCGAGAGAAACCCCTTTTGTACAGCACACCTTTCATCATAACGAACCGGGATGCCTTGACTCTTAATTTCCTCGCATCTTCCTTGCCGTCTGGTAGTAGGCCGTCCTTCAAGTATGCAGCTATCGGAGTGATCCAACATTGCTCATCGTTTACCACTTGCAGATTCGTACCGTCGACTATCGGTGACGTTTGGGCGAAGGATAGTACTTGGTCGAGGACAATCATTGGCTCGGCGGAAGCTGCCTTGGCGAGCTGGTCAGCTTCTTGGTTTTCTTCTCTTGGCACTTGAATTAACCTGACCTGTAGGTTGCTCATCCGACTCCTCACCTCAGTGAGGTACTTCTTCATTCTCTCACTCCTGCACTCGTAATTGCCATTAATCTGGCTCGTGACGACTTGGGAGTCGAAGTAGACATCCACTCTCTTCGCTCCAACTGCAGCGGCGATGTCTAACCTTGCTATTACGGCTTCGTATTCTGCTTTATTGTTCGTGGCGGAAAAGCACAAGCGGATCATGCACTTGATCTGATCCCCTTCTGGCGTGTGGATCACCACACTGACTCCTCCGGCGTACTTGTTGGAGGATCCGTCTGTTTGAACCCTCCACACGGGGAGCTCACTCGCCCCCTGCTCCATTGTGTCGATGAATTCTGCAATAAAGTTTGCCAAGATTTGTCCCTTCACCGCGTTTCGAGGTTGATACCGAATATCGTACTCACTTAGCTCAATCGTCCAAAGTGCCATTCGTCCTGCGGCTTCCGGGCTACTCATGGCTCTTCTTAGGGGCTGGTCGGTCAGCACGTTTATTACGTGTGCTTGGAAGTACGGTTTTAGCTTTCGAGCCGCGGTCACCAGTGCGAGGGCCAATTTTTCCATCGGGGGGTATCTCTCTTCTGCCCCTCTGAGCGCTTTGCTTGTAAAGTAGACGGGCTGTTGAATCTTGTCTTCTTCTCGAATAAGGGCTGCACTGACAGCCGCCGGAGAGACGGCAATGTATAATAACAGTTCTTCACCCTGCTTGGATGGGCTAAGTGGTGGAGGGGAGGAGAGGTACGTTTTCAGGTCTTCGAAAGCTTTCTGGCAGTCGTCCGTCCATTCAAACGATTTCTTCAGCGTGCGAAAAAATGGTAGGCACTTGTACGTTGCCCTTGAAACAAACCTGTTTAAGGCCTCTATCTTGCCGTTTAAGCTTTGGACCTCCTTCAGCGTCTTCGGAGGGGCCAAGTCCACAATTGCCTTCACCTTTTCTGGGTTGACCTCGATGCCCCGTTGAGATACCACAAAACCCAAGAACTTCCCGGCCGTCACCCCGAAAGCACATTTGAGGGGGTTCAGCTTCATGTTGTAGGACCGAAGGGTGTTAAAAGTTTCTTGCAGGTCGCTCAGGTGGTTACATTCGCGAGTGCTCTTTACCAGCATGTCGTCCACGTAGACTTGCACATTCCTTCCAATCTGATGTGCGAACATCTTGTTCACTAATTTCTGGTACGTGGCCCCGGCGTTCTTGAGTCCAAAGGGCATCACTTTGTAGAAAAAGAGCCCTTGGCTGGTGACGAACGACGTTTTCTCTTGGTCGTTTTCGTCCAGCTTGATCTGATTGTAGCCAGAGAAGGCATCCATGAAACTTAATAGTTCATGTTAGGACATATGTAGTTCAAGTCTGTGAACATATGTCACTATTTTATGTAATTGGCTTATCCTTAAACAAAACACACTTTACTTGTAATTGGGTAGATTTAGGATGAGTTTAACACTTCAGTTCAAGGTTAAGTGTTGAAGCCGTCAAAGTCTGTCCAAGAAACAAGCTGGGAAGTGCAAGATTTTAAAGCTCGACACATACCTCGACAGATACATCTATCGAGCTTTAAAGAAGCTGTTTTGCCCGAGCCTCGACAACTATCTCGACACCTCTCGACACCTATCTCGACACCTCTCGACACCTCTATCTGTCAAGAATTAAAGAAAACAGATTTCCAGGTCTGTTTCAAGTCTAATCCGTGAGTGTGTCTTTGGGACTTCTTTTCTCCTAACCCTAGACATATAAAAGGATTATTTTAAGGGCCGTCAAATTAGAGATCACAAGAAAACAAGTTGCACATTCTTTGAGAACTCGTTGTTCATGCAATTTGT
The DNA here is from genome assembly GCA_032878915.1 of Castanopsis chinensis. Classification (NCBI taxonomy): domain Eukaryota; kingdom Viridiplantae; phylum Streptophyta; class Magnoliopsida; order Fagales; family Fagaceae; genus Castanopsis; species Castanopsis chinensis. Next base: position 15,454,890 of record JAVQMG010000121.1, read on the forward strand.
GATCTGACAGACAAAGTTCGTGCCCTAGTTCATCCTTGATGATTTGAAGAACTTTGCAGCCAACTCTCTCTCTCTCCATAGTTGGTAATTGAAGTCGCGTACTGGGATCCACGCATCTGGTTAGTCACGTACTTGGGAACCGTGCATTAAAAGGAGAAACTATCACTACAGAACAAGTCCAATTGAGTATTGGGGTAAGAGTTCAACTGTAGGTTGGTGAGGTACTTGGGATTCCTTACTTGTAACTGCTTGTTGTGATAATAGTGGAGTTTCGGGAGTGGTGACCTTAAATCACCCAGTGGGGTTTTTGCCGTAAGGTTTTCCCCATTCGTGAACAAATCACCGTGTTATTTACTTTCCGCTGCTTAACTTAGTTTCGGTGATTTGTTTGTGCTGCCACATGATATTGCATGATTAATTTGATTAATTAAAAACTAGGCTAATTAATTAATCTAAATTATCACAAGGGGTCAACGTGTTTGTGGCCTGTCAGTTCATGTCTTGCAGTCGAATCCACTAGCGTGTTAATACGCGGCAGAGGATAACTATCCTTCGGGCAGGCCTTGTTTAGATCCGTGAAATCAACGCACATCCGCCACTGCCCATTCACCTTCTTGACCATGACCACATTTGCAAGCTAGTCTGGGTAGTGTACCTCTTGTATAAAACCTGCTTCCTTCAACTTTCGGACTTCTTCGGCGATAGCCTGGTCTCTTTCTGGAGCAAATACTCGTTTCTTCTGTCGGATTTGAGGGAATGATGGCGATACGCTCAGCTTGTGTACTATGACCTTCGGATCGATCCCCGGCATGTCCTCATGACTCTAGGCAAATACGTCCCGATTCTCCTTCAAGAAGGTGGTCAGGCTTCGCCGCGACGAGGGGCTGGACATTGTGCCGATCCTCGTGGTCCGTCCAGGCCTGGTGTCATCAAGTACTATTTCTTCCAGTTCTTCAACTGCTTCAGCCGTGACTCGTTGCCCCTCAACGTTTAGCGCCTGCAAATGATCGTCCATCTCTGTCATGGCGACATAGCATTCTCTTGCCGCAACCTGATTCCCGCGGAGCTCTCCGACTCCATATTCGGTGGGGAATTTAACCATCAAGTGGTAAGTCGAAGTGGCGGCTTTCCACGCGTTGAGGGTAGGTCGCCCAAGGATCGCGTTGTAGGCGGATGAACAATCTACCACCAAGAAGATCACATCCTTGGTGATTTGCCGTGGGTAATCTCCCACCGTTACGGGTAATGTGACGGTCCCAAGGGGATAGACCCGTGTCCCCCCAAATCCGATGAGGGGGTAATTGGTTGGGACGAGCTGATCTTTATCCATTCCCATCTGTTGGAACGCAGGGTAATACAGAATGTCCGCTGAACTTCCGTTATCAATGAGTACCCGATGTACGTTGTACTCCCCAGCTCGTATGCTGACCACGAGGGCATCGTCGTGTGGATGGTGAAGGCGTCAGGCATCATCTTCGGAAAAATCAAAGGTTGGTACTTCTACCCGCGAGAACTTCGGGGTCACGCCCGTCGTTTGCACGTTCTGCACCATCCGTAGGTAGGCTTTGCGAACCCTTTTGGACGGTCCGGGGGTACCCCCCACGATCATCCTTATGTCCCCTACGGGTGGCTTGGGCGCTCGTTCCCTCGTGGGGGGGAGGGGGCTGGCCCTGTGATGGATTCGTTCCTTCCTTACTGACAAACCTCTGTAGCCTCCCTTGCCTGATGAGTGCCTCAATCTGTTGCTTCAAGTCATAGCATTCGGATGTATCATGGCCGTGGTCACGATGGAAGCGACAGTACTTGCTTCTCGATCTTTTGTTGGGATCCCCCTTCAGCTTTCCGGGGTACGTTAAGGCTTCCTCATCTTTTATTTGCATTAATACCTGGTCGATCGGGGCCGTCAGAGGGGTGAAGCTGGCAAATCTCCCCATGGGAGGCTTCTGGCGTCTATCCTCCCTTCTTCCATCCGTCTTAGGCTTCTTCCGTCCTCCCTCTGACCGCGTTTCCTCCTGCCTCTCCCTTTTCTTTGGCTTATCGTCTCTCGCCATCAGCGCATCTTCTGCGTTCATGTACTTCGTCGCCCTGTAGAGTACTTCGGACATAGTTCTCGGGTCATTCTTATATAAAGAGAAAAGGAACTTGCCCTTCCGCAGCCCGTTGGTAAAGGCCGCCACTTGAATCTTATCGTCCGCTTCGTCTATCGAGAAAGCCTCTTTGTTGAACCGTGTTATGTAGGATCTTAGTGTCTCGTCTTTCCTCTGTTTGATGCTCATCAAGCATGCTGTGGACTTCTTATACCGGTGGCCCCCTATAAAGTGCGACACAAACTGGGCGCCTAACCCCTTAAAAGTACTAATTGAGTTAGGCGTTAGCCTGCTGTACCAAACCCTCGCGGATCCCAACGTGGTGGGGAAAGCCCTACACATAATCTCGTCTGGCACTCCTTGTAGGTGCATTATGGTCTTGAAGGACTCCAAGTGGTCCAAGGGGTCCTTGGTTCCGTCGTAGCACTCCACCGGAGGCATTCGGAACTTTGGGGGTAGAGGGCACAAGGTGACGCGGGTCGTGAAGGGTGAATCAGTGCGCTGGACCAGGTCGTCGAGGTCGCTAGATACCCGTCCTTTGAGGGCGTTCATCATCACGGCCATTTGTTCGCGCATCTCCTGCATTTCTGCGGCGACGTGGGGTGGTAAAACTTCAGAAGGGGTCGACAGGTCAGCATCCCGCCTTTCCTGTCTGCTTGGTGCGGTACTTCCCTCTGGGGCCTCGTCATTCCTCCTTTCCACGCTGGTTCCTTCCTCTTCCCCTCCGGGGTGTCCATCCTTCCGACGTAGCTGTTCCTCCAATTCATGATTCTGTTTGGTCAAGCGTTCGACCGCTGCTGCTAGTGTTTGAACTTGTCTTTCCAGCGCAGTCGGGCGAGGTTCGTCTCCTCAGTTGTTAGTTGTTGCCATCGACCTCGTGAATACCATGCAACCCTTTGTCTTAGGTGCAGGACAATATTTGATCGTCCTAGCGTTCCCCACAGACGGCGCCAACTGATGATGCCGAACTTCACCAGTGAGCTGCACGGTCTTATATGGCGAGCGACAAGAACCTGCAGGACAACAAGAGAGGACCTGGAAGAGGGACCGGTGTGGTGCCGGCCTAAAACCCTCCGAAGGTCAAGTTAGGAACCTCGTTAATAACTCAAAAGCGCTAGAGTTCAAAATGATCCTGCGTACCTTGATTTGTGAGGGTTCTGGAGTATTTATAGTTGCATAGACCTAGTTACCCTTTTGGAACATAGGGGTACCCTATCCTCAGGGCCTAGGCGTGTGGATCAAGCAAAGGGCACAGTAACCCAAATGGGCCGCCCCAGGTTTGCATAAAAGGCTTTGGAGCCCAACACATGATGACAAGCCCCATCACATATTTTCCTCTTCAGTAACTTTAAACTAAAATTTTGCTCAATAAAATAATAATTACGACATATTTTTAAAATCTAATCATTGAATTTTATGTTCTTTACTTTCTTAATACACATGTCAAATTTTATGTCAATTGAATATTATTTACTATATTTTCTATAAACTTATATTTTATGCATAATTTTTAACTACAAAAACTTGCAATTGAAACAATTTATTGATAACATGACTATTGATATTTAATTTTTTAGAAATTTTGCAAGTATGGAGTTTAGAAGAAGAATATGTAATCTAATATTAGTGGATTTGTCAAAATTTATCTCCAATAAAAAGATATTATGTAAGGTTGTAACCTTAGGTTATAACCTTAGGTTATAACCAATTTTGTAGCTAAACTGTCATTTCTTTATTTTCTCTTTTTTTTTTTTTTTTTCTTCAGGTTTTTTTGTTTGGAGATGAGAGAGACACAAAAAGTGAGCAAAAATACATTTTTGCCCTCATTTGTAACAGAGGTGGGTTACAGAAACCTAATGGTGCAAACCTTAGAAAGGCAAAGTAACACTTTTCAAACCACGGGTAGGCAACGTGAATTTGCGCCAAACCACAGCTGAGTTTAATGTAATTACTCTTAAAAAGAAAAAAGTCCAAGAAAAATTTTATTTAACTAAATTTTTGAAGGAATGTAACTTGCAACATTGATAATGAGATTATTATATAACGAATTTCAAAATAAAAAATTTTGTAGAAAAAAATTGTAAGACATTATGTATTTGCATATGCGTATGTGTGTGTGTGTGTGTTTTTTAGTCAATGTATAAAGTTCTATTTTTATTAGATTTTGTATAATTTAAGTTTTTTAATCATTACTATCAAAAAAATTCTTGGAACCACCACTGCTGATGGGTCATGGCCCATGGGGTGGTGGCTTGTTTGTGGTGGCGTGGGTTGTGGTAGGCATGGGTTTTATGGGGGTGGGCGTTGGTTGTGGGATGTGTGGGTTTGGCGTGGTTCAGAATTTTGGTTGTGGGTTGTTGTGGTATGGTGGTGGTGGTCCTGGTGGATGCGTGAGTTTTAGCTGTGATGTTGGTTGTGTGGGTCGGAATGTGATTGTGTGAGTTTGATGTTGGCCGTGTGGGTTGGAATGTGGCTGTGTAAGTTTGATTTTTTCAATTTATTTCGATTTTTTCTTCGTATCCCAAATTGGGTGTAACAAAATGACTGAATCCTTCTCCTGTCTATTCAGGATTGGTTACGTGAGTTCAATTGTATGCTTACCATTCAGCGTAATCCAAAGCACAATATCTAATGCTTGAATTGATAGGCTTTCTGTCTTCTTTTGCTTCTTTTGACCAAAGGCACAATACCATTCAGCTTGATCCAAAGTCAAAGATGCTTTATAGCAATAAAAGTTCTCTAATGATCTGTGTATTAATTAATCGTCGAAGTGTGGAACTAGTCCTAACATTCCTAAGCAGGGCCATATGCAATGGCAGATTCTCACGCCAATAAGAAATCATTGCAATTTTCAATTTCAGGTTTCTGTCAACACCAATCAAGAAGAAACTTTCAAAATTGATAAATTTAGGTAGTGCTAGAACACTTGCAGGCAAAATCAATCCTCACAGAGGTTGTGAATCACTTCAAGTTGCCAAATGTAATGAAATCCTGCACCCAGTGACCCAAATGAAGTTTAAAACTAGTAGTCTTAAAGTTCAACATACTTCTTTCAAGACTCATTCTGCACTGAGTTTAAATGTGTAAATCAGTGAAAGAGCACTCATCAAAAATAAAATCCCACACATTTTAGTTAATAACAAATAATATTGCTATAGAGGGAATGCACATGCTAAAAGTTTCTCAGGGGAGCATCAATTCTCATTCACAAACCCAGATGCAAGTACTCAAAAGATGTAACAGATCATTGACTAAGAAAAATATTTCGATATGAAAGACAATGTATTAGACGATCTAATGCTATTAAGCTTCAAGTAGATGTATTGATTTCAAGTGGTGGTAATTTGAGTATCCAATTTTAGAAGTCAGCACAATACAAACTCATTTGTTTACTACAGGGAAGAGGTTAAGCCCAGACTCATAAACCAAAGTACTATTGTTTTACTCCCTATAATATTATATTACAGAAGACCTTTCTTAGACTGTCAACTGAAACTCTAATTGTAAAGAAAATCTAAATCGTTGTTCCCCTCGGAAGAGAAATTTCTGCGTGGGCCTCCACCACCGTTGCCCCTAGTCCTTCTTACCATATGTCCATTTAATGGAGAGAGTTGATGCAGATTGACCACCATCAGCCGATACATTCCTCTTTGCTGACACACCATCAGCAGCAGAATTAGACTTCTTTGTGGACAAATAATCCTGCACTCTTGTGACAAAAACAACCAAAATAGCAGCAAAAGTTAATGTTTCGAGGATGCATGCACCTCCACCCTTATAAAGGGACTTAACACCCTCATTCCTGATAATCTCTGCAAATGCATGCATTGAACTCCGATACTTAACAACTTCTCCAGAGGTCATCATCATCCTCCTCTTTACAGTGTCCAATGGGTAAGTTGCCATATTTTCACAAACTGTAACTCCCACTGCCATTACTGATGAAGCCAAGAAGTCTTCCTGCAAAAACAGCAAGTGTACTTCAACATAATTCTGTATCATGAATGGATTGCTATTTCACACTTATTAGCAATAGCATAACCTTTAAAAAAAATCTCTGAATCACATGTAATGAAGATGCCACTTACACAATTAAAATTAAAAATATTGGGAAAGCCAAATGTAACCAAAAACAAAAGAAAGCGTGAAAGGAATTTGTCAAGAAACACTTGGAAAAAGTAAATCAAAGGTGACTTTGTAAAAAAGCAATGCATGCTGGGTATAGGGATTATGAATGTCATCAAGGAAATAACCCCAATGACACTAAATTCTCATGTTTTCACTGACCTGCGACTGGAGCTTGAGTAACATGAGGATAACACGTATGCCAAAGTAGACCCCATTACTTAATAAGCTATTACAACATGAGATAGCAAATCCACGGTACAGTCCAGCAATGCCATCTGCTCTTATAGTTTTTTTGTAGACATCAATCAAACCTTTGAATTGCCTTTCTTCAATCTTATTGCTTGTCTTGATATCATTGGCTAGGCGAGTCTGGGCATAATCCAGGGGATAAACAACAAAATGAGTTGCTAAATTAGCAAAAATTCCTCCTGCCAAGCGTCCGAGTAACCATTTCCAGTAGCCATCTTTGTCTTTCTTGAAATTGGTTAAAGTCAGAAAATAGTTGTCAAGGCCAAAGCTTATTACCTGTTGTACATATAAATACTGTGGATTTAATATACAAGATTAAGATGAGACAAAGAGGAAATAAACAACAAAAACATCTAAAAATTTCTAATGATCAAAATCAAGTTTAAGAAGCCCAGTTAATGGACAACAAGTCATAAAAGAGAAAATTGCTGAAAATTTACTCTAAAGGAAGCGTAGCTGATGACACTGGGGATGTAGCCTCTCCAAAGGGATATGAAGCCTTCATTACTGATTGTTCTGGTGAAGCAGTTCACAATTCCTTTATAAGGCTTAGGTAGTCTGCCTGACTTGATCATCTCATCTTGGCACTGGATCAGGAGTTTCACTCTCCTAATTGGAGCAATTAACACCCCCAAGAGAACACCGAATGATCCCCAAATTAAAATAGATGGAGAGGCAGAACTACGCTTTTCCAGTGGAGCTCTTACAAATACTGGAAGCAGAGGTGAAGCAAGATAAGAGGCAGAGCCAGTATATGCTGGGAGCAATGTTTTGTGAAATCTGCCGATCGCATATCCACCAGCACTGGGAATGTTTTGTAAGCTTGAAATCCAGGCTTGATGGTTAGGAAAGTGCCTGATGGAGGGGTAAGTTTGCACTCTCATCTTCTGGATTACAGATGGAAGTTGTGGCCCATCTGCCATTTTTGCAACTCAATTTGGTAACCTGCAAGGACATTAACAAATCAGACAAGAAGGAAAGCAAATAAGGACAGAGGATAACTCTTAAAATCTTTAAAAATTCTCACAAAGGTAATGAAAGCATAAATGACATGCATATAATTATGCAGATATGGGTCTAATTCTCAAGTATGCTAAAGACATTTGAATGCTTTTTATAGCTTAAGACGCCCTATTATGCAGTGTGCTGGATTCCCTAATTCCCAGACCCAAACATTGGAAACATGAATGTAAGGATTTATGGCCTTTGATACAACCATAGCAAGCAGAATTTACATGTATCACATCTACCTGCGACATAACACAACTAGCCACCGGAAGTTACAGATTACATTGAAATTCAAGCACAGGTACTATATGCAGAAATTCAATTTCCAGCTCCAGAAAGACGGCTGGTAAAGCAGACCCAACTAAGCTTACAAGTTCTATAGGCATAAAATCAAAACTAGACAAAAATGAAGGGTCTGGAATAGAAACCACAATGCATTAGTTTCTATCAACAAAAGAAAACAAGAAGTAAAAATATCAATACATCAGGTTCAGTAGCATATCCATTTCACAAATATGAGAGAACTCCTTAAAGATTCAATAATAATATTCAGAAAGCAAAGTTTCCATTGAAGCCAAAAATGAGTCCACTTTCTGGGTCTTATTTTCCAGATTGAGATTGCACATAAATTTATAGATACTCATAAAAATAATGCTTGCATTGAACTGGAGGAGATATTCAAATGGGGAAACAAAACAGAGACTTAAGATTTGCCTGACTATTTCTAAGACACCATTTAGTCATTTACACAGTAAAATAACCAGACCACTACACTGGAAATACTTTTTCCGCACCAAAAAAAAAAAAATCATATCAGTGTGGTCATTCATTGGCACACTCTTTGGATATCTGTATGGGTTGGCCATTTCACTATTTGCTTACATTGACCAAAAGCTTGTGAACAAAATCAGTGCCATCAAGCATCAAATTCTTTTGTGTTGAGGATATAACATCTTAGGGAGACTGCTTCACCTAAAAGCTTAAGCTTTTGGTTTTAGTCCCAGCTATATGATATTAATACCTATACTCCCTTTTCCCTTAACCTTAAATATTCTCTAAATCATCTTAATCTTATTTAATAATTTGTTCACCTCTACGTATTAGATTTTTTAAATAAAAAAAAAAAAGGAAAAAAAATCACAAAAAGAGGACTTTCATATTAAATTGAATTACAAATATGAGAGGGAGGAAATAATTATATATTAAAAAAATAAATAAATAACCAAGTCAGAAATGCTTAACAATATGAGAGAGAGAGAGAGAGATACTCAGTGCATAACAAGCAAGACTAGGTGTCTAGCTCAGGCTGCTCTGCTGTGAATAACTGAACATCCAAGTCTGGTGGGAAATGCATCTTGCATGTAGCACGAGTCATCCATCACATGTAGTGGAGTGGAGGCCTAATATAACCGATCCACAAGAGTGGGTCCCGGCTCACATGTCATTCTAGTCTAGGAAAAATTTTGGAACCGCTACTGCCAATGGGTCATGGCCCATGGGGTGGTGGCGTGGGTTGTGGTAGGCATGGGTTTCATGGGGTTGGGTTGTGGGATGTGTGGGTTTGGCGTGGTTCAGAATTTTGGTTGTGGGTTGTTGTGGTATGGTGGTGGTGGTCCTGGTGGATGTGTGAGTTTGATGTTGGCCGTGTGGGTTGGAATGTGGCTGTGTAAGTTTGATTTTTTTCAATTTATTTCGATTTTTTCTTCGTATCCCAAATTGGGTGCAACAAAATGACTGAATCCTTCTCCTGTCTATTCAGGCTTGGTTACGTGAGTTCAATTGTATGTTTACCATTCAGCTTAATCCAAAGCACAATATCTAATGCTTGAATTGATAGGCTTCCTGTCTTCTTTTGCTTCTATTGACCAAAGGCACAATACCATTCAGCTTGATCCAAAGTCAAAGATGCTTTATAGCAATAAAAGTTCTCTAATGATCTGTGTATTAATTAATCGTCGAAGTGTGGAACTAGTCCTAACATTCCTAAGCAGGGCCATATGCAATGGCAGATTCTCACGCCAATAAGAAATCATTGCAATTTTCAATATCAGGTTTCTGTCAACACCAATCAAGAAGAAACTTTCAAAATTGATAAATTTAGGTAGTGCTAGAACACTTGCAGGCAAAATCAATCCTCACAGAGGTTGTGAATCACTTCAAGTTGCCAAATGTAATGAAATCCTGCACCCAGTGACCCAAATGAAGTTTAAAACTAGTAGTCTTAAAGTTCAACATACTTCTTTCAAGACTTACTCTGCACTGAGTTTAAATGTGAAAATCAGTGAAAGAGCACTCATCAAAAATAAAATCCCACACATTTTAGTTAATAACAAATAATATTGCTATAGAGGGAATGCACATGCTAAAAGTTTCTCAGGGGAGCATCAATTCCCATTCACAAACTCAGATGCAAGTACTCAAAAGATGTAACAGATCATTGACTAAGAAAAATATTTCGATATGAAAGACAATGTATTAGACGATCTAATGCTATTAAGCTTCCAGTAGATGTATTGATTTCAAGTGGTGGTAATTTGAGTATCCAATTTTAGAAGTCAGCACAATACAAACTCATTTATTTACTACAGGGAATAGGTTAAGCCCAGACTCATAAACCTAAGTACTATTGTTTTACTCCCTATAATATTATATTACAGAAGACCTTTCTTAGACTGTCAACTGAAACTCTAATTGTAAAGAAAATCTAAATCGTTGTCCCCCTCGGAAGAGAAATTTCTGCGTGGGCCTACACCACCGTTGCCCCTAGTCCTTCTTACCATATGTCCATTTAATGGCGAGAGTTGATGCAGATTGACCACCACCAGCCGATACATTCCTCTTTGCGGACACACCATCAGCAGCAGAATTAGACTTCTTTGTGGATAAATAATCCTGCACTCTTGTGACAAAAACAGCCAAAATAGCAGCAAAAGTTAATGTTTCGAGGATCCATGCACCTCCACCCTTATAAAGGGACTTAACACCCTCATTCCTGATAATCTCTGCAAATGCATGCATTGAACTTTGATACTTAACAACTTCTCCAGAGGTCATCATCATCCTCCTAGTTACGGTGTCCAATGGGTAAGTTGCCATATTTTCACAAACTGTAACTCCCACTGCCATTACTGATGAAGCCAAGAAGTCTTCCTGCAAAAACAGTAGGTGTAATTCAACATAATTCTGTATCATGAATGGATTGCTATTTCACACTTATCAGCAATAGCATAACCTTTAAAAAAATTCTCTGAATCACATGTAATGAAGATTCCACTTACACAATTAAAATTATAAATATTGGGAAAGCCAAACGTAACCAAAAACAAAAGAAAGAGCGAAAGGAATTTGTCAAGAAACACTTGGAAAAAATAAATCAAAGGTGACTTTGTAAAAAAGCAATGCATGCTGGGTATAGGGGTTATGAATGTCATCAAGGAAATAACCCCAATGACACTAAATTCTCATGTTTTCACTGACCTGCGACTGGAGCTTGAGTAACATGAGGATAACATGTATGCCAAAGTAGACCCCATTACCTAATAAGCTATTACAACATGAGATAGCAAATCCGCGGTACAGTCCAGCAATGCCATCTGCTCTTATAGTTTTTTTGTAGACATCAATCAAACCTTTGAATTGCCTTTCTTCAATCTTATTGCTTGTCTTGATATCATTGGCTAGGCGAGTCTGGGCATAATCCAGGGGATAAACAACAAAATGAGTTGCTAAATTAGCAAAAATTCCTCCTGCCAAGCGTCCGAGTAACCATTTCCAGTAGCCATCTTTGTCTTTCTTGAAATTGGTTAAAGTCAGAAAATAGTTGTTAAGGCCAAAGCTTATTACCTGTTGTACATATAAATACTGTGGATTTAATATACAAGATCAAGATGAGACAAAGAAGAAATAAACAACAAAAACATCTAAAAATTTCTAATGATCAAAATCAAGTTTAAGAAGCCCAGTTAATGGACAATAAGTTACAAAAGATAGAATTGTAGAAAATTTACTCTAAAGGAAGCGTTGCTGACGACACTGGGGATGTAGCCTCTCCAAAGGGATATGAAGCCTTCATTACTGATTGTTCTGGTGAAGCAGTTCACAATTCCTTTATAAGGCTTAGGTAGTCTGCCTGACTTGATCATCTCATCTTGGCACTGGATCAGGAGTTTCACTCTCCCAATTGGAGCAATTAACGCCCCCAAGAGAACACCGAATGATCCCCAAATTAAACTAGATGGAGAGGCAGAACTATGCTTTTCCAGTGGAGCTCTTACAAATACTGGAAGCAGAGGTGAAGCAAGGTAAGAGGCAGAGCCAGTATATGCTGGGAGCAATGTTTTGTGCAATCTGCCGATCGCATATCCACCAGCACTGGGAATGTTTTGTAAGCTTGAAGTCCAGGCTTGATGGTTAGGAAAGTGTCTGATGGAGGGGTGAGTTTGCACTCTCATCTTCTGGATTACAGATGGAAGTTGTGGCCCATCTGCCATTTTTGCAACTCAATTTGGTAACCTGCAAGGACATTAACAAATCAGACAAGAAGGAAAGCAAATAAGGACAGAGGATAACTCTTAAAATCTTTAAAAATTCTCACAAAGGTAATGAAAGCATAAATGACATGCATATAATTATGCAGATATGGGTGTAATTCTCAAGTATGCTAAAGACATTTGAATGCTTTTTATAGCTTAAGACGCCCTATTATGCAGTGTGCTGGATTCCCTAATTCCCAGACCCAAACATTGGAAACATGAATGTAAGGATTTATGGCCTTTGATACAACCATAGCAAGCAGAATTTACATGTATCACATCTACCTGCGACATAACACAACTAGCCACCGGAAGTTACAGATTACATTGAAATTCAAGCACAGGTACTATATGCAGAAATTCAATTTCCAGCTCCAGAAAGACGGCTGGTAAAGCAGACCCAACTAAGCTTACAAGTTCTATAGGCATAAAATCAAAACTAGACAAAAATGAAGGGTCTGGAATAGAAACCACAATGCATTAGTTTCTATCAACAAAAGAAAACAAGAAGTAAAAATATCAATACATCAGGTTCAGTAGCATATCCATTTCACAAATATGAGAGAACTCCTTAAAGATTCAATAATAATATTCAGAAAGCAAAGTTTCCATTGAAGCCAAAAATGAGTCCACTTTCTGGGTCTTATTTTCCAGATTGAGATTGCACATAAATTTATAGATACTCATAAAAATAATGCTTGCATTGAACTGGAGGAGATATTCAAATGGGGAAACAAAACAGAGACTTAAGATTTGCCTGACTATTTCTAAGACACCATTTAGTCATTTACACAGTAAAATAACCAGACCACTACACTGGAAATACTTTTTTCGCACCAAAAAAAAAAAAAAATCATATCAGTGTGGTCATTCATTGGCACACTCTTTGGATATCTGTATGGGTTGGCCATTTCACTATTTGCTTACATTGACCAAAAGCTTGTGAACAAAATCAGTGCCATCAAGCATCAAATTCTTTTGTGTTGAGGATATAACATCTTAGGGAGACTGCTTCACCTAAAAGCTTAAGCTTTTGGTTTTAGTCCCAGCTATATGATATTAATACCTATACTCCCTTTTCCCTTAACCTTAAATATTCTCTAAATCATCTTCATCTTATTTAATAATTTGTTCACCTCTACGTATTAGATTTTTTAAATAAAAAAAAAAAAAAGGAAAAAAAATCACAAAAAGAGGACTTTCATATTAAATTGAATTACAAATATGAGAGGGAGGAAATAATTATATATTAAAAAAATAAATAAATAACCAAGTCAGAAATGCTTAACAATATGAGAGAGAGAGAGAGAGAGAGAGAGAGATACTCAGTGCATAACAAGCAAGACTAGGTGTCTAGCTCAGGCTGCTCTGCTGTGAATAACTGAACATCCAAGTCTGGTGGGAAATGCATCTTGCATGTAGCACGAGTCATCCATCACATGTAGTGGAGTGGAGGCCTAATATGACCGATCCACAAGAGTGGGTCCCGGCTCACATGTCATTCTAGTCTAGGAAAAATTTTGGAACCGCTACTGCCAATGGGTCATGGCCCATGGGGTGGTGGCGTGGGTTGTGGTAGGCATGGGTTTCATGGGGTTGGGTTGTGGGATGTGTGGGTTTGGCGTGGTTCAGAATTTTGGTTGTGGGTTGTTGTGGTATGGTGGTGGTGGTCCTGGTGGATGTGTGAGTTTGATGTTGGCCGTGTGGGTTGGAATGTGGCTGTGTAAGTTTGATTTTTTTCAATTTATTTCGATTTTTTCTTCGTATCCCAAATTGGGTGCAACAAAATGACTGAATCCTTCTCCTGTCTATTCAGGCTTGGTTACGTGAGTTCAATTGTATGTTTACCATTCAGCTTAATCCAAAGCACAATATCTAATGCTTGAATTGATAGGCTTCCTGTCTTCTTTTGCTTCTATTGACCAAAGGCACAATACCATTCAGCTTGATCCAAAGTCAAAGATGCTTTATAGCAATAAAAGTTCTCTAATGATCTGTGTATTAATTAATCGTCGAAGTGTGGAACTAGTCCTAACATTCCTAAGCAGGGCCATATGCAATGGCAGATTCTCACGCCAATAAGAAATCATTGCAATTTTCAATATCAGGTTTCTGTCAACACCAATCAAGAAGAAACTTTCAAAATTGATAAATTTAGGTAGTGCTAGAACACTTGCAGGCAAAATCAATCCTCACAGAGGTTGTGAATCACTTCAAGTTGCCAAATGTAATGAAATCCTGCACCCAGTGACCCAAATGAAGTTTAAAACTAGTAGTCTTAAAGTTCAACATACTTCTTTCAAGACTTACTCTGCACTGAGTTTAAATGTAAAAATCAGTGAAAGAGCACTCATCAAAAATAAAATCCCACACATTTTAGTTAATAACAAATAATATTGCTATAGAGGGAATGCACATGCTAAAAGTTTCTCAGGGGAGCATCAATTCCCATTCACAAACTCGGATGCAAGTATTCAAAAGATGTAACAGATCATTGACTAAGAAAAATATTTCGATATGAAAGACAATGTATTAGACGATCTAATGCTATTAAGCTTCCAGTAGATGTATTGATTTCAAGTGGTGGTAATTTGAGTATCCAATTTTAGAAGTCAGCACAATACAAACTCATTTGTTTACCACAGGGAATAGGTTAAGCCCAGACTCATAAACCTAAGTACTATTGTTTTACTCCCTATAATATTATATTACAGAAGACCTTTCTCAGACTGTCAACTGAAACTCTAATTGTAAAGAAAATCTAAATCGTTGTCCCCCTCGGAAGAGAAATTTCTGCGTGGGCCTACACCACCGTTGCCCCTAGTCCTTCTTACCATATGTCCATTTAATGGCGAGAGTTGATGCAGATTGACCACCACCAGCCGATACATTCCTCTTTGCGGACACACCATCAGCAGCAGAATTAGACTTCTTTGTGGACAAATAATCCTGCACTCTTGTGACAAAAACAACCCAAATAGCAGCAAAAGTTAATGTTTCGAGGATGCATGCACCTCCACCCTTATAAAGGGACTTAACACCCTCATTCCTGATAATCTCTGCAAATGCATGCATTGAACTCTGATACTTAACAACTTCTCCAGAGGTCATCATCATCCTCCTCTTTACAGTGTCCAATGGGTAAGTTGCCATATTTTCACAAACTGTAACTCCCACTGCCATTACTGATGAAGCCAAGAAGTCTTCCTGCAAAAACAGCAAGTGTAATTCAACATAATTCTGTATCATGAATGGATTGCTATTTCACACTTATTAGCAATAGCATAACCTTTAAAAAAAATCTCTGAATCACATGTAATGAAGATGCCACTTACACAATTAAAATTATAAATATTGGGAAAGCCAAATGTAACCAAAAACAAAAGAAAGCGAAAGGAATTTGTCAAGAAGCACTTGGAAAAAATAAATCAAAGGTGACTTTGTAAAAAAGCAATGCATGCTGGGTATAGGGATTATGAATGTCATCAAGGAAATAACCCCAATGACACTAAATTCTCATGTTTTCACTGACCTGCGACTGGAGCTTGAGTAATATGAGGATAACACGTATGCCAAAGTAGACCCCATTACTTAATAAGCTATTACAACATGAGATAGCAAATCCACGGTACAGTCCAGCAATGCCATCTGCTCTTATAGTTTTTTTGTAGACATCAATCAAACCTTTGAATTGCCTTTCTTCAATCTTATTGCTTGTCTTGATATCATTGGCTAGGCGAGTCTGGGCATAATCCAGGGGATAAACAACAAAATGAGTTGCTAAATTAACAAAAATTCCTCCTGCCAAGCGTCCGAGTAACCATTTCCAGTAGCCATCTTTGTCTTTCTCGAAATTGGTTAAAGTCAGAAAATAGTTGTTAAGGCCAAAGCTTATTACCTGTTGTACATATAAATACTGTGGATTTAATATACAAGATTAAGATGAGACAAAGAGGAAATAAACAACAAAAACATCTAAAAATTTCTAATGATCAAAATCAAGTTTAAGAAGCCCAGTTAATGGACAATAAGTTACAAAAGAGAAAATTGCTGAATATTTACTCTAAAGGAAGCGTTGCTGACGACACTGGGGATGTAGCCTCTCCAAAGGGATATGAAGCCTTCATTACTGATTGTCCTGGTGAAGCAGTTCACAATTCCTTTATAAGGCTTAGGTAGTCTGCCTGACTTGATCATCTCATCTTGGCACTGGATCAGGAGTTTCACTCTCCCAATTGGAGCAGTTAGCACCCCCAAGAGAACACCGAATGATCCCCAAATTAAACTAGATGGAGAGGCAGAACTACGCTTTTCCAGTGGAGCTCTTACAAATACTGGAAGCAGAGGTGAAGCAAGATAAGAAGCAGAGCCAGTATATGCTGGGAGCAATGTTTTGTGCAATCTGCCGATCGCATATCCACCAGCACTGGGAATGTTTTGTAAGCTTGAAGTCCAGGCTTGATGCTTAGGAAAGTGCCTGATGGAGGGGTGAGTTTGCACTCTCATCTTCTGGATTACAGATGGAAGTTGTGGCCCATCTGCCATTTTTGCAACTCAATTTGGTAACCTGCAAGGACATTAACAAATCAGACAACAAGGAAAGCAAAATAAGGACACAGGATAACTCTTAAAATCTTTAAAAATTTTCCCGAAGGTAATGAATGCATAAATGACATGCATATAATTATGCAGATATGGGTGTAATTCTCTAGTATGCTAAAGACATTTGAATGCTTTTTATAGCTTAAGACGCCCTATTATGCAGTGTGCTGGATTCCCTAATTCCCAGACCCGAACATTGGAAACATGAATGAAAGGATTTCTGGCCTTTGATACAACCATAGCAAGCAGAATTTACATGTATCACATCTACCAACGACACAACACAACTAGCCACCGGAAGTTACAGATTACATTGAAATTCAAGCACAGGTACCATATGCAGAAATTCAATTTCCAGCTCCAGAAAGAGGGCTGGTAAAGCAGACCCAACTAAGCTTACAAGTTCTATAGGCATAAAATCAAAACTAGACAAAAATGAAGGGTCTGGAATAGAAACCACAATGCATTAGTTTCTATCAACAAAAGAAAACAAGAAGTAAAAATATCAATACATCAGGTTCAGTAGCATATCCATTTCACAAATATGAGAGAACTCCTTAAAGATTCAATAATAATATTCAGAAAGCAAAGTTTCCATTGAAGCCAAAAATGAGTCCACTTTCTGGGTCTTATTTTCCAGATTGAGATTGCACATAAATTTATAGATACTCATAAAAATAATGCTTGCATTGAACTGGAGGAGATATTCAAATAGAGAAACAAAACAGAGACTTAAGATTTGCCTGACTATTTCTAAGACACCATTTAGTCATTTACACAGTAAAATACCAAACCACTACACTGGAAATACTTTTTCCGCACCAAAAAAAAAAAAAAATCATATCAGTGTGGTCATTCATTGGCACACTCTTTGGATATCTGTATGGGTTGGCCATTTCACTATTTGCTTACATTGACCAAAAGCTTGTGAACAAAATCAGTGCCATCAAAGCATCAAATTCTTTTGTGTTGAGGATATAACATCTTAGGGAGACTGGTTCACCTAAAAGCTTAAGCTTATGGTTTTAGTCCCAGCTATATGATATTAATAATACCTATACTCCCACCTCCCTTTTCCCTTGACCTTAAATATTCTATAAATCATCTTAATCTTATTTAATAATTTGTTCACCTCTACATATTAGATTTTTTAAATAATAAAAGAAAAAGAAAAAAAAAATCACAAAAAGAGGACTTTCATATTAAATCGAATTACAAATATGAGAGGGAGGAAATAATTATATATTAAAAAAAAAAAAAAAAACCAAGTCAGAAATGCTTAACAATATGAGATTGATTTCAAGGAACCAGATAGAGCAAGAACCACATCAAAACATATTGAGACCTTCAGCTAAGCAAGGAGTGAACTAGTAAAATTTCATTCATTCAAAAATCCATTTTCTCTCATTTCAAAAACCAAAAAGTGCCTAAAACCATAGAGGTAAATTAGCATGAAAATAATAATTTTCGGACTCCCAAGTTATAAACACCATAGTGAGAGAGAGAGAGAGAGAGAGAGGGAGAGAGAGAGATACTCAGTGCATAACAAGCAAGACTAGCTGTCTAGCTCAGGCTGCTCTGCTGTGAATAACTGAATATCCAAGTCTAGTGGGAAATGCATCTTGCATGCATCACATGTAGTGGAGTGGAGGCCTAATATAACCGTTGCACAAGAGTGGGTCCCAGCTCACATGTCATTCTAGTCTAGGAAAATTGATAGACACAAAACGCATCTAAATGAAGGAATATGGTAATATTGAGAGACAAACGCAAGAGAGTTGAGAGACAAGTGCAAGCAGAAATCAATATTGGCTATATATACTATGAGATTAAATTTTGTAACGATGTGCTATAATACTCATCTTTTACATCTTTAATTCTAACATCCCACATCATCTTATCACATATTTAAGAATAAGTACAACCACACTCAATTAATTTTAACACCCATATATAAATTTAACCAAATTGGAAATTTATTTAGATGTTATTAAGTGTGCAGGATGTATTAAATTTTAAGTAAAATAATAATGTGACAATCTCATATTGGGAAAATTATTGAATACTCCAGAAGTACCAAAAATGCGTACTCTCCTTCTCACATGAATTGTGGGTCTTATCATAAATTTAATTATTGGAACCTATGTGATAAGAGGGAGTATGCATTTATGATATTCCAAGAGTACCCAATAATTACCCCTCATATTGGATAATATAAAACATGGGTTTTATACTCCATCATTACCAAATTCATATTCATAAATCATATATTTATATATAAAAATAGAGATCTCGCTTGGATGAGTATAAGATTTTGCCAAGGTGCTTCATTCCTTAAAGGTTTTTTTTATTATTTTTATTTAGGCTTATATTTCAACAAAGTTTACATTTATATCAAAGTAAATTATTAATTCATTGAATTAGCCAACTGAGTAAAAATATTAATTATATATAGTTGTACATTAATATTTATATTAACAAAATTTATATGATTTATATTTCTTAAAAAAAATATATATATATATAAGAAACTATTTTATTTAAAATAATAATAATATTAATAGATTTAAAATATGATATTCTTCCATGTGTAATGTAAAATGTTAGGGATACAAAAAATTTCATAATGATTGCCACAACTTATCACATGACAAGCTGAAAATGGCACAGGTCAAATAGTGAGTCTAAACCTCCACCACTCATAACTCGATACATAGCAAATTATAATTAAAGTTGTAAAATTTTTTGTATTCCAACATTGCTCAAATAGCGTAGAGAAGTAAGTAAAGGTTGTACAAAATGGACAATGGTGGTGATGGCCTGAACAGAGTGAAGGGATTCAACCCAACAAAACAGAAATCTGAATCCAAGCTTTGATCCCAGTTGTAAGGTTGAATTTATTCAATAATGTGTTGACTTTATTTTGTATCAAATTTGCTTGTAATTTAGCAATTAAATACCATGTATTTAGGTGGGAATTATGTAAGGGTTGTGTGTGAGAAAGTGTGAAGAAAAACTCAAGATGTGCGCATTCAAAGGAGTCTCGTGATTGAATCTCGCGACTGGCAAGTGGCCAAAGTGGCACACATGTGAAGCATGCAGGAAGCGGAAAAGTCATGACAGCTGGAGCACTACAAGACAAAAGTATAGTCTGGCCTGGAAGTTATCTCGCAGCTCAAATGTGCGACTTATTCTAGTCGCCAGGCCAAATCGCTAAAATGTCCTGTTTGGATGAAAACTGACTTTTCACATTCCTCATATAATTTACTATAAATACCCTTATACCCACGAAATGTAAGGTGTGGTTATTTAGAGAGAAAAATCCTAAGAGAAGTTTCTACAACACACCTACCTTGTTAGAGAGAGAACTACTCATTCTTAGAGAGAAATCTTTGTAGTCTCTTCTCATTCTCTCTGCCATTGTTATACCCATTAAGAGGAGATTTTTACCCAAACACTACCTACACCCATTCAAAGTGTTGAAAGTGTTTTTGGAGCTTTGGGAAGCATTGGAAGATGCCAAGGATGGCGAATGCAATATGGGCTTATTGCGGGATCCGGTAAGCTAGAGAAGACAAGATTTAGCATAACCCTGTTGGAGCAAAAAATTTGGAGGGCTATAGTGCATCATGTAGATTAGGCTTGGGGGGTCTTTTGCTATTCATGTGTCCCAAATTTATTCTCTAGTGGATCATTTGACCACTTAGAGGGCGGTGGTGAGCTTTTCGCAAAGTACTTCATTTCCTCTTCAATAAAACATTGCTATGTTATCTTTGTGTTTGCATCTCTCTTCCCTTACTCTTTACCTTTTAATTACTATTGTGTTCGTGATTAATTTTAGGTTAGAGTGTTTTACCAATTTTTGTTTAGCTTATATTCATCATTCCACAAATATATTGTTTGTGTATAAGCTTGTAATGGTAAGTTTGATATTGGATGTCTAAATGTTCATTGGTGTTCTATACGCTAATTGAACTTTCATCAGTATCTCCGCTAATTTGGCTTGTTGTAATATTGTACAACCCAGCAGGAGGTTCAGTAAAATTTGGTGCCCAACTGGGTCCATAAAAATCATAGGCCATAATGTTGATCCAATCCGAGTTGTTTTAAATAGCTTGAAAAGGGTAATTCAAGCCTCCTTAGTAGCTTGAAGTGTAAAACACAGTT
This sequence comes from Castanopsis chinensis, assembly GCA_032878915.1. Lineage (NCBI taxonomy): Eukaryota > Viridiplantae > Streptophyta > Magnoliopsida > Fagales > Fagaceae > Castanopsis > Castanopsis chinensis. The sequence continues at coordinate 15,475,663 of JAVQMG010000121.1, forward strand.
GCAGATAGAAGCAACGCTGTCTTGTTAGAGGTCTTAGACTCGTTGGCCACTGTAACTCTCCACTCGTTGAGGAGATAGCCAAAGTTGGTCATTTCAGTGACTAAAGATGGGTACTCCCAATCAAGGTCAAGGCCATAAAATTTGTAAGACCTAGCTAGCTTTATAAAGGAATCTATGAATGATTTACAGGTACTATTTTGGCCAATTGTTGATGCAAAAATTGAGGCATTAGCATTTCCTCCACCGATGGATAAGAGGGTTTAACTTAAGTGTTTTTCTATTGTATAGTGGTGGTGAAGTTTGCAAACTAAGCTGAGTGTGAAAGAGAAACAATGACTTGGTGTGTGGTTGAGTTAAGATTGGCAAAGGCATGAAATAGATGGGTGAAGAGTGTGAAATTAATGCTGGAAGCCAGGTATCCACTTTCGGGAAACCAATATGCGACTTTCACCACAGTTTTCATTTGTGCTGAAGAGAAGTGGAATTGGTGAAGGAAAAGGAGAGTGAAAAATGCATATGGAAGGGTTTTGGAGGCCATTGAAGGAAATTATAAGTAGTGTTAGATTGCTTCGTCAACATATCAACTACATTCTCTGATGTGTCAATCTTCTCAAGAACAATTTCTTCTGTAGTAATCAGCTCCCTTATCTTGTGGGATCTCACATCAATATGCTTTGTCCTAGCATGTAAACCTGATGCTTTGCCAAGTAAATGGCACTTTGACTGTCACAATGCAACTTTACTCCTCCTTGGTTCAAACCAAGTTCTTTGACTAGCCCTTTCAACCACAGTGCTTCCTTTTCAACTTCAACTACTTCCATCTACTCAGCTTCTTTAGTAGACACTACTAGGGATTGTAGTGTGGATCTCCAACAAGCAGGCCCTCTTGACAGTGTGAACACATAACTTGTTGTAGACCTTTTGTCATCTATATTGCCTGCATAGTCTGAATCCACATATCCTACCACTGAATTATCCCCATGTTGCCTCACAAACAAGATCCCATATCCTGCAGTTACATTCAAGTATCTAAATATCCATTTTACTGCATTCCAATGCTCTCTACTTGGGTTTGTCATGTAATTACTGACAGTACTCACTGCATGAGCCAAATCCGGCCTAGTGCAAACCATCGTGTACATTAAACACCCAACTGCACTTGTGTACATTAAACACCCAACTGCACTTGCATATGGAACCTTTGACATGTCTTCAATATCTTTTTCATTCTTCGAGCACTGATTATTAGATAATTTGAAGTGATTCACCAATAGAGTGCTTACGGGCTTAGCATCTTACATGTTGAATTTTTCAAGAACTTTTCTAATATAGTTCTTTTGAGATAACCACAACTTTCTTGACTCCCTATCCCTACGAATCTCCACACCCAAAATTTTCTTAGCAGTACCCAAGTCTTTCATGTCAAACTCTTTGCGCAACAAAGCTTTTAACCTGTCAATCTCACACAACAGCAATTAACATTTCGTCAACATATAGTAACAATAAAATATAAGAACCATCATCAAGCATCTTAATAAATACGCAGTAATCATACTCACAATTGGTATAACCAATCTAAATCATATAGGAATCTTTTACCATTGTCTGGGAGATTGTTTAAGCCCATAGAGTGACCTCTTCAATCTGCAGACAAGATTCTCCGTACCAGGTTTCTTGAACCCTTCTGATTGTTCCATGAGGATTTCTTCCTCCAAATTCCCATGAAGGAATGTCATCTTCATATCCAATTGCTCCAATTCCAAATCCTAATGTGCTACCAATCTTAATATATACGCAGCAATCATACTTACAATGGGTATAACTAATCTGAATCATATAAGAATCAAACTTCTTGTACCATTGTCTAGGAGATTGTTTAAGCCTATAGAGTGACTTCTTCAATCTGCAGACAAGATTCTCTATACCAAGTTTCTTGAACCCTTCATTTGTTCCATGAAGATTTCTTCCTCCAAATTCCCATGAAGGAATGCCGTCTTCACATCCAATTGCTCCAATTCCAGATCTCGATGTGCTACCAAGGCCAACACTACCCTGATAGAAGTATTTCTAACCACAAATGAGAAAACCTCATCGTAGTCAATCCCATGTCTTTGTGAATATCCCTTTGCTACCAATCTTACTTAGAATCGTTCTCCTTCCTTTTCTGATACTGCTTCCTTCTTTCGGAATACCCATTTGAAACCTATCGATTTCATTCCCTTTAGAAGCTCTGACAACCCCCAAGTCTTATTCTTATCCAAGGACTCCACCTCCTCCACCATGGCTTCCATCCACTTGTCCCTTTCAGAGCTATCAATTACTTCCTAAAAAGTGGAAAGATCCCCATTACTGATTACTAAGCAATAAGAAGCAAGATCCTCGAAACCATACCTGACAGGTGGCCTTATGTTGCGTTTAGGCATTTTGATATCATGTTGTGATCTTCTTGATCACTATTGTGAGGTTCATTCTCTAGCTGAGACTCTACTTCATTTGGCTCCACCTGCACCACTGATATATTGCTGTCACTATTGCTTCCCTTTTTCTTGAGACTTTTCTTCTTTTCTAAAATCTTTTATCATGGATTTCTCGTCAAACACCACATCCCCGCTAATCACCACCTTTTGTCCCACTGAATCCCAAAGTTTGTACCATTTTACTCCTTTCTCTAACCCGAGAAAAATACACTTCTTGGATTTTGAATCAAGCTTTGACTTTTCTGACAGGCCACAAATGCGTTGACCCCTTGTGATAAATTAGATTGATTAATTATCCTAGTTATTAATTAATCAAATTAACATGCAATATCACATGGTAGCACAAACAAATCACCAAAACTAAGTTATGCAACGGAAAATAAAAGACACAGTGATTTGTTTACGAATGGGGAAAACCTGATGACAAAAACCCCACCGGGTGATTTAAAGTCACTACTCCCGAAACTCCACTATTATCACAGCAAGCGATTACAAGCAAGGAATCCCAAGTACCTTACCAACCTACAGTTGAACCCTTACCCCAATACCCAATTGGACTTACTCTGTAGTGACAGTTTTTCCTTTCAATGCACGGCTCCCAAGTACGTGACTAACCAGATGCGCGGATCTCAGATGCGCGGATCCCAGTATGCGACTTCAAACACCAACTAGAGAGAGAGAGAGAATTGTTGGCTGCAAAGTTCTTCAAATCATCAGAGATGAACTAGGGCACGAACTTTTTCTTTCAGATCACAAATTGCATGAACAAGAAGTTCTCAATGATTGTGCAACTTGCATCGTCTTTTACGACCCTTAAAATAATCCTTTTATATGTCTAGGGTTATGAGAAAAGAAGTCCCGAAGACACATTCACGGATTGGACTTGAAACAGAACTGAAAATCTATTTTCTTTAATTCTCGACAGATAGAGGTGTCGAGAAGCTGTCGAGGCTCGGGGCAAAACAGTTTCTTAAAACTCGATAGATGCATGTGTCGAGACAAGTGTCGAGCTTTGGTAACTTGCACTTCCTTGCTTGTTTCTTGGACAGACTTTGATGACTTCAACATTGAATCTTGAAACACTGTTTCTTGAAGTGTTAAACACATCTTAAATCTACCCAATTACAAGTAAAATGCGTTTTGTCTAAGGATAAGCTAATTACATAAAATAGCGACATATGTTCACAAACTTGAACTACATATGTCCTAACACTTTCTTTAATGGGAATATGAACATAGGCTGGACACTCGAATATCTTTATTAATGAATAATCAACTTCTTCCTCTGTCCATACCTCTTCAGCAACTTTCCCATCAAGCGCAGCTCTAGGCGATCGGTTAAGAATGTAACAAGCCATGTTCACTACTTCAGCCCAAAAGACTTTAGGAAGCCTTGCATTCAGTCTTATGCATCTAGCTATCTCACCGATTATTCGCTTAAGTCTCTCAGCCATTTCATTTTGTTGTGGTGTTCTTCGTATTGTAAAATGCTTCTTGATACCATGCTCTTCACAAAACTTCAAGAACTCCCCATCCTTGTACTCAGTGCCATCATCTGATCTTAGGCACTTGATCTTCCTTCCAATCTGGTTTTCCACTTCGGCTTTCCACTTTTTAAACTTTGAAAATGCCTCGAACTTGTTCTTCAAGAAGTTAACCCAAACCTTTCTGGAGTAATCATCGATGAAACTTATAAAATATTGAGCTCCACCTTTAGAGCGTATCATCCTGCTCAGATTCAATCACCGCAGCAGCTCCACCTACAACGGTGTGCGGAATAGCTTGTAGATATTACCTTCTACTTTCTGCCCCTTCATCAAAACCATAGCACCCTTTGACACCTTCATTAACCAATTCTTAGACTTATAGCAATAGCTATTAGAGTTTAGGGTTCCTAATGAAATTAAATTCTTTTTCACCTCTAGAACATGTCGTACCTCTCCTAATGTCCTTACCACATTATCGAACATCTTTATCTTAATTGTTCCTATTCCAACAACTTTGCAAGCAACATCATTGCCCACTAGAACAGAACCACAATTAACCGATTTGTAAGTGTTGAGCCAATCTCTGAGAGGAGTCACGTGGAAAGAACATGTTGAATCCAGAATCCAAGAATCGATTAGCCTGTTGGCATTAGATGAAATAGAAAGCATATCTCCATCTGAATCTAAATCTGTTGCCACAATGTTTGCAGATCTTGATGACCCTTCCTTGTCTTTATCCTTGCCTCTTTTCCACTCTAGACAGTCTCACTTAATATTTCCCTTCTTTTGGCATTTATAACACTTCATTGTCTTGCTTTTGAATTTGGATCTACTATGTCCCCTAGCAGAATTATGATCTTTGTCTTTCTTCCTTCCACGATCTTGATTACCCTTTACCATATTAGAACTTTCTCCTAAATTCTGCTTCCGTTGGTAGTGATCCAACAGGGCTCCTGAGATCTCTTCAAATTCCAGAGTCTCTTTCCCCTAAAGTAGGGTTGTAATGAAGTGTTCGTAGGATGCTCGGAGGGAGGACAGAAGCATCATCGCCTTGTTTTCATCATTGAATTTTATCTTGATCCGCAAGAAGTCACTGATAATTTTATTAAACGTGTGGACGTGTTGAGCCAAATTTGCACCCTCTACCATCTTAAGCTCATATAGTTTTCACTTAAGATTAAGTTTATTTGTGAGGGACTTGGACATATACCTGCTCTCCAACTTCAACCATATAGCCGCAATAGACACATCATCCATGACATCGTACATAAGCTCATCTGCCAGACATAGTCGAATAGTATTGATCGCCTTCATATCAAGTTTTTCCCATTCGTCATCCGTCATCGTCTCTGGTTTCTTTGCTTTCTCGTACAAAGCCTTCACCAAACCTTGTTGTACCAACAGATCTTCACCCTTCTTTGCCATAACCCAAAGTTACCAATTCCGTTGAACTTAACTACGTCTACCTTGGCAATAGAAGTGTTAATCTCCATGAATAAATCAACTTGGAGCTCTTATACCAGTTGTTGTGAATATTGGTGAAATAATTTGTTTACACAAGGTTAAAGAAAAGAGAGAAGAAAAATATGATACAAGAAATTTACGTGATTCGGCAATATGCCTACGTCCACAGGAGGTGACAAAATAAAGTTTCACTATAACTTTGGAGATTACAACAATTGTTTGAAGACACTCTCACACAAACCCAGACTCCAAATACACCCTTAGTTCTCTCACAAATAAATAGAGAGCACCCTATTGTATTTGGAAAAGAGTTGCAGAACACTTTAACTTCCTATTTCTGATGCACACATGCAAAAGAAGTTCTTTCGCTATCTCACCAGCTCACGTCTTCGCTCTCGTTTGCTCCACCTCTATTTATAGCTAAAGTTCAGCGAAAATTCAAATAATTTCAGGACATGCAAAGCTTCTATTGTTAAGGAAGTCAACAATAGTGGCCAAGAATCCATGCAACATTTAATGCAAGAGTGTAGTATTTCTTCACGCATGCTTACCCCCTGAATTGAAAGGGGGTGTTGATCAACATCTTTCGCTTTGTTGATCAAGCCACACTTTCCAACATAGGCATGCAAGCACTCATTGCCAAGATTGCATGTCAAATTTAATTCCTTGCTTTTTGACAATTCATGCAAGATAGCATTTAATGCTTGCTTGTTATGTCAATCCACCGACATTACAATTCAAGCCATTTCAACAAAACTCCCAGTCTAAGTCAAGGCCAGAGAAGTTTTAAGACCTGGCTATTGTTATTAAGGAATTTATGAATGATTTAGGGGTGCTGGCTTGGCTAGCCATGGAAGAAAAGGTTAAAGGATTTGAGTCCCCTTCACCGATGGATAGGATGGTTTTAACTGAGGGTTTTTTTGTTGTACAGTTTGGGTGAAGGCTGAGAATTGAACTCTATCTGAGGTGGAAATGTTGACTTGGTAGGAGTTGGGGTCAAGATTTGCGAAGGCACAAAAAAGGTGGGCGAAAAGGGTTGAGTCAATGTTGGACAATGGGTATGCACTGCCATAGTACCAGTAGGAAGCTTTGACAACTTTCTTCCCAGCAGAGAAGCGAAGTCGGAGAAGGAAAAGGAGTGTGCAAGAGATTAATGCAATTCTTTTCAAAGCCATGAAGGGAATTTGGGAGTTGTTTTGCTTTCTATGGTGGTGGAGCAGATATATATAGCATGGTTTCTCTTCCATTGAAAAGTAGAAAATTAATTCTTTCTTGGATTGAATATTGTTTTTGCAATTTGCATATAAGATATATAATGGGTCAAAAGCAGTTTCAATTTCGAGGTTGTTTAGAAACCAATAATCTATCGGAACACCCGAAACATTGTACATGTTGCAAAACTTATGAGAAAATATATAAAACAATCACTAGTAATCAATAAGACAACAGTAAATAAAAAATATATATATATTTCTGATAAGAATATAATAATGAATATGTCCAGTCTGGCCAAAAGGCTAATCTCTGAGTAATTAAGTTGAGAAGAAAATCCCAGCCCCAGCACCCTATATTTAGTGTTTTACTATCCGTATGATCCATTGCCAATACTTCATCGTGTGAGCATTAACCACCCCCCCCCCCCCCCAAAAAAAAAAAAAAAAAAAGCTCTTTAGAGGTGGATTGACTCGAGGGTACAACGAGAAGGCAACTAAAATTCATCTCGTGGCATGTAAGTTATGAAGTGTTGAGATGTGTTTAATTTTTATTTAGAGATGGTTTCAATTTATGGCAGTCGCTTAAAATAATTATCTTTTGTTATTAACCGTAGTGTAGGTAGAAATCAAATCTCAAATCTTTTTTTGACAAAAAATAGCTATTTGAACTAATTGGATCTCACATGTATTTAGTATTTGATGTGTTAAGGACCACTATGTCATTTGGGAGTGTATTTGGTACGACGGAAAATATTTTTTGTCGTAAAATAATTTCAAGTAAAAATAATTTCAAGTGTTTGTTTGAGTTCTGAAAAATACACTGGATAATATTTTCAAGTGTTTGGTTGAGTTCCAGAAAATGCTATGTAAAAATAGGAAGTGATGGAGATCGACAGTGGCAGGTGACTGATTATGGCGGTGACTGGTGGCTAATGGTGGTAAAGATTGGTGACTACCAGTGACTGGTTATAGTAGAGACTAGGGGGCGACTGGTAGTGGTGAAGGCTAATGTTGGCTACGTTGGTTGGCGATCGAAGACTGGGAACGTTAATGGGTAATGGTGGTTGGGTGGTTGATAGTGAGGGTTGTGGTGGAAGTTCAATTAAAGAGTTTTAGATGAGGAAGAAAATGGTTTATATAATGTAAAAGTGTAAACTAATTTCCACCCAGGGACGGAACCAGGATTTGAACCTAGGGGGGGCCAAAGCATGAACCAAAAAAAAAATCATGTGACATGGTTTATTAAAAAAAAAATTCATGGTAGACAAAAAATTGCACTTTATTACCTAAATATTTAAGTCGAGAAAAATATAATATGAACCAGAAGAGTACGTTGAAAGTTACAACGCGATATTGTAAACTTTTTTGAAGAAGAAGAAAAAAAGAAAAAGAGAACTTCAGATCTCCATATTTTGGGTAATTAGAATTAATATGTTGATTTTATCATGTTGATCGACTCACTAATATGATAATCTCGTACTTTTGGATGCCACTGAAAATCATACTAATGAAGTTTTTCAAAACTTTGTTTAAGAATTTTAAAAAATTGGGATATCATCATATCAATATTAAGAGTTGGCAATACTACGTCATCAATATTGGCTTCTAAAATAATTTTGTCATTTTATCTTTTTAAAATATAAATATTGTAATTCACTTTTCCATAGTTTATAAATTAATTAAAAAATTCATATAAATTGTTGTAACTCCGTAAGGGGATTTTTTTTTTTATGAGATTTTTTTGGTTATGAATTATTGAATTATGATATTGATGAAGTGGAGATTTTTTTATTATAAATTGGGGATTTTTTGTTCATCCTATATACTATTTAATATTTTCAAAAAAAAAATTTTGGGGGGGGGGGGGCCATGGCCCCCCCCTTGCCCCTTAGTGGGTCCGTCCCTGTTTCCACCGTAAGTATCATTATATTGCGGTCAACCAGAAAACAATTTTTAGTTGACCAACCTTTTCAGTCAACCCAAATACTTGTAAATGTTTAAAATATTTTCTAAAAATCAATTTTTGTCAAATCAAACACAACCTACTAGGTTGAACCTAGGTTACATGACGTAATTTCATTGTGAAACCCATACCACATTATCAACATATTTTACAAAATTTAAGTAAATACATAAATCTTTTATATAATCATTTAAAACTCAAAAATCAAAAGGGACCCAAAGTACATGTAGCCACACAAGTTAGCTTTCTCACCAATATCTATGTATTTTCGGATTTGGCACATGATCCACAATGGCTCATCATCTAATGGTAATTGATAAGGGTCATTTTGATAAGTCCTGAACTGGAGAACCAGGGGCTGACGACCCTGTGGTTGACGACCTTAGAGGCCATAGTCTGAAGCTGACGACCTTCATTACAGGAATTCCACGTATGTCGCCAGGGTGACGGTATGAGGCTGACGAGGTTAGACATAGGCCCGTTTATGACCTTACTTGACCAACACGCATATATAAATGATCCTTGAGCGACACGTCTAAGTATGAAGACTCCTACAAGGACAAGGATTCTAGGAGATACGTGGGATCCAAGTGTTACTGTCCTAAAAGGAAAAGAACTCCTTGACCAAGGCTTGAACCTCGGACCAACGCTACTATAAATACCCCAAGACCCTCTCAAAGCAAGGTACGCACAAATAACTCAACTCTAGCACTCTAGTGTTGAAAAGAAAGGTTTCTAACTTAACCTTCGGAGGGTATTTGGCCGGTACCACGCCGGTGCCCTTTCAAAGGTCTTCACTCTCTTTGTTGTGCAGGTACGTCATCGGGAGCACGTGTGGACCGTGTGACTTACTGACGATTTTATTGCATCATCAGTTGGCGCCGTCTGTGGGAACCGAAGTGGTAACGCCACGCTGTCGCTTCCCGGACAAAAAGTTGCATGGTACTCACCCGCTCAATGGCTACCACCAACAACGTTCAAGAGAACGAACCGCGCGCAACCGTTTTGGAAAAGCAAGTCCAAACGCTCGCGGCAGCGGTCGAGCGCCTAACTAAGGAAAATCACGACTTGGAGGAGCAGCTGCGTCAGAGGAACGCGCATCCTAGAATACAAGAGGAAAATCAGGAGGAGACAAGCGCTGAGAGAAGGGATCTCGAAGCGCCCGAAGGCAGCAACGCCCCGAGCAAGCCGGAGAGGCGGGATACCAATCTGACTACCCCTTCTGAAGCTATACCCCCTCACATCGCAGCCGAGATGCAAGAGATGCGTGAACGAATAGACGTGATGATGAACGCCCTCAAAGGACGAGTGTCTAACGATCTCGACGACCTGGTACAGCGGACCGATTCACCTTTCACGGCACTTGTTACGTCGTGCCCACTTCCCCCAAAGTTTCGTATGCCGCAGGTGGAAAGCTACGACGGAAACAAGGACCCCCTGGACCACTTAGAGTCCTTCAAAACTATAATGCACCTTCAAGGAGTGCCCGACGAGATCATGTGCAGGGCTTTCCCAACCACCTTGAAAGGGTCCGCGAGAGTCTGGTATAGCAGGTTGACGCCAAACTCAATTAGCACCTTTAAAGAGCTGGGCGCTCAGTTCGTGTCGCACTTTATCGGAGGCCACCGGTACAAAAAATCCACAGCATGCTTGATGAGCATCAAGCAGAGGGAAGACGAGACTCTAAGGTCCTACATAACGCGATTCAACAAAGAAGCTCTCTCCATAGATGAGGCGGACGACAAGATACAAGTAGCAGCCTTCACCAACGGGCTGCGAAAAGGGAAGTTCCTCTTCTCTCTATACAAGAACGATCCAAAGACCATGTCCGAAGTACTTTACAGGGCAACCAAATACATGAACACAGAAGACGCGTTGATTGCAAGGGAAGACAAGCCTAAGAAGAGGGAAAGGCAAGAAGATACTCGAACGGATAGGGGGCAAAAGAAGGCCAGGACTGAAGAACGACGGGATGATCGCCGCTCCAAGCCACCCCCAGGGAGGTTCACGAACTTCACACCGTTGACCGCCCCTATCGATCAGGTCCTAATGCAAATCAAGGACGAGGGGACTTTGACTTTTCCCGGCAAAATGAAGGGAGATCCCAACAAAAGGCCAAAGGACAAATATTGCCGCTTCCATCGAGACCATGGACACGACACGGCTGACTGCTACGACCTAAAGCAACAGATAGAAGCTTTAATCAGGCAGGGAAGGCTGCAGAGGTTCGTCAGCAAAGAACGAACGGAACCGCCGTGAGACCAAGCTCCCAGACGGGAAAACGAACGCCCCAGACAGCCCTTAGGCGATATCCGGATGACTGTAGGAGGGACGGCGGCTGTTGGATCGTCGAAGAAAGCTCGAAAGACATATCTCAGGATGGTGCAGAATATTCAGTTGGCGGGGTCCGTACCCAAGATGCCGCGGACTGATAACCCCCTCATCGGATTCTCGGAGGAAGACGCACGACGCCTCCATCACCCCCACGACGACGCACTTGTCGTCACCATACGAGCAGGAGACTTCAACATGCATCGAGTTCTTGTCAATAATGGGAGCTCAGCGGACATCCTCTACTACCCTGCGTTCCAACAGATGGGAGTTGATAGAGAACGACTGACTCCGGCTAACGCCCCGCTAGTCGGCTTCGGAGGAACAAAGGTATTTCCCCTCGGTGTTATCACCCTGGCGGTCACTATTGGAGACTACCCTCAGCAAGTCACCAAGAATGTAGCATTCCTCGTGGTCGACTGCTCTTCAGCCTACAACGCCATCATAGGGCGTCCCACGCTTAACTCATGGAAGGCTGTAACTTCAACCTACCACTTAATGATAAAATTCCCGACGGATTATGGAGTGGGAGAGCTTAGAGGAGACCAGGTGGCCGCACGAGAATGTTATATAGCAATGATGGGGATGGATGACCACCGTCAGACCATGAGCATTGAAGAACAGCGCACCACGACGGAGCCCATGGAAGAACTCGAAGAGATATCTCTCGACGACTCCCAACTAGAGCGGACAACCAAGATCGGTACTCTTACGAACAATACGTTACGGCAGGAACTCACGGTCTTCCTCAGAGAAAACCGAGACGTTTTCGCTTGGAGTCACGAGGATATGCCGGGCATTGACCCGTCGGTCATAGTACACAAGTTGAACGTATCACCGTCTTTTCCGCCGGTTCGACAAAAGAAGAGAGTCTTCGCCCCGGAGAGAGATCGGGCAGTAGCAGAAGAAGTTCGAAAATTACAAGAGGCGGGCTTCATTCAAGAAGTTTATTATCCCGATTGGTTAGCAAACGTCGTCATGGTGAAGAAGAGCAACGGAAAGTGGAGGATGTGCGTAGATTTCACCGACCTAAACAAAGCATGCCCCAAAGACAGCTATCCTCTACCGAGGGTCGACCTCCTGGTGGATTCTACGGCCCAACACCAGCTGCTAAGCTTCATGAATGCATTCTCGGGATACAACCAGATCCTGATGGACGAAGCTGACCGAGAAAAGACTTCGTTTGTGACAAGTCAAGGCCTTTTTTGCTACAAGGTCATGCCGTTCGGTTTGAAGAATGCTGGTGCGACATACCAGAGGCTTATGAACAAGATGTTCGTAGAACAGATCGGGAGAAATGTCCAAGTATATGTCGACGACATGCTAGTAAAAAGTCGAAAGAAGGAGGATCATTTAAAAGACCTGCAGGAGACCTTCGATACCCTTCGTTCCTACAACATGAAACTGAATCCAGCCAAGTGTGCCTTCGGAGTGACGGCCGAAAAATTCCTAGGATATATGGTGTCCCAACGGGGTATCGAAGCCAACCCAGACAAAATCCGAGCCATAATGGAGATGACGCCTCCCAGAAACGTGAAGGAAGTACAGAGCCTTAACGGCAAGGTCGCCGCGCTCAGTAGATTCGTATCCAGGGCGACGGATAGGTGTCTCCCTTTTTTCCGCACGCTGAAGAAGTCCTTCGAATGGACGGACGAATGCCAGCAAGCATTTGAAGACCTCAAAGCCTACCTATCGTCGCCACCACTGTTAACACCCTCCCAACTAGGCGAAGAACTATTCCTCTATCTGGCCGTTTCTCCAGCCGCCGTCAGCGCAGCTCTCGTAAGAGAAGACAACAAGGTATAAAGGCCAGTATACTACGCCAGCCGGGCACTCCACGGGGCAGAAGAAAGATACTCGCCGCTAGAAAAGCTGGTCTTCGCTCTAGTTACGGCAGCCCGCAAGCTTAAGCCGTACTTCCAAGCACATACGGTGGTCGTACTAACTGACAAGCCCATACGGCGAGCAATGAGTAACCCCGAAGCCGCAGGACGTATGGCCTTATGGGCGGTAGAGTTGAGCGAATTTGACATAAAATATCGCCCCCGCACTGCCATCAAAGGGCAAGTACTAGCTGACTTTGTTGCGGAATTCACATATAAGGAAGGTCGGGAGGAGGAGAGTTCCCAGTGGAATGTCTTCACTGACAGATCATCTAACAAAAACACCGGCGGAGTAGGAGTCGTACTTCGCTCCCCAAAGGGCGACGAGATCGAATGCATGATCCGACTTAACTTTCCTATAACCAACAATGAAGCAGAGTATGAAGCCCTCATAGCAGGCCTAGAACTTGCCGGGGCCGTAGGAGCCGCAGACACGGTAGTCCATTGCGACTCGCAGGTAATCACTAGACAAGTAAACGGCGACTATGAATGTAAAGGAGAAAGGATGAAGATGTACTTGGAACAAGCAAAGAGAAGGGTAGATGAGCTTCCGGCAAAAGTTGTTCAAATTCCGAGGGGAGACAATGAGCAAGCCGACCGGCTTGCAAAAGCTGCATCTGCGCAACGCGTGATCATCCCCGCCAAGGCACTATATTTTACTCAACTCGCACCAATGATAGACACCATCAGTGTACAGGAGGTAGGATCGGAGAACAATTGGACTACCCCTCTGGTTGCCTACCTCAAAGATGGCACACTGCCTGAAGAAAAGGAAGCCGCAAGGAAGCTGAAAGTCCGAGCGGCCCGATTTGTCCTAATAAAAGATATCTTACACAAGAGAAGTTTCTCCCGACCATACCTAAGGTGTCTTGGACCTGAAGAAGCGGATTACGTTATGAGAGAGGTACATGAAGGAATCTGCGGCAACCATTCAGGATCGCGATCGCTGGTCCACAAACTGATCTGGGCCGGGTACTATTGGCCGACAATGCAGAAAGACGCCCAGACATATGTCAAGGCATGCGACAAATGCCAACGGTTCAGTAACTTCATCAAGCGGCCAGCTGAAGAACTAACCCCGATCACTGCTCCGTGGCCGTTCGCCCAGTGGGGGTTGGATATCATGGGCCCATTCCCAACGGCAGCAAGGCAACTGAAGTTCCTAATAGTCGGAATCGACTACTTCACCAAATGGGTGGAAGCAGAAGCCTTAGCCACTATCACCGAGAAGAACGTGCGAAGTTTTGTCTGGAAGAACATTATTTGCAGGTTTGGAATTCCAAGGGTCCTGATCTCAGACAATGGCAAACAGTTCGACAATAATGCCTTTTGGGATTTTTGTTCACAATTAGGGATCAAAAATCATTACTCTTCCCCTGCTCATCCCCAAGCCAATGGACAAGTTGAAGTCACGAACCGATCCTTGCTTCGGATAATCAAAACTCGGCTCGAGGGGGCGAAAGGCATATGGCCGGAGGAACTACCCAGCGTACTATGGGCATACAGAACAACCGTCAGGACCCCCACAGGAGAAACTCCGTTCCGGCTAACATACGGCACTGAAGCAGTTATACCAGCCGAGGTCGGACTCACGAGCTACAGAGTGGACAACCACGACAAAGGAAGGAATGACGAAGCCATGCGTCTAGAACTTGACCTAGCTGACGAAGTTAGGGCGACGGCTGAACAAAGGCTCGCGCGATACCAGAACCTCATGGCTAAACACTACAACTCCCGAGTCAAGCACAGGGACTTCGAAGTTGGAGACCTCGTCCTAAGGAAAGTAATGGGCACCACCAAAGACCCTACGCAAGGAAAACTCGGCCCAAACTGGGAAGGGCCCTATAGAATAACATCATGGCTAAGGAAGGGCACCTACCACCTGGAGACCCTGGACGGACTACAGCTACGCCATCCATGGAACGCCGAGCACCTCAGAAAGTACTACCAGTAGAGAAACAACGGACGCTACTCCTCATTTCCAATCTATTTCTTTCAGTCATTTATTTCAAATCATTTGTTTTAAGTTTACTTATAGAATATTTACCAAAGGGCTAAAGTTTGTCCTTTCCGGGAACAATTTTCTACGTATGTATGCATTTATCACAATAAGAGGAGTTTATTCAGAAGTAATTGATGTATTTGTTAAGCAGACGGAACTACTAAGTCCACGCAGAGGACGACCTTAAGTCCACAAAGTGGACAGAACTACCAAGTCCACAAAGTGGACGGAACTACTAAGTCCACGCAGTGGACGACCTTAAGTCCACAAAAGTGGACGAAGCTACCAAGTCCACAAAGTGGACGGAACTACTAAGTCCATGCAAAGGACGGAACAAACTAAGTCCACCAAATGGACGGCCCTAAAATCCACAAAAATGGACAAAGCTACCTTAGTCCTCGAAGTAGACGACCTTAGTCTATAACTTACCTAAAAGTGGACATCCCAAGTCCACGAAGGTGACGACCTTAAATCCACAAAGGATAGGTCGAATATTTAAATCCACACGATGGGTAGAACTGCTACGTTCAGTTCACAAAGTGGACGGACCTACGACAAAGTCCATAGTAGACGACCCTAAATCCATCAAAAAAAAAAAAAAAAATGGCAAGGTTAATCCAATGGACGACCTTAAAATCCACGAAGTGGACGGCAATTTAAAGATCTCTAAAAGGACGGCCTCACGTCTACAAGAGTAGACGAAGTTAAAATGTCCGCAGAATTGAAACCTACGAGGTTGACGACCCTAAAATCTATGTGCATAAAACCCGCGAGGTCGACGACCTTAAAATTTACATCAAACATGAAGTCCACAAGGGGGACGACCCTAAAGATCAACAAGGTTGACGACCTTAAAAGACTACTAAAATAGACCAAGTAAAGACAAAGTCCACCAGGTGAACGACTTCAAAATCTACAAAATAAACGGTCCCGTCAAACGCACAAGTCTATCATCTAAATGCATCAACGCTTCAGCCAGAAATCAAAGTGACGGCACAAGAACATCAAACATAAATCCACACGAATGATAATAATGAAAGTTAATAACTACAAAATAAAGTTGTCTTTACAAAAGCCCAAAACACGGGCGTCAAGCGTAAAAGTTCGTTACAAAAAGACAAAAACTAAGTGTTTACAAAAGGATTTATGAAGTAGAAGGAGCAGTCAACGGGGACAGGACGACGACCGGGGCGTCAACATTAGACTTGGCGGCATCAAGACCGGTTGACGGATCTAAAGTGACGGACCTCTCCAAGGCAGGCTGGGCGAGAACAAAGCTGCCGTCTCTCGAGTCTGCCCTAGGATCGGTGGACTCGTCACCCACCTCGAGGACAGAATCGCCCGCCGGGGTTGACGGAATGGGTTCATCCATGTTTATCCCCGACAAGTCCAGATCAGGATGGGCACGCTTTGTCTGCTTCAGGCAGTCTTCAAAACCGTCAGCGTAATAGACGGCGCAGGAATCAATAAATTGCTGGGAATCTTTGAATTCCGCCACGGCGTCATTCCTGGCCGCCTCCACCTGACTCATCAGCGCTTGAAGCTCCTTCTCCGCCGTCACCTTTGCCTCGTCAGCCAGGCCTCGTTGACGAGCCTCCTCCGTCAGCATGTCCGTTAGTCTCGTCACCTCCTTTGCCAAGTGAATGTTGGCCTCCTTGTACTGCTGCTGGGCGTCAACAGCATTCCTTAGCCGGGTATGCAGACGGGAAACCACAGCTTCCTTATCCGCGCATTTATCCCGCAAGTACTTCATCTGGATCATGGCCTGCAAAAACATAAGAATAACGTCAATAAGCTACAGGGTCGGCCATGTGGTCTGACGGGAGGAAGAAATAGCATACCCGGGTGAGGTCGAAAAGCCCTGACGCCCCTAGCTCTTCCGTCGACTGGTCGTCACACAGCTCCATCTCCTCTTCCTTCAGGATGGACTCCGCCACCTCCACGGCATAGTCCTTGTGGGTAAGGAGGTGACAGACAGAATCTGGAGTGACGACCCCTGACGCCGTCATCAGGCCTTTGCCAGAACCATGAGAAGCTCTTGGGGGTGACGGCTTCTTGGTGGCCTTGTCCCCAGAGGAAGGGACCACTTTCTTCCCGGACCGATCGTCCGCCCCGTCGGCCTTCCTCTTGACGCCTTTCTTCCCGAAGGGCGTAGGAGCCGACGACGGCGTCACCTCACCTCTAGCCCTCTCCTCCTCCTGCTTCTTCCTGGCGGCAGCAGCACGTATCCTTTGCTTGGCCGACTCCATTTCTGTCAAGACATAAAAACAAGGTCAAAAGAAAACAACGGACAAAGTTGACGGAGTATTTAGGAGATGCTTACGTCGACGAGATTGGTCGTTAAGTCGTCGGGCTTCTTCCGTCGGCTCCGGGCCCCCACAATACAAATGCAGGGTGTCAAGGGTAATCAAATCCCTACACTTTCTTTCCTCCAAAGGAATGGACGTCACATGGCTGATAAAGTCCTCCTGCTCCTTCGTCACACGAGGACGAATGTTTGCTGAAAAAAGAAAAGGGACGGGGTTAGAAATTGGACGTTAACGAAGCAAAGGAAATTGACGGGGTCGACCTGAGTCCCGGACGTATGCCCAAGTGTTGTCAAAAAAGCCACTTGGCATTAACTTCCACTCCTCTGGACGGCAAACCCAGTTCGTCCCTTCCACGAAAAAATATCTACCCTTCCACTTTCTATTAGAGTCGGGCATATCGGAGACCAATTTCAACTCCTTCCTCCTCGCAGAAAAGTGATATATCCCTTTTGACGAGGAGATATGTTGGGGCCTATAACACCAGAAAAACTCGTCCAGCGTAAGCTGACGGTGTCCACCACTTAGACGGCCCCACAGGATCTCGGCTCCAATAAAGGTTTTCCAAGCATTGGGAGCAATCTGACTGACGGATATGCCCAAGTAATTTGCCAACTGACGATGTAAAGCCGTCAATGGTAGCCTTAATCCCGCCGCAAACATAGCATCATACATGCCTACATCTGCGGTCCTTCCCGAGTAACATCTCTCGCCCTCCTTGGGGAGACGAATCGGGACGTCGGCTGGGATTTGGTAACGGACTCGCAGGTTCCCAAAAACGTTCTCCGTCATTGTTGGAGAAAACTTGTTGACGGACCACTCTTGTGGAAGAATGAAGGGGCGATCGTCAAGAGAAGCACCCGAAGTACTTTCTAAGGACATCTCGTCACTGTCATCTTCCACCCCGTCACCAGATCTCTCCCCATTTCCATCCTCGCCACCTCTACTTGGCCTTTCCTCGCCGTCGAAAGAGTGGGTTGACATTCCCCTCTCTGACGAACCGGATAAGCCCTCCTCAGGCTCCCGTCCTGACGGGAAGACCTCGTCGTAACCCGCCCCTTCGCGGATCGACGATTCCTCACTCGACATCTGACTCCCTACAAATAATGGGTATACTCTAAGAACCTAGGCCGATGGTCCTACCAAAGGAGAATAGCTAAGGAATAAAAGTAAAAAAAAAGGGGGGGGAGCTTACGAGTAATAAGTTCTTTGAGCGAGGTTGACGGTCCCAAAGAAGTTGACGGCTTCAAGGTAGACAGACGGACAGGAGTCGTAAACTTGACGCTTTGGCTCTCAGAAGATCGCAAATGTTGGAAAGTTTGAAATGAAGGGAATAGGAGATATATATAGGGAAAACGGGCACGGAAGACGAAGCGACGCGCTCGTCGCAGATCGAGGCGAATCAAATAAAGCCACGTGTCCTAGCATTTAATAGGAACCGCTCGAAGCATTTAGTTCGTACTCCATACTTCGTCAAGGGAAGATTGACGAGGCTATGGAGTAGGGGGCAATTGATAAGGGTCATTTTGATAAGTCCTGAACTGGAGAACCAGGGGCTGACGACCCTGTGGTTGACGACCTTAGAGGCCATAGTCTGAAGCTGACGACCTTCATTACAGGAATTCCACGTATGTCGCCAGGGTGACGGTATGAGGCTGACGAGGTTAGACATAGGCCCGTTTATGACCTTACTTGACCAACACGCATATATAAATGATCCTTAAGCGACACGTCTAAGTATGAAGACTCCTACAAGGACAAGGATTCTAGGAGATACGTGGGATCCAAGTGTTACTGTCCTAAAAGGAAAAGAACTCCTTGACCAAGGCTTGAACCTCGGACCAACGCTACTATAAATACCCCAAGACCCTCTCAAAGCAAGGTACGCACAAATAACTCAACTCTAGCACTCTAGTGTTGAAAAGAAAGGTTTCTAACTTAACCTTCGGAGGGTATTTGGCCGGTACCACGCCGGTGCCCTTTCAAAGGTCTTCACTCTCTTTGTTGTGCAGGTATGTCATCGGGAGCACGTGAGGACCGTGTGACTTACTGACGATTTTATTGCATCATCAGTAATTAATGGGACGAGCCCAATACAGCCCGAAGTTGTACATCTTATAAGAATGTGTTACGAATAATCAAACACATGACAGCAGTATTTTCCATGCAGTTTAGAGCTAATAGGAATTAAAAAAGTCACTCTCGGCATATATTTTGTTATTTAAACAAAAGGGAAGAGATATTTTGTCTTGATTCTACTTTATTACACCTAATTAATAATTATCATGACCTCAAATTGCATTCTCATTCTAATATGTTCACGATGAACCGGTCCACTTAGTAGCTGCTTATTGGTTCCAAGAAACTAGTATCAGACTTTCTTTTTTCTAATTCTAGCGACAAAAGAAAACTATTTATTACAATCATTCTAAGAGCATAGCAGCGGATTGGACAAATGGCAAATTTTTTATTTATTATTTTTTCTTGGTCATCCTTTTCTGGTCTTTTTGTGAGAGCTGGCTATTCTACCTTTTTTTTTTCAGCTAGTCAACTGATAAGATAAGGTTTCCCCATGTTGTAACTACAGCTATCAAAAACTAGCTTTCTGGTGCTAACTGGGAAATTTAAATGTGCACGGAAATCAAATCTTGAAGTCTGGTTCATTTTTGGTCCTTTGGTTATGACTATTTTCTCGAGGTATTTCACGCTTCGTATATATTTGTCATCTTAATTCTCATAGCATACAAATCACATACATCATTGGACGTAATACACTGTGAAATGCATATATCAGATACGACATTATTATTACTTCCCCACAATCCCTCCTCTCCTTTTTGTTAGAATGGGCTGGTTCTTTTGGACTATTGTTCTTTCTAATAAAATGTCATCCGTATTTATTTTTTCGGGGGAGGGGTTGGGGAACAAAGTTTCCAATTCTTCATCTCTGATCATGAAAATTAATAATTAAATGACAGATTTTTCTTTTAAAAAAACAGTAGGATAATAATAATAATAATAATAATTTATACTTACTTGCAGTCTTTTTTGTTTTGTTTTTATGGCATAGGTATCATATTAGTGTAGTAGACATTAATTGCTTAGTAAGGATGGCTAGTAGTCTTGTCAATTTAAAACCGTCTAGTTGATGCCGTCGACACCACAAGGATTTTGAGTGAGTATAGACAGAAAATAGAAGAGATTAGTTGTTTTCTAATTTGTTCATTTATTTATTTGAATTATTTTATTGTATAAGTTCAATGCATATATATATATATATAGTTCAAATCGTCTATACTACTTTTTATGTATCACTCTATATTCTATCAATCACTGCTTATCATGTCTATGATTGCTTTTCATTTTATTTTAGTTATTTTATAACGAAAGTAAAATGAAAATATGACAAATAGTGATCGGTAGAAAATAAAGTGGTACACAAAAAGTGACACAGAAGATTTGAACTTATATATATATATAGAGAGAGAGAGAGAGAGAGAGAGGTTCATCAAAAATAATAGAATAAACTTACTTATAATAGTTCAACAAACTGTAAGACGCATTGGTTGAAAGTTAAAACCCTAACTCTTTTTCCTTTATAGCAGGATATATATACTTGTTAATTTAAATTTGAATACTTATTATCATAATTTCTTTTTCGATTTAAATTGAAAATTAATGTTATAGCAAGCTATTTAATATGCTACAACCTAACATAAAAATATATAAAAAATATTAAAAAAAATTGTTAAATGATAAATTCATAATTTCTAACCTATTTTGGAGAGAGTCCACTTGTAGTCAAGGTCGATCCGCCACGAAAAGTAATCAAGCAACCCCTCTCTTAGCATATGTAACCTTTATATATAAATACTTCAGACATCATCGTAACCAATCCATGTTGTCCCATTGTAGAAATAATCTGACACAAACGTGGAATTAAACGCTGTTGTGGTTCTGTTTTGTGCTATGAACGTATTTCTGATTTGTAAATAACCTAATGCTCCATCGGCGGTAACAGCTGCACCGTTAGCTGGTGCTAATAAGCCATGGTTATTAGCATCTATAAGCGTCCATGCAAACCCAAAGTATGTCAAGCCAAGTGAAATTTTCGCGGCTGGCAAACCTGCCTGAATCCAAGAAATAATCCCAGAATTGCCGCTAAGTTGACTTAATGGATTGTATAATGGAGCTAGGGGTCTTGTAAGGCTTGGTGACCAACCTGGGTCGTTGAGGTCATAAGCCATTAAATTGATCCAGTCCAAGCTGTTTGATATAGCCTAAACCGGATAACTCATGAACGATAGTTTGAAGAGCAATAAAAGGCCGCAGTTAGAAGCAATGGCGGCTTGCCAGTTAGAAGGGTAAGCCTGAGGATGAACTAGGATTGAAGCAAGGCTGAAGCAAGTATTGAGTGCTGAGTAGCAGACCTTCAGGTAGAGAGGCAGGGCTTCAAAATAGAGCACTGGAAGACTTGCAGCAAAAACACTTATACAACACTCTACAACAGCTAATACGACTTGTAATTCAGAATTAGTTGTCTCAGTAGTTTAGTAGCTATTTACATGGACACATGTAATGTTTTGATTGGTTGTAAGGGCTAGATCCGTAAAAAGCGGAGTTAGTTAGGCACAGATATTCTTTAGCTTTTGTATCAATTCTTATATAAATAGGCTCTTGTACATTCTTTTCTAATTAATACAATACATAAATTTCTTTTTCAAATTCTCATATGGTATCAGAGCGCTCTAGTTTCTTCTAGAGTTTTCTTTTCCTTTAGCTTCATATTCCCTTTCACTCTCAAGGTCCTTCAATGGCGGATGCTACATAATCTGTCCCAACCTCACAATCTGTCACAACCATTGATGAATCTCGCCCCTTCTTTTGGCATTATGGAGAGAATCTAGGCACGATTCTTGTTGCTCAGCCTCTAGTCAATGACAATTACCCTAGTTGGGCCAAGTCAATGCAAAGAGCTTTGGGAGCAAAAAGCAAATTAGGATTCATTGATGGCAGTCTTTCACTGACTCCATCCATGGCAAAGAATCCTTTGCTTGTTCAGGCCAGGATTAAGTGCTATAATATGGTAGTTTCTTGGATTCTTAACTGTGTTTCTCCCAAAATTCTTGCTAGTGTTGTCTACAAAAACACTGCTTTGGAGGTGTGGACAGATTTGAAGAATAGGTTTTCTCAGAAGAATGGACCAAGGCTTTTCCAACTTTAAAAGCAACTTGCAACAATTACACAAGGAGAGCTTTCTATCACAGATCATTTCACTTAGTTGAATGTTCTATGGGATGAGATTGAGAATTATAGAGCTTTGCCTTGTTGTACTTGTGGTTACTGCAAGTGCTC
This sequence comes from Castanopsis chinensis, assembly GCA_032878915.1. Taxonomy (NCBI): domain Eukaryota; kingdom Viridiplantae; phylum Streptophyta; class Magnoliopsida; order Fagales; family Fagaceae; genus Castanopsis; species Castanopsis chinensis. The sequence goes on from JAVQMG010000121.1 coordinate 15,498,145, forward strand.
GATCAATGAGAAGTTGACTCAATATCAATTGCAAGATTCCGTGATGCAATTTTTGATGGGACTCAATGAAACATATAGTCAGATTCGAGGACAAATACTTCCGATTGATCCTTTGCCCTCAATCAACAAAGTGTACTCTTTGCTGATTTAGGATGAAAGTTAGAGGTCTAATGCTCATTCAGCTAGGGCTTATGTTGAATCCACTGCATTAGCAGCTCAATCAGTTGCAGGATCAGCCAATCTTGCCTATGGAGGTGGTCTAGCAAGGAAAGGTAGCAAGAATAAGGGTAAAGATAGACCTGTATGCAGCCATTGTGGAATCACAGGGCATACCATTGAAAAATGTTACAAACTCCATAGGTATCCCCCTGGATATAAGGCCAAGGGAAAGAATCCAAAGGCTAATCAAGTTGCTAGGCTAGAATTTGGATTTGTTTTTGGTGGTGTGGAGTCAGATTTTGTGCCTGTGCAGCAATCTTACTCTCCACAAGGTTTTCCATTCACTCCAGATCAATATCAAAGACTCTTTGATTGGAGGTCCAAGCAGTGGTTTTCAAGCTCAAGGGAGCAATGTAGCACTAGAAGCTTCCTCACCGGCTATGGCTAATAGTGTTTCAATTACTATTCCACTTGCAGGTAAGCCTTACAACTTGAAGCATTCTGTTTTTACTACTAAGATAGTGAATAGAAATGCTTATCGTTGCAACACTTGGGTTCTAGATACAGGTGTCACTGACCACATTATTTGTTCTGCTACTTTACTCACTACCATAACTAGCCTAACCCAATCCATTGTTGAATTACCTAATGGAGAAAGTGCTCAAGTCACCCACATTGGCACAATTCAACTTTCTGCTACTTTGTTCCTAGATAATGTTCTTTGTGTACCATCTTTTTCCTTTAATTTGCTGTCCATAAGCAAACTAACTCAAAAAATGCCATATTGCCTTGTTTTCCTTTCTTAATTTTGTTTCATTCAGGACCTTTCATCTTGGAAGATGATTGGGCTAGGTGAAGTACACCATGGACTTTACTTGCTGCAAAGATCAGGTTGTGTTAGTCCTTCCTCTTTGTCAGATCATCTCCTCAAGCACAAGCTTAGTTCTTGTTCTCACTTTGTCAATGCTATTAGTAGCATGCCTAGAATTTGGCATTTTAGGTTAGGTCACCCATCCTTGAATAAGTTGGTATCATTACAAGATAGTCTATCTGTTTCCTTTGACACTTGTACTGATATTTGCAACATATGTCCAATGGCAAAACAAAAAAGATTGCCCTTTCCTTTTAATAATAATTTTTCTGATTCATCATTTGACCTTGTTCATGTTGATATATGAAGGCCTTACTCTATACCTACTCATGATGGTTTCAAATATTTTTTATCCATTGTTGATGATGCAACTAGATGTACTTGGATATACCTGTTGAGAGCTAAATCTGACGCTAGAATTCATTTAATTTCCTTTCACAAAATGGTACAAACTCAATTTAAGGCAAATATCAAGTCTATAAGATCTGATAATGGCCAAGAATTTGCCATATCTGATTTTTACTCCAATCATGGTATTATCCATCAGAGAAGTTGTGTTTACAATTCGCAACAGAACTTTGTCATGGAGAGTAAACACCAACATCTCTTATCTGTTGCTAGGGCATTGGGAATTCAATCCAATGTCCCTTTGTGTTATTGAGGGGACTGCATTCTCACTGCCACTCACATCATTAATAGGTTACCATCTCCCATTTTACAAAACAAGTCTCCCTTTGAACTTCTTTTTCATACTAAGCCTTCCTATGCTCATTTGAGGGTGTTTGGGTGCTTGTGTTATGCATCCACCATTTCTGTCAATAGAGATAAGTTTCAACTTAGAGCCCAAGCTTGTGTTCTTCTAGGTTATCCACCTGCTATTAAAGGTTACAAACCATTGAACCTTGCTTCTAAACAGGTGTTTTTGTCTAGGGATGTTGTGTTTCATAAACATATTTTTTTCCTTTCCAATCTGTTGATTCTATCTATTCAAGTCCTTCCCATATTCCTACTTCTTTTCCTTTCTTAACTGACACTACTTCCACACTCACTAGTCTGCCCATGGACTCATCTTCTTCACTTGTGTATCATGATTCATATTTTCATGATCAACATTTTGCTCCTGATGTTGATTCTGATTCTGACCTTGACGATGATTCCACTGTTCTTCTTATTCAAGTCAGACCAGCACAAGATACCTTAGCTGCTTCTACACCTTCTGTTGAGTCTATTCTGCTTGTTCCTTCCTCAATTGATTCCACCATAATTCCACTTGACTCTCCATCCACTTCAAGTCCTCATTTACCATCTGAATCACCTCCCATAACTCCATCCCAACTTTCCTTTCCTTCACAGACACTTAGAAGATCTACTAAGGTGTCTACTAAGCCTTCTTACTTACAATCTTATCATTATAACCAAGTGAGTGCATTCTTCATCACTCTAGTCATTCCAAAGAAAGGTACTTCTCACCCTACTCAAAATTTTCTCTCCTATTCTCATTTGTCTCCTTCCTATAAGCAATTCTGCAATTCAATCTCTTCAATTGTGGAACCTAGTACTTATGCCTAAGCTGTTAAGAACCCAAAATGGAGAGAAGCCATGGCAATTGAAATTGCTGCACTTGAGGCTAACCAGACTTGGTCCCTCACTTCTTTGCCTCCTCATAAGCATCCTATAGGTTGTAAATGGGTCTACAAGGTCAAGTATAAGGCTGATGGTACTATTGAGAGATACAAAGCAAGGTTGATTGCCAAAGGTTTTACACAAAGGGAGGGACTAGACTATACAGAAACTTTATCCCTAGTGGCCAAAATGGTTTCCATTAAAGCTTTACTTACAATTGTTGTTGTGAACGGGTGGCACTTATCCCGATGTCAACAATGCATTTTTGCATGGTGATCTTGATGAAGAAGTTTATATGATCTTGCCATCGAGCTTTCACAGCAAGAGAGAGGTTGTTTGTAAGCTCAACAAATCCTTGTATGGCCTCAAGCAGGCCTCTAGGCAGTAGTTCTCCAAGTTCTCTCATGCTTTGATCCAATTAGGCTTTCATCAATCAAAAGCTGATTACTCTTTGTTCACTAAAAGTAGTTCTGGTTCCTTTGTTGCCTTATTGGTGTATGTAGATGATGTTCTCATTGCTAGTGACAACGCTCAAGCAGTGGCAGACCTTAAGGTGCTGCTAGATAAGCAATTTAAGCTTAAAGACTTGGAAAACTTGAAATTTTTCCTAGGCTTGGAAGTGGCTAGGTCCAAGGAAGGCATTAGCCTTTGCCAAAGAAAATATGCCTTGGAGTTGTTGGAAGATGCAGGGTTGTTGGGTTGTAAACCAGCAAAGGTTTCCATGGAGCCAAATTTAAAGTTAAGCAAGTATGAAGGGCAAGAATTAAAAGGATCCCAGCATGTATAGGAGACTAATTGGGAGGTTACTCTATCTAACCATCACAAGGCCTGATATTACCTTTACAGTTCACAAGCTTAGCCAATTCATGTCCAAACCAAGGTTGCCACATCTTCAAGCAGCTAATAAGGTTTTGCAATACATTAAAGGCAGTCGTAGGCAAGGTCTATTGTTCTCTAGCAAGTCTGAATTACACATCAAGGCTTTTGCAAATGCGAATTGGGCTGTCTGTCTAGATACTAGGAGGTCTACTACTAGTTATTGTGTTTTTATTGGAGAATCTTTGGTCTCTTGGAAGTCTAAAAAGCAGCAAACAGTCTCACGTTCTTCAGCAAAGTCAGAATATAGGGCAATGGCTGTTGCAATGTGTGAAGTTTTATGGTTGATCAGCTTTCTTAAGGACATTCAAGTTTCTCATTCAATGGCAGCCTTACTCTTCAGTGATAGTCAAGCTGCTCTCCACATTGCAGCTAATCCTGTATTTCATGAGAGAACAAAACATATTGAAATAAACTGCCATGTTGTTAGAGATAAAGCCTTGGAAAAAGTGATCAAATTGTTGCACATTAGAACTAAGTCACAAGTTGGGGATCCATTAACAAAGGCATTGAATTCACAACAATTCTCTCACCTTTTTTCCAAGATGAACATGCTCAATATTCATGCCCCTATTCCTCTTGAGAGGGAGTATCAAAAGGGTAAGCCTAAGGATGAACTAGGATTGAAGCAAGGCTGAAGCATGTATTGAGTGTTGAGTAGTAGACCTTTAGGCAGAGAGGCAGGGCTTCAAAACAAAGAACCGGAAGACTTGCAACAGAAACACTTATAAAACACTCTACAACATCTAATATGACTTGTAGTTTAGAATTAGTTGTCTCAGTAGTTTAGTAGCTATTTACATAGACACATGTAATGTTTTGATTGGTTGTAAGAGCTAGATCTGTAAAAAGCGGAGTTAGTTAGGCACAGATATTCTTTAGCTCTTGTATCAATTCTTATATAAATAGGCTCTTGTACATTCTTTTCTAATTACTACAATACAAAAATTTCTTTCTCAAATTCTCACAACTCATTTAGGAGTGAACCAAGGTTGGTCATGTCTGTGGCTGTTGATGGGAATTCCTAGTCTAAGTCAAGGCCATAGAAGTTATAAGACCTGGCTATTGTTATTGAGGAATCAATGAATGTTTTTCTAGTACTGGTTCGGCTAGCCATGGAAGAAAAAGTTGAAGGATTTGAGTCTCCTCCACCGATGGATAAAAGGGTTTTAACAGATGAGTTTTTTGCTGCATGGTTTTGGTGAAGGCTGAGAACTAAACTGTATCTTAGGAGGAAATGTTAACTTGGTAAGAGTTGGGATCAAGATAAGAAAAGGCACAAAAGAGATGTGTGAAAAGGGTTGAATCTATGTTGGACAATGGGTATCCACTACTAGATAACCAATAGGAAGCTTTGACGACATTCTTCCCAGCTGAGAAGTGAAGTTGGAGAAGGAACAGGAGGGTGGAAGAGAATAAAGCAAGTCTTTTCAAAGCCATTAAGGGAATTTGGGAGTTGTTTTCTTTTCTTTGATTATGGTGATGGAGCAGATATATATTGGCAAATAGCATGGTTTCTCTTTCAATATATATTTTTTTTAAAATAAATTAATTCTTTCTTGGATGGAATATTGTTTTTGCAACTTGCGTATAAGATATGTAAGAACACAAAATTGGCCTTGGGCCCAAATGCGCGACTGGGCCGACCCAAGCGGCCTTTACAATAGAATTTGTAGAGAATTGGCTTAAAGCCTAGACGTCTTGGTGCTTTAGAAGGCTATGGAGTGAGGTCTAAGTCCGCTTCTTGCTTGCAGCTAGCAGATGGGGTGGTCTATTTCCCTCGTCGGACTTAAGCTGAGGGGCTTCTGAGCTGGCTGACGTTCTGTTCTTTTGGGAGAGAGAGAGAGTGTGCCTTACTCTTTCCTTAGAGAAAAAATCCGGATCCCCTTCCTATGGTCCATCCTTCCCTATTTATACTCCCCATCCTTGGTTCCCATCTGTCTTTTCTCTGAAAACGCTCCCCAAGGCTCAAAAAGCTGTCCACCGTCCCCTCAGGAGTCATTTTTCCATTAATGCGGCCAGGCGAGTAGGTGTAAGGTCTTTAATGCGGTAGCAGCAGCTTTATGCAGTACACGTCACCCTCGTCTCCCTCCTCGGCGCCTCATTAAGGCCTGGGATGGCTCGCCGAGCTTTAGGAGCCTTTCCATGGACGTCCTGCTAGCCTCTCTTGTTCCTGACCCTTATGTCCGAGGAGACATTCTCCTCGGATTCTCGTCCAATGGGTTGGCGGTCTGGTCGGTGGGCCTCTAGGCCCCAGTTCCAGGAGTCCACGTTCTCGGACTAGGCCCTAAGCCCATATGGTGCCTTGACGCTTGTACCCCCCATAAGGTATATTGGGTTTTAAAGCAGTTTCAATTTTGAGGTTGTTGAGAAACAAATAATCTTTTGGTAAAATCCTTGGAAAATCCGAAAGTACAAGTACCGAAACTTGCGGGAAAATAAATAATAAAACCACAAGTAATCAACAAGACAACTTTTTTTAAAATAAAAATAAAATTAGATCAAATTCATTTAACGCTCTGTAATCTATATATTTTATAGCAAATTATTTTTCAAAAAATGTTATATATATGGGCTTTTATTATCTTTGACACTTGTTTTTTTTTTTTTTAAATCAATTGTATGTCTTAAAATGTGGACATTCTCGTATCAATAATGAACATTAATATAAAATTGTGAAGTTAAACAATTGTAAGAAGATATTTTTCTTACATATTTTTGCTAAAATAAAAGTAAAAACAAAAAAGAAACAAGAAACATTTCTATTGAATTTATTATTAAGCTATACTCTTGTTACAGGTCTCATAATTAATCACCAGATTAAATCCACAATATCAATAAATTCGAATACAAAGATTAAGAAACTATGGGAGGACAAGAAACCAAGGACAAGAGCATGCAAACCGAGGACAAGAATATACGGGAAGAGGTCAAGACAAAAAGGGCACACCTTGGAAGGTTTTGTCAAGAAAGTATCAGAGCAAACATGATAATGCAATCATAAAACCAAAGAATATTAGTGTGCTCGAGGAACTTGAGAAAGGGTGTGATAAGATTTAGGAAGGAGGAGAAGTTAAGTCCCAGATTTGTTGGTCCTTTTGAGATCCTAAAACGCATTGGTAAAGTTGCCTACAAGTTGGCCTTACTGCCTACACTTGCAGGAGTGCATAATGTGTTTTATGTTTCCATGCTAAGGAAGTATATCCCGGACCCTTCACATGTTTTGAACTATGAGTCACTCAAGATCAAAAACAACTTGACTTATGTGGAAGTTCCAATCCAAATTCCTGACCGCAAGGATCAAGTGCTACGCACCAAGACCATATCATTGGTTAAGGTCCTTTGGAAGAATCACACAGTGGAGGAGGCATCTTGGGAGCAAGAAGATGAGATGAAATCAAATTATCTAGAGTTGTTCTTTAATGGAGATATGTATAATTTTGAGGATGAAATTTTTTTTTAAGGGGGGAAGGATGTAACACCCCATAATTTTATATAAATTTATTTCGTATACAAAATTAAAGAGGAGTCCCATAATTAAATGGATTTAATTGATTTGAGCCTAAGATATTTAAATCAGATAATTATTATGGTATATGAGGCCCAAGTGAGATGGCATAAGTATATATATGCACCTTGATGATTTTAAAACCCTAGGCTTTTTCCTCTTAAGTTACATATATATACATAGGAAGGTCCCTTTTGTTTCAGCCGCAACACACGATTAAGGTTTTCTTTTCTTCTATGCAGCTGTGCTTGGAAACTGCAAGTATGATTTTCTCATGCTCTAAATTTAGGAAGTTGGAATATTCAATGGCTAGCAATTGTTCCCAAACCTATAGGAAGCATCTATTATTTTCATACCTAATAGAAAATAGGTGTTGTTATGGATTTACAGCCATGATTATATTAATGGGAAAATGGTGTTTTGTGGTTATTATATAATCGTATATGGCCTCACTAATTTCAGCACCATTTGCCATGCACCTACACCCTTGTCATTGTCCAAATATGTGTCCAACAATATTCCTTATGTTTGTCGGCATCAAGGGAATTATGGGCCACTGGATTGATAAATTAAGACTATTATACGTGGCTTCCAATATTAGATTGAATAGATATAATATTAGAGTGAATAGATATGAATAAAAACATATGGCTATTACAGTCAGATTGATCAAATATTCATTATTCGGCCATATTGAAGTTTCATGAATATCTATGATTACGTTAATGAAAAATCTAATTAGGAAGAGCCAAAAATCTGATCAATAATGAAAGTGAATTGGATAGTTAAGTAAAATGAATGAAGAATTTTGGATATATCAATATTGTCTAGGATAAAATTGTTTAAGTGTGAAGACTGATTTTAAGTGGGAAATTGTGTATTGATGGACCTATCTTTGGTGTTGCTAGATTCAAATTCTACTGATTTGTTGTAATTCAATGGAGGTTGGTTTCATTTTTTTGCAACTAAGAAGTAAGTGGTGTTTACTAATTTTTTTGGGGGGGGTGTTCCCAAAACAATGTTGATTATTAAACTATTTTATATCAAAGAAATATGTTGATATTCTATATATAAATTGATATTTTATAAATATTTGATGTGCACATTGACTATTCGATTTATGAAAAACTTGTGGGATAACCTAAATTTATTTAAACTTGTATGTGTGAATACATCTTTATATTTTTGAGAATTATGAACGGATTATTTTTGTGAGCATATTGAATATGTTTTGAAAACCTATGGCAAGTCGTGATTAAAAACTCAGTATTGTATTTAGTCCTTAACAAGGGACCATCATACAGCAGTTAGTCCTTAGCAAGGGACGGTCCCAGAAAAGAGGACATTGCACATTTGATAGCTCCTTAGCAATGGAGTATACTATTGAGGATCTAAAAAGGAAACTCCTTAGCAAGGGAGTGTACCTTTAAGTTCCAAATGAGTCATTCTTAAGAAAGGGGATAAAAAGAGGTTCCAATCCCAAAAAAGGAGACAGCACAACTCTGTCAACGAGGCGTAAATGTTGACCACGAGAAAAGTTTAAAAAATTGTTTATATGATGGTATTAATATATTTATTATGATGGCTCACAATATAAAGATGTTTTTTTTATATGAAATATTTGATGATAAAATATTGATGAGTTACAAGTTATGAATTTGTTGTAAGAATTATTTATTTAAAAGGTTTGTTCTGACACCTCAATATTAGTGAATTTCACTTATTGAGTTATTTCACCCCCTCCCCCCCCCCCTTATTCCTCCTACAAATACATTAGAGGGATCATTGGAGTAGAGATTTTTGAAAAACAACAGTTACGAATTATTTGGTGGAACTGAGAATATTATTATTATTTTTTTATGGTATTAAACATTGTACTGGAGAATTATCTTGAGGATGTTTATCTTTGGTGGATTAGAGCTCTGACATTTGTGATGAAATTTTAGGTTACTGGTTGCTTTTATTTAATATTTTTATGGATTATTTAGATTGAATAGATTTTTATTGCTAATGATCAGGGGCGGCCCAACATAATTTGGGGCCTAAGGCGAAAAATTTATGGGGGGCCTTTAATATGTAAATATTAATTAAATAAAATTATTTAATACTAATCAAATTAATATTAAATTGATACATTAAATACATAAATAATACCAACTAGATTAATGTTAATTTCATGTAGAGAATTGAATATCATAGTTGAACTATAAATATTAATAAAAAGAAATAAAAATATATTGTGATTGAAAAAGATACTTTATTTTGGATATAAGAAGATGTATAGTTAAATAAAATTGTAATCTAATTTTTAATTTTATATTTTGATTTCAAGAGAGAGAGATAGATATTATTTGGTGTGTGGTTTTGTAGGATATTAGTTTACAAAAATCAAAGTCTCAAACTATCCCGGGAGATTAATCTATAATTGATGATTTAACACATTTGCAACATCTCTTTGAAATACTTTAGGATTTCAATTGAGTTAAGATTCTATTGGTCTCGTACTTTGAGAGTTTTAATAGAAATGAAAAAGATGCGCTAATTAAAAGCACTATAAAATGTTCAAAATATAATGTGACATTGTCTCTCATCGATGAATTTCATCAATTTAACTAATGAATGTTTATATCACTTTTTTGTGATTAATAACATGGAAATTTGTAAGCCAATAGTAAAATTTGTAGTATTTTTAACATCATTAATAAAAAAAATATACAACCGTTAAAAAATATATATATAATTTTATAAAAATTTGAGCCTTTAAATATGAAAAGTGGGGCATTTTTTCTTAAGTAAAATTTTATTTTTTGGTGGGGGCCTTAGGCCTAGGCCTAACTTGCCTAGGCCTTGGGCCGGCACTGCTTATGATTTTGAGGTGTTATAATTGTGGAGATTGCGATACCTCAATTTGATTGATTGTGTGATGTGTGTGGGTATGTGATGAGTCCATAGTAGCTTGAAAAGGACAATTCAAGCCTCCATAGTAGCTTGAAGTGTAAAACACAGCTGCAGATAGAAGCAACGCAGTCTTGTTAAAGGTCTTAGACTCGTTGGCCACTGCAGCTCTCCACTCGTTGAGAAGATAGCCAAAGTTAGTCATTTCAGTGGCTGAAGATGGGTATTCCCAGTCAAGGTCAAGGCCATAAAAGTTGTAAGACCTGGCTAGCTTTATAGAGGAATCTATGAATGATTTACGGGTACTTTTTTGGCTAGCCATTGATGCAAAAGTTGAGGCATTAGCATTTCCTCCACCGATGGATAAGAGGGTTTTAACTGAAGGGTTTTTCTGTTGCACAGTGGCCGTGAAGTTTGCAAAAGGAGCTGAGTGTGAGGAAGAAACTGTGACTTGATATGTGGTTGAGTTGAGATCGGCAAAGGCACAAAATAGATGGGTGAAGAGTGTGGAATTGATGCTGGAAGCCAGGTATCCACTCTCAGGAAACCAGTATGCGGCTTTCACCAAAGTTGTCGTTTGGGCTGAAGAGAAGTGGAATTGGTGAAGGAAAAGGAGAGTGAAAAATGCATATGGAAGGGTTTTGGAAGCCATTGAAGGAAAGTATAGGTAGTGTTAGATTGCTTGCAAGCTAGCTAGGAGATATTGCTTTGAGCTTTGAAATAAGAGTGGACTAGTATTTATAGCCTTTCTCTTTGCCTTTTTCTTTTTATCTCTTATTAGTTTGTTTTAATTCTGAGTATTTGATTGATTGGTTCTTGGATCATTATATGCAAATTGCGTACAAGATAGTGTGTTTCAACTTTGAACATTCCTCATGAACTGTTTAAATGAAGACCTCTGACTTCTTAAAGAGATTATTGCAGCTAGTTGATGATGCCGTGCCGGCGTGATCTAAATATATAATCTATATAATTCAGTTTTTGACTAACTATAATTATATGTTTATATTTATATTGTACTATCTATCAATGTAAAATACTAATTAACATTTACATTGTAGACTCCGAATGGACTTTTTCTCAAGAAAAAAAAAAAAATAAACATTGTTGATAATATAATTGTTTATAACATTGTACACATTTGTAAAAAGATAGACTAAGAGTATCAATTTTGTTTTCTTTATCTTATCCTTCATCAATCTGAACCCAAAATTTGAAATTAGAATACATCACATATATTCTATTATCCATTCCACCTATGATATATATATATATATATATATATGAAATTTCAAGACATCAAATTTCATCTGATTCACAAACTATATGATCTAAGAAACTTTTAACTCAATCAAGTCCATATAATTTTGAAATCAATCTACTTCATAAATAAATAAGTCAATAACGGCAAGGATATTTTCAGTTTTGTACCACTTGGTTGCGACCACGCTAGTGTGTGGAGCTCCAAAATTGGCTGATCAAATTAAACACATGCACAGAGAGTCAACTTTGAAGAAAGGGATTCTATAAAGCCAATGCCTACCCAACAAGTGCAATATGGTCCCAACCAGCCCTCCAACAAAGTGGATGCCGTAACTTTAATGTGACAGTACTATATCGATTTGAATTTCTGATATTTGCTATTTGTAGACAGGCTATAAAAGAACCCCACTGCGTGCCTTATCTGCTATCAAGGTCAAGGCTCCAATTGAATACACCTTTGAGTGCAGAACAGAAGCTACGGCTTCTCTCATACCTTAGGTGTAGAAGCCATTCAAGCCAATAAAATAGATGGGGAAATATTATCTCACAGATCATAAGTCAGTCATGAACTGCCCAACTGGTCCATTTTGTTTTTAGCACAAGCCTCTGCTCCATGGACTAAGTCTCAAAAAATCTCCCATTAAAAACCACACAACATTATTCGGACCAGGTTAAGTCATCAACCGGATCAAATACAATTAAACTCCATAAAGCCCAACCAGCTGTGTTTGGCAGGAGCTAGTCCCATACTTTGAATAACTTAAATTACATAATTGATGACGCCTAGACGCCTACGTACATATTTGGTTCTATATTTATTGTTTAAAATAATTATCACACAAAATATATATATATATATATATATATTGTTTACAATAAGTAAGAATGAGGAAATTTAATTTGTACCAAATTCTTCTCATAAAGAGAACAATGCAATGGTATTAACTTATAAACCTCTTATAGTTGGTGCCAATTTGGTTACAAGATCAGTACTAATGACTTTTTTCTAAAGAAAAATAATTTTGAAATTGCTTTCCTTCTAGTTCCTCATTTGTTTTTTGTTTTCCTTAATTTATGATAAGAATAAAACCCCATACCTCATTGGATACAACTTGGTTTTAATTGCCTAGTAAACTGGAGTTAATACAATGTAAATACGCATCTAAAACATATCATGTATGTGTTAACATCATATTGAATCTAATGCATAGAAGCACTGGACTTAAGTCTTAACCTACCTTACCTTATCATTTTCCTTATAATAATCTCATATGTGACCGCTTGTAATTCAAGAACTTTTTTCCGCTAGCATTTGAGACTCTTTGGTGATGATTCGAATGTAAAGGTAGAATTAATCTGATTTTGCATACCATATGCATAAGATTGAGTCTCGCATTAAGCAAAAATTAGCAAAAAAAAACAGCATATCATGTCATATAACATGTAAGTGCAAAAAAAAATAGTGATATATTAGTACCGGTTGTTGACACAGATTTATAATTTCCCTTGTTCACCTCATTTTGCTTGCACGCAGCCAAGTTTTGCTTATAGATCTAATATGGGCCAAGCATCATTCGTTAAACTACTCATTCGCCTTTATTGCATATAACATGCTAACATAATTGATATTGGCCTTATTGTGAATAATATAGCCTTTTACATCCGATACTCTTAATTTTATGCTCTCCATGCACTTGAAGCTGCGACAAGGGTAGGGATAATTACACGTTAGAAGTAAGAACCAAAAAAAAAAAAACCTGCGTAAACCAAATATGTTGGCGTTTAAAAAAAATAAATCATTAATTGATTGAAATCAAAGAGAAATATGTTTGCAAGTTGAAACCAAACATAGCTAGCATAAAGCCATTATAGGAGAAACAGTCTACCTGCATCTCAATCAGGAATCAGCCAGATTATTCTATGCTTGGCTCTTGACAAACTTTAAATGCAATCGAAGCATATATATATGACACTATATAGCATATACTTAAATATATAATTAGATTCATACGTACATCAAGAGTCTTATAGCATATGTTGGAGCAAGCTCATTTTGTTCCTTTTTACTTTTTAGTTGTATCGCTTTGTGTTTCTTGAATAAAAGCTTCAGTTGGTCAACAAAAAATAGAAAGCACGAATACGAATACAAGTACATGTACAGCGTAGCAATAAAACAATTTTTTTTTTTAAATTATAATATAACATGGTGAGAATATATATATATATACTAATTAATTATTAAATATGATTTTTTTTTAATTAATGTTAAATATTTTTACATTATTTTTTATATATTACAAAAAGAAAAGGCCCTTTGTTTTATTTATAATGTCCTTGGATAGCACAAACATAGATGTGGTGTGCCTTTTTTATCTTGCAGAAATAAATAATAATAATAATTATAATAATAACAACATTATGCTCTTTGCGTGTAGTCCATATGGACTACACGTGGGGCCTTATTACACCGGCATACCTTACCATTGTATGTGGTGGTGGTGGTGGTGTTTTTTTGGTAAACAGTGGTGGTGGTGGTGTTGTTAAGTCTTTAAGTACACTCTTAAAAATTAAAAAAAGTTTGACCAAGTTAGTTAGTCTGACTAGGAAAGCAAACCAAAGGGAAATGATCAAATAGGAAAAGGAAAACTTAAAAGGGATTGAGGGGTGCGAAATTTTAAGAGCAATGCTGTGAACACAAAACATTTTACAATTTTTGTTACAGTTCATTACGTAGCGAGTTATACGTGGTGAAAGTGTGAACCCCCATTTAACCTCTATTGTTAGCTATAGCAATAATTGTGAGATTTTTTGTATCTTAATATTTTTCAAATTTAAATGCTGTACCAGCTAGCAGCTGGTATAGTACGATTTTTACCTCCTTGGCTGGAAGGTAGAACGAAAATTAGGTTTTAACATTTTTATTTTTTAAGCAAAATGATTGCCCTTTGTTAGAAATATGAGTAATTAAAATATCTTTACAACGGCAAATTCTTAGTGATTTTATATCTTAATTTACCATTAACATCATTTTTTTACTTATTAATAATCTTTTAATATATCAATAGTTTATAAAATGGTTTATAATTTTTGCATTCTTCTAAAAATATTTGTGCTTTTTTCAAGTTTGGCCTTATTAGGGTTGTGTCCCAGCCGCATCAGACAATTTTTCAAAAAAATAAAAATTGATTGAGTCACGGCTCGCGTGTCCCACAAGTAACCGACTATCCATGTCTAATACATTCAAAATAGAGGATATGAACATGGTAGCCTAAATACAGTTTCTAACTTGTAATTCATCTGTTTGATACTTATTAATGTTTGTAACAAATAAATTTCAGATATCTAGTGTCTATTTGGTAAATATTATTTTTAGTAACTTATTTTACTATTTAGCTTATTTGTGTTACTATTTATGGATTTCACTACACTTTTTGATACTATTTATAAATCTTATTGTACTATTTCAACTAATTTTTATATTTATTTAACAATTTTAACAATACTAATAGCAAAAAAATTTCAATTTCAGCAAAATAAGCAGTTCTCAAATGAGCCTAGTATTCAAATCTTCCAATATCCAACTACATAATAATAATAATAATAATAATAATTAGACTCATACATACCTCTTTTAGAAAGAATAGAATTTGGGTCCTGAGCAAGCTGCCATGCAAAGAAGCCAAGCAATCCCTTTCCCTTAGCATATGTAACCTTAGTAGAGATACTTTGTGTTTCATCATAACCAATCCATGTCGTCCCGGAATAGCAATAGTTTGTAACAATTGTGGAATTGAACACTGTTGTGGCACTTGTTTGGGCTATGAAATCCTTGATTTTGCTATAAGCTATTGCCCCATCTGAGGTTATAGCAGTTCCATTTGCCGGTGCAAATATTCCGTGGTTATTTGCATTCACTGAACTCCATGCGAAGCCAAAAAAAGTGGAACTCCGAGTACCACTTTTTTGGGAGACACAGCCTGAATCCAAGCTTTGATGCCAGTATCCACGCTAATTTGGCTTGCTGTAATATTGTACAACGCAGCAGGAGATTCAGCCTCCTTCGGTGACCAACTTGGTCCATAAAATTCATAGGCCATGACGTTGATCCAGTGCAAGCTTTTTGAAATAGCCTGAAAAGGATATTTGAAGCCTCCGTAATAGCTTGAAGTGCGAAACACCGCTGCAGATAGAAGCAACGCTGCCTTGCCAGAATTCTTGGCCTCGTTGGCCACTGCAGCTCTCCACTCGTTTATGAGTAAGCCAAAGTTGGTCATTTGAGAGGCTGATGATGGGTACTCCCAATCAAGGTCAAGGCCATGAAAGTCGTTAGACCTGGCTAGATTTATGGAGGAATCAATGAATGTTTTACGGGTACTGGCTTGGCTAGCCATAGAAGCAATGGTTGAGGCATTAGCATTTCCTCCAACGATGGATATATAAGAGGGTTTTAACTGAATGGTTATTTTGTTGCACGGTCCGGATGAAGATTGAGAACAGGGCTGAGTTTGAGGAAGAAATGGTGACTTGGTATGTTGTTAGGTTGAGATCCGCAAAGGCACAAAATAGATGGGTGAAGAGGCTGGAATCTATGCTCGATGCCGGGAATCCACTGCCGGAAAACCAATATGCAGATTTCACGACAGTTTGTTCGGCAGAGAAGTGTAGTTGGAGAAGGAAAAGGATAATAGAAAAAATAGCAAAGGGTTTTGGAAGCCATTGAATTGGGAAGGAGCTAGTAGTATAGTATAATCTTGCTTGGTAGCTTGGAGATATATATATATATATATATATATATATCCATTTGTTATGTGATTGCTTCATGGATGATATGTTTTGTGAATGCAAATTAGGTATAATATTGTTCCTTTGAACTTTCAACGAAGACTCAATGACGTTTTCAATGTAGACTTTATTGCAGAGGTCCATAAATGAAAGGTCATTGCCAATTAAAGCTATTTGCTGATGCTATGTCGGTGTAGTTTTGAAATATGGTCTCATAAATTACGGAAGCGGTAGTCTACAACTCGGTTTTAGTCTAAAATGTCAGCTATTCAAATTCTCCAAAGGAAAGAAGATGGGCAAAAGAGTATGAGCTGTTGAAATAGCATAAAGCCATTATATTGTCAGTTGCAAATAGGTCTTCCAAAAAAAAAAAGGAACGTCAGGTTCAGGGACTAAAGCACCAAGGTTGAGGTCATGATTATTTGCAATATAGTGAGAAAGAATGTACAGAATTTAGATAAGTGTTCTCTCCTGTTATGAAACTTGGCTCTATTTGTGTATTGATTGCTATGTTTTTTTCATTTTTTTGTTTGACTTGGAGCTAGCTAGGACTTGATATGAAGACCATTTTTCTTATTCATAATGAGCTTGAGAAAAAAAAAATTATATACGTTAACCAAAGGATTTTGTGATTCAAGGAAAAACAGAGGCCATGTTTGTTTATTGAAAAAATATTTTTATATGAATTTATTAGGGACCATAATTTGACTTTTTATAGCCACTCAAAAATTAAACCCGCAAGGCACAATGTTTAATATCATAAAAAATTTGAACATGTCTTCTTCATCACTAATTAATTTTGAAGTGAAATAACATAACTGGCTGTCCAAAAGAATTAAAGTATTTGTCATAATAATGATATAAGTAGTTTAACACTTTCTTAATCCTGTGTGGATACTCAAGAAGTGATTGTAATATTGCGTATCACTTGAGTCTCTTGTATGATTTTCTTTTGTCTCCTTACTGTTGTATGTTGATGGATCAATGTAGCGAAAATCTAGTTAAAATAAACAAGTTGAAGACTAACCTTAGTGTTCAGTTTGAGACAAAAAATTTATATGTTGTAGCTAAGAAAATCTTCGGCATAGAAATTCAAGGGAACCGTCAATTAGTATGTGCACACCAGTGTGTGTTTTATATTTATTTTGTCCCGCAATCATAAAAGTTTTTTTTCTTAAAAAATATATTTGTGCATAAAGTCAAAAAGAGAGAAAGAGACAATTTAATCAAAGTAACATTGAGATGGTTGAAATCATTATATCTTGAGAGAGATACATCTAAGAGTCTTAAATCACCAATTGTAAAGGGTGGAATATGTCTTAAGGAAATTATGTCAATCACAAGCCTTGACGAGAATTATTGCTCATTTCTATGCGCATTCAATCGTTGAGTTTTAAACTAATTAATTTTTACAGATCTCTATTTGCTGTATTTGTGTACAAATATATTATTATTTTTATTAATAGTATTAGTTTGTTTTCTTGATACATAATCACAAAATAAATAAATTTTCAATATATATATAAACAACATAAACATCATCGGTTAAATCACTCATTAGCTTTATTGGAAATAACATGATACCATGACAGATTATTGGCCTTATTGTGAATAATTTAGCCTTTTACATCAGATCCTCAAATTCTAAGCTCCCCATGCACTTGAAGCTGCGACAAGAGTAAGAATTACACGTTAGAAGTGAGAACATCAAAGGATAAAAATTAAAATGCCAAATAAGAATTAATAGTAATATATAATCTAAGACGCCATGTACTTGAATTTTGTACAGACAACTAAAATTTCAGAGTTCGAACAAGTCCATGTCATTTATCTTTGGCTAGTACTCTACTAAATTCTTGAATTTTCTCACACTGCACCCTTGTGTAATTAAACCCAGAACTATGTAAAACAACGCAAAAACCTGTTTTACACAATTTATAATTGAAAATGTGATTTAAGGTCACGTTTTTATGTTATTAAAATGTGTGTATGTTATTAAAATGTGTGTGTATAACAAACACTACTTGCAAACCAAATATTACTTATAAGGTATTACCTAATGTATGAAGGTATTAGTGTTTTGTTTTTAATTGATTGAAACATTAAAAAGCAATACATTGCAAGTTGCAACTAATATGAATATAGCTACCATAAGGCCATTAGATTTAGGGGAAACATTAATCTACATGCACCTCAGAAATCAGCCAGATTTTTATATGCTCGGGTCTTGATGACGAAATTTAAATGCACGAGTTGAAGTATATAGGATATATAAGGTTTGTTTGAAATTCGATTATTTTGTTGAAATTGAAAATTTCTTACTGAAAGTATTGTAAATAAATGTAAAAGTTAGCTAAAATCATATACTGAGACCTATGAATAATGCCAAAAAGTGTAGTCAAACCCATGAATAATAACAAAAATAAGCTAAATAGTAATATAAGTTGACAAAATTAATCGTGACAAATAGACATATAAATGATTAAACTAATCATACGAATTACCTGTTTGAGAAAGAACAAAATCTGTGTCCTGACCAACCTGCCACGCAAAATAGCCAAGTAATCCCTTTCCCTTAGCATATGTAACCTTGGTAGAAATACTGTGTGTATCATCGTAACCAATCCATGTCGTCCCAGAATAGCAATAGTTTGTAACAAACGTGGAATTATACACTGTTGTTGTGTCACTATTCTGGGCTACGAAATCCTTGATTTCTCTATAAGATATCGCATTTGATAAAGCAGCTCCATTAGCAGGTGCAAATATTCCATTGTCATTAGCATTCACTAGTCTCCATGCGTAGCCATAAAATGGAACACCGAGTACCAATTTTTTGGCAGACACACCTGCCTGAATCCAAGCCGCGATACCACTATCCCCACTAACTTGGCTTGTTGGATTGTACAAGGCCGCAGGAGCTCCAGTCAGATTTGGTGTCGTTGACCAACTGAGTGGTGAAGTAAAGTCATAGGCCATAACATTGACCCAGTCCAAGCTGTTTGTTATAGCCTGCATGGGATAACTCAGACCGTAATAGTTTGAAGAGTAAAAGAAAGCGGCAACTAGGAGCAATG
Organism: Castanopsis chinensis; assembly: GCA_032878915.1. Lineage (NCBI taxonomy): Eukaryota > Viridiplantae > Streptophyta > Magnoliopsida > Fagales > Fagaceae > Castanopsis > Castanopsis chinensis. The sequence goes on from JAVQMG010000121.1 coordinate 15,517,199, forward strand.
GTGTATTGCCTGAGCTTGTGGCCTCATTAGCCACTGCAGCTCTCCACTCGTTGAGAAGTAAACCAAGGTTGGTAAATTCAGTAGCTGTGGAGGGGTACTCCCAGTCAAGGTCAAGGCCATGAAAGTTGTTAGCCCTTGCTAGTTGTATGGAGGAATCTATGAATGATTTGCGGGTACTAGCTTGGCTAGCCATTGAAGCAAAAGTTGTGGCTACAGCACCTCCTCCACCGATGGATAAGAGGGTTTTAACTGAAGGGTTTTTTTGTTGCACACTCTGAGTGAAGGTCGAGAACTGAGCTGAGTTTGAGGAGGAAATGGTGACTTGGTATGTGGTTTGGTCGAGATCGGCAAAGGCACAAAATAGATGGGTGAAGAGTGTGGAATGGATGCCGGAAACAGACAATCCTGTGCCGGGAAACCAGTATGCAGCTTTCACTTCAGTTTGTCCCGCAGAGAATTGAAGTTGAAGAAGGAAAAGTAGAGTAGAAAAAATATAGGGAAGGGTTTTGGAAGCCATTGAATTGGGAAGGATAGTTGTATAGTATAATCTTGCTTTGTAACTTGGAGAAATATATACATTTGTTATATGATTGCTTTAATGGATGATATGTTTTATGGGTGCAAATTACGTATAAAATTGTTCCTTTGAACTTTCAATGAAGACCCAATGAATTTTCAATGAAGACTTTCTGTGGAGTTGATTGGTATACGGATTTGAGGTCCACAAAATCAAAGGTTATATCGCTAAGTAAGACTATTTGCTGATGCTGTGTCGGTGCGGTCTAGAAATATGGTTTCATAAATTACGGAAGTGGTAGCCTAGTTTTGGTTTAAAATGTCAGCTATTCAAATTATCCAAAGGAAAGAAGATGTATCAAGAGTTTGACCACATAGTATTGTTGGTTGCAAATAGGTCTTCAAGATTATGAGCCCATTATATTGAAGGCATGATTATTTGCAATATAGTCAGAAAGAATGTACGAAATGTAGAAAAGTAGCGACGTGCATGAGTCGAATTGGGTTGGGTTGAGGGAATTTTTTTATCCAACCCACCATGGTGGATCAAAAAAAATTCAACCCAACTCAACCCATCGTATAAGTCTAACCCAACTCACATGAGTCGGGTTGGGTTAAGTTAAACCCATGAGTTAGATAATTTTTATTATTATTATTAAATTGAGTAGAAAAAAATATATTAAAAAACCCAAAGATTAGTATCAATGTAACTTTTTAAAGGCAAACAACACTAATGACTAAACAACAATAGTAATTTATTAGGATTTGTGTAAACTAATTGGCTTTTATATACGATAGAAAGAGCTAGTTATTTTAGAAAATTTATTAATTATATAATATATTTTGAATATATATTAAATATATGGGTGGGTCGGGTTGAGTTTAGCGGGTTTGAAATTTTATAACCCAAACTCAATTCAACCTGCTATCAAAAAAATATTTGTAATTCAACCCAATCCACCTAGGCCTAAAAACCGACCCAACCCGATGGATTGGGTTGAGTCAAGTCGGTTTTGGCAGATTGGCTGCACATCCCTATGGAAAAGTGTTCTCTCCTATTATGAAAACATGGCTCTATTAATTCGTGTGCTGATTGCTATGTTTTTTTGTTTGACTTATAGCTAGAACTTGATCTTAATTGAGACAATTTTTGTGGTTCAAGGAAAAAAAGACCATGTTTGTTTATTAAAGAATCTTGAAATGGATTAATTGAAGTAAACGCCATGATGTAAGCAGTTTAAGACTTTCGTAATTTTGCATGGTTACTTGAGAAGTGATTATTATGTTGTGTAGCACTTGAGGCTCTTGTATATATGGTTTTCTTTTGTCTCACTGTTTTATGTTGATGGATCAATGTAGCTAAAAGCCTAATTAAATTAAATAGGTTGAAGACTCAGCTTAATTAGTCTTCAGTTTGAAATGAATAAGTTATATATTGTAGCTAAGAAAACGTTGGGTATGGAAATTCAAAGGAACTGACAAAAGGGCACGTTGTGTTTTTTTTTTTTTTTCTTTTACAATAATTTTACTTTGAAAATTGCTTGAATGCTTTAGTGTGGAATGATCAAAACCAATGAGTACCCCCATTAGTGACACATTTCAAGCTTTTAACAGCTTTGTCACCACAATCTGCATAGGAGGAGCACATGCTTGCGTTCTTTGAACTAGCGCAATAGTAGTATGATGTACATACTAAAGGGATGTCCACGGGTCGAGCCAAGTCGATTTTGGACCCAACCCGGACCCGACCCGCCAGCGTCAGGTGGAAGGTGGAGGGACCCAAAACCGACCGCCGGCGTCAATCGGTCGAGTTGGTTTTGGGTTCTAGTGATGCTCGGATCGGTGGAGAGAGTCGCCGAATCCTGCAAAACATCACCAAAATCTTCAAAAACTTCGCCGGTATCTGCAAAAACTTCGCCGGAATCTGCAAAAATCACGCCATTTGCACCGAAAATCACCGAGATCACGAGATCACCACCGAATCTGGACAGAGAACTCAAGATCTCCTCCACCCAATCTGGGTGGAAATCGCGAGATCTACACCAGATCTGGGCGGAGAACTCAAGATCTCCACTCGATATGGACGGAGATCTTAAGATCTCCACCAGATCTAGGTGAAGAACTTGAGATCTCCACCGGATCTGGACATAGAAAGGAAGATCTCCACTAAAACATGGCTGATTTGAGAGAGAAAAGGAGGAAAATCAAACAAATCTACCTATTCATCGGTCGGGTCGGGCTCCAGCAGGTTGAGAGAAGTGAAACCAAAACTAGAACCAACAAGGTTCGGGTTTCGCTGGACAAAACCGTCACCAACCGCAGTGGTGCTTGGGTCCATCAGCTTTCGGTTCGGGTGGTGGCTGGTCGAGCGGTTCTGACGGGTCGAGCGGGTCCTAAACAGCAACTATAATGTGTTTTTTAATTAGAATTGTTATTGCATGCCATTCTACTTTCTTTCTTTCTTTTTTCCAGAAAGAAAAAAAGTGGCAGTAGTTTAGTAGAAGGTGGAGTAGGCATAATATTTTATACCAAATTCTTGTAAAATTTAATAGCAAAAAAAAATGTGTGTATAATGAGATGGAAAAAAATATTCGTACAGGTGATTTGGTTGGATCCAAATATTGCAAACTATTAAACTTATAAATTAGCCTAGCCCAACCTTGGATAAACTGACCCAGCTAAGTGTAATTCGAAGGCCCAGAAGGCTTACACGAGTTGAGCTTGAGAGGAGAAGTCCTTACTTTTTTAAAATGTGTTCGGCGCGTGCTTGTCCAAGGTCAAGGCCATAAAAGTTGTAAGACCTTGCTAGTTGTATATATAGAGGAATTTATGAATGATGCGCGAGCACTAGATTGGCTAGCCATAGCAGCAAAAGTTGTAGCATTAGCGCCTCCTCTACCAATGGATAAGAGGGTTTGAAGTGAAGGGTTTGCTTGTTGCACAGTGGTGGTGAAGGTTGAGAACTGGGCTAAGTTTGAGGAAGAAATGGAAACTTGGTATGTGATTGGGTCAAGATCGGTAAAGGCACAAAATAGATGGGTGAAGAGTGTAGAATCTATGCCGGAAACAGACAATCCTGTGCCGAGAAACCAGTATGCGGCTTTCACTTCAGTTTGTGCGGCAGAGAATTGTAGTTGGAGGAAGGAAAAGGAGAGTGGAAAAAACATAGGGAAGGGTTTTGGAAGCCATTGAAAGGAATGTAGCTACTACTCTACTAGCTAGCTAGTAGTACTGGTCTTCTTGGATAATATCGCTTGGTAGCATGGAGATATATATTTGTAACATAAGCAAAATTTGGTTGGATCCAAGTACGTACGTGGGACCTGGCTTTTTCTCTTTTTATTTCTCGGAGTTTTTTATATGATTGCTTTATGGATGAAATGTTTTATGTAAGCAAATTACGTATAAGATTGCGTGTTTAAACTTTAGACTCAACGACTTTGAAACTTTCTGAGGTAGCTGATGGGGCACACAGATCGTAGAGGTCCGAAAATGAAAGGTAATTCAATTTACTGCTGACGCCGTGTCGGTGTAGTCTTATAAATATATCATGGGTAACATATGTGAAGGAATGAGAAATGATATTTTCACAATATTTTCACCGATAAAGATTAAGTGGTCGGTTGATATTGATTGTTATGAGCAAACAAAAAAGTAATTGTGCGTGCCGCTGTACGTTTGGGCCTGTTGGGCCAGACACGTGCTTGGGCTTCACAATTTACTTGTTTAGTGGGCTTTTGTACTTCCTACAACAATGGGCTAAGACCCAGTAAAAAATTAGGATTATTTTAGTTTTAGGCAGACTATATAACATAAACTCAAATCGTCATTTGAACCTCTAATCGTTCTGAGAAAAAAGAGAAATTACCACTGCTTCTCTCTATACCTAATTTCTTACCCAAGTTGCCAACCCCTGCTTTGAATCTTTCTCGCATATTTATAGGCCAGGGTGTAGTGATTGCATGATGGTTTTCCTGCTCAGTGGAGGAATTTACCAGTCTCTAAAAATTTTACTTCTCCGTAGTGGGCGTATCTAATGAGAGTGGGACGACATTTAGTGGCCTGGGAACTAGACCCACCGTGAGGCCTGCTGCACGGCGGCGTCGTCCCTAGGCAGTGGGGGTGGGGGTCCAATAATATTGCCCCGAAGTGGTCATTAAGTGGTGGGTGGGCGTAGTTAATGGCCTCAGGCTTAGTTCCCTAAGCAATGGAAAAAGAGGTCCAATGCTATTCCTTCGAAGTGGAGGTTTAACGGATGGTCGGGCGAGAGCGATAGCATCGGGGCAAGTTCCGCGGCTGGGTCAATTGGTCGGCGAGGTCAACGGGTAATAAACCCGCCGTGCACGAGCGCAAGACACAGGACGCCCACAAGTTCTGGCCGAGCGCATTCGGCCACGTGGCCTCGTAGTGACGTGCTTGCGTGGCTGGATAACCCCTGCTAGGTCGACACCCGTACAGTAATTTAAATTGTAAATTCAAATTAAAACTAATAATAACTTACTACCTACGATTTAATTTAAGTTGTAGATTCAAATTAAAATCAATAATAACTTATCACATATAATTTGCATTGCTCGTTACAGTAACTGTAGTCTACAAGAACAAGACACAACTTAATTAGACTTGATTATCCAAAGGCAAGAAGATTGGATCAAGAGAATGAGCACAGCCTCTAGTAACAATCAATCGAACTTTCTTTATGTTATCTTTCGCTCTTCACAACTTGAAATTATAAAACGTGTACTAAACTATAATGCACCGTAAAAAATTAGGATTATTTTAGTTTTAACTCATAATATTGAAAAAATCAAATTTGAACCTCTAATCGTTCTGAGAAAAAAGAGAAATTAGGCCGAACTAGGGAGAAGCTTGTGGCGAAGGGAGTCTTATATAGTCTATAGCCACTATGCAAGTTACAACCATAACTGTTTAGATTACCTCTTTTATATATTTCTCACAGCAAGTATGAGAATAAATCGGATCATAATTTGCTTACCTTTTACAACCTATCCTAAGAAAAAAAAGTAAATCTCTTGTCACAAATAAATAAAATACTTTTGTATCAAAAAAAAAAAATCCTTTAATTATACCTAAAAAAAGGGAAAAAAATGGAATGGGTTAAAGTTACACCTTGAAAGCTCACTAGTCATCTAATTACTAGCTTGTTAAGACCCCCAAATTTTAAAATACGACTTGATTAGTTTTAAGCTACACTTAAACAATGTGGAATATAGAAGATAGGCAAACTAATCAATCGAAGCTATCATCATGTGCATACATAACATAATTGACGAACAATTAAAAGCACAAGGAGTAGAGGAAAGAGAGTGTAAACACAAGATAACACGTGATGTGTTATCAAAGAGGAAAACCGAAAAATTCAACAAAAAAACCTCTCTATAGCCAGACAAGCTGAAATAATCCGTTAGTAAATTAGTTGAAGTACATGAATACACAAAGTCTCTTCAAGCCTAAGCTATCCAAAGTACTTGTTCTCTCCGAGCTCCAGCTACCAACAAACTTTACCGAGTCTTGTCTTCGCTAACTTTCCAAACCCCGCAATTATGTCCAATTGCACCTACCAAAAATTAGTATGAACCCAGTGCTTCTCAAATGCATCAAAACAGCTCTCTACACTAATAATATGTGTGGATTGTGATTGGACTATGTTCCTTTCATAGAATATGAAAATTGAGAGGGAAGAGAGTAAAGAAAACTAAGAGAAATGTGTAGATCTCTAACTCTCAAATGGATTTCTAAGATTTTCTCTCTAAAACTTTTCTTGCAATTTTGTGGGAATGAGAGTATATGTATGTATGTACGTACGTACGTATGTATGTATGTATGTATGTAGTGTGTGGATGAAGGAAGGGAAGAGACACACCAAAATCCAATTGTCAGACCATTGCACAAGTCACTCGCGAGTTAGCTAAGTCGCAAGAATGTCTAACACAATAGATGTTTGAACTTCATGTATGTACTCCTCACGTGACCTTTCATAAGTAGAAGTAGTCATGAGCCAATCGCAAGCAAGCTGTGAAATATCCTGTCTTGATCAGTTCTTCACGCAAAAGCAAACTAAACCCATTACAATTATTCCCACATGAATACAGGAAAATGATTGAAAGAATTACAATCCAATAGCACGAAATTAAAGCCAATAAAACTAACATGGAAAATCACAACTTAACACACATGATGTAACTTTAAATAATATTACATCATTCAATATTATTTTTATTAGATGTGAATTTTAACAATCCACTGTTAGATTGCATTTTCTTTTTATATTCTCTATACTTGCAAAATTTCAAGATAATAAAGAATCAACGACTATGTCACAAACTAAAATTTAAAATTCAAGTTTTTATAATTTAAATTTATGCAAAAAAAATGAGTTTATGAGTCAAATAGTAAATAATATCTAATTTGCTTGGCATACATATTAAAAACATAGAAAACATTGAATTCAATTGTAGGATTTCCAAATTATTGATGTAATAAAAATTTATTAGATGGTGTAATATTGTATAATTAATTACGATAACATTTTATATATATATATATATATATATATAAAATAAAAAATTATGATAATTATAGTAGAAGAACTTTTGCAAGCCCCATATTCTCCATATTCATAATGTGATCATTAAAAGAAAGTACGCATGTGATATAGAGATAGAAAGATTTAGTATTCGTTTGGGATTCGCTTATTTTGCTAAAACTGAAAATTTTTTAGTGAAAATATATAGATAAAGGTAAAAATTAGCTAAAATAATACAGCAGGACTTATGAATAGTACTAAAAAGTGCAGTAAGACCCATGAATAGTAGCAAAAATAAGCTGAATAGTAGCAAAAATAAGTTGAATAGTAAAATAAGTTGGTAAAAATAATCCATGCCAAACGAACACTTACAATAGAAGGTTGCAAAACAATGGGGACAATACCCTTGAAGGACCCAATTAGTAATTTAGGTTTACTTTTTAATTTTTTTTTTTGGTACTATGCCCTTTTATTTCTTTTTTCTTATAAAAAAATATGGGGAATTCTAGGCTTTTGGCCTTATTTTTTAAAGAATCTAGCCATATGTCCCTTTTTTGAAACTATTTAGGTCTATGTCCCTGTTTTGAAACTCGATTTTAAGAAAATTGAGTTTCAATGTAAAATTCGATTGGTTTAAAATCGAGTTATGCCAAATGAAACTTAAAAAAAAAAAAAAAAATTGTGGAACTCAAGTTACATGAACTCGAGTTCCATTAATTTTTTTTTTTTTTTAAAGTTTGATCGCCCCATACTCGATTTTCTATAAATCGAGTTTTACATTGAAACTCGAGTTTGAGAAAATTAAGTTTCAAAATAAGAACACGAGCTTAAATAGTTTCAAAACAGAGACATATTGTTAGATTTTTTTAAAAAAAAAAGTAAGGGCAAAAGCCTAGAATCCCCTAATAAAATGGGGATAGTACCCAAAAAAAAATGTATTAAAACATATTATTGATTTAGTCCTTCAACCATAAGGTAATGTTCAAATTATTTCCTTAACTATTGATTGTGTCAATTTAATGCCTCCATTCTTATTATGGATTGCAAGAACCTCCTTAAGCAAATCTTGTATGTGAAGATGTAGCACTGTTTTCCTGAGGCAAACTAATGTGTAAATGACATGGCTAGAAATATACCTAACCTAAGCCAAGATTTTGTTGTTTATCATAGTCCTTCTATGGACATCTATATTTTTACTTTATTTTGACAGATGGGATCTATATCTAGTTTATAAATGTAAGGCAAAAATATCATTTTAGTCCATACATTTAGTGGATACTATCAATTTAATCCCTATATTTTTGAAGTAGTCAATTTGGTCATTGACATTTTGGTAGAAATCAAATTGGTTCATATTATTTTCAACTTGAAGTTAATTTGGTTTTTGTTACTTTTAATTTGCAGTTATTCAGGGTCCAAATATGCGTTTTTTAGTTCCTAAGTTGATATGTATGTCTACTAAAGTTAGAAATTGATAACTTTGATCTATGCCCTTGTGTTTGCTTACAAAGAAAATGCAAGGAAAATTGTAATTTGATAGTAAGGACCAAATTGATTGCATGTTAAAAATAATATAGACTAAATTAACTGTTACGAAAATATATAGACCAAATTGATTTCAAAATAATATTTTTGCCTAAATATAAATATCTCTTTTTAGTTTTTACCAACAAAAAATAAATAACTACAAGAGTAACATCATAAAAATGAGCTACAAGCCTACAACTACAAATAGTACTAACACTATTAGCGTTTGCCTAAGATACAACTTAAGCCTACGTTTTGCAACTACAAGGGGTGCATGCAATGTGTGTACGCGCACTGTAACACTCACATAGCAATTTTTTATTTTGCCTATTCATACATTTAAAAATTAAAAGTTTTAGCAATAAACAAGACCCTAAATATAAAAGTAAATACAAGAATAAAATTGTAAAAATGAGCTACAAGCCTACAACTAGCTACAAATAGTACTAACACTACTAGCACGTGTGCACGCTGGTATGAGAAATTCAGAGAGGCTCATCTATGTTAAGGACGTTGCTACATGTGCCCACTTTGTGCTATCTCTCCGGTTCCTCTCCCTCCAATTATTCCTCCAACCTTTCATGCCCTTCTATGGCCACTTCTGCTGGAATCGCAGTCGGCGGAGACATCGTTAGTTCTCTCTCTGTCATTTGTTTTTATATGAATTTAGAAACGCTAGCTTTGTGCGAAATGACAGTTTTTTTTTTCTTTTTTGAATGAAAATTTGTGGGTTTTGAAGCATAATGATTGGAATCTGCAGGTATATCTCTCTCACTACTCTTTCTACTTTGAAAAATAAACTTATTTCTTTCTATAATTTGCTCTTTTTTTTTAATATTTCGTACTCTTGAAATTAAACTGACATAAAAATAGTATTTGTTAAAATGGGGGTTTTGTAATGTTTAGTAATGGATTAAAGCTCTTAGCTTTGAACAATTACAATAAACATGAACTATGATTTAAGCGGTGAGCCTAAATTGGAAGCTTTGAGAAACATTGAGTAGCTGGTGGTTAGTGTTGAAACCTTGGTTAGAGTTTTATATAGGGAGAAAAAATTGAGTGATAATTTAGTAAGGATTTATGGTATTGAACTCATATTTTTGTTAATAATAATCTCAGTAGTGAATTGCATGAACAACTTGCTGAGCAACTATGTAGATGGAATTTAATTAACTACTGCTAATTGTTTATAATTACATGGTGAAGAAGTGAATATGTTAAACTTATAAATACACCCAGAAAGGGAGAGAGAGAGAGAGAGGGAGAGAGAGAGAGATGTTAGTTAACCCAATTCTTTTGTGCTCTGGATTAATAGTGAAAAAAGGGATATGTTAATTGAGGAAGTAAAATAAAGTACAACCTTAAATAGAATAGAATGTTAGACAAGAATACATATGGCTGACCCTTACTAATCTATCCCGGGTCAATAAGCGACGCCATAAAATTTGAGACTGAGACTTGATTGTTGTTGTTGTATTAATGGTAAACTCAGATTTCCCCATATAACCTCTTTGTTTATGGTAGTTGTTAAGCTTTACATGGTGAAAATTTCAGTGGATATGAATCCAATTACAAACCTATTGAAATACAAGTTGTATGTCGAGTTCTTGAGAAATGAACCAAAGAATTGCTTATTTACCCTATCTCATTTGTACATGTGGCGACTCCTTATTGGCTGCATTTTGTTTCTTCCCATGTATTGTTGAATGCCCCTTGTTAAGGAGAAGGTATTTAATATCCAGTGGCGGCTCCAAGAGTTTTTTTTTAGTGGGGGTCAGTAACGACAGAGCTAGGAATTTGTCGTTTGTCATGAGGGGTGAGTAAAAAATTAAATGATTAATCTTTTTTCTATAGATACAACTTCCAAATTATATACATTAACCTAAAATAATATTCTAAATACAATTTAGTATACAATACAGCTATATTATACAATAGTCTAAAACCGTAATAAAATAGGTAAGACAACAACTATTGAATGCATAAACTAATATAATTGAATTACTAATCATACATTTTTGTCAAATTAATAATAACTTATTATATTTATATGTAATATCAATTATATAAAAATATATGATAAAGAAGGAGAAGACTAGTAACACACTAAGGAGTAGGACTAGAAGTAAATGTGAAACTAAGAAAAAAAATAGTAACTGATATGAGCTTTTGCTTTTGAAGTGGATGACTTCTTAACCATACACATAGACATAGTCACTCTCTTGGAATTGGAGATAGAAAAAAAAACTAAGAAAAAAATAGAAGGGAGAAAGCCAGATAGAGAGAATGAGGAAAAAATTACAAATATAGATACAAATTTGTTGGTTGTAATAGTGATGTAATTTTTTTTGTTAATGAAGAAGAAAAGAGCAACGAAAAACTACTTCATTTCGTTGTCAACTACAAAGTAAGCTAGAATCCTAGAAAAAATATTCTTTTTTTTTAATGAATGAGAAAAAATTTTGGAACTGACACAATACTTTCAAAAAAATTCCACAACAAAACCTAGGTAACTAGTTGTTAAATGAAGATTAAAAAAAATATATATTGTTAGTTGTGAGGCCAGATAAAAAGCAGTTACAACTTCCCTCATATTATTGTAAAAATATTGTGAAATTAAAATTAAGATGATCATATTCAAACTTCAAGTTATTTCAATTGGATTCAAACAAAATTTAGGATTCAGGTGTTCAAATTTTTATTTTAGACGGTCAAAATGAAATAAATTTAAATGTTTTATTTGGGCTTAATGTAACGCCACCCATGTTGATATCAAATAATACCATATCAGCAGTATCAAAATCCAATAAATATAAGACATGTCAGTAAAAAGATAATTATCCCCCTAATAAATGAAAGACACTTGGGTAATTATTTTTACACACACGTTTCTCAATTATTGGGTTTTGATACAGATGACATGGTATCATTTGATACAAAATATTTTTTCCTTGTTAAAGAAGCTTATCTCTTTGCCTTGGCCCTTTGGGTTTTCTATCGTTCTATCTCACTCAAATCTCTCTTTTTGTGTTTGTCTGTCTCCCCGTCTCTCTCTCTCTCTTTGAAAAATTAGGACCTGTTTGGTAATGTTGTTTTAGTAATATTGTTTGTATTTTTTGAAAATACGTATGAGTGAAAAAAATTATAAAAATACATGTAATGTTGTTTAAAAACTGAAAACTATTATTTAAATTATGATACCAAACACCCCATTAGTGTCGGTAGATAGTTTTGACCTCAATTCACTCATTACTCGTTAGAGTATTAGTAATCATCGACATCGTAACCATTGACCAACTCCAATCCCCGCACTACAATACTACAATCTTAAAGTTACATATGGAAGAATGGAATGGAAAAAAATCATGAATAAAAAAGAATAGAATGGAATGGAATGGAATAAATTTAAGTAAGGGAAATGAATGGAAAAGAATAGAATGAAATGGAATGGAATTAAGTAACCTTGATTGGATGTTTTAAAATAAAAGAATGGAAATGAATGAAAATGAATGGAATGTAAGTAATCTTGTTTGAGAGTAACATGGAGGGAATGGAATGGAATCATTTTATTGCAATATTACTATTAGACCCTGTTTTAAAATAAATGGTTGAATAAATAGGGGTATTTTGGGAGTTTTAATAAAAAATTCATTAAATCTAATTCATTCTCTCTCATTTCTCCCAATTTCGGGGGAATGAAAATTTGAGGTTAGAGAGAAATTGTCTCTCCTATCATTGACATCCCACTTAACCAATGAGGGAAACTCCAATTCCCTCCATTAAAACTCTCAAACAAGAGAAGGGAAGAATACTAAAATTATTCTTTTCATTCCTTTAATCCACTCAACTAATACTCAACTGTAGATCATTCTCTTGACACTCACCATGTACTACTTACATCTAGGTAAAAAAGTTAAAAAAATGTGTACTTTAAAATAGTGCAATTGAAAACCATTAAAAAAAATTCACCTTAATATGGGCCAAACTAAACTAAAATTGCAAAAATCTGTCCCTCGGTAGACATCATAAACATCATTGCTTAAATTGCTCATTAGCCTCTTTGCACATAACATGCTAACATAATGGATATTACTGGCCTTATTGTGAATAACATAGCCTTTTACATCTGATCTCTTAATTCTAAGCTCGCTTCCCATGCACTTGAAGCTGCGACAAGAGTAAGAATTACAGTTCAGAAATAAGAACATCAAAGGATAAAAATGAACAAGACAAACAAGAATATTAATAATCATCAATCAAAGATGCCAAGTATGTGACCGTGCAGACAAGTATAGAAGTTCAAGAGTTCAAACAAACGCCATGCTGATTGTCGCTACTATCTACTATATTCTTCAGCTTTCTCACACCCTTGTCTAATTAGACCCCCAAAACAATTTAAACCAAATATTATAAGGTCGTACTCAATATATATAAAGTTCCCACTAGTCTTTTTCTACTTTTTTTTTTTAATTGATTGAAACATTAAAGAGCAACATGGTTGCAACTTGCATCTCAGAAATCAGCCAGAATTTTATATGCTTGGGTCTTGACAAAATTTAAATGTACGAGTTGAAGTACATAGTAAATATAAATGATTTTTTTTTTTTTTTTTGAAGGCTATATATAAATGATTAAACTCATATTTATTAAAATAAAAACAATTAAACTCATACGAACCTGCTTGAGAAAGAACGAAATTTGGGTCCTGACCAAGCTGCCACGCAAAGTAGCCAAGCAATCCTTTTCCCTTAGCATATGTAACCTTGGTAGATGTACTATTCGTATCATCGTAACCAATCCATGTCGTCCCAGAATAGCAATAGTTTGTGACAAACGTGGAATTGTACACTGTTGTGGCACTATTCTGGGATATGAAATCCAAGATTTCGCTATAAGCTATTGACCCATCTGAGGATATAGCAGCTCCATTAGCCGGAGCAAATATTCCATTGTCATCAGCATTTACTAGAGTCCATGCGTAACCATAAAATGGAAGCCCGAGTACCAATTTAGTGGCTGAAACACCAGCTTCAATCCAAGCTGTGATGCCACTATCTCCGCTAACTTGGCTTGTTGGATTGTACAACGCAGCAGGTGGTCCAGTCACATTTGGTGACCAACCAGGTGCAATAAAGTCATAGGCCATAACATTGACCCAGTCCAAGCTGTTTGATATATCCTCAATTGGATAAGTCAAACCGTTATAGTCTGAAGAGTAATAGAAAGCTGCAACCAGAAGCAATGTTGTATTGCCAGAGCTTGTAGCCTCACTAGCCACTGCAGCTCTCCACTCGTCTAGAAGTAAACCAAGGTTGGTAAATTCAGTAGCCGTAGAAGGATACTCCCAGTCAAGGTCAAGGCCATAAAAGTTGTAAGACCTTGCTAGTTGTATAGAGGAATTTATGAATGATGCGCGAGTACTTGCTTGACTAGCCATAGCAGCAAAAGTTGTAGCACTAGCGCCTCCTCCACCAATGGATAAGAGGGTTTGAACTGAGGGGTTTGTTTGTTGCACAGTGGTGGTGAAGGTTGAGAACTGGGCCAAGTTTGAGGAAGAAATGGAAACTTGGTATGTGGTTGCGTCAAGGTCGGCAAAGGCACAAAATAGATGGGTGAAGAGTGTGGAATCTATGCTTGAAACAGACAACCCTGAGCCAGAATACCAGTATGCGGCTTTCACTTCAGTTTGTCCGGCAGAGAATTGTAGTTGGAGAAGGAAAAGGAGAGCGGAAAAAATATAGGGAAGGGATTTGGAAGCCATTGAAGGAATGGAGCTAGTACTGGTCCTCTTGGATAATATTGCTTGGAAGAATGGAGAGAGAGAGAGAGAGAGATATATATATATATATATATTTTTTTTTTTTTTTTTATGTGAGTCCAATTTGGTTAGATCCAAATACGTCGCTTTCACTTTTAATTTCTCAGAGTTTTTTTATATTAATGATTCATGGATGAAATGTTTTATGAATCATGTATAAGATTGCGTGTTTGAACTTTCAAGTTGAACTTTAGACTCAACGACTGTTTGAAACTTTCAATGAAGACTCTATGTATGAGGTAGTTGATGGGGCACACAGAAAATAAAGGTCCGAAAATGAAAGTTAATAATTCAATTTGCTGATGACGCAGTGTCGGTGTGCTCTAAGTAATGCTATCAATTACAAGGGCAGAGTCAATAATGCTAATTTTTTAAGTTTTACTTGTCATTTTAATACTATTTTCATTCGCCTAACCAATTTATATCAATCTTTTATTAAGTAAACCTTACTATAAATCACTCATAACTCCGTTAACATTTCACTCAAATAATCCAAAGTAAAGAAGATAGATCAAGAGCGTGAGCTGGGCCTCCAGTAACAATCAATCCTGTTTTCTCTATCCTATCTTTGACTCTTCACAACATATTATAAAACGTGTACTAAACGATAATGCAACCTCAAAAAATAGGATTGTTTTAATTTGAACTATAGTTTTAACTTTTAAAAATGGGACCAGTCAAAAAACCGAAAAGAAATTGATTTTCCATTTTATGATCTAATCAGGATTGAACAGATGGTGGAATCAATGAAGTAATAAATAATTTATTAAATAATTTTAAAATTTTAAATATAAATAACATAAATGTATGATAACTAATTAAATTTTTGTATTAAAAAATATCCAAAGCAAATAAATAATTTTAAGTGAGTTTTCATAATTTTATAATATTGAAAACTTAGAACAAAAAAAAAGTGTATTAAAGATTATACTTTTTTTTTGCTAACCGTATTAAAGATTATACTGACATTATATAATATAATATTTTTAATTTTTGTTTATAAATGCATATATATTATTCACTAAAACAATAATTAGAGGAAAAACAAAAGTCACGTGTTGTGTACTTGTGTTAACTGTTAGTGGCTGCCACTCCAAATTTCAAATGTGAATGTGTGAGGCAGCTAGCATCATTAATGAAATGACCCACCTCTTCATTTTCCACCACACATCACCGACTTCCGTCAATTCACTTCCATTTCTTCAAATTAAGTATCTAAACTTGTTCCGTATTTGTTTCTCAAAAAAAAAACTTGTTCCGTATTTTTTATTTTGAATGTGTATTTTGAACATTCATCGAATTATATATTTTTTATGTTCTTAAGAGATATGTCAAATTCTGTTTACATCGGATGCTATTTACTATTTAATCAATAACGTATTTTTTGTGCATAATTTTTTATCATAACAACTTTAAATTTAAACATATCATTGATGGCATTGCTACTAATCATTGATCTTCTTGAAATTTTACAAATATAAAAAATATAATGAGAATATGTAATTCAATGGTTAAATTTTTATCCAATAAAAAAAAAAATTAGGAGCCATTTGAAAGGTTTCACTCTAATAGAATGGATTGATGCGAAGGTAGTTTTTATTGGGTTGCTGGAACTCATGTTAGTAACTTACATCACACCACTCTTGTTATGGAATGCGGTACCCTCTTCAGTCAAATCACTTAGAACATTCACATCAGCTCGTTTAAAATTCCCATCTATTTTACACGAAAAAACCTACCTTTTTTAATTTACACACTCACTTTTACAATACACCAACGTCAGTTCATCTATTTTACACATCTTCTAATTAAATAATTAATTTTTTCACATTTTTTATTATTTTTCCCAACCACCCACGTATAACAAGCGCACGCCCTCCCTTTCTGTTTCTCATTACTGATTTGTTGCTCTCTCTCTCTCTCCACACCCATCTCTCCCTCTCCATCAACTCTCCCTCTCCATCAACTCTCCCTCTCCGATCCACCATCTCAGATCAACGGTCCTCTCCATCAACTCTCCCTCTCCATCAACTTTCCCTCTTCGATCACCATCTCAGATCAACTCTTCAACGATTCCGATCCACTCCCCGCGACTCCGATCCACCATCCCCGCGGCTCCGATTCACTCCCCGCGGCTCCAATTCGCGATCCGCGGCCCCGATCCACGATCCCCGCGGCTGCGATCCACTCCCCGCGGCTCCGATTCACGATCCCCGCAGCCCGATCCACGATCCCCGCGGCTCCAATCTGTCTTTGTGTATCACTTTTTTTTTTAAGTATATCTTTGTTGTTTGTCCGTGTGGGTGTGTTTGTGAAAGCAAGTCTCTGTTGATTTGTTGGATGTTGAAAGGTTGTTACATCAAACGGATATTAATAAATTATTGTATAAATGCAGCTACATGCCCGTCCTCACGTGAATATTATAGATGATTTTAGATAAGTTTACACCCACTGATGTGGGCGGTTTTTTGCTCAAAATGTGTAAAATTAATAATTTTTTATTATTTTACACATTTATACACCATTATGCATTCACTGATGTGAATGCTCTAATATATTTGAAAATAAGGGTCTATTTGGTATATATGTTTAAAAATTAAAAATTATTATTTGAAAATATTTATAAAAATACATGTGGTTAAAAAAATATATAAAAATACGTATAATATTGTTTAAAAACTAAAAATGATTGTTAAAAACACATACTAAACACCCCCCTAAAGCACTACATTTGTGAGAGCAGTGGGGCCAACCAATGCCCATATGACATGGCTAGGAAAAGACCGAACCTTAGCCACGGTTTTGTTGTTTATCATAGTCCTTCTATGGACAACTGTATTTTACTTTATTTTATGACATATGGGAATTGTATTTAAAAATATTAGGCGAAAATATTATTTTAGTTCCAACATTTTACTGTCACTATCCTGTTAATTTGGCCTTTATATTTTAGTAGCAATCAATTTAGTCTATATTATTTTCACTTGCAATCAATTTGGTCCTTACATTTTGGTAGTAATCAAATTAGTTAATATCATTTTCAATTTGCAATCAATTTTGTTACAATTATTTTCAAAATTACAGTCATTCTAGGTACAATTATAGGCTTGTTTTGATTGCTGAGTTAATACATATGTGTAATAGAGTTAGAGATTGGTAAATTGATTTATGTTTTGTGTTTGGTTGCCAATAAAGTGCAAGAAAATGCAAGGAAAGCTATGATTTAATTGTACCAAATTGATTATAAATTGAAAATAACATATGTTAAATTAACTTTTACTAAAATGTAAGAACAAAATTAACTATAATTCAAAATTTTTGTGGTAAAAAAAAAAAGAAAAAAACGTAAAAATGAGGTAATCACAAAACACAAATAGTACTGACACTATTATTAGCGCGTGTGCGAGCGAGTAAGAGAAAGCCAAAGAAGCTACCTATGTTAAGGACGTTGCTACACGCGCCCACTCTGTGCTGTCTCTCCGGTTCATCTCCCTCCAATTCCACTTCCTCCAACCTTTCACGCCCTTCCATGGCCACTTCTGCTCGAATCGCAGTCATCGGAGACATCGTGAGCTCTCTCTCTCTCTCTCTCTCTCTCTCTCATTTCTTTTTATGTAAATTCAGAAACCCTAGCTCCGTGCAAAATAACAGTTCTTTTTTTTTGGGGAATGAAAATTTGGGGTTTTTGAAGCATAATGATTGGAATCTACAAGAAGATACCAAAGCACTTCAATTTCTTCAGGTATTTCTCTCCCACTCTCTTTTTACTTTGAAAAATGTATTTATTTCTTTCTGTAATTTGCTTGTTCTTTTTTATATTGTCGAAATTAAACCGTCCTAAAAACAGTATTAGTTAAATTGTTGGGTTTGTAATCTTTAGTAATGGATTAAAGATCCTAGCTTTGAACAATTTCAATAAACATGAACTATGATTTATGCTGTGAAAACCTAAATTGGAAGCTTTGAGAAACATTGGGTTAACGTTGAAACCTTGGTTAGAGTTTTATATAAGGGAAAAAAAATTGAATGGTAATTTAGTAAGGATTTATGGTATTTAACACTTTTTTTTTTTGGTTAATATATAATCTCAGTACCGAAAATAGCATGAACTTGCTGAGCAACTGTGTAGATGGAACTTAAGTAACTACTAGTTGGTTACAATTACATGGTGAAGAAGTGATTTATGTTAACTTATAAATGCACCCAAAAAGAAAGTTAGAGAGAAATCTTAGTTAACCCAATTCTTTTGTGCTCTTGGATTAATGGTAAAAAAAGGACATGTCAATTAAGTATGACTTCGAATAGAAGAGAATGGTAAGCAAGAATACATATGGCCAACCCTTACTAATTTGTTGAGGATCAATAAGCGACCCCATAAAATTGGGGCTAAAGCTTGATTGTTGTTGTTGTTGTATTAATGATAATCTCAGGTTTCCCATATAACCTCTTTGTTTCTGATACATCCAATTGTTTTGTGCTCTCTTCCCCCCCTTTATTTATGGTAGTCGTTTTGCTTTACATGGTAAAAATTTGTATGGATATTTACTTTAACAGTCTAATGTGGGTTTCTGGTGAACTGCAGCCAGATCTGGTGCTGTTTACAGGCAGGTTCTATTCTTCCTCGCCGTTCATCTACCTAGTTTATGTGCATTTAGTCTCTTTTGGCCTAGTATATATGGTGGTCTAAGTGGCTTGGAATAAAGAGTTTTGTCAATGACACTTATATGTGCCTGACATGCTCTGGATTGACTTGTATGTCATGCTGTCTGTATTTTGTATCTGTATCTGCTCAAGAGAACCAGTAAGATCTATTTTTATTTATTGATTTAAATATGAAACTTTCTTTCCCTTCTTTTGCTTATTTATTTATTTTTGGCTTCTTCCTTTTAATCGATTTTGCTCAGGTGATTTTGGTGAGGAGAATGTTGAACTTGTCCAAAGTGTTGCCAGTCTTGAATTTGCTAAAGCAGCTATTTTGGGAAACCATGATGCCTGGTACACTCAACAGTTTTCTGGAAAGTAAGTTTACACCATACCAGTGTACAATCATCATTTATATTTGCTTGCTAGAGGGTTCTTTTTCTTCTTCTTCTTTTTTTCTTTTTTTGATAAGTACTTCTTAATTTTTATTAGACTTTATTAGTGTTCTTGTGTCATTGCTGCAACTTTCAAAGGAACATAATGAGTCTGGGAACTTGATCCATCTATAAGTTATGTGAGCTCTGTGCGCATGCCACATGTTTAGAAAACTATATGTTTGACCAGTTAAACATGTAAGCTCTATTATGTAGACTCTGATAATTAGTTTAATTAATTCCTTGATTTGATTATCAGGAGGAAGGATGGAGTTCAACTTCAGCTTGAGTGGTGAGATTGTCATATATTCTGGAAATCCCTTTGGTTATATATTTGACCTGAAACTGATGAATCTAGCCATGAGAATATTTTGACATTCCCTATTTTAATATATGTTTTCATACCTTTGAAAGTATTTGCTAGTGCTCATTTCATGTCATGGTTGACAATGCCAGGTTTTTTTTCTGTGTATTTTATTTGTGTTTTTCATTTTCTTGAAATGCCTGAAAGTATTTGTTAGTGCTTATTACCATGTCATGGTTGGCAATGTCATTTTTCCCCCCTTTTTGTTTTTGTGTTTTCCATTTTCTCCAACTGTGTGAAAGTATCTGCTAGCATTTATTAAAATACATGGTGGAATAGCTACAAAGTTCTGATGACTACTTTAAACCAACTTGCAAAAATCTTTCAATAAATTGATTAAGTTTTCTCTTAAAAGGTCACATGTCATGCTTGAATTGTTACTTTGTAATAATCAGTCTTGGTGAGGAGCATGTAGCTTATCAACACGTAGACTTTCCCTTGATAAAAGTAAGCATTGTTGGTGGACGGCCATTTTCTGGTGGGGGGGAGCAATTGTTTCGAAAAAAGCTTCTATCTGCAAGGTATGTTGTACAACTTCAACAGAATTAGATAGTATGTAATTTGATCACATTTGTTTTCTTCATAATAGTTCTTTCAAGTGTAGAGTTTATAGAATTTCTGACTGCAACTTAGAAGGTCTGTGTTGGTTTGCTTTATCTACAGCACTACCATCTTTCTATTTTCCCTTGGTTTTCATGCAAAAATGAAATTCCTCGTCTATGCAAATAGTGATGTGAGTATATCAATAGATTGTATTTGAATGATTGGTATCTGAATCTACCAATCTTTTTGTAGGGTATCAGATTCAGCTACTATAAAATAAGAACTGAACAGCTTCTTGTAACTTGTAGATGAGATTCTCCGTAGATGAGATTCTCCATTATGGAATCTCACTTGTCTTATTGTCATTGTGACTTACATCACAACTCATCAATTTGGAAATTCCTCTTAGATACGGTGTCCAAGACATGGATGGAAGTGCTAGGAGGATCTGTAATGCTGCTTTGGGCACACCAGAGGATCATTTTGTCATATTGCTTGCACATAATGGACCCACAGGTGTATCAGTCTGCCAAAATCAATTTTAGTTAAGCTTTTTCTGACAATAATTTTTAAGGGAGAATTTATGGGCAGGGCTTGGTTCTAATTTGAATGATATTTGTGGAAAGGACTGGGTTTTTGGGGGTGGTGACCATGGTGATCCAGGTAATTACTTAGAATTCAGCCTGTATCTGGTATTCATTTTCTGTTTCCATCTTCCAAGGTATTGATCTATTTTAAGATGGAATAATATTGTTACCTTACAATATTCTCTTGTGGTCCAGATCTAGAACAGGCAATATCCCTCATAAAAGAGACTGGCAAATCATGCGTCCCACTGGTCGTGTTTGGTCACATGCATAAGGAGCTAGCATATAGAAAGGGTCTCCGGAAAATGATTGTGGTTGGGGATGACAACACTATATACCTGAATGGGGCTATTGTTCCTAGGGTTAAAAGACTGAATAATGAACAAGGAACTGGAAACAGAAGCTTCATGAATGATAAAACTCCTGTATTGACACCGGAGTCTGAAGGTACAATGCGAGCCTTCACGATAGTGGAGATCTTAGATGGAAGAGTGGAAAAGATTACAGAGAGCTGGGTTTCAGTTGTTGGAGATAACACCGCATTAGCAGAAGAGCAACTGTTATTTAAAAGGGTCAGTTAGCTTGCTTCATGATTGGGATATTCGGATTCCAGTTTCAATCACTTATATGTTAAAGTACTAAGAAAAATATACATTGTCCAATGTGGCCTTTAGGAAAGGCCAAAACTATACCATCCTTGTAATGTCTTGTACTTATTGTATCTCTCTTTGGTCGTTGAATAAATTACTTGCCAAGGGAAGAAAATATGCCTCAGAGATACTAGCTGAACGGATTTCAGGAGATGAATATACGCAATGAGATCTGGGAGAATATTTGTGGCTGTATGATAATTGGGCGGCTTTAGTAGTGGTTTGCCACACATTCACAAATGTATTGTTATATAATGATTTATATAATAAGGATTAAAAAGCTTGGAGATTGTATGGTGATGATGTCCTTGGAATAAATAAGAGACTTGATTTATATATTCTGGGTTGCAACATTGTGTTATATATTCAAGGCCCCATTCAAGCCTTGACATTCTTTTGCCAATGACTTGAGTATACCATAATCAAGTTTCATATTTTGTACATTGCTCTTGTGGAACCCGATAGGTGCTGTAATTTAATTAAAAAATGGATTATCACCCTTCCTAATATTTTATCTATAACAATGGCACTCTCCAAAAGATTTGTATAAATGACGCTACCCTTTAAAGATTCTATAAATGTGACAAAATCCATGCCTGATTTCTTATTTGATTATTATATTGTTACAATTTGTTTATTCTCTATTCTATTTTAGGATGTTTTAAAATATTGTTCTGTTTTTAAAAATTAAAATCATTAATTTATTAATGTTCCTGTTATGCTCTTGCTTGATTTTCAAAACTATTTTTGAGAAATTTGTTAAGGGTAGTTTTTGAAACTTAGACATTTTTATATAGTAGATAAGCCAATAAATGATATTTTTTTTTAAAATTAAATTTTTGAAACCGGAGAATCAAATTGGGATGAGTATATTTTTAAAAAATTCTATCCAAATTATAGAGAGAATAACATTCTCTCCCTTAATTTGTATAACACTCCCCTCTAAATAGGTTTGCACAGATAAATATGAATTTTTTAATGATTATTTTAATAAGAAAGTAAAAAATATCTTAAACAAACATTTGGAAGTGTCATTTCAATATATTTAAAGGGGTTGGTGTAATTGGAAAAAATAAATAATTAAAAAAATGCGAATTAGTTTATTACTATTGCAAAATTGATTGGATCAGAATGGTTCAAGGAATCTCATCCATGGCTGCTAGCGCATCAGGAAGATTGAACATTGTTTAATTTCTTTTGATGTGATTGATGCTCACAACTATACCTTTTTCTAACAGCAATGCAGCCTTCTTTTTTCCTCTACCAAACTTTTAATCAATCACCACATGCTATGAAAAAGTATAATCCAAATGGAAGCGATGTTTCCATTTCCTAGATTTCTTCAACTATTATACATTTAAATAATGCATAGTCTCTGTAAACAATTGACCATATGATATAGACATTATGGACACAATTGTTTTGTACATTTGTTAACATTTTATAGCAATTGTTTTCTAGTGCATTTCATCTTTTCTTTTCTTTTTTCTTTTTTTTTAATCATGTTTACGGGTGTTCTTAAGATAATTATTAACAATTTATTTTAGAAAAATTTTGTCATCACTTTTATGAAAAATAAAAAAATTGTCAAAATATTAATTTCTTTTTTTTTCTTTTTTCATAAAAATTTTCTAAAAATAGTTTGTTAACAATTAACTTAAAAACATCCCTTAACATTTTTCTTTATTTTTCTTTTTTATTTTTCCTTTGGGTGAGTTTTAGTGCTACAACTCATCTTTTTGTCTTTAAACATCTTTTTAATCCTTGCTTTAGTGTTTTCACTTTTCTTGGTTAATGCACCAACTTCCATGCAGTCTATGGGCTTTTTTGACCCATTATTTTCTTTGGATTAAAGCTTAACCACCACCCCCCGGGTCACACTCACATGAAAGAAAGGCAAGAAAAAAAAAATTAGGACTTCCCCCGAGATCATTTTAGGGCTGTTAACCAAAGCAAAAATCTCTGGGCTGCCACAAGATCAACCACTGCCAGACATGCAAGTTTGACTAATGTAAGGATTAATACAAATTTCATTATAAACTAATCCTCGCAATACATGGAAAATTTTAATATAATTTTTTTTTCTCTTTTTTTATAGATCTAAGTATGAAATTTTGTAATTGTGGTAATTATTAATAAGTATTTATTATGATTATGTTTGTATATGAAACTATATATTATAACATTAGACATTTATTATGATTGTGTTTGTAGATGAAATTATATATTTTAGTATTAGACATTTACCATGTTCATATTTGTATATGAAACTATATGTTTATCGTTTAATAAATATATATATATATATATATATATATATGATATGTCAAGATTCTAATGAATTGTTTAAATATAAAATAAATTTTAAATTCAATTTTATATATATATATACACACACACACACATACTCACAACTACAATAATTTTCTTTGTACTATTTTTTAAGGAAAAATGAAATTAAAGATTATTTTTATTGAACAGGTTAAACAAGCTAAAAATTTGAATGATTAATGATTTTTATCTTTTTTATTTATAGTAGGCTTTTTGTTGACTAATTTGTTCACTTCTTGTTGCTTGGTCTTGTCTTCTTTGGTTTATGTTTTTTGTTATTTGGGCTAATATTTTTATTGTTATTTAAGTCTTTTTAAAAATAAAATAAATAAAAGAATTAAGGATTATGTTTGGGGTCAGAATTAAATTTGGAGTAATACTACGTCCACATCATTTTTACAATATAGTTATGCAAAAAGTTTTTATTAGTGGGTAAAAAAATAATATTAGTATTAGGTCCAAATTAGAATTAGTAAAAGTTTACCACATTGGATTTGTTGTGAAATTATTGTAAAAATATTGTGAATGTAGTATTACTTTTATTTTTGTTAAACCATGAACAAAGCCATGGTTGGACTTGGGGGCCAATGGCCCCTCAATTTTAAAAAAAAAAATAGTATTATATATATAGGTACTAATTTTAGCAATTTTTTTTTAGAAAATTACATTTTTGCTCTCTTAAAAATATCATTGATTTTTTAAAGAGTATTATTATAGTCACAAATTTTTCTATAACATTTTTACAAATTGTTAAGGTAGCAAATTCTTATTGGTTCACATTTGGACCCATCACTTACATTATCAGGAATTTGTAAAAAAATTTGTAGTTCAAACATTTTCCTCATTTTAAAGACCATCAAAAAATATTTATAATTCTAAAATCTAAAAAAAGAAGTATACAAGCCCAAAAAAATTAGTACAACAGCAAAAACTACCAATAGTAAAACTATATAAAAAAAAAAAAAAAAAAAAAACCTTGTCAACCAATTTTACTGAAAACAAACAATCTGACCCTTTAAAAAATTTTAAACAACTAGTAGCTAAGCGACTAAATAGCAATAAAGTCAGAAACCGAAATCACTATACACAACTAAAACAAAGCCGCCTCCTAACTTTAAGTTCTAGCTTCGTCTTTGTGTCAAACCGAAAATTTTGTAATTCTCAAGTCAAGTTGTTCAACATTTTTATTAGGGTGATCACAATAGGTTAGTTTAACGTATATTATTTTTTTGGCAAGTGTATATATACATTTTTTTTGTGAATCAGGACCACCCTAGCTTGCATGTGGAGCCATCATTATATATATGCAATTTGTTAATTGTAAGTGACAAAAAACTTTTTATTATAATGCTCCACATCAATTATATTACGTATTAATTTATAAAAAAAAAAAATTTATAGTAAATTTAATAATAATTTACAATAAGAAATTTACTTTTTAAGTATTTGAAATGGGTGGCATCGCCTAATTTGTGGACACGATGATAGAACATAAAAGATGTAGGTAGACCCTTGTAAACAGTAAGGTGGAATGCTCATGGATTATTATTCTTTGTAGATAGTTATGGTTTTTTTTGGTAGAAAGTTATGAAGTTGTAAGTACCCTATTGTACTTGTAGTTGAAATAATCATTGATTATGAAGGACATGTATTGTCCTATGGGTAGAAAAGATGTATATTGTATTTTGTCCTATATTACATACTCTCTTTCTATTTAATAGATGTCTTCTAGTTGTAAACTTCGAATAATAGAACATTCTCAACAACTACAACAACAACAACAACAACAACAACAACAACAAAAAAACGAATAATAGAACAAGTCTCTTTTCATATTTCCATACTTTTCTCTTTGAGCCTGTGACCGAAATAGTTCCCTGGGGGCTGTTTGTGAATTTTTTTTTTTCCTTTTTTTTAATTACTATTTTTTCTTTAATCCAGTTAGAACTTTTTTAACCAAAAAAGGTTTCCACTTGTAAATCTTTTTATAGTACTTAGCTAATACACCAATCATATACTTACTTAACAAACCCGGAAAATATCCCATACCTTGATGTCTATTTTTTGACTAAAAAAAAAATAGAGGATGTCTGGTTTTAGATGAGTCAAAATAAGCTTGATTTACATCTTTCATCTGACAAATTGAGAATATTTATCTTTATTCCATTCAGATTTTGTGTTCTTTTATTATGTACCCTACTTTTTGGAACCCAAAGGCCCCCCCTTACTTCTAAAGGCTAGTGAGTCAATTTTATTTCTTCATCTTGACAATTATCGTATCGAAAACCAAACCATTTCACATTTCTTTTCAACTGGAAAGTGATTTTTCTACGTCTAATCATTTTTCCCTAAATAGTTTTCTCTTCATTGGTATCTAGGCTATTTGCAGTTTTTTGTTTTTTGGACCAAAAATTTGAGATTCTTTTCTGTATAGTTTTCAATAAATTATAAATATTTAGTGAAAATTCAATTGACATTCTTCAAGACCGCCTCAATTAATTATTAAATAAGATTTACGCAGGTATTGACTAATTATCAGTTACACAATTTAACCTAACCTGTTCTCTGCTTCAAGCACTCAAAAGTGAATTCCAAAATTTATGAGACAACAAGATAAAAGAATTTCACTCATCATGGAAAGTTATTCAATGCTACAAAATTATACTCTCCTTTTTTTCTTTTTTCTTTTTTCTTTATAAATACAATAATATTATGTGAAATAATAAAAAAAATCAAAATATTGAATAATTATTCAATGTACAGATGTACCCAAGTTCTCCCATTAAATTTTCACTAAATATTTATAATGTATCGAAAACTATACATTATAAATAACTAGAATGTAACCCGTGCTACCGCATGAGAATAGATATAATTTAATAAAACAATGAAAAAAATATTACATTTTATTATTTAAGTGATACTATTGGTTTTGTTTTTTTATTTATTAATCATGAATTTTTTCCTGTTTAAAAGACTTAGTTAAGTCTAAATTCATATTATTAACCAGAAATTTTCATTAACAAAACTTAGCATTATGTAATTTTTTTACAATTGAATGGATATACTTAAAAAATACACATTAAGATGCATAGTATAATTCTTATATATATATATATATATATATAATTTAAATACTATTGATAAATAGTCATTCTTATATTTTGCTAAATCTTTAAAAAATCTTGTAAGTATATTATTAGGTAGAAAATGTAAATTTTCCATATTGCTTTTGTTTAAAATTTATTAATTCTTAATTTTTGATATTGGGAAGCACTTTTTTTTTTCTTTTTTTGCTTGCTTATTTTCTAAGTGACAATTGTCCGCTTCATAATGTTTTTTTAATTATGATTTATTTATAAGAAAACTTCATATGATGTAACGAAATTGTTTTATACATTTGGATTTAAAAAAAAAATGAAGTCAATATTGAAAATGAATATATAAGTTAGAATAATATTATTATAAATATCTTTTGTGCAATTTAAACATATTTGCTTGCTTGTTTTCTAATTAATAATTGTCTGCTTTTAATTTTACATAAACCAATGTAAAAGTGTAATTTTTTACAATTAATACTGGACATGAGAGGGGGAGAAAGGGAATTGTAGATATTAGAGCTATGAAATAATAAAACATAACAAACAAATTTAAGTTGAATATAACTTTGACAATAATATTGGTTAATTCGGTGGCTTTGAATTATAACACATAGAACCAAGTCAAACAAAGGAATAAATTAACTTGCATAGCGTACAAAACTAACAAAAAATTCAAATAAAGCAAATAATGCTTAGCCTGAAAACACATAACAAAGTTTTTACAAAGTCAAACATGTTAAGAGTATAAACTTAAAGACTTTTAGTAAGCAATCAAAAAGGAAGAAGCACCACAAATTAATTCCCCAACCCACTCATATTTTACATGATAATAATGATATAATAGGTACATTCAAAAAAGGATTGGCAGGAAATGTTCAAAAGGTATATATGTCCCATGCAAACTCGGTTTCTTCACATGGGCTTGGTTGGAACAAAAGAAGAAAATCATATGGCCAATAAACATTAACATAAAGGAATTGGAAAAAGAGGGAGTGGGGGTTAACGGAGACTCTGTCTTTTTGATCTTCATCATACCACTAAAAAAAAATGATTGTATAAATCGTAAACCAAATTGAGAAAAAAATAAGAATATAAAAGCAAGGGAGATAGAGAGAAACTACCTTTAATGCCTTTAAAAACTCAGAGCAAAGATTATGCATTTGAGAGATATATGAAAGCTAAATGTGAAGATCTATACGAGAGTAAAAGTTTGTGTTAGTTTTAACTTTTTAGTGGTGGAGGCGTAGGAATGTGTGTGTGTGTGTGTGTGTGTGTGTTGTTGTGGAAAATGTGGCTGAATGTTTCTAGAAGGTTGTATATTTATGCTTATACGAACAACGAATGGAATGGTAGAGATTTTTTTAGTGTGCAAGTTAAATGTTTTTACTTAGGTGAATGAACTTAATTATTGTGGTTTTCTAACTTCCGTGTTAGGTGTTAATGCATGTACAAAGATTTAAAATTTTAGATAAGATACATGATGCAAAATTAACTATCCAATTTAGAATTCAAATTATATTTTCTCTTAGTTTTGATTTTATATATATATAATTCCTTAGGCACAAAAATTAAGAAACAATTTTAGAGTGTTTGGGATTGATGTGAAAAAAAAAAAAGAAAAAAAAAGTGAAGAGTCAGCTTTTTATATTCAATGAGATGTAACTACAAATTTTTTATCATCACAAGGATAAGGTTGATTACACTTTGAATTTTCCACAATCAATAATCATTCCTTTTGGCAAACCATTAAGGAAATCATAATTCTAAACTTTTGCAAAGTTTAACAAACGATTAACAAATGAACAAAATATTGCATCTTATTATTTAAGTGATGCTACAATGAGGGTAAAAAAATACAATAAAAGAGACTTGAATAAGCTTATTACCAACTTAAATATTTCAAGGTCGATTGAGCATCTTTTGCACGTAACTACAAATTTTTCATAATCATAAGGACAAGGTTCATCTCGTTTCCAATGTCGCATTCCAATTTTGTGACATGCTTGAAAGTTTGGAATTCAAACAATTCCCTAGTTCCCTTGCAACTTGTTATGAAACAGGAAATAAACATGTAACATCAATTATAGGCAAACAAAAAAACTTTTATAATTAAAGAATAAAAATTATTCACAAAAATGACAGAAATAATAGGCAGATGAAAGAAATGAGTAATCCAACCTTAGGAATGGTTGGTATTCATTTTGCAAACCATAAACCGGGACCATTAAAATTCTAAATTTCCTTACAACTTGTTATGAAACAGAAAATAAACATGCAACATCAATGATAGGAAAATAAAAAAAATTTATCATTAAACAATAAAAATTATTCACAAAAACGAACGAAAGTATAGGCAGATAAAAGAAAGAACGAAAGTATAGGCAGATAAAAGAAAGAAGTAATCAAACCTTAGGAAGTATAAACCAGGACCATTAAAATTGTGAGTACAATCAGAATATATGGAAAATCTCTTCTTATATAAGATACAAAAATACAAAAATACATGCATCATTGATACCGAGAGATTCTTTTCAATTTTCATAGCATTCATTGAAGAAGAGGGGAGATGTATATTAAAGTGCCTAAATCGGTGTGATAATTGGGTACATGCACCATTAGCTGAGTAGGAGATGAATAATTTTGGGTTTTGATTATTGTAAAAGGGGAGGTGAACTTGAAAATACACGGGTGTGGGAAAAAAAAAACACACTGGAATTATAACTGATTCCACTTAAATGTAAACAAATAGAGCTACATGAATCTTAACACATGGCACAAAATTAGGATTCTAATTTAGAATTGCAATTTGAATTTCTCTCTGTATCAACTAATATATATATATATATATATATATATAGAAGCGGTGTTATATTTATAACATTTTTACAACAAATCATAGGTGATTAATTGTTATTGGTTCAAATTTAAATCTAACACTAAGATTATTTTTTTACCCCAACAATAATAACCAATAACAACTTGTCACTTAGAATTTATTATAAAAATATTGTGGACATATCATTTTTCTTATAAATATTAGGTACTCATGGAGCACGGTAAATAATGCTTCCTCCTTTGTCACATTCATGGTGGGATTTATAATGAATGTGAGTAGAAGAAACATCATTTCATTATATTCTCAGAGTATTTAAGAATTTTCTCATGTTAACAATTGATTATAGGTAATTGTTAATAAACTATTTAAAATTTTTTTACACCATTTTTATAAATAAAAAAATATAAATAAAACTGTTAAAAAATTATTTACTTTTCTTTTTTATTTTTATAAAAATATTTTATAAACTTATGCACATTTTAACTTTTCTCAATCTTATTAAAACATGGTAAACGGTAAAATGTGTAGTCAAAAGAGGACAGTTGTGAAATTGACTCAATCTCCAAAGCAAGCAAACCCCAACCGGTCTTCTTTAGTAAACATTGGGTGAGCAAAGCAAATGAGGAATGTCTGACTCTGACTCTGACATTCTGACCCCTCAATCTGCCACACCTTTGTCTGTCTCTTTCTGAAGATCCCAGCCCCCTTTGACCAAATCTCAGCCCTCCATTTTCTCCCTTCTGATCTTACACTTTTGCATTTTTCTCTACCCTTTTTATTTTGTTCTTGTTATATAATTTTTTTTGAAATATAAAGCACCTCCTGTTTGGATTAATGGGGACATCCCCTTCATACAATCTTTCTATGAATAGTCTAAAGTGTCCCTTAAACCCGCACAAACTTCTTGGTGATCATATCATTTAACCACTAAGTATCCTCAAATTTCAATTATAACTATGAAATGGTCAACGAATTATAAATAGCTTCACAGTTGTTATAAATAAATTGTTATTAATGTTATTAATGAGTAAAAAAGTAATTTCAGTGGTAAGTTTAAACTATAACCAATAATAATTTTATTACTTATGATTTGTTATGAAAGTGTTCTGAACATAACACTTCTTATATTTTGAACTTAAACTGAAATTGTGTTTTAAAACATGAATTTTGTTGTATGTTTTATACACATAATGTGAAAATATTATCTCTTTGATTTATCAACTTACCATCTTAACTTCATTGAGGTGCCTTTCCTAAAATTATGATTTTCTATTCATATGATATAATAAGCCTTTGAATAGAAAATCATAGAAGTAATAAGCAATGGCATTACTAATTTTAAACCATAAGGATTAGAAAAATTATAAAATCAAAAAATTAATCGAGATATTTAGTAATGAGTAGAATTTGTTTATGATGAAATGCCAACCCTTCAAATAACCTAGGGCTTCCTTTAAAAAAAAAAAAAAAAAGAATAAAGTAAGGGATCCAAACCTTGGTATTGTCGATAAGTTTTAGCCCTTAAATTCTTAATCCTTCCTTGTCACGTAATTAGTTTAGATTTAATCACATCATATATTTCCAAAAAAAAAAAAAAAAGTCATATGTATAGTTGGAATATAACTTTTTAGTGTACACTTTTCCATGTGATATTATGATTATCTAATTGAAAATGATTATCCAATCAAAAAAATGAATTGAATTACAATAAAACAAATTAAGAATACAAAAGGTACATTACAAAAATTAAAATTAAAATTCATTTTTCTTAAAATTAGGATAATAAGAAAAATTAAGGATTAAAGATAAATTAAGACACACATTTTATATATTTACCTCTAGACTCTAGTTACAACTTGAAAATTTAATATTTTTAATTATTAAGAAGATAAGGGCTTCTAAACAATAAACGGGCACACATCATTCATGCAAAAAGGTCCGTCTAAATTATTCATGGCATGAAAAATTCTATAATAAATGGTCAAAATTTTGATCCCTTTTTATTATTAAATCAATTTCAATATAATTGCTGTAAATTCTAATGAACTCACTAATTATTTTTTTTGGGTACAAAACTAGTAAACTTTGTTATTGTTATAGTGGATTACATCATACATTCAAAAATATAAGTCTACAAACACTATTGATTTTACTTATTGAAATGATAAATTATAATTGACGTGAATTCTAATTAACTCACTAATAATTTTTTTTGGGTACAAACCTAATCAACTTTGTTATTGTTATAAAGGAATTGCATCATACATACAAAAACACTATTAATTTTACTTATTAAAATGATAAATTATAAGTGGTAAAATATAAAATTGGTCATTGATGAAATCATATGAAGGTTATTGTCCACTAATCACAACTTTCCATCTCAACAAATTGTGAAAAAATATATATATAAAATAGAGTTGACATTCAAATCCCATCATTTTTCTAATTTTATTTTTAAATAAAAAGTAAAAATAAAACACAAAATTCCAAGGTAATGGACAATCTAATGAAGGGCAAAAATGTCCTTTCATAATTTCCTTTAAAAAAAAAAAAAAAAAACCAGAGCTGTACTGGTACAGATCATCGTTAACAAGAACTGTCCTCTCCAATGGTTTCCAACTTTCTATGTTCTCAAAAACATATCCAATCCTTTTTCTTTTCTGGGTCCTTGTTCCTCTCTCTCTCTCTCTCTCTCTCATCTCCAGCACAATTTCCAGCTCACCCCGCTTAGATCGGATCTATTTTCTGCCATTGCCACCCTTCCCCACTTTTTTGCTCTCTTTAGTTTCATCTGACGCCATTTGGTTGGCTTTTCCATCATCCCCAGTAAAAAAAAAAAAATTAGCTAACCCAAAAAAAAAAAAAAAAAAAAAAGAAAGAGAAAGGAAACCCATAATTCCTGAAACCCAGAAAAAAAGAAAAAGAAAAAAAAAAGTGAAAAACAAACAGCTTATGCATCATAAAAGCATTAGAGGATTGATAGTTGAGTTATTGTTAGTGAGTTACATTTTTGGTTCAGTGTTAATGGGCAATGTGACATCAAGTGTGGCAGCGAAATTCGCATTTTTCCCACCAGACCCTCCAACGTATGATGTGTTCAGAGACGAGGAAGAGAGGCTTGTGTTCCCAGGTTTGACTGCAGACAAGAATGTGGACGTGCATTTGCTTGACACAAAAGGTGGGAACAAGATCGTTGCTACGTTTTGGAGGTACCCTTTTGCGAGGTTTACATTGTTATACTCACATGGCAACGCTGCTGACTTGGGTCAGATGCACGACCTCTTCACTGAGCTCAGAGCTCACCTCCGTGTCAATATCATGAGGTCTGGTTCTTTTGGTTTTTTTTATCATAGGCTTAAATTCTTTGTGGGTGTTTGTGACTTGTGTTTTTTTTTTTTTGTTAATGAATTTGGTTGGCTTATTGGAATAAACTTTTTGGCTGTGTTGATTGATTCTATTCCAAATTTGCAAACTTTCTTAGTTGTTGTATCACGGTTTTTTTTTCTTGGTTTGAACGGGTGTTTGTGGTCATTCTTCTATGGTATTTTTTCTTTTCTTTTTAACAATTTTGGTTGCCTTATTGGAATAATGATAAATTCAATTCCCAGGTTGTAAACTTTCTTAATTGTTGTGTCACGGGTTTTTTTTTTTTTCCCAAAAGCCTTGTTTGTGGCTGTTTTGCGTAATTTTTGATTGTTCTGCTTGTATAATTGCCAAGAGAGGTACTTCTTCTGATTGTGATTTTCCAACCTTTTCTTTTCTGCTATGCTAATCTCTCTTCTTCTTCTTTTTTTTTTTTTTTTCCCTTTTTCTTCTCTTATTTATTAGTATTATTATTATTATTATTATTCTTTTTTTTTTTCTCTTTTTTTTTTTTTTTTGCCAAAAAACTTCCAAAAATTTTCTTTTGGTGTATGGTGGTGTTTTTCTTGTATGATTTTTCTTATAATTTCTTTTTATTCCTCCCAAAGTTTGATCTTTGCATATATGGGAAACCTATTATTTGTGTGAGTTTTATAGATGTGAAGGTGATTAGTAGAACCATATTTGATATGCTACTCTGTTTATCATAACTATTTCACGATTGTTTTGTCCGTCTTTATGTCTTAGTCACACCAAAAGCATATAATAGAATATTTTAGTCGTATTCTGATTGAAATTTAACAAGAGGCCTATTTAGAAATGAGGCAAAAGATCGAGTCTTCTTGGCTTGATTTTGTTGGAAATTTGCTTGTGTAATGTTACTAATGTGTCGTTATCTAAATCATATCATAGATAATTCCAATTTAATGTATGTGAAAGACACATCAATTTTCCTGGTTCTTGTGATTTTCTATTTGGGGGAGAGGTGGTTTCAACTAAGATCATTTGTTTATTTATTGGTAATTATTGACATATTGCAGCTATGATTATTCAGGATATGGAGCATCAACTGGTAAGGTATGTAATATCTGAATCCAGTGTGCTTTTAAAGTTTTTCCTTGCTTTGGAAATCTTTAAAGACTTGAAATTAATTCCAGTAGCCTTGAAATTTTAATTGAATAAATTTTAAAAGATTGAAAAAAAGAAAATAGAAAAGGAAAGACAAATGAAAGCAAAAGAATAATGTCTATCTATCAATTTATGTACTAGTATCTATAGTGGATTCATTCATAATA
Organism: Castanopsis chinensis; assembly: GCA_032878915.1. Lineage (NCBI taxonomy): Eukaryota > Viridiplantae > Streptophyta > Magnoliopsida > Fagales > Fagaceae > Castanopsis > Castanopsis chinensis. The sequence continues at coordinate 15,551,755 of JAVQMG010000121.1, forward strand.
GAATATCATAAAATAATACATGTGGCTAATCCTGATTAGTCTCTTAAGAATCCATAGTCAACTCCAAAATTTTGGGACCAAGGCTTGGTTGTTGTTTTTCAATGTATCTAACTGTCTAGCTAATTGTACACTCATAAGTGATTATCTCTGTAACTGTTGTAGCCTTCTGAGTTCAACACATATTATGACATAGACGCTGTGTACAACTGTTTGAAGAGTACATATGAAATTAAGCAAGAGGATTTAATTTTGTATGGCCAATCCGTTGGAAGTGGGCCCACTCTGCACTTGGCTTCTCGGTTACATAGGTTGAGAGCTGTTGTTCTTCATAGTGCCATCCTTTCGGGCATTCGTGTCTTGTATCCTGTCAAGATGACATTTTGGTTTGACATTTTCAAAGTAAGTCCACTCAAATACCCTTTAGAGCTCTTTTCTTGTGGTGTGCTTTATTACTTGGTATTGTATTGAGGAAGCACCCTTGAAATTTTTCAGAATATAGATAAAATACGGAGTGTCAACTGTCCAGTTTTAGTTATACACGTAAGTTCTTTCTACTCTTCTAATAATTTTCATTAGTTCGTCCTATTACATTTGTTTTAGCATCCACAGAACTTCACATTCTGTGTTCTTATGTCATTCTCAGTGAAGCTCATGATAAAATCATTGATTGAATAGTGTAGTGCTTTTGCAAATTATTTTTTGAGATATGAATGCGTTGAATTTTTAGATTCATTTTACTCACAAGATTTTTCATTTGGTATTTTTTTTAAGCTGAATTTTTTATTGCACATCAAAGAATTTGAAGACAATTCCATCTCAGATTCTTTGCTGGTGGCACTATGAAACATTTAACAACCTTGATACTTTGTGTTTTAGGTCATCAACTATGTTTAACTTCTGAATCCTTGATTTCCTTATTTCTCCCCTCATTTAGAGGTATTCATTTGCATTATGACTTAAGGAGAGTAGTCTATTTAATAATCTTCTGTCTTTTGAATCTTATCAGAGTATTCTTTTGTATTATAATATAATAGAAGAATAAAAAATGATTCTCTTGCTTCAGGAGTCTCTGTATTTGTTGCAATGAAGGCAGAGACTTTTAACTAGTATGATTTGTGATTTCTAGCATCCAACAGAAGATTTTGAAGATCTTCTTCTTCTATCAAACTAAACAAATCAATTTAAACATTTTCAAGTTTTCTCTTTGATACTGAAAAATGCAGTGAATCACTACTGGATTCTTTTCTAGTGAAGTAACATTTCATTAACCTTCTAAGGACTTCTCACCTTGACAAGGATGAGAGAGAGCTGAATATGATCTCTCTAACTTTCTTTTTAAAGCATAGTGTAATAGCAAGAATCAATGTTATTTTGCAAGAATTTTAGACATTCAAAGAATAGTTTTTATGAAAGTTGAGGTCCTGAAGGTTATATATCTAATGGCAATCAATTAATGGAAGGGGGTGAATACTACAAGTAGAGATGGGTCAGTGCAACAGGTCACTCTCTATGTGGTAAGGTTAGTAAAGGAGCCAGGATTTGGCTTTAGGGGAGGAGGGCAATACACATGCACTCAAACATATATAGTACTTGATTTAAAAAGCAATTCATGTATATATTAAGTGGTATTTATATTGTAAGAAAACCCATAAGTACAACTAATGATTGAAAAGATTTTTAATAGTTAGATAGACTTCAAGTACAATGTATGTAATTTTATGCTATTATGTAATTATTCCAAAGTTTTAATGCTTATTACACAAATTTTTATGAAGGAGAACAAACTATTAAATAAAGAATTTAAGGTCCCATTAGCTATTAAAATTGGAAAGATTTTCATTTCTTTTTTGAATGAATTTTGATGAGGTGGTACTATATTGATTATAAGTATTTAATATATCAACAAAAATGTTGAAAAAAATTCACCAACAAAAAAAAAAAATGATCAATTGGGGAAGGGGGGCAAAGTTACTAAGATAATATTAGTGTTTAATTTGTTTTTGTGGAATTACCCTCTACGACCCCCCTGGTCTTAGTCTATGACGCTTTCAAATTACAAGCAATGTTGCTGTTGTTGCTAAATTACCAAGAACCACAGGTGTTTCTTTAGTACCATTTCGTAGAGCTTCACATGTAGGCTGGTTTTCATTGGGAAAAAAAAAAAAAAAAAAAAAAACCTTCTCTTTACTTGGTTTAGGGTTGAGATTCTGATAAAGCTATGGATGCATAAAGAACTCATTTTTCAAGGAAATTGTATTTTATTCTGCTTTGTCTCTAGAACTGCATTGTATCTTTGGTATAGTATTCTCTGCCCATGTTTATGTCTTTGCCAATGACTATGATATTTGATGTAGACTCTGAATTGATTCGTTCTTATTGCTATTGGCTTGACATATCCCTTAATGGATGATTTACAGGGAACAAATGATGATATTGTTGATTGGTCCCATGGAAAGCGTTTGTGGGAACTTGCCAAGGAAAAATATGATCCCTTATGGGTCAAGGGTGGGGGTCACTGCAACCTCGAAACTTTTCCTGAGTACATTAAGCACCTGCGTAAGTTCATAAACGCAATGGAGAAACTCGCACTCACAAAACAGGCAAAACAACTCGCTTCTAATTCAAGTATTACAGAAGTCAAACACAACAAGTGCTTGAGATTTGGAATAAGGTAGCGAATTCTTTCTTATCAGTTGATTATTAGAGAATCTGAACATATAGGTTCCTTTACATGGTTGGCCTTTCTCCAAGAATAGTTGTGCTTGCTTGCCAAGTTATTTGGCTTGGTAGTTTCTCAAGAGTGAAAATTGATAGGAATCATATAGTCTGCTTGATCCAGATCCTGTTCAGATAACCATTTTTGAGGTAGGGATCTCCTGCGCCGTTACTGTTGCAAAGAGTTGTATCAGTTCAATTTAGAGAATGTGCTTCTTGGTCTGGATCTCATGTATGTATAATTAACAAAGTTGAGCGTTATGTAAAGACTATCATTAGTTCCACAAAAGAAATACATGGGTTTGTTTCGTTTACATGTTGGCCCAATGATCTTATTTTCACTTGCTCGGTTTTTTTAATAAAAGACATTATTGAAGAAAAGAAAACTACACAAAAGGGTTAGCCTCCTTTACAATCACATCAACAATGACCAAGACCGAAACTACAAAAATGAGAATGACTACAAAACCATTGGGCTAGTTCATAGGCCGCTAAATTCGCCTCACGATAAACCTAACTAAAAGAAACAGAACCAAGATCAACAAATCTATTACTAGTATCTATATGTACTTAAAAACTTAAATATAACATTTATTATTATTACACTTTTGCTAAGTCACCTCATCTACCACATCATTATTCTCTTTTATATTTATTTTTACCTTTAATATTTTTGACAATATTAAATATATAAATATTTTGGCTTTACAAATTTATCTTAAGTGGTTTTAACTTTACATATTCATCTACTTTAATTTTGATGTTATAATTAAATAATAAATCGATGAAAAATTAAAATAAAAGTATTGTCTATATGTACTCCTCTTGAGCGGTTTTTATTTTATTATATTATTTTGCTATTTTTCTTCTTTTATTTTAGTTGTTCTTATTCTCATCTTCTTACTATAAATTTGTCACTCTCTCATCTTCTATACATCTTTCTTCCATACAAAAAGGCTCTCTCTCTCTCTCTCAATTTTTTTTTTCATTTTTTGTTGGATTTTTTTTCTTGCATCTCTAACTTAGATTGATGAATATTTGTGTTCTTTAGAACTCTACTCTTAGTTGTTTATAATTGAAAAAATGAAATCAATATAGAATAAATAATATATATTTTTTAAATTGTCTATAAAAAGGTATTCACAGGTCTTGCTTAATCATTGATGGTAGAAAAGATACAATCGGACAACTACCTTATAGAATGATCTTCTACCAAAGGTTTGTAGTTTGTACCCCTATTTTCCTATTATTGATTAATTTACATGTTTTCATTGATGAAAGCATTTTTTTTTTATCATTTTATTTACAACTCTAAATCTTTTTTTAATAAATGGTGTTTGTTGTTAACCTGATTTCAGGGGAAAAAAAAACGTATTATAATATGTCTATATTTTGTGTTGTTGTCAGGTTTTAGTTTATTTGAAAAATAACAAGATAGTCTGGACGTTATGATGAAGGATAGTTAATACAGTTAAAGAAGATGGAGTTCGTGCAGTTTCCTTTCACTGTTTGTTAGGGTACGTTTGGATCACTGAATATAGATTACATTAGGAATACTAATCTTTGTTACTGGGAATAAAAAAAATTGTAATGGAACAACTATTACTATTCATAAATTTGGTTGTTACATATATTTTTTTTTATACAAGATAGAATTCCTATTCTAGCCTAATCTAAGTGTATATGTGTGTGAAGCTCCTTCCTGGAGACTTGAACTCCGACTCTTGCCCTCCACACCTCACAAGTATTCATACTTGTGGAATGACCACCACACCAAAGGTGCGCGATGGTTTGGTTGTTATATATCGAAAGCTTGTAAAAGATAATGTATAAGAAAAAGTTATAATTTTGGAAATATATTAATTTTAAAACCTATTATATTCATTAAAGAATAGTTATTACATCTATTTTGAAAAAGAATAATTATTCTTTAATTTAAAGAATAGTTATTCCTATGTAATAACTAATCTATGTAATAATTAATAAAGATGCAGCAAAATGACCGAATTGCTAAAATAACTACTCCATTAAAAGAGCTATTACAGCATACCAAACATATCCTAAATATTTTTTAACAAATTAACATTAAATTATTATATCTTTTGTAAGGTTGCAATTTGTATCTAAGCCCAACAAGAAGAAGGGTATAGGCTCAAAGAGCCTAATACAATAAATTTATAGAGAGTGGATTAGAAATCTTATTTCTAATGAGCTTAAATGGTAACAATAGTGGCCCAATATTACAAAATGATAAGGATGGATGAATTTATATGATGAAACTTGTCCTCGGACTCAAGCCGAGAAACAGATTTTTATATTTCTTTTCTTTTAAAGATTAATTTCAGATATCTAGTCTACAGTATTTTCTCTTCCTATCTCTTGATCTCCCTCTTCTCCAGGACCTTCTTCCTTCTTATACTCCTTTCCCTCCTTCATTTTTGCTCTCCACATGTAGGTCAAGACTATTTCCGCTGATACTTGTCTCATCAGTGCCTTCTTGAAGTCTTTAGGTAATAGTTGTAAAGTTGAAAATCACTATTCAAATATCACTTCCTCATTAATGCAGCCAAAGATTTAGGTACAGAGCATTCAATACGGTGGTAGCAGCTTCTTCTAAGATATTTCCTAATTGTTCTTGCTCTCAGTGCCCCTGTGAAACATATCTTCATCCACAAGACCTCCTAAAAGATCATTCTAGTCAACATAACGTACCATCTGATCCTTACTTCACTTAGCCGAGGAGATACCCCTCTTTGGATTACTTCCATTAACTTCTTCTGCCACAGTTTTCCCGTGGGTCTCTAAGCTTGACATCCTTATTGCCATCAATCCATCCTCAGACGAATAAACATCCTCGGACAAAGCCCATGGCCCAAAAATGCATTTTGGGTCTTTTATCCCCACATCTTTGTTATATGATGTTCTTAAATGCTTAAGTAATTTTTTAAGCGTTCATGAATATTTTATGTTACTCTTCATTTTCCTTATCTCATTAGTGTATTCTCTAAGGTTTTTAAGAAAACAAATTCAATTTTATGTTTAAAATTATTTACTTATCTATTCATTTTTCACATGTTAGATTATATGTTAGATTAGATTATGATAGTATTAACACAATACTTCTTCTTTTTTCATAAAAATTTCTCTACTTTTTTCCCCTTTGATGTGAGTTTTATTTTTTCCTTTCTTTTTTATTTTGGATTGTAGTTTGATGGATTTTATTTTTACATACATTTTTCGGATTTTTTGGTTGTACGGTAAAAAAAAAATTGGGTTTGAGAAAATTTGTTTAAAATTAAAAGAATAATTTCCAAATTTTATATAATTTTTAGTGATACACAAAATTTTATAAATAACTTTTATTAAAAATTAATATTTTCACTAACTTATCTTTTGAATTCCTAAGAAAAATTATATTGTTTTCATTTTGGTTCGACAAAAATTATATATATTACATTTGTGATTATCCTTATAATAAATAAAAATATGATTATGAAATACATTAATATTTATTAAATTAGTCTAAATTGCAAAAAATAAATTTAATAAATTCATCATAATATTATATAAAGTGTTTTTTGCTGAATTAATATTATATAAAGTTAATAGCAAACCGAGTAATTTCCATTATTTTCACTTGCTAAGCTATACACACTAGGGACTAAAAAATATTGCACAACATCTGAACTTGGATGGCATTCTGGTATTAGCCATAAATTCAATAAAGGTTGCTGCATAGTAGCGTATCAGTCAGGACAGTTGCAAGATGTTGATTAATATTCTCCCTCTGAAGTCTGATATGTATAGTCCCATCTCCCAACTGGAAAGCCAATTTTGTTAATAAAAAGTCCTGAGTTTTCAGCTACTTATATAGCATATGGCAGCTTTAAGGGGAATTTATGGGTACCGAGAATCCCAACCAGATTCTTCTTTCATCAAGTATTTATGTAATTGAAATTGCAACCAGATACCTCAAATTTTGGGCATCTTAGTGTTACTCGTTTCATAGCGGTTTAAAATTCGTTATGTTTTTCAATCATTCTACTCTTTTACAAATGGATCTGATTGTGGAAATTTTTTTTTTCTTATTACAATATTTGTGATATATATGATACGCGTACAAATGAACATCTTTGAGGAATGTATCCTGTTTTTAATTTGAACGACTAACAATTGAAAGTTCAATTAGCGTATAAAACATCAATGAAGGTTTAGACCTTCAATTTTAAAATTACTAATACAAACTTATATACAAATAATATGTGTAGAATGATGAATATAAGTTAAACCCAAATGGGTAAAACACTTTAAACCATAATTAATCACAAAAACAACAGCAATTAAAAGGTAAAGAGTAAGGGAAGAGAGATGCAAACACAAAGATAATATCGGCATGTGTTATCGAAGAGGAAACCGAAGAACTTAGAGAAAAATCTCTCTGCCGCCCTCCAAGTGGTAAAATGATCCACTAGAGAATAAAATTGGAATACATGAATAACAAAAGACCCTCCAAGCCTAATCTACCTGATGCATTTAAGCCCTCCAAGCTTCTTGCTCTAACAAGGTTAAGCCTAACCGTGTCTTCTCTAGCTTTTCGGATCCCACAATAAGCTCCATATTGCATCTGCCATCCTTGGCATCTTCCAATGCTTCCCAAAGCTCCAAAAACACTCTCAACACTCTAAATGGGTGTGGGTTGTGTTGGAGTACAAATCTCCTCTCAAAAAGTATAACAATTGAAGAGGGAAGGAGAAGAGACTACAAAGATCTCTCTTTAAGAATGAGTAGCTCTCTCTCTAATAAGACGGGTGTGTTGTAGAAACCTTTCTTAGGGTTTTCTCTCAATAGGCTCCTCTGTTTTAGCACCTTACATTTCGTAGGTATAAAGGTAATTATAGTAGGGTATGAGATGGAATGTGCAAAGTCAGTTTTCAACAACACAGGGAATTCTGGTGACTCGGCCTTATGACTAGAACGAGTCGCGAGTTTGAGTCGTAAGTTAACTACCAAGCCAGACTATATTTTTTGTCCTGTAGTGTTCCACCTGTCATGACCCTTCAGCTTCCTATATGCTTCACACGTGTAGCACTTTGGTGACTTGTCAGTTGCGAGATCCAGTCGTGTGACTTCTCTTGAATGCACACAACTTGAGTTTTTTCATACTCTCACACACACAACCCTTATATTATTCCCACTTAAATACAGGGTTTCTACATGCTGAATTACAAGCAAATTTTGCATGGAATAAAGCTAACACATGGTTGATTAAATTCAACCTCACAATCTCCCCCTTTGGCTATTTCGTGACAAAACACCCTAAAACAAGCTCTAAACTTAAACTTGAGTTTTGGAACAATGGAAAAACTTACTTACACCTAAATCCAGAAGCTGTGATGCACTTGGAACATATATACTTGTAACCTGAAACATTTGCACAAAACGCATTAGATCCTCAAGGTAAAACAAGTAATAAAAGGTCAAGTATAATGTAACAAGTAAATTACATCAAGTAATCATGATGTGAAACAAATGAGCAACTTGGTCATACACTAAAACAGTCATATAGAAATGACTACAATGATCACATAGCAAAGCAAATGATCATTCGAACATGCAATCAATAAAACACAATAGCATAAGAATGTATGCATGTCCAACACACAAACATAATGCAATGAGAACAACAAAGTATAGATACTAAATATAACTTAAAGTACCATAAAGCAAACAAGAAAACAAACAAAAAGAAAAACAAACAAAGCAGAGTTTTCTTATTGACACAATATCTTTCCCCCCTTGGTATATGTATCTCCCCTATGGAATATCTCTTCCTCTACAAATGTGCACGAGAAATAGAATTTCTCCCCCTAAGAATATGCATAAAAGCCATATAGAAATGACAAAACTCTGTGGTATACTATTCTAGAGTATACTCTCCCCCTTTTTGACATGAATAAACAAAGGGTCAAGGAGAAAAGAGGGCAAGAAATGAAGGTATGAACAAGGAGAATGATGCATGAAGGGTGCAAGATGAATGAGAAATGAAGCTCAAACAAAAGATAAAACAAAATGCTACAAAGTATAAAGTAAACATGACATGCTAGGATGAGGGTATAATAAGGGTAGCAAAGGTGTGTGTAAGAGGTGGCTATGTGCAATGTATAATCAAAGCATGGAAAATGCACATGTGGGGCAAGGTGTGTTAAATACAAAACCAATGATCCAAACATATTCCTAATGAGGAAACATGAGAGACCCTAAAGTTTGGTACTCATCTGAGTCCAAACAAGTGAGGAAATGCCTAAGAGGCATATTATCAAACACCTAACGTGCACACTATGAACAATAATGTAAAACAATGCATGAACATCATTAAAATCCACCCTTAATACATGTTCTTTTTGCCACAAGGAGCCAACATCCAAAGCAAATCATCAAAAGAAACCAATCCCATACAAAAATTTGATAAAAAAATAAGTTTTTCCAACCCCTATGATGAAAATCTCAACCAATAGCACAAAAACTCTCCAAAACATAATCTAATTATCAAAATCAATGAAAAGAATTAAGAAATACCTTAAAGATGTTAAAGGAATGAAAAACCATTCAAATTGGTTGGGTTTTAATGTAAAAATATTAAGAGAGGGGTTTTAGAGAGGATGAGAGAGGTTTAAAACAGGTATCCCATGAAAAGCTCCTTAAAAAGCTGATTCTGGGTATTTTGGCAACTAGGTGAGTCGCTAGTAGGTCGCCAGAATTTTCAAAGCTTTTGGATGAACTCGCGACTTACTCGCGAGTCGCCAAAACGAGTAGCCAAAACTCGCAACTCACTTTCATGATTAGGCGAGTCGCCAAATAGAGTGGCCAAAACTTGCTACTTGCAACTAAGTGGCCAAACAAGTAGCCAAAAATTCTAACACCTGTTTGTCAATACAAAACATGTTTAAAACAATGAAAATACAAAGTAAGCACTAAACATCAACACAAAAAGTGATAAAAATCACTTCCAAATATAGATAAAATGTTCAAAAATATTTTTGGTTTGATCCATATATAGACAGGTACACACATATCACATTTAAACAAGTACAATTGAACAAATGAATAAGGCATTCATTGAGCATTAGGCATGTGTGTTGTGTGTGTATTAAATGTGGAATAGTTCTTAGTTTAGAGTGAATCTTTAATGATCAATTCAATCAATTCATACACAACTAGTGCTAAGTCAAGTGCTTTATCTCAATTATAGAAATAAACATATATGACCTCCCACAATAAAATGATTACATGTCTTTGAAGCTTTTCATTTGGCTTTTTACAATTCATAATATTTGATCATTTTTTTTCTTTACATCGCTTTTTGAGATTGATGCCTGAAATTTTAGATATTTCAATTTAATGAACAAGCCTTTGGTTTTTGGACACCATACATTTTAAATACATGTCGCCTTCCTTTTTTTCTAGTCAAATACTAGTTTATGCGATGGCTTTTTCAGCTCATTATCTCTTTTCGAGATTTGACATTTGTTGAGTTCTTAAAAAAAAAAAAAAAAAGAGTGGGAAGAGATATAGACACAAGTCTACGCATGTATTAAAATCAACATGACTATTGACTAATCATTCATGACAAGCTTGAAAATCAATTTACAAAAATCACACATAGATGTCAATATTTTTCTCATAAAGATAGATGTATATACATAACAAGCTAAGGTCATAAATGCACTAGGTCATTTGTACGCATGTATCAAAATCAACATGACTATTGACTAATCATGCATGACAAGCTTGAAAATCGATTTACAACAATCACACATAGATGTCAAGATTTTTCTCACAAAGATAGATGTGTATACATAACAAGCTAAGGTCATAAATGCACTAGGCCATTTGTATGAAGGTGCTAGGTCAAACACACATGTGATATGTGTTTAAATATATACGATCAAACTTTTTGAATTTTTCACTTTTTATATGGTTTTGGATTTTTACTCACACAAAACTAAAACATAAAAGTAAGATCAAAACAAAACAATGCATATAAAGAAAATGCAAGATGCACAAAATGCGTGAAGATATGACATTCAATGCATGAAAGGTCCTACATAGATCGAAAGAATTGATTCAAGGACCAAAAGAGCAAAAACTCAACCATAGAAACTCTTCCTCATCCAAATGAAACAATTGTTTGGAATGAATATCTTATGAGAAGAGAAACGAGGTTGGAAGAGTGAGAACCGGAGATGCACATAGATAAGGAGTTAAGAGCATCAAACACTTTCTTTAATAACATGCTATTTTTACTCAAATCCGGTTTATCCTTTTTAGCACAACTTCTAAGAAGCTCAAGTTTCTCTTTTCTTTTGATTCTTTTTAGAGAATGAAGCTTAGAGTAATGAGGTCTACTAAGCCTTTTGGGAAGGGATCTAGCAACATGGTTTTGTTTTCTTTTCAAATTATGACATTGGAGTCTTATATGACCAATCACACCACAATGGTGACAAGTTGGAACAAAATTAGATCCATCTAAAACTTTAGGTTGAGATCTAAACGGAGGCTTTAACTTAAGAGCTTTTTTTTCTACCTTTTGATTTCTTTTGTGTGGAGGAATGTACACCGATTTTTCCTTTGAGGTAGAATACACAATAGACACAAAATCGGGTATCACAATATGATTGCAAAAAATATTTTCATCCTTATTAGCAATAGGGTCAGCAATCAAACACTTGGCATGCATCTTGAGAGATTCGTTTTCACATTTTAGCTTATCAACAAGTTTGTTAGACAAAACAAGTTTAGCATCCAAGTCCATATTTAAACATTCAAACTCTTTTAGCTTTTCAAGAAAATTTTCAGCAAGTTTGTTATATTTCTCAACCAATTTATTGGATTAATTGAGCTTAGCAATCAAATTATCCTTTTTACAAATGAGCTTGCTCAAATTCTTATGAAACTTCTTAGCATTTTTCTTCAAGAGTTTGATACTAGCATTATTAACAACACCCAATGATTCATGTAACATGTCATCACAATCATGAGGATTATTACTCATAGAGGCATTTTCACAAACACATGGCATGTTACACTCACCAACATCCATAGGAGCATCTAAAGTACTATCCATAAGGGGTCAATGATCACACTTAAGTAATGAAACCAAAACAAGTGTACTTGCTCTGATACCAATTGAAAGTTCAATTAGCGTATAAAACACTTATGAACGTTTAGACTCCCAATTTCAAAATTACCAACACAAGCTTATACACGAATAATATATGTGCGAAATGATGAATATAAGCTAAAGCCAAATGGGTAAAACACTCTAAACCAAAATTAATCACAAAAATAGCAGCAATTAAAAGGTAAATAGTAAGGGAAGAGAGATGCAAATATAAAGATAACATCGGCACGTGTTATCGAAGAGGAAACTAAAGAACTCGATGAAAAACCTTTCTGCCGCTCTCCAAGCGGTAAAATGATCCATTAGAGAATAAAGTTGGGATACATGAATAGCAAAAGACCCTTCAAGCCTGATCTGCCCGATGCACCTAAGCCCTCCAAGCTTCTTGCTTCGACAAGGTTAAGCCTAACCATATCTTCTCTAGCTTTTCGGATCCTGCAATAAGCTCTATATTGCATCCAACATCCTTGGCATCTTCCAATACTTCCCAAAGCTCCAAAAACACTTTAAATGGGTGTGAGTTTTGTTTGAGCACAAATCTCCTTTTAAAGGGTATAACAATGGGAGAGTGAAGGAGAAAAGACTACAAAGATTTCTCTCTAAGAATAAGTAGCTCTCTCTCTAATAAGACTGGTGTGTTGTAGAAACCTTTCTTAGGATTTTTCTCTCAATAGGCTCATTTTTTTCAGCACCTTACATTTCGTGGGTATAAGGATATTTATAGTAGGGTATGAGATAGAATGTGAAAAGTTAGTTTTCATCAACATGGGGTATTCTGGAGACTCGGCCTCGCGATTGGAACGAGTCGAGAGTTAACTGCCAGATCAGACTGTATTTTTGTCCTGTAGTGCTCCAACTATCGTGACCCTTCAGCTTCCTGCATGCTTCACATGTGTGGCATTTTAGCGACTTGACAGTCACGAGATCCAGTTGCAAGACTTCTCTTGAATGCACACAACTTGAGTTTCTTCACACTCTCTCACACACAACCCTTACATTATTCCCACCTAAATACAGAGTTTCTACATGCTGAATTACAAGCAAATTTAGCACGAAATAAAGCCAACACGTGGTTGATTTAATTCAACCTTACAACAATACATATAATTTATTGTAATGTATTAAAATTTATTATAAAATTTTCTTTTTGAAGATCCAAGAAATTCCAAAGTCTGGATAAAGCTTTGAAAGGCTTTTTTTTTTACACAAGAAATTCAAAGCTCTGAAAGTGAAACCAAGATTGTTTTGGTTTGCTTGTTATTGCTATAATCATGTAAATTATTGTACCAATTCATCCTGGTGGGCCGGGACGGCTCAAGTTTTAAATTTACCGCACTTGAAAACAATTTTAGGTTGGCGTCTCCCTTCTTAAATCCTAACCTTCGACGTGTGGAAAATTAAAGCAACAAAAAAATCAATTTGTAATGGCTTTGGACGGTGAGTTGATAGATTAAAGTTGTCATTGCCAAATGAAGAGTATCTTAGCTCAAAAATTCTTAAGAAGCAATTTTGGAAAAAAATAATGCTAAGAATATTACAAAATTAATTAAATAAACCTTATGAACTGAATGTACCAATTTAAACATAAAAAAAAAAAAAAAAAAAAAAAAAAAAAAAAAACTGAAACTATTAACCATCTTTCTACAAACTACTAACAAACTTGTATAGTAAAGTCTTCTAAACAAAAAGACTTGTATGGCAATGATTAAGAGGTTTGGGAGTTCGATCCCGCCTACGTTAACAAGAGGGAATATCATAGTTTGAAAGTCTATAAAAAAAATGATTAACTAATTCATTATCTTGTATTTGAAAATTTTGATTGGTATCACATCAACAATATCTTAAATAAACTTACTAAATAATTTATTTTCTTGTGTTTGAAAATTAGACACATTCATCTATAAAGTTAATGTAATAAAATTTGTAGTATCTATTAAGTGTTTGTAATACCATTTATTATAATAAAATTCATGAAATCTAATTCGGCCCAATTCTAAGAATTGCAGACATGAAAGTACATTGAGAAAACTCTATTAACCTTCATTAGTTCTACTCTTACCCCCGGTTTTAATTTTATTTTTAGATGTAATTCTGCGCAACAAATCAGGAAACTCTTGGGGAATTGCTTTTCTTCAATATCCGAATCTTATATTATGAACTAAAAATGTGAAATCTCAAGAAAGGATTCAAATTAGTTGATATATATTTTCAAAGGATCAAGGATTTTAGAGATAAGCTTATGGCTGTTGGGGTCATCACCAATGATGGGAGCTATTGCAAAATCAAAAACCACACCATTAGTCTCACGTTCCACACTATTAGTGTCACCATCCCATTCCATTTCCAACGCCAGCAGTTTCTATAATACCTGCACCGGCAGAATCTATAGCTCCCATAATTTCCTTTCTTTGTCTAGTTCCTATGTCTTCAACTACTATATTCCCTGGTAATCACCATTTTATGCAAACAAGAGCCAAAAGTAGTATCCACAAACCCAAACTTTGTTATAAGACCACCCAAAACTATACATTTACAGAACCTCGCACATTGCCTCTGAATGCTCTCAATTATGTACTGCCCAGGATTTTGAATTTGAAGCTCTTCAAAAACAAAGCACTTGTTTCCTTAGGTCCCAATAAGAACTTGTTGGGTTGTAAATGGGTTTACAAACTCGAACTTAACTTAACTCAGATGGCTTTATTTCTAGACACAAAGCCACTAGCATTTTGTTAAACTCTTAGAAAACAAAATGATATGCGTATTGATATAAGACTTTTTTTCCCTTCTTTTTGTTTCCTTCTTATACAAAAGCTCATAAGCTTTCAAAATATGTACTCTCTTATTTCCCTTTTAATATAACTAATTGTGCCAATGCATGATCCGCAACATTTTATGAAAGACTTTTTGTGTTACTAACAAAAATATCGCTAACTTGTTATTAGTTTTGTCTAATATTTCAATAATTTTTGTTACAAAATTTTTCGGTCTTTAGTTTTTATTTTATCAACAAAATAGAAAGACATGTAGTGATTTGATCATAACATATGTATTTACAAATTTGAATATAATATGATATAGTGACTAATATAGATAGGCATTGATGATGCGGAAGAGGATGAGGGAGACATGGAGGGAGAGTATGACGAGGGAGAGGAAGATGAAGAAGACGGGGCGGATGAGGAAGAAGTAGATGGGGAGGATGAGTAAGATGGAGGGAATTAGTCTGGGGGAGATGAGTCAACAAGAGATGACGGGGGTGCCCGCCTCTTTATCCTTCTTGCAATATGAATGGACAATGACTTCCTCCCAACGATGACCACTAAGGTGTTCAACACCCTTCGAGATCGTTACCAAATCCCTAATCATATCCCTATCTGTCTATCCAAAAAGCTTGAAAAATGCTACTTTGGGAAGACCACGGACGTGGGCATGTATGATGCCGTGTTTGCCACAGGGTTGAGACTGCCACTGACAAATTTACACCATCAGCTGGCCAATTACTTGGGTTTGTTCGTCAGCCAAATTGCTCCCAACGCTTGGAGAACTTTTATTGGGGCTAAGGTGATCTAGGGTCAGCTCAGTTGGGGGAACCGCTGGCTTACTCTTGACGAGTTCTTTCATTGCTACCGTCCCTAGCACATCTCCTCATCTCAAGGGATTTACCATTTCCTAGTGAGGAAGATGCCCCTTAGGCTAGTGTCGGACATGCCTGATTCAAACAGAACCTGGAAAAATAAGTACTTTTTTGTCCAAGGGACGGATTGGGTGTGCAAACGGGAGGAATGGGATAGCATGGGGTATTGTTAGGGACTCAAGTGTGCCGTTGTCTATATTTTTCATACTCACTTTGTTTTTGTTATTCTTTTAACACTGTCTGTTTTGTTTTCTTTCAGCTTGGGCCAATCCGCAATTAGCCGACGAGCAGGAGGCTTTCATTCGTCTTGTACTGGAGATTCCTCTATATCAAAGGAGGTGGAAGGACCTTGTCACTCTAGACACCCTTCACACATATTGCGGTGGCCCTAAACCGTCAGCTGAAGCTCGTTGCTTATACGCCTTTTCTTGTCAACGTAAGTTTTGAAATTTTTATCTGCTCAACAGCCATCTGTCTTTTCCTTTTTTACTAACATCTACTCCCTTTCTTGGCAGAAATGGAAGCAAGAAGGCAAAGGGCATTGGTGAAGGCAGCTGCTACGTCACGCAAGCAGAAGGAGCAAGGCGGGTCTTCAGCATCAGCCTCCAAGATCGTAGCTAAAGGGACACTGAAGATAAAAAGTGACGGCAAAGATGTCCGTCTAAGTAAGAAGGGGACAGGCCCCACCATCAGCAACAAGCAGCTGAAACAACCGTCACTCCCCAAAATTGGCCATGGGGTCGGTAAAGGGTTGATGACAGGGAAGGGCCTCATCGTTCAAGGCGCCATCCGCAGGTTGCTTACGCACAAGGACCACGCCATTGAGATGGTTGATTCAATCATCATGGATATGGACCTGGATCCTTGCGCCGACTAGACCACGAAGGATTTGGGGGCGTCTAGCCTCTTTGACTTGTCTAGGGTATGTTCTTTTTTAATTTATTGCGTTATATGTTTTCTCTACATTCTTTTCTTGACAGATGTTTCGACACAGGCATTGGTAGGGATGAGGGCGCTTCAAGACCGGTGTGTTGCCAACGACGTAGTGATCTGTCGGTTCCGCAAGTGTTAGGAGATCGAGAATAAGGAACGAGACCAATATAAGGAGGCCATCCATACGCTCAACGAGGAGCTAACGCTCATAATCGCAAAGCTGAAAGAGGAGTCCCGTCTTTGAGAAGAGGCGGAGAAGGCAAAGACTAACCTGACGACGGAGCTGATTGCTCTTTGTGAGTAGACGGAGAAAGCTAAAGCTGATGTTGTAGCGGAGTTCAGGATCTCCCAGCCTTTCTTTAATGCTTGCAGCATCTACTATGGCAATGGATTCGACAACTACCTAAAACAAGTTGGGTCCGTCTACCCTGATTTGGACTTGTCCAAGATCACCATAGATAACCCCGTGCCGCAGACAGAGGGGATGACACCATCAGTGATGAGCCCGATGACGCTTCCCACATGGTTGAGTAGAAGGCGAAGGACGATGGTGTGGTCATTGCTTAGCCTACTCCTGAGAGCGTTGCTACACCTATAGTCTCGTCTACGGTAGGGCCATCGGTTGAGGGTGGTCAAAGCGTTATGAACTCGACTATTTCAGATGTCCCTCTGTCATAGTTCTTTTGTAATTTTTAACTTAAGCATTTTATCTTACTTTTCAGACAATAGCAATTGCCCCTTTGTTTTTGGGTTTTGGATGTAAACATTTTACCCTCTATTGGCTTTTATTTACTATCTTTTTCATTTCTATATCTGTCGTCTATTTTTACTTGTTGTTTGAATATGCCTTTGCCATATGTGGGTTTTTCATCTACCGTCTGTTCCGTAGGACTTAGGTTAATTTTTGGGGACCCTGTGCCTATCGGCATCTGTGGTCGCTCGTCCACCCTAGAGGTTGGACGAGGTAGAATTCTTAAGACCAAGCACCCGTCGATGTCTGTGGTCTTCTGTCCACCTTGTAGGCTCATAGGTAGGACTTAGAATATTTTTTGAGGACTAAGTGCCCGTCAGTATCTGTGGCTGTTCGTCTATCCCGTAGGCTCGTAAGTAGGACTTAGAATATTTTTTGAGGACCAGGTACCCGTCGGTATTCGTGGCCGTCAGTCCACCCTATAGTTAGGACTTACAATATTTTTTTGAGGACCATATACCCGTCGATATCATGGACGTCTGTCCACCCCATAGGCAGGCTTTATAATATTTTTTGAGGACTAGGTACCCGTCGGTATCCGTGGCCATCCGTCCACCCCGTATGTAGGACTTAGGATATTTTAAGGACTAGGTACCCGTTGGTTTTGTAGTTTTTAGGGAACTCGTTGGGTTTTTCAACCCGTCACTTTTAGTAAGAGTATTCTAGGCTAACCGTGGTCTGTCCACTTTACAAGTTGGACTTAGTAGATTTTCAAGGTATACATGGTTCGTTTACTAAAAGATAGACATACCCGCACCTTTATTGGAAAGTATACATTTGCACATATTGTTGTTGAATAACTCCTCTTATTATGGCAAAACAAATGCATAAACCACATACTGTCTGAAAACTACATTAAAATGGCCTCTTGGGCAGAAAGTACTACAAATAAAAATAAAAAATAGACTGGGAGTGAGGAGTGGTAGCTCGTATGTTATAACGTCAACTGGTAATATTTCTTTAGGTGCTCGGTGTTCCATAGGTGATGCAACTCTTGACCGTCGAGTGTTTCCAGGTGATAAGTGCTTTTCCTTTGCCATAAAGTGATTCTGTAAGGTCCTTCCCAATTGGGCCCTAATTTTCCTTGGAATGGATCTCTTGTGGCGCTCGTCACCTTTCTCAGGACCAAGTCTCCAACTTGGAAGTCCTTGTGCCTGACTCTAGATTGTAGTGTTTGGCCATGAGGTCCTGGTATTGTGCTAACCTTTGTTCAGCTGTCACTCTGACCTCATCCACTAAGTCCAGCTGTAAGCGTATGGCCTCATCATTCCTACTTTCATCATGGTTCTCTACTCTAAAATTTGTGAGTCCGACCTCAGTAGGGATAACAGCTTCGCTCCTGTATGCTAGTCGAAAGGGTGTTTCCCCTATAGGTGTTCTTGTTGTCGTCCTGTATGCCAATAGTATGCTTGGCAGCTCATCAGGTCATATACATTTTGCCTCCTTGAGCCAAGTTTTGATGATTTTGAGCAAAGATCGGTTCATACACTAGTCGGAAGGGTGTTTCTCCTGTACGTATTCTTGTTGTTGTCCTGTATGCCCATAGTACGGTTGGCAACTCGTCTGGCCGTATACCTTTTACACCCTCGAGCCAAGCCTTGATGATCTTAAGCAAGGATCGGTTTGTGACCTCAACTTGTCCATTAGCTTGAGGGTGTACGGGCAAGGAGTAATGGTTCTCGATTCCCAATTCCCAATTGTGAGCAAAAATCCTTGAATAACTCTTCAAGCTGCTTTCTGTTGTCCGAGACTAAGACTCTAAGGATTTTGTACCTACAGAAAATGCTTCTCCAGACGAAGTTTCGTACATTTTTCTCTGTGATGACGGCTAGTGCCTTAGCTTCCACCTATTTGGTAAAGTAGTCTATACCAACCACTAGGAACTCGAATTGTCTTATCACAGTTGGAAATGGACCCATGATGTCTAGTCTCCACTAAGCAAAAGGCCACGGGGCCGTCATTGGAGTGAGCTCTTATGTTGGCTGTCTAATGATGTTGCTGAACCTTTGACACTTGTCGCAGGTTTTAACATAAGCTTGGGTATCCTTCTGCATGGTAGGCTAGTAGTATCCTGCTTGGATCAGCTTGTGTACTAAAGACCTCGATCTTGAATGGTTCTTGCAGACTCCTTCGTGAACTTCCCTCATGACATAGTCTGCTTCCTGATAACGCTTTAAAATGTATACTTGTTATATATTTATGTGGGCTTTATCTCCTTATTACTATGCTTAATTTGTATAATTAAGTCATGATTTGCATTAGTCCCTATTATTTATCTTTACATAATTTCTTCAATAAGATGTCATTCATTGCGTGTAATTTTCTATTTTTAGGAATCATGTGAGAAAAATGAGTTTACAGGAATTTGTGAGAGAATGGAGGCTAAATTAGAATTAAGTGGAGCTAAAGGGCTATGCTTAAATGTCTAAGGAGGTGCAGCTGAAATGCTTGGATCGTCTACCATGACTGGAAGCTCCAAATAAGGAAACAAATCAAAGAGGGAGAATCTGAAAAGGAAAAATCTGATTTGAGCACCGATCAGTATTTTAGGTGTATCTCTCTCTTTAAAAATCCAATTGACACAAGCCCAAATGGGTTGGAACCGTGACTTAAATATCTACAACTTTCCAGTTTTGAGTTTTTCGAAATTCTCAAGTTTTGAAGGCCAAATTAACTCACAAGTTACTGCAGTAAACTTGGACGGAAATTAAAATAGTAAAAGTTTATTTTCTTTGGACATTTTTATGTTATGGTTTTGAAGGGAGGCTGTGAGAACGAATTTTGGTTAGAGAAAACCTTGTATTTTCCTTTCTCTAATGGCAGCCTAAACTCTTTGCTAAGGCTAGGGGTTATGTTTCTTTTATACGGTATGAATATTCAATGTGATTCTTTCTAGGATTTTATCAATGACATATTTGATTGTTCAATTAGATTTCTTTTGATATATTAGTTCTTCCATGTTTTCAATAAGTTCAATCATGTTTTTTTTATTGTTCAGATGAATTTCTAATAATTTCAAATAGAAATCAGGTTTTAAAGTGAATAAGTTTTTCTGAACACTTTTCTAACCGCATTATTAATCGAGGTTATCATGCATTCTTGAATTTTCTCAGTTCAACCAAATCATAAGTTTTTAATTATATAAAAATACTCAATTATGAAATATATATTTTCTTAAATCACAAAGAATCTCATATCGATATAGGGAAACACCCCGATGCCCTAGTATTTACATTATTGATTTAAATTAGTTTTTATTATTATTCTTGTTAACAATCACCAAGCAAAAGTATTTTTCTTCTTCACCCAAATTGTCATTTAATTATATTGTCTTTGAATTTACCTTGCTCCTTGTGGTTCGATCTCGGTACTCTGAGAATTATATTGCTACGATCTCCTATATTTGGGAGTGAGCAAGCACTTCCTCGATGGTCAAGCATCTTGAGTACGGTCGTGAGAATTCTCTTTTATACAGGATGTCTTTTATTAAGATGAATCATGCCGCTAAACCTTCAACTTCCTCACAGCCTCTTTTTCATCGTGTACTGTGCTGTCTCTTAAATACGAGATTATTGGTGTGGTCCAGTTGTCTTCCGAACCTATTTCCTATTCAACCATGCCATCTATCACAGGTGAAATTTGAACAAAAAAAAGTACCTTATTATAGATAAGCATGTGTCTTGTTGACGCGGCCTTGGCAAGACAGTCTGTTTACTCGTTCTCTTCCTTTGGGATTTGAACAAACTTGGCCTGAAGGCCATCGTTTACTCACTTCCTTACTTGCTCTAGGTACTTCTTCATTCGTTCGCCTTTGCATTCATAGTCACCGTTCATCTAGCTCGTGACTACTTGAGAGTCGCAATAAACAATCACGCTTGTGGCCCCCGCTACTTTAGCGAGGTCAAGTCCTGCTACCAAGGCTTCATACTCTGCCTCATTGTTGGTTGTAGGGAAGTTGAGATGAACCATGCACTCGTTCTTGTTCCCTTCTGGACAATGGATTATGCCAGCTGCCTATTGGACGATTCGTCTGTATGAATACTCCATTGAGGACGCCCTTCTGCCCTATCGCCCTCCGAATTGGTGAATTCTATGATGAAGTCAGCATCTATTATTGCAGTGCGCAGGCGAAATTATATGTCAAATTTGCTCAATTTAATTGCCCATAATGCCATCCATCCGACAACTTTCGAATTACTCATTGCTCTCCGTAGGGGCTTGTTCGTTAGGATGACCACTGTGTGGGCTTGAAAATAGGGCTTAAGTTTGTGAGTTGCAGTAACTAGGACAAATTCCAGTTTTTCCATTGAGGGGTATTTTTCCTCTGCGCCTTGGAGTGCTCAGCTAGTGTAGTATACATGCATTTGCACCCTTTCTTCTTTTCTAACAAGGGCTACACTGACCGCAGCTGAAGAGACAGCTAGGTAGAGAAATAGCTCTTCTCCAGGTTTGGAAGGACTTAGCAACGGTGGGGAAGAAATGTATGCTTTTAAGTCCTCGAATGCTTGTTGACACTCGAATGTCCATTCGAAGGACTTCTTCAATGTGCGGAAGAAAGGCAAGCATTTATTTGTTGCTCTCAATATGAACCTGTTCAATGCTGTTACTTTGCCATTGAGGCTTTGTACTTCCTTTACATTCTTGGGTGGTGTCATCTCCATTATGACCCAGATCTTGTTTGGGTTGACTTCAATGCCTTTTTGAGACACCATGGACCCTAGGAATTTTCCAGCCGTCACCCTGAATGCGCATTTGCTTGGATTGAGCTTCATGTTATAAGAACAGAGTGTATCGAAGGTCTCCTTAAGGTCTTCTAAATGATGATCTTCCTTTTGACTTTTTACTAGCATATCGTCCATGTAGACTTGGACATTCCTCCCAATTTGATGAGCAAACATCTTGTTCATGAGCTTCTGATATGTTGCTCCTACGTTCTTGGGACCGAATGACATTACTTTATAATAGAAGAGACCTTGGCTGGTGCTGAATGAAGTTTTCTCCTGATCGGCCTCGTCCAGCTTAATTTGGTTATAACCGGAGAAAGCATCCACGAAACTCAATAACTGGTGCATCGCTATTGAGTCTACCAGGAAGTTGATTCGTGGGAGTAAGTAGCTATGTTTGAGGCAGGCCTTATTCAAGTCCGTGAAATATACACACATCCTCCACTTTTCGTTGGCTTTCTTGACCATCACTACATTGGCTAGCCAGTCGGGATAGTATACTTCCCTTATGAATTCTGCATCTTGCAACTTGCAGACTTCTTTCGCTATAGCTCTATCTCGCTCTTGGGCAAACACTTTCTTTTTCTAGCAAATAGGGGGAAAAGAGGGCAATACGTTCAACTTGTGAACCATGACTAAAGGATCGATCTCCGGCATGTCTTTGTGACTCCAGGCAAAGACATCATGGTTCCTTCTTAGGAAGGTTGTGAGCGCTTGATAAATGGGTGGACTGGCGAGGGTGCCGATCCTAGTCGTCCGTTCAGATCTAGAATCATCGAGAAGTATCTCCTCCAACTCCTCAATGGGCTCTGCCCCCGTCCATTGCTCTTCTATGCTCAGAGTTTGTAAATGGTCATCCATTTCTAACATTGCTATATGGCATTCACGTGTTGTCACTTGGTCTTCCCATACCTCTCCTACCCCGTACTCGGTGGGGAATTTGATCATTAGGTGATAGGTTGAAGTCATGGGCTTCCATGAATTTAGTGTTGGTCTGCCCAATATGGCATTGTAAGCAGATGAGCAGTCGACGACCAGGAAAGTCACATCCTTGGTGATCTATTAAAGGTAGTCTTCGACCGTTACAGGTAGTGTAATTACCCTTATGGGGTATACCTTCGTGCCTCCGAACCCAACGAGTGGTGCATTAGTAGGAACGAGCCACCCTTTCTCGATTCTCATTTGCTGGAAGGCCGAGTAATATAGGATATCAGCCGAGCTTCCATTATCAACCGGGACCCGATGGTTTTTGTAGTCTTCTACCCGTATGCTAATAATGAGTGCATTTTCCTCTAAAAACCCAACTATGGGGTTGTCCACTCGTGCTATCTTTGGGACAAACCCCGTCAGTTGGACGTTTTAAATCATCTTAAGGTAGGTTTTTTGCACCTTCCTGGTCGAGCTAGCTGCAATTGTGCCCCCTACTATCATCCTTATGTCCCCTAAGGGCGGCTTAGGGCGCTTGCCATTCCTCCTACCATCATGTTCTTATGGTGGGGCATTATCTGTTATTTCTTTGCTGATGAATCGTTGTAGCTTTCCTTGTCTGATGAGGGTCTCGATCTGTTGTTTCAAGTCATAGCATTCAGATGTGTCGTGACCGTGGTCATGATGAAAATGGCAATACTTGTCTTTGGACCTCTTGTTGGGATCTCCCTTTAACTTGTCAGGCCACGTCAAGTTCGTATCGACCTTGATCTGCATTAGGACCTGATCGATCGGGGCAATCAATGGGGTGAAATTAGTAAACCTTTCAGTGGGCGGTTTGGAGCGCCCATCCTCCTGTCAATCTTTGAGGTCAGCCATCCCTTTAGCTTTCCTGTCAGTATGGAATGCCTTAGTTAGATTTGGGGTCGTCCGTTGATAGCGTTCTTTGCCGTCATTCCATGAAACTGACGACCTTGTTAGGCTCGTTGGCCTTCTCGGTATTCTGCTTTTGCTTTTACTGTCGAAAATATCCCCATCAGACATGTTTCATGCATTTTTAAGAATGCAAATATCGTTTCGATAAAATAAAAATGAAAATATTCTTCAATAATTTTTTAACATTCTTGATTGTGCATTATATATATATATATATATATATTTTCTTTTGTTAGACTTTGCTTCAATTGTTGCAAAAGCAACTAAACTTGAGCAAGAATATCATATTTCAAATCAGTTGTTTCTCATGCATATCTTAGAAAAATTACATCAAAATTTTAGTATACTTAAATAATTAATGCACTACTTAAAATAATTAATATAACAAAATAAATGTATTTATCTTATTAGTAATCTTTTTAATTACATAGAATAAATATTACAATGTTGGTTATATATATATCCAACATTGTAATACCAATTTTACATGTCACTTAAAAGAGTTAGGAAATCTAAATGGTTATGATTAGTTTATTGAATTCTCAAATATTTAATTTTTTTTTTATGGTTTTCATGTCAATTGTTATCAAAATTCTTTAAAATTAAAAAACAAAACATTAGAAAGAAGGTCATGTTCTAAATCTATTAATAATATTATTGTGGGCGTCAGAAACTCGATAAAAGAAAACGCTAGTTAATTTAAGAACGGTTTAATCCCTAGGTAGCTGACTTGCACAATTTATTTATCAAAAGAACAAGGTCAAAATTCCACAATGGGAAGCTTAAACAACTGACTTGCCAAAGCAAGATTACAAAAAATTACAAGCCAAGTTTTACAACTCTATTCCCAAGATGCTATAGGAGTTACAAAGAAAAGAAAAATATCATATATCTCACTTTTTCTCTCTCTTCTCCCATTTTTTGACCTCCTCCCTTTGATTGCCTTCCCCCTTTTATATGCATTTTTCCTGCACTTATCCTTCAAGCTAGCCTGCTCCCAGCCGAATTTTTTAGAGAAATTTTCTACATCCTCCCTTGGTTCTCTCCTCTTTTTGTCATGAAAAGTGACTTTTGGGGGTTGTTTGTACTATTCAAGTTGTCCTAAGTGTATTTAATGTGGAAACAATTAGGTAGAGAACCTCTGATTAATGCGGAGGTGACGACTTTTGTGATCCTTATCCTTTCTAGAGGTTTTTTGAGATAGTCTTGGTAAGAGCGTTTCCTTGGCCAAAAATAGAAAGGGTGGGGTCAATCTCTCGTGGTACTTCTTTCGTTTATCAAGGGGTCCCATGCTTATGATCTTGGAAAAGCGTTTCAAGGTTGACAGTATGCTCAGAACTCTACGGGAAAAGCCCTGAGAGGTTTCCTGTTACTACTAATTGAAATGGGCTTGGCCCATTTCCTCAAGCATGATCCTCTGAGCATTTGGGTTTGGCCTTAAATCAAGTTCATCCCTCCTCCCCCCCCCCCCCCCCTCCCCAAATTATTATTATTATTCCAAATAAAAATAGTTTCTTGTATAGTTTTTTTTATAGAAATAATCATATAAATTCCTTTAATATAAATAATTAATAGATAACTATATACTTAATTAATATTTTTTTTATACAAGATAGAATTTTTACTCTAGCCTAATCTAAGTGTATATATGTATGAAACTCCCTCCTGGAGACTTGAACCACAGCCCTTGCTTCCTACACTCCACAACACCTATATTTGTGGAACGACCATCACACCAAGGGTGTGTGGTGGTAATTAATATATTTAATTCATTAGCTAATTCAATAAATTAATACTTTACTTTGATTTAAATGCAAACTTTGTTGAAATAGAATTTTAGATAATAATATAAAAAAATCTTTAAGGAATAAAGCATATGGAAAAATCTTATACTCCCCTTTGCAAGGTCTTTATTTTTATATATAAATACATGGTATATATATCGAATATTAATTTCTGCTTGCACTTGTCTATCAACTCTCTTGCATTTGTCTCTCAATATTCCCATATTCCCTCATTTAGACGCGTTTTGTATTTGTCAATTTTCCAAGGCTAGAATGACATGTGATATTGAATATAGGACATCTTTCCAGACAACATTGTCCCAAATGTTCAACACATTGGGAATGAATTGAGCTGGCTCACAATTAAATTAGTAATTTCTTAAGGTAGCGGCCATTGGCTTGCATCTTAATTAACTTGAATGTATTGATTAATTACTAAGAAACTTAATCTATCACGTTAATATATTTCTAATTTTGTTGGTTTTGTCGCTGACAAAGTTGTCATTTGTCAACTACCATTAATTTTTTTAGCATTAATTTCCACCCTCCATTTTTCTCCTATGATATTGTTTGACATCAAGTGATGCATAATGAGTTTATATATCCTTCTATTTCATATTATGAACAATGGTTGCAATCCAATTCAACAAGCTCAATGTGAAAATACAACCCTATTGTTTTTTTTAACCTATAGTGGTGTTTTAAAACACTGCTATAGTCTATTAAAAAACAATTTCGACCTATAGCAGTGTTTTATAAACGCCATCATAGATTTATAGTTACAGTACAATAGTAATGTCCATAACCGTCACAATAGAAAATGCCATTATAGGGTCAAATTGGCCATTTACCACTTTTTACAGAAATTATTAGCAACATACCACTGTTTACAAAAGAAGTAGTAATATACCACTTTTTTGAAACTCGAGTTTGCTGTGTAAATCGAGTTTTAAACACTCGAGTTTTATTAAAAAAAACTTGTGTTGATATGGATTTTTTTATTGAAAAAAATGCCACATGAAACTGGAGCTTGGTAAACTTAAGTTCCATGCAACACAATACTCGATCTATCCACACTCGAGTTTTGTTTCTTTGTAAATACAAAACTCGAGCATAATGCTTTTTTTTTTCTTCTATGGTACTCGAGCTTACCATGCTCGAGTTCCTTGTAATATAGAACCCGAGTTTGCTAAGCTAAAGTTCCTTATACTTTTTTTTTTTTGATAATCAACAAATAAACATAAACATAAAAATAAGTAATTTTTTTTTTTCATTTGAACGCACAAACATATGTTTTTATTTGTTTAAATAGAAGCATTATAAAATATAGAAATTTTAAAATTGCTTATGTAGAAAAAACAATGAATAATTTTTTAAATAAAGCTAAACAAAAAATAAATTTATGCAGAATGTTAGAAATAATTTATGCATAAAACAATGAACAATTTTTATGAGAAAATAGTGAACAGTTTTAATTAATGTAGAAAACAAATTTTATGAATGCAGTAAGCAAATTTGAATATACTGTAAACATGATGTGCAGAGAACAAATTTTATTAATGTAGAAACAGATTTTATCAATACAGAAAAACAT
This sequence comes from Castanopsis chinensis, assembly GCA_032878915.1. Taxonomy (NCBI): domain Eukaryota; kingdom Viridiplantae; phylum Streptophyta; class Magnoliopsida; order Fagales; family Fagaceae; genus Castanopsis; species Castanopsis chinensis. The sequence continues at coordinate 15,578,934 of JAVQMG010000121.1, forward strand.
ATTTGATTATTGTGAAATTGAAACATGAAAAAGCATTTAGATTTGGCTTTTAAATTTGGAAAACACAATTTCATGAGGTGTTTTATGAGAAAATAGTGAACAATATCTAAACATGGTGTGCTACAACTAGCCAAGAAAAAAAGTTGCAAAAGCTACTTTCACATCATCAGCCAAACATTTAGATATACATAAAAAATGTTTCACATTCCTTTTAGAATGCTTCTATTTTAATAAATAAAAATATATGTTTGTGCGTTCAAATAAAAAAAAAAATTACTTATTTTTATGTTTATGTTTATTTGTTGATTATCGGAAAAAGAAAAAAAAGTATATGGAACTTGAGCTTAGCAAACTTGGGTTCCATATTACAAGGAACTTGAGCTTGGTAAGCTCGAGTACCATAGAAGGGGGAAAAAAAAAGAGCATTATGCTTGAGTTTTGTATTTACAAAGAACTCGAGCGTGGTTAGATCGAGTATTGTGTTGCATAAAACTCGAGTTTATCAAGCTCGATTTCCATATGGCATTTTTTCAATAAAAAAATTCACGTCAGCACAAGTTTTTTTTATGAAACTCGAGTATTTAAAACTCGATTTATATAGCAAACTTGAGTTTCAAAAAAGTGGTATATTGCTACTTATTTTGCAAACAGTAGTATATTGCTAATAATTTCTGTGAAAAGTGGTAAATGGCCGATTTGGCCCCACTATAGTCCAAGACAAACCTATAGTAGCATTTTTAGGACCTTTAGTGGTGTTTCATGAATGCTACTATAGACCCAATTTTTTTGTAGTGAACTAATGAAAGGGAATATAAATGAAAGAATTTATATATATATGTAGTACCATTGGGCCCGAATTATACGCAATGGGCCGGCCCACAAACTCTCACAATGAAAGGGGCCCGACTTCACATCTAGAAATGGTCCGAGGACGCAATCCGTCCAAATCTACTAAGACACGTGATAAGAAGGGGTGTCGTGCATGATCAAAATACCAAGGAATACAACGTCCGAGGACAGCATAGTCCTCGGCAAGTGTTGCCGAGGATGACGTAATTGATTTAACAGTCCAACAGCTCCCCTAACAGAAGCCTGTGGTGCTGGAACTAAAGAGATAAAGATAAAGATTAAAGGGGAGGGATAGGGGAACATCCAGAAAAAAGCTGCTACCACCGCATTTAAAGCTCTACACCTGCTTCTCTGGCCGCATTAATGAAGAAGTGACACCTGAACGTTGGGTTTGAACCATACCTTCATCATCAGAACCTGAGTAAAAAGGGATGATGGGCAAGTATTCAGGATTACACGTGGAAGAAAGGGAAAAGGAGAGAGGCCTATAAAAGGTGAAGGAAGAAAACGTAGATTTGGAAAAGAGAGAGAGAAAGAGGGATAAGGAAATATTTGTCCTACTAGTAATATTTCGTCCAAGATTGACAAGTATATTTTTTGTCAAGCCAAAGTGTTATTTTCACCCAAATCCAAGGATTAAATGCTCTCTATAAATTCATTGTTTAGGGATCCAATATAGAAGCTAGTAATATATATATATATATATATATATATATGTATATGATTGTATTTTTTTTCTAAATTTCTCTAAATTAGTTTGGAGGAATTTTTCTCTAATCCACTATCTAAACTCAAATAAATATTTTCAATGTACTTCCAGTCTATAACCATGAAACTTGTTTAGATAGCTCATTGAGTCATTTCTAGTGGTATTGTGTTGGGGTGATTGCACCATAACAATAATGCATCCTCTCACACTCGATTTCGTATTTTGTCTCGTGAGTACCAAGGTACGTACGTAGTTGCTACATAGTTGCACAGTCGAAGAGATCAAGAAACGCTTGAATGAATAATTTTTTGCATCTTTTTTTTTCGTGACATAATTAGTACCCGTCAGAGTGAAAAGCACATTGAAGGCATACAGAGGCCACCGATCACATGGATGAAGTCCACTACTAGCATTACAATGAAACTGGGTTATATGACTTATATCTATGAATTATGATTGAACTGTGCGAAAGTCACTAATAAGGTGATCGAGGAAAACCTTCGGGACCAAGCCTTAGAGGAAGTACTTGACAAAATTTCAGTGCAGGTTAACCCATAGTTTGGCGAGTAGAGCTGATGTCGAGCACTTGATAGTGAATTTTAAGACATTCAAGGAATGTTATTGGAAAAGATAGCAAATTAGAAAGGGTGCAAGTTGAAGTGATAGAAAATATATAGGAATGTGAGCACATATAAATGGCCTATCACTGATTGATGTCGATATATAATGAGCTAGGAGGCTAAATCAATTTATTTGGGTGCCGTATTTGTGTTAGATACTTGATATGCCTGAGACATTTTTTGCATGCGTGTCCTAGTCATTTCAATTTAAAAAAAAAAAATGCACGACACAGTTGAGACTAGAACACGAGAACAAAATGAATAAAAAACTTTTCACAAAATAAAAAAGAAACATTCATGCTTTGAATAGTAATAGTGCATTTGAAAATTAGCAAATATCTTTATTCTGGTTTGTATTCTAATTTATAAAAAATTCTTTAATGGTCATGGATTTGAATTTTTATTCATCATTACTCTTAATTTGATTATATTCAATATGAAGTATTATATAAGAAATACGTGCTTAACAATATATAGAAAAAATAAATAAAAATATATTTAATATTTATTTAAGAAATATGTCCCATCATACTTGTGTCCTATATTTTTTCAAAATCGCCGTGTTATAGCTTACCGTACATGCGTCTGTGTTTCTTAGATAAAATGAGTCATAGGTGGGAGTTAGCATGTGACCTGCTAATTGGTACCAATATATTTTTATGCTTCTGTGTGTAGTTTATCATCTTCTTAAAAGGGTGGAAGAAGTTAATATTGTAGGAGGTGATCACACCGTAATAATGGTGGACCCACTCACACTAAATATCCTATTTTGTCTCCTAGAAAAGTGATGATAGTTTCTAATAGATAATGTATGTGACTCTTGCAAGTTGCCAGGAGTTGAATTTATTCTTAAGTTGCAATCCTTCAAAGAGGGTGAAACTCTACATGAAAGGGGTACAAAGTATCTATAAATAAATCCCAAATTGTCTAAGTCATTTCAGTTGTGTCCCTCTTATTTTTAAAGAAATTCTTTGCATGCATGTGATATCCACTCTGGATTTTCATTTATCTATGCCCAACATTTTAACAAAACTCATGTATAGTCACCTGGATGAGAAACTCTATCCAAACAACTAAGCAACAATATATAAATATGAAATTATGAATACTTGAACAGCATTGCACATTTCCAACGCTGTGGTCACCTGCATGGTACAAACAATGTCACTTTCTACAATATCTTTTTGGGTACCCCCAAATTAGGATATATATATATATATATATATATATATATATATATATGGCATTGGCGACCACTGTGGGGAAGAACTCTTCTCATTCAAACTTTCTGAAAAATGATCATTATTCTTTTTTCTGTTCGAACAAAAGGGGGTCATTATTGTCATGAATATCATGAGGCAAAAATTAAATAAAAATAGTGTAATCAATATAATGTAATTGCTTGAGCAAGAAGTCAACAAACCGGATTTTCATCAATTGCTTGTAACTAAGGACTCATTCACTACTATCCAAAAAAAGAGAGACTATTCACTATGTTAAATCTTTCATTTTCCTATACATTGAGGCCCTATTGGCGAAAGTTCGATCTTCAACGATGGTGACAATTATGCCATGTTAGACAACCGCTTAAGACGAAAATGTAAATTTTTTAATGTTACATGCATGTCAATTAGATTGACAAGCCGAACATGGGTAGATTTGATGAGACTTCAGGAGGTAAAAGAGAAAGACCAAAAAACACAAACAAAAACCTCTATTTTTTTTTTTGGTTCAAATAGATGCCAAAGGGCCGTAACTTAGGAGTTTACATGGGTAGATTTGATGAGACTTCAGGACGTAAAGAGAGACCAAAAAACACAAACAAAAACCTCTCTTTTTTTTTTGTTCAAATAGATGCCAAAGGCCGTAACTTAGGAGTTTAAGGAAAATACTTAGATAGTGTCGGAACACTTGCGAAAGCTCAAAGTAGTATGTGTTTTGGCCATTTCGAGATTAAATAAGAATTGCCCGAAATTTATGTTTCTAAAGAATTAGTAACAATAAACTAAAACCTTGAGGATAATTATGAGTCATGCCCCCATCAAAACTCAAAGAGTATCTTACAATTTTTTACGAGGATACTATCCAGATGAAACCTTATAAGATCAACCAACATCTTTGATGAGAGAGAATTGTCAATGAGTCTGAATCAATGATAATTTTTTTGTAAACGGGGATACCCTTTTTTTTTTCTTTTCTTTTTTTGAGAATCATATTTTGGACCTAGTAATGGAGTTAGAACCAAGGTTGCACGTGAAGTATGTAACAGAACTGCACTGTAATCTGTACATTAATTACTAAATCTATAGTAGCCATATTTAATGTTTCATATGGTTGGAAGGATATACAATCAAAGCCCCTTTATTCCTAGGTTTCCTAATGGATGAATTGTATTTATAGCTTTGAAATATGGCACCAAAGTAGTGATGGAGAAAAGAAATATGCCAGTGGTATCTTGACTATAAGCTCTAAACCCAAGTGTCAAGGGGGGGCAGCTAGTATGATCGAGATTGAGTCCAAGACTATTCCAGATTTGTTTAGATTTGAAACAGTCTCAAGAGTACATGTGATAGCAAAAGCATCCTCTTTCAAAAATCCGCATCTTTACCAAGTGTCTGAATGACAAAAATTTCTAGCAAATCTGTCAGAATTCGTGGCAAATCTATCATGAAAAGCAGGCCAAATATATAGGAAGTCATATTGTTTGAGGAAATTAAATTTCCAAATGAAATTCCTTGTACTTGATTTTGTAACAAATCTTTGGCAGACTTAGAGGAACAGATACCATTAGAAAATTTTGTTGCAATTATTCTGCAAATAATTTATTTTTGTGATTTTGTGAACAAGATAAAATAAAGTAAAACTTACAGACTAATAAATAACATATACACAAATCTCTGTGTGAATGTACAAGAGAAAATAAAGTAAAACTTACATAGCAATGAATACAAAATGGTTAATTCAAAATTAATTAAGGCTAGTGTTTGACACTATGTCTTTAATATATATTTCGCCCCTCACTATTCAGTGATGTTTTAAGTCTCTCAGATGTTTGTCTCTTAAGATACAATGATTAACAACATACATAAGAAGCACTATAATCTCCATGCACAACGAATAGAATCATATCTCTCTCTTTCTAAAGATACTTATGAATGAATGAAAAAACTAATTAACTTTTTCTAAAGGCCTTATGAATGAATGAAAAAATTAAATAACTTCCTAAAATGGAAAAGGGGAAGCCTATTTATTGGCACACTGACACTAATTTGGAATAGGTGCAATTGTAAATAAACATACTATTACAAACTCGCACCAGTTCAGAAAAGGACCAATAACCAATAGACATATTGGTTCGGGATTAAGTAAAATGTGCACAAACAAACATTGAAATAAACCCAACCCACTTGACTACTTGAGCCAAAACTCACGGAATCAATTTCTCATTCACACCTTAATTGTTTTGGGTAAGTGGCCATGATACAATAAATCATTTTTCCAACAAATTTGGTCTAAATAACACCTTTAGAAGCTCAAACTAAATATTCCTTTAATTAAATTTTTTATTGAAGTGGGATTGGAGTTAAAACTTTGGTCATTGCAGAAGATGAAGAGCTAGGAATATGGGAAAGAAAATCCAAATGGATTTGAGTTACGGGCTAGCCCAAAGAACTTCCCCTCCATTAAGCGGATTCCAACCTATCTTAATAGCAAGAGTGGCTGTGTTACTGACCTTAAATCCAAACCAGCAACATTTTTAGGCATAGTAACTATGTTTCAGTTATCCAAATGAATTTTCTTATGTATTGTCCTCTACTCCTGGTTGTTGCCTCGAAGAAATTGTGTATTGATTTGGTCCAACCTGTAAGCAACACAACTAGCTAGCATCTTCTTCTTCTTCTTCTTTTGAGAAACAGCCCAACTAGCAAGCTAAATGCCTAAATGTTGATATATTTGTCATCATTGTATAATATGGTTTTCCTAAAAAAGAAAAAAGAAAAAACAAAAGAGGTAGAGTAACTATCTTTTTGAGCCGGATGCAACCCACATGTCCTATCATCTTTGTCCTTCAGTTTCAAGTCCGACCCTACTACTATGTTTGGTAAAATGTAGAGGAAATGAATGAGAGAGAATGGAAAGCAAAGAAATATTTATCATGTCATTTTGTGTAACCAAAAAAAAGTGTTATGTTATCTTAACATAATTATTTTAAGGATTTTACTAATGTGTACCCTTAGGGCACACAATAATTTATCATTTTTAGAAAGTTTTTCTCAGGAATTGAAAAAGTTTTGACAACTTTTTCAATTTTTGAAATTTTTTTTCTAAAAATAGATGGGTTAGGGCACACATTAACCGGACCCTTATTTTAAATAGGTTCACATTATTTATTTTCTTAAGATTTAAATAGAATCACATATGAAGGGGGACAATTAGAAAATATTAAATGATTCTTTTATAAAAAATATTGATTTAATGATTAAATTCATGTGTTTCTTCTCTAATTTTCTTGAAAGAAATATAGCCTTAATGAAAAAGAAAGGAAACACTTATCAAAAAGAAAAAGATAAAAGATAAAAAAGAGGAAATATCTTATTCTTCGGGGGAAAAAAAAAAGGAGAGTAACCCAAATAATTAAATATTATAGTTACACACTCTTAGTCTTTCTCTTTTTATTTTCATTTTTATTTTTTCTCACAGGGCTAGAAAAGAAAAGAAAAGAAAAGAAAATAGTGGACCCGGACATACAAGGGAGATTCCTTTTATTTTCTTTTCCCTCCCATTTTTTTTTCCTTGCATCCAAACATAGAAGAGATTCTTATTTCAGTGATATCATAGTACAGACGTGTCATCAGTGAAAAGGCTGCATCTCTTTCCGCATTCGTTGGGAATAGTGAGCAGCCAATGAGAGGTCGATAGGTGGGCTAGTGGAAAGCAGTTCACATGAAGAATTGTACTTTTTGGGTACTTTTATAGTTATGGCCAAGCTGACCTAATTCTTATAACAATCGTCCACCTCTTTTTTTTAGGAGCGTGACAAACACAGTCCTCCTATAATAATTTGTGTTATGAACAGGTTTTTCTTCTTTTTTTTGTGTGTGGATATAATATAAGCACAGGCTTTGGGCAGAACATGATATAGTGATTAGTGAGTTGGAACTGGGAACAATGTCAGATACACAATGAAAAAGAAAGAAAAGGAAGCCATACATATTAAGAAGAATAATACTATTGGGAATGATATAAAATATTTGCTTTTTATGTGTTGAGATTTGAAGTCGTGGAAACCTAAAAAAACACATAAGATACTTTTTTTGATAGAATAAAAACTAAATTATTAACTTTTGATAGTAAATTTTGAATTCATAAAGGGTATTTTTGAATCTACAAAGTGATAAATTAGAATTCACCAAAAGAAGTGTTCGACAAAAGTGAGTTGGAACGATGAAAAAGAAAGAAAAGGAAGCTATGCATATTAAGAAGAATGATACTATTGGGAATGATATATATGAGATATTTTCCTTTTATGTGTTGGGATTTGTGGTAAATTTTGGAATGTAGATGAATGGTTCATTTATATTGTCACAAACTATGAGTAACGAGGCAAAAATGAATTAACATACAAATTTTTTTTTTATGGGAAAACAAATTTGATTTGATGAAACAGTATACCAAGGCCTGCATATATGATGAACGGTGTTATAATCGTTTTTAAGTATTTTTCAATCATCTTTCCACACACACACACATATATATATATATATATATATATATATATATTTACTTGACATTGTGTGGTACATGAATTTCTTTCAGATTTTTTTTTTTCCATTTTCAATCTAAAGTATTTTCCAAAAGTTCCCCCAATTTTGAAAGAGGAATTTTCATTTTTTTTTATTGGCTAATTAGTAATGGTTCAACTCCCCTCTTTCTTCTGTTATTAATCACAAATGGGTTTTTCTCACTAGCTAAATGAAACCATTGAGTGATCACCACAACTTTTATTTATTATTACTTAATAAATACAATAAAGTTAGAGACATTACAAAAAATTACAACATTTTCACATTAGCCTAGCAACTCACACTTTAGTCTATTGCAATTATCAATTTAAATTTTTTAATGGTTTATGTGTGAGATGGTAAGCTAATTTGGAAATATTGTAAAAAATTTATAATTTTTGTTCTGATAGTAGGACTATGGCAAATAGTCTCTATTGACCTAAATCAAACCCCACAAGGATACATGAGTGGTGGACCCATTGGTCTATGTCATGATATAAACTCAAAGGTTTCATGTTCAATTTGTCACATATTGATTCATGTGGGTTTTCAAGATGTCTTATTGGTAAGGAGTCGAATAGTTTGACCAAAGGGAAGGACACCGCTTCCCTCAGATTCAAAATTATGTCTTGTAAATGTCAAGTAGTGATGAAAATTCATGTTCGTGGGTTGTATTTGTGTTGTGTCATGTCATGACAAAAGTATTTGAATACATAACTCAACTCTAACACAACCCGTTTATTTAGTGGGTTAACACAACATAACTCATTTCAATTTGTTTAATACATAATCCATGAAAAATAAAGCGAAAATAGAGTTTTTCCCCTTCTTTATCTTGGTTAAAAGGGTCAGGAACTATAGACCGTATAATTTCAAGATTTATCAATTAACAATTAGAATTTTTTTCCTACTAAATTATTTTTAGAATTCAAATTTATGTTAGATAAAAATGACACTTATTAGCATGAATGAAGTCATTTCATGTTAATAAGTAGTTGTGGGGTGTGGGGGGTAAGGGTTGAAGTTTAAGTCTCTAGGAAGGAGTTTCACACATATATACACTTAGATTAGGTTAGAGTAGAAATTTTATTTGTATAAAAAAAAAAAAGGTTGATCAAATGGTAAGCAAGCTAACATAAAATTGACTCATTTAAAGTGTATCAATCCGCTCAAACGTGAATTCATTTAAACTAAACACTAACCTGTAAAAGATTGTTTTAAGTTTGTGCTGTATTCAAAGGTCATGTCAAATAATTAATGCAACCGTTGCCAAGAGTTTGAAGTTGAGTGGTATAACTCGCTCTCCTTTATTACAAAACCAAGATAGTTATTCCTCCCCTTTATAGAAAGTATCCAATTATAAAAAATAAAAATTATACCTTATAAAGAAAATTAGCATTATTTTACTTTAAGTAAAACATATGCTAAGAAATTGAGATGTTATGAAATGACAAAAGACATTGTAGTTACTACTTTCCCGTAATGGGACAAATTAGGCGTAGAGCACCCAATTTGGGAAAGTAGTTAACACAAAGCTCATCTCTTTTCTTTTATTTTTTATTTTATTTTATTTTATTTTTTTTGGGAAGTAAAAGCTCATCCATTACTCAAAAGCAAGAATGTAACAATTTGGATAAATTGACAACGTAGAAGACAAAAAATAAAAGAGAGAAGCACTTTATATCAGTTTGCATGACATTGCTTGTAGTTTAGAGATTGCTTTAAATGTAATGAAGGACAACTACATATGCTATTTCATCTCTCTGTTAACGCTTCTGTTTTGTTGAATTGTAGGCTGGCATGGCCAACTGGCCATATTTCTAGCATAACGTACTCTTTCTGGCTGTAACCTACCATCTATGCCACTGTACACAGCTTCACGCTGTGTACTATATCTAGCGGTAAGATTACGGTGAGAAAGAAATTTAAACACATACAAAACTTCAGCTAAAAAATAAAATTAAAACATGTAGTAAAATGGAGTGAAGCGTGTTGTATATTGAAGAATTTCTATTTAGACTCTTTTTTTTTTTTTTTTTTTTTTGAAATTTGGAATGATGGAGTTCCAAACATTACTTACTTGCACCCCATGGATTGAACGATGGGTGAACTTGCCATGGTTTATGCACATTTATGGTATTTCATTTCTTTTTCCTTGAAAGAAAAAAGAGTTCATTTGTTAATTGTATTTTTTTTAAGACATTACATAATTAGCTTAATATCACTGTACAACAATATTAAATAATTCATTTAATTTCTTGATAATTTGATAGTTTGAAAAGGGAGGATTCAAACACTAATTACGCGCGCGCGCACACACACGTATTTTTTTTATACAAAATATAAATTATACTCTAATTATCTAATCTAAGTGTATGTGTGTGAAGATTCTTTCTAGAAACTTAAACCTCAGCCTTTACCTCCCATACCATACAAGCACTTATACTTGTGGAGTGATTATCGTGCTAACAGTATGCGGTAATGAGAGCAAGTTATATCTTTAAGTTACAAGGCTTTTGATATTTATAAAACTTGAATCTCGACCTTTGCCTCCCATATCGTACAAGCACTTATACTTGTGAAGTGACCATCACGTTAATAGTGTGCGGTAATGAGAGCAAGTTATATCTTTAAGTTACAAGGCTTTTGACATTTATAAAATATAATTTTAATTATAAGGAAAAGTAATACCATCATAATTACTTTGCTAAGTAATATATATATATATATATATATTATAGAATTTGCTAGGTATTATTACTTCCATGTAAGTGAATTTTTTTTTTTTAATAAAAGAATTATTGTTTTTAGAAGAAATTGCATCCATTAAAAGGAAAAAAAAAAATCAACTAAAATTGGCTAAAGTTACAGAGATTAGGTGTGGAATAACATCCTTCATCCATATTTGTAAATCGCTAATATGTTTAGCTAAGTTATTAGCGGCATAATTGCATTGTTGTATGGAAAAAGGTGACAACTCCGATGGTCTGTGCAAGAGATTTAATTTCATCTGCCAAATTACCAAACAAGGAGAGGGATACATCATCATAACTAAATGCTTTAAACATGATCTCAGAATTGCCCTCCAAGATCACAGAGGAGAAGCCACACTCACTAGCAAAACGAAGAGCTCCAACAGCTGCCATACATTCCACCGTGTCAATTGAGGGAGGTAGAGTATCCATGTTTGTCAGAGAAGCTAATACCAATTCCAAATGATTGCGAATGACAGCACCAAAACCAGCTGAGCAGAAGCAATGGTTCTACAAAAATTCTAATCCAATTAATTCCCTTCAGTTTCACATTCCAGAATGAATTAACACTAGACCGCCTTCAATTTCATATTTCAGCTAGCTCAATTAGTAAAATCTTTGATGATTGAATAAGATGTTTGGGGTTCAATCTCCGCTTACATCAAAAACTGATTGCTGATTTGATCCGATGATAAAGAGCTATTATCAGAAATAGAAGTTATAAGTTAAAACTCACTCTAAAAATAAAATAGATGAGCTAAATATAATTTGACTACAACTCTACAAGGTAGACCATTAATAACAAAATTTTTAAGAGATATAAATTAGAAAAAAGAAGAAGATTCTTTTTCTTTAATCATGGATTTTTTTTCCTTCTTTAGTGAAAACTAGAAACATCTAGCTTACAGCAAAGAAACAGATAAAAAGACGATAATGCACCTTATAAAAGTAATTTTTCTTCCAAAGTTAAAATTGTTTCTTTTTAATCTTCCAATGTTACTAGTTGGAATGGGTCGATTCTCAAAAAAAAAAAAAAAAAAAAAAAAAAAATTGGAATGGGACCAAATTATTTAAGGATGGCCTCAAGTCACGGGTACCTCACAATCAATAAAAGATTTTTTTTTTTTGTTAGGAGCAGTAAAAATATTTCCAGAATGGGGATATTCGAAGATCATTAGCATTTAAGGCCTAAAATAATGACCATTTCTGCCAAGTAATAACTTAGCAGAATGTTCCATGGTTGACCATGACATAATTTACACATGTAAACTTCCTTTCAAATCTGGTATTATTAAGAAATAAATAAAAATTAAGGAGTCATTAAATTTTTTTTTTTGAAAAATGAGTCATTATTTGGAATTATTAGTAATATTTATAAACTTTAATAACCTTATTATAACCCTTATCACCATATAATTTCTACATGAAAAGCATACTTATGATAGACATGATTAAATCATTGGTGCTATAAAATTTTAGCTATATGGATGGAGGACCCCATTGATTTTGGCTGACTATAATTTAATAGTCTCAGAAAGTACCTTTGACTTACAAACCACTACTACTACTACTGTTTAGTATTTTTGTTTTTTTAAGTAAAGGGGTTAAGGGTCTATCAACTTGTGGTGGGCGTGAGATGTATATTATCAAATCAAAAGGTCTTGCACTGTTTTACTTCCATATGGAGACCAGAGAAGAAAGACAGAGAGAGAGTTTACCCAAAAAGAAACACTGAAAAAGGCTTAAGAGAGAGAGAGAGAGAGAGGTGTATTATATTATAATAATAATACCCATCCATCAATCAAAATAATTTAAAAAAGAAAAGGCTTTTCTGTTCTGTTGGGAAGAAAAATGCTAAAGACAAAATATACAGTAGAGAGAGAACAATTCAACAGAAAAGAGAGAGAGAGAGAAAGAGAGAAAGTCTTTCACTAAAATACTAAAAAGATTTCTGTTTTGTTGGGTTGAATCCCTTCACTCTGTTCTGGCCATCACCATCATTGTCCATTTTGTACAGCCTTTACATACTCCTCCACATTCTACCTCTCTCTCTCTCTCTCTCTCTAGCCACTTTCTCAGTGCCTCCTTTTGATCTCTCTCGCTCTCTCTCTCTCTCTTTCTCTCAAAGTTTCTTGCTTATGTATTTTGTGAACTGGGTTTGGTGAAAAGGACTTGCAAAAGCGAGTCTCAACATTCAAAATTGAAACTTTGTTCTGTGATCTCTGTTTTGGGCGCTCTGTTTCTCATCTGGGTCTTTTCGTAGAGTTGTTGGTTCACAATGACTGTGGAGGACCAAAGGGGTGGCGTGGTGAGTAAAGATGTGAGTCATTATGACAAGTTTCCAGTGGGTATGCGTGTTTTGGCTGTGGATGACGACCCTATTTGCCTCAAATTGCTGGAGACTCTGCTTCGAAAATGCCAATATCAAGGTCTGTTTCCATTATCTTTTAATTTTTTTCAATTTTTATGAAGTTGGGTTTGAATTTTGATTTTTTTGCAACATGTGGGTCTCGCGGGAGTAGTTTGCTGTTTTTGAAATTTTGCAAAACTTGTGTGTTTGCTTCTTCTTCTTTTTTTTTTAGGGGAAACTGAATGTAATTATGTTGACCAGTATTCTATATCGATGCTGTGTGTATCAATTTTTAAGTAGTTTTGTTAATCTGCTACTATGTTACAATCCACTTTTGCATTATGAGGAGGAATATTTAAGAGATTATGTTTAATGGGATTGTTGTAGAACCTAACATAAAGTTTAGATTCCAATTGCTTTTAACCCTTTGGACCTACTATTATGTGAGAGGAGGAAGTATTACTCCAAAGTATTGAATATTTACTCGATTTTAATTCCCTATTTGAAGTTTGAGTATTTAAATATAATTCTGGCTTCTCTTTGTTTTTATTGGGCGGTTATTTACTGTTGTATACTGTTCCTGTTATGCAGATTATGTTTTTGCTTGTAGGATGCATATTAATGTGTCTTGTTTGATTATAGAATCTGGGTTTCACCTCTTTCTTTTTTGGGTGCTTTCTTTTATATCTGATATCTTGTTTTTTGCAGTTACAACGGCCAATCAAGCGGTCATAGCACTGGAAATGTTGAGGGAGAATAGAGACAAGTTTGACCTGGTTATCAGTGATGTGAATATGCCAGACATGGATGGTTTCAAGCTCCTTGAGCTAGTGGGCCTTGAAATGGATCTTCCTGTCATCAGTAAGCATCATCTTATTATTTGTTCTTTGAGATATAACTCTAGAGTAAATTGGTTTTGTGTCCCCAAAACCTGTGTTGAATTTTGTAATAGATGTGAGTCCAAAGGCTTCTAGTTGAAGTGGAAGGATTTTTCTTGTGACCTGGTTATCATTTAGTACTCAATGTGAGAAATAGATACCTGTTTCAGAATTTTGGTTAATTGCGTAATTTTGCCTTTCCATGTGGTTTCAGTGTTGTCAGCTCATAGTGATACCAAGCTTGTGATGAAGGGAATTACTCATGGTGCTGTTGACTATTTGTTGAAACCTGTTCGGATTGAAGAGCTCAAAAACATATGGCAACATGTAATCCGGAGAAAAAAAATCGAACCCAAGGACCAAAACAAGTCACCCAATGAAGACAAGGCTCGTCATGGTAACAGCGAGAGTGGACAAGGGGCCTCATCATTGGGTAATGCAGATCAGAATGGGAAAAACAGTAGGAAGCGGAAGGACCAAAATGAAGACGAAGAAGAAGAAGGTGATGAAAATGGAAATGACATTGAAGACCCATCAAGCCAGAAGAAGCCACGGGTAGTTTGGTCTGTAGAGCTGCACAGAAAGTTTGTGGCAGCTGTAAATCAATTGGGACTTGAAAGTGAGTCTCTGCTACAAGAAAGTAAAAATTTAAATTTCCTGACCAAAGAATCATGCCTGATGTCTTTTAATTCTAATGCAGAGGCTGTTCCTAAGAAAATTCTTGACCTGATGGATGTTGAAGGACTTACAAGGGAAAACGTGGCAAGCCATCTGCAGGCACAGATCTTTCTCTTTTCTTCCTCATGTTTAAGAACAAATCTAATATCGTTATGCCTTTTCATTGAGAAATTCTTGACTTAGAAAGCTTTTTGAGTTTAGGAGCAACATTGGATTTTGGTTAGATAAATTAGTATTGTGTTTAACTTGAAGGCTGTTACTATTGTCAAAGATTTGACCATTTGGAAACCTTTCAAAAATGAATCTGAAAAAGGAACACATTTCCTGTTAAGCTATACTGATTCTTATTCAAATTATTTGTAATATCTTCAATAAGCTGCGGTTCGGGACCCCTAAACCCTGCTATGATAAAATAAAACCCTCCTTTTTAACTGAAGAGTCAGAGAGTGAGTTTAGATTTTTTTGCATGGTACAAAACATGGGTGGATTAGGAGAATTTTGATGTTTGAGTTTATAACTGAGGGAATCCTTACTTTATCAAAGATAAGAGTGATTAATTTTGTATCAGCTGTAGTCTGTGCAATTTGGGAATTTAGTAATTGATTGGCTGTTCCAAATAGCTGGGGTAGTGCTCAGCTTACATGAAAAAATTGGTTTACATATACCCTAATGGAAACAACTCACTTTATTTTGGACATCTAAGAAAATATAATGATTTACAATGCAGTGGCATCTTTTAATTTTACTGTCTTATCTGATGTTGCAGAAATATAGGCTCTACCTGAAAAGAATCAGTAGTGTGGCAACTCAGCAAGCTAATATGGTTGCTGCATTGGGGGGTAAAGATTCTTCTTACCTGCGCATGGCCTCACTAGATGGATTCGGGGAGTTTCGCAACTTGGCTGGATCTGGAAGGCTCTCTAGCTCAACTCTATCATCATATGCACCAAGTGGGATGTTTGGTAGACTCAACTCCCCTGCTGGTTTGAGCATTCGAGGAATTACTTCTTCTGGACTTATACAACCGAGCAGTCAAAACTTGTCCAGCTCCATCAATACCTTTGGGAAGCTCCAGCCAACTTTATTGCCTCCAAACCAAAGTGCAGGTTTATATCAAGGGATTCCAACATCATTAGAGCTTAACCAGTTGCAACAGAGCAAGTGTGCTACAGGCATTGGAGATTTTGATCCCATTAAGGATTCAACAGGTTTTACTGTCTCTGGTAGTTTCCCTGACAATAGAGTAACTGTTGGTGGCTCAAGTAGTTTATTGTCCAGGGCCTCAAGCAATCCTTTGATGTTACAAGGGAACTCACAACAAACACATAATAGGGGAGCATTTGGAAATCAATCTTCTCTTGGAGTGGCTTCACTGAATCCAGAATCTTTTGACCTAAGCATTGGTGATTCATCTAATTTTGTGAATCATAATCGAAGTGATGAAAGCTGGCAGGGTGCGGTTCAGTTATCCAGATTTTCATCAAATGCTTTGCCATTGAGTGAGCCTTTTAATCATGATCAAATGGCTTCTAATAACTTGGGTATATCTTCTACCAGCCCTCATATTGGGAACAGTCCACTTGAATTTCCTTCAACAAATGTAGTTTCAGGTCGTCTTGGGGATTCAGGAGACATATGTCAAGAAGGCTTGATTGGTAATGTTGTTCATAATATGACTTACACATCAAAGCAGAGATGGGAAGAAATTAAACAAGATTACAATCCAAACATGAATCATAGTTTCAGTGACATAAATTCTATGGTTTCTAACAATGGAATAGTGAGTCCCCTAGGCCGGAGTTTGGACCAAAATAGTGCAATCTGCAGCAGAAGCTTTGATGTGTCTTTGATTGGCCAATTAAATGGTGGTGCTCTGTCAAATGCTCAGCACAATGAGTTTGAAAATTCTGCTGTGGACGCAAAAATAAAGTCCAATGAGGACTGCCTCTTGGGGCAAACAAAGTCACAGGATGGTTTCATTCAAAATGGTTATGAGTCTTTGGATGATATAATGAATGCAATGATGAAACGGGTATGATTAAATATCCTGCTTTTTCTGTGGCTTTTTAATTCTTGATATGTCATATTATTGCATTATTGTGTCCAAAATTTTATTTTAAATAGGTGTCTATCTCTAAAGATAATTTTCAGATTCAGTGAATTGTATGGGTAAAATTCTAATTAGTTATAATTCTGGTTTGTTATTCTAAGACAAAAAAAAAAAATGTCTTCTGTTTCCTTGCTTCACAAAAAATTCTGACTTCACAAGCAAAGTTCTTTCAAAGGAATTGTAATTGTTATGTTTTTCTGCCCTCTGTTCAGTTATCGTTGGATTTTATTTGTGTGGAAAGAATTGTTCTCTTGAAATATGAACTGATCATGCCATGCTACTGGAAATTGATTCATATTAATCTTGCACATAAATCCTTGATACATAGATTACATGCGTAAAACCAACTCAAGTTCTAGTTCCCCCAAGCCGTGTATTTGAAAATTAATGATGACCATATGCATTACATGTGTAACATAAGTAACTTAAATGTAACGTAATTCGTTGGAATAATTTATCTTAAAGATCACTCAAATGAAGCAAAACCTTTTTAGTTTAGTCGTAGGGAATTATTTTATTATTTTGGTAGGTATATTTGTATATAAATATGTAGCAGTGATGAAAATGATCATTCACAGTTGTTATTGAAGATATGCTCATTGAAGATTTAGCAGGGAATGTGGTCGTTGATAGGGTTGAATGGTGAAAAAACAATCCATGTAGCGTAGCCCAATTAATTTGTAATGAAGAATTCGTGTACCTGATCCTTATCAGCTAAGACTAGGGCTGAATTCAAATGAGTTAAATATTTGTATGACATAGAAGTAAAAAAACATTAAAGAAAATAGATGTATGAATTAAAAAACCTTAAATAGGCTGATTATGGCATGATATACCATTATTATATTACTTTTATTGCTGAGACATATGGTTATTTGAATACCAGATAAACAATGAATTCCATCCATTGTAGTTTTACAATTATTTCAGTACAAGTGGAAGTTGAAAGGAAGATTTTAAGTTGTCATACGAACCACGAATACTGATACATACCATTTGTATTTGCTAAGTAATCTAGTGTCTATTTATTTCTTATAAGATAAGCTTTGTTCATTGCAATATGAATCTCTGTTGTATTCATGGTCTTTTATAAAGACAACTTATGTTTCTATACCTCGTGAGCTTTTTATGATGGGATCCTGATGCAGGAACAAAATCAGACAGTGTTGAGCGATGGGGAATTTGGAATAAATGCTTACTCTCTTGGATCATGTATATGAGACTTGTCATTCCTAGAGAATTGAAGGGCATCGAAGTGGCAAATTTACTCTACCTAGAGTAGCTTGTATCATTATCTATTTTCTTCATCTTTTATGTATTTACTTCTTTTTTCCTCTTTGCTACGAAATTTTATTCCCTGTCTGGAATTGTTAACAACATGAGACCTTTTTTCTTATTAAATTCCTTTGACTCGTCTTCTTTTCTTTGTCGATGGAATAATTGGCATGAGAAGTTCTTGGCTTTCAAAACGTCTCTCATTTTTATAAGATGAAATAAAAAGTGTGTTAAGATTTATAGAAATTTCTTAATTTTATCAAGATCTATGACCCATAAGGCCTTGGCTTTTTTTCTATTACAACTGCAACAGAAATTCTTGGTAATTTGGTAGGATTTTCCAGCTTTTGTAAAACCTGTTGGCAACATGACACGTTCTTTTGTCTGTGTTGTCGAAGTTCAAGTGTCATATATATTCAGGTTGGATAGTTCTAAAGTTGAACAAAGTCCTACACTTTATTATTATTTTTCAAGTAATATGAAGAAGAGTAAACAAGTATCCTGGAAATCATATATCGTTGTAATTTGCTACATTTGGTCATAGAAATGTTGGAGACTTTGGCAGTGGCTAATTGTCAACTGATCTCATACAATGAGGGTCCATTAGGTGGTGGGAAATTTAGAGCAGGCTCAATTAGGTTTTCAAAGTCACAATTGTGGTTTCTATGCTATGGATCTTTTGGTCCAAAACCTATTCTTAACGCCAATGCACAACCAAACGATACGAAATTACATAGTTTCTCAAAACAAAACAAAAAAAGATTCGAAATTATTAGTCGAGGCAATTACTGGACTTCTAAAAGTGACATCTTTCACCCTAAAACCTAAAAATTTCTTAAACAATTTTGATTACCTTTTTTTAAAAAAAAAAAAAAATTAAATACAATTCAATATGATTAAGTTAAATAAATACATCAGAGTTTGAACCTATGAGTGACATTTGTTCTATGATAATTACTTTCCCATCAAAATAGGAGACCGAAAATTTTCCTTTTAGCCAGCAAGAGTTGATTTTATGTCCTTTATTTGATGACAAATGAGTGAGACTTACCATTTGATCCGACTAAAACCTACAAAAACTTTAATTAACATAAAAAAAAAAAAAAAAAATCCTCACAATTCGTACTCATAAATTTTGTGTGCCCATTTTGTTTAGTTAGAGAGAGCATAATTGTTTACCACAAATATTTAGAAATTAAATGGTTAAGAATAAATTAAATAAATAACTTGAGACTTATAATTCTTTTTAGTGTGAGCATGATTTGGACACAAGTTATCTTATTTAAGGACAACAGACATTACCAATTAATTTAAACTAGAAGCCAATTTAACGTTGAATTTGAGACCTGTAAAAAAAAGTTCATCTAAGATCTATGCACGCGCACACACAAAAAAGATTCTGATTGAATAAATCTACATCGTTAATGACAGTGAAGAAAAGAAATAGTAATATTACAAACACATGATAATAAGGACATAGTGTGGATATTCATCAGAAAAGGAAAAGAAAAGAAAGATATTTGGAACAAGTAAATTGAGGTGAAAAATATCAGCAAACTTGATACATGACTAATCATTCTCATCTCTTTTCATGTACACTCTTGAGGGTCAAGGAAGTCACAAGGAAAACTGAAAGCATGCATAGCCCTGCAATCCTAATACATTAAATTCCAATTTTTCATTTCATTATCTCCATCTTCTGGCCAATCATATGGTTCAATTTCAAGGCATCAATTTATATGATCTCACTTAAACCTGAGACTAAAATAGATCCAAGCAATTAAGTCAATCTAACTCAGTAAGCTGAGCTCTCCTTTCTGCAGCCCTCTTCCTTATAAATATACCCCACCTTAAAGCAGCTTTAAGTTTAAGCCATCCAACAACTGCTTTACCTGAGCTTCGACCACGCTCATGTCCAAATTTCCTATCTATCTGAGGCTCATATTGAACACTGTAAGAGAAACAAGCCTCATCAGGATGAGTAAAACCAGCCCCCATTCCAACACCAACTCCCATACTAAATGTCTTAAGCAGTCTTTGCATATCATCAGTCTCCAACATCTCCGAACTCCTCAGCCGGATTTCCTCAGCAAAAGGGTCTCCTGATCCCTGCCCAATTCTTTGTTGAGACCAATCTCCTGAAATATCTGCAGGAGTCCCAACTGACATGTAATCTGTGCTGCCTGATAATGCTGCTTGTGGGTTATTTGATGTCATAGCTGCAATTTGATCAGACCTCACGAATGGAAATTCAATTAATTGAGGGACTGATTGGTGGTTATATTGGCATTGTGTGCCCAGTTCAGAGATATACTGCTCCCTGTTTTGAACATTTGTTATAATGTGATCTGTGGCATAGTTGTGGTCAGCTATAGGTGCAGCTGAGGCTCTTATCCCCTTCTTAGTACTTGCAAGGGGGTTTAGGACTTCGCTATCATATTCTATAACGTGATGCCAATTATCATACGCTCTCTTCACCAAGGTATCCACCGAAATCTGTATGAAGTTTCAAATGAATCAGCAGATTTACTAAAGAGACAGTATCAAATGAAAACTTATCAAACTAGAAAAAAAGATGTTTTGTCATCAAAAAATCAAGCAGAGTCATAGAACAGCCAAGCTTCTCTTATTCAGTTTGCGCAATCCCTTAAGCCAGAGGTGTAGCTATGATTTATGACTGCAAAATTAGTCCTATTTGCAGAACACCAAGTGTGGAGAAAATCAATAATCATATATTATTAATCTCAATCCCTAATAAAAATTTACAGCTGTTTGCCACTTCCTGTGACCTTAGCAGATTCTGTGCCTTAATTGTTCTTAACTATATCATGCCTTTCTTTTCGTGAGTGTTTGATGTCATGTTGCTCTAAAAGGATGTCCATAAACGTCCAAGTAGTATTTTAATGTAGTTTTGTAATTATCTATTTCTCTAATTTTAGTACTGCCTTTCAAGAAACTGTGTGCGCAGATAATTTTAGAACCACAAGGTAAATCTGGCTAGATTAATAGATTAGTTTTGGTGAACAACGTTCCCAAGTAATAAAGAGTATCTAACCTTTTGGCTATGGGAAAGCGATTCAAGAGAGAGGAACTGCCCTTCAGCAATAAGGCCACTGAGCTCATAAATATGGTTGAAAACAACACCAGTACCATGAGTCTCATCGGTATAGTAAACATAAAGCTTCCCGCCCAAGACACATGTCTTTGCATGCTCCACTGTGTTCTCCCACATCCTATTGGACATTCCACTCCCAAGGATCTATATCATGAACAACAAATTAAGAACAGAAAATAATCTAAAATTGAACCCAAGGAAAGAATATGAATAAATAGAAAAGAGAAAGGCGTTTGTGAATGAATTAAAACAGAAGAAATCCTTACACTTCTTAATCTTTGTGCATCCTTAACAAGAACGCGGAGGAAATCTTCAACAGTCACAATGTCAGCCTTAATCAACTTTTTGTGCAGTGCTCCATCCTTCGCTATTCTATCCAATCTCCAAACTTCGTCATGCAACACAGGAGGGTAATGTTTTTTGTATACTGCAATTACAGAAAATAATTTGAATTTCACAAAATTTTATATCTAAAGAACCTAAACATATGAATTGACCTAGGACTAAAACCATCCAACTCACAGAAAATGAGCTGAATAGACACCCAAAAAAAAGGATGCTGTATCCAAGAAATTCTGATGGTTGGTATTTTAACCAAACAATCTGCAGAAATTCTGTACTTTTTACTGCATGTGCTCAAAGTCATCCTATAGTAATTTGCATTTGAAAATGGCAATATAAGGTGATGTTTGAATCTCAAGCTACTGTAATAAAAAGTCTTTTACCAGCTACATTGCCAGATTATATCAGAAAAGAATGCCTTTTTTCACCCAAGTGAGGGCCATGAGCAATTTGACTGAATTGCTTCATGGCACCTATTTTAGTAACGATTGTAGAAAAAAAGTACCATAGAACAACTCATATAGAGTTACACTTACGCATGCAATTGGAAGAAATTCTGTGCCTATTCATGAAAAGGAAGAAAAAAAAAAGGCTTACCCTCTATTCTTACTAGCAACTTTTTCTTTTTGCTTGAATATTCTTACTAGCTACTACAATGCAAATTGTTCTATCATAAGCAAATTTAGCACATTCTGAAAACTCACATTCACCCCTATGATCTTTTACAGCAAAAGCCTCTGTTTTAGCCTCACGAACGCGAATTTCCTCACAATATCCAGGGGCAACCTTAACACCAAGCCTGAACTTCCTGCTCCTTATCCAGCTAGAGTTGTCAGTGAAAGTGAGATCTCCAAGAGTTCCAACTCCTTCCTTGAGGATTACCTGTAGATCCCCAGTCAAAAGTGGTCTTTTCCCCTCACGCTCCTTAACCTCATGGTTTTCAAAGTACTCCTTTGTCCAATCTTCATCAGCTTCCTCATTGAAGTCACCTTCAAGCACCACAACATTCAATTTGGCTGCTGATTCTAGTCCAGTTTGCACAACACTGCCTGTATTTAGATCTAGCAACACAACATGGATTGCTGCTCCTTGCTCTCCCTCAACCTTTCCGCCTGTGAATAGGTGAGGTGGCATTCTTGTTTTGAATTGAAGTTGCAGGCATTTTCCATCTGGGCCTTGTATTCTTGGAGGTGGAGACCTATTATAGATGAAAAATTTAATCGTTAGTCTATAACCTGCTGATCATGATCATTAAGACAGAATCTAGGCAGCAATCTGTTACAACATTACTATTTATTCTTAATCTGGTGGTTCATATACGCAATGAAGAAACTCAAAATCCATTTTTGAGTCCTAATTATGTCTGCTTTAATTAAGCCACATCCAATTATCAAGGAAGCATTCAATTCCAACTCATTGCCTACTAGGATTAGCTAGAATGCATTTAGAAGTTCATACAAGAATTAATATTTCATAAACCTGTCTCCAGACTCATGAAGACCACAATAAGGTCAATTAAGTCCACATACAGGAAATAAAAGAATGAGACACTCTTTTCTCCATTAACATCCTCCATCTCTACAAGTCTGTTTGTGTGACAGAATAGTAAATTTCTTCATTTGTTACCATTCCTGCATAGAAATTCAACCATGACTGCTTACACCATCTTCTAGGATATAAATATAAACAAAAAAAATTGATTAAAGCACGTTCCATGCTTTATTTGCATTACTACTTTATATGCTAAACCACAGAAGCACCAGGAAAATTTCATTGCCTTTAAAATTACATTTCCCCTGGGGTGTACAATATCCTCCTTTTTTATGTAATATAACGTTCTTCATCAATCATTCCCTGAAAAGGCATATGTAGAATCTCGCTTTGCCACTTCATTTAACCTTATAGATAAACATTCTATGAACTACAAGTCTACAACAACTTGGGAATTATGTTAACTCTGACGCTTAATATTTCTTAATGATATATTCCTAAGGAGACTCATTAGAAGTAGCAGACTCTCTAATCAAGTCAGTATGCCTCATACTAGGATTACTTACTGCTGCAAAAATATTGTCATTTGTCTTTAATCTTTTGTCAGCATCATAAAGATCTATGGCTGAAAATGAAAAAGGGATGCTAATTGACAGTATCTAATATTAATGTTGGAACTCACCTTCCAGGCAGATCAGACTGGCCTAACTTTGTCAAGGCACGCTCCACTTCTTCACTGACCTGTTTTTATGAAAATGGCGGAATTAACAATAGAAGACCTCGATGAATTTAAGCTTTGCTACTAATTATCATATATATATATATATATTATTTATTTCAAAAACCTATAGAAAAGATGCAATATGTCCTATACATGTGAATGCTTAATGGATGATAGTAACAAAGTAATATGATTCATTCCTTTCACTATTTTGTAGGTGGACTTCAAAAAGTAGTAAAAGAGCCACATTAGTTATCTATTGTTATGAATTGTCATTTGTGAAACTTAAAAGCAAAAGTAATTTTCAAGATATGAACATTTTAAGATAACAAAATGAAGTTTAATCATTTCCACAAACTGAATCAATATGCAAATTCTATTGCTGAGCAAGGAAAATTATCCAAAACTCAGCAATTGTTATCAGCTGAAAGAGGGCTGGTCAGAATAAAAGAATGATTCTCCAATTTTGCAGTAACTCACTTGGGAAAAGTAACTGTATGACTTACAATTCTGCGAAGAAGAGGCTCCAAAGATGAGCAAAGTCTTTGCAGACTATCCACCTTCAAAGCTTCCACAATTACACTGCACATAGATTGAACTGTACAATCATTGATGTGGACTCACAAAACTGAAACTGAAAACTTGCAGAGAGAACATTAAGCAATAATGTAAAAAAAAAAATACCATGTGATATTGAACTATACTGTTGATCAAATTTCTGGAGAAGCTTAAGGAAATCAAAATGTAAAATCAAAACCTTTAGTACATACAAACAAAGCGATACCCCGTTTGCCTCACCTCTCATTAATAGCCATCTATTAATTCCATACTATCTAAGAAACCATCTAAGAAACTATCTAAGAAACAGGGGTCAGTAGAAAATTTAACCATCCCTTTCTTGCTTATCAAGTATTTAGTATATATTTCTCCAAAAAAAAAGTATATATTTTTGAAGAACTATCCAATGTTTCCTATATACTATCATGTGATTGAGTTCACATTTGAGTAATTTCAAATTGCAATGGCAAGAGACCGATCATGATTGGTGGAGTATAAAGAGGAATAATAGATTGGGATAAAGGATTTTTACTCCGGGAAAAGACATTCTAAAGTAACACAACTATGTGCACAACAAACTTTCTAATATGAAAATGGCATCAGATTATAAACTAGCATTAATGGAGAAACTGATTCAAATCCATAAAACTATTCCAGAGCTTATGTGCACAAAGACTATCCAACAAGCAAAAGCAGAAAACTTTAAACCATTTTTAAAAATAAAACAAAAGCACCCATCAACAAAAACCCAATATATTCATTACTCAATGAAGAAATTATACGAGACACACCTCGCTAAAGCAGGCAACTTTGGCTTCTTCGATCCTGGCACGTGCTCTGCATCACCCTCCACATCCTGCTCATACCCTCTCTTGTCCACTCTATTGCTTCTTGAACTTTCCATATATGAAAACTTATCCAATCCAAGCAATGCTTTTGCTATAATTTCCAAATTTAGAAACCCAATAAGATTGTTTGTTAGTTTGTTACCAAGAAGCTTCACAGAAGAAGCAACAACACCAACTCTAAGCCTCAAATATCAAACCCAAAAAACAAAAGCTGCTTTTTATGGAAATTTCTGGATCTGGGTAGTGAATGAAAGATCTATTTGTTGAGTCGATTAAGATAGATCTAAATAAAGGTTTTTATCATTATTTTACTTTATATATAAAAAATTGAAGCATATATATTTAATTTTATATTTGCGTGTATGGAGGGTATATAATTGAAGATCACAGCTGTATTAGTGTGTATTGCATCGGGTGAGTGCATGTTACGTTGAAAGTTGAAACCGCGTTTTTTGGTTTCTTTTTGTGGGACTCATGAGACTCCTGTAAGAACCTCTTTGCTTTGATTTAGTTTGACTGCCTTTATTCTATAAAGAAAGTCAAATGGCTGACAGTTTCGTTGAGTTCCAACCGACAGTAACGACCCCACGTATCTGATTTAATGACGTTGGTGTTTGGCTTAGGATATCATCGTTCAGTTCCTGTTTGGATAGTATGAAAATGTACCATCGGCCTTGGATGTTAGTCTGGGTCCGATCACAAAAGTGCTTTAAGAACCTCAAACTGTTCTGTTTTTAGTACAATTTGAATTGCCAAACATTTGATAATTTCCAAAAAGCTAACGAGTTTTGAAGAGGTCGTTCAAACTAAAAACAACTTTATTACTGATTACTAAAGCTGAAGTTATGAACTTTATGTGAAAAAACTCTACAATTCAATATTCATATTTTATAAATTTCGAATTTTAAAAACATTGGTCACCACAATTAACGCTAATAAGAGCATTTCCGTTAAAGCTCTATATTGCAAAATCTCTACTATTTAACAATATGGTGCTAGAAACGGACTAAAAATATGGTGCTAAAAAATGTGGTCAATGTCACTCTTGGAGCCTCATAGAACAAATCATCTGCATTAACATTTGAGAAAGCTTAATTTGATATACATTCATCTAAGTATAATGATAATAATATTTAAAAGCTTCTCCGACTTAAATATTCATGAGACTTCTGTGAAAGTTTCGTATGGGTAAGAACAGGATGATGGATGTGATGAATGTATCACACATTCAATATAAAGGATTTTAAAGAAAAATGGTTTACTTAATTGATGATGGAGGTCATCATTCTTCTGGGTAATAAAAAGATTCATAATTCTGTATGCATCTGTAATTTAAACATCAAGTTCTAAAAGTGGAAGCCAATTTGGTTGAACTGGTTAAATATCAGCTGAAATTACATACACATGACAGAGTCTAAAATTGTGATCCTAACCAGCAAGGAAATGCTTGTAACAAGTAATGCATTACCAGATACATCACATCTGCATGTAGTAGTAACTGGTAGAGCTGAGAGATCCATTACAACGTCATTTATAATTTAATGATTGGCATATATGACATCTGAGAGAGAGAGTTTCTGCCTCAACAAGGTGTCAATTAGCACTTTGCTTGTCCGCTTGTATAATAACCACGGATACAACAATTCACTGCTTCATCTGCAAAAATTATAACAAATTTTACAGTCCTATTCCCCTTCCCAGCCCATTTGACGGGCTCTACGCTCCCACAATGAAGTCACCTTTCTCTCCTTGATCAGCAGTGCCTCAGACCGCTCTCTGGCCTCCTCACAAGTTTCAGTGGCAGCATTGCATTTTTCTGCCTCCCTCTGGTACTGGGAAGCCGCCCTTTTAGCTTCAGCAAAGGTAATGTTCATATGGCGAACACGCTCCTCAGAAACAGCCTCTTGCAGTTTCAACTCCTCTGTTAGAAGGTCCACAAATTGCTTCTCCATCTCCTGCTTGAGATCCGGGTCATTACCTCCACAATCTGTTCATCAGCATAATGAACATCACATAAATGAGCAAATAACTAGAAAGATGAACGAGTGAGGAATAGGGAAAAGCAAGTGTTTAGGCTTTCCAGATGGTAGAAGCAGGAAGCATTTGGTGGCTAAGAATGTCATGACAAAACCTAAATTGATGCTCATGCAAAGGTTATAAATTAGGCCTCAACAGGCCAACAACCAGAAGAATTCCCTAAAATTTTATTCTGCTTATGGCATAATTTAAGGTATGTTATAAAAAGGTACTATAGATTTTATACTTTTTAAAGAAATAGCATGAAGAATCAACTGATGAAAGGAAACGATTGAGTAAGAGCCCAGACAAAAGGGCCATTTGACGAAGAGCTAAATGGCCATGGTAAAGGTTGGAGCTCCATAGTTGGCAAAATCAACTTTATGGCAACACTAGTTCCTAACAAATATTAAATGTACTAGAAATGCAAATTTACAAGAACATATTAGTTAAAATCTTTTATCAGTACAACCCAACTCAGTGTTGACAAAACTTAGAAAGAACATGGTTCTTATGTTATATCCACATTTTCAACCCAGAAAATAAAAATGCAATCTAATCTGTGGATGGACAGCGGAAAAGACATAGTATGCATGGTCCAAATGTATGCACAAAAAGTCTATAAAACCGGAGAAAATAGTCAAGTCACAAATCCTTTTAAAGGAAAGAAGCAGAGAAAGAAAGATAAAAGATGGACTTTGATCCTTCATTTTCGGCAGAATAAAGATGAACGTGATGAATATTGAGTAGCATAGGAATTTCTTTACCAAATTAACAGAATATAGATGAATGTAAACTATGTTAACACAGTAATTTCTTCACAAAATTGAGTCAGGACGATGAACTCTAACCTGTGACAGAGAGATTGGCTAGCCCTGCAAGAGAATTGAAAAAGCCCAGAGATGGCCAATATTAGTATATATACAACAAAATATCTCAGATTAGAGAAAAATTGGAAGTTCGAAATTCAAAAGAGAGAGTGTGTAACAAGAAATAAAGTAGAAAAGATAAAAAAAATCAGTAATGGACATCCCAGATCTACATGAAATTTCAATAGCCAAATTCATTTGTGCAAAACCAGGAATAAGGAAGTTACATACGACTAAATCCAAAATAATGTATGAAAACAGATGTAAAAGAAGACATATAGAAGCATGTAGAAAACCTTCCAGATAAACTATAGGTGAAAATAGCATCCCAAGAAATTAAATTGCCATCAGCCCATGAAATAACCATGAGAAGCGAAAGCACAAAATCTATAATTAAGTTTTACCAAACAAATGGTTATCTTCATATATTCTAATAGCAAACATTTGGATTTTATTTAATTCTTTCAGCCCACCCTTGTGCTTTCATCATCATAATAGCCGGACGGTAATTGCCCTATGACATATCCTTAACATCCAGAAAAATAGCCAGTCAATTCTTTTTAAGTTTAACAATGAAGAAGAATCACAAAGCACAAAGAGGCCTAAATACAAGTCACAGTCATATGTCAAAAGAGACATCAAAATCATGAGATCACAAATGGGCTCAGCTGAAATGTGAAATATTTCAGGCAGATCATTTTATAAATTATTCACTTTGAAGGCACCTAGGTAGGATCCACTTAGGTGGGACCAGATCTGGGTAATAACCCTATTCCACCATTTACAAATGAAAGCGTACAAATACCAAAATTTGAAGGAAAGGATGGGATAGTCTCAATCAAATCAAATAACTATGAACTTTGTTTAAATTACTGGATGATATAAATGGTTCAGGAAAATACTGGTTGACACAAATCAGTCAACAAAACACATATGTACAGTAAATCCTTAAATAAAAAATGTATCCCTCTGACTCACAACCCTTAAGGTCAAAGTCACAGGATAGGCATGGCAGCCATATGGCAGCCATATCAGTGAAAAAGTAGGGTTCATTTGTATATCATGAATTGGGTTTTTGGGTTCCCCTCTCATTATAATGTTGTTCTTGTATACTCCAGCAGTGGTGCCATAATTTGAACCAAACAAAAGGCAAGATCATTTGTACAACGGCACTGGATCGCATTTCTCAACTTATTGTAGATCTCCAGAACGAAATCCAGCTTATTTGTCAAGTATTGTGAAGCCACATATGTGCCCTAATTTGAACAAGTCCCAAATTATTCATGATAAAATAAGAGTTTTGCTCACTGATATAACAAACACATAAGGTCCCTCATCTATTTTCATTCTAAATTGAAATGCTTCCTATGTTCTAAAAATTCATTCTTGAGTTTCTAGGATCAAGTGCAACAGTGGTTGAATCACCATGTCAAATAGCAAGTCAATAGAAATTTGTACCTCATTAAAGACACCAACTTACCACCATACTTAAGTACAATGTGACAGATATCTGTTAAGGTATCATATTCATACCACTAGTGTAAACAAATATAATGAAATAATGCAACTTACAAAACTTCTAGTTGTATACAAGGTACAAGTCCCCAATCACTCATACTTATAGATGTAGACATAAGAAGAAGATAGCCTAATCAGTGTCCTTATAGATGGAGCTTGCTTTCAGTTGGGCCTAAGGATTATCAATTAATTTCTAGTATTTATTTTATCAACTACTATTCAAAATATGGTAAGGCAGAGAAATTTTGTTCAGAGGAGCACTGGAGTTACATTCGTAACTTAATGTTATGTTCATGCAGTGATATTCTATCTTCCTAAGTACTTGGTTTAGGAATTTAAACTATTTTCCTTTCTTACTTGGTTTAGAAATTTAATTCCTTTTCTTAATAATATGTTCATAGAATTAGTTAATTTTCTTACTTGGTTTAGGAATTTTAATAATTTTTGTAATATATTTTAAAGAACAGGGTTAAGTATTGTTTTACAGTTTTCTTGAGTAATGAAACTTATTGTTGGAGTTTTTCCTTCAATAGCTTGGTACTGATTCCAAGAAACCCTAGGTGCAGATTCCTAGGTTTTTCTTCTCTCTTACTTGGTGCCACTGCCAATTCCATTCAAGCCTACGTCTTAATTCCAATATTATTTTTATTTTTCTATTCTTCAATTTTGGTGTTGCATCAGTTTTGGTCTTGTCCTGCGTCAAAATTCTACTTGGATTGTTTAAGAGAAACAGTTTCATGCAGATTTCCATCTACCCTTTTTTCTTTTCTCCTTTCTAGGCTTGGGGATGGGTGAACATGGATATTTGTAAGGTGGTTGACTAGCCATCTTATGGTTGATCAATTAACTATTCCATATACAGACATTTCTGAGCACCCGTGGAGTTAAAAAGATGGTTATTTTAAGTCACCACTAGTAAAAGGCTTGAGGCTTCTTAATAAAGGCAATAATAAATCTTTCTGCTACAAAACTGAGTGCATGATCATGTGTGAACTCAGATCTATAAGGAATTCATACAGCCCGAATGAAGCTTGGTTTCAGGCTTGCAGAGTTGCTCTTAAGATATGCTAAATAGCTGTAGTTTTGTGGGAGAAATCAAGGGAAAAAAAAAAAGCACTTCATGTGAATAGAGGATGTAAAATAAGACAAGGTCAGATCTTCATTACTTTCTTATAGATGCACTGGCACATCTATGAGATCAAAGAAGAAATATAAAACCATCAAGAGGAGATCTCTCAAACACAAAGTGGGCTCCGTTTAGTTCCATTCAATATACATATTACACCCAGAAACTGAAATGGGTTTCCTTTTATTTCAATAAGTTAGTTAAACCCATATAGAAATAAAAAGTTCACAAGTTAGAATCCAAAACTGGAAATTAATCCAAATATATATATATATATATATATATATCAACATGGCAAATTTAAAGTAACTCTTTAGTTTCACTATAAATCTAAGCCTGAACTGGAATTTTACTGTTCTAAAAAGCCAAGCAGGAAAGATCAGATTCCAAATCGACGAATTGGCCACCCCCTTAATCTCATACAATTCAGCTCAAATCAAAACAGAGTAGTAAAACAAATCCAAACCCGAATTGGGTTTCAGTTTCTCAAAATAATTCACTAAATCAGCCACCACATCGAATCAAAAACACAAATTCATAATCTGGGTATTGCTTAATTTCACTCGAATCAACATATAATCAATCAAGATCAGAAATTTACAGCGTCCAAGCACCCAAATCAATCAAAAAAGAAAACCCAGATAGAAAGTGAAGAGAAGGGTGTTATACCAGGAGCAATCTTGAGAAGGGAGAGAGGAGGAGGGCATTCACACGTGCAAAGAGGACAAGAAGGTTTGGAAGAGCCACCAAGCTTTAAACTCTCCTTCAATCTCCAATACAGAGCCGGACCACACACTGCTAAAGCTGATACTACTGCAAACACAACCAGACAACACCTCAAGCATGCGGTAGATCGCCTTGACATTTCTCTCTCTGTGTGACTTGTGTCTCTGTCTCTGTCTCTGTCTGTGTGTGTGTGTGTGTGTGTGTGTGTGTGTGTGTGTGAGAAAGTGAGATCCAATGCAGTACTGGTTAAGTTCTATGAATGCATACTCGTTTTCATGTTTTTAACATGTACTTTTTTTTTTTTTTTTCCTTGAAATTTGAAGAAGTCGGTGTCTTCACATCCAGAAGCTGTAAAATTTTAGCGTACCAGTTTTTCTCCTGATATTCTGATCTAAAATGTGAAGTAGATTTCGTAATTGGGTTATTTGTTGGATCCCAATTTATTTACGTCTAAGAATTTCAATTTATTTATTCTTGGTCTACTTTTTCTTTTTTAATGAGAATATTCTTAGTCTACTTAACGGTTATTTAAGGCATTTGTTAAATTACTATTTTAAGGAAATTTTTATACTATTTTTTTAAAAAAAAAAATTTATAAAAAATTTAATTATTATTTTTTTTCATAAAAGTTTCTTTAAAATATTTGTTAATTTTTCAATTTATACTTTTTGACCATTGGACTTACCCTTTGTCCTTAACCTATTTGTTAATTTTTCTGTTTATTCTTTTTGACCATTGGACTTGCCCTTTGTTTTTGTTGAGAAGTTTCTTGTGCAAGAGATTTGAGCCGATGTGCTTAACAAAGGTTGTGTTTTTTTTTTTAATAAATTTCTTTTTTAATTTTAAGCAATATTCAATTATTCACAATATTTCTATTATAATACAATAAATTACAAATGATAAAATATTATTGATTCTAATTTGGATTTGACATCAAAATTACCTTTTAGTCTACCAATAACCGTCAGTAACAACTTATTATTAGAATTTAGTGTAAAAATATTGTAGAAATAACTTTTCTTATTTAGTTTTAAGAAAGAATAAGATTATGTTTTAGTTTGATATAAAAAAAATTTTAAAGAAATTTGTTCAAATTTATTTGATTATGTACACTTTTTTAAAACTTTTTTTTTTTATTTATGTTTATTCCATTTTATACTTTAAAGTTTTTTTTTTTAGTTTTAATGTTAGAAAATTTTCCCGAAACCAAAGTGGAACCTAAATTAGTGGCAATGCCACGTACAGCTTTTTTGGGGTGTTCATAACATCGAATGATTTCTTAAAATATTAGTAAAGATAATTCTTTTTAAATTGCTTATTTTGTCTATCCTCAAATAAAATAGTGAACTCTCTTTGACTTAAGATGTCCACTTAACCCTCAGATATAATCCTTTTTTGATGAACAAATATAATCCTTAACCCTTTAAAACAAAAGTAAAATCCTCAATTAACAACAACAAAAATTTGTCCAAATAATAGTAAAAATAATCTAAACACCAACAAGATTAAGTTAAACAATAACAAAATAATTATAAAAAAATGCCATTTTTAGCCTTTCAAAAACAAAAAATAAAAAAACCCGTTCAATAATTCAATGATTCCTTCAAGGCTTCATCCCATTCCCAAAACTTAAAAAATCCCTAATTTTCTATTTAAGTTTTTAAATGGTTGTTGATGCTCATTTTGGAAAAACTTAACGGTAGGAAAAAGCCCAACTAAATGAGCAGGAAGAGATTTAGTGGATTAAGAAAAAAACTCATTAAGCCTGAATGGCAAGAATGATGGATCATAGGCCAATAAAGTAAACAAATGGGCCTAAAGGAGCCCAAAGGAAGAAACAGTAAACTCATGGGCATTATGTGATGTAGAAAAGTGAGAATGAGTCACAGCAAGCTTGAAGTAATGAAGTAAGAAAGTAAGGGGTTGATGGAAAGCCCATGAATCCCAAGGATGAAGGATATGGTAATTGAGCTAGGAAAGCCCAAAAGAGTTAGTAAAAACTCATGGAAATATAGAGTTGGAAATGGGCCAAGGATGCCCAAGGGAAGAAAATGGGCTGAGGATGCCCAAGGAGGAAGAAATAGACCAAAGGAGACCATAAGCAATGTAATGGGTCAAAAAAGCCCAAAGAAACATGAGTACAAACCCAATGACAATATTAAGACATTGTAACTAATTGAGGTAAGAGCATACAGTAAGGTCCGAAAGAGGCCCGGCAAGCATGGATCAAATAGCACCATAATATGAATAATAGAATGACATAGCAGAAACACTAGCGAGCCAATGAAAGGAACAAATGGTGGACTAAAAGAGAGAAAAGCCCATAATTAAGTAAGGCCTAGCCCTTGGAGAAAGCAAGCCATAAAGAATGGATAATCAGAAAACAATTCACGCCACAAGAGGTCAAGAATGAGCGGCAGAATGCATAGACAAGCCTCCAATCTACAGCAAACGCATAAGCAGTAGACAAGCATTGTACAAACACAGAAGTGGAGCACGCACAAGGCCCAAGCATCACCAACTTGTACCCAGCCAATACAAGAGTAGTGGGTCATGGGTTAGAAGTAAGAGAGGGTATAGTTTGGCGATGGGAGAAGGGAAAACCTAATTTGAGGTTCCTGCTCAGACTCTTTTAGGGGAAATGTTCTGCTGGGATGACATATCACCCAAAAGATAGAAGGATGAGTTGGAACCACTACATGCATGTCATAAGGGATAGTAAGAAAGAATACTCATACTATGGTGGATAAGAATGCCACAGTGAACAAACAAACAAAACAATTTTCTTTGTTTGGTAATGGGGAGTGGCATGACAAGCACGGGTAAGTAGTGATGGCTAGACAGCTGACAAACCAATGGGTGATCGAGAAGGACGCCTACATCTAGAGAAAAGTAGTTAAAGGGTAAAAACCAATCACGGTAGGTAGTATATAAAAAACTCTTGCCATGCACAATGGAATCATCACAACAGTAGTAACAATAATAGAGAATTACAGTACCACCACCACCTTAACACTACATGAGCAATCACTAAGAAAAAAAAGAAAAGAGCGGGGAAAGATTCAAAGTAACCAAAAAAAAAAAAAAAAAAGAGAGAGAGAAAGAGAATTAGGAAGAGAAATTGAAAAGGTAAAATGGCCAGCATGTACCAATAGGCTAATCCTTTCTCTCCCATTAAAACTCCACACTCTGTTAAGGATAAAAGGATTCTGTAGAGAGGGAAAATTCCCGGCCTATCACAAGCTGACACGTCATGCCACCAAGTCCGCCAAGTATGGCTAATTACAAAGTATCATATACTGCTACTAAAAATTTGCTAAATTTCATTAAGACAGGAACAGGAAAAAACATGCAAAATGCTAATCACATGGAGGCGCGTGTAAGCGATGATGCAAGCGAATCCGACTGTGTAAGCGATGATGCAAGCGAATCCGACTGTGTAAGCGATGACTCAAGCAATCCGGCTGTGTAAGCGATGACACAAGCAGACAAATCAAGCTGTGACATGTGTCACCAATAAAATTCCGCCACGTGTCGCTCACCTACCCCCAAACTCCTATAAATAGAAGCCTTCCTAAGGCATTTGGAGACCAAGCTATCTAGAGCACAAGCTGCATCAAAGAAGCACTCAGAAGTATCGAAGCTCTGCTGGAATCAAGCCTTAAAGCCTCCAAGAACTTCAAGAACTTCAACCTTCGAATACGAAGAACATTCGAAGCCAAATCATCCAAATCATCCTCCTAGATCTCAAAGGTCATTGGAATCAAGCTCAAAAGCCTCCAGAAACCACATAAGCTACAAATCAGCGAAGCTCTACGAATTCAAGCCTTTAAAGCCCCGAAGAACTTCCACCATAAACCTTCGAATACAACGAATATTCGAAGCAAAATCATTCAAATCATCCTCCTAGATCTTAGAGGTCACTGAAATCAAGCTCGAAAGCCTTCATAAACCTCGACAAATCACAAATCAACAAAGCTTTACGGATTCAAGCTTCTAAAGCCCCGAAAAGCTTCCACCATAAACCTTCGAAGATGAAGAACACGCGAAGAACACGAAGAACGTGAAGAACAAAGGATTTCTAACAAGCTCATAGCCAGAAATTTATTGTAATTCTGTTTTAAAGATCTTCGATCCATCCTTCAGCCAAATTGAAGGATACTTTGTGTTCAAATCAAAACCACATCACAAATCTTTTAAGGAGATCGAATCAGAGGATCAAATTCTTGTAATTACAGAGAATTGTACCACACACTTTCATCAATACAAATTCGCATTTGCGGAACTATTTTACTTTGTTCGATTTATTTCCAACCAAGAAATTTAGTCCTCCACAAATTCTGGCACGCCCGGTGGGACATCTCTGCCTCTTATCTCTTTCTCCTCCAAAAGAAAAGAAATTCGACTTGCTACCAACCTCAATGGCCTCTAGCAAGAACATTCAAGTTTCAACAATACCTACTTCAATTAAACTTGATATGGCTACCACCAACAACTACATTGGTGCAATCAATTGTAGCCAACCTAAAGCTCATGATCAATTTCAATCTAAATCAACCAAGGAATCCAAGGTTCAAACGATCATCTCCTTAGACCCTCTTACAAGAAACAAGGTCATCAACAAGGACATCTCCACCTTGGAACACCTCAAGTATGGGGGCAAATCCCCTTCATCCTTCACAAGAAGTTGGTCACACGATTTCTCTCCCATCAAAGGGAACCCAAAAAATGAGATCTCACGTGCTCACTCCAATTCACTTCCTTCTCCGTCATCTTGGGAAGTTATGTCAGTCATGATGACTAACACCTCTACCATGGAAGAAAAGATGGCTGAAATGGAGCAAAAGGTCATCCTTCTCACAAAAGCACTTGAAGATAAGGACCTCCAAATTGCAACTCTAATGAATAAACTTGAAATACAAGATCTTGGTGAATCAAGCCATGATCCTAAGTTCCCATTTGGCTTCACAGGGAAAGAAAATCAAGACACTCCTCAATGAGAACAATTTACTTCGGTTGCCTCGTTATCAGTTCAACAACTACAAGACATGATAACAAATACCATCCGAGCACAATATGGAGGTTCTTCTACAAGTTCTCTCACATATTCGAAACCCTACACAAAGTGCATCGACAACATGAGGATGCCAAATGGGTATCAACCCCCCAAGTTCTTGCAGTTTGATGGCAATGGGAATCCTAAGCAACACATTTCTCACTTTGTAGAAACTTGTGAAAATGCTGGGACTCAAGGAGACCTCCTTGTAAAACAGTTTGTCCGTTCACTCAAGGGGAACGCCTTTGATTGGTATACAGACTTAGAACCCGAGTCAATCAATAGTTGGGAACAACTTGAGAGAGGGTTTCTTGACCGATTCTATAGCACGCGTCGCACGGTAAGCATGATGGAGCTTACTAATACTAAGCAATGGAAAGACGAGCCCGTTGTTGACTATATCAATCGATGGCGTTCTTTGAGTTTGGATTGCAAGGATAGACTTTCTGAAATTTCTGCTATAGAGATGTGCATCCAAGGCATGCATTGGGGACTTCTTTACATCCTTCAAGGGATAAAGCCTCAAACATTTGAAGAGTTAGCAACTCGTGCACATGACATGGAGCTGAGCATTGCTAGCCATGGGAATTCAAACCCTCCCACACCTGAAGTAAGGAGGAATGATAGGAATGCAAAAGGCAATCTCAAAGACCCAGTAGTTGTTAACACTGCCGTAGTTAAGGTTCCAAGAAGAGGAGCAAAGGCAAATGAAAAACAGCTTGAAGGATGGCAAAAGAACGAAGTGCGTCGTCTAACCTTTAAGGAACGTGAGCAAAAAGTATACCCGTTTCCCAATGAAGATGTGCCAAACATCTTAGAACAACTATTGCAATTGAAGCTGATTGAGTTGCCAGAATGCAAACGACCAGAAGACATGGGGAAAGTTGATAACCCTAACTACTGCAAATATCATCGCATTATTGGCCACCCAATTCAAAAATGTTTCGTCTTCAAAAAACAAATCATGAAGCTTGCCAAAGAAAACAAGATTGATCTAGACTTTGATGAAGTTGTTGGATCAAACCATGTAACCGTTGCTTGTGGTGTACTTCCAACTCTCAAGCAGGGGGCAAACACCAACAAGAATTACAAATTGGTTGACAATGATGGCGTAAGGATCGGCCCCATTAATGGGAAGTTCCTCAAACACTTCGATGCTTGAAAATCGAGGACTTGCTCCTCGGTAATAGTTTAAACTACCCACTGCAAGCGCTACAAGGGTACATGATGTCTTCCCATTACCTTTGAAAGCGTACAAATAAAGAGAAATAAATCCCACTCTATGTCACCATTTGTGAGTGTGGCGTAGTGGTTGGATGCCCATGTCGCCCTTGAGGCCGAGGTCTCGGGTTCGATTAGTGGTGATACCCACTATTGCGCAATTGGTACCCATGGAATGCCGTGGGGCATGGGGCGAGGATTACACACGTGAGCCCTTCTTTTTTTTTTTTTTTGTAACTAAAAAAAAAAAAAAAGATAAAAAAAAATCATCAAAAAAAAAATCATCAAAAAAAATCATCAAAAAAAAAAAAAAAATCTGTTGAACTACGTAATGACTTGATCCCTCTTCGGGGTACGTAGGCAGCTTAGTACTTTTTACTAAGTTCAGTCACATGAAAAGAATAAGGTTTGCCAGTCTAACTTGAAAAGTTTTCCAACGATCGTCAATATGCTTTTAAGGTCCCTTTGGTTGGCAAGGTATTGCTTAAAGACAACCAATTGCTCAATGGGATAATCAAAGATTGTTGTACTCAAAGATGAAGACTAAATGAAGTCTGCATGGCATTCCCCATCTTCTATGGACATTCTCCAACATTTATGAAGCATGTTTTGCATCATCTCTCTTCTATGGACATTCTCCAACATTTATGAAGCATGTTTTGCATTATCTCTCCTCTATGGGCATATTCTGACATCTGTGAAGTCTTGGCGACATTCTTCTCACATCTTCAAGGTTTTGTTGACGCCTTTTTGAATCCTCAAAGTCTTGATGAGAGCATCTTGAAACTTCAAGCTTTTGTTGGCCTTTCCTTGCATCTTCAAGGTCTTGATAGGGACTTCTCACATCTTCAAGGTTTTGTTGACGCCTCTTTGAATCCTCAAAGTCTTGATGGGAGTTTCTTGAAACTTCAAGGTTTTGTTGGCATTTTCTTGCATCTTCAAAATCTTGATACAGACTCCGTGCATCTTCAGCATCTTGTTGGTATCTCTGAAGTCTTGATGTCTGGCAATGGTACTAAGCGCCCTCAATGTCTGAGCTATATTGCCTTTGGAAATTGTTGTTGTTGTAGCTTTATTATAAATGTCAATATTGGTGCAACTTCAATGCGAGTGTAGTGCGAATGAAGTGTTGACGTAGCTTCAAGGCAAAGATGAATGTTGGCACGGCTTCGGTGGAAACGAAATGTTGTCGTGGCTTCATGACAAAGATGGATGTTGACGTGGTTTTAATGCAAATGAAGTGTTGATACGGCTTCGGTGCAAATGAAGTGTTGACATGGCTTTATGGCAGCGATAAATATCGGCATGACTTCAATGCAAATAAAATGTCGAGGCAGCTTTGTGGCAAAAGAAGAGTACTGGTACATCTTCATTACAAAGGCAAAATGTGATACAACTTCATGGCAAATGCAAGTGCAAATATTGCTTCAGTAGACAAATTAATGGTAATGCTTCATAATAGTTGCAAGTGTCCGCGCCGCTTCATGAAAAAGATAATAGTTGCAAATGTCCGCGCCGCTTCATGAAAAAGATAAGTGGTGACACGATCTCGATGCAAAGAAAAAAAATGGATGCCACTTCATTGTAAAAGCAAGTGTTAATATAGCTTCAGTGCAAGGACAAATGTTGGAGTGATTTCATGGTAAAGACTTTTGATGTGGCTGCGTTGCAAAGACTCTTGATGTAGCTATGTTGCAAAGATTCTTGATATGGCTGCGTTGCAAATATAGTGTTGGTACGACTTAATTATCAATACTAGAGCCAGTGCGACTTCAAAAACGAGTACTGACAACAGCAATATTGCCCAGCCAATATCCTTATGGAAACCGCGTTGCAAAGACGAATATCGCTAAAAGATTGTTGATGCATAACAACATGAAGGTATACGTCACTGCAAGAAGGTTGCTATCAATGAAATACAAAGCCACCAAATAAAGACAAACACTTCTATGAAAGCGTCAGCGTAAAGCTTGGTATCAAAATCCAAAGATCAAGGAAACTGTGCTACAAAACAAAAACAAGCAACAAAAAAAAATTGTCAGAAAAGATCTCATAGCATGAACTAAAAAAAAAAAAAACTTGAAAGCAGGAGAAGAAGGCTGAAGGTTGAGCTTGTGATGAAGGCAATAACATGCCTTTATATAGAAAAATTATGAGACAACGAACAAGAGAAGTGTGAAAAGAGTTGGAACTCAAATTCAAACTTTGGCAAACTCAAGCACTTAAAGTCAAGGAAGCTTGCGCTAAATTTTGAAATGCAAGGGGATATTCAGCCTGGAGACAGAAAATAATTCATGTTGTCAGAACGGCCACAACAAAAATAGACGAACAAGTCCAAAAATGCCAGCGGACTTCTCTTTCAAACTCGTGCAAATCCTGACCTCATTTTACAAAACTAACACTACAGTAGTCTTCTACGACCTTCGATCTACAAAACCCAGAAAGATCATCGACAACGGAGTGACCACGCGCCGCCACGCGCCACCAGAACTTCGCGATGACAAACGACATAGTCTCTCAAAACTGTACAAATCCGTGCATAAATTCACAAAACTGACCATACAGGGGTCTTCTACGGTGCTTGATCTACCAAACCTGAAAATTTCAGGTCCAAACGATGGGGCACGCGCCGCCACGCGCCACCAGAAGCTCCGGTAATCGCTGCCTCACATTCACGCGCCTCCACTCGTTCTCACGCGCCGGCAAACGCTCTCACGCGCCTCAATGCTTCTCACGCGCGCACTTCCAGCTCGATGACGTCATGGGTGACATCATCATACGCGGATCGGTTTGACCCGAACCGAACCGGTTGACCCGTTAGTTTGACCTGGTTCGACCTGCCTAAAAAAAAAAAAAAAAAAGAGCAGCCTTGACCATGGTTGACTTTGACCAAAAGTCAAAATTTTCAAGATGGACCTATTCCACTCAATTTTTCGCGTACATTCAGATTTTGGGATCAGTTTCTTCATTCGAAACTCGAAAATTGTGCAAACAGTCCAGTTTCCAAAAAGTTGACTATTGCACAAATTCTGACCAAAACTCAAAAATTTCAAGACGGGTCTGTCCCACTCAATTTTTCGTGTATATTCCGATTTCGGGATCCGTTTCCTCATCTGGAAGTCGAAAATTGCACAACGGTCCAATTTCTAAAAAGCTGACTTTTGCACAAATCTTAACCAAAAGTCAAAATATTCAAGAGTGACCTTTCTTGCCCAATTTTTCGTGTACATTCTCATTTTGGGGTCTATTTAACCTAAAACTACTCAAATTGTGCGATCCTACAGTTGTTGGCTTTGACGTGAACTTTGACCAAAAAATCAAGATGCTTGATCAAAGCTTGTCCTACTTAGATTTTCACAAAGACCCTATTTTTGGAATTAGCTAAATTGTTCGGGCTTGAAAACCACCAATCTGACCCACTTCTCCAAGATATGAGGAGTATCCAAAACTTAAGCTCCCAAAATCAAAATTGGAGATTCATCCACTCAGTTTGGCTTTCCTCAAGGTTATCCTCTAGACTTCATCAAGGCTCCTCTTTCAAAGAACAAATGAACTCTCACGAGTATGTCTCAAACTTGAAATTGCATTGGGTCACTACTCCAGTCTACCATTTCTGTTCGGTATCTACCGTTCCCATTCGGTGCCTACCAGTCTCTAACCGACCGTTCCCATTCGGTGCCTACCGGTCTAATCCACCATTCTCACCAAAAATTTTCGTCCGTCGGTCTCAACTACCCAACTACCATTCTTCATCTCTCCACTATAAATAGAAGGGTCGGATTCATCAAAGGTTCATCAAGAAAAACACACCGAGTCATGAAATGAAGATTTGCTTCTTTCAAGTTTTCAATCCCTCATTCTCACAGCCGTTTCTCACTATGGCCTCAATATTCTCAATGCCCAGCAACCAAAATTGCTTCATAAGCAGTTTGAAATCAACCCTCTTATGGTTTAGTAGAAACTTTTCTCACAACATCATCATTGTTTTAGGATCCAAACAAATTTTGTTTCCTCACTTAACGACCACATTTGTCCATAAAGTTACTCATAACAAGGTCTGCATTGCGATTCCATGTTTCCTTGGACTTGGCTGGCCAAGAAATTTAAGTCCAACAGAGACACCTGTTCCTAAGATCAGGGCTCTTATAGCTTCTCTTCAACTGTTTGCTCTCCCATTCGAAGCAGCGATTTGGAGCAGACACCAACTTGGCCGATTTTTAAAACTAGGATCGCAAGTTAACTCCACCTTTCATTTTTTTGTGCTTTTCCAACAAGTGGCACTAGGTAAAGGTGGTAAAAGGTGTTGGGGTATCCTACAAATTGTCTCCCATCCAACACTTGCGATGACCTCCAAGGTACCAGCTCATCAGAGATCAGCCTTTGTTGTTGGTAAATGGTCACCTAAGCCTTATTCCATGTTTCCACCAACATGTGGCCCAAAGGTCATCGTTGCTAGTACCTCAAAACACACTTTCTGGAATTACTCCAACTTAAAACCAACTTGAAGGATTTCAGAATATATACTTCTGAAATTACTTCAACTTAATGTCCGTCAGCATGGTCCAGTTACACAGGCGCATTCAACGACTTGCTGCCGGACCCCATGCAACATACAGTCAGTCCTGGAGCCCAAGGTGTACTTCCCAGAAACATCTACACCAAAGGGATCCCAACGTATAGGGCCAGCGTCATGGTGTCTGTGTTTCACCCATCCACTTCACTTCGTCTCCATCTTCTTTGTCATCACCACCACCAGACGCAAAATCCATTCTGAAATTACCTCAACTTAACCTGAGTGATGCGATAACACAAGCACATTCAATCACTTTCCCACATGATCTCTTCGTGGTCCAAAGAATATCCTTCGGATATAACTTCATCAGAAGATTTTAAAAATGGGAGGCCAACCCCACAGTTCTGTATGTTGCACCCAGCCAACCTCCTCACTTCTTCTCCATCTTCAACACCTTGTGATCACCACCAACGATCCAAAATACTCCTCTGAAATTACTTCAACTTAATCTTCGCCAATATGGTTCAATCTTGCAAGTACGTCCAACTTCTTGCAAGTAACTTACAGCTTCACCAACCCCCTTTAAGTATCATGAAACACTCTTTTGAAATTACTTTGACTTAACCTTTGCTAAGAAGGCTCAGTCGTGCAAATACATTCAAATACTCGCAGACCCCTTCTTGGTCTCATCAAAGCCTTTCATGTGGGTGAGTCTACCCCTCTGAAATAAAGCTCCACCACATTCAACCACTACATTTGAAGAGTCAAGTACTAAATTCATTCTTTTCGAGACTCATTCCCTCACCACACTCTGAAGCTGTGTACGTGAACAAGTCTCGAAGGGGGCATTTGTAGAGAGGGAAAATTCCCGGCCTATCACAAGCTGACACGTCATGCCACCAAGTCCGCCAGGTATGGCTAATTACAAAGTATCATATACTGCTACTAAAAATTTGCTAAATTTCATTAAGACAGGAACAGGAAAAAACATGCAAAATGCTAATCACATGGAGGCGCGTGTAAGCGATGATGCAAGCGAATCCGACTGTGTAAGCGATGATGCAAGCGAATCCGACTGTGTAAGCGATGACTCAAGCAATCCGGCTGTGTAAGCGATGACACAAGCAGACAAATCAAGCTGTGACATGTGTCACCAATAAAATTCCGCCACGTGTCGCTCACCTACCCCCAAACTCCTATAAATAGAAGCCTTCCTAAGGCATTTGGAGACCAAGCTATCTAGAGCACAAGCTGCATCAAAGAAGCACTCAGAAGTATCGAAGCTCTGCTGGAATCAAGCCTTAAAGCCTCCAAGAACTTCAAGAACTTCAACCTTCGAATACGAAGAACATTCGAAGCCAAATCATCCAAATCATCCTCCTAGATCTCAAAGGTCATTGGAATCAAGCTCAAAAGCCTCCAGAAACCATATAAGCTACAAATCAGCGAAGCTCTACGAATTCAAGCCTCTAAAGCCCCGAAGAACTTCCACCATAAACCTTCGAATACAACGAATATTCGAAGCAAAATCATTCAAATCATCCTCCTAGATCTTAGAGGTCACTGAAATCAAGCTCGAAAGCCTTCATAAACCTCGACAAATCACAAATCAACAAAGCTTTACGGATTCAAGCCTCTAAAGCCCCGAAAAGCTTCCACCATAAACCTTCGAAGACGAAGAACACACGAAGAACACGCGAAGAACACGAAGAACGTGAAGAACAAAGGATTTCTAACAAGCTCATA
Source organism: Castanopsis chinensis (assembly GCA_032878915.1). NCBI lineage: Eukaryota > Viridiplantae > Streptophyta > Magnoliopsida > Fagales > Fagaceae > Castanopsis > Castanopsis chinensis. Next base: position 15,622,805 of record JAVQMG010000121.1, read on the forward strand.
GCCAGAAATTTATTGTAATTCTGTTTTAAAGATCTTCGATCCATCCTTCAGCCAAATTGAAGGATACTTTGTGTTCAAATCAAAACCACATCACAAATCTTTTAAGGAGATCGAATCAGAGGATCAAATTCTTGTAATTACAGAGAATTGTACCACACACTTTCATCAATACAAATTCGCATTTGCGGAACTATTTTACTTTGTTCGATTTATTTCCAACCGAGAAATTTAGTCCTCCACAGATTCGTTTGGACATAAGTCGTTCAAGCCCGCTCCCTTAAAGTGGATAATTTTTATAGCAAGATCCTCCTACGAGGTTACCCATATTGAGGAAATGATTCTCTCCTTGGTCTTAGTCCTCATAACACAACTGAACACAGCAAACTAACCTTTTTCCTTTTGATTTTATTATTTATCGTAATTATTTCCTTTCTTGCTTTTTGCAATTTCACTTATCACGTGTTTCTCGTTGCTACATCGTTCTTTTTTCTAAGGATTCCTTATTTATTTCATCTAACGAGAAGCGTATTGTATTTATTATTGTTATACTGTATTTGTCTGCCATAACTTTTTAGTAATAGTTTCGCCTGCTATGGGCATGTGACCAAAGTTTCAGCAAAAGAGGCATAATTTGTGTACAAACCAGCTCAAGGTGGATTGCAATTGGACTAGTCTCAACTCTCCTATCCAGAACACTTGGGCTTCAGTACAGCTGGAGGCAGTCCAGCCCAAGATCACAAAAGGCCCGAGCATAATGACTATCTTAAGAAAAATTCCTAAAAACTTCTTTCAGCATAATAAAAGACTATATATCATTATTCTAATATTCTCCTTTTTTTTCATCATAGTTTTTTTGTCAAAACACTAGATCATGCGTATCTACATGCTAGTTATATATATCATTGGGCTAATGCTTTTGTCCAAGGCACAGGAATATTGCACATCTTCATGGCCAAAAGAAAAAAGAAAGGAAAATAAAATCATCAATAGATCCTCGAATTTTAAAATTTTGAAATTTGAGTTGCATGCATACTAGTCCCACGATCGGTAGGTAGTGGCTTCAGAAAATTGGCTTCCATTGGGTAATTCACCATGGCCGTATAAATGAAAGCTGACAGTAACTAGTCCCAACCTGAGTATATCGAGTGAATGAATTCGACTGAGAAATTAAAACATAACACACAAAAAATATTTCCACAAGTAGAAACTAGCTTAGGTAAACAACTATGCCAACAAATCCTTACTCCCACAACCGTTGCTGGACAGGCATTCTCTTCTCTAAACTTTTTTAGCTCCATGACCAAAATGACGCGTGAGAATCTGAGATTGAATGAAAGAAGTCCAAACACTTCTATTCTGTGAATCAAATTATAGGACTAGCAGTGCAGTTCATGTTAAATATATTTTCAACATGCCTCAAAGTCGCATAATTTTTCTGATCATTGTCAATCTTCTCGACAGTTAATGTTGCACACTAGCGCTTTTTCTCTCACCATCCATAAGTTCAAAGCAAACTCTTTACATAGTTCTCAACCCAAAGTTGTGGGTGAAACATGAATTTAACTTGCAAATTCTGAAAGTTCTACTTAGTTCAACCAAGCCTTCTTTCTGAGCTGACAGTGCCTCCAACTCTGCCCAGCTCCCTTTTACCACGTCAAAGCAATTCAAGCTTGCATCTTTGCATCTTGCCATGTGCAATTAGAATGTAAATATTAGCAAAAGGAGGGGAAAAAAAAACACCCAACTAAACTCTCATCCTCAAACTTAACACGCAAACATATGTGACACACAAACAAACATGAAGGGAGAGATGTTATAACAGCATCATAAAAGCTTGACAGTGGAATAATGTCATCAAAATGCAAAATGGGGGCTGAAGATGCTAAAGCTACAATAGCCATGTGCGGGTATTTTGATCTAAACCGGGTTGTCAACACTGGAAGAGAGTAGTAATTCATTTATGCAAAGAAATAAAACAAATTTACCAAATGGACTACTTGATAAAATTTCAAGTTAATATCTAGGCAAAAATGTAAAATTGACCTTCTAACTTTCACGCTTTTTTATTTCAGTCCTTTAACTTTCAGTTTTGTCAATTCAGTCCTCTAACTTTCAGTTTTGTCAATGCAGGATTCCGTTAAACTTCAGTTGGCTGCCGTTAACTTTTTTTTTTTTTTTAAATATTTCGAAATCAAAAGAAAAAAAAATCTGTAAAAAAAAAAAAAACATTTAAGGAGATTGAGACCCAAATCCCTAACGTACTAAGAGCTTGGGGTTTTCGAAGGAGATCTTGTGGGTGCGGTTGGAGAAGGAGTCGTGAATTTGGACGTCGAGGTTGGTGATTTTGAGTTCGTCGACTATGGTGATTGCAGGATATATGTGGCCACCAGTGCCACTAGCGGCGAAGACCACAGCAAAGGAGCTTAAGGGAGAGACAACAGAGGAGCCTGAGGGACCTAAAATGGAAAAAAAAAAAGCAGAGAGAGATCAGTAAACTCAGTGTGTGTGTGTGTGTGTGTGTGTGTGTGTGTGTGTGTGTGTGTGTGTGTGTGTGTGTGTGTGTGTGTGTGTGTGTGTCAAAGAGAGAAAGAGAGAGAGAGATGCAGAACTTGCCTGGATTTGGGTTAAAGTGGTAGAGTGAGAGAAAAGGAGGAGGGTAGAGAAGAGTAGAATGATAAGCATGGGGGTTTTGAAGAAATGGAAATGGCCATTAGAGCACCGGAACCCACGTTCCACAAACCATTCGCTTCCTCCTCGGCTTCTAGCTTCGCGTCTAAGTCACCCATGTTCTTCACGCACCGCTCTTGCTCTCCGTCGCCGTCCATACAGTTCTCCATCGACCAACAGCCCAGCTCTCCCAGCCGTTCGTCAATCTTCGTAACCAAACAAGAAACCAGCAAAAAGATCAACAACAATACGGTGTCGTCTTCTTGGTTTTCTTGCTTTTGTTGTGACATCTTTGCTTTTGCTTTTGCTCTATACGTTAGGATTTAGGTCTCAGCGTTTCTTTGTGATTTCAAGATTTGAGTAAATGTTTTTTTTTTTTACATATTTTTTTTTTCTTTTGATTCCGAAATATTAAAAAAAAAAAAAAAAAGTTAATGGGAGCCATAACGGTAGTTTAACAGAATCCTGCATTGACAAAAATTGAAAGTTAGAGGACTGAATTGACAAAACTAAAAGTTAGAGGACTGAAATGAAAAAGAGTGAAAGTTAGAGGGTCAATTTTACGTTTTTGTCTAATATCTACCAACAAAAGGCATTAATAATCGTTCCATTAATGACAAAAATACCTGAAAGCTGAAACTACTAAACCTAGTGTGACCCACATCCAATTAATTGAAACCTTTGAAAGTGACATCTGAATATTATGTTTCAAAATCAAGAAAGCAACTCCCACTACTTCACATCATTTCAATTTGATTAAAACAAAATTAGTTATAAAAATAATCATCCAAAGCCTAGTGGGGAAGTCTGAACTTTTTTTTTTTAGCTAATCTGGGGAAGTTTGAACTTATATGCTTCCTCCATATGTGAGACCCACCAAAGACCACAACTGGGGATGCTTCATATGGTAGATTTTGCTTCAAGCTCCTAATCAAAACTGCAAAATCAGCCAATGCTTGTTGTGAATTTAAGTACCCCCAATGTCTCTGCAGACTTGTAAGAGTCCTTTCCAAATGGCATTGATTCTCATATATAATATCTATGTTAGAAATATACATTGAAACAAACTCATTACAAATAGAACCATAACATCACAATTTCAAGATTTTTTTTTGACAAAAATGCAAAATTGACTCTCTAACTTTCACTCTTTTTCATTTCAGTCCTCTAACTTTTGGTTTTGTCAATTTAGTCCTCTAACTTTCAATTTTTGTCAATGCAGGATTCTGTTAAACTACCGTTATGGCTCCCGTCAACTTTTTTTTTTTTTAATATTTCGTAATCAAAAGAAAAAAAAATCTATAAAAAAAAACATTTACTCAAATCCTGAAATCACATAGAAACGCTGAGACCTAAATCCTAACGAATAGAGCAAAAGCAAAAGTAAAGATGTCACAATAAAAGCAAGAAAACCAAGAAGACGACACCATATTGTTGTTGATCTTTTTGCTGGTTTCTTGTTTGGTTACGAAGATTGACGAACGGCTGGGAGAGCTGGGCTGTTGGTCGATGGAAAACCGTATGGACGGCGACGGAGAGCAAGAGCAGTGCGTGAAGAACGTGGGTGACTTAGACGCGAAGCTAGAAGTCGAGGAGGAAGCGAATGGTTTGTGAAACGTGGGTTCCGGTGCTCTAATGGCCATTTCCATTTCTCCAAAACCCCCATACTTACCGTTCTACTCTTCTCTACCCTCATTTTCTCTCACTTTACCACTTAAACCCAAATCCAGGCAAGTTCTGCATCTCTTTCTCTCTTTCTCTCTTTGACACACACACACACACACTGAGTTTACTGATCTTTCTTTGCTTTTTTTCCATTTCAGGTCCCTCAAGCTCCTTTGATGTGGTCTTCGCTGCTGGTGGCACTGGTGGCCACATATATCCTGCAATCACCATAGCCAACGAACTCAAAATCACCAACCCCAACGTCCAAATTCACGACTTCTTCTCCAACCGCACCTGCAAGATCTCCTTCGAAAACCCCAAGCTCTTAGTACGTTAGGGATTTGGATCTCAATCTCCTTAAATGTTTTTTTTTTTTTTTTACAAATTTTTTTTTCTTTTGATTTCGAAATATTAAAAAAAGAAAAGAAAAAGAAAAAGTTAACAGCAGCCAACTGAAGTTTAACGGAATCCTGCATTGACAAAAATTGAAAGTTAGAGGACTGAATTAACAAAACTGAAAGTTAGAGGACTGAAATAAAAAAGAATGAAAGTTATAAGGTCAATTTTACATTTTTGCCTTTTTTTTTTTTTTTTTTTTTTGGTATTTTGATGATCACCCAGATAGTGATCTTGTGCTTTGAGTAACACCTAGAAAAGTGCTTTTTGTATTTCTTTATTAACGCTAATAATTTCATTATTAACACTAATAATCAATGAGCAAATATATTGATTGATCCTAACTTTCTGAGCAACCTAAAGAAACTGTCTACTCCAAGTGCCTTTGTAAATATGTCAGCTAATTGATTTTGAGATGAAACATAAAAGGTTTTGATAGTCCCATCCAGAATTTTGTTCCTAACAATATGGCAATCTGCCTTAATGTGTTTGGACCTCTCATGGAATACAGGGTTGGCTAAGATGTGCAATGCAGCTTGGTTGTCATAGTACATCAGTGCAGGCTTGTCATGTGAGATATGCAAATCCCTTAACAAGTATAATATCCAAGTAAGTTCACATGTAGTGGTAGCCATGGATCGATATTCTGCTTATGTAGAGGATCTGGACACTATATTATGCTTCTTGGACCTCCAAGACACCAAAGCATTGCTTAGGAACACACAAAAACTAGTAAGAGACTTTCTAGTGCCTGGACACCCTACCCAGTCTGCATTACAATAAGCTTTAAGGTGTAAATTTGATTTAGCTGGATAAAAAACACACTGCCTTGGAGTACCCTTAATGTACTGCAAAATCCTTGTGACTGCTCTCAAATGAGGCACCCTAGGCTGAGATAAGAATTGGCTAAGCCTATGCACTGCATAGGTAATATCGGGCCAGCTCAATGTAAGGTACATTAGCTTGCCAATTAGCCTCCTGTACTTTCCAGCATCTTGAAGTAAGTCTCCATCACCTTTGGACAGCTTCAATTGTTGTTCCATAGGTGTTTTTGCAGGTTTGCAACCAAGCATACCGGCTTCTTTAAGGATTTCAAGAGCATATTTCCTTTGGTTAAAGCTAATGCCCTTCTCACTTCTGGCAATCTCCAGGTTTAAGAAGAACTTGAGTGAACCAAGATCCTTAATGCCAAACTTCTTGTCCAATAAAGACTTTAAAGCAGCAACACAACTTGGATTGTTGCTTGTGATGACCATGTCATCTACATACACAAGCAAGGCTGTGAATAAAGGGCCATCTGTATGCACAAATAAAGAATGATCAACTTGAGATTGTTGAAAACCAAGCTGCAAAATGGTGACTAAAAGTTTGGCATTCCACTGCCTGGAAGCCTGTTTCAAACCATAAAAGGATTTGACCAATCTACAAACCAATGGGGTAGATGGGGTAGATGATGATGAAGTAGAAGATGGAATGGACTCCCCCCTTACTGTGATAACTAGGTGGTAGACTCATGTACACTTCCTCCTCAAGATCCCCATGGAAGAAGGCATTGTTGATGTCTAATTGATGCAAGGGCCAGCCCTTAGCAGAGGCAAGTGCAAGAAGAACCCGGACTAAAACAGTTTTGGCCACAAGAGAAAAAGTCTCTAAAAAATCAAGACCTTCCCTTTGTGTAAAGCCTTTAGCCACCAAACGAGCTTTAAATCTGTCAACAGTGCCATCTGAATTGAGCTTAATCCTATAGACCCATTTGCAACCGATAGGACTTTTACCAGGTGGCAAGGGGGTAAGTTTTCAAGTGTGAGCCTTCTCAAGAGCAGCAATCTTTGCATCCATAGCTGCTCTCCAAGCAGGATCTTGGAATGCTTGGGGAAAGCTAGTAGGTTCTTGATGACAAACACTGAGGGTCATCAGATAGGACTGATAGGAATGTTATAAATGAGAATATGTCAGAGAATCTGCAAGATTATAAGGAGAACATGGAGAATGAGCAGCAGCAGCTATGTTACAAGCATAGTCTTGCAAATAACTAGGTGCCTTGTGAACCCTGGTTGACCTTCTAGCTAGTGGAAAAACTTCCTCAGGTAAGATAGCACTAGAAGCAAGACAAAGGACTAAAGCAGATTGAGTTGGAGTAGGAGCTGCAGAATTAATGTTGGAGGAAAGGGTTGCAGGAAGTGTAGAAACAAAAGAGTCTAGAACTTGAAAGGCGGGCGGAGTCACAAGAACTAGGAAAAGAGTTAGGAATCTCTGCAATACTAACATGAGTAACAAAGTTATCTGTACAAGATTGAACAGAAGAAGGAGCTTCAACCTCAGGGACAACATAAAAAGGATCAGAAAAATCACATGTGTTTGATGCAAAAGGAAAAATGTCTTCATGAAAAATTACATCTCTTGAAACAAGAACTGAATTAGTAGACAAATCAAGAAGTTTATAGCCTTTAATGCCAAAATGATAACCTAAGAAAACACATTTTCTTGCCCTTGGATCAATCTTGGACCTGTTGTGAGAAAGAGTTGATGCATAACACAAACAGCCAAAAATCCATAAATGAGCATAAGTGGGGGCAGAACCAAAAAGTACTTCAAAAGGTGTCTTGAATGATAAAATAGATTAAGGTACTCTATTGGCTTGGCTTAAAGCACTCCCATTAAGGATGCTAAAAGGGGCATATGTTAAATTTTAGCATCAAAACACCAAAAAGCTACTCCATCAAAAATTTCAAATGGAAAAATTTTTGGCATACTGCTACAGTGAGCTTGTATCAATGCAAGCTCACTGTAGCTTGGATTGTAAAAAAAAATGGTTTTTTTTTTTTTCATGTCTCTTTCTTTCTCTCTCCAGGTCTCTTTTTCTTTTTCTCTCTGTCTCTTTCTCTATGCTCTTTGTCTCCCTCAATGCTCTTTCTCTATGCTCTTCGTCTCTGTTGGTCTGCCTCGTCGGAGCCACCGCAAGCCTCGCACTCTTCAAAATCACCTTGACCCACCCCGCAAGATCGCCTCATCGGCTCTTCAAGATCGCCTCGCTGGAGCCATCGCAAGCCTTAAGTCGTGGGCATGAGTGGGTGGGTTTTGTAAAATCGAATCTGGGTTGTGGGTGGGTTTCGACAGTCTTGAGTGGTTTTATGGTCGTGGGTATGAGTTGATTGGGGTGGCTTTGGCTTATGGGTGTGGGTTGTGCCGTGGGTTGAGGTCATGTGGTGGGTGGTTTTTATTTTATTTTTTATGCTGTTGAGTGCCATGGTTAGAGGTGAAAAGCTTAAGCCATAGAGGTGGGAGAAACTTCTAGATCGGGTTGAGAAAGATGGAGATACAATGGGAGAGAGAGAAATAATAATAAAAATGAATAAAAATATTACATGAAAGAATATTTAAATGAAATTGTAAAAAAATAGAATGTTTGATATTTGATATATTGTAAAATGAGGTGTTAAAATTGTAAAAGTAGTGTTTTGAGATGGTAAATGATAAATTTTTTAGGATGTTTGATGGGAATGCTCTTAGAGCATTCTTATCAAACTTTTTAAATGCTATAAATCCTATTTTTTAGCAACTGAACCCCAAAACATGCACCCCATCAAAATTGGTATAATGTAAAAAATTTACAGTATTGCTACAGTGTGCTCTCATTTTTGAGACTGCACTATAGCAAGTTGCTATCTTGTTTTTAATATTTATTTTTCTCTCTTTAGTCTATCACTATCAATCTCACTCTCACTCTCTCATTCTCGTTCTCTCTCATCTCTCTTTCTCAAATTCTCTCTCTAGTGGGTCTGCTGGGTTTCGATGATTGCAAGTGGGTCTGGGTCCGACATTAGTTGGGGTTGGTTGAGATAATGGGTTGAGTTGAGGATCGGGGATCGGGTTTGAGGTGAGGATCAAGGTTGCTGGGGTGGTGGGTTTTTGCTGCGGTTTGTGTCATGAGTGTTTTTTTTTTTTGGTGGTTAGGGGTTGAGGTTGTGGTCGGTGGTGGCGGCGGCTATGGCTGTGGTTGTGGCCATTTTTAGAGGTGATGAGCTTGAAAAGCTCAGGCCATAGAGGTTTTGAGAACAAATATCGCAGAGAGGGCAAAGCTTCTTGGTTTATGCTGTGGTTTTTTTTTTTTTTTTTTTGGTGGTTAGAGGTTGAGGTTGTGGTTGGTGGTTGTGGCTATGGTCATGGTTTATCGGTGATGAGCTTGAAAAGTTCAGGCCATGGAGATTTTGAGAGCAAATATCAGAGGGAGGGAGAAGCTTCATTGGGTTGAGAAAGATGGAAAGACAGTGGGAGAAAGAGACAGAGGGAGAGTGAGAAATAATAAAAAAATAAATAAAAAATAATAAAAAAATATTTAAATGAATGGTTAAAAAAATAGATGTTTTGATGTAAGAGGTACTGTAAAGTGGTGTGGTATATGTTATAAATATAAGAATTAAGACGAAAAATGGTAAATTTTGTAAAAAGTTTGATAAAAATACTCTTAGTTGAGTAAAATGATACGTTGCCCTCGGGAAAAAAAAGTATGCGTTGAACTTGTTGATGTTACAAGTATGGGGAAGTGTGGAAAAAATAGAAGAGAAAAAGGAGCAGCTTTTTCTTTTTACACTTTCTAGTTTCTGCTCTTTATCTCTCTTCTTTCTGAAAGGAGAGATTGCAATTGCGTTGCTCATCGTTGGCTTTTTAGACTTTTGATATAGTCATATAGTTGAGAACTTTTGTACCATAATGGTTATGAGTTGCCAGCTGAAAGTAGCAGTAGGCGAAGCAATGCAAGAAAATGCCAGAATAAAGCCCGTACACCAGGAGATAAAAAGCTGCGGTTCATGGTTGTATACAAACTGAGATGAAGGAGCATTTTTCTTTACATCTTTATTGGTTCGATTGCAAATTACATCTCTCTCTCTCTCTCTCTCTCTCTCTCTGCTTTATTATGGAAATTCTTGCATCGCCTACTGCTACGCTCAGCTAGCAGCTGTCTGGTATTTAACTGCTGAGTGCGGATAGGACTATCAGTACTACACTTATATACACAGGGTCGGCCACATATTAACACATTCATTTTTTAAAATATTTTTTCAAGAATTAGTTGTCAATACTTTTTTAAATTTAAAAAAAAAATTCAAAAATAATTAATTATTGTGTGCCCTTAGGCACACATTAGTAAATCCATATATATATATATATATATATATATGAGCGGTCGGAAAGCCCATATTATGTACACTTGCTTTACGAGTTTACCATGCATATATAAGATAGATGTAATTATGTAAACACAATATAAAGGGGAAAAACTAACAAACAAACAAGAAGCAAAAGACAAGAAGAAACCAAACGACAAGTTCATGTCATGCAATAAGTTTAGGCACATCCAAAATCTCTTTTAAAGGAAGGGTCAAACCATGAGTATAACATGGGTATGTGAAAATAAACCTATCCATACCTTGGGAACTTTTGAAACCCTAACACTCCCAAAAATATATGGGCAAGCCCACTAAGGAAGCCCAATGAAGTAAAAAAATATGTAAAGAAAAATTTTGAGTCCATAAACATTTTTTCTTAAGCCTGTCACCAGTGCCAAGATGAGAGCTATGTAAATGAACTAAGCTAAAAAAGAATGAAACTAGGGTCAAAGTCCATAGAAGGGAAGGGAGCAAACATTATAAATGGGCTTCAATAAGTGGAAATTGGAACCAAGGGAAAATGAAATTTAAAAAAAAAAAAATTGGGCTTAAATAATAGTAGGCCTTGGAAAAAAAAACCATATAATCAATTTATTTGAGCCTAAGCATCAACATAAACACAAGTTAACCAGGCTTTATTCATTGCTAAGCCCAATGATGTAAGGCTTAGAATTTGAATGGGGCATGAACATAGTCCATATAAATAAAAAGAGTTTTTTTTTTTAATAAATGAAATGCATTATGTTTTCCCTTTAATAGAAAGAGCTGATTAAGGCTATAGGCACAAAACTAAAAAACAATGGGGCTAAGTGTTTCTTTGATCAAAAAAAAAAAAAAAAAAGTAGATCTTCTTTACAAAGAATGAAGTCTCTTATATATATATATCTAAAAAGTAACACTAGAAATACAAACTTTTTTACAAAAAATTTTTACAAACGATTAATGTGGTAAATGATTATTGGTAAATTAAAAAGTAATATTAATATGTTAGGACCTAATGGGGATGGGTATGAATTATATGAGGATTGATGGGAATTGTAGGGAAATTGACTTAGTTCGAGGTAGTCACCCTCCATAGAGAAAGAGAGAGATTAAGAGAGAGAGAGAAAAAAATGCACTAACAAGTTGGTTTATTCTTTAATTGATATCCCATATTGGATTACAATCATGTATTTATAGGAGACTAGCTCTAATCTTATTGGCTCACATGGCCTTATCCTATTGTAACTATTATTCTCCATGTGCATTAATAATTCCAACATGTGCTAAATGTGATTAACATGTGCATTAATAATTCCAACATGTGCTAAATGTGATTAACATGCTTGGAATTGTAACTAACTAACTAACTAACTAATTAACTAAATCTCAATACAACAATTATTATCCAAATGCTTATTGCATTCCTAACATAATAGTGGACTTAGATAAAAACCAATAAGAAATTAGCTATATTAACAGTTATAAAAATATTATAAAATAATTTGTGATTGTAATATTACTCTTAAGAATAATTCTAAAAATACAAATTATTTTATTCTCAAAAAAAATATAAATTATTTTACAAAAAATTTTATAAACAGTTGATGTAATAAATTACTATTGATAAATAAAAAAAAATAATCTTAATAATGGGATTATATTCATTGCCGACAAAAGTCATTAATGATCAAAGAATATTCTAGAATAGGAAAATATTAATCATCCTCTTTTTATAGTATCAAAAATCTCATTTAATAAGTTACTATCAAAATTTTCGCTCTTTTCCCATTCTGTTCCCTGTGGGACCTTTATAATGCTCAAAATTTGGCCCCATCCATAGGTTTTTTTTGAAACTCCCATCAATAGGTTTTTTACGCCCAATGCCAAGTTTTCTCAATACCTCGAAGTCTTGATCTGGATATTGACGCATTCGGCCCCATGTTTTTTCTTCATCACCAAGTCTTTCGTTTGTTCTTTCTCCCAAAAAAAAAAAAAAGTCTTTCGTTTGTTGTTTCTTAGCCAAACAGAAACTTACTCACCAAGTTTGGGACTCTTTCTCAAATTACAAAAAACAAAAACAATCACGAATTTTCAGAAAACTCTTAAGTCTTATCCAATAAAAAAGAAATAAAAAAAGAGAAAGAAAAAGACCCAAATGTGCTAGAAACTCCCATATTAGTATAAGCCACAGACGTAAGGTTCATAGGCCTCCACGTATCACTTCGACCTTATCAAAAAGGTCACAGCCTGCAACGGCAAAAACCCACAAAATCCCAGAAAGCAAAAAAGCTCAAACCCTCGTTGTGTCTATCTTCTGCAACAACTGTGACACACGACACAAGCAACTATGGCCAAGAAAGAGATGGAAGTGGTGAAGGGTGTGGACCTAAATAGGTACATGGGACGGTGGTATGAGATAGCTTCATTACCATCAAGGTTTCAGCCCAAGAATGGTGTGAACACAAGGGCTACATACACTCTCAGAGAGGATGGGACTGTGAATGTGCTGAATGAGACCTGGAGTGATGGGAAAAGAGGGTACATAGAGGGCAGTGCATACAAGGCTGATCCCAACAGTGATGAGGCTAAGCTCAAAGTTAAATTCTATGTCCCTCCATTCCTGCCCATCATCCCTGTCGTTGGGGACTACTGGGTTTTGTACCTTGATGATGATTATCAGTATGCCCTGATTGGCCAGCCTAGCAGGAAGTCTCTTTGGGTATGCCTTTCAACCTTTTCATCTATTTTTTTAATGTGAATTTGTTGTCTTTTAGATTCATTATTTATATTGTTCTTGATTTTTTTTTTTTTAAGCTTGATTTTATTTGGTTTTGCACAATTTCAATTACTTGTTCCTTGATGGTATGATGCTACAATAAATTTCAAAACATATTTTACGATTACAAACTATATATGGAGGTGGTAATAAAAATGAGTTAGGTGGTTTGAAAATGACAATTCACCAGTATTGAAATTTGTTCAGTATTTGTTTCTACTCTTTGCGTATATGTTTTTTAAGGTTGGCCTACTATTAGGCCTATGAATTCCGCTTTCTTCATTGTTAATTATTTTATTCATAAAAAATAAAAAAAGAATGCTTGTTTATGATAAGGGGAGTTAAGGGTTAGTAAACTTTTTTTTTGGAGAAAGAGTTAAGGGTTGTAACTTTTTTGGATGATTCCTTGATAATAAAATAATGGTTTATATATTTTTCCTTACAATAGTTGGCTTGTTATAACTTACAGGTTTATTCTTGCATTTGAAAATTTTCTCAATTTTAAAAGATACCCAATTGTCAAAATTTTCCATAAATATTCTAAAATTGTGTTTTCTTCAGATTTTTTCTAAGCATAAATGTTATCACAAATAACAATCAATTAATTCTATTTCTCTCTTTGGTGGTTTTTCCTTAGATATTATGCAGGCAAACCCACCTAGATGAAGAGATTTATAATCAGCTAGTTCAGAAGGCCATAGATGAGGGCTATGATGTTAGCAAGCTCCACAAGACACCACAGAGTGATCCTCCAGCATCGGAAGAGGAAGGCCCTAAGGACACCAAAGGCTTTTGGTATTTTAAATCCCTTCTGGGAAAATAGGGAGAATAGTGTTTGTGTGTATATATATATATATATATATATATATATTGTGGTTTGACTGTTTCCAGTATATGCATAAATAAAAGATCAAAACCACCCCTGATTTCAGCATCCAGATTAGGGATATATTTGTGTTATTTTTGGCTGGCTATTTTAGTTTTTGTAAGTCAAGAATGGGTATTTGATGGGTGCCTAGCAGCCTAGGCCCTAGACTATGAATTTTTGTTTTGTTTTTTGGACTGTAAAGCCTAGACTATGAAGTTGAAGTTCTGAAATATGTACTTATATGTTGTGTGCGGTCCGATTAAAAATTAAAATTATTTTTGTTTATTTTTGTTATTATTTATAATTTTGATATTATTTATTGGTCTTATTATATTATTTTAATTTATTTTTATTTTTATTTATAGTATTTTTATTAATAAATTTTTAATTTCAGTAAAATAAGTGGTATTTAAACACATTGTATCGTGAAAATTCGATAAAAAATTTCAGTGATGATTTCGCTACCTTGTAAGTTTGAACAGCTTACATTTTAATTTTTTACTGTCTCAAATTTATTTTTTTGGTTGGGATTGCAAAATTATTGGCACTAGCCACGCGGACTTGTAGAAATATGAGCAAAGGTAATAAAGGAGGAGAGAAAAAAGAAAAAGGAAAAGGAAAAGAATAAAGTAATATAGAAATCTTTTATGATTTTTTCATTTATGACTTTATTTTTTAAGAAACAAAAAGTTCATTTTAGACTCTGATTAAGGAAAGGACTCTGATTAAGGAAAACAAAATGGATATGTAGCAGGTTATGATTAATAGCATTCAAATTTGAAAGGAAAAAGTAAACAAATAAGGAAAATATATATGTGGTCAATTATAACTAATTTAATTATAACTAATCTAACTAATTTACTGATGATCTATGGCCAATCCCAAAAATTTAGATTAAAGCTTGCTATTATTGTTGTCGCCGATATTAATTAACACTATTTACACTAGATATTAGCATTTCATTGAAGGATTATTTTAGTTAAATATTTTGTTGGAGTAATTTTTTAATTAAATATTTTTTGTTAAAGATTAATAAATATATATTTTGTTGAACACTTAAATTAGTATAATATAATCATAGAACATTTTGAATCGTGATAAGTTTTGTCAAAGAGGCTCAAATGTTTTTTTTTTTATATTTGAAAAGCAAGAGGCTCAAACGTTACTTCTTAGTCTTCTTAGAGAAGACATCTAGAGTTCAAATCTTCCATCTCCTAATTATTAAATTATTAACAAAAAAAAAATCAAATTATTCACCCAAAAAAAAAGTAACGAGTCACAACAAAATCTTATTTTATGTTATTTTATTTTGATTTATAACGACTAACTCCTCAACTTAACTTGTCAAAATTTTATGTGCCGTTAGACTCACTAGAATTTTAACTCATATTTTGAATGGTTCTAACTTCTAATTCAAAAATATTTGCACTTTAAAGATTGGAGTGTGAGTTCTCTCAAGCCGAAAAGTCCAAAGAAGAAGAAGCTGAGCTCCAACGGAGCACTAAGAAGGCAAAAGATGCGAAGGGAGCTTCAGAGTTTGGCTCGCCCCCTTCCTACAGGGATAAGCTCGTTGGCGAGATGCCAGGAGCTTTTGCGCAAGCCTTCAAGCTGGATAGCCATGAAATGGACATGTCCACCCCTTTGGTGAATATGGGTGAGCTGGTAAATGGCATGGTAGCTGTGAACTTGACTCCAAATACGAGAAAATCCATTAGGGCGAGATGGACCCATGCTTTGAACGTTAAGGTGTTTGGATGGATTGTGGGTTTCCACTACCTACATTCGAATGTATTAAGTTTATGGAAGCCAGCAGGGCGGCTCGACTGTGTCGACTTGGGTCGGGATTTTTTCCTCATGAGGTTTGGGTTGGTTGAGGATTATGAGAACGTTATAAAGGGAGGTCCATTGTTTATCGGAGGACACTTCTTGATGGTGAGAGCGTGGGAGCCTAACTTTAAACCAACAAATGCAGTGTGTAACATGGTGGCTATTTGGATTAGGCTACCCCAACTTCCTTTTGAATATTACGATCCTGGGGTGCTTAAGGAAACTGGTAATGCCATTGGACCGGTCCTGAGGGTGGATTCTAATACAGCGTCAGAGGCGAGGGGTTGGTTTGCTAGAATTTGCATCCAAGTTAACTTGGACAAATTGTTGAGCACGTCCATTCTCCTTGAAAGGGTTGTCCAAGAGGTTCTCTATGAGGGCATTAGCACCCTGTGCTTCTTCTGTGGTCGGGTGGGACACCGGTGAGAAGGATGTCCATTTACAATTAAGGTAAGGACGCCAACCACGGAGGTTGAGGAGTCTAATGCCAATGCCGATCAGTTTGAATCTAGTGGCGAGGATGGTGCTGCTTCCCAAGAGGCGGGAAAGGTGGGATCTGATTTGAAAGGTGATCGGAAGGAAACGTATGGCCCTTAGTTACTTGTGAAGAGAAAAAAAGTAATCGGTAAGGCTGAGCATCGAATACCCAATCAAGGAGAGGGTGTGGATCGGGGTAAAGGGTATTCTAGGAATTTTAAGACTCCTAATAGGCAGGCTTATAAGTCACGGGTTAAGCCAACATTTAGAGAAAGGCATGGACCTGACAGAGAAATTAAGGAAATCGGTCATAGGGAATCACCAAGCCCATCTACGGTCAGAGAAAGGCTAAAAAAAATTCCTTTCCCAACAAATCAGAAGTTTCAGTCAACTCAAGAAGCTCATTTTCAAAACACTGACAACCCTCATATTTTTGCATTTGGTGCAGAGTTCAACCCCAAGCATGTTAGTCCACCGAGTACTTCTGTGGCTGTTGATTTGGGAGATAGGAGTGGTTTAGGTTCAAGCTTGCCTCTGGGTTCTGTGAGAAGTGAGAAGGGAGATGGCAGGGGCGGTAGACCAGAGCAAGCAAGAATGGGCAATTTTTCAAAAGGGAAAAATAATGGTGGTATCTTCGAGCACTCTAGCACAAATAAAAGCAAGCCCCACCATGATCTGGGGATGGTACGAACTGGAAGAGATGCAAGCATGGCAACACACCTTCCCTCTAACACCAGAAAGCAAAAAGAAGGGGTGGCTTCCTCTATCAAACCCAGCGTGGATGGAATGGGCTTGCCCCTGGTGGATATTTCCGTCAGACAGTCTGACAAAAGGGGAAGCAATGGTCTTTAGGTGGAAAGCGCTGTCACCGCAATCTCTAGATCAAAGCTTGAAAGAATTGGAACTGAAGGAAGAGGACGTGGCAAGGAAAATTTGGATGTCCAAGATGAGGGTAGCGAGGTGTTAGGGAAACACAATTTCCAAAAGTATGATTCAGGCCGAAGTAACCGTGGGAGGGAGGGGCGGAATCTGCTGATTTCATCAAGGGAGACACAGATGGGATACTAGAGCACTTGGTGCTTCTTGCACAAGGAGTGGACTTATCCAGGAGGTCTTTGAGGGCATTGGGATGGAGATTACTGAACAAGATGGAAGCTTAGAATCTGCATGAAGGTGCGCAGGTTACTCCCAATTCTGTCCCAATGAATATTATTCTATGGAATTGTAAGGGGGCTTTGAACCCTCATTTTCATGTTACTTTGAAGAATCTAATTGGTGCCCACAATCCCTCAATTGTGATTATTACGGAAACACGCATTGGTGGAAAGAGGGCAAAAGATATTACGGATAGGCTCCCTTTTGATGGAGCGCTACATGCTGACACTATTGGATATTCGGATGGTATCTGGGTCCTTTGGAAGTTTGATGCTGTTAAGATTACGCAATTAGAAAAAACTGAGCAGGAAATTCACGTGGTGGTTAAGGTACGTGCTCTTAACTCATCTTGGTTACTTTCATCAATCTATGCTAGTCCTAGATTAGTGGAAAGGAAATTGCTGTGGAAAAATTTAGCTTCTATTGCCCCTATGCATGATTTACCCTGGCTTATGTTGGGAGATTATAATGAATTGCTATCTAGTGGGGACAAGCTGGGAGGGAACCCTTTAATTCCTAGAAGAGTTCAGTTGTTTAAGGAGTGTCTGGACACATGTGGTATGGTGGATTTGGGCTTTCATGGGCCTCGGTTCATTTGGGTAAATAAAAGGGAGGTGGGTCATTTCATTCAAGAGAGGTTGGATAGAGGTTTTGCTAATGCTGATTGGAGAGGTCTGTATCCAGAGGCAGCAATACACCATTTGGCCCACACACATTCTGACCATTGCCTATTTTTGCTTAAGATGGATGATCATGGCCCTTCAAATTTATGCAGGCCTTTTTGTTTTCAACCCATGTGGATGTCTCACCCCCTTTTCCCGGAGGTTGTTTCTGAATCTTGGACTGAGGAGGGACCTTTTATATTGAATATTGAGAAGTTCACAGCTGATGTTAAGGTTTGAAATAAAGAGGTGTTTGGTGATATTTTTCAGAGGAAAAAAAGAATCGAGGCTAGACTTAGAGGAATTCAAACAAAAATTGCTGATTGGTCGAATAACTATCTCCTAAACCTAGAAGGTCAACTTAGAAAGAAGTATTTTGAAGTTCTCCAGTCTGAGGAGGAATTCTGGTTTGTCAAATCTAGGTATAACTGGCTTATACAAGGAGATAGAAACACTTGCTTCTTCCATATCTCAGCCATGATTCGAAGAAGAAGGAATAGAATTCTGTGAATTAAGGATATTTAGGGAATTGGGTGCAAGGAGAGAGTGAAATTGCTGATTTAATTAGAAGCGGATTTATTAAACTATTCTCCTCTTGTGTTTCTAGTGTCCCTAGACTGAGGTGGAGTCTGAGTAATTGGCCTAGCTTCCTAGGGAATAAGAAGGCTAACTCTTTGTGTGCAACTCTGACCTGGTTAGAAGTGAAGGAGGGGTTGTGGAGTCTCAAGCCACTTAAAGCTCCAGGGCCTAATAGAATCCATGCGGGTTTCTTTCAAGCTTACTGGTAGCAAGTTGGAACTTCAGTGGTTAATGAAGTGTTGAAGGTGTTTCAAAGTTCCACTATGCCTTCCCACCTTAACGAGACTCTTATCACTCTCATCCCAAAGTTTCCAGGGGCTGATTCTTTGGCTTCTCTTTAGCCAATAAGCTTATGTAACACAGTGTATAAAGTGGTCACAAAAATCATAGTCAAGAGGCTTCGCCCTTTACTGCCTAATATCATCTCTCCTCTCCAAATAGCTTTTGTTCCGAGGAGAGTGGGGTTAGATAATATGATCATTGCTCAAGAAATCATTCAGACTATGTCGCTCAAAAAGGGGAAGATGGCCTTCATGGCCATCAAAATAGATTTGGAGAAAGCTTATGATGGACTTGATTGGCATTTTATTAGGGATGTTCTTGAGCTATACAGGTTGCCCCCCTCCCTAATTAAACTCATTTGGAGTTGTGTGTCTAGCTCATCGATTTCAATTTTGCTCAATGGTGGTAAACTTGAGCCTTTCCAACCTTCAAGAGGTATTATACAAGGGGACCCCCTCTCCCCTTATTTGTTCATTATGTGTATGGAAGTGCTTGAGTTCCTTATTTCGAGGAGATGTGAGGAAAATTTGTGGAATCCGGTCCAGGCCTCAAGAGGTGGGCAAGCTTTCTCCCATCTGTTCTTTGCCGCTGACCTTGTCCTTTTTGCAAAGGCTGACCAGATGAATTGTATTAGTGTGAGAGAGACTTTGGATACTTTTTGTGATTTGTCGGGTCAGAGAGTCAGCCTTGATAAGTCAAAAGTGTATTTCTCCCCAAACACTAGTACTGATACTAGAGAGGAGCTGTGTGAGGTTCTTGGCATTCGCTCGACCCCAAACCTTAGTAAGTACTTGGGCTTTCCGATCAAGCATCCAGGCTCAACCTCCCAAGATTTTAATTTTGTGGTGGAAACAGTGCAAAACAAACTGCAAGGCTGGAAAGCAAATTTACTATCGATTTCAGGAAGGGTAGTGATTGCCCAATCAGTCCTCTCGGCAATCCCTGCCTATGTGATGCAAGGGTGCATTCTTCCCACCCGAATTTTAAATAATCTTGATATGGTTAACATGAATTTTGTATGGGGATCGACGGAAGATAACAAAAAAATGCATATGGTTTGCTGGAAAAAAGTTGCTAAGCCAAAGTGCCGTGGTGGTTTAGGTATCCAAGAAGCTAGATGAAGAAACATGACATTAGCTGCTAAGTTTTGTTGGCAGATGGAGAACTCCAAAAATGGTGGTTGGACTGACGTTTTGAGGAAAAAATACATGGTGGGGTTAGCTAGAAAATCTAAGGCTCATACGAGAGCTTGGAATGTAGTTAAGGTTGGAAGTAACATATGTGTGAAGGGCTCAAAGTGGACAGTGGGCTATAACAACCCGCTAAGCTTTTGGAATGATAAGTGGTTGAACCTTGGCACCTTGAGGTCCTTCATTGAAGGTCCGCTGAACCAAGGAAAGAGTGAGGTGTGCATTAAGGATGTGATAGCGAACAATGGCTGGGTTTTATCGAACCTCTCCTTTGTCTTCCCTACCTCTATTCTACAGATAGTGAGGGCCACCCCACTGCGTAGATATGCTGTTAGGGAGGATCATAGGAGCTAGATTTCCAGCTTAAGTGGGGATTTTGACCCAAGAAATGCGTATTTATTGGCAATTGATGAGAATTTTGAGGAACCGGATTTTCATGGAAAATGGCTTTGGAAGCTCCAAACTTTGCCAAAAATAAAAATTTTTTTGTGGAAGTGCTTACACTTGAGCTTACTAGTGAAATCTATTTTGGCTCATAGGGGTATTGGTGGATTGGGTGGCTGTGATAGTTGCACAGATTCGGAGGAGAGCATTATCCATGTTCTAAGGAAGTGCCCGATAGCTAAAGGCCTTTTGGGAGTGCTCTAGCTGCCCTGATAGTTTGAAGTCTTCCTTCTCTGATAGCCTTGAGTCCTGGATTAAAAAAATGTCGAAGGATCTATGAAGGTAGCTGGTAAGGATTATGAATGGAACAATTTTTTCTTGTTTGGGTTGTAGAATTTGTGGCTCCAACGGAATAGAAGGGCTTTCAAACAACAACCCGCCAACCCTTTTTTGGTGCAGGCCGTGGAAATGCAAACGCGAGAAATTATGTATTGTGTTCTAGAGCCTCATGTGGGGAAGGATAGGCAAGTTATGCAAGTTCAATGGCTGAAACCTGCAGAGGGGTGGCAGAAATTGAATATTGATGGTTCTTTTGCCAATTCTAGTGGACGGGCAGGGTGTGGTGGCTTGCTCAAAGACAGCACAGGGCAGTGGGTTGTGGGATTCACGAAATCCATATGTGTTAGTTCAAGTATTGCCGCGAAGCTGTGGGCTTTTAGGGAAGGTTTGGGCCTGTGTTTAGAAAGGGGAGCTACTGCTGTGGAAATTGAGCTTGATGCCTCCATAGCAATTTCTTTAGTTGTTAGCAATGCTAATACTAATGGAGATTTGTCCGGTCTTATTGATGATTGCAGAGAATTGTTACTGCGGCTACCTCAAGTTAAATTATCTCATTGTTTTAGGGAAGCAAACTTTTGTGTCGATGCTCTCGCAAATTTGAGATCGGCTTCCTCTGTTTTGTCTTTACTTTTTTATCCCCCCCCCCCCCTCCCCCGGTTTTAGCTAAGCGTTTGTATGATGATATTATGGGTGTTTATCGCCCTAGACTCTGTTCTTTATTGGCTGCTGGCCATGTTTCTTAATTTATGATATCTCCATGTTTACCAAAAAAAAAAAAAAAACTCATATTTTGAATTATTCTAAAGATGCTTCCTACGAGAGAATTCGAGGCGTAATGCGTATGACCATTGCAGTCCTTGGAACTTATCCGGTAGGTGGCGTAGTTTTCAATTGATTGTGACTTCTCTGTTGCTGTTGGACGCTAGTTGTTGTCTCACATCTCACAAGTTTAGATATTTTACTACACTTCAAATTACATAATTTTTACTCTAACTAAGCAGTTCTGACATTCCGGTATTAATGACAAGGTCCAGTTTCTCAAACCCTTCAACATTCTTCAATTAATTTTAGAACATTCTTCTTCTTTTTCTTTTTCTTTTTCTTTTTTGAGATACAATAAATTTTGAGAACATGTAGGAATATTCTAGTGCTTTTAATGCTATGAAATACCACCACCCATAAATAAAATCGTAGGACCTCAGTATCTTGCGCACTTCTCAACACAGAATTTGGGTAAATCCGTTTTATTGATATGCGAATCTGTAATTCATTTGTGTTTGAACGGAGAAAGTTCCTTTTTTTGTGACAATTGTGGGAATTCAATATGGCATATGTTCCTAAAATAGCAACTCAGAAGAGACTTTTTATTTATCTCAAAAAAAGAAAAAGAAAAAAGAAGAGACTTTTTATTTTATGGCCAAAACACACTCAGGAAGAAACAATACTGTGTTTAAATTGTAAAAACACCCATTCTCCAAGCAGATCAATAATTTAATACCACGCGTTATAGTATGAATATACCTCCAATTTCAGAGAATGGAATTGCTTTCAAGAAACAAACCAACCTGTATATATAAATATGTAATTGCAATGGATAAATCATAATACAACATACGAATTAAGCATGTCAATAGGCATATTAATACTATAATATAAAGATCTGCTGCCAATCCACAATTTCCTTTCTTTCTTCAGTCTAGAAAATATGGAGAAAGATCCAGAGAGTTTTGCCAAGCAAACAATTGATAAACGATATAAACATATTACAATCACTATTTTGCCATTCATCAGCTTCCACTGAAAATGTCAAGCCCATTACAGGATAGCCACTTGCCTCAGAAGCTTTAGAGTATGGTACAACACTGATTTGTCTTTTTAGCTTGCTTGTAGAACATCTGTTTCAACCGTCATCAACAGGTTCTCATATTAGCAACAAGTTTAAGTCCATGGTTAATTCCAAAAGGATAAAATAGATCTCTTTTGAACTCTTTAACAAAACATACTGGTTTGTGCAAGTAAATAGGACCTTAATTAAATTGTGTCATGATCCCTGATTTATTAACATGCATACAAACGTTTAAATATTGTTGACATTGTTGGAACAATATTTGGGTCTCACAGAAAGAGCTGGTTTATTATGTCTTTGGTTTATGCCCCTAGTGATACCTTAATTAAATTGTGTCATGATCCCTGATTTATCCAAAGCTCAAATCCCCCCCTCCCTTGCGCACTTCTTTGGTTTATTATGCTCTTTGATGAAATGTGTATCACTAGGATGTGAAGTCACCATATCATCATTGCCATCATATACAACTGATTCAACTGTCAAATAGATGCATGGTTACTTTAATGAAAAGCATCTTGCTTAAAAGGGAAGGAAGAAGGAAATAAGGATAAAGAATACAACTACTTTCATAATTCAGATATATAGAATTGACCATTAAAAGCACATGGACTTCCAATACAGTTAACATATAATTTTCCAATTGGATAATTTGTGTTTCCCCAATGACCAATGATCTGGCAGCTCCTCCCCTTATGAACACTATGTGAAGGGTGAGGTCATGCGTTCAAGACTTATTGGGTGCGTATATAACTCACTGATTAAAATGATAATAGTTTGTGATTCCATAATGAAAAAACTCTAATACTTCATAAGTCGAAATAAATAACAGAGCAAACAGAAAGGAAAATGGTACGTTAATGATGGTCAAAGGCAAGCCGGGTGCTTGCCTAGGTGCCTTTAGTGGGGGCGCTCGCCTTAGAGGCTAGACGAGTAATGCAAGTGCTTAAACCATGTTGAAGGTGCTAAGGCGAGAGCCTCAATTTTTTTTCCTATTCTCTCTATACCTCTGACCTCTCAGGTAGCTCTATTTCATCTTTTACCCACCCCCACCTCCCCTCTCCTTTCTCTATATCACCTCTTTGTTCATATATAAAAATATAATATATATATATATATATTAATTTCAATCATATAGTCTTTGGCTTTATAGTCCTCTCTGTATTTTTCAGAAGCTTTAGATTAAATTAATTTATATAAACTTGCTGTAAAACTTATTGTTAAAATAATTAATAATCCTAAACTGTATTCAACCAATTTTGAAATCAATTAATAGACCTAATACTTCATGCAACACACTTGATTATAATATTTCACTACACTAGATACATATTATTTAAGTTCTATATGAATAACAGCTATATTTAGAATTTCTCTCACTTCGATCAGGCTAGCCCCTTTTTGTAGCCTCAAAAAGTGTTGATACAAGGCCTTGGCGCCTAAAGGTCGCCTATCACCTTTGAATACCTTTTGTATGCTAGAGCCAAGAAGCCTGACAGAACACCCCCCCCCCCCCCCCCCTAACAACCCAAATCCCTTTAAATTACCATAGATAAACTCCTCAAGACTTCCAGACCTGCTTGTGCACACAAGCATGAGTCTTCCATTATTTTTCTACAATGCCAACTCAAGCTTGTTTCAAAAATCCTCCATACGTAAGAACTAAGATGCTCTTGTCCAAACACAGACATTCAACATACTAAATACTAGCAACAGTATAAGTAAGCCAAAAAAAAAAAGGGAAAAAAAAGGTCATAACTCCTACAAAGCATTCAATAGCCAGGTGATAAGAAGTATAAGCAACAGATATAGTTACACTAATTGGCTAAGTAAAAAAGTGTTAGTGAATGGGTGTTTACACATCATGGCAAATGCATAATGGTAACATAAATCTTCTCTACGTACCTGCGATGCTGCACTGAGATCTGAACTCTTCTCAACTAAACTGTCCAGTTTCTCACCTCGTGCAAGTACACTGTCAATAGTCTTATGCTGTATGAAAGAAAAAGACACTTATGAGAGAGAGAGGATTCTGATATAGCAAACAGTTTGCAATAAAAAAAACAAAGGATCAAATCATGTTATTAGAAATCCAATACCAAGTCAAACAAGATATATTCCTTCAAAATTTCACTAAGAATTCTGGTTGAAACTTTGTAGCAAAACTATGAACAGAAAGTTGGGGATAAAAAAAATTCCCACCCCGCTTGACCCACCCTGCCCTGCACAGGCTTTCCCCTCCCCAAAGAGGTGATGAGGCCAGGACAATTTTCGCTCACCCTGCCCCAAATGCCTATAGAACTACGTTTTTATTTGATACATACATACATATATATATTTTACATAATCTATTACCCTAAGCCAAAATACTTATTTCTTCTCTCTTTTAACACAATCACAATTGCCTCTCTCCTTTATTTTTCATCTCTACCTCGTTGATGTCAAATCCACCTTATTAGGGATGACAAAATCCTTCCAACCCACCCCACGCAGGTTTCCCCACCCAAGGATGGGATCCCCCTGATTGAACCTGCCCTGCCCTGGCCCATATCCATACCTATTAAGAATTTTACAATAAAAGGAAAACCACCCATGCGAAGGAGGGGGGAAGGGGAGAGTTAAACAGATATCTCATGTGTAGAAGTTGATAAACATGGGCAAGCTAAACACCCACTTTTCTACCAAACATGGAAGGAATGGATCCATAAGTCAACAATTTGTCTGATATATTCTTCTTTTACCATAACCCCCAAATGACATGCTTCTGTCCGTATTTGATTAGCACTTCCTACAACTCAACTTTTCTTTGAATAAAATAAATTAGGAGAAGAAATCACTGAATCAAACCCCGGTAAATTTTAAAACCACCATATGTCCGCCAAAACGTAAGCATAAACCACTGAACCAAGAATTAGCAAGCTAATAAAAAGATAACATTAAAGGTTGCCAAAAAAATATGATATATCGAACTAGAAAATGATTATCTAAAATCAACCATCATGAAGATAAAAGGAACATAATTTAATTGTTCATAGATATAGCTGTAAACTAACGACTGTAGCAATAACTCTATACTTACGAGGATAATTTTAGTTTCATCCAACTCCCTCTGAATTTTCAACAACTTATCAGCCTCCGCAGGGTCCTGAAGAGTTAAATAAGAACAGGTGGGGAAAAAAAAAGTTCTTTTAGTTGTAACTAATTACTTTTGAAGCTTCAACAATTAACAAAAACAGAAATGAAAAAGAAAAAGAAAAACCCCAATCTATTTTCTGCCTAATGGCCCAATCTTTTAAACAATAAGGAAAAATGGAAAATAATAATACCTGGAATTTTGTTAAAGCTTCATTCAGATAGGGCCATGGTTGGGTACTATCTGCTTGCACAGTCTTCCATGTATCACCAAAATTTTTCTGATACTCATCTAGCACCTGGAAAACATTGTAATCACCATCTATAAGTTAACTCAAGCAGAAATCAAGTACCAATATTTCACCAGCCCTACATGACTCTCTCTCCTTTTCACACACACGCACATGCACACACATCGTCAAGCCTTTACATCCAAACAGACACTTCAGAACAACCATGGTTATGAACATGTGGCCATCAAGGGCAACAAGAATAATGATCCTAGTATGCCTGTTTTTTTTTTTTACTTCTCTGACCATCTCCAAATCTTTTCCCTTCCACCTTAAGGACAATATTAAAGTATAGCATAAAATGTTACCACTTTAAACAACCATGAAACTTCTAAAAATTTGACAGCAAATGTACTACCTAGTCTTCTACAACGTTCATGTACATAGAGAGTGTTTGTAACGGTAAAAGAAACTTCAGAACAATTACTCAACAACAATACAACAATAATAAGTTCATTGCAACTATGAAGCCTATGGCTTCCTCTCCTTCATAAGAATTGAAACTGAACCTACTCGAACTACTTACTGATTTCTGAAATACTAATGAGTTCTTCACATTACAAAAAAATTTAAAAAAAATTGAAGTTCACAATTAAATAATTTTAATATTTAAGCCAATATATTTGTATCTCATAGAACATTAAATCAAATTAGCAGCCAAGCTCTAAAATTCAACCACTGTAAACTTATACCAAAACAAAAAACAAACTTTAGCATGGCGAACAATTATCTAACACATTGATACACCCTTTTTTTTTTATAAGTCAAAAAAAAAAAAAAAATCAACATCTAAAACTTGTAAGGTCCAAATTTTTAGCTCCTGAAGAAAAAAAACACACACACACACACACACAAAAGAAAAAATTAGATAGTGTGTACCTGGTTGAGCAGAGAAAAAGCGCTCCGAACCGGGTAGTGATCATCCATAAAACCCAAAGAACAAATGCCATTCCTGTTGTAAGCATGCACCTTGTACTCTATTAAATACAGAAAACAAAGAAACTGGTCATTAAAAATACAAAAAACCAAAAAGGAATGCAATGTCCCAAAATCTTGATAAACAGATGAAGATGAATTACGCATGCTACTTTCTAACACGCGAAGCATAAGAACATTTCCATAATTCAATTTCAAAAAGAACCAGGTTTCTGGTGTGTGTGTGTGTGTGTGTGTGTTTGGTATAATAGAATTGGAGCATAGAAATTGGAATCGAAAGGTATTCTTGGAATCCAATTTCAGCGCATGCCAATAAATCCGAAATCGTAATCATATCAAATCCCACGGGAATTCCAATTCCAAGAAAAAAAAAAACCTAATGCTAATAGAAAGAAAATGAAGAAAAGAAAAAGGAGAGATGATCGGGAGGGACCTTCGTGCTGGACGGACTGGCGTTGGGAGGGAGGGGTACGGCTGGCGACGGTGCGAGCGACGAAGACGATGAATTCTTTGACGCTGGACCTCTGGAAATAGCCGAAGTGGCTGACGTCCAAGGCGTTTGCTAATATCACCGGATCTGTGCCCTCCGGGTTGCACTTCAATACCAATAGCGCCGTGATCTTCATCTCTCTCTCTCTCTCTCTCTCTCTCTCTCTGATTGCGTGTAGTTGTTTGAAACAGTCTCTCTCTCTCTCTCTCTCAGGTCGAGAATGGGAATGGGAATGGGATCGCCGAAAGAAGAAAAAGGAAAGCGTAGAGTGGGAAGGAAGGAGAATAATAGTTTTATTAAAGTTCAGATCTGCTGCGATTCAGACTATACTATATACTATATGCCTCACCGACATCACCCACCTCATCCACTCGTTTTAACTTTTTATTTTTTAATTTCTCCACACAAAAAAAAAAAAAAAAAAAAATCCTTTTTAAAAAAAAAAAATTTATTTTGGAAGGGTGCTCAATTGTGCGTATGTATTTAGTTGATTCGTTGCATTGGATAGTAATAAAACTAAATAAATATAAATAAATTTGAAGTGAATGTTGTGTCACTCTCCAAAAGAAACCAATTAATTGTAATGAAATATTCAAATTTTAACCAATAAAATATTATTCCATATTCCCCACCACAAAAAAAAAAAAAAAAAAAAAAAAAAGAAAAAAAAAGTGAAAAAGGGGCAATTTTAGGGAAACAATGTGACGTTACTCTGGAAGGAGAAGGACAGCTTCCGGAATAAGGGCGCTTACCTATAATTAATACTTCTTCCTCAAAAAAAAAAAATATATATATATATATATAATTAATACTTAATTTTACTGTTTTTATTTTTAAGGATTAAAGCCTAATAAATGACAAGTGGCGTTAATTCAATGTAATTCCTTGGTAATTGCTGAAAAAAATAAGTAGTCTTCTTGAAGAGGTGGCGAGCATTTACTTGAAGTAGTTACTAAAAGTATCAAATATGAAGACACATGCTAAGCATTCATTTGGATAGAGATAAAAAATTAAAATTATTTTACTATTTAACTTATTTTTGTTATTATTCATATTTTGTACTATTTATGAGCTCTACTATACTATTTCAACTAACTTTTACTTTTATCTACAATACTTTCAGTAATAAGTTTTCAGTTTCAGCAAAATAAGCGATATCCAAACAGACCCTAAGTAAACAAAAATAACTGGACGACAATTGCCACCAAACGGTTAAGAGAGTTTATCAAGCCTGGTTATTTTCAAGACACTTGGCAGTAGATAGACCATGAAGAAGTGATATATGATAAGAGAAACCATACATAACTGTCAAAGCCTTAAGTATAAATAAAGGATAACTCTACAAGAAAAGGACACCATGCACAACTGAGGCTCCATTTGTTTTAGGTGTAAAAAACTTTCGGAAATTATTTTACACCATCACGTGTGTTTGGATGCGCATGTAAAATATGGTCAACTTGAAAATGATTTCCTTTGACCGTAAAATACAACCCCTTCACCCGTAAAACCATTTATAGTTTTATTTTACCTTCAAAACCCATTTTTCGAAGTCTCACACTAAAAGAGAGAGAGAGAGAGAGAGGGAAAGTCACAAACTCCAACCATCCACCCCCGAATTTGGTCAAATCACGCTGGTGAAGCCTAGATCATCGTTCTCAACCCAAAACCCTGTCGTTGAGCCCGCGCCCGCGAGATCAAGGCGCAAGATAGCCTCGACAAAATCGAGGCGCGAGATCGTGCCCTAGAACTCGCGCTGTGGGATCGCACCAACCGCCGTGAGATTGGTCTCTTCGCCCATGACCCACCGACCACCAATCTCTCTCTTTCTCGATCTACCTCTCCCTTTCCATCGATTTGCAATGACTCTCTCTTCCTCCTCCCTCTCTCAGTTTGATCGAATGATTTATGTGAGAATGGTGTTGTTTTGATTTTTGTTTGTTTAAAAGTTGATGTATTACAATTTTCTATTATAACATTTGTTTGGAAGCTAAGAAAATGTGAGAAACTAGTAGAAAATTTGCATTTTCAAAATGTTACCAAACACTTGAAATTATTTTCTAATATAATTTTTAAAATGCAATCAAACACTAGAAAATATTTTCCTTTCCTCAAAATATTTTCACCTGAAATTATTTTACACTGAAACAAATGCAGCCTGAGAAGAAAATGGATCAATTATGAGATCAATTGTACTTTGATTCTTAGAAGATCTAGTAATTCTTAGGCACTCAAGTAGTCCTTAGGTTTTGTAGAAGACTTTATGCTTATAAGTTTATTTCTTTTGTACTCATGATCTTATTCAAGCATGTATATATCAAATTTGATGCAATATTTAGTAGTTAGTTTTCCTGCTTTTAATCAATTTAGTGTTAGAGTAATTAATAAGGCTTGAATTTATCATATTTCCTGCAATTTACTTTACTTCCAAATGATTTACTTTGTATTAGTTCACTGCAAAATGAACTGATACAGAGCACCATTAGCACACCGCTACCACCACTGCCATCACATTTGCCACCACCATCATCACCACATCACTTTGTCTAGGGCCATCATTATCGCATCTACATGAAATATTAATGACTTTCAGTGCAAGCCAAATGATATAAATTTTCTCATTAATTCATGAGTCGTAATGAAACACATAAAAAAAAATTAGAAATTTTTTTCATATTAAAAACATTTTCAAACAAAACAAACAAAGTATTCAGAAAATTAAATTACAATTTATTAAAGCCCACTAAACAGTATAGGTTTTGACCATAGTTTTAACATTAGTGTGCTATTTTTTAGCTTCCAAAAATGGTTTTAGTTACCTCAATTGGTAAAACGTTTTATTGATGAATAATATTTTTGAAGTTTAAACCGTATATGCACCAAAAACCAATTGATGTCTTGGCTTGATGATAAAAAGCAATTATTATAAAGCGGATGCTATAGGTTGAAATTTTACGTATTTTTTAATATAAAAAAACATTTTTAAAGAAAAAAAACTTATTAAAAGGAAAAATTTCTTTATTTTTAATTTTTGTAGACTCTCTCTCTCTCTCTCATTTGGGGCAAGGAATAATGGAGTGGTGTTCCAAAAATAGGTGACATCATTTTTTTCAATAAATATGATAGAATTTTAACTTATAATATTCTCTTTATAATGATTGTTTAGGTGTCATAATTAAAAACTATCAATTGAAAAATAAAGGATCCCTAAAAAAAAAAATATCGACTTATATATGATTTTGGTTTGTAAGTTATGGCAATTTCATTTTAGTTCTCTAAAAAAAAATTTCATTTCATTTCTGTCCACACTCTTTTTAACACATTTCAATGTGAATCTCACTGTCATCTAGCTCAAATTACTGATATAAAATGCTGATGTTTTTTTTTTTTTTTGAGAAACGATATAAAATGCTGATGTTAGTGAATAGGAACGAATAACTTACGTGTCACTCAAAAGACACTTACTAAAAAAAAGAGTCACTCAAAAGGCTATATTAGCACATAGCACTCTCCTTGAAGAGTTAAGTGCGTTTCCATTTGAATGAGGAAGGCAATTCGGTTATAACCGGCGGGCTTGATGGGCTTTAAGCGGTTGGGTGAGATATAAGATGTTTATGCGATTTGATTGAGTTTGAAGATTGATTGCCATTTGATTGTAGGCTTTGAAATATTATTTTTTTTGTGTTTTTAATTCTTTTGCTTTGTTTGTTTCAATGACGTTTTTTTAAAAATGACTTATTTTCCTATGTTTGGTAGTAACCTTAAATTAGTTGAAAAACAATCTCTTAAGTTCCCTTAACTTGTTGTAAGAAAAAGTTGTTTTCAAAAAAAATATATATATATAAAACAATTTTTAAAAATAAGTCATACTTTTTTATGTTGACTAAAAATATCCTTTGACTTATTTTTTCTGCTTCTACCATACATTGAGAAATACAGAAAATTATCTTTACACAAGATTTTTCACTGAAACAAATCAAGAATTTGGAAGGAATCCCATAAAATAAAAATTAGAAGGAAAAGTAGAAGGAAGAGGCAAAATATATATATTTAACAAACCAAAAATGCCACTTAAGCTGCTATGTGCCTTTATTAACATTGTTAAATATTGTTATTGTTATTAAGTAACACATAACCAATTTGTTAGCCGTCCAGAGGCTTGTAGGTTTTATTAAAAAAGAAAAAAGACATTTTGTAGTTTAATTGGTATCTTTTGATGTTTTCAATAGAAACATATAGGATTCAAATGTCTATTCACATTAAAACCTATTTATAAAGAATAAGGCTAATTACCAAAGACCTTGTAGTTGAATTGACACCTTTCTATATACAAAGTGCTTGAGAGTCTAGGGGGAAAAGAGTTTGAGCTGCGGGGTTAGTAACATGCTGTAATTATTTCTCAAAAAAAAAAAAAAAAGAATAAGGCTAATTAGCACAAAACAATTTGAGTTCCAAAATGAAACTGCCTTTAAAAAGTTGAGGAACTTAAAGTTTTAGTCTAGTTTCATTGTCTTTTAGGATTTATATTGTAGCTGAATTGACACTTCTCCATGTACAAAGTAATGAAGCCGATACCGTACCGGTACTGGTCGTACTGGACCGATACGTATACCGGTATTGAAACGACAATGTTTCGTACCGGTTTAAATACCAGCCGTACTGGCCATGTATCGACCATATCGGCCAATTTCGAGCAATACCGGCCGGTACCGAGCATACCAGCCAGTACAGGAAAAAAAACTTTTTTTTTTACTTTTGTTTTTGAATTTTTGTAAGGACATAATGGTAACTTATTTACATTAACTTATTAGTATTATTTATTTTCTTAATATGCAATGAACAATTAAGCTTTATATTTTTTATATTGTGTTTTTTTTTCTTTTAACTGATGCTAAAGTCTAAAGTTATAAATAATTTGTTCTAAATTGAGGTAATGTTTTATGGTATACTTTTATATTTATTATAATATACACACGTACATATGTGTGTGTGTGTGTATATATATATTTATAAATATAAAAAATTAATGGTAAACCCGAAACGGTACACCGGTATTGACCGGTACCGAAATATATCGTTCCACTAGTCAAACCGGTACAACCTCCTGTACGAGATTGACTCCCTTGGTACAAAGTTCTAGAGGAAAAGGGTTCGAACTGCGAGGTTAGCAGCATGTTTTAATTATTTCTTAAAAAAAAAAAAAAAAAGGCTAATTAACACAAAACAATCTGAAATCCAAAATGAAATTGCCTTTAAAAAGTTGAGGAACTTAAAGTTTTAGTCTAGTTTCATCGTCTTCTAGGATTTATATTCTTGCTTTTCAAAGAGTAAGGGTCATTTAATTCATTAAACGTACACGAATCAAAGTGAAATATTCATCTTTCCTTATCCCATATTTGGATGAAGTGGGAGTAGAGGGAAAGGTAACCAAATTAGTAATTTAGTATATTTGAGTCTTCTTTCCTTCTACTACTCCTCTCCTTTCCCTTCATTTCAAAGCTCCATTGATTTATGGAATAGGAATCATCTTTTATCAATCTCCAAAGAATCATATTCTACTTAAGTTGTCAAAACATCTAACTAAATAACTAACGTTTATTCAATCGGAATTGAGCACTCTCGTATTCTTTCCAATTTGTGATAGTATTTTGGATTTCTAAGGCTATTAGATTTTTGCCATGACTCTCTCTCTCTCTCTCTCTCTCTTTCTCTCTCTCAAAATAAATCGCATTGATATGTGGGAGTGTTCTATCCCATTTGCTCAAATCAGGCACTACGAAACAATGCAAGTGGCACTCTGCATACGCATGTGTAAACCCCACATAAAAGTGAGCTTAAAGTACACTATAAGTCTCATGGACTAAAGGGAAGAAATTGGAGTCACCGCTTGGTTTTACAATCTAATAATTGGCTTTTGACTTCTGAGTCAAAGTCCAACATTTCTAAGTTCGTACTTCGGAGGTCCTTTTTTATTTTTATGAAAAAAGTTCTGAGTTGAGCTATAAGAATAGAGAATGTATTAAACACCCATGTTGTTTGATCCAAAGATCATTTTTATTATTGTCACATGGTCATTTTCAATCTAAAGCAGTGTGGGTGATACCGTACCGGCTAATGCATCGATACAGGTACACCTCTTGTTTCGTACCGGAAAAAATATCAGCCGTACCGGCAAAATACAGTTATTTCAGCCAGTAAATAGATACCGGGCTGAAGCACGCAATGCTTTTTTTTTTTTGTGTAATTTTGGCAATTTTTTAAGGGCAGGATGGTGCAAATTTGAGTAAGCTAAGAAAACCCAATAGAAAGAAAGAGAAAAATGAAAGAAAAATGCACAATAGCTTTGCAAAATGAAGTTAGAATCACCTCTTCTTTGATACTTCGCCTTCATTATTCTTCACATTTTTCTTTTACCATCTTCTTCTTTAAGGACTCAACAATGACCGATTTGCTTCTTCTGTTTTGTAACTTCGTTCTCTACACTCTTGACTCTACTCATCCCTAGACTTACCTTTTGCTTTTTCAATGTAAATGCTGAGTAACTTATATGCTTAGTCAAAATAGTACACTTGCTTTTGATTTTCTCGAAGTATCAGATGATATTTTGAATTGGTGTCACTAGTCTTTTGACACGTTGGACTAGCACTTATTGAGTTTGGTAGGCGTTTAATTATTTAATAGTTTTCATTTTTATAGATTTATGTTGATAACTCCATCAAAAAATATAAAAAGTTGCCAAAGTGATATATTGAGTTATTATAAATATAACTTTGTATATTGTATAAAATAGTAAAAAATAGCAGTAAACTTAAAACAGTACACCGGTATTGATCG
Organism: Castanopsis chinensis; assembly: GCA_032878915.1. Taxonomy (NCBI): domain Eukaryota; kingdom Viridiplantae; phylum Streptophyta; class Magnoliopsida; order Fagales; family Fagaceae; genus Castanopsis; species Castanopsis chinensis. The sequence goes on from JAVQMG010000121.1 coordinate 15,656,744, forward strand.
GTACTCGAAATATATCGTACCGCTAGCCAAACTGGTACAGCTTTCGGTATGGTATTGACTTCCTTAAATTCTAAAGTCTAGTAAAATTAAGAAGAAAACCTTAGCTTATTCACATATTTAAAAATAATAAACATTTCACAAACCACTAGAAAAAGAGAAAACAAAAACAAACAAACAAAAATGAGAAGCACAAAATAAGAGTTTAATCCCCCTTTTTTATAGAGAAAATCTGTGATGCAGCTTATACTATTTAAGGGTAGGTAGAGTTCGCTTTTTTGATCGATCTTCTTCTGAGTGTAGTAAGGCCATTTGGATTTAGGTAGTGCATGTTTTGCAAATTGTGACTCAAGGATCGTCCTCAAAAACTAAGTGGTTCAAATTGACTAGATCGACCGGTTTGGCTAATTCAAAACCGAGACCTAGTCTAGTCCAGCCCACATTAGAAAACCAAAAAAAAAAAAAGTTAAATTAAGTCAAAATAGATCAAATTGACAATTCAATTTTAACCACCAAAACCAATCCTAATTCCGGAGTTAAACCACTTTTAATTACTAACTTTTATATACTTATCCAAGACCAAACCCATAAAAATGAAAATAAAAATAAAAATGGCAGCCCCACTCAAAAGCTAGCCTAAACATAATTTAAAAATAAAAAATGCAGACCAAATATTTAAAGCTCTCACTTTTATTTGGGTTGAGATTGTGTTCAGTGCATTAATTGCACTAGACACATTAAGATGCAGACACATATTCATATCTCAACATGTTGAACATATTAATGCGCTAAACATAAATCATGTCCTTTTATGCGATTTGTGAGAGGTTGTGATGATAGGTAACATTACCTCAAACTCCCTACCTATTACAATTAATGTACGTCACTCGCCATCACAACAAGACTTGAACACTTAGCCTAACATTAAAATAAACAACTAAATAAATAGTCAAACACAAAATTCAATATTGAACTAAAGAATGGTAGGCACATATAAAAGCTAACCCGTAGATTCATGTCTGAAATTCTTGAAGGAGCGAGTAACATTCATAGAGGAGGTAGTAACTGTAACATCCTCTTTCCTTTTTCTAATGTACGACTTAAAAAATCTTTATCACAAAACAACCAGACCATATTTAAATAATAAAATGATATATATTAAGATTGCCTTTAACAAATGTCCCACGTTTAGAATTTACATGATAATCAATAAGAGGTAATTTTTATAAATTTCGTCTAAGGATCTTTGTGAAAAAATGTAAGGAGTTAGGACATCCCAAGATAAAATGTAAAACAATGTATTTATTCTATTTAATTATATCAACCTGAAAACTCTTCCCTTTTTTAATTCTTTGTGGAGTTTGGTTTTTTTACAATCATCGAATTAATCTATTAAAAAAAAGATAGATAAGCTATCACTGGGACAAAATTGAACTCCAAACATCAACCTTACAGATTCATATCAAATCTTTAATGGTAAGTTGTTAAGAGTTTTAATTGAACCCATAATTTAAATTACTTTTCTAACTTACTAATAACAGTTAATAATAACTTACTACTTAAAATTATTATTAATTCTAATTTAAAATCTACTACTGAAATTATTTTTTTGCCCACCAATAATAGTAAGTAAAAACCTGTTACTTAAGTTTTGTTATCATTCATTTATAGCATTTATCAAAAGGTTGGGTTCAAGTTACACTTGATGTAATTCTAAGCAATGTTACACTATTCAATATTTTTTAATTGGATGCGAATTTTGCAAAACCCACCGTTATATTACTTTATCTTCGTATATTCTCCATACTTGCAAATTTTCATAGTGATCAAAGATTAATAGCCATGTCATCAATCAATTATTTAAATTCAAATTTTTGTAATTTAAAATAATGCATAAAAGATGAGTTTATTGATCGAATAGTAAATGACATGAAAATTGACATGAAAATTGGCAAGAATGTTAAAAACATATTAAACATGTAATTTAACAATGAGATTTTCAAAATATGAATTCGATAACAAATTATTGAGTGATGTAACATTGCTTAAAGTTGCACCAGGTGTAATTCTAAGCAATGTTACACCATTCAATATTTTATAATTGGATGCAAATTTTCAAAAATCTACTGTTAGATTTCATTATCTTCGCATATTCTCCGTGCTTGCAAAAAACTAGCAAAAACAAATCCACATTTAACCATAAGGAAATTGCGGCAAAGGCCCTAACCAGTCACCAGACATTAGACTCATTTACACAATGTTTAGGCGTTTTATTAATAAAAATATTTTTAAAAAACCGTTTCAGCCGTTAAGGTTTTGAGCTGTCTCTTCTCCGCGAAACAACACGTAAAAACAACGTAGTCTCAAAAAAGGAGGAACAAGAATAGCAAATTAATAAGGACTTCAGAGCAAAAACGGGTCGACCTCCTTTACAGATCAAATCCTAGCCAAAAAAAGCTATTAATTCGGGGACTGTATGGGAGTTTTTAGAAACAAGAATTACTTTGAGAAGTAAAAATTCTCTGAAATTATTCATGTCATTTTTTACCTCCTCTCCTCTCTTCTAATTCAATTACATAATTATTACATTCCCTTGAGAGTTTTTCCTTTGAAACTTGACAGGGAATGTTTGTTTCCTCCATATAATCTACAGCATTCAAGTAAGTTCAACTGGGTTTGCTTTACATTGTTTTGTTTGTCTGTCTGTGTGTCTGTCTTTTTTTTGTTTATTAAATTTTTGTTAATTAATGTACTTATAAAAAAATTTGTTACCTAATTTTGATCAGGCCTTAAAAAAAAAAGGAAACCATGAATGAAATTAAAAGGGTAAATGTTTTTTTGAATGATGGAATTCAGATATATTCAATTTTTTTTTTTGGTTGAAGTTTTGGTGTTTTGAATATTTTTAGTCCATCTAATATAGGGGAAACATGTAAGATATTGATGCATTGTGGTGTTGAATGTTTGAGATGAAATAAATATTGGAGTTGAATTATCATAGGTGATATTATCCACTAAAATCTTTGTGGGGATTTTCTGAAGCCAATAAATAAACAAACTTAAACAGAAGTAATTAAAACTGACTGCATTAATATGTAATAAACGTTTAACGTTACTATTAAGGATGCTAAATTAACGCCCTTGTGTTCTAACACGCAAATTTACTCTACCAACTTGTGAAAATGTAACGTGTTAGTCATTATCATGTCATTTTCTTTTTCTTTTTTTTCTTTTCTTGTTTTTTTTCTTTCTTTACGATGTTGTTCATTCATCAACTCTACCTTTTGGATCTATGACAGAACCAGAACAAGATGATCAGGTGCTTGTTTTTCATATCCTTGTTAATACATTCAGCTTTAGGGCAGAATTCTACATCAAAGAAATGGCTGACTTTAAGTGGTAAGGATTTGATTTTTACGAATTCTCTTATTTGATTTTGGTGCTATGTTTAAAAAATAATAATATAAAATGCTACAATCTAAGAAAGAAGAAAAGGAACAATCCAGTAATAGGAAACAGGGTCAATGTAGCAAGTTCCAAGATCTGTGTTTCTAGAAAATGAGGGATCTTTGTAATTGCAAAATTCATCTTTGAGGCTCAACTAATCAATGGCTGTAGCAACTTGCATTAATTTGGAAAAAGAAAAAGGAATCTTTACTAATTAAATTGAAAACAGTATGTTTTTATTGTGAAGAATGGCAAAAGTTATGTTACTTACCCCCCAAGACTTTTAGACAAAGTTATGTTTCTAAGAAAGCGGGGTTGGAACCAAGACATATCTCTTGGAAACGCTAGAAAATGTCATTTGATCTAAAGCTCATTGGTTATGTTCAATATCATGCATATTTATATAGTTCATACCAGGTTGAATTTGTGATACATTCTGTGATTCTTTTACCAGGTAAACGGCCCCTTGTGATAGCGAGAGGCGGGTTCACAGGAATGTTTCCTGAGTCCAGCTCGTTTGCAAATCAAATGACACAGACTTTAAGTTTGCCAGATACGGCTACGCTCTGCAATCTACAACTAACAAAAGATGGCATTGGTATATGCCTCTCGGGTGTCACACTTGATAATTCAACAAATATAAACCTTGTATTCCCAAAAGGAAAAAAGAACTACACTGTCAATGGAAAGGAAGTGTCGGGTTGGTTTTCTTTGGATTATACAAGTGATCAGCTCTTCAGCAATGTATCATGTAAGTCTCCAAACACCTTGACTTTCTCCTATTTCCTGGTATGATAATAATGAGGGGTTTAGCTTCTGGTACTTCCTTTTCAGAAACATAGTTTATATAGATGATGCATATCACATTATCTTAGTTTTAATTAATCTTTTTTTGAACAACTACTTAGAATGGAGGAAACGTTATAATTGAAATAACATCATTTTCATCTAAGTCTATCACTAACGCCATTTTTTTTATGCACCAATAACATGTCATGTTAGAAGTTGTGAAAAAAGTTTCTCTGTTATTAGAAATATGTGATTAAATAATTAGATATACTATTTTTCAATTATTTGAACTTTTAGGACAATCGGTAATTTATCACATTTACTTATTGAAAAAGAAATTCAAATTTACAATTACTTTTTGCAATTCCTTCTAACAAGTCAAATCAACTTCACACTGTCCACGCTATGCAGAAACACAATTACAACAATTGATGGCTTTTTCAGAAGTAGGAAGAATCAACAGAAAAACAGAATACATGATATCATTCATAATGAATCAAATGAAAAGCTTGTAGCAATAAAGAACTTGATCTATAGCTTCAAAAGTGACCTTTTTAAAAAAATTCATATATATATATATATATATATTTGCTTTGTAATGATCTTTTTTAACAGTGGTTCAGAACATATTCTCTCGATCAAATATGTTCGATTCGCTAGTACCTATATCTACCGTTGAAGATGTCACAGGAATTAAACCGGCCCAGTTTTGGTTGAATGTTCAGGTCTCTCTCTAAACTAATTATTGGTAACCTATTTCCTTTAGGGAATGAAAATTCTGTTTCATTCAAACATGAAATCCACAAGCATCATTCATTATTTTCTAAAATAGCTTTGGTGTTTGGTATGCAGTATGATACATTCTACACCCAACACAAACACAGCCCAGCAACATTTGTTCAAAGGGCACTGAGATTTATAGGTATCAATTACATTTCATCTCCTGAGATTGGTTTCTTGAAGAGCATGGTTGGGAAAGTGAACAAAGTCAAGACAAAGCTCATCTTCCAGGTCCTCGGTGCAGATGAGATTGAACCTACAACCAACAAAAAGTACAGTTCACTGCTCGAGGATCTTGCCTCCATCAAGTCATATGCATCTGGGATCCTTGTCCCCAAAGAATATATATTGCCAGTTAAGGCAGACAAGTATTTGGGTGCTCCTACTACCCTTGTATCTGATGCTCATAAACAAGGACTAGAAGTATATGCTTCTGGTTTTTCAAATGATTTAATCTCAAGCTATAATTATAGCTATGATCCATCACAGGAATACCTGCATTTTATTGATAATTCTCAGTTCTCTGTTGATGGGGTGCTTACTGATTTCCCACCTACAGCATCAGAAGCCATTGGTGAGGACCAACTATCATATGGCATCAATATATTTTTCTCCCCCATTTTCTTTAAAGTGCTATACAAACCCAATACTAAATCTAGAGTGCGATTGAATGTAGCTTTTTGCTGGAAGTTAGTTGAAGTATAGTTGTACTTGGAAAAGGCAAGGTTTTAAAAACCTATACATTAGTAAATAAGTTAAAAAGCTAAAAAGAAAATGTCGTTACTAAACAGACAAATAATATATATATATATATATATATATATATCCAGAAGATATTTACTCATCAAAATTGAAAATCCAGTGATGGTAATTCAAATCTCTAGAACAGGATATAAATTGTTATTCTAATGTTTTTTCGGTTCTGATCTGACCCTGCCTTTGCTCTTTCTGCTGTAGGATGCTTTGCCAATAACAAGCAGGTTAAGCCAGCCAAAGGTGTGATACTAATCTTAAATCTTTCTCTAAGCACATGCTACAGCCTTTAAAAGTTTATAGATAAGTTAAAGGAAGAACAAGCTTTAATTTTGCAAAAACAATTTTGTGCCTTTTCAGGAAATCCTTTGATCATAACTAAAAATGGAGCAAGTGGGATTTACCCTGGAGCCACTGATCTTGCTTATCAACAAGCAGTGGATGATGGCGCGGACATAATAGACTGCTCAGTTCAAATGTCAAAAGATGGAGTTGCCTTCTGCTTGGATTCAGCGGACCTTATGGGAGCAACCACAGTGATAACTTCTTTCATTTCTAGGTCGACTGTTGTCCAAGAAATTCAACCTAATGCTGGAGTTTTTTCATTTGATCTCACATGGAGTGAGATTCAAACCTTGAAACGTAAACTTCTTCTGAACTTTTTCGTACTCTCTCAAATTTCAAGTTTTATAAGCTTTTGATATCACTTACACTTGAAAACTTTCATATTGCAGCTCAAATAACTACTGTTTTCAAGGACTTCCCAAGAAACCCAGCATATAAGAATTCTGGTAAATTTGTGACCCTTGCTGAATTTCTGGAGTTCGCTAAAGCAAAGGGAGCTTCTGGAATTTTGATCAACATTCAGGTAAGCTTCTTTTTCCCCTTTTGAGAAATTTTTTATTCTGCTCTAACTATAGGCTTCTTCATAAGCATCATTGCTCATTAATTCACCTCAATCCAAAGCCATGTATATATATGTAGCCTATTCCCTATCATGTTTCAACTCTAGTTCTATTTATATATTTTATACCAACACCTACCTGTCTTTCTCAGAATGCTGCCTACTTAGCATCAAAGAAGGGGCTTGACATTGTAGGTTCTGTTACCACTGCCTTGAGCAACGCCACCTTTGACAAGCAATCCACCCAATCAGTCCTGATCCAATCCGATGACACTTCAGTGTTGTCCAAGTTTAAAAGTGTTCCAGCTTACCAAAGAGTGCTGTATATCGAAGAGAAAGTAGGTGACGCACCCAAACAGTCGGTGGAGGAAATCAAGAAGTATGCTAACGCAGTTGCCGTAACAAGAGCAACCATCATCGAAGTTACAGATTACTTCACCACGGATTTCACAAGTGTTGTTGAGGAGTTTCAGAAAGCAAATATCTCGGTCTATGTCTATGTTTTGAGGAACGAGTACATCACACTCGCATTTGACTATTTCTCAGATCCTATTGTGGAGATTGCTACTTTTGTTACTGGAATCGGAGTTGATGGGATCATAACCGAGTTCCCAGGAACTGCCAGTAATTATATCAGTATGTGCTCCTACAACCTTAAATTCTATTCATTTCATACCATCTTCATTTGGGGGACCTAGAGTTTCTCACAAATGCATCTTTATACCACTGGGTCATGTGGCTAGTGGGTGCTAGTAAATAATGTAATTCTATATGCAGTATGAAGGTATATCATGCATTGGAGACACACATTTTCCCACTGATGGTGCATGCAATGCTTAACATATTACCATTTTTGGTATCGCAGGAAGCCCATGTACCAATACGGATAAACCCGAATACAACATCCTACCAGTTGCACCTGGTTCTTTGTTAGACTTGGTACCCCCTGAAGTACAGCCACCGGCAGCGGCACCTCTTCCACCGCTGGATTCTGCAGATGTTGTTGACCCACCTCTTCCTCCTGTGGCCAATATCAGTACTGCTAGTTCACCTGTTGCTGAGGCACCTCCACCAAGTGCAAGTATATCATTTGCCAATGTTGCTAAGATGGATCTTTCTCTGATGGCAATCATGGTGCTTAGTTTACTATCTATGTTAAACTAAAGATGATGATCAATTTTTAGTCTGGCATGTGCCTGTAACTTTCAGTTTCTCCCAGCTTACTTTGGGTTTTTTTACTATCTTGAGTCTATACTGTAGTAAATATTGACTGACATTTAGCTCATACCATAACATAAGAGATTGATTTGAATGGAAAATATTTATATCCATTTTTGATCCACATTTTCTCCAATAACTGTGTTGGGTTTTAGACAATAAAAAGTCGTACCAAGCGCACAAATTTTCACTTCTGTGCGGATTTGAGAGAGGTGATTAATATGCATACTTACCCATACCAATATTTTGGAGAGACTGATTAATGTCAGGCATTTGACCCTTTTTCATTTCACTTCTGAACCAAATCAGTGAATTCACCCGTGTCACTTTGGTTGTTGATATTGATGATCCTAATTTCTTTACTTCCTCTACTTAGCTTTCAAACCCTCAATTAATTGGACCCCCAGCTCACTATGTATAAAGGGCAATTGTTCTCTAATTACACAGGATTTAATTATTCAATTCAAAATCAAGTTTTAGCAAATTCCAAATCGTTTTCAATTTCCAAAATCATGATTTTTTTTTTTTTGAACAATGAAATAGAAAAGAATGTAAAAAAATGTACTCAACTGATAATGCACTGTTTGGATAAAATTTTGAAAACCCTACATTTCTAACACCCCCCCCCCCCCCCCCCCAAAAAAAAATTAGGACTAATTTATAAAAAATAAAAACGAAACATAAAATTGTAAAAAGAAAAGTGGGTGTGTGAGAGAGAGAGAGGCTCAGGGTTGGGGTATTATCGGAGAAGAAAAAGAGGGACCGCCATGGCTGCGACAAAGAGAGAGGAGCTGCAGTGAGGAAAAGGGCATAAAAGTCATTTTCCACACGCAGTTTCTTTCTGAGTCACCCAGCCAAGAAACCGACCGCCCTTTCTCGTGGTCCGATTACACCGCCTGAAATATCATCACCGCCTCATTATTATTATTATTATTATTTTGACAGTTCGAAAGCTACAATGAAGAGAGAAGATGATGATGATGATGAAGAAGATGAGGATTGATTGAAACATAAACAAATCATCGGCTCCACATGCATTCAGAGAGAAAAGAGGGGTTACGGATTTCGTAGAGATCTCCACCCCTCTCTCCCTTCCTCTGAGAGCAGAACCTCATTGAAGACCCTTGGGTTGTTTTTTGGACCTTATTTATAGTGCCCACTCCCCTAGCGTCTCTTGTTGGCCATCTTCCATCATTACCCTTCTTTAAGCTGCGATAGTGCTGATGGGTAAGGGGTTAGTTTCGTCAATGCAAACTTAATTGTATTTTTAATACATTAGAAATATCGACAGATATTGTCCTTTCGCTTCAAGCCGTAAAGAGTTTATTAGAACATTCTTATACAAAGTCCTTAAAAATGCTGAATACTATTTTTTAGCATCTTAAATAATAAAAACATACTAAGAGCATCCATAATGGGCTTGTCATATGCCAAATGCAAGTCCCATTTGGTATTCAAGCCCAATAAACACCCAGCAACTGGACATGCTAAACTCAAGATTGCCAAATTTTTTTGGCATAATGCTACAGTACCATCTCAAAGGTGAGATGGTATTGTAGCACTATGCCAAATATCAATAATATATTTTATTCAGTTGGAAGCCTTCTCTCTCTCTCTCTCTCTCTCTCTCTTCTCCCGGGTGTTTCCTCTCTCCATTGTCTCTCTCTCTCTGTCGCCGTTCTTCACCAGACGAAGCTCCGTCGGTCCCTAGATACCCATTTAAATTTTCACTCCATCACTCTCTCTTCAGACGAAGCTCCGTCGCCGTTGGTCTCTCAAGGGTTTGTGGGTTTGGTGGGCATGGTGGAGGCACGGTGGTGGTGACTGGGCAGTGGAGGCGCGGTGAGGTCTGGGTTTTTTTTTTTTTTTCCTGATATGGGTTTTGTTCCGGTGGGATTTTTGATAGGCAGTGGTGGCGTGGTGGGCATGGTGGAGGCGCGGTGGTGGTGACTGGGCAGTGGAGGTGCGGTGAGGTCTGGGTTTTTTTTTTTTTTTTTTTTTTTTTTTTTTTTTTTCTGATATGGGTTTTGTTCCGGTGGGATTTTTGGTGGGCAGTGGTGGCGTGGTGGGCATGGTGGAGGCGCGGTGGTGGTGACTGGGCAGTGGAGGCGCGGTGAGGTCTGGTTTTTTTTTTTTTTTTTTTCCTGATATGGGTTTTGTTCCGGTGGGATTTTTGGTGGGCAGTGGTGGCGTGGTGGGCATGGTGGAGGCGCGGTGGTGGTGACTGGGTAGTGGAGGCGCGGTGGGCAGTGGAGGCGCGGTGAGGTCTGGGTTTTTTTTTTTTTTTTTTTTTTTTTCCTGATACGGGTTTTTGTTACGGTGGGATTTTTGGAGGGCAGTGGGCAGTGGTGGGCATGGTGGAGGCGCGGTGGTAGTGACTGGGCAGTGGAGGCGCGGTGACGGAGGATGACGGAATGTGGAGGGGAAAATTGGAAAAAAATAAAAAATGAAAAATATATTTTATTACGTAAATATATTATTTTAATGAGTAGAATAGGAAAATAGAAGTTGGGTTGTGGAAGGTGTTGTAAAATGGTACGGTATTAATAATAAAGTGGCTTTTTGAGATGGTAAAATAGGATAGAATTGAGATTCCAGCTGTGGATGCTCTAACATCAATCATGCTAAATCTTAAAAAATTTAGCACCAAGCTATAGTGAGCTGTTATCAATAACAACTCACTAGAGCTAGATTGTTAAAAAAAAATCTTTTTATATTCTCACCAACTCTCACTTCTCTCTTCTCTTTCCTCTCTCACTCCTCTCTTTTCTAGTATTTCTTCTCTCTCCCAATGGTTGTGGTCCAATGATGGTTGTGGGTCGTGGGTTGTGGTTTGATGGTCTGGGTTCAACTTGACCTACTTGGATCGTCGAGTTGATCGGCGTGGATCGTCGACTTGATTAGCGTGGTCGGCGTGGGTCATCGACTTGATCGGTGTGGGTCTCATTGGCATGGGTCTTTGATAACTGTGGTGATCATTGGAATTGTGGTGGCTAGTGGCCAGCGGGGGGTAAGATTGCTGGGTTGAGACAATGAGACCAAAAGGGAGAGAGGATGAAAAAAAATAAAACATTAATGGAATAAAGAACAATAAAGAAATAATATTATATAAAGTTGTAAAAAAAATAGAAGTTTTGATGTTAAGTGTATTATAAAGTGAGATGTTAAATATTTTAAAGTGGCTTTTTGAGATGCTAAATGATAAAAATTTTAGAATCCTTGATGTGAATGCTCTAAATTTGCAAAAAAGTGATTTATCATTAGAACTAATAACTTATCATCTATGATTTATTGTAAAAAATATTGTAAACATATCGCTTCTTATAAGGAAAAGGAAAAGGAAAAGGAAAAGAAAAAAGTTAACGAATATCATAAAGGCATTAGTTTAGAAAATATTTTTAGTTAATGGATATCCTAATAGCAATGGTTTAGGAAATATTTTTTAGAAATTTTTTATAGGAAAAAAAAAGTAATTATTTTATTTCACAGCTTTTTTATATTTTCCATAAAAGTGATATATGGAATACTAATATTAAAAATTTTCATTAACAAATGCCTTAAGGATACTTGTTATTTGGGCCATTTCAAATATAGGCCATATTCTAAAAAGGAAATCGGACTTAGGACCTATTACCTATATCACACAAAATAGGGAGACTTTATCACTTGAACAAATTGAAACCAACAACTAATTAGAAAAATATAAATTTGTTTTTGAATTATGAATATTGTAAGGACCAGATGAACTGGCGACCCAGGCCCACTTAGAACAGTGAGTTATACAGTTCAACCTCAGTCCAAAATAATAAATTAATAAAAGAGGGAAACAAACAACAAGATGGGGCTCTGGCCGAGGATGAAAATAAGGAAGAAATGACTAATTTTATTGAATAGATGAGTTAGTATCTCCATAGAAGTTAGCTTGAGGACACCAAAATTATACAAAAATAGTACTGTTCACTCTTTTCTCTCAGTGTTCTTGTTTTTTTTTTTTTTTCTTGATACCTCTCTCTCTCTCTCTCTCTCTCTCTCTCTCTCTCTCTCTCTCTCTCTCTCTCTCTCTCTGAAAACCCTCTTTCTCTTATATCCTCCCCCCTTTTCTTCACATCTAGACCTTCTATCTTTTCATCATCCATCTCTCCTCCTGACACTTGTCCCTTTATACGTCTGAAGAAGGTGGTAAAAGTAGTCTGCATAGCTGTGACTTGCATTGTTCAGGTGACTTCCTCATCAATGTAGCTGATAAAGTTGTTGCCCACCATTTAATGCGGAGGCAACAGGTTACTCCAAATTGGAAATTTTTCCTATTATCACCGATTCTCTCTTTTCAGACCCTTCTTCTCACCTGGAACACCTCAGAGTCCTTTGTCTCATCCCTTCCTCTCCTCGGGCGACTTTCCTTCTCGGGCCTATGATATCCCCACTCTAGTATTGCAACACTTCAACTTCATCCTCGGTTCTCGGGCACCCACAAATATAATTTAAAATTGTTAATTAAATCTATTTCAGATTTGTTAATCTTGACAGAAAAAGCATTATTAGGTATAAGTTTATCTCTTAATCATTCATGTCGGGTCATACAATTTGATGGATGAGGAGAACACTTTTATAGTCCCTTTACAAAATTCAATGGAATATCATTTAATGCATTAATTTTTATATGTTTAGGTATAAGTTTTCATATTTAGCATCCTTAATTTTTATTTACTTTTTTTAATAAAGAAGTGATGTCCTAATTTTTGGCTAAACGATTTTGTTCCTCCATATTCATAAGACACTTTGAAAATCCCATAAAATGACAATGATGATTAAACCTGGAACTTCTAGTTTTATGTTACATCCTAGACTAATGTATCCACCACTCGAGTATCCCTTGATGGTCTCCTTAATTAAAACTTTAGTAAAATGGGATTAGGATTTTTTTTTTTTTTGGAATTACTTTTCAATTCCTTTTGATACATCTAAAAATGGAATATAGCACTAAAAATTTAAAACAAAGAGAATATTTAGCGGCGTAAAAGGAGTAAGAAATACGTTAACAAATGTTCTTATACACTCATTAAGGAGGCTTCAAAAGAATTCTACCTATATTAGAAAGTAACAAAAACTAATAAATAAAAATTATTGAAAGTGATTGGCTTGACACTTCTCTTTGTAGGGTGTAGCCCAAAGCTCACAAGCTCATTAATTTCTGGGTTGATGTTGAATTCAGGTGCATTCTTCTAACTCATTCGGATTTTGGCCCATGAAATATGATGGGGGTACAAGTACCTTTGAATAGATTGATTACACCAGTTGCATCTCATAGTTGTTTATTATCGTCTAATGTAATTGTTTTCCTAACTATTTTATATGTGAAATTATCCCTGGCTTGGTAAATTAGTTAATTCATTAAGTAATATATTCAATTATCCTGGTTTGTATTAAATAAGTTTATTTAGTAAACATAATAGTAAAACTTAGGTCCAATATTTCAGGTGGAGTAAATTAGATTTTTCAATTGAATTTGAATAGTTGAATGGATTGAATTTAATTGCTCTTGGAAATTTTAAGTTTTATCCCAAATATAAAAGGCCTTGCATAACCTTTTAGACTCAAGGCTCAAATTATATTGAACTGACCCTAATCTTACAATCTCTTTGCAGGAACAATAGATCGATATCACGTAAGATCTGCTATTGCCAGTTTGATTAAAGCAGTGCACACTCTTTACCATGACCCCTATGGATCTCAAGGTCGATCTTGCTCTACCTTGATGGGATTTCTTCAATTTCAAATTAATTGAATACAAAGACGAATCTCTTCCAAACAACCCACAGTTTGTTACAGCATTCGTGGCACTCTCAAACAAGAGACATGGGAAAAGGACATCAAGCTAGACACACTGTGCTTGGTGAACGGACCTCACGAGAGTTCCCGCTTTCAACATGCAATGAACTACAACTCGTAACATGGTTACTTCGTCTAGAGGTGCGAGTGTGTGGCTGGCTGGACATTCTCTGGGGGCAGCTATGGCATTGCTTGCAGGAAAGGAAATGGCCAATGAGGGTAATTTGATTGAAATTTATCTGTTTAATCCACCATTGTGCTCTGACCTCATAGCGAGGTGGATCAAGAATGATACTGTGAGCATTGGGAACCACCTTTCAAAAGTGGTGGGAGTCCTGATTCTTCCTGTCAATCTTGGGAATATAGGTACAACACTAGAAACTGAATGACATATAGGATTATAGTTGCGTTTTGAGTAAATAGGCCCAAAAGATTAACCAATACAGTCCCGAAGAATGGGTCTTGGGTCCTCTTACTTCTTGTTTTGTTAGTACCTATATGGCATTTATACTAGAAAAGTACCATAGAGAACTACAATGATTAACCAAATTGTTTCTCTAAATGTATGTGAATGTTTCATAATATATTGTTCATATTACAAAACCATTATTGCAAGTATAATTTTTAAACCAAGAATCTTATAACTTAACTGACACATTTTGATATTTTTATATATAAAGAAATCCAAAATTCAAATCTCTTACTCCATTGCATCTATTAAATAGTACAAAAATGTAATTATTTTTTGAGATTTATGCCAGATTTGATTTTTTTTTTTTTTTTTGCTTCTTCTTTTGTTACTCTTAATTAAATCCAATTCTATAGTAAATCTATAATTGTTTATTCTCTATAGTTGTAGCTGCTGTGAATTAATATCGCTTGCATTATTAGATCTTTGTAATTAAGTAGAATCATCATCTCCTCCGCTTGATAAAGTGATCTTTCATTTGAAAGTTGAAACAACACTCATATAAGAATGAATATATATATATATATATATATATATCAAAAAATTTGGGCTACATCACAATCTAAAGCATCCATGGGAAGATTTGAGTAAAGTCAATTTAATTACGGGTACCTTGCATAGAATTCTTGACCATAAGGCTCAAAGTGGAAGTAGGGATAGGAAGCTAAATTTATGTTGTTTGGCACACTATTGTACCAACGCAACTGAAAATAATAATAATTAAAAAAAAATTAAGATTGTTAAGCTGAAAACAAATCGTACTAAAAGTAATTAACATAAGCTATCTAATGATCTAGTAATTGGATTTTACCAAATTGGGTGTTGATTTACAAAAATGAATGACTTGGATATTGAGGGGGTGTTTGGGAGATTAGTTTTAGTTATGTTGTTTGAGTGTTTTTGATATACATGCGAGTGGAAAATGTGTGAAAATGTGAATAAAAATGTGTGTAATATTATTTAAAATGTGTAAAAATGTGTTATAACTATGATGCCAAACACCCCTTGAATAACCTTAAATACTAAAATCACAATCTTCTTTTTCTTATATCTCACAATTTTCTGTCAGCCCAATTCTACCCTTCTTTTTTCCCACAATTTCCTAGCAACCAAACCAAGAGAGAAAAAACAAAAGAAAAATGAGCAAAGTAATGTATAATTGTCTAATTTGAGCAGAGCAACACAATGTAAATAATTGTAATTGACACATGCAATCAGAATTCATTTGAGAGAGAATTAATGGAGGCACTGTAGCAAATTCAACTCCAAATTTTGTTTTTCTTCCAGTAATCAAAGCAGTACCTTGTTCCAAAGACTAATAACTAGAGGCTTTTGGCTGAATATTGTGGAATCTCGAGTTTATTTGTGATATAGGTACTGTTCCAAGTTATTTACAGAATTGAGGAAAGAGAGTGAATTTCGGCAATGGTGTTGCCGAAATTCTAACAAAAGTATGAGAGAGAAAAAGAAAAAGTGGGAGAGAGAAAATTTTGAATTTCAGTAATCTCATTACCGAAATTCCTGCTGCCCAAACTGCTGCCTGAGTGAGTGAGTGCCTGAAGCGAATAAACCAATTATGGCAATGCAATTGCCGAAATAGAAGGGAAAAAAAATTGTGCAATTGATTTGTGGCAATGCCATTGCCGAAATAGAGGGGAAAAAATTGTGGGAATTGATTTGTGGCAATGGCATTGTCAAAATAGAAGGGAAAAAAAAGTACATCCACATCATTTTATTTTTACAATATTTTTACAACAGATCATAGGTGGTTAGTTGTTACTGATTCAAATTTGAATCTAACACTAAAATAACTTTTTTGCCTCCAACAATAACAACCAGTAACAACTTGTCACTTATAATTTGTTGCGGAAATGCTGTCCAAAAAAAAAAATATATAGTAAACATATTCTTATCTTTCAGTAGTTTTTTTGACCTGGTTTGTGTGTATGTCATGTTCTTTCATTTCTTTCATTTTATATTGTAAAAGTACCTGTGAGGAGTCAATCATTTTATCAATTCACCTCTTCCTCCCATTCTTATTTTCTGCCTGGAATATATTCATTGATCATTCCCAATAAAACCATATCATGCTTAAAATCTATCTTAGAGATTCTTTTAGACTTTTTATTCCTCCTCTTCATAACAAGAGATTCTTTTTTATCTTTTCATTTCTCCTCTTCCTAATAAAAGGCAAGTGCCCTTCCTAAAGGATTGCATCTCCTCACAAAGTTACTCTTTTGCTTTGCATCTCATCCGATTGTTCAGTTACTCTTCTGCTTTGCTTCAGTGTGCACAACTAAGGATTGTAAGTTTTGGGTTAATGTAAGTTTTTTACTTTGCTTATTAAAAAACTTGTAGCTCCAGAAATTAACAGATTTATTATTATCATGTAAATATATGATTTGTAAATATTAGAAGCTAATACATTGTAAAATATTATGTATAGTTGTAGCTAATATTGTTTGTATGCGATTATGATTATGATTATTGTTGTTGTTGTTGTTGTTTTTATTCAAATTTCAGATTAATGAATTTTTTATGGTTAGGACTACAAACATTTTTAGTATTGTTGTTATTTTGTGTTTATTTATTATTATCTAATTGGGTTTTTTTTTTTTTTTGCAAGTATTATTCTATAATTCTCACTCTTTCAGTTGGTATCACAATTGTGGTAAGCATCTTAACTCTTTAATTAAATTTATGTATGTGTTTTGTTAATTTTGAAATTCTAAGGACACAATTCAAACCTGGACCCAAATGTATGATGGGGTCAGGCCTAAAAAGCCTAGTACAATGAAATTTGTAGAGTGTGGGCTGAAACTTAGGCTGCTTTGGACATTGAAAAAAACAAAGATGATGGACTAGATCCACAAATAACATGCAAAGAACCACTAATATAACATAAACTCTCCTCGAACGTAAGCGGAGGATTATCTGTATCGATCTTCCTTCGTTCTTAAAGACAAGTTACAGTTGATAATAGTGTGTACAGTGTTTTTTCTCCCTCCCCTTTCTTGAAGGTCTTCCTTCTCTTTTTATATCCTCCTTTTCTTCTCTCACCATCTCCCACGTATCGATCAGATCACCCAAAAAGATGGATACTTGTTCCATCCACCGCTCTCTCGAAGTCTTAAAATAATAGCTGTAAGGCTGATCAACATTGTTCAGATGTCATTTCTTCATTAATATGGCCAGAGAGGTAGGTGCGGAGTCTTTAATGCAGTGGTAGCAGCTTTTTGCGAAATATTTCCCATTCATTCTTCCTTTTTGTATTCTTCTGGAGTATGTTTTCATCCACCAAGCTTTCTAGATTCCTCTTAAACATCATGGTGTATCATATGATCTTCACCTCAGTTAGCCGAGGATATATCCCTCCTCGGACCATTCTAACCAGCCTCTACCATAACAGTTTGCTTGTGGACTTTTAAGTTCGGTATCCTTATTGCTACTAAACCCTCCTCGGACAAGTTAATACCCTCAGATCAAACCCAAGGCCCAAAGACATATTTTGACACTTTTTCCCTCACAATAGCCCCTCAAAAGTTTATTTTACTCCAATCCAAGGAGAAAAATGAAATTTTGATTCCATACCCCAACCTCCACACGCTTCCCAAACCGTTACACAGGAGAAAGTCATCTCACTCCTTTTGAATTTGCTCCTAATGCCTCGAAATCCATGACGCGCCCATTAGTTGCTCCAAGTAACGACCTGTCTCCCACGTCCAACGGTAAAATGCATATCCAACGGTCTAGGTTTTCCCTCAGAATTTTTTGAGTGGGACAATATTCAATGCCGCCCTTTACACATCAAAACACCTAAGAAATCGCAACTCAATTCATTACTTCTGAAATCAATCACTCCTAAGACTCCCTCCTTTTCCCTTCTCTCAAGAAGTTCATGAAGAATCGTCCATTCGTTCCCCGTAAGTTTTTCGTCCCTTTACATTTTTTTTCTTCTCAGCTATAGTCCTCGGCCTTTTATTGTATCCCTTTTCTTTCTAAAACTCCATTTCCTGTCAACCAAATGGGTAGATTTAAGTGCCTAGTAGATATTGATGACGGTATGAAGGGTATTTGGGCCAAATACCATATTCCTTCGGAAGTGGGTTTAAGATATTGCCCCCCAGACGCCATAGTAGATGATAAGAGAGAGGGGGGAAGTTGTTTTTCCTATAATCACATTTTTAGAGGGCGGAATGATACTTCCCATGAAAAGTGTTACCTGCGATTACCTTTATAACCATAGATTATGCCCAGACTAATGCACGCCAAATGTGTTTAGAATTTTAGGCTATGTATGCTCTCAGTGAGTAGATGGGCATAAATCTCACATGGCTTGATGTTGTTGGATGTATGAGTGTCATAAACTTAAGGGCGTGGGGTACTATCTTAAGTCTAGGTCTAACATCGTTAGACTCCTATCATGCCTCCCCAAATCTAGCAAAGGCATGAAGGAAAACTACTTAATCGCCTCCGGGATGTAGTACAACGGCCCTCATTAGCCAGTCACTGATGGAACACCAGGTGTGATTCCATAAGACTTAGGTCCCCTAGCATGGGGTGTAACTTTATTGCCTAGATTCACACCGCATTTTGCTTTTTCTTTGTCTAACATTTGTAATTGATTTAACCATGTTTGTCTCCTCAGATACATTTGCAGATAAACAACACGTGAGACCTTGTCTGAGCCTAACTAGTGCCGCGGATCTCATTGGAGTTTTAAGGTCCGAGGTGTTTGTAAGCGAAGACTTGCAAGTGAGGGCTGCCCATATCATATTGGGATACGACCCACTATCAGAAAACTTCCAAGATATCGGCAACGCAATCATCACAGGTGACCAGAGACGTAGAAGGATTGACATCTTGAAACCAGATTTTCTCACTCTACACGATTTACCAGACGACCCTTCTGTCATCCTATATGCGTGCCTACCACAAGCAGTTCGAGAAGACTCCACATCCTCTTGCCTATCCCTCGAGGAAGAAATAGACCACTTCCAAATCGAAGAAGCAGAGAAAATTTTAGGGGGCTACATCGTCGACATCTCGGGCCAAGAAGACGAATCCGACGAAAGTTCAAGCATCGAAGGGTCCACTGTTTCGCGTGCAGACAGCAGAGCTAGAGAAGAAGAAGAAGAAATGTCTAAAGAGCCAGGGACAGGCTTAAGGGCCCTCTTCAGCAAGAGGGGTCAGCAAGTTTTGAGGAAGGGTGCCTCGGGATCTCAACCTCAATCCAAGCTGCCACACCCTACTCCTTCTCCCACCCCTATCATCTTCGTTCCCGACCCTAAAAAGAAAAGAAAAAATAAGGACGAGGGGGTAGAAATGGCACAGCAGAAGTAGCTAAAGCAACAACAACAACAACAACAACAAAAAATAGTAAGGGGTGCAATGTGTGCCTCCTTCGTGGAGAGTGGGGAAAGTCACGGCCAGGTCGAGGTGCGCTGCCCGCAGCCCCACTGGTCTCCTCCACTGGAGTTGGATGGGACTCTCATTCCCCTTCACTCCAGCATAAGGGAGTTCCAAAAAGGGCATTCTCATTACGTGGCTGAAGCTCTGGAACAGCTCATCCTTTTACCAAAGGACATGGATGCCTTAGAAAAGATGAAGCAACCACAAATTTTCCTCTACCTGAAAAGGGCTTTAGCCTTAGTACTTGCTAATATCTACAACATTAACTGCTACTCTTGTTATTTCACTGTAGCGATTAACTTGCTTTACATCTGATGTGATATGATAAAACGCAACTCCAATTGTCCATGGAGATCGTCCAGAACAAGCGGCATGCTCAAGACGAGGTAAGCTGTCTCGGCATGCTCAAGACGAGGTAAGCTGTCTCGGCATGCTCAAGACGAGGTAAGCTGGTAAGCTGCCTTGAAGTCCTTAGGACGAGAAGTTATGGACGACGTGTGAACACTTAGACATTTATGAAAGTCTGAAGCATCTTCTCATTATACGAGTAACCTCCAGTGACCGTTGCGCACTAAAAAGGGTAACTCCTAAACGGTTGAGGAAGTTATATCGAAATACAAACCTCCTAAAATCAAGGGGAGGTTACAAATCCAATAACCGCTCTTAAGACACTATATAAACGTTAGTCCAGACCAAGAAAAGACAGGTGAAAAATCATTCCCAAAAATTTGGAACTTGAAAATACTTGAGAGGAAAACTGACTTTGTCATCGGAGGGTTATTGACCGGTAACCCCGGTCCCCTTTGATTGCTTCTTTCTTTTTCAGGCTACCAAGATCAACCGTGAGCCCTATCAAACCCGAAGCATCCAGCTTACTGATTTTCTTTGCATCATCAGTTGGCGCCGTCTGTGGGAACTTCGTGATTTTCGTTTTTTGTTTCATTCTTTCGATCGTTCTTTGTTCCTAGACAAAAGGCTGAATGGTTCGGACAAGATCAAGGGCTACCAGCCCAGGCCACCAGGGAAGTAGGGATGCTTCCAGTAATCCCTATCGCGATCGCCAGTCAGCACCTGCCGCGCAGCCGTCGTCCCTTCAACAAATGCAGTCTATGGCCGCTGCTATGGCGGAACTGACCCGCCAAAATCAAGAGTTGAACCGGGAGATCAACATGAGGAGGCAGCACCATGAAGGACATGTAGAAGGACGACCACAGGGTCAGGAAGGTAGAGGAGAAAATGCTGAGTCCGAGCACCAGACTAGGGGTACTACTTCAAGAAGGGTGCCACATTTGGAGAAAGAAATGGACCAGATGAGAAAAGTCATGGAAGAGATGAAGGAGAATATGAGGCGGGCGAACCCCGTGGAAGACTTAGTTCACCGAACGGATTCCCCTTTCACGGCATCCATCAACAGTCATCCTCTACCCCCTAAATTCAAGATGCCTTCCTTGGATTCATATGATGGAAATCGCGATCCGTGTGACCATATTGCTACCTTTAAGACAACCATGCACCTCCAGGGAGTTCCAGATGAGATTATGTGCAGAGCGTTCCCTACCACTCTGAAGGGGCCAGCGAGGGTGTGGTTTAGCAAAATACCCCCGAACTCTGTTGGATCATTCGAAGAATTGAGTAAAATGTTCGTTAATAACTTCATTGGAGGACAACGCCACAAGCGTTCCTCTTCCAGTTTGTTAACCATCGAACAAGGAGAACATGAGAGTCTACTGTCCTTCATCACCCGATTCAATAGGGAGGCCTTGACGGTGGACGAGATGGACGATAAGTTGCTGTTGGCTGCTTTCCATAATGGGGTTAATTCTGACTTGTTCATTCACAAATTGTACGAGCAGGAACCTCAGACCATGGCAGAACTCGTCCACTCGGCCCAGAATTTCATGAACGCTGAGGACGCAATAATAGCCAAGAAGAGGAAAAGGTCAGAACGTTCGGAGGCTGTTCACCAACGACATTCAAATCAAGCTCCTCGTCCTAAGAAGGCTCAGATAGGCGATAAAAGGGATAGGGAAGGTAAAAAGGCAAGTACATCCTCAAGGAGTCAACAGTACACCCCCTTGAATATCCCGCTAGAGCAAGTCCTTATGCAAATCAAGGACGAACCATCCTTAAAGTGGCCAGAAAAAATGAAGGGAGATCCTAACAAGCGCAATAGGAACAAGTATTGTCGCTTCCATAGAGACCATGGGCATGACACGGACGAGTGCTTTGATTTGAAGCAGCAGGTAGAGAACCTCATCAGGCAGGGAAAGTTGAAGAATTTCTTCGGACGAGACCACAAGGACGAGAAGCTGAAGGCCAAGGTGGAAGAGTCCTCGCGACCTCCGTTAGGAGAAATAAGGGTAATTATAGGAGGAACCTCGGCAGCGCAGTCATCCAAATCCAGAAAGTCGTACCTGAAGGTGGTTCAGAACGTCCAGCTGTCAGGACGATCTCCATGGACGAGGGAAGCTGACGAGCAAGCCATCACGTTCACGGACGAGGATGCTGGAAGAGTTCATCACCCCCATGATGATGCGATTGTCATTACTTTACTTATTGCCGACTACACGACCAGAAGGGTGTTGGTAGACAATGGTAGCTCGGCGGACATTCTGTATTACCCTGCTTTCCAACAAATGAGGCTAGGACGAGACCAACTTCGTCCAGTGAGTTCACCCTTGGTAGGATTTGGAGGAATGAAAGTACAACCAGTGGGTACCGTCACACTGCCCGTAGTGATTGGAGCATACCCGCAACAGATAACCAGAGAGGTAAACTTTCTCGTAGTTGATTGTTCATCATCATACAACGCTATTGTCGGAAGACCTACTTTAAATAGCTGGAAAGCGGTAACCTCTACCTACCATTTATCGGTCAAGTTTCCAACTAAACATGGCGTGGGTCAAGTGCAAGGAGATCAGTTAGCCGCTAGAGAATGCTACCTAGCTATGTTAGCTATGGACGAGCATTTACAGACGATGAGCATAGACGAGGGTGCTGGAAGAATCACAGCGGAGCCTGTTGAGGTGTTAGAAGATGTCCCTTTAGACGATAGTAGAGCTGATAAGTTTACAAGAATAGGGGCAAGCATGGAAGAGGAGGCGAAAAATGCGCTTGTCCAGTTTTTGAAGAAAAGCCTTGATGTTTTCGCATGGAGTCATGAGGACATGCCTGGGATTGATCCAAGTGTTATTACTCATCGTCTGAATGTAAGTCCCTCGTCCAAACCCGTACGTCAGAAGAAAAGGGTATTTGCTCCTGAGCGAGACAACGCCATCAAAGAAGAAGTACAGAAGTTGATTGCGGCGGAGTTCATTAGGGAAGTTTACTACCCTGACTGGTTGGCGAATGTAGTCATGGTAAAGAAGGCCAATGGAAAGTGGCGAATGTGTGTAGATTTTACTGACTTAAACAAAGCTTGCCCGAAGGACAGTTATCCGCTCCCGTGCATTGATCAGCTGGTAGATTCGACGGCTGGTCACAGGTCGCTAAGCTTCATGGACGCCTTTTCAGGCTACAATCAAATCAAGATGGACGAGGCAGACCAGGAGAAGACTTCATTTGTCACCAGCCAAGGCTTGTTTTGCTACAAGGTAATGCCCTTCGGTCTGAAGAACGCAGGGGCAACTTACCAGAGGCTGGTGAACCAGATGTTTCGTCCTCAAATTGGTAGGAATGTAGAGGTCTACGTTGATGATATGCTGGTGAAAAGCTTGGACGAGGGAAAACACTTGGAAGACCTTCAAGAGACTTTCAACACACTACGACGGTACAACATGAAACTTAATCCAAGTAAGTGTGCCTTTGGGGTTTCATCAGGGAAGTTCTTGGGTTTTATGGTTTCACATAGAGGCATTGAAGCAAATCCAGATAAGATCCAAGCGATACTCAACATGGAACCACCGAAAAACATCAAAGAAGTACAGTCCCTCACAGGACGAGTTGCCGCCCTCAACAGATTTGTGTCGAAAGCTACTGACAAGTGTTTACCGTTCTTTAAAGTCCTGAGGAAGGCGTTTGAATGGACAGACGACTGTCAAACGGCTTTCCAAGACTTGAAGACTTACCTCACAAAAGCACCGTTGCTGAGTCCGTCCGTACCTGGCGAAGAGCTATATCTGTATTTGGCGGTATCCCCGCATGCCATAAGTTCCGCGCTAGTCAGAGAAGAAGAACGAGTGCAGAAGCCGGTGTACTATACCAGTCGGGCACTTAGAGGAGCGGAGGGAAGATATCCCATGATGGAGAAGTTAGCTTTTTCCTTGATTACGGCTTCAAGGAAGCTGAGACACTACTTTCAAGCTCACATCATTATCGTCTTGACGGATCATCCCCTGAAGAAAGCAATGAGCAAATTGGAAGCTGCAGGAAGGCTAGTCCAATGGGCGGTGGAACTTAGTGAATTTGATGTCAGGTATCAACCAAGAAATGCAGTCAAGGCGCAGGCGCTGGCGGACTTCATCGCGGAGTTCACTCCAACCCAGGACGAGCTTGTCAAGGACGAGCAAACAAGAAGGTGGGTTGTTAACGTGGATGGATCATCTACGATGTATGCAGGAGGGATTGGAGTCATACTTCAGTCCCCAGAGGGTGATAAGTTAGAGTATGCAGCCCGCCTACAGTACCAAACAACCAACAATGAAGCAGAATATGAAGCACTTCTCAAAGGGCTGGAATTGGCCAAGTCCTTGGGAGCGGAGTCAGTAATAATCAGAGGAGATTCTCAGCTAGTAATCAACCAGGTGAACGGAATGTGTGATGCCAAGGAAGAACGAATGAAGAAATACCTCAGCAAAGTGAGAAGGCTTGTGCAAAAGTTTTCAGAAGTGAGTTTTATTCAACTCCCGAGGGAAGAAAACATGGAAGCAGATGCGCTGGCGCGAGCAGCGTCGGCAGGTGGAGTCATGGACGAGTATGGCAAAGTCCAATACATGCCGAGCATAGACCTCCCAGAAATACATCAAATTGGAGGAGAAGAAAATTGGATGAGTCCAATTATACTCTATCTTCAAGATGGGAAGCTTCCAGAAGACAAGAACGAAGCTAGGAAACTTAGGGTTAGGGCTGCAAAGTACATCCTTATAAATGAAGTACTTTACAAGCGAGGCTTATCTCAACCCTACCTGAGGTGCCTAGCTCCAGACGAAGCAAATTATGTCTTGAGGGAGGTTCATGAGGGAGCATGTGGAAATCACTCGGGGGCAAGGTCCCTCGTCCATAAGGTCATTCGTGCCGGCTACTATTGGCCCACGGTTCAGGCAGATGCCAAGGCTTATGTCAAGGTGTGCGACCAATGCCAGCGCTACAGCAATGTCCCTAGGCAACCGTCGAAGTATCAGACCCCGATGATGGCCCCGTGGCCCTTTGCACAATGGGGACTGGATATCCTAGGTCCTTTCCCCCCGGGAACCAGACAAATGAAGTTTCTGGTGGTAGGGATTGACTATTTTACTAAATGGGTGGAGGCTGAACCTCTTGCAAAGATTACGCAGCAAAACGTGAAAAATTTTGTTTGGAAGAATATTCTGTGTAGGTTCGGAGTACCGAGGGTGCTAGTATCGGACAATGGACAACAATTTGACAACGCACCGTTCAGAGACTTCTGTGAGCATTTTGGAATCAGAAATCATTACTCCTCACCCTCCCACCCACAGGCAAATGGACAAGCAGAAGTAGCTAACCGATCCTTGCTGAAAATCATCAAGACTCGGTTAGAGGGGGCAAAGGGGATATGGCCAGACGAGTTACCAGGCGTTCTTTGGGCTTACAGAACCACAGTGAGAACCCCAACAGGAGAAACTCCCTTCAAGTTAGCTTATGGAAGTGAAGCGGTCATACCAGCGGAAGTTCATATGGCTAATCATCGAGTGATGAAGTATCAAGAGAAGGAAAATGAAGAACTGCTTCGTCTTGACCTTGACCTTATTGATGAAGTGAGGATGGATGCGGAGCATAGGACAGCAAGGTACAAGAACCTTATGGCCAGACAGTATGATGCTATGGTGAAACCCAGGCGCTTCAGCATAGGGGACCTCGTTCTCAAGAGAGTATCCTTGGCAACTAGGAACCCAGCTCATGAAAAATTGGGACCCAATTGGGAAGGACCATACAGGGTAGTAAACTGCAAAAGGCAAGGGTCGTATTACTTAGAAGCTTTGGACGGACGAAAGCTGGAGCACCCTTGGAACGTGGAGCACCTGAGAAGGTACTATCAATGAACTTGGACGAGGTTAAGCAAAGACGAGGTTTCTGTCATGGACGACCCAACTACTGTTTAATATCTACTAGTGTTTTTACTACTGCTACGGTGTGTACTAATAATAAAGGTGCATTGGTTCTTAAACACTTGCACCGTCTACAGACAAGTTTGTTAAAGACAAAGATATATATTTTAAGTATTTTCATAATGCACTAGCTTCCCAAGCAGGTGCTATGTTTGTGAACAATGCTTATATAAATATGGTTTGGATTTTAAGTGTATTTTATGCGCAAAACCTAACTCCCATGGTAAAACCAATGAGGAGGGCAAAATCTTAAAACGAATGAAAAATCCTTGGACGCAGGGATGTAACGTTCGCAGAGCTTTCCTCAAAACGAGGATAAAGTATAAATTAAGCTAAGGCACAAAAATTTAAGTCCATGGACGAGAATCTGTCAAAGATACAGGTGCTCTAAGGACGAGTCAAGGGCTAGAAAACGTCCTTGGTGAAAGGCCAAAGCCAAGCTCATGGACGAGACGAAAGTCAAGCCTTTAGACGAGGAAAGTGGGCCATGCCTATGGACAAAGGAAACATCTGACAAGGCTATAATAACTTCGTCTATAGAAAGACATGGACGAGATAATAACATTGCCCATAGGGAAGGTACAAGGACGACCCTTTAATACTTAGGAAATTTACAAATTTCAATCACAATAAAAACAAAGGGAAGAACGTCCATACATCAACAAAATATGAATAAAAATAGACATTCATTGAATCAAAAATAAAAGGGTAGACGTCCATCGTCCAAAAACCCTTACAAGTAAAGCCCTTGAGGCAATTGTTGATAAACCCGTCTATAAACCTCTAGACGAGGTAATTGTATTCCAATACATTGCAATAAAAAAAAAAAAGAAAAAAAAAAGAGAGATAATTCTAAACAGACGGTGTGTTGGCATTGGGCTCGTTTTGAGGTGGCAAAGTGCTGGCATCGTCCTCCACATTGATATCTTCAGAGCTGGTTTGGACGAGAGAGCTTGTGGACGCACCGCCAAGGTTGAGCTTTATGGAGCTGAAGTCCACTCCTGGAAATTTCTCAATGGCGTCCATCCTAAAGTCTTCGAAGCCAGCTGCATAGTTGGCGTCCATTGAATCTGTAAATTCTTTGGACGCCTTAAACTCTGCAACGGCATCTCCTTTAGCTTTCTCTAGGAGAACCTCGAACTCTTCATTCCTCTTTAAAAGGAATTCCAGACGAGCGTCCTTCTCACGGGCCTCAGTCTCCAGCTCAATGACGCGCTTCTTCGAGTTCTCCGCCTCGTCCTTGGCCTTAGCTGCCGTCTCAGCCCACCTCTTGGTCTCGTCCCTCCCTTTCTGGACAGTTTTCTCCAGCAGCACCCTCGTCTTGTCCAGTTCAGTCGCTTGCCTGGACGCTGCAATGAACTTAGACATTGCCTGCATAAATTAAAGCTTCATTAGAATTCATGCATAAGTTCATTACTAGACGAGACAAAGATGTAAAATCTACATACCTTAAAAAGGTCATGAACGCCGGAGTGTTCAAAATCCTTCAGCGACATGTTGTAGCATGCCGTAATGTCTTCGTCCGTGACAACCTTCTCAAATCTCTCCCAAGCCAAGCCCTCGTCCTCAAGAAGATTGTGAGGAACTTGGATGGAAGGTTGAGACGAGGTTCGAACTGCAGACGGAATGGGCGGGGAAGGAAGCTCTGGATCAACGTCTAAAATTTGAACATGGTGGCTGGGAGGGACGAGAATAGAACCAGGTTGGTCGGCTGGGACGTCTTTAGATTTGGACGACTTGTGCCTCGCCTTCTTTTCCTTGCGCCTACTTGGGAGGTTTCCCAAGTCCACGCCTAGGGAGAGGCTCTTCCTCTTGTCACCAGAAGCTGGACGAGTATGGACTTAGCTCCAGAACCAGCTCCCTCGTCCATTGCGTCCTTGCCTTTGTTCTGCTTCATTGTTGCCATCCCTGCAGGTAAAGGCGTCAGTCAAAAAAAAAAAAAAAAAAAAAAAAAAAAAGGGATTGAAAAGACAAGGAAAAGGACGACTTACGTCTTCTCACAGTAACTTCGTGGGCGATTGCCTCGTCTGAAGGGTCAGGACCTAGACCCCAAGTGGCAAGACGCCTAAGCGTAACCAAAAAATGAAAAGTCCTGTCGCTGTAGAGACGAGCTTTTTGAACTCGTTCCAATTGGAGTGTATCCAAGTGGGGTCGTCTGACACCTTCAAAACAAAACACACAAAAAATGTAAGACGACCATTAGAAAGGACGAGTGCAATAACCAACGAAAAATGCATACCTTCAGGACGAAGGTTCCCTATCTCTCCTGTATAGGGGGGAAACGGATCTTGGGCAACCTCACTAGGACGACCAGCCTAGCAACCAGAGACGAAGAAAAACTCCGTCTTCCAGTTCCTGTCTGACGTCACTAGTGACTTAATCAATCTACAATCTGTCCCTCTAGCTGTAAATTGATAAAAGCCAAGGGACTGGTTAATTTCGGAGGGTTTATAGCAGTAGAGGAACTCGTCCACGGAAAGAGGACGGTTCCCCTCAAACACCTCCCTCCACAAAACTTACATGGCAACTATTAGACGCCATGCATTGGGGTTAAGTTGGCATATGGCTATACCTAACCTAGAAAGCAACTCCCTAGCGAAGGCATTTAGAGGCAACCTCAAACCTCCTAAGAGGTAAGCCTCATAAATACCAACGCCGAAGCGAGGTTGACAACACCACTCGCCACGGACGGGTAGCCTAGGGTTCAAGCTATCAGGGATTTGGTACCTAACCTTGAGAAGATCTAATTTCCACTCCTCTGTTTTAGAACCAACCCCTATAGCACAAGTATAAACGACCTCCTCCTCCTCCTCGTCTTGAGCAGAAGACGAGGGAGCACTTGTGCCAGCCAGGGAGCCAGACTTAACCCTCGTCCTATGTTGTTCCCTAAACACCTCGGGAGGAACCCCTAGGACACCAGACGTGTACTCGTCTGTAGTGTTCCCATTGCTACTACTATTGCTACTCCTAGAACTATCGCTAGAGCCACTAAAGCTACTAGGGTCCTGGTACTCGTCTATAGCTTTAGCAATGCTATCACTAGACGAGGAAAGGACTACTTCAGACATTTTAAGAAGGAAGCTTAAAATCTAAGGACGAGTATTGAAGAGAATACCTGGAACTAGACGAGGGGAGACTAAATGACGCAGGAAACTTCTAGACGAGCGCTAAGACGAGGAAGGTCGAAGAAGAAAATTTGATGAAATGAGGAGGGCAGCGGAGGAAATCAACTATTTATAGGCATTGACCCCAATACATGAAGCGACGCGACCATCCAGAAAGCGACAAATGGCACGTCCCTCGAGAAACGAGCTGACATGATTGGTCTCCAATTAAAACATGACACGTGGCACCTACGACAACTGGCATTGAGACACCTGTCCAAACAACGTCGCTAGTAAAAATAAGGTCTAGACGACCCATGGACAAGGGGGCAACTGATGTGATATGATAAAACGCAACTCCAATTGTCCATGGAGATCGTCCAGAACAAGCGGCATGCTCAAGACGAGGTAAGCTGTCTCGGCATGCTCAAGACGAGGTAAGCTGTCTCGGCATGCTCAAGACGAGGTAAGCTGTCTCGGCATGCTCAAGACGAGGTAAGCTGGTAAGCTACCTTGAAGTCCTTAGGACGAGAAGTTATGGACGACGCGTGAACACTTAGACATTTATGAAAGTCTGAAGCATCTTCTCATTATACGAGTAACCTCCAGTGACCGTTGCGCACTAAAAAGGGTAACTCCTAAACGGTTGAGGAAGTTATATCGAAATACAAACCTCCTAAAATCAAGGGGAGGTTACAAATCCAATAACCGCTCTTAAGACACTATATAAACGTTAGTCCAAACCAAGAAAAGACAGGTGAAAAATCATTCCCAAAAATTTGGAACTTGAAAATACTTGAGAGGAAAACTGACTTTGTCATCGGAGGGTTATTGACCGGCAACCTCGGTCCCCTTTGATTGCTTCTTTCTTTTTCAGGCTACCAAGATCAACCGTGAGCCCTATCAAACCCGAAGCATCCAGCTTACTGATTTTCTTTGCATCATCAACATCCTTTTTATTCATAATCATCTTCTGATACTATTATTGTAACAATGCATTTATGATGTAAGCCATCCAGGAAGTTTTTGTAGCTGAGAAATGGGTGGAAGACGCTCGGAAGAAAGCTAAGGCTGAATTCGATGTTAGAGTTAAGACTGAGAAAGCCCTGGGTCACGCTGTGAAAGAGAAAAATGACCTGGCCGAGAAGTTGGTAAATGAGAAGAAGGAAAGAAGGAGTGCCGAAGTCGGACTTAAGACTGTCGAGGCTCAAGCAGAGGGACAACGCAAACTACTGTGCCAAAAAGAAGAAGAACTGTCCACAGCTCAACAGGAAATTTTGGACTTGAAAAATGAGCTAGCTGAGGCCAAGGAAATGGCTCGGACCATTCAGGAGACCGTTGAGGCCACATCAAAGGCTTCTTTTAACCAAGGGGTGGAGGAAACAGAAGCTCGACTGGTTGAAGAACTTGCAGAAGTATGTAGGGATTACTGCCAACAGGTCTGGACAGAAGCCCTAAATGTGGCAAGAGTCCCCACTACTTCTGAGTGGAGAAAAGCTGAGAATGTATGGCTTCCCCCAGATATCCAAGTGATTGAAGCCCTTCTGCCCTCTTCAACTGCCTCTGAGACAGTGTCCCTCTTACGACTGTCTCCCATTGAAGAAACTATCCCACCTCCGAAAATATCTGTTGATTCTGTTGCAGAGGGGGAAGAAGGTGATAAGGATAAGGAGCATCCAAGTAAGCAAGCTAGTGGAGATGCCCTTCCCCCAAAGGACAAGGAGAAAGGGAAACAAGTCCAAACCCTGTTCGAGACTAACCCTCGCAATCTTGGCCTCGTCAACAAAGAAGTAGCTTCCAAGTCTAAGGAGGTTGAGCCGAAACTAAAAGGACCTAAGGACGAGACTAAAGAAGCCGAAAGAAAATCTTCTATAGACCTTCCATCAAAAACCAAGACATGAGCAGCTTAGAGCTTTTTGAGTTTTTGCTTAATTACCAGATAGTTTTTTCCTTTTACTAAAAATTTGTTGTCGTAGCTTATTTTCTGCTGTTGTTTCCCATGTAATCAAATTTCGTAACAATAACAAACCCAAGGCTTTTGATTTTTAATTATTTATGGACATCACTTAGTGACGATGTGCAATCCCTTTTCTCAGCACTATTTGTAGACACAATATGAATGTCTTGATATGTAAATGAACATGATAAGTTTCAACACTACACTAGGTAACAGTATTAATCTATGATGGGAATGATTCCACTTCATGAACCTACGCCTTCAGCAGGTAATTTGCATGTGAGAGTTATATTATTTTATGCGCTACTGCAACTCATTGAACATATAAGAATGTACATGAACCCTAAATGATAAAGATTCAATCGAAGATTAGACCTTATGTGACATTTAGGCACAAAATAAGTTATCAACCTCTGAGGCATGTGGTCCGAGAGCTATGAAAAATGAATTGAATGTTAATTTTCCCAAAGTAGATAATCTGAGGACCAGACATAACTAAAATTCTGTTTAATACTTAATAAAAATGAACTGAAATGTTAATTTTCCTAAAGTGGGTGATTCGAGGACCAGGCGTAATTAAGGTTCTATTTAACACTTAGAAAAATGAACTGAAATGTTAATTTTTCCAAAGTCGGTGATCCGAGGATCAGGCGTAGCTAAGGTTCTGTTTAACACTTAATAAAAAATGAACTGAAATGTTAATTTTCCCAAAGTAGGTGATCCGAGGACCAGGCGTAACTAAGGTTCTGTTTAACACTTAAAAAAATGAACTGAAATGTTAATTTACCCAAAGTAGGTGACCAGAGGACCAGGCATAACTAAGGTTCTGTTTAACACTTAGAAAAATTGCACTGAAATGTTAATTTCCCCAAAGCAGGTGATCCGAGGACCAAGCGTAACTAAAGTTCTGTTTAACATTTAGAAAAATGAACTGAAATGTTAATTTCCCCAAAGTAGGTGATCCGATGACCAGACATAACTAAGGTTTTGTTTAGCACTTAACAAAAATATCAATTTTCACATGGTATGTGGTCTGAGGAGCTAGACATGACCAAGTTTCTATTTGATACTCAAAATTATAAAACTAACAATCAGTGCAACACAATGATAACTGAACAAAAAAAAAAATGGCATAAATGCCTTTCATTACTAATAGTACATTCGCAGGTTATTTACATTCCAGTGACGTTGTACAGCCTTTTCATATAGGTCGGCAAGATAGTACGCCCTTATACCAGCTATTGAAGTAATACGGTAGGGCCCTTCCCAGTTAGGTCCCAATTTACCCCATGCTGGGTTCCTAGCAATACCTAGAACCTTCCTTAAGACTAAGTCACTAGAAGCAAGTGGTCTTGATTTCACGTGAGAGTCATATCCCTGCTTAAGTTTCTGCTGATAATAAGCTAGCTGAACCATAGCATTTTCTTGCATTTCTTCAACTAGGTCTAACTCCTTTTCCAGTAAGTTGTCATTACTGCTTGGGTTAAAAAAGTGCATTCTCAGCGTCAGAAACCCCATTTCCAGAGGGATTATAGTTTCAGCTCCATAAGTCATAGAAAATGGTGTTTCTCTTGTAGATTTTCGTGGTGTAGTTCGATATGTCCACAAAACATGCAGCAATTCTTCCACTCATCTGCCTTTAGCATCATCCAGTCTTTTCTTAAGCCCATTGACTATCACTTTATTGACCTCCTCAGCTTGGCTATTCCCTTG
Source organism: Castanopsis chinensis (assembly GCA_032878915.1). NCBI lineage: Eukaryota > Viridiplantae > Streptophyta > Magnoliopsida > Fagales > Fagaceae > Castanopsis > Castanopsis chinensis. The sequence continues at coordinate 15,689,400 of JAVQMG010000121.1, forward strand.
CGGATAGGCTGGTGTAGAATATCTGTTTGTAATACCCAGATCACCACAATACCTTCTGAAGGCCTTACTGTCAAATTGCAGGCCGTTATCTGAGATAAGAGTATGAGGGATTCCAAACTTGGTAATAATGTTCTTCCAAACAAACTTCTTTACATCCACGTATCTAATGTTTGATAGGGGCACCGCTTCAACCCACTTAGTGAAATAGTCTATTCCAACAAGCAACCATCTTCTATTCCTAGCTGCCTTTGGAAAAGGTCCCACAATGTCCAAGCCCCATTGGCCAAACGGCCAAGGACTATACAGAGGGTTAAGAACACCCCCTGGCTGATGAATGTTGGGAGCAAATCTCTAACATTGATCACACTTACTCGCATAATCTTGCACCTCTTTCTGCTTGTTTGGCCACCAATATCTTTGGGTAAGAACTCTATGAGCTAATGACCTTCCCCCCATGTGACTCCCATATATTCCTTCATGTAATTCTTCCAAGAGCATTGCTTCAGGGTGTATACACAGCAGGTAAGTTCCCAAAAAAGACCGTTTATATAATTTCTCATCCTCGGGCAACCAAAATCGAGGTGCCTTTCTCCGTATTTTGTCGACTTCAGACCTTTCTTCAGGTAAAATATCATCTTTAAGGAAGGACACTATCGAATCCATCCAACTGAAGCCCACTCTGATTTGGTGAATCTGGATGGTACCACCACCCGTCCCAGTGGGTTTAAACAAATCTTCAAAAAGAATAACCTAGGGTAGACACTATGCCGAGGATGTTGCAAGCGTGGCCAAAGAATCGCATGGGTATTCCCACTCCTGGAGATATGCGACACTGCAAAAGATTCAAATTTAGATTGCAAGGACTTGATGCGAGCTAAATAACCTTGCATCCTCAGTTCCTTGGCCTCCAACTTTCCTTTCACATGGCCAACCACCAACTGTGAATCTGAGAATATTTGCACTATTTTTCCATCTATTTTTTGAACTATATCCATTCCTACCAATAAAGCTTCGTACTCGGCTTCATTGTTGGTAGCCGAGAACACCAATCTCAAAGATTTCTCTAAGACAATGCCCTCCGGAGATACCAGAACTATCCCTACACTAGACTCCTTCTGGTTCTGCTCCGACAACATATACTTTCCACATCGAGGATTCCTTGCACGAGATCATACCAACTGATTTTTCATCCATGTCCAACTCCTTAGGATTCTCTTCTAATGAAGGCTCAGCAAACTCCGCCACAAAGTCAGCAAGGACCTGCCCCTTCACAGAGGTACGGGGCATATATTTGATGTCAAAAGCTCCCAAGATAGTTCCCTATTTGACGATTCTGCTTGAGTAATCAGGACTCCGCATCACAGACTTAAGGGGGAGCTGAGTTAGAACAATAACTGTATGAGATTAGAAATAGTGAGGAAGCCTACGCATAGCATGCACCATGGCTAGAATCACATTTTCCAACAGTAGATACCACACCTCAGCTTCCTGTAGAAACTTACTCGCATAGTAAACTGATCTATGTATACCATTATCATCCCGTATTAGAACCAAACTTACGGCATGAACAGCCACGGCTATGTATGCAAACAAAATTTCATCCGTGGCTGGGCGAGACATAATGGGTGGCCGAGAAAGATACTCTTTAAGCTGTTGAAAAGCTAAAAAACACTCCTCAGTCTATTCAAATCCTTTAATACTTATTTAACAATTGGACAAAGGGTCAGCACTTATCCACGGATCGAGAAATAAACCTATTGAGAGCAGCCGTCATCCCGGTCAACTTCTAAACCTCCTTTGGATTTCGAGGAGGTTGTAAGCTGCGAATTACTCTGATTTGGGCGGGGTTGGCTTCAATCCCTCTATGAGTGACCATGTAGCCCAAAAATTTACCAGACCACACACCAAAAGAGCACTTAGAGGCATTGAGACGTAATTTGTGCCTCTTTAATGTTTGAAATATGTCACTTAAATTGGCCAAATGCATGGATATAGCCTTACTTTTTACGACCATGTCATCCACATATACTTCAACAGCTTTTCCTAACTGAGCCTCAAACATCCTAGTCATCATCCTTTGATAGGTAGCTCCTGTATTTTTCAAACCAAAAGGCATTACCTTGTAATGATAATTACCTGTGAGAGTGACAAAAACCGTTTTTCCTGATCTTTCAAAACTAGAGGTATTTGATGGTACCCCTAAAAGGCATCCAGGAAACTCATCTGAGGATGACCAATAATAGCGTCCACCAGCTGATCTATACGAGGATTGGGAAGGAATTCTTAGGACAAGCCCTATTTAAGTCTATAAAATCCACACATACCCTCCACTTTTCACTTTTTTTCTTCACCACAACTATATGTGCCAGCCATTCAGGATAAAACACTTCCTTGATAGCCCCAGCCTTCTTGAGTCTGATAACTTCCTCTTTAACAGCCTTGGAATGTTCCTTGGAAGAACGCCGGGGTGGTTGCCTCTTTGGCACTGCAATCGGACTGACATTTAGATGATGACAAATGAAACTCGGGTCAACCCTAGGAACCTTACAAGCATCCCATGCAAACACATTAAGGTTTCTTTTCAAGAACATAACCAACTCCTCTATTTCCTGGGGTGGCAATTGGACCCCTACCTGAAAGAACTTTTCAAGGTCACCATTTATAAGAACTTTATCCAATTCCTCACACACGGAATCTTCTACCACTACCCCCCCAATTGTGGCAAAAGGTGTTGATTGCTATGGGGCTATTGTAGTCGAGGCCGAGGACTTTGGCTCAAGTTGATGCAAAACTGCGGTTGCTACGCACTGTCTGGCCACAGACTGACTCCCGATAATCTCTTCAACCTGACCCCCAGACGGGAACTTCACCTTAACGTGGAGAATTGAGGAGACAACACCCACAGCATGTAGCCACAGTCTCGCGACAATGGCTGTATAAGGAGAGTTAGCTTCAACCACAATGAAATCCACTTCTACCACTGCTGAACCTGACTGCACAAGCAGTCTAATCTGCCCTTATGGTATGACAGCATTCCCTTCGAAGCTTATTAGAGGCAAATCATAAGCCGAAAGATCCTTAAGCTTTAAGTTCAACCCCTTAAACAGATCAGGATACATAATGTCTGCACCACTTCCCTGATCGACCATTACCCTCTTCACATCATAGCCCCCTATTCTCAGCGTGATAACCAAGGCATCATCGTGTGGTTGGATGGTCCCTACCTTGTCTTCTTCCGAGAAGCCTAAAATTGGAGGTACGTTACCCTTAATCCTCTTCAGGTCGAATCTAGAGTTTTCGACAATAGCTCGCGCCACAGACATCACCTTAGAAGGATAAGAACCAGTTCTCCTAGGAGCAGCAAAAATGACATTAATCGTCCCCAAAGAAGGTTTTGAAGCATTGTTACCCTAATTTGTCGGACCTGAATGCTCTCCCTGCCCGTTGGACAGATATAAGAATGGCTTCAACTTTCCCTTTTTCACCAATTGCTCCAAATAATTCCATAAATTCCTACAATTCTCCGTAGTATGACCTCTCTTCTGATGATATTGGCAATGAAGGCTTTGATTACGCTTCATGGGATCCCCTATCATCTTACTAGGCCATTTAAAATATGGTTCATGATGGATTTTTTCAAACACCTGTTGCACAGGTTCACAAAACACAGTACTAACTACCTGAAAAGAGGCTGGACCAGATTGCCCAACAAAATCTCCCCTCGGCTTATTGTTATTGTATTTGTTTGACCTGAAATCCCTCACCTCCTGAGGGATAACCTTCGTTTTCCCTTTTCCTTGTTGTTGATCTTCTTCAACCCGTTTGTACTCATCAATACGATCCATAAGCTGACGTACACTTCTAACAAGCTTTTTGGTAAAAGATTTCCTCAAATCATGCTCATTTGGAAGGCCAACCTTGAAAGTCCTGATGGCAACATCGTCAAAGTCCCCATCAATTTTATTGAACATCTCCCAGTACCTGTTAGAGTACATCTAGAGGGTCTCCCCCTCTCTCATAGCTATGGATAACAATGAATATAAAGGCCGAGGAACCCTACTGCAGGTGATGAAACGAGAACCAAATGCCCTAATGAGCTCTATGAAGGAATCAACAGAACCTGCCTTTAAGCCATTAAACCATCTCATTGTAACAGGTCCCAAGCTGGAGGGGAAGACTTTGCACATCAAAGTCTCATTCTTAGAGTGTACCGCCATTCTCTGATTAAAATGACTCACATGTTCCACCGGGTCCGTCCGTCCACTATAAATGGTAAAAGTTGGTTGGTAAACTGTCGTGGAAGCTTCCCTTTCTCAATCCTACGGGTGAAAAGTGATTTGGAGAATTGGTAGAGCGCCCTACTCATAGCATCATTTCCCAAGCCCTTGGAAGAAGTCTTTTTACCCTTAGGGCCATAAAAATAATCCTCATCGTAGGAGAAAGACTTGCTAGGAGGAGTTCTTGACCTGGGACTATAGCTGCTACTACGAGAGTCCTCAGAAGAAGGGTCTGAAAGAGAGGGAGTATGCCTTCACCTCTCTCGACGCAGCTTCTTCTTCAGGTGGTCAATCTCCTTCCGTATGGCCTTAGCATATTCTTCGTGGGGGGTTCTACTTCCACCTCGTGCACGAGTCCTCCCTCGCGTATGCTCTGTATAAACACTACCTTCTCGATCTCTTCCCGGCTCTAGCTATAAGAAGTGATCCTTATGCTGAGACCCTGTGGATTCTGCATGGTGTGGACTTGAGCCTTCCACGATGTCACACATCCTAAAACACAAGATTCTCACAGACGGCACCAATTGTAAGGACACAATTCAAACTTGGACCCAAATGTATGATGAGGTCAAGCCCAAAAAGCCTAATACAATGAAATTTGTAGAATGTGGGTTTGAAACCTAGACTGCTTTAGACATTGAAAAAAACAAAGATGATGGGGTAGATCCATATATAACATGCAAAGAACCACTAATGTAACATAAACTCTCCTCGGACGTAAGCCGAAGATTATCTGTATTGATCTTCCTTCGTTCTTAAAGACAAGTTACAGTTGATCATAGTGTGTACAATGTTTTTTCTCCCTCCTCTTTCTTGAAGGTCTTCCTTCTCTTTTTATATCCTTCTTTTCTTCTCTCACCATCTCCCACGTATCGATCAAATCACCCAAAAAGATGGATACTTTTCCCATCCACCGCTCTCTTGAAGTCTTAAAATAACAGCTGTAAGGCTAATCAACACTGCTCAGATGTCATTTCTCCATTAATACGACCAGAGAGGTAGGTGCGGAGTCTTTAATGCGGTGGTAGCAGCTTTCTGCGAGGTTTTTCCCATTCGTTCTTCCTTTTTGTATTCTTCTGGAGTATATCTTCATCCACCAAGCTTTCTAGATTCCTCCTAAACATCATGGCGTATCATATGATCTTCACCTCAATTAGCCGAGGATATATCCCTCCTCGAACCATTCTAACCAGCCTTTACCACAACAGTTTGCTTGTAGGCTTTTAAGTTCGGTATCCTTATTGCCACTAAACCCTTCTCGGACAAGTTAATACCCTCGGATTAAGCCCAAGGCCTGAAGGCATATTTTGACACTTCTGCCCTTACAGAAATTATTTAATACTATTTATTGTTATTATTAGTATATGACCACAAAAATTGTAATAAATTGTATTATTGTGATCTTTTTATAATCAATTTTACTTGTTATTATCAATTAGTACATCTATTACTTGGAAAAAATATATTGCATAATATGTTTGTTGGTTTATAATAAAGATATGTATGTGTATTATTATTATTTTTATTTTTATTTAGTACAATAATCGTACATTTGTATTTCTTTTTCTTTAAAGTTTAGTTGGTATAGAAATTAATTATATTCTTTATAAATATTATACGCTAATATATTGTAAATATTATATATGGTTATATTAATGTTATTATTTTTTATTATTGTTCTTTTGTTTTTAGAAGATATTTATGATTATCTGATTATGTTTTTTTTTTTTTGTTCTTTCTTTCTTTTCTTGAAAGTATCACTCTATAATTCCTACATTCCTTCACTTCATATCGCAATTGTAGTAAGCTTCTCGGCCCTCTAATTTAATTGGAAATTATTTTCTTAGTTTGTAATTTTTTATATAGATGGTTTGTAAAAAATGTACCTTCAAATATTGTAATTTTTTAATCTTAGTGTTTATATATTAAAGATATTGTGAAAACGCATCTTCACTTACACTATACTTTATATTATGTATGTATGAATTTAAAAATACAATAATTAGGGTTGATTCCATTTCAATTATGTGTACTAGTGCATGACCCGCACAATGTGCGGGCTAGTTAGTTTTATTTATTTATTTTGAATTAGGATACTCTTATTTGTTATTTATGGTAAATTAAATAAAACTCTCTAATTTATAGGTGTGGTATCTTAAAATTTTAAAGAAGCTCTATTAATATGGTATTACAATTTTCACTTATTTTATGAAGCTAACAAAATGAAAATGAATTGACGATAATTATTTTAGAATACCTGTCATCACTCACTTGAAGTGTCAATGCTAGGTTTGTAATGCCCTTGATAATAATAGCCTTCAATCTTCTATATAATCCAATCCTTAATACATATTGGGTTACACCTCACCCACATAAGTAAAAACAGCTAACCATATACCAAAGTATATGGTAAACTTCATTCTCAAAAAATAGAAAGTAAACTTAATAAATTTATATATTGTGTTTTATTTTAGGACCCAATATATAATTGTGGGGGCCCGAAGACCGAAGATGAAGATCAAGGAACGACGGAGATCTTAGTTGGAATGAGGGCCGAGGACCCGAGGATCCAAGAACGGGAAGATGTGGTTGCATGGAGAAGTACAAAGGGTAGACTGGTGATATATGGCAAAGAGAGTGAAAATATCGGGTTTGAGGGTAGATAGTCTATGAACTCTGCATTAAATGCTCTGTACCTAGTTTCCTAGCCGCATTAAATAAGGAGCATCAGCTTTATCAGCTGCATTGATGTGGAGGTGACTTGAACAGTGTAAATCACAGCTTGGTAGCTTCTCTCTACCGCCTTCTACAAGCAATCGGACAAGTGTCAATAAAAGAAAATGGTTAGGTGGGAGATGGATGGTGGAGATGACAAGATCAAGGAATATAAATAAGGATGAAAGAGGTTAGGGGAGGGCATGATGAACACGGCTTTGAAAAATAGAAGGAACAGAGATATTTGAATGTAAGGGATTCCTCCTCAGGAAAAACCTCAAAACGAGTGTTTCCTATTCCTTTTTAATCTAGGTAGAATCCTCAGGATGCAATCATCCTTTGTTGTTTTGTTCCCTCTTTACAAATTCTTTGTTTTGGGCCTTAAATTCATACATTCATTGTGGGCTTTTGTTTCGTGCTTGATTTTCTGGTCCTTACAATAATGATTGTTAATTTTTTTAAGTGAAAGAATAAATAAAAAGAGTGATTAGATTCTTGTTAAAAATAAAAGCAATAAAATGGTCTTAGTTACTAATAAATTACTTTTACTATTCCCAATCCCATCCGTGATTGAGATTTATCTCACCTCGACTATTCCTATAAAGTTACTTTTGCTTTCCTCCATATTCTTCTTATGTTCTTTACTTCTTCCTCGTTAGTAAGCCTCTGTGAACTCCCTTCACATCTTTTTTTTTTTTTTTCTCCCTTTTCACCATTCTTTTCTGCTAACATTTTTAAGTTTTATTTTTTCCTTTTTTTAATAATTATTCAGTCTCATGAAAAATAGCACATGAAAATATTCTCACCTTTCAACTAGCTGCAATAAATCCAACAACTTTCTTTCTAGAGTAAATTGTTCTTGCAGAAGAGCAAAACATTAATTCGGAACTTCTATCACTATTTTTGTAGGGAAAAAATAGTTCAAAAGGTAAATATAAATTGAAAGAGGTTTTGAATGGAAGATGGCCATTGTAGTTAAATTCGCAACTACCTAAGATCATGTTGTTTCAGATTTCTATTAATTGGTTGAAAGAGTTATAGGCGGTGTTTATTGATAAAAGTTGGCAGACAACAGTCCGCTTAAGTGTTTTTTTCTTTTAAATGTAATGGTTCCTAAAGCATTTTTCTTTCAATGTCGAAGGAGTGCAATGCTTGATTTTTTAAATCCTGAAGACGTGAAAGGCACAGCGTTTCGCTTTTTATTCCATGCTTTTGACTGGTGGCATGGCAGATTTTTAAGTGGCATTTTTTCCTAAATGTCACAACCTCCTTAATTGTAGGGAAAGACTTATGCTATTATATATAGCTAGTCACTAACCTATGCAATGCACGTGATTATATAACTCTATTTATCCATGCTTGGGGAGGATCCAAACGACCAGAATGAGATTTTTTTCATCGTCGTTAGCATTGAAGTACTTAAAGATATGCTCACAGGTACCTTTTGCATTTAATAAATTTCTTATTTTTTTCAATAGAGGCTCACCAAAATAGGAAGTGACACAATTTTTGATTTAGAGCCATTTACAAAGCAACAATTTCGTATGAAAATATGCAATGTCTATGCACTGCTATAAGTGCAAAGGAAGCTAAAAACGCAACATATATACACACTACCATAAGTGCAAAGCAAACTAACTACGCAAGAGTAATTTTTTGAGCATGGTTGTAGGAGGCATAGATCTTGGCCGTCCAAATGATCTCTGCCATAGCAATGACCTTGGTTATTAGTTAAGGCTATTTAATCCATTCCATATGCTCCAAATACTTGTATATAAAATTGGAGAAAGGTAATATTTGATTCAAAATCCCAACTCTAACAAAATCACATATGAAACAGCAATGATCTCAATTCAAAACAGAGCAAACAATGAAACTATATAATAAAAACTCAACTTTGAGGCTCTGTTCTATTTAAACCAATTTCAATCTGAATTTTAATCCATATCAATCAAAGGAAATTGAAATTTGAAAAAGACCATATCTATAAACATAGAAGATGCAATGCCTTGTCATATACTGTCTTCCAAATTAACTTTCTTGTAGCTTCATGTAGATCTGAAACACAAAGAGAACTAAAATAGCCTTAATTTTCATGGGTCAAATGATTTGGTTAAGAATTAGAACACAGTCACTTATATAACAAATAAGGGCAAAAGATCACATCACTATGCATAAGGTACTATTCTTCTAAATTTGTGAATTAATTAATTGGTGGCACACATGTTATGACATAGGCAAATAGTTACCATGATTTAGAATCCTTACGCAAATCTAAATATCCCCAAAAAGCATATATTAATCTCCAAAAGACATAAGTATAGCATTTACCAAGTTGAACAACTATATTAATAGACAAATTTCCCCAAAGCTAACGCTTATCCAAAATAAAATAGTGATAGTGATGGGAGATACTGCCAGTGATAGTCATGGTATGAATTATTAATATTCAAGCAATAACATTAATTACCAAAATACAACAGCAATTCACAGAATAACAAAAACACATTCATGAAGGGTAAGGCCATAGCCACCATCACTACCAACAACAACCCATTACCTTAAATTCACCCAACCAAATCCACAAACACATTTCAAACAAAATACATCAGCTACATATTCACACCATCACTCCCCCAGAACACAAAAACAATTCACCTAATAACAACTTAATTCCTAGAAATTGAAATAGAAACTGATGGGGTGTGGTAAAATACAACTGCTAATTTGTCCATGGAGATCGTCCAGGACGAGCAATGTGCTCTAGACGAGGTGAGCTGTCTTGGCTTCCTCAAGACGAGGTACTCTGCCTTGAAGACCTTAGGACGAGGTAAGCTGCCTTGAAGACCTTAGGACGAGGAAGTATGGATGACACGTGGACACTTGGAAAATTTATAGTGTAAAATGTCTCCGTATTATACGTGTAACCTCCAGTGACCGTTGTGCGCAAAAAGGGTAACTCCTAAACGGTTGGAAGTTATATTCAAATACAAACCTCCTCAATTCAAGGGGAGGTTACAAATCCGATAACCGCTCTTAAGACACTATATAAACGCTGGTTCAGACCGGGAAAAGGTACGTGAAAATCATTCCTAAGAAGTTGGAACTCGAAAATAATTGAGAGAAAAACTGACTTTGTCATCGGAGGGTTATTGGCCGGCGACCCCGGTCACCTTTGATCACTTCTCTTTCTTTTTCAAGCTATCAAGATCAAGCGTTAGCCCTCTCTAATCCGAAACATCCAGCCTACTGATATTCTTCGCATCATCAGTTGGCGCCGTCTGTGGGAACTTAGAAAATAATTTTCGTTTTCTTTTCGTTCTTTTGATCATTCTTTGTTCCTAGACAAAAGGCTGAATGGCTCGGACAAGATCAAGGGCTACCAGCCCAGGCAACCAGGAGAGTAGGGATGCTTTTAGTAATCCCTACCGCGATCGCCAGTCAGCGCCTGCCGCGCAGCCGCCGTCCCTTCAACAAATGCAGTCCATGGCTACTGCTATGGCAGAACTGACCCGCCAAAATCAGGAGTTGAACTGGGAGATCAACATAAGGAGGCAACACCGCGAATGACATACAGAAGGACGACCCAGGGTCAGGAAGGTAGAGGAGAAAATGTTGAGTCCGAGGATCAGACAAGGGGTACTACTTCTAGAAGAGTGCCACATTTGGAGAGAGAAATGGACCAGATGAGAAAAGCCATGGAAGAAATGAAGGAGAATATGAGGCGGGCAAATCCCGTGGAAGATTTGGTTCACAGAACGGACTCCCCATTCACGGCTTCCATCAACAGCCATCCTTTACCCCCTAAGTTCAAAATGCCTTCCCTGGATTAATACGATGGAAATCGCGATCCGTGTGACCACATTGCTACCTTTAAGACAACCATGCACCTCCAAGGAGTTCTAGACGAGATTATGTGCAGAGCATTTCCTACCACGCTTAAGGGACCAGCAAGGGTGTGGTTCAGCAAGATACCTCCAAATTCTGTCGAGTCGTTCGAAGAGTTGAGTAAGATGTTTGTTAATAACTTCATCGGAGGACAAAGCCACAAGCGTTCCTCTTCCAGTTTGTTAACCATTGAGCAAGGCGAGAGCGAGAGTTTAAGGTCCTTCATTACCCATTTCAACAGAGAGGCCTTAACGGTGGATGAAATGGACGACAAGTTGTTGTTGGCCGCTTTCCATAATGGGGTCAATTCTGACTTGTTCATTCACAAATTGTACGAGAAGGAACCTCAGACTATGGCTGAACTCGTCCATTCAGCACAGAATTTCATGAATGCTGAGGACGCAATAATAGCCAAGAAGAGGAAAAGGGCAGAACGCTCGGAAGCTGGTCACCAACGACATTCAGATCAAGCTCCTCGTCCAAAGAAGGCCCAGGTAGGAGAAAAAAGGGATAGGTATGGTAAAAAGGCAAGTTCATCCTCAAGAAGTCAGTAATACACTCCCCTGAATACCCCGCTAGAGCAGTTCCTTATGCAAATCAAGGATGATCCGTCCTTGAAGTGGCCGGAGAAAATGAAGGGAGACCCTAACAAGCGCAACAGGAACAAGTATTGTCGCTTTCACATGGACCACGGGCACGACACGGACGAGTGTTTTGATTTGAAGCAGCAAGTAGAGAACCTCATCAGGCAGGGAAAGTTGAGAAATTTTCTTGGACGAGACCACAAGGACGAGAAGTTGAAAGCCAAGGTAGAAAAGTCCTCACGACCCCCGCTAGGAGAAATAAGAGTTATTGTAGGAGGAACCCCAGCAGCGCAGTCATCTAAATCAAGGAAGACATACCTGAAGGTGGTGCAAAACGTCCAACTGTCAAGACGATCTCCAAGGATGAAGGAATCTGACGAGCAAGCAATCACGTTTACGGACGAGGATGCTGGGAGAATTCACCAACCCCATGATGATGATATTGTCATTACCTTACTTATTGCCGACTATACGACCAGAAGGGTGTTGGTAGACAATGGCAGCTCGGCAGACATTCTGTATTACCCTGCTTTCCAACAAATAAGGCTAGGACGAGATCAGTTTCGTCCAGTGAGTTCGCCCTTGGTAGGATTTGGGGGAATGAAAGTACAACCAGTGGGCACCGTCACATTGCCCGTAGTGATTGGAGCATACCCACAGCAAATAGTTAGAGAGGTAAACTTCCTCGTAGTCGATTGTTCATCATCATATAACGCTATTATTGGAAGGCCTACTTTGAATAGCTAGAAGGCGGTAACCTCTACCGACCATTTGTCCGTCAAGTTCCCAACTGAACATGGCGTGGGTCAAGTGCAAGGAGATCAGTTAGCTGCTAGAGAATGCTACCTAGCTATGTTGGTTATGGACGAGCATTTACAGACGATGAGTATAGACGAGGGAAGAATCACAACGGAGCCTGTTGAGGTGTTAGAAGATGTCCCCTTAAACGATAGTGGAACTGAAGTTTACTAGAATAGGGGCGAGCATGGAAGAAGAGGCGAAGAATGCGCTGATCCGGTTTTTGAAGAAAAGCCTTGATGTCTTCGCATGGAGTCATGAGGACATGCCTGGTATTGACCCGAGTGTTATTACTCATCGTCTAAATGTATGTCCCTCCTCCAAACCCGTGCGTCAGAAGAAAAGGGTATTCGCTCCTGAGCGAGACAACACCATCAAAGAAGAAGTACAGAAGTTGATTACGGCAGAGTTCATTAGGGAAGTTTACTACCCGGACTGGTTGGCGAATGTGGTCATGGTAAAGAAGGCTAATGGTAAGTGGCGAATGTGCGTAGACTTCACTGACTTAAACAAGGCTTGCCCGAAGGACAGTTAACCGCTGCCGCGCATTGACCAGCTAGTAGACTCGACGGCTGGTCACAGGTTGCTAAGTTTCATGGACGCCTTCTCAGGCTATAACCAAATAAGAGGCTGGTGAACCAAATGTTTCATCCTCAAATTGGAAGAAGTGTAGTAGTCTATGTTGATGATATGCTGGTAAAAATTTTGGATGAGGGAAAACATCTGGACGACCTTCAAGAGACCTTTGACACACTACGACGGTACAACATGAAACTTAATCCAAGCAAGTGTGCCTTTGGGGTTTCATCAGGGAAGTTCTTGGGGTTCATGGTTTCACATACAGGCATTGAGGCAAATCCAGACAAGATCCGAGCAATACTCAACATGGAACCGCCGAAAAACATCAAAGAAGTCCAGTCCCTTACAGGACGAGTCGTCACCCTCAACAAGTTTGTTTCGAAGGCTACTGACAAATGTTTACCGTTCTTTAAAATCCTCAGGAAGGCGTTTGAGTGGACGGACGAGTGTCAAAGGGCCTTCCAAGATTTGAAGACCTACCTCACGAAGGCACCATTGCTAAGTCCATCCGTACCTGGTGAAGAGTTGTATTTGTATTTGGCGGTATCCCCGCATGCTATAAGTTCCGCACTGGTCAGGGAAGAAGAACGAGTGCAGAAATCGGTATACTATACCAGCCGGGCACTTATAGGAGCGAAAGGACGATACCCAATGATGGAGAAGTTAGCCTTTGCCTTGGTCACGGCTTCAAGGAAGTTGAGACACTACTTTCAAGCTCATGTCATCATTGTCTTAACGGATCATCCCATAAAGAAAGCAATGAGCAAATTGGAAGCTGTGGGGCGGCTGGTCCAATGGGCAGTGGAACTTAGCGAATTTAATGTCAGGTACCAGCCACGAAATGCAGTCAAGGCGCATGCGCTAGCGGACTTCATTGCAGAGTTCACTCCAAGCCAAGACGATCTGGCCAAGGATGAGCAAACGAGAAGGTGGGTCATAGACGTGGATGGATCATCTACGATGTACGCAGGAGGGATTGGAATCATACTTAAGTCCCCGGAGGGAGATAAATAGGAGTATGCAGCTCGTCTACAGTACCAAACCACCAACAATGAAGCTAAATATGAGGCACTACTCAAAGGGCTGGAATTGGCTAAGTCCTTAGGAGCAGAGTCAGTAATAGTCAGAGGAGATTCTCAGCTAATCATCAACCAAGTAAATGGAATGTGTGATGCCAAGGGAGATCGAATGAAGAGACACCTCAGCAAGGTGAGGAGGCTTGTGCAAAAGTTTTCAGAAGTGAGTTTTGTTCAACTCCCGAGAGAGGAAAATATGGAAGCAGACACGTTGGCAAGGGCAGCATCAGCAAGTGGAGTTATAAACGAGTATAGCAAAGTCCAATACATGCCGAGCATAGATCTCCTGATAAAACAGCTAGTTGGAGGGGAAGAAAATTGGATGAGTCCAATTGTAATTTATCTGAAGGATGGAAAGCTTCCGGAAGACAAGAACGAAGCTAGGAAACTAAGGGTTAGGGCTACAAAGTACGTGCTTATAAATGAAGTGCTTTACAAGCGAGGTTTATCTCAGCCCTACCTAAGGTGCCTAGCTTTTGACGAAGCAAATTATGTTTTGAGGGAGATTCATGAAGGAGCATGTGGTAATCACTCGGGGGCAAGATCACTCGTCCACAAGATCATACGTGCCGGCTACTACTGGCCCATGGTCTAGGTAGATGCTAAGGCTTATGTCAAGGTGTGCGACCAATGTCAGCGCTACAGCAACGTCCCTAGGCAGCCGTTGGAGTACTAGACCCCGATGATGGCCCCGTGGCCCTTTGCACATTGGGGACTGGATATCCTAGGTCCTTTCCCCCCAAGAACCAGACAAATGAAGTTTTTGGTGGTAGGAATTCACTACTTTACTAAGTGGGTGGAGGCTGAACCCCTCGCAAAAATTACACAGCAAAATGTCAAGAATTTTGTTTGGAAGAATATTCTATGTAGGTTCGGAGTACCAAGGGTACTGGTATCGGACAAAGGACGACAGTTTGACAACACACCGTTCAGGGACTTTTGTGAGCGTTTCGGAATCAGAAATCATTACTCCTCACCCTCCTCCCACCCACAGGCAAATGGCCAAGCAGAAGTAGCAAACCGATCATTGCTGAAGATCATCAAGACTCGGCTTAAGGGGGCAAAAGGGATATGGCCAGACGAGTTACCAGGCGTTCTTTGGGCCTACAGAACCACTGTGAGAACCCCGATAAGAGAAACTCCCTTCAAGTTAGCCTATGGAAGTGAAGCGGTCATACCGGCAGAAGTTCATATGGCTAGCCATCGAGTAATGAAGTATCGGGAGAAGGAAAATAAAGAATTGCTTCGTCTTAACCTCGATCTTATTGATGAGGTAAGGATGGACGTGGAGCAAAGGACAGCAAGGTACAAGAATCTTATGGCCAGGCAGCATGATGCCATGGTGAAACCCAGGCGCTTTAGCATAGGGGACCTCATTCTCAAAAGAGTATCCTTGGCAACTAGAAATCCAACTCATGGAAAATTGGGACCCAATTGGGAAGGACCATACAGGGTGGTCAACTGCAAAAGGCAGGGATCATATTACTTGGAAGCTCTGGACGGACGAAAGCTGGAGCATTCTTGGAATGTGGAGCACCTGAGAAGGTACTATCAATAATGGGCTTGGACAAGGCTAATCAAGGGCGAGGTTACAATTATGGACGACTCTACTACTATGTTTTAATATCTACTACTGTGTTCTTACTACTGCTATGGTGTGTACTAAGAATAAAGGTGCACTAGTTCTTAAACTTTTGCACCGTCTACGGACAAGTCTGTGAAAGACAAGGTTGTGTATTTTAAGAATTTTCCTAAGTACTTTCATAATGCACTAGCTTCTGAGGAGGTGCCATGTTTGTGAATAATGCTTATGTAATGATATAGCTTGGATTTTCAATGTATTTAACGCATAAAATCTAACTCCCGTGGTAAAACCCACAAAGGGGGGGGCAAAATCTTAAGACAAATGAAAAATCCTTAGACGCAGGGATGTAACGTTCACAAGCTTTCCTCAAGACGAGGATAAAGTGAAGCCAAGGCACAAAAATTACAAGTCCATGGACGAGCATCTGACCAAGACAGGTGCTCTAGGACAAGTGAAACGCTAGAAAAACGTCCATGACAAAAAGCCAAAGAAAGGCTTATGGACGAAGCGAAAATCAAGCCTATGGAGGAAGCAAATAGGCCAAACCTATAGACAAGGCAAATAGGCCAAGCCTATGGACGAGGCAAATAGGCCAGACCTATGGACGAAGGAAACGTCTGAAAAAGGTTATCGTTAACTCACCTATAGAAGAACAAAAGGATGAATCAATAACATCGTCCATGAGCAAAATATAATGACGACCCTTTAATACTTAAGAAATATACAAGTTTCAATCACAACAAAGACAAAGGGAAACACGTCCAGACATTAACAAATAGTGAATAAAGATAGATATTCATTGAAGTTTTAAAAAGGGTAGACGACCACCGTCCAAAAACCCTTATAAATTAAGCCTTAAAGGCAATTATTAATAAACTCATCTATAACACTCTAGACGACATAATTGTACTCCAATACATTTCAATAAAATAAAATAAAATAAAAAAGAAGAATTAAATTACATCAAAGCAAGAAAAATCTCAGACGGATGGAGTGTTGGCATTAGGCTCATCTCGAGGTGGCAAGGTGGTCGCATCGTCCTCCACGTTGATGTCTTCTGAGCTGGTCTGGACGAGGGAGCTTGTGGACGCCCCACCAAGGTTGAGCTTAATAGAGCTGAAGTCCATTTCTGGGAATTTTTCCGCGGCGTCCATCCTAAAATCTTCGAAGCCAGCTGCATAGTTGGCGTCCATTGAATCAGTGAATTCTTTGGACGCCTTGAACTCCGCAACGGCGTCTCCTTTAGCTTTTTGAAGAAGGGCTTCAAGCTCGTCGTTCCTCTTTTGAAAGAAGGCAAGACGATCATCCTTCTCATACGCTTCGGTCTCCAGCTCAACGATGCGAATTTGCAAGTTCTCCGCATCGTCCTTGGCCTTAGCTGCCACCTCTGCCCACCTCTTGGACTCGTCCCTTCCTTTCTGGACCGTCTTCTCCAACAACACCCTCGTCTCGTCCAACTCAGTTGCTTGCCTGGACGCGGCAATGAACTTAGACATTGCCTGCATAGAAAACTTTATTAGAATGCATGCAAAAGTTAATAGCAAGACGAGACAAACATATGAAACCTACATACCTTGAAAAGGTCATGAACGCCAGAGCGCTCAAAATCCTTCAACGACATGTTGTAGCATGCCGTTATATCTTCGTCCGTTACAGCCTTCTCAAATTTCTCCCAAGCTAAGTCCTCGTCCTCAAGAAGATTGTGAGGAACTTGGAGAGAAGGACGAGACGAGGTTGGAACTATAGACGGGATGGGCGGAGAAGGAAGCTCTGGGTCAACATCCAAAATTTGAACTGGATGGCTGGGAGGGACGAGGAGAGAGCCAGGCTGATCCTTAGCTTGGACGTCTTGAGGCTTGGACGACTTAAGCTTGGCCTTCTTATCCTTGCGCCTACTTGGGAGGTTTCCCAAGTCTACACCTAAAGAAAGGCTCTTCCTCTTATCACCAGAGGCTGGACGAGGATGGGACTTAGTTCCAGCCCCAGTTCCCTCGTCCATCGCTTCCTTACCCTTGTTCTGCTTCATCGTCGCCATCCCTGTAAGTAAAGACGTCAGTAAAAAAAAAAAAAAGAAAAGAAGAGAGAGAGAAGACGAGAGAAAAAGAAACTTACGTCTTCTGACAGTAACCTCGTGTGCAATCACCTCGTCTGAAGGGTCAGGACCTAAACCCCAAGTTGCGAGACGCGTAAGGTAACTAAAAAATGGAAGGTCCTGTCGCTGTAAAGACGAGCTTTTTGGACTCGTTCCAAATGGAACCTATCCTAATGAGGTCGTCTAACACCTACAAAACAAAATAAAACAAAAAACGCGTTAGACGACCATAATCAAAGACGAATGTAACAAATATAAAGACAAACGCATACCTTCAGGACGAAGGTTCCCTATTTCTCCTGTATAAGGAGGGAATGGATCTTTGTCAATGTCACTAGGACGGCCAGCCCAGAAACCAGAGACGAAGAAAAACTCCGTCTTCCAGTTTCTGTCTGACGTGACTAAAGACTTAATCAATCTACAGTCTTTGCCCCTGGCTGTAAATTGATAAAAACCAAGGGACTAGTTAATTTCGGAGGGTTTGTAACAGTAGAGGAACTCGTCCACGGTAAGAGGACGGTTCCCCTCAAAAACTTCCCTCCACAAAAATTGCATGGCTACTATCAACCTCCATGCATTGGGGTTAAATTGACATATACCTAAACCTAATCTAAAAAGTAACTCCCTGGCGAAGGCATTGAGAGGCAACCTCAAACACCCTAGGAGGTAGGCCTCGTAAATGCCAACGCCAAAACGGGGTTGGCAACACCACTCGTCACGGACGGGTGGCCTAGGGTTCAAACTATCTGGGATTTGGTACCTCGTCTTGAGAAGTTCCAACTTCTTCTCGTCCGTCTTGGATCCAACCCCTACAGCACAAGTATAAACTACCTCCTCCTCCTCGTCTTGAGTAGAGGACGAGGGAGCACTTGTGCCAGCCCTAGAACCAAATTTGACCCTCGTCCTATGCTGTTCCCTAAACACCTCTAAAGGAACCCCCGGGATACCAGACGTATACTCGTCTGTGGTGTTCCCATCACTACTGCTATTACTACTCCTAGAACTATCACCAGAGCCACTAAAGCTACTTGGGTCTTGGTACTCGTCTATGGCTTTGACAGTGCTATCGCTAGACGAGGAAAGAACCACCTCAGACATTTTTAAGGAAGAAACTTAAAATCTAAGGACGAAGATTAAAGAAAGTACCTGGAACTAGACGAGAGAAGACTAACTGACGCAGGAAACTTCTAGACGAGGCGCTAAGACGAGGGAGATCGAGGAAGAAAATTTGAGAAAATGAGGAGGGTAGCGGAGGAATTCTACTATTTATAGGCATTGACCCCAGTACACGAAGCGACGCGACCAGCCAAAAAGTGACAAATGGCACGTCCGTCGAAAAACGAAATGACATAATTGGTCTCCAGTTAGATCATGACAAGTGGCACCTACAACAGCTGAAATAAAGACACCTGTCCAAAGAACGGTGTTAATGGATATGTTCCTAGACGACCCATGGACAAGGGGGCAACTGATGGGGTGTGGTAAAATACAACTGCTAATTTGTCCATGGAGATCGTCCAGGACGAGCAATGTGCTCTAGACGAGGTAAGCTGTCTTGGCTTCCTCAAGAAGAGGTAAGCTGTCTTGGCTTCCTCAAGACGAGGTAAGCTGTCTTGGCTTCCTTAAGATGAGGTACGCTGCCTTGAAGACCTTAGGACGAGGTAAGCTGCCTTGAAGACCTTAGGACGAGGAAGTATGGACGACACGTGGACACTTGGAAAATTTATAGTGTAAAATGTCTCCGTATTATACGAGTAACCTCCAGTGACCGTTGTGCGCAAAAAGGGTAACTCCTAAACGGTTGGAAGTTATATTCAAATACAAACCTCCTCAATTCAAGGGGAGGTTACAAATCCGATAACCGCTCTTAAGACACTATATAAACGCTGGTTCAGACCGGAAAAAGGTACGTGAAAATCATTCCTAAAAAGTTGGAACTCGAAAATAATTGAGAGAAAAACTGACTTTGTCATCGGAGGGTTATTGGCCGGTGACCCCGGTCACCTTTAATCACTTCTTTTTCTTTTTCAGGCTATCAAGATCAAGCGTTAGCCCTCTCTAATCCGAAACATCCAGCCTGCTGATATTCTTCGCATCATCAGAAACAAACCTAGATGCACAAATGAATAACACTAACACATTATATATACTTGCATTGAGGTTTCTAATGCTCGACAACCTCCACAAACTATGCCATTAATAAACTTTCTTTTTTCTCTATTTTACAAACACAAAACCAAATACTTTGGTTGCATCCATTATCTCTAACTTTCTTTTAGCATTTACTTCATCTATAGTTCGCATAGAAATCTCAACTATGTTGCTACAATCCATTAAAAAAACATTATTAATCATGTAAAATTGTAATGAAGTCCATATATTACCTTGTAGAGAGGTACACAATAGTCACATATCCAAATTCAAAAGATCTATACATTGCTATAGATTCTGTAATTTTCAGCAGAATCTATATTAGTAGGAAATTATCTAAATTCAAATTGAATTAACCAATTTTTGTCAGAGAGAAAAAGAGAGAGGGGAACATGTGATACCAATGAATCTTCCACATACTTAATGGGACTATATCAGTTGCTATCATTCAGGTTCTTCACACTTATAACTGTCGAATGAATCAAGACTTTTGGTTGTTACATTTTTAAGAAGTGTAAGTGTTTGTTTGTAGATTCTAGCCACTGTTGCAAGGGTACTCTTAACTGCTAAATTAGGAAGACAACCACTTTTATTGGTAAATATGGAAAAGGATATATTTTTGAGGCAATAATTTACATCATCAATTAATTGTTAATGAAGTCACGATATGTGCTTCAGTTGCTTCCTTTTAGGCCTGTCATTCTTGTTTCAAGTTTCTCCCAAATCCAAATTTTCTGTACCCTTATTTTTCAACTCTTTTCTATTGTTGATAGTAAAAGAATCATCCTTGAAAAAAGTAAGTTTATTATGAGCTGAACTCCACCAGTAGAGCTCACTCCCATTTTGGCGTATGTTGGCATAGTGGTAACACAATTTCTGTGTCTAAGATTCTGTATCTTTTCCTTACATTCTTAAAATGTCAGGCATAGTGGTAACACAATTTCTGTGTCTAAGATTCTGTATCTTTTCCTTACATTCTTAAAATTCCACTTAAAATACGGCAATCTAGAGAGGTTTAAGTTTCCTATATTCTTATTCCAACGCTTATGGTGTAAATATTAGTACCTTACAATACATCTGACAATCTTCTTGGACTCAAAGCCCTTTTATTGACTTTTCCTATGGCCAAAACCACTAGCATAGAAAGTATTCAATTTCTTGTGCCATCTGAGTATGCCTGTGGTTGTAATCATTGGCATGGCAAAGTATGCAATTTCTTGTGCTTCTTTTCCATTGTATCATAACTCGATTTTTAAAAGAAGAAAGGACCATAACACCTCCTAGTCATTAAAAATTTCCACTAATTTTGTGCCAAGATGTTAGGCAGTAGTAGTGCAAATTAAGTGACTAATATGTTCACTATTTAACACCACACCACACTCAGGGGTATTGTGTAGCTTACTCCCAAACAAATCATCAGAATTTTTTTTTTTTTGTGGTATTCATCAAAAAAATAATTAAAATGAGACACTTGTTCAACAGTCTTGAACAACCATACTAACCAACCAAAACCTTCAAAACAAAAATAAAATTGCCACAAAATTTAAAATAGTAATAGCCCCAACATAACATTGCGCAGTTGATCATATAAAAACCCAAAGATTATATTGCCCATTGAACTTATTTACTATTTCTTAATGTACAAAACTAACTAAAGTTTACAATGCCCATATAATAAATATAGAGAGGGAAAACAAATGAAAAATAAATACAACAAAAGAAACCATATCGCAAACCAAAACAACATACCCATAATCAAAACCGAATCAAAGAATCCCAAGGAAATAGCAAGTTTACTGATGCGACCTACTATTGGTAATTCAACAATTCACGAGGTCTCAGCCCTCTGTAAGCCAGGAAAACATGATGTGGAATTAGCTATAATGCAGATATGGTCACGTACACCTTAACCTCAGCACTATATAAAATTGTTAACTAGAGCACTCTGCTCTTCTTTATCACCCGCTATCTTAGGATGCTTATCTTTGTCACCTCCAAGGTGAACTCTAGTCCAAGCTCTGCTTCACTGATTTTGTTGGTCTATGATTGCAAGAAAATACAACTAGAATAAAAACTGGACTTCAAGCTTACTATTGTCACAGGGTAAGGTAGTGTTTATAACATTTGAATTAATATGAGAAGATGAATTTGAATTACAAACAAATTCTATCACAGATTTTATTACTTCTATCTTATCCAAATCTTTACAATTCGATAGCTTCTCTCTTATCTCTAAAAAAATCAGCGTTTATAGCATTTGGCAATAATAATAGATGAGGAGCCACATCTTAGAGCATCTCCAACAGATTTTGTAAAATTTTGTACTATTTGAAGAATGAACAGTGACTTTTACATTTTAACTACCTACTTTTTCAAATACACTTTCCAACAGATTCTCTATCCCATTCTTTATCTCATTTAAATATTATTTCTTCATTTATTCTTTATTATTTCTTTATTCTTTCTTTAATCTTTTTTTATACATTCCCAACAACTATATTTCAAATTCCTAACAGCTATATTTTTAAATTTCCCAATGGTAACATTTTCAAATTTTTTAACAATTATATTTTTTCACATTCTCTATCTCATTTAAATATTATTTCTTTAACCTTTCTTTATTCTTTTTTTAATATTTTTTTATTCTTTCTCTATTCATTTCCAACAGCTATATTTTTAAATCTCCCAACAATAATATTTTCAAAACTACATACACAATCTGAATGAAAGCCCCTGTATATGGGCAACACACACACAGGCAGCACACACACACAGCCCCTGCATATGGGTAGCACACACACACACAGGCAGCACACACACACACACAGCCCCTGTATATGGGCAGCACACACACAGCCCCTGTAGTTTCATTAAAAGACTGCAATTTCATTAAAAGAATAAGGACTACAAGTAGAGGCATCTCCCTTACAAACTGCCTCAAGCAAGGGGGGGAGAATACTATCAGAAAAACAGAAGGGGAAAACAGAGTTTAAGGCAAATTTCTTAGCTTCATGTGCTGTAGAAAAAAATGAAATTAGGCAGCTTCATGTATTGCAAAAATTACCATCACCTTGGATATACATATATAGTGCAATAGGATCACATTGTAGCAAAACAAAATGAATGGTGCAACAAGATCATATTGCAGCAAAACAAAAATGAGTGACCCAATATACAAAACAAGTTTAAGAGCTCCTTTAATCATATACAAAATAAGAGCATTGAGGATGATAAAAGTCTAAGAACGAGACCTTCGTTTTTCAAGGATTTCCATTTGGCATTGTTGAATATATTCTTGCTGCACTAGAGACAACATACTTACATCCATCATCATAAGCTCTTTTTCTTCCTTCATCTGATTCATTCTCAATTTCTCCATTTCATTGTCCTCCTTCAGATTTTCCATTCTTAATTTCTCCATTTCATTGTCCTCCTTCAGTTTTCCCATTCTCAATTTTTCCATTTCATATTCCTCTTTTGATCTTTTCATATTCGATTCCATTTTCATTCTTGCTATTTCAAGTTTTTTATCCTTAAGTTGAATTCGTGCCATCTCATGCTCCTGGTCTACAAGACGTCCTTTCTCAATACAAGCCATTTTCATCTCACTTATTTTTCTTCTTTCTTCCATCATGACATTCAATATGTCTTCTATATGTGAAGTCGTGCCTTCTCTAGACTTTTGTTTCTTCAATCTTTCTTTTTCAGCCTTCAGCCCTCGTGGTCTCTCCAAGTTTACAATTGGAACCTGTGGAATATCATCATCCTCTAAACTTATTGACTCTAGATTCGACGGTGAAGATGCCTCAGATCTCCCTCTTTTTTTTGGTTGCTAATTGTTACCAATAGCCAACCATTTTGGTGAGTACTTTAATATATTCCAACAATGTTCATATTGAAATTTGGTTTGCTGCAATTCTTGATAAAGCTCTTTTGCAGAATTAAGCTGAAAAATTAACAAATAGTTTATAGTTACTATCTTGAAACAGTTGGAACAAATTAGCAAATCAACAAAAATTTCTTTATAAGATGTACCTTGTCTTCATTAGTCTTACCACTTTCATTCTTTGATTCAATTTGTGCCAAACACCCACAAAACTTATTGGTGCAAAGTTGAATCATTGACCATCGGTTCGTTAGAGAACTCACTATACGCTCAGAAGGGAAAGTCTTCCACTGGTGGTAATACTCATAAATTCTTGACCAATATGTTGTGCGTTTTTGGTTAGTGCTTTGCACTACATCTTGGTTGACATTGAGAAATGCAGACACAAGAAGCACGTCTTCTTGTATGGAGAAGTTGCTGCCACGTTGTAATTTCTTAACTGTGGATTCAACTTGGGGTGGAGACATTTGGCTAAATGCTTGAGCTTGTGGAACACTATCTTCACCACTTATATGTGAAGATCTTGACATATATTCATCATAACTATCTTCTAAAAGATTAGTGAAAGATGTGTCTCTTGGAATACTCGAATCCATTCCTAGTAACAAAAACAAAAGCAAAAAAACATAGTCCTCAAATAAATAATAAATTATCACCATTTCAATCATATAATTCATTAACATAGTCCTCAAATAATTCAAATTCAAAGCTGTCCATAAATTTTTCATTCTCAGCCCAAAATATTAACAGCACAAGAGAATTCAAAGCTGTCCATAACTATCTTCTAAGAGAATTTTTCATTCAAAGCTGTCCAAAATATTATTCTCAGCACAAAATAATAAATTTTTCATTCTAGAATTACACAACTCAATGCAACATGAACTCTTAGATTAGTCACTTACATTTTCGTTCATAGAATTATTTACACACACAACTCTACACAAGTCAATTGCAACAAGAACTCTAAGATTTTCACTACTTTTTAATTCATGGCCCACAAAATTCAATGCAACAGGAACTCATACATTTGTCAATAAATCTTTTAATTTTTAGCTATAGAAATACCTCTAGTCCTAAACAATGAGCTAACGTTCAAAAGCTCTAAAAGTGTAATTTTGATCTATTCTATGATTTACAGGCTCTTCTGCGATTAACCAACAGAGAAAAACTAATGGAAATGGTTAACCAACAGACAAAAATTCACAAAATCATATGGAAATTATGACAATGCTCTTTAAAAAGAACAAAAACAAGAATTCCCAGAGAACATTTTCCAAAAACCATTCCAATCACATAGATATCAAAAACCCACCAACCAAAAATGACAAACATGCAAAACCCAATATGAATTCAGTGATCAAACATCATTGCCATTACCAATCAGCAAGGTTGATCCCACACAACCACAATCAGTAGGGTTGATCCCAACTCAGAAAAAAAAAATCACTGCATTAAATAATTTTGATTAGAGCTTGAAACCCATCACAATTTCAGCTACAAAAAAACCCAGAATTCAGATTCTCAATATTTCCACAAAAAAAAAAAAAAAAAAAAAAAAAAAAAAAAACAGAGACATAATAAATTGGGTATTGAATTACTGACCTGATTATTGAAGAGGCAAAGGAAAGCAATGTATAAAGGCATGAAATTTGGGTTGGTGGGAATCAAATGAGGAAAACGATTCTATTTTCTTTTTTGCTGTTTTGTTTGTTTGGGTTTTGTTTGTTTTTCTTGGTTTGGGTGTGTAAAAGGAAATCAGATTAGTTTATTGACTCTAATAAGATTAATTAAATAGAAAAAACAGAGAAAAGATCAAGAACAGAGTGAAAGAAAAACAGAGAGAAAAGAACCAAAAACCCAAAACCTAAACCCAGATAGAGGTGAAGAACAATAGAAAATCATTCAAAACCACCAAATCATCAACTCGTACGATAAACTAATAAATTCAAACATGACAAAAACCCTATTAAATAAAAATTTTGGGTACCGATGTTCAAGGTTGAGCCGATGATTTCAGAACTCCATGCTTTGTCACAGGTGGTTGAGCGAACTTCGATTGAAAGACACGGTGCGAGTTCTTTTGTGAAGACACGGTGCCAGTTTTTTGTGAGAGAGAGCAGCGGCGAGGGTTGATTTTGTGAGAGAGGAGTTCTTGAAGAGAGAGAGCTTTCTGAGGAGAAACCAAGAGCACAAAAGAGAAGAAGGGAAAACCGTTTGGATGAGAGAGAAAAAATAGTAAATTAAATACCACTGTTTAATTTTTTAAGATAAAAAAATGGAGTAGAGGCGCTACAGTGTTCTCTAAACTTAGAGAAGCATTGTAGCAACTTTAAAAAAAATTTGGAAAATTTTGGTTGATAGAGAACCTGCTGGAGTATGTACAGTTGCGTTTTTTCCCCTAAAAATAGAGTTACCGTGACTGTTGGAGATGCTCTTACAACAACAAAAACCAGTAGCTTTTAGTCTACAATTTCATTAAATTAAAATTAAAAAAGAAAGAGACACGCATTGATGTATCCATTTGGATTTGAAAGCCATTACATCTCTTAGAAAGCTCCATCCCTTATCTTATTATTATGCCTTCTCTGTATCTACCTTCAAAGCCATCTCAACTGCTTTACCCTCTCTCCTCATTTCATGCAGCAAACTAATAGACAAATTAGCCATGACAAATTCTCCTAGTTTGAATATTACAAAGTGTAGCCTCATTCCATTGCTTCAAGGTTTTATTTGGTCTCCTTGATATTGTTGCACAATCCATACTCTATAGCCTGGAAAACCCCAAACATCTTTACCTCCAGTGGATGTTTACCAAAGCCTGTTCTAATCTGTCTTTCACTGGAGCAACCCCTAATTTTATTTTTTATTTTAATTAGTAAGTGGGGGAGGAATTTTCAACCCAATTAAGCTACAAAACTCTGGTATTTGACTAGGTAAATTTTACTCCCGAGAGATCAATGACTACTAGTCCTTCTAGAAGTACACTACAAATGCTGTAATCTCCCTAGTTTTTATGGTATATCAACTTAGATTGAAGTAAATATAATTGTATTCAACTCATGTACAGCTCATTAGGTTTTTCAATTGAATTCCGCCCCTTCTTGCATTACCCAATAAAACACAAACAGTGTACAATTAAATTCTATTTCTCCAGCAACATTGTTTCCATCAGATAACTCAGTGCGTACATATCAGATCCATTTTAAGAGCGTGTTTGGACTTCGAACCAGCCTAATTCCTAAAACGGTAAAGACTTCAAAGACTTAAAATACCATTGAATTCATTTTCCACAACAACCCAAAACAAAAAATTATCGAATTGAAGTTCAAACAAACATATCCTAATTAGTTTTAAAAACCCATAGAAGAAAAATAAGAGATCAGCCAAAAAAAAAAAACCTAAATCTATTTTTAAGAAAAACCAAAATGGGTGGAAGGGGGGAGGGGAGGGAGGCTCAGATTCGCCTTTTCTCAGACAAAAGAGAAAAAAGGGCACACCGCCGTGGCTGCAACAAAGAGACAAGCTCTGTGGGAAAAGGGCATAAAAGTCATTTTCCCACAGTAGCTCGAACTCGGAGTCGCCCCGCCAAGAAACGGGTACCCATTTTTTTCCCATCGCCTGGTTATCAAGTTGAATAAAATCATCACCGCCTCATAATGAAAGAGATAGAGAGATAGAGAGACAGAGAGTAGAGAGAGAGAGAGAGAGAGAGTAGAGATAAATATATATATGTATATATGTTTGTTTGTGTGTGTGTGTATGTGAGAGGAGGGCGGTTTGGTAACAAAAGCTAAAGATAAGATAATCATCGGCTCCGGCAGCATTCAGAGAAGGGCAACCACCCTCAAAACGCCACGGCCTCTCTGAGAGCAGAGCCTCATTCTTAAACTAATGAGAGTGAACCCTACCTCTCTCCCTTCATCCTCTATTTATATTTTTTTCTTTGTACCCCTATACTTTTCCATTTGTTTGGTTTTGTACTTTTATTCCATTTTTACCCTTACTTTCTCATCCTTTGATGTCGGCCTGGGATGGAAGAGGAGGGCGTTCTTGTCAATGCGTATCCTTGGATTCTTGTGAGTCGGGGATATGATGGTAATTTTCTGGAAAAGTTGTTGTATTGTATTACTGATTTTCCTTGTTTTTTTTTTTTTTAATTTTTAGTTTTAATCAAAATTATAAATAATAATAATAATAATAAATTCCTTTAATATTAGAGTATATGGTACCACATAAAATGATATGGGTGAGATTTAGGTCCGTAAGTTGCATTAGACCCGTTAAAATAATGACACGTGTTTACTTATGAACATATGTCACCATCTCAACTGTTTTAGTATATTAAATAGATACATTGGACCTAAGCCTCACCTAAATGACATAATTTGTGCTACCACTCACTTACTTGACAAGTTCTAAGTAATACAAGTGTGATATGTGGGTTCACATGAGGACACACTTTTACCGCTTATAACTTGTCAATGTATCATCTTATATGGCAATGAATGCTACCAGTAGATTTCTATCATTTCATAGAGTTGAATTTTGAATTACTTCTTTCTAACTAATGATACATTAGTTTGTAAAACTAATGTAGTGAAACTGGTAATACCTGTAAGGCTGTAACACTATCCTGTTCACATCCTTTTTTACAAAGAATTAACACAAACTCCGTTGTAATTAGTGTACAATAAAATTAGTATTTATGATGGACTTGAGTAAGAGTGGTATTAATCCATTTACAACAAACTATATCAACAATTATAAAATAAAATAAAAATGTGAAAATTGGTGTGTCTCTAATATTATTCTTTTCTTTTCTTTTTTTATCCCATTCTCAATAGCATCATATATTCCCCAAATGACTATATCCTAGTTTGGGAACAGAATAAGCAATTCTATCTACCTGCAGTTTAAATAAATTCGTTGGTTGGTATGTTAAAACCTTGCCTAAAAACAACTAAAGACTATAAATCTTGCTTGACAACAGCATATAAATACCATTAGGGTCTACTCTTTTTTGTGTGGCCTAAAAAAGGACTCTACTAGTGCCACCACACACACAAACACCATAATTTCAAGCTGCTGGATGTTGGAAGTTGAATAGTTGATCTATTCTTGCCTCATTGTTTTGGGGTTTATTATGGATTAAGAAATCTCTTATTATACATCTTTCCATAAGAACTAAGGTTTTTGATCGTTGGATCTTAGGGGGAAAAAAATGGCAACTTTGAGTTTTGTTTTTGGTCGGATAATAGGATTAACATTTTTAATGATTATTTTGGGCAAACATTTGATCAATCCCAAATTTTGAGCTTTGCCGAAGGGAACCAATACCCTTAGAAACCTGTTGAATTTGTTGAATGTGATTAGGATGCCTTTGATGCAGCCAACCTCTTTGTTTTAACTTAGGTTAACCATCCAAATTTTGTGGCAAATACAGCATCTCTAATCAGTGTTTAGTTTTGTGTTTGTGGCCATCGCTTAGGCCTTATCATGGACCTTCAGCTTATGTAGTGTTCCAAGCTCACTTTGTGGGGTTCAAGTTTAAGTTCATAAATAATCTCAAATAGGTCAATTATCAACTCTTTAAACCGCACTACTTCGATTTTCCATTGAAAATACATGGGATTGGGGCGCTCAAGGTCATGGATTTTTTCCACTTTATTATATCATTAATATGAACAAAATGTCATTGGATCCATTTAGTTGCTAGCAAATTAAACATCTTGTTTTTTCGGCATATGTGATTTGAGTGCGTTTGGCAAGCCCAAAAAATAAAAAACTAACTTTTTATGGCTTTGAGCCTTTAAAATCTTACTGGGACCCTTTCTCAAAAAAAAAAAAAATCTCAACTATAAAAATAAAAGAAATACAATTTAAAAATTAATTAACATTTATTTAATCAAACTCGTGCTTTCAAAACAAAATCTTAGTGCTACTAATAGAGCATCCACGACAGTGAAACTAAAAATTTAGCTATTTATCTCCACTAAAAATTACTTTATATATTTTACCTACTCATATGCTGCAACAATTGATCTATTTTAGCTTTCAACACAATAAAATAATATAAACATCACAATAAAATAATATATCTACTACAATAAAATAATAAATTCCACTATTAAAAAAAAAAAAAAAAAACACCACAAACCAATCCACCACCACTGCCAACCTCGAACAACAACCACAACCACCCAACAACAACTAGCAAGCCAAAAACAACCACCCATAACTACTGCCAAAAACTACCACACAAAACCTAGAGAAACCCACGAAATCCAGGTACAACCACGAAATCCACGGCGCTCTTGAGTTCAATGAAGGCGGTGCTGGTGGAGCTTGGATCGACAATGAAGCTTCGGTCGGCAATGGATCTTGGATCGGGGGTGAGATGGAGGACTGGGCGAGATGGGTCGGCGGCGTGGGACGGCGACGTGGGTGATGAAGATGAAGATCAATGATGAAGATGAAGATGAAGATCGGCGATGAAGACAAACCCAAAACAGATTGGCGAAATAGAGAGTAGATGAGGGAGAAAAAAAAAACGAGAAGGAAAAAGGAAGAAAGAAGAGAAGCCGAAGAGAGAGAAAAAGAAAGAAAGAGAAAATATTTTTTAAATGAAAGAAGAGAGAGAAATTTAATAAAATATATATTTTTTTTTTTACCTTTAAGCTACAGTACACATCTATCTTTAGAGCAACCACATCACTTGCTCTATTTTACACATCCATTTTTACACTAAAAACCTACTTTTTTTATATTACACATTCATTTTTACAAAACACTCACATCAGTTCATCTATTTTATCACCTCTTTTAATTAAATAATCAATTTTCTTAATTTTTTAATATTTCTCACAACTACCCGGATATATATATATATATGCAGGCTCTCTCTCTCTCTACCCATTTTTTATTCGTTTCTCTCTCTCTCTCTCGCTCTCAAATCTCTCTCTCGATCAACTCTCCCCAGCTCTGATCCACAAGCACCGAGCTGCGATCTAATCCACAGGCTACAATCCGAGCTGCGATCCATGAGCTCCGATCCGAGCTTCGATCCACGATCCACAAGCTCCGATCCACAGGCAAGACCCACGAGCTCCAATCATTCCACAAGCACCGATCGTTCCGATCAAGCACCGATCTGTGTTTGTGTATCTTTGTTTTTTTTTTTTTTTTTTGCTTTGAGTAAGTATATCTCTGTATTGATTTTTTGTGTGGATGTGTTTGTGTGGGGGTGTGTTTTTGTGCGGAGGTCTGTTTTTGTGCATTTGAGGAAAAAGAAAAAGATGAGCAATTACTGGGTTTATTGAGCATGGAGAAGAAAAAAAAAAGGAGCGAACGGGAAATTATAAAATAATGGGATAAACGAGCTACAGTAACCGTGTAAATATACACGGTTACTGTAGTTCGTGGATGAATTTGCACAATTTTACACCCACTAATGTGGGTGTTTTTTTTATCAAAATATGTAAAATTAATAATTTTTTCTATTTTAGAAGCTTTTACATGAACTGGTGTAGATGCTCTTAGATGTGCACTGTAGCTAAGAAGCAAAATTTTTTTGCTATAACTCCACTACTTCAACTATCTTTTTTGTGTTTCAGTGTAACTAAAATAACTATTTTGCTAAACTGCTGCGAATACTCTTAGGTTGTATAATTTTAAGAATTTATTTATATTTTATTATTACCATAATTTTTCACTTTATTAATGTTTATGAAAAATACAGTTCTCAATGTCATGTTTTTGATTGTTTTCTTGTAAGATCAACACTACCGTTTTAAATTGTCCGGCTAGTACAAGAGGGCAATTTACACCCAAATAAAATGATATTAGTGGTAATATCAAATCAGAATCAGTTACCAGTTTAATTATTATGAAAAATGTTGAAAGTTTTTTTTTTTTTTTTTTGGGGGTATCAAAGCATTACTCTAATTTCGGTGCAACAGAATGTAGTGTATTCAAGCTGACTGGTCCACTCTTTAGTTGAAAATCCACAACATAGATTTTGTGACAATTGTGTGATGTGAAACTTGAAGGAAAAATTTCAATTTAAATTACAAATTTTTGGTGACAATCCAAAAATAGTTTGGGATCATTGATTTACACTAACATTTTTAGCAAACAAATAAAATGTCGATAAACTAAGAAAAAAAACCTAATGACGCAATGAGACCCTCAAGCCAAAAAAAGCATATTATGTACATTTCTGATGCACAAAATCTCTCACAATGTATGAATAATGTGTACATTAGCAAAATAAAGAATAATGTGTACATTTCCTATTTCCTCGTAAAAAGAGCTACTTTCATCGATTCCAAATCTCCAGTTGCCTCTGATTGACGAAGCTAAAATAAAGATAATAATAAAGGGAATTCCAAATTCCAATCCAAAACTCACATGCAAAGACAATAAGATAAAACGGTAAAGAAAATTAAAAAATGCAGAAGCAAAGCAAAACATAATATAATCTCCACTTCAGTCAAAATGTTTATCATTTTCTTGAATGCAAAGTAAAACTATTGCACTTTTCCTTGTCAAAACGTTCATCGGGAGCTTCTCCCTCATTTTCTCAGTAACCAAACAGGAAGGATCAAAAAATAAAAGCCAGATCTACTGGGTTTCAAGCCAAAACACAAAAAATAGAGAGACAGATCTGAAAGAGGGGGAAGGGGGGTGAGGCTCAGATTGGGCTCTCCAATCAGGCAAGTAAAAAGGGACACCGCCATGGCTGCAACAAAAACCGGTTGCCTAGATGTGATAAAAAAAAATTCACAAAGAGGCCATCCGGGTCGCCCCGCCAAATAAAACGGACCCTTTTCAGCTATGCCCGAAACTTCCACACTCTTAACATCAACAAAGCCATCGTCACAGCCTCTTTCATTATTATCGTGTCCAGAGAGAGAGAGAGAGAGAGAGAGAAAGAATCATAGATCAGAAAAGAAGAAAGGAAACAGATACACATACATACATATATACACACACACACACACACACCGAGAGAGAGAGAGAGAGAGAGAGAGAGAGAGAGATATGAGATATTCTTTTCTTTTCTTGTTCTTTTTTTGGGTTTTGGTTTGGAAGAGAAGGGTCTTGGGTGGTTGATTTGAAGGGCCAAGTTGGTGAAATCATTGGGTTCAGAGAGGGGCAACCACCCAACCATGCACAATCTGAACCCTCTTTCTGAAACTGTTAAGAGTGTGAGGAAGAAGAAGGAGAAGCAAAGCCCTTTGGTTGTTTGACTCAGGGCCTCTGTGTGTTCTTATTTGCTTTCAGAGGGTAGGGACAGGCACTGACCAATTTCCGTTTTTGGCCTCTGTTTCAAATTTCAAACGTTTGTTTGTAGAATGTTAAAACTTAAAATGGGAAATAAAAGGAGGGTGTTGCCGTCTTTGTGTTTTTTCTCAAAAGCCAAGCCAGCAGCAAATGTCGCTCGTGCCTATCAGCATCACTCATTTTGTATCAGTGCTTGGATCCTTGTGCACATATTAAACAATGGTGAAAAATTTGTGGTGGAGGCCACTGTACACAAGTCGGATCCAAAAATTTGCTCCAAAAAAATACAAAACATCCGTACCCGTGGGACTTGATTTTAAAAGTCCTTACCCCGACATTTAAAGAGGAGCAGTTAAAAAATAATTCCAGCAACACACATTTGATACATATGTTATTACCTGCCCCCTCCTTTTTATTAAAAAAAAAAACAAAAACAAAAAAGAGACAATGAAGAAAAATTTTGTGGAGGCATAGGAGGAACGTGCCCCCACATGTGATGTGGGTTCCTATGGCCCAATCTCTCATGTGAGACTCTTTTAGCTTAAGGTGTGTTTGCCATCACTTTTTAGTATTTATATATAACTTTTTTTTAAAAAAAAAATTTATCTGTTTTTCTTTTCATTTTTTCAAAAAATTAAATAAACTATTCTTAAATAGACACTAAGTATTATCCCGCATGAAATTTTCAGTATACATTTATATATATATATATATATATTGGCTCTTTAAAATATATTTAAATAAGAGTCGATTCTCATTTGTCCTTAGAATAATTGTTAATAAAATATTTTAGAAAAATTTTAACATCACTTCATGAACAATATAAAAAATTATCAAAATAATTAATTGTTTTTCTCTGTTCTCATGAAAGAAGGTTTTTTAAAATATTTCATAAACCATTGCCAACATCCATTAACTTTTTCCATAAAATAAAGATGATGTTAATGATAAATCAAATTGAAAGTTATATTAGTTTACCCAAAAAGATAACAATGTAGATGTTTACTTCAATAATCTAATTACAATAAGTGTACATTTGGATACCGCTTACTTTACTGAAAACTGAAAACAAAAAAAAGAAATATTTTTCGGATTACTATTCACTGGAAAATACTGTTCACTTGCCTTCTTGCACTATTCATGCCCCGTGAACAGTGCAAGAAGCACTGGGTTAGGAAAAAAAAAAAAAAAAAAAACAAAGAGCTGAAACACAAACGTGTCTGATGCAAATGCAAACCAAACAAACCTTAAGTGAGATATATTCACCAAATCATATTATGGTTTGGGAACATAATAAACAATTCTACTTCTTTTTATTTTGTGTTATTTTGAGAATCAACAACTCTACACTTAGTTTAGGTAAATTCATTTCTAGTTAAAAAAAAAAAAAAAAACTTGCCTAATAGCAATTAAAGAAAATAAAATCTTGCATGATAGTAGTATATTGATATCAAGAGGGTCTAATCCCTTTGATAGTAGTATATTGATATCAAGAGGGTCTAATCCCTTTTATACGGTCTTAAATATTTGGTGAATATGATCTTCTATGAGTTGAGGAATTATTCACTTTTATGGAAAGAATGCTCCCTCTTTGCATAGGGGGTGTAAGCCCTACAATATATCCCACACATGGAGCGAAGGATTCCTCCCATAAAAATGAATATTTTTTCTACTAAGCTTAAGCTCACAACCAAAGATAGGTTTTGATAGATAAAAAAATGATTAGGGTAGGTTTTGATAAAAATGATTATCAAATGAGACTTATTGAATGCAATCCAACCCTTAGTGTCTATTTGGCATTGGTTTATAAACTCAATTTTTAACTTTTAACAAAAAAAACTAGATACATTGTTTCCAAACATACACTTAATAGTCTCACCCTCTTCTACTCCTAACTAGTCAATAGATTCCACCAGAGAAGTTTTGGTAATCTTGACTAAATACAGATTTTGATTAGCCTCACAAGTTTTCAGAAAAATACAAAGATCCTTGCAAATGAATACCTAAATGGCCCTTTTGTTATAATATGGTGGTATCTATTCAAATCCTATTATTCATAACCCTATTGTTTGAGAAAGGTCTAACCCATGCAAGAGGAGGGTTACACATTTTCATAAATAAAGAAATAAATAAAACATAATAGGTCTTTTTAGCTACTTGTCACTTAAACCTCCTTTGCCATTTTGAGTACATTTGGCAAGCCCAAAAAAAAAAAAAAAAACCCTACTTTTTAAGCATTTAAGCTTATTTTGGTAGCCCCACACAGAAAAAAAGAAAAAAAAAAAGTGTTTCCCCTCAACTATTACCCCCTAGATACATTATTATTACCATAATTTTTTTCCCAAGAAAATTATAATTTACCTTCTTAAACTATAAAAGCAACTCCCTAAACTATTACCCCCTTTTACACTTATCTTTAAACGATTATCCGTGTAACACATGCCCTCTTAAACAATGAGATAACACATTTATCCTCCTTAAATTATTACCCGTGTAACACCTTACATTTCGTTCCATGGATAATAGTTTAGGGAATTAAGTACACAACACACAGAGACAGAACCATGTACAGGCTGAGGAGGCTATGCCCTCACCCCCCCCCCCCTGCCAAATTTTTAAAAACATTAAAAAGTGTATATATATATATATATATATATATATAAGATTTTAGAAAATAAGCCCAAGAAAAATTATATTCCCTCCCCAAGAAAATTATATTTGCCCCTTCACCCCTCTCCTTTCCGTCAAGAAGCATGAAAACTGACCCCTCTCAAACTAAATTAACCCAAAGACAATAAAATGGTTACATGCATGGCCTACTCTTTTGGCCCATTGCCCCTACTGAAATAATTTTTTTAGTACAAATACAAACCCACCTCTACAAATCTGATATTCCTAACAGTTGTACTCTGAGTCAAGAGAGAAAGGCTCCTAAAAAAAAAAAAGAGTACTCAAGAGGGAGAGAAATCTAACAATTAACCTTCCAAGCCAACCGCATTGCATCTAAGAAGGAGAAAATTTGAGGAAGAACAACCACTAGCCACCACTCCCACTGCTCTGCCGTTGCTCACGCTCACTAATATAAATATATAATCACTCTCCCTCCATATCTCTCTTCTTCTATGGATAAATGGACATAGATCCATCACTGTTGTGCGTGGAGTTATTTACCCCAAGTGTGTGGTTTGTAGGAGCCTATATAAGCTAATAGTAAAACTATGAAATGTCAACCACAAGTTACTAATAACAATAAATGTTTTTATTAAATTGGAGTATAAATATTATTGTATTAAAAATAGTATCTTGTAGACAAATTGACAAATTTGAAATTTTCAAACTCAGCTATTATATATATTGTAAGGACACAAGTTGCACTGGACACCAGTAGCATCAAAGGAACCAGCTCAAAATGCCCAAAACAATGAATTTATAGAGAGTGGATTACGAATCTAGGTTTATAGACGTTGAATAACGTGAACTTCAAGCCAGATCACAAGACACATGCACAATGCATTTACGTAGCTAAAAGCCCTTTCAATAAAAATGCCGAGGACATTAACAGGGCATTTCTCACAATTCTATGCTAGGTTTGTGTGTTCTTCCTCCCCTCTTTCTCTATCATTCGTCTTTTATATTACCCTCCTCCTTCTCCTCTTTCTTCCACGTGTGGATCAGATGCTCTATTTAGATACTTGTCCCATCACCCTTTTTCCTAAAGTCCTTGGCAGCAGTTGTAAGGCTGAATTCTCACACTCAGGCGTCACTTCCCCGTTAATGTAGCAAGAGAAGTAGTTGCAAAGCCTTCAATGCGGTGGCAGCAGTTTTACCTTAGATATTTCATATCCCCTCTCCTTATATTTTACCTTCTCTTCCTTTGCCTTCGCACTCAAGATCTTTAGTAATGATGCCTTTGAGCTGTCAGATCACCCTTCTTCTCCTCGACCACTGATAGCCGAGGACATTACCATCCTCGGACGTCATGTTTCATAATGTCTTAGCCAGACATGACCTCTTTCTCCTTTTACGCTATTTCATGGGCGGGTCTTCCGACGCCCTCGGACCAATTACACTCTTGGGTTTGAGTTTTCAACCTTACATGCATTCTTGGACTAGCCCAACATATATCCTGAGCCCATTGGCCCTACAATAGCCTCTCAAGATTCTCATTTCTACTTCCCTGGGAGGAATGAGGATTTCGACTCACATTCTGCATAACCTATAGTTACTAGGCATTATCATGACAAGAATGACGTCTCCTGAATTTCCACTTACATACTTCTGGCGTCTCGGTGTGCAGAGCACACTCTAATTAAATGTTGACGGCTTCCTATTCCCCACGCCCAACCACTTGATATCCATCCAACGGCTAAGTGTTGCGTAGGGATATAGGCGGGAAATTTCCCGCTTTACAACTTCCATTGATATAAATATTACCAAGTTAAAACTCTCTGATTACTCCAGAGTTTGTACAACGAATCTACCCATCTTTGCACTCCACACATGTCTTTATACCTACCAAGATCTAAGCCAAGGCGACCCTATCATTCTAAAGTAAGTTTTCCTAGCCTTCTGTTTTCATTGCTGTTATTATTTCTTTCTTGTTATTCTGTGTTTCTTTATCCTTGGCCATCTATACTCCATAATCCTTTCACCATATGCACCCTCTACCCTTAGAAAATGGGTAGGTTTGCACCTCTAATGGATAGCGCTGAGAAAATAGAGCAATTTAAAGTTAAGTATGGAATCCCACAGGGAGTGTTTGTTAAATATTATGAGGAAGGAGAGTGGCACTCAAAGAGGGAGGCCGGTGAGGTAGTCATCCCCATGATAGCTTTCACAGAGGGAGAGATGAAAATCCCAATGAGACTAGTTACTAGAGACTATCTGAGAGCGATTAGGTTATTCCCTACACAATGCACCCCAAATATGTTTAGGATTTTAGGTTCTGTAGATGCCCTAAATGAAAAGATGGGATTAGGACTTACCCACCACGACGTAAATTGGGTTTACAACCTCCACCACCTGAAGGGGCAAGGGCATTATTTGAAGCCTAGGTGGGCGGAGGTTAGACTAATCCAGTGTCTCCCACACTCCAACAAGGGCCTAAACAAAATTTTTTTAATAATATTTGGGGATTGGCACGACGGTCTCCCCTATCCAACGAGGGAAGGGGAACCAGGTGAATCTCGAAAAACTTATCTAGAATGATACCATGTCATATTAGATTCTTCTTTTTATTTATTGATGATGCGAAGAATATCAGTAGGCTGGATGTTTCGGATTAGAGAGGGCTAACGCTTGATCTTGATAGCCTGAAAAAGAAAGAGAAGTGATCAAAGGTGACCGGGGTCGCCGGCCAACAACCCTCCGCTGACAAAGTCAGTTTTTCTCTCAATTATTTTCGAGTTCCAACTTTTTAGGAATGATTTTCACGTACCTTTTCCCAGTCTGAACCAGCGTTTATATAGTGTCTTAAGAGCGGTTATCGGATTTGTAACCTCTCCTTGAATTGAGGAGGTTTGTATTTGAATGTAACTTCCAACCGTTTAGGAGTTACCCTTTTTGTGCATAACGGTCACTGGAGGTTACTCGTATAATACGGAGACATTTTACACTATAAATTTTCCAAGTGTCCACGTGTCGTCCATACTTCCTCGTCCTAAGGTCTTCAAGGCAGCTTACCTCGTCCTAAGGTCTTCAAGGCAGCGTACCTCGTCTTGAGGAAGCCAAGACAGCGTACCTCGTCTTAAGGAAGCCAAGACAGCTTACCTCATCTTAAGGAAGCCAAGACAGCTTACCTTGTCAAGAGCCCATTGCTCGTCTTGGACAATCTCCATGGACAAATTAGCAGTTGTATTTTATCACACCCCATCAGTTGCCCCCTTGTCCATGGGTCGTCTAGGAATCATATCCATTAACGCCGTTCTTTGGACAGGTGTCTTTATTTCAGCTGTTGTAGGTGCCACTTGTCATGATTTAACTGGAGACCAATCATGTCATTTCGTTTTTCGAGGGACATGCCATTTGTCACTTTTTGGCTAGTCGCGTCGCTTCGTGTACTGGGGTCAATGCCTATAAATAGTAGAATTCCTCCGCTACCCTCCTCATTTTCTCAAATTTTCTTCCTCGATCTCCCTTGTCTTAGCGCCTAGTCTAGAAATTTCCTACATCAGTTAGTCTTCTCTCGTCTAGTTCCAGGTACTTTCTTTAATCTTCGTCCTTAGATTTTAAGTTTCTTCCTTAAAAATGTCTGAGGTGGTCCTTTCCTCGTCTAGCGATAGCACTGTCAAAGCCATAGACGAGTACCAAGACCCAAGTAGCTTTAGTGGCTCTAGTGATAGTTCTAGGAGTAGTAATAGCAGTAGTGATGGAAACACCACAGACGAGTATACGTCTGGTGTCCCGAGGGTTCCTTTAGAGGTGTTTAGGGAACAGCATAGGACGAGGGTCAAATCTGGTTCTAGGGCTGGCACAAGTGCTCCCTCGTCCTTTACTCAAGAGGAGGAGGAGGAGGTAGTTTATACTTGTGCTGTAGGGGTTGGATCCAAGATGGACGAGAAGAAGTTGGAACTTCTCAAGACGAGGTACCAAATCCCAGATAGTTTGAACCCTAGGCTACCCGTCCGTGACGAGTGGTGTTGTCAACCCCGTTTTGGCATTGGCATTTACGAGGCCTACCTCCTAGAGGGTTTGAGGTTGCATCTCAATGCCTTCGCCAGGGAGTTGCTTTCTAGATTAGGTTTAGGTATATGCCAATTTAACCCCAATGCATGGAGGCTGATAGTAGCCATGCAAATTTTGTGGAGGGAAGTTTTTGAAGGGAACCGTCCTCTTACCGTGGATGAGTTCCTCTATTGTTACACACCCTCCGAAATTAACTAGTCCCTTGGTTTTTATCAATTTACAGCCAAGGGCAAAAACTGTAGATTGATTAAGTCTTTAGTCACATCGGACAGAAACTGGAAGACGGAGTTTTTCTTCGTCTCTGATTTCTGGGCTGGCCGTCCTAGTGACATTGACAAAGATCCATTCCCTCTTTATACAGGAGAAATAGGGAACCTTCGTCCTAAAGGTATGCGTTTGTCTTTATATTTTTTACATTCGTCTTTGATTATAGTCGTCTAACGCGCTTTTTGTTTTATTTTGTTTTGTAGGTGTTAGACGACCTCATTTGGATAGGTTCCATTTGGAACGAGTCCAAAAAGCTCGTCTTTACAGCGACAGGACCTTCCATTTTTTAGTTACCTTACGGCGTCTCGCAACTCGGGGTTTAGGTCCTGACCCTTCAGACGAGGCGATTGCACACGAGGTTACTGTCAGAAGACGTAAGTTTCTTTTTCTCTCGTCTTCTCTCTCTTTTTTTTTTTTTTTTTTACTGATGTCTTTACTTATAGGGATGGCGACGATGAAGCAGAACAAGGGTAAGGAAGCGGTGGACGAGGGAACTGGGGCTGGAACTAAGTCCCATCCTCGTCCAGCCTCTGGTGATAAGAGGAAGAGCCTTTCTTTAGGCGTAAACTTGGGAAACCTCCCAAGTAGGCGTAAGGATAAGAAGGCCAAGCTTAAGTCGTCCAAGCCTCAAGACATCCAAGCTAAGGATCAGCCTGGCTCTCTCCTCGTCCCTCCCAGCCATCTAGTTCAAATTTTGGATGTTGACCCAGAGCTTCCTTCTCCGCCCATCCCGTCTATAGTTCCAACCTCATCTCGTCCTTCTCTCCAAGTTCCTCACAATCTTCTTGAGGACGAGGACTTAGCTTGGGAGAAATTTGAGAAGGCTGTAACGGACGAAGATATAACAGCATGCTACAACACGTCGTTGAAGGATTTTGAGTGCTCTAGCGTTCATAACCTTTTCAAGGTATGTAGGTTTCATATGTTTGTCTCGTCTTGCTATTAACTTTTGCATGCATTCTAATAAAGTTTTCTATGCAGGCAATGTCTAAGTTCATTGCCACGTCCAGGCAAGCAACTGAGCTGGACAAGACGAGGGTGTTGTTAGAGAAGACAGTCCAGAAAGGAAGGGACAAGTCCAAGAGGTGGGCAGAGGTGGCAGCTAAGGCCAAGGAAGATAGGGAGAACTTGCAAATTATCGTCGTTGAGCTAGAGACCGAAGCACATGAGAAGGATGATCGTCTTGCCTTCTTTCAAAAGAGGAACAACGAGCTTGAAGGCCTTCTTCAAAAAGCTAAAGGAGACGCCGTTGCAGAGTTCAAGGCATCCAAAGAATTCACTGATTCAATAGACGCCAACTATGCAGCTGGCTTCGAAGATTTTAGGATGGACGCCGTGGAAAAATTCCCAGAAGTGGACTTCAGCTCTATTAAGCTCATCCTTGGTGGGACGTCCACAAGCTCCCTCGTCCAGACCAGCTCAGAAGACATTAATGTGGAGGACGATGCTACCACCTTGCCACCTCGAGATGAGCCTAATGCCAACACTCCATCCGTCTGAGATTTTTCTTGCTTTGATGTAATTTAATTCTTCTCTTTCTTATTTTATTTTATTTTATTGAAATGTATTGGAGTACAATTATCTCGTCTAGAGTGTTATAGACGAGTTTATTAACAATTGCCTTTAAGGCTTAATTTATAAGGGTTTTTGGACGGTGGTCGTCTACCCTTTTTAAAACTTCAATGAATATCTATCTTTATTCACTATTTGTTAATGTCTGGACGTGTTTCCCTTTGTCTTTGTTGTGATTGAAACTTATATATTTCTTAAGTATTAAAGGGTCGTCCTTATATTTTGATTCATCCTTTTGTTCTTCTATAGACGAGTTAACGATAACCTTTTAGACGTTTCCTTCGTCCATAGGTCTGGCCTATTTGCCTCGTCCATAGGCTTGGCCTATTTGCCTTGTCCATAGGTTTGGCCTATTTGCTTCGTCCATAGGCTTGATTTTCGCTTTGTCCATAAGCCTTTCTTTGGCTTTTTGTCAAGGACGTTTTTCTAGCGTTTCACTTGTCCTAGAGCACCTGTCTTGGTCAGATGCTCGTCCATGAACTTGTAATTTTTTGTGCCTTGGCTTCACTTTATCCTCGTCTTGAGGAAAGCTTGTGAACGTTACATCCCTGCGTCCAAGGATTTTTCATTCGTCTTAAGATTTTGCTCCCTCCTTGTAGGTTTTACCACGGGAGTTAGATTTTATGCGTTAAATACATTGAAAATCCAAGCTATATCATTACATAAGCATTATTCACAAACATGGCACCTGCTCAGAAGCTAGTGCGTAGACGGTGCAAAAGTTTAAGAACTAGTGCACCTTTATTCTTAGTACATACCATAGCAGTAGTAAGAATACAGTAGTAGATATTAAAACATAATAGTAGAGTCATCCATAATCGTAACCTCGTCCTTGATTAGCCTCGTCCAAGCCCATTACTGATAGTACCTTCTCAAGTGCTCCACATTCCAAGGATGCTCCAACTTTCGTCCGTCCAGAGCTTCCAAGTAATATGACCCCTGCCTTTTGCAGTTGACCACCCTATATGGTCCTTCCCAATTGCGTCCCAATTTTTCATGAGCTGGATTCCTAGTTGCCAAGGATACTCTTTTGAGAATGAGGTCCCCTATGCTGAAGCGCCTGGGTTTCACCATGGCATCATGCTTCCCGGCCATAAGATTCTTGTACCTTCCTGTCCTTTGCTCCGCGTCCATCCTTACCTCATTAATAAGATCGAGGTCAAGACGAAGCAGTTCTTCATTTTCCTTCTCCCGATACTTCATTACTCGATGGCTAGCCATATGAACTTCTGCCGGTATGACCGCTTCACTTCCATAAGCTAACTTGAAGGGAGTTTCTCCTGTCGGGGTTCTCACAGTGGTTCTGTAGGCCCAAAGAACGCCTGATAACTCGTCTGGCCATATCCCCTTTGCCCCCTCAAGCCGAGTCTTGATGATATTCAGCAATGATCGGTTTGCTACTTCTGCTTGGCCATTTGCCTGTGGGTGGGAGGGTGAGGAGTAATGATTTCTGATTCTAAAATACTCACAAAAGTCCATGAACGGTGTGTTGTCAAACTGTCGTCCGTTGTCCGATACCAGTACCCTCGGTACTCCGAACCTACATAGAATATTCTTCCAAACAAAATTCTTGACATTTTGCTGTGTAATTTTTGCGAGGGGTTCAGCCTCCACCCACTTAGTAAAGTAGTCGATTCCTACCACCAAAAACTTCATTTGTCTGGTTCTTGGGGGGAAAGGACCTAGGATATCCAATCCTCACTGCGCAAAGGGCCACGGGGCCATCATCGGGGTCTGGTACTCTGATGGCTGCCTAGGGATGTTGCTGTAGCGCTGACATTGGTCGCACACCTTGACATAAGCCTTAGCATCTGCTTGAACCGTGGGCTAGTAGTAGCCGGCACGTATGATCTTGTGGACGAGTGATCTTGCCCCCGAGTGATTACCACATGCTCCTTCATGAACCTCTCTCAAAACATAATTTGCTTCGTCCGGAGCTAGGCACCTTAGGTAGGGCTGAGATAAACCTCGCTTGTAAAGCACTTCATTTATAAGCACGTACTTTGCAGCCCTAACCCTTAGTTTCCTAGCTTCGTTCTTGTCTTTCGGAAGCTTTCCATCCTTCAGATAAATTACAATTGGACTCATCCAATTTTCTTCCCCTCCAACTAGCTGTATTTTCGGGAGATCTATGCTCGGCATGTATTGGACTTTGCTATACTCGTCTATAACTCCACCTGCCGATGCTGCCCTTGCCAACGCGTCTGCTTCCATATTTTCCTCTCTCGGGAGTTGAACAAAACTCACTTTTGAAAACTTTTGCACAAGCCTCCTTACCTTGCTGAGGTATCTCTTTATTCAATCTTCCTTGGCATCACACATTCCATTTTCTTGGTTGATGATTAGCTGAGAATCTCCTCTGACTATTACTGACTCTGCTCCTAAGGACTTAGCCAATTCCAACCCTTTGAGTAGTGCCTCTTACTCAGCTTCATTGTTGGTGGTTTGGTACTGTAGACGGGCTGCATACTCCAATTTATCTCCCTCCGGGGACTTAAGTATGATTCCAATCCCTCCTGCGTACATCGTAGATGATCCATCCTCGTCTATAACCCACCTTCTCGTTTGCTTGTCCTTGGCCAGATCGTCTTGGCTTAGAGTGAACTCCGCAATGAAGTCCGCCAGCGCCTATGCCTTGACTGCATTTCGTGGCTGGTACCTGACATCAAATTCACTGAGTTCCACTGCCCATTGGACCAGCCGTCCCGAAGCTTCCAATTTGCTCATTGCTTTCTTTAGGGGATGATCCGTTAAGACAATGATGACATGAGCTTGAAAGTAGTGTCTCAGCTTCCTTGAAGCCGTGACCAAGGCAAAGGCTAACTTCTCCATCATTGGGTACCATCCCTTCGCTCCTCTAAGTACCCGGCTGGTATAGTATACCGGTTTCTGCACTCGTTCTTCTTCCCTGACCAGTGCGAAACTTATAGCATGCGGGGATACCGCTAAATACAAATACAACTCTTCACCTGGTACGGATGGACTTAGCAACGGTGCCTTCATGAGGTAGGTCTTCAAATCTTGGAAGGCCCTTTGACACTCGTCCGTCCACTCAAACGCCTTCCTGAGGATTTTAAAGAACGGTAAACATTTGTCAGTAGCTTTTGAAACAAATCTGTTGAGGGCGGCGACTCGTCCTGTAAGGGACTGGAATTC
The DNA here is from genome assembly GCA_032878915.1 of Castanopsis chinensis. NCBI lineage: Eukaryota > Viridiplantae > Streptophyta > Magnoliopsida > Fagales > Fagaceae > Castanopsis > Castanopsis chinensis. Next base: position 15,733,995 of record JAVQMG010000121.1, read on the forward strand.
TTTGATGTTTTTCGGCGGTTCCATGTTGAGTATTGCTCGGATCTTATCTGGATTTGCCTCAATGCCTCTATGTGAAACCATGAACCCCAAGAACTTCCCTAATGAAACCCCGAAGGCACACTTGCTTGGATTAAGTTTCATGTTGTACCGTCGTAGTGTGTCAAAGGTCTCGTGAAGGTCGTCTAGATGTTTTCCTTCGTCCAAACTTTTTACCAGCATATCATCAACGTAGACTTCTACATTTCTTCCAATTTGAGGATGAAACATTTGATTCACCAGCCTCTGATAAGTCGCCCCCGCGTTCTTCAAGCCAAAAGGCATTACCTTGTAGCAAAACAATCCTTGGCTGGTGATGAATGAAGTCTTCTCTTGGTCTGCCTCGTCCATCCTTATTTGGTTATAACCTGAGAAGGCGTCCATGAAGCTTAGCAACCTGTGACCAACCGTCGAGTCTACCAGCTGGTCAATGCGCGGCAGCGGATAACTATCCTTCGGGCAAGTCTTGTTTAAGTCAGTGAAGTCTACGCACATTCGCCACTTGCCATTGGCCTTCTTTACCATGACCACATTTGCCAACCAGTCCGGGTAGTAAACTTCCCTAATGAACTCCGCCGTAATCAACTTCTATACTTCTTCTTTGATGGCATTGTCTCGCTCAGGAGCGAATACCCTTTTCTTCTGACGCACGGGTTTGGAGGAGGGACATACATTTAAACGATGAGTAATAACACTCGGGTCAATACTAGGCATGTCCTCATGACTCCATGCGAAGACATCAAGGCTTTTCTTCAAAAACTGGATCAGCGCATTCTTCGCCTCTTCTTCCATGCTCGCCCCTATTCTAGTAAACTTCTTAGTTCCACTATCGTTTAAGGGGACATCTTCTAACACCTCAACAGGCTCCGCTGTGATTCTTCCCTCGTCTATGCTCATCATCTGTAAATGCTCGTCCACAGCCAACATAGCTAGGTAGCCTTCTCTAGCAGCTAACTGATCTCCTTGCACCTGACCCACGCCATGTTCAGTTGGGAACTTGACGGACAAATGGTAGGTAGAGGTTACCACCTTCCAGCTATTCAAAGTAGGCCTTTCAATAATAGCATTATATGATGATGAACAATCGACTACGAGGAAGTTTACCTCTCTGGCTATCTGCTGTAGGTATGCTCCAATCACTATGGGCAATGTGACGGTGCCCACCGGTTATACTTTCATTCCCCCAAATCCTACCAAGGGCGAACTCACTAGACGAAGCTGATCTCGTCCTAGCCTCATTTGTTGGAAAGCAGGGTAATACAGAATGTCTGCCGAGCTGCTATTGTCTACCAACACCCTTCTGGTCGTATAGTCTGCAATAAGTAAGGTAATGACAATCGCGTCATCATGGGGTTGGTGAATTCTCCCAGCATCCTCGTCCGTAAACGTGATTGCTTACTCGTCAGATTCCCTCGTCCTTGGAGATCGTCCTGAAAGTTGGACGTTTTGCACCACCTTCAGGTATGTCTTCCTTGATTTAGATGACTGCGCTGCTGGGGTTCCTCCTACAATAACTCTTATTACTCCTAGCAGGGGTCGTGAGGACTCTTCTACCTTGGCTTTCAACTTCTCGTCCTTGTGGTCTCGTCCAAGGAAATTCCTTAACTTTCCCTGCCTGATGAGGTTTTCTACCCCCTGCTTCAAATCAAAACACTCGTCCGTGTCGTGCCCGTGGTCCCTGTGAAAGCGACAATACTTGTTCCTGTTGCGCTTGTTTGGATCTCCTTTCATTTTCTCCAGCCACTTCAAGGACAGATCATCCTTGATTTGCATAAGGACCTGCTCTAGCGGGGTATTCAGGGGAGTGTATTGCTGACTTCTTGAGGATGAACTTGCCTTTTTACCATCCCTATCTTTTTTCTCCTACCTGGGCCTTCTTTGGACGAGGAGCTTGATCTGAATGTCGTTGGTGACCAGCTTCCGAGCGTTCTGCCCTTTTCCTCTTATTGGATATTATTGTGTCCTCGGCATTCATGAAATTCTGTGCTGAATGGACGAGTTCAGCCATATTCTGAGGTTGCTTCTCGTACAATTTGTGAATGAACAAGTCAGAATTGACCCCATTATGGAAAGCAGCCAACAGCAACTTGTCGTCCATTTCATCCACCGTTAAGGCCTCTCTATTGAAACGGGTAATGAAGGACCTTAAACTCTCGCTCTCGCCTTGCTCAATGGTTAACAAACTGGAAGAGGAACGCTTGTGGCGTTGTCCTCCGATGAAGTTATTAACAAACATCTTACTCAACTCTTCGAACGATACGACAGAATTTGGAGGTATCTTGCTGAACCACACCCTTGCTGGTCCCTTAAGTGTGGTAGGAAATGCTCTACACATAATCTCGTCTGGAACTCCTTGGAGGTGCATGGTTGTCTTAAAGGTAGCAATGTGGTCACACAGATCGCGATTTCCATCGTATGAATCCAGGGAAGGCATTTTGAACTTAGGGGGTAAAGGATGGCTGTTGATGGAAGCCGTGAATGGGAAGTCCGTTCTGTGAACCAAATCTTCCACGGGATTCGCCCGCCTCATATTCTCCTTCATTTCTTCCATGGCTTTTCTCATCTGGTCCATTTCTCTCTCCAAATGTGGCACCCTTTTAGAAGTAATACCCCTTGTCTGATCCTCGGACTCAACATTTTCTCCTCTACCTTCCTGACCCTAAGGTCGTCCTTCTGTATGTCCTTCGCGGTGTTGCCTCCTTATGTTGATCTCCCGGTTCAACTCTTGATTTTGGCGGGTCAGTTCCGCCATAGCAGCAGCCATGGACTGCACTTGTTGAAGGGACGGGGGCTGCGCGACAGGCGTTGACTGGCGATCGCGGTAGGGATTACTAGAAGCATCCCTACTCTCCTAGTGGCCTGGGCTGGTAGCCCTTGATCTTGTCCGAACCATTCAGCCTTTTGTCTAGGAACAAAGAATGATCAAAAGAATGAAAAGAAAACGAAAATTATTTTCTAAGTCCCCACAAACGGCGCCAACTGATGATGCGAAGAATATTAGTAGGCTGGATGTTTCGGATTAGAGAGGACTAACGCTTGATCTTGATAGCCTGAAAAAGAAAGAGAAGTGATCAAAGGTGACCGGGGTCGCCGGCCAATAACCCTCCGATGACAAAGTCAGTTTTTCTCTCAATTATTTTCGAGTTCCAACTTTTTAGGAATGATTTTCACGTACCTTTTCTCGGTCTGAACTAGCGTTTATATAGTGTCTTAAGAGCGGTTATCAGATTTGTAACCTCCCCTTGAATTGAGAAGGTTTGTATTTGAATATAACTTCCAACCGTTTAGGAGTTACCCTTTTTGTGCACAACGGTCACTGGAGGTTACTCGTATAATAAGGAGTTATTTTACACTATAAATTTTCCAAGTGTCCACGTGTCATCCATACTTCCTCGTCCTAAGGTCTTCAAGGCAGCGTACCTCGTCTTGAGAAAGCCAAGACAGCTTACCTCGTCTTGAGGAAGCCAAGACAGCTTACCTCGTCAAGAGCACATTGCTCGTCCTGGACGATCTCCATGGACAAATTAGCAGTTGTATTTTACCACACCCCATCATTTATATTATTATTTTCTTTACTTCTCTTGTTTCACCTTGTTCCTCTCTCCTATGAATTTGCAGACCCTCACGCAACTGTTCGTCACACTCACCTTGTCAACTTCGCATGCCTAGACAGAATTTTGAAAGTCGAGGTGTTTGTTCATTCAGACAATCAACTCTGGGTAGCACACCTAATCCTTGAATACGATCCAATCTCGAAAGCCTTTCAAGCGCCGAAGTGTGTAATCAAGGTAAAAGACCCTCGGCTGCCCTGAATTAGTGTTGCAGTTGACGGTTTTCTTCTTCCCGCGGGTGCTCCCATTCCACAAGGCACTCTTATCACCGAACCAGTACGCCTCGTACCAGAAGACATTCCTCTCGCTGCTCCTTCGATGCAACCGGCATTGGGCGAAGGATCTTTTTCTCAACCAATTATAAAAGAAGAAGAAGAGATTATTGAATTCTCAGACTCTGAAGGCGAGTTTGAAGTTTTTTATCAGCTTCCTTCACCTGAAGATCAAGCCGCTGTCCTCAGCCCGTCTCCATTAACCTCACAAGACACCACTCAACAACTTGAAACTATGAGTATCCAATGCAAACCAAGACAAAGTCTTAAGGATGTGCTAAAGGCCCAGGTAGGGGTCTAGGAGCCTCCCAAAATGTCTCAATCAAGAGCCAAAGATAAAGGCACCGAGAAAGTCCTTCCACTCAAGCTTCCTCTCCCTCCACCAACCCAATCCTAACACATTGATCCCGCCGACCACAAAAGAAAAAGGGATCACCAGAAGGGGAAGGATGTAGTTGAAGGAGGAAGAGATCCCCCCGTCAATGACATGGAGCCTGAAAAAGGAGGAAATCAAGCTCACCTTATATAAACAAGGTCGGATAGACGGGCCGAGCCTCATGCAGCCATGCATGCACCCATCTGGGCCCCCCAAATGACTGTGGATAACCAAGCAGTCACTGTTGATGCATCCATTAGGAATTTCGATGAGGGTACAACTGCGTGTATAGCAGATGCACTGGAGTAAGCAATACTGTTGCCCAAGGATATGGGTGAGCTTAGAAGGATGAGAGATCAGAATGTCTTTATGACACTGAAGAAAGAACTTGCTATAGTAAGGATATCAGTTAAATGTTGGTTTTTTTTTTCTTTTTTTTATTTATCATCCATTCCTCTCTCTTTTAACTAAAATTTGGATTTCGCATCATTATTTTGTAGTACTCTACTTGTAGGCCATTTAATCTGCTCACAGGGCGGAGGAAATCGCTGCCAATTCTTACAAATCTCTCAAGGGTGGAGAAATAAGGCTTCATAATGCCCAGAGAATCCTTGAAATAAAGGAGAAGAAACTGCAAGAGGTCTCTGCTAGCTTAAGCAAAGCAGAAAGTGAGAAGTTTGTCTTGAAGGCCCAACTAAAGACCACTGAAAGGCAAGCCGAGGACTAAAGACTGCAGCTTAGGCAGGCCGATGAGAATTTTGCCGCAGCGAAGAAGCTGATTTAAGGCCTTAAGCAGGACCTGAGGAAGTCCGAGGAGGCTAAATAGGAAGTTATCAAGGCCAAGGAGGAGGCTATTACCAAGGCTCAAGAGGCTGAGAATGCAGTGGACCAAGCTAAACAGAGTGGTTACGAGGTGGAAGTGGCAGAGACCACCGACATTTTTAAAGCTCAGGTGCCGGAGGTATGTAGGGACTACTACCTCGAAGTGTGGAAGGAAGCATTATCCCAAGCTGGGGTTGATGCTTCCTCTTCTCTCTGGAAGGCAGAAAATGCCTACATTCTTCCAGCCATCCGAGTCACCCCTTCTGCCAAGGCCAAGGATGATGTTGGCCCCCTCGAAGTAGGGGTACAACCAAGTGAAGCTGCCACAGATTCTATCTCTCTTGGACATCCACTCTCGACACAAGCCGGGTCAACTGAAGGAGAAGCGCATAAGTATATACAACTTCCTGACAAACCCCAGGAGTTACCCCAAGACCAACAGGCTAGTGGCACTCTGGAGATTGTTTTGGCGACCTTGCCCATAGTCTCCAAGGGAGGTCCAAAAGGCAAGGAGATAACTGAGGAGTCCTTGGCTCCAATTGTAGCTCCTGTTGATCCCAAAGACCAATCAAAGACCAAGCACTGATCGGCCCCCTCTTTTTTTTTAGTTTCCTTTTCATTTTAGTTTCCTTTCTATTTTAGTTTCCTTTCTATTTCCTTTTGATGTAATACAACAATTTGGTTATGGATGTACTTACAAAGATTTTCAATTAATGAAAAGAACTAGTTGCTTGCATCATAGTTTTGAGTTATACTTGCTATTAGCCTGTCATTCTACTTATCATTCATGCACCATGATGGAATGGCAGTTTATATACCTTGTACCTATTGATACTTACCAACAAATAAACAAGCAAGGTCAGTAGAATTTATAAGACCACTATACCTGTAAATGCTTTAAGTGATGCTCATGAACTTCCATTCATTTTTTATAATGAATAACCTCCTTATGCAATAAGGCAAATAGTATATAAACTGGCTCGGTCAAGATGCGTTTAAAAGTTAACACCATTCCAATACATGAAAAGTATTAAGACAAAGAATGTCAGTTTCCGCAAGGTATATGGTCTGAGAGGTCCATATAACTAAGTTTCTGTTTAACATTTAGTAAAACTGGATAGAGAAGTTAATTTTTCTAAAGTAGGTAATCTGAGGACCAGACGTAACTTTGGTTCTGTTTAATAGTTAATATTGATATATTAATTTTTCCAAAGTAGATGATCCGAGGACCAGACGTAACTTTGGTTCTGTTTAACAGTTAATACTAATATGTTAATTTTTCCAAAGTAGATGATCCGAGGATCAGATGTAACTTTGGTTCTGTTTAATAGTGAATATTGATATGTTAATTTCCCCAAAGTAGACGATCCGAAGACCAGACGTAACCTTGGTTCTGTTTAACGGTTAATATTGATATGTTAATTTTCTCAAAGTAGATGATCCGAGGATTAGACATAACTTTGGTTTTGTTTAACAGTTAATATTGATATGCTAATTTCTCCAAAGTAGATGATCCGAGGACCAGACATAACTTTGGTTCTGTTTAACAGTTAATATTGATATGTTAATTTTTTCAACGTAGCTAATCCGAGGACTAGACGTAACCTTGGTTCTGTTTAATAGTTAATATTGATATGTTAATTTTTCCAAAGTAGATGATTCAAAGACCAGACGTAACTTTGGTTCTGTTTAACAGTTAATGTTGATATCAAGTTTCACAAGGCATGTGGTTCAAAGAGCCAACATAACCAAGTTTCTGTTTGATACTTTGAAATTTGAATGTAACATTATGTGTATCATTATGACAACAAAACAAAAGCGACAGGAATGCCTTTCATTAATAATAATATCTTCGCAAGTTACTTACATTTCAAGGATGTTTTACAACCTTTTCGTCCATATCTACAAGGTAGTAAGCCCCTATACCAGCTACTGAAGTAATGCGGTAAGGTCCTTCCCAGTTAGACCCCAACTTTCCCCATGCTAGATTCTTGGCAGTACCTAGGACCTTCCTTAATACCAAATCTCTCGGTGCAAGTGGCCTCAATTTCACGTGAGAATCGTATCCCTGTTTCAGTTTTTGCTGATAACAAGCCAACTGGATCATAACATTCTCCCTTCGCTCTTCGACCAGATCTAGGCTCCTTTCTAGTAACCTGTCATTGTTGCCGGGAGTGAAAGAGCTCGTTCTCATCGTCGGGAATCCAGTTTCTAAAGGAATCACAACCTCGAAACCATAAGTCATTGAGAAGAGTGTCTCTCCTGTGGATCTTCGAGGCGTGGTTCGATACGTCCACAAAACGTGAGGCAATTCCTCCACCCATCTACCTTTGGCATCATCTAGCCTTTTCTTGAGCCCACTAACAATAACTTTGTTGACTGCCTTGGCCTGCTCGTTTCCTTGAGGATAAGCTGGAGTAGAATATCTGTTAGTTATGCCGAGGTCATAGCAATATCGTCTAAAAGCTTTACTATCAAATTGCAAACCGTTGTCCGAGATAAGAGTATGAGGGACTCCAAACCAAGTGACAATATTCTTCCAAACGAACTTCTTTGCATCAACATCTCTAATATTAGATAGGGGTTCAACTTTCACCCACTTGGTGAAATAGTCTGTGCCCACAATCAACCACCTCCTATTCCCCGATGCCTTTGGGAAGGGTCCCACAATGTCCAAGCCTCATTCCCTTGATCAACCATTACTCTTTTCATATCATAGCCCCCTATCCTCAGCATGATAACCAACATGTCGTCATGTGGCTGGATGGTTCCAACTTTATCTTCCTCAGAAAAACCCAAAATGGGTGGAGGGTTCCCTTTGATTCTCTTCGGCTCAGAGCTAAAGTCCTCTACAGGAAGTCGCGACACTGACATCACCCTAGTAGGGCAAGAACTAGTCCGACCTAGAGCAGCGAAGATAACGTTTATCGTGCCCAGAGGAGGTCTTAAAGCATTGCTACCCTGATTTATCGAACCAGCTTGACTGCCTTGCCCATTAGGCCGATTCATAATTTGTCTCAATTTTCCTTCTTTAACTAGTTGATCCAAATAATTTCATAAGGTTGTACAATTTTCTGTGGTGTGACCCTTCTCTTGATGGTAGTTACAATGGAGGTTCTGATTACGTTTCATGGGGTCCCCTGCCATCTTATTAGGCCATCTAAAGTATGGCTCATGACGAATTTTCTCCAAAACCTGTTGCACAGGTTCGCAAAACACGGCACTTACTTTTTGGGATGGAGCTGAACCAAGTTGGCCGGCAAAATCCCTCCGAAACCATTTGTTATTGTACCTTTCCGAACTAAAATCCCTCATCTGCTGAGGGATGACCTTCATCTTCCCTTTACTTTGCTGCTGGTCTTCTTCAACCTATTTATATTCATCAATACAATCCATTAGCCGACGTACACTCTTTACCGACTTCTTGGTCAGAGATTTCCTCAAGTCATGCTCAATTGGAAGGCCGACCTTGAAAGTGTTAATTGCCACCTCATCAAAATCACCATCAATCTCATTAAACATCTCCCAGTATCTATCTGAATATGTTTTCAGAGTTTCTCCCTCTTTCATGGCCATAGACAATAACGAATCTAGGGGCCGAGGTATCCTACTGCAGGTAACAAAACGAGACCCAAACGCCATAGTGAGTTCCATGTAAGAATCAATAGAATTTGTCTTCAAGCCATTAAACCACCTCATTGCAACAGGTCCTAAACTAGAGGGGAAAACTTTGCATATTAGAGTTTCATTCTTTGAACAAACCGTCATTCGCTGATTAAAATAGCTCACGTGCTCCACGGGATCTATTCAACCATTGTAAATAGTGAAGTTTGGTTAGGTGAAACGACGAGGAAGTTTACCTTTCTCAATCTTCTGCGTGAAAGGTGATTTAGAAAGTTGGTGCAACGCCTTTCCCATGGCATCACTACCCAAGTCCCTGGAAGAAGACTTCTTGCTCATCCTATTGTGAAGATTCTCCGTCTTATCCAAGAAAGATTCACTAGGAGGGGTCCTTGACCTGGGTTTATAACCACTACTTTGGGAGTCATCAGAGGAAGGATCAGAAACAGAAGGTGTTCATTTCCGTTTCGCACGACGCAACTTCTTCTTCAAATGGTCAATTTCCCTTTGCATGGCCTTAGCATCATCTTCACGGAGGATTTTGCTTCCACCCCGTGAATGATTCCTAGCAGTGCGCCCTGTATGCACGCTGCCCTCTCGATCTCCTATCTGCTCTAAATATTGAAAATGATCTTCATGTTGGGAACCCAAAGATTCTGCATGGTGTGAACCGGAACTCTCCATCATGTTACCTATCTTAGAACACAAGATTTCCCACAGACGGCGCCAATTGTAAAAACACAAGTTTCACTAAACCCCAGTAGCATCAAGGGAACCAGCCCAAAAGGCCCAAAACAATGAATTTATAGAGAGTGGATTACGAATCTAGGTCTATAGACATTGAATAACATGAACTTCAAGTCAGATCACAAGACACATGCACAATGCATTTACGTAGCTAAAAACCCTTTCAATATAAATGCCAAGGACATTAACAGGGTACTTCTCACAATTCTATGCTGGATCTGTGTGTTCTTCCTCCCCTCTTTCTCTATCATTTGTCTTTTATATTACCCTCCTCCTTCTCCTCTTTCTTCCACGTGTGGATCAGATGCTCCATTTAGATACTTGTCCTATCACCCTTTTTCCCAAAGTCCTTGGCGACAACTGTAAGGCTAAATTCTCACACTCAGGCATCACTTCCCTATTAATGCAGCCATAGAAGTAGTTGCAGATCCTTCAATGCGGTGGCAGTAGCTTTACCCTAGATATTTCATATCCCCTCTCCTTATCTATTATCTTCTCTTCCTTTGCCTTCACACTCAAGATCTTTAGTAATGATGCCTTTGAGCTGCTAGATCACCCTTCTCCTCCTCGGCCACTGGTAGCCGAGGACATTACCATCCTTGGACATCATGTTTTATAATGTCTTAGCCAGACATGACCTCTTTCTCCTTTTATGCTATTTCATGGGCGGGTCTTCCTACGCCCTCAGACCAATTACACTGTTGGGTTTGAGTTTTCAACCTTACATGCATTCTTGGGCTGGCCCAACATATATCTTGGGCTCATTGGCCCTACATATATATATATATATATATATATATATATATATATATTAATATTACATTTTAACTTATTCATGGTATTACAAAGTTAGTTGACAGTTTTATACACTTTTAACTTCTATCTTCTTTTTTCCAAGTATGATTTTTAGTTATTATAGACTATTTTTTAGAATATTTTTTGTTGTCAGTTGTAAGTTAACATTGTGTATCACAATGTGCATATAGTTATGCAGTGATAGTTTATAAAGTTATTTTGCCTTTTGCAACTAATTAGTTTTCCAAAAATAAATACAAATATTTTAGAAGTCATTGCTAGTGATGCAGCATTACCTACCTTTAATGATGGTATCTCAATTTATGAAAATCTTTAACCAAAATTTTTCATAAAGAATTTTCTTATTATTTCGAATTAAAACAATAATCCAATTCCATTTTAGTAGATAATTTAGTTTAAATGTATTAAGAAATAATTATTTTGTGTCTTTTCTTTTGTTGATTCTTTGTTTATATATATTCAACAGACGTTAATTAGGTTGGATTCACATGAAAATTTTTTTATTCATGTTTGGGCCCCCTCGATTCGAATCCTAGTTCCGTCCTTGAGTACACATGTTCATAGTTTATGAGTGAAGTGTAAAAAAGTGTTTAAGGGGCAAAGTGCATTTTCATCATTTAGGGGGGATATGTGTAAGATGGAGTATAATTTAGAGTTTAGAAGGATAAGGCTGCATTCTTATAGCTTAAGAAAGTAAGTGTATCTTATAAAAATAAAGTAAATGTAAAAATTAGTTTAGTTTAAGGAGGTAAAATGTAATTTTTACTTTGTTTTTACCTTAATTTTCTTATTTATGAGAAGTCCGATTCTAAATTCAATCTTATGATTTAATTTAAAGAAACACTCTCATTGATCCTATATAAGTAGGGATGACAATTTTGCCCTATCCTGCCTTGACCCAATCTGTCCCTTCTCGTTTCGTTCCACATGAATTTCCCTTATTATCGTATAGGTGATGGGACAAGAATGAAGTAAGATTTTAGCTCTACCACAATAGTAATGTCACTCTTTCTTGTAAGATCGATCTTACTGTTTAGTTGAAAATCCACCATATAGACATAGTGATTTTGATTGCAAGAAGAGCTCTTATGGCTAGTGATTTTGATTTTTGGCTAGAAGCTGTACCGCATGATCTGTAGCCTACCATCCTGAGAGACTACGATTAGGTTGAATGAAATTACTTCCCTATTTTTCCAAAAATAAAAATAAAAATCCACACCTCACAGATTTATTGCCGAATTCGATATGAAACTTTTTACTTTTAAGAAACTTTTTAATTCAAATTACGAATTATGAAAAGTGAGGCAAGCCATTCCTATTTAGAATTATGGTGGGTTTTTAAAGATAATGAGCTAAGCCACAATATTTGGTTCTAACCTTTTATTTTATTAAAAAATAGTTTCTCAAAAAGACATTTTATCAACAAAAAAAAAAAAAAAAATCTGGTGACAATAAAAAATCTCTTGGGTTCACTGAATTTTCATTTACTGAAAGAATAACAAAAATAGTAATGTTTTTAAGAACCAAATATAATGTTAATTAACTCACGTTTCAAAATAAAAATAATATTTCCAATGGTTTACCCCTCCACTAATCCTTCCACTTCCTACAAAATACAAATAGTAAAATCTTTTAATGTTTTTGAAGAGAGAAATGTAGTTTCAAATCCTATTCTCAAAATTTGGCCACAATTCATTAATTCTTGATTTGAAAAGAGACTGGGTAAAATGAAATTAATTTTACTCCACCAATGTGGGTGCAACATAACTCTTTATAAAAATAAAGAGTTTTTCTTTTTTATTATTATAAAAGATTGTTATTTATTTATAAAAAGGTAATCAAAAAATATATATAACTCTTTATTAATAAAAAAAAAAAACCATATATCCTCGTAATAAAGAGCTAATTTCATCAACCCAAAAATTCCAAATCTCCAGCTGCCTTTGATTTGATTGAGCTAAATGAAAGATAAAGGGAATTCCGAATTGCAATTCAAAACTCAAATGACAAAAACACACTAAAAAACGGTAAAAAAGAAAATGTAGAAGCAAAACACAAATAGGCACAAACATAATAAAATCTACACTTAATTCAAAATGTTCATCATTTTGACATTTTCCCTCATTTTCTCAGTAGCCAAACAGGAAAGAACAAAAAATAAACGATGCTAGATCTACTGCTTTTACACCAAAAAAAAAAAAAAAAAAGCAAAGAGAGAGAGAAGGGAGGAAATGGGTGAGGCTCAGATTGGGCTCTCCGATCAGGCAAGCGAAAGAGACACCGCCGTGGCTGCAACAAAAACCGGTTGCCTAGATGTGATTAAAAAATTCACAAAGAGACCATCCGGGTCGCCCCGCCAAACAAAACGGATCCTTTCAACAGTACCCGAATCTTCCACACTCTTAACATCAACAAAGCCATCGTCACCGCCTCTTTCATTATATGTGTCCAGAGAGAGAGAGAGAGAGAGAAAGAGAGAGTCATGAATCTAAAAAAATAAATAAAAAAAAGGAAGAATAAGAAACAGATACAGATACAAACACCAACACCAACACAGCAACAGAGAGAGAGAGAGAGAGAGAGAGAGAGATATGATATTTATTATTATTATTATTATTATTATTATTGTTGTTGTTGTTGTTGTTGTTTTGATATTGATTTTTGGGTTTAGGGTTTAGGAGAGAAGGGTCATGGGTGGTTGATTTGAAGGGGCGAAGTTGATAGAAATCATTGGGTTCAGAGAGGGGCAACCACCCAACCACACACAATCTGAAACCTCTTTCTGTAACTGTTGAGAGTGTGAAGAAGAAGAAGGAGAAGCAAAACCCTTTGATTCATTGACTCTGTGCCTCTGTGTTATTTATTTACAGGGACTAGGCACGGGAACTCAGTAATTTCCGTTTTTGGCCTTTGTCTCCACTCTCAAACGTTTGTGGTCGAATGTTAATTTGGGTAAAAAAGGTGGGTGTTGTCGTCTTTTGAGTTTCTTCTCCTGAAAGTTGAACCCACCGACAAATGTTACTCATGCCCAATTTGCTAATCAGCATCATTCATCTGTTTTAGTTGTTTCGCAGTTATGCTAATGTTAATTAATACAAAACTTTTTTTTTTTTTACAAACAAAGGTATCCAACATTTTTAAGTATCCGACAATTTTTTTGGCCTTTGCAATTCTTCCATTCCATACACATCGGATTATTACAGGAAAAAATCTCTTGGAGTGGCACCAAGATACTAGTAAGAAGTATTGAATTTAAATTCTCATGGAAATCACGAAAACTTAAGGACCACTAATACGAATTTATCATCATAATTTCACTTGATTTTTTTTCTTCCTCAAACCAAACTATTCATATTTTTTTAGTGAAGTCCAAGGCTAGTCAAATTATTACTTCAATGAACAATATTGAAGAAGATGTAGAATAAAAATTTATTTGTAATTAACGAGTACTTTTAGAACATTTATTAATTGAACATTTTTAAAAAGTTTTGATACCATTTTCATGTAAAAAATACAAAAAGTTATAAAAAAATCAATTACCTTTTTTTTTCATAAAAAGTTACTAAAATTATTTCTTAAATCAAACCTTCAGGCATCGTTAACTTTTCCCTTATTTTACAATTTGCAATTGCATTGTTAACTTTTCTATTTCACTTGACAATTAAAATTTTAGTGTTTTTGTTTTTTGGATCTAATAAAATAGGCACTATTTAATATATAATTTGAATAGTAAGATAAATTTACTTGGAATGAATATGATCTTCTTCCCACTTTGAATCCCACAAGCCTATCCTAAATAGCTTGCTCCTTTTGTCTTACCAATAGCATTTCTCATTCTCTACCCAAAAAATTTTGCAAATATCTTCTGCAGATTCCAGTGTTTTATAAAGAATGTAAAGTAGAATTTCTGAAAACCGTTTCAAACTTAAACTAAACAACTTCTCCTAACATTTTTCTTAGTTTATCTGGTATTAATCAACATGAAAAGTTGAAAATTTTCATTAGGGGATGCCTGTTAGTTGTGTGAACCTCATTTTTTTATGGGAAAAGTTTACAAATCCTCATGTGGTTGGTTATTCTCTTAAAACATATGATTCCCCTCAAGATGCTCATTTACACTTTCCATACATCTTACTATAGGTACTATTTATAATAAGAAACAAATTGCAAGTTTACACCAAAAAAAAAAAAAACAAAACCAAGCTGAATTATCACTTACACCTATAAATTTCAGAGGGTTGAAGGCCTGTTGAAGACAAACGGCATCTACATGGGAAATTTTTATGATTGGAGGACAATTCAAGTAAATGTGGGGGGAAAAAATTGAAGCACATTCATCATGGCTTCAAATAAAAATTGTACATCACCTCCTTACCCCTCTGTTGGAGTACAGTTTTATGCACAACTTCCCCAGCCTAGTTAATAAAGTAGATTGCCTGCAACATAAAAATGTATCATTTGGTGCTTTGGATAAGCTTTAGACAAGATTATTGGGCATTTAGACATTTGATGGAAGTTGAATTAGTCAACTATATTCCTGTTTTTTTCCTTTTTTCTTAGTCCATTGTATTCCACCAAGTGGCTTAGTGATTATTGTCACTTTTCCAAGTTACACCATCAACTAGTTGTTCAAAATTCCATGTTGAACACGGTAGACTAATTCAAACTTGCCAATTGTCCAAAGATAACCCAATTTTCTAAAGATATATTCATAATGCAGAAAGATTGAAGACCCAAAATATCTAGTGAGCTGACTCTGTGAAGAAGAGACCCATTAACCAATTCTCTGAGAAATATAAGACAACGAAAAAGGACTTTTTTTTTTTTTTTTTTTTTCTATAAGTATGCATTTGCGGAGTAAAACGTAGAACAACATTGAAAAGTACGCCTATAAATAAAAACATTGAAAAGTATGCATTCAATGGATCTCATCAGAGAAGTTTTGGTAATCTTGTCTAAATACCAGTTTTGATCAGCCTCACATGTTTTCAGTAAAACAAAGATCACTAGAAATGAATTAGATAAAATGGTCCTTTTGTTATGATATGAAGGTATATATTCACATCATCTTATTCATAAATCATAATCCCATTGTTGGAGAAAGTTTTACCCTATATGAGAGAAGAGTTACATATTCCCGTGAAACGCTAACTCTTGTTTTAGAGCATCTATAGCAGTGGAGCAATATTTTTAGTTATTTGATACTATAAAAAGTTACTTTATCTATTTTACCTATACACTTGTTGCAGCAGTAAATCTATTTAGCTTTTAACGTAATAAAATAATATAAACACCACAATAAAATAATATATCTCTTACAATAAAATAATACAAATCCACGACCAACACAAAAGTAGGTGAGAGAAAATCTTATTTAATTGGAAAGGTAAATAAAATATTATTATTTTGGTATAGATGTGACCTACAGTGCACATGTAAAGATAGATGTGACAACATTTGATGATATCTTGGTTGTGGAGAATCCTCAAGCAACACCAAAGCCTAATATTGACACAAACGTACATACCTCGACAAGTGATGCTTTAACATGTGCCTTGAAATGAATCTATTAAGAGCAGCAAGGTAAAGGGATGGTTTACAAAGAGTTAACATTGGAAGCTAATGAATCTATTTTTGATACAAAGTGCTTCCATTGGTGCATAAGAT
The DNA here is from genome assembly GCA_032878915.1 of Castanopsis chinensis. NCBI lineage: Eukaryota > Viridiplantae > Streptophyta > Magnoliopsida > Fagales > Fagaceae > Castanopsis > Castanopsis chinensis. Next base: position 15,749,963 of record JAVQMG010000121.1, read on the forward strand.
TATATTAACAACAAAAAATTTTAGATTTGCTTCCACTGCTGCAGCTCTAATTTTTCAGTTTGTGGAGCTAAAAATAGCTTTTTAGCTTTTTACCACTACTACTGCAAGTGCTCTTAGAGCATCCACAGCAGTGGAGCAATATTTTTAGCTATTTGACACTACAAAAGGTTACTTTATCTATTTTACATACACACTTGCTGCAGCAGTGAATTTATTTTAGCTTTTAACGCAACAAAATAATATAAACACTACAATAAAATAATATATCTCTTACAATAAAATAATACAAATCCACAACCAACACAAAAGTAGGTGAGAGGAAACCTTATTTAATTGGAAAGGCAAATAAAATATTATTATTTTGGTATAGATGTGAGCTACAGTGCACATGTAAAGATAGATGTGCATTGCAGCTCTAATTTTTCAATTTGTGGAGCTAAAAATAGCTTTTTAGCTTTTTACCACCACTGCTACAAGTGCTCTTAGAGGGCATAAAAGTTACGAATCTTTTCTATTTCTCATCAATATAAACTAAAAAGCAAAAAAACAAAACAAAACAAAAATCATTGAGCCTTTTTAGTTGCTTGTAACCTAAACCTCCCTTTGCCAATTTTAGTACATTTGGCAAGCCAAAAATAAAGCAACTTTTTGAGCATTCAAGCTTTTTTCGGTTGCTGCACATAAAAGAGAAAACTTTTACCCTCATTTTATACTTATCTCATTCAGATGAGGAATTGCTTAAATATTTGAGTTGCCTTGATACATTATTATTACCATTATATATTTTTAAGTATAATTACACTTTACTTCTCTAAATAATTCCATATTTTACACTTACTTCATTAAATTATGAAAATTAAATAATGCACACACACCCTTCAATTTATTACCCACATAACACTTGTTCCTCTAAATTATAAGAATGCACACTTACCCTCAAAACTAATATCTGTATAATATTTTGCACTCTATCGTATAGGTAATGGTTTAGGAAAGTAAGTATGTAGTTTAAGGAGAGCAAGGGTAAATAAATACATATATATATATATATATATATACACACATTTTCATAATTTAGGAGGACAATGATAAAATAGGGTATAGTTTAGGGATAAATATGCATTCTTATAGTTTAGAGAAGGTAAGTGTAAATTGATATAATTTAAAGAGGTAAAACGTAATTTTTTACTTCTTCTTCTTTTTTTTTTTTAATGAAAAGTACAATTCTCAACCCTGTGATTTAATTTGGAGAAACACTCTTATTGATCCTATATAAAATCTGATCAATGATGCTTATAAAGATGGTAATGTCATGCGTTCTTGTAAGATCAATCTCACTCTTTAGTTGAAAATACACCACATAGTGATTTTTATGGGAATAAAGTTTCTCATTTGGAGAGAAACTCTTCAAATTTTCCATCTATCCCTAATGTGAATTTTGAAAATTTAATTGTTGAATTTCATGTTCCTTATGTTCTTAACATGCATATCAAATTTTGTTCAAATCGAATACTCCCTCCGTCCTAATTTGTTTATCCTATATGAAAAGTTAAACTTAGGGAAACATCATTTATTGTCTTGTCTACCTTATAATTAAGTTTACAAAACTATCCTTAAATAAATCATTCAGTTTTTTTTTTTTTTTAAGAGTTATTCTTAATGACTGCACAACCTTAGTGCGATGGTTACTTTACAAGTATAAGTGTTTGTAAGGTATGAGGGCAAAGGTCGGGGTTCAAGTTTTCAAGAGGAAGTTTCACACACATATACACAAATTAGATTAGTGTAGAAATTCTATCTTATAAAAAAAAATTATTCTTAATGAGGCAACTAAAAAGGTGTTTCAATTAAATTGATTTTTTAAATATTTGTTAGTTTTCTTTTCAAATAGTTTTGAAAATAAAGAAGGGATATAATAGGAACATTAATACATTAATGACTTTTATTTTTAGAAACAGAACAGTATTTTGGGACATCTCAAAATGGAATAAAGGACAAACAAACTGAAACATAAGGAGTATTATATACTATTTGATTAATAAACTTATTTTTTATAAACAATTTTAGATCACAAAAATTTGAAATTTTAACATTTGTTTGATGACATAGCAATTAATTTTTAATCTTCTTAAAATTTTACGAGCATGAATGATATAATAAGAATATGCAATCCAATAGTTAGATTTTCAAAATTCTTATTCTATATAAAGATATATGGAGAAAAACTTTGTTCTTTTTATGGCAAGTGATTTTGATATTTGGCTAGTGATATATATATTTTTTTTTTTGTTGCTGAATTTATGGCTAGTGATTTTGAAATTTGGCTAGAATAGCTCTTATGACTAGTGATTTTTTTTTTTTGGGGGGCTGAATTTATGGCTAGTGATTTTGATATTTGGCGAGAAGCTGTACCACCTCCATAAAGACTTGAATTAGTTTGAATGAAACTAAGGGTCCGTTTAGATAGAACTTATTACTGAAAACTGAAAACACTGTAGCAAAATAATTTTTAAATGTGTGAATAATATTGCGGGACCTATTTTTAATAAAAAATTGTTAAAAGTACGTAAACAGTACGAGTACAGTGTGTGCACAGTATGCACACAGGGCGCGCCTGCCTCTGTTGTCCCCCAGCAAAACCGAAAAAAAAAAAAAAAAAAAAAAAAGTAGCAAAACGTGGACGCAGCTTTGAATAAGTTGGATCCAAACCCAGCTTAAAGCTCCGTTTGGATCCAAGCTGCGTCTGCTACGTTTGCCTACTGTTCACGGGACATAAATAGTACAAATAAGCCAATAAACAATGCTAAACAGTAAATGGAAAAAAAATTTTTTTTTTCAATTTTTATCAAAATAAGTAGTATTCAAACGCAAATTAATTCAATATGAAACTTTAGAAAACTCTTCCATTCAAATTACGAATTATTGTGAGGCAAGTCATCACTGATAAAGAATTATGGGTTTTTAAACATAACAAGCAGCAATATTCGGTTCTAACCTTTTATCAAGAAAAAAACAATATTTGGTGACAATTAAAAACCCTTTGGTTCGTTGAGTTACATTTTCATTTACTGAACCAATAAAACATTAATTTTTTTTTTTTAGAATCAAATAAAACGTTGATTAAATCATGTTTCAAAATAAAAATTAATAATACAATGTAACCCTTTAACCCAAAAATATATATCATATTTCCAATGGTTTACCACATCCACTAATCGTCCCACTCCCTACAACATACTAATGGTAAAATGTTGTGGTTCAACTAATTCCTTTTAAGGTCTTGAAGAGAGAAATGCAGGTTTTTAAATCTTCTTCTCAAAATTTGGTCATAATTCAATAATTCTTGATTTGAAAAGACTTAGGTAAAATGAAATTAATTTCTCCACCAATGTGGGTGGGGGCGACATTAACTCTTATTAAAAATTAATCCTATATCCTCGAAATAAAGAGCCACTTTCATCAATACCAAAATTCCAAATCTCTAGCTGCCTTTGGTTTGATCGATAAAAGCTAAATGAAAGAGAAAGGAACTCAGAAGCAAAAACCACCAAAAGAATGGTAAAGAACGGTAAATGAAAAAAAAAAAAAAAAAAAATGTAGAAGCAAACACACATCGACACAAACATATATAATACAATCTCCACTTCATTGAAAATGAGAAAATGTTCATTATTTTCCCTCATTTTCTCATTAGCCAAACAGAAAAGAACAAAAACAAACGAAGCTAGATCTACTGGTTTTACACCCAAAAAAACACAAAAAAGTGAAGACACAGAAATGGGGGAAATGGGTGAGGCTCAGATTGGGCTCTCCAATCAGGCAAGCGAAAGAGACACCGCCATGGCTGCAACAAAAACCGGTTGCCTAGATGCGATTAAAAATACACAAAGAGGCCATCCGGGTCGCCCCGCCAAATAAAACGGACCCTTTCAACTATACCCGAATCTTCCACACTCTTAACATTCAACAAAGCCATCGTCACAGCCCCTTTCATTATATGTATCCAGAGAGAGAGAGAGAGAGAGAGAGAGAGAGAAAGAGAGAGCCATGAATCTGAAAAGAAAGAAGAAAAAGAAACAGATACAAACACAAACACAAACACAAACGCAGCAACAGAGAGAGAGAGAGAGAGAGAGAGAGATATGATATTTATTTTTTTTTTTTTTTTTATTTTGATATTGATCTTTGGGTATAGGGTTTAGAAGAGAAGGGTCATGGGTGGTTGATTTGAAGGGCTAAGTTGATAGAAATCATTGGGTTCAGAGAGGGGCAACCACCCAACCATGCACACTCTGAACTCTCTTTCTGAAACTTTTAAGGGTGTGAAGAAGAAGAAGGAGAAGCAAAGCCCTTAGATTCATTGACTCAGGGCTTGGTGTGATATTTATTTACAGAGACGAGGGACATGAACTGATTCATTTCCGTTTTTGGCCTTTGTTTCGACTTCCAAACGTTTGTGGTCGAATGTTAATTTGGGTAAAAAAAAAAAAAAGGTGGGTGTTGTCGTCATTTTGAGTTTCCTTTCTCTTACAAGTTGAAGGCATGAAGCCACCAACAAATGTCACTTATGCCTAATTGCCAATCAGCATCATTCTCGTTTGTATTAGTTGTTTCGCACTTAGCCAATGTTAATTAATACTTTTTTTTTTTAAGGCATGAGCAGTTTCCTACCTTATTCACACCAGATTATTATGGGAGAACATGAAAGGACTTTTTTGTTGGTGACCCCAAGATTTTTGCAGGAGATTTTGAATCTAAGATCTCATAAATATCATAAGGTTTTAGGAACCATTAATACTAATTTTTGATCATGATTTCACTTGGCTTTTTCCTACTGAAACCAAACGATTGAGATTTTTTCCGTTGAATACGAAGCTGATCAAATTATCAATTCAATGAACAACATTGAAGAAGATATTGAATGAAAATTTATTCATGGTTAATAGGTGTTCTTAAAACATTAGTTAATTGAGTATTTTAAAAAAGTTTTGATACTATTTTTATAATATATATATATATATATAGATATATCAATCACTGACTTTTTTTTCTATAAAAAGTTCCTAAAATTATTTCCTAAACCAAACCTTCACGACTTCATTAACTTTTCTCTTATTTTCCAATATGCAATTGCATAGTTAACATCTCTGTTTCACTTGAAGATTAAGATTTTAGTGTGTCTAGGGTTCTTTTTACGTTTCTTATACCTTAGACATGCGTCTTGATATTATTGAAAAATGCTTAGTCTAGGCTTTTTTCTAAGAAGGAAGTTGAGTCTGGCGCTCTGTGAAATGGGCTCCAAAGTACCATTCTGCTGCTGCTGCTGCTGCCAGTTTGTGCACAAATGTTAAGTCCAAAGTCTAAGGGAAGATGCTGTAAAGTGGGCTTATCCTCAATTTCTGCCATAGAAGGAATTTTTCTCCAGTTTCTACCACAGGTCTGACTTTTCTACTATGCAGCAAAACTTTCTGCTGTGCAATAAAGCTTTCTACTGTGCAGTAAAGCTTTATGCTGTGCGTTAAAGCCTTCTGCTGTACAGTAAAGCTGTCTGTTGTACATTAAAGGCTTCTACCGTGCAGTAAAGCCTTTTGCAATGTGAATGACTACTCTTCATTTTTTATTGCAGAAATACTTTTTTACTTTCTGCACATAAACAAATCTAAAACCCAAAGAAAATATCAATTAAGCAAATGTTAGCTTACATGGGTTAGCATATTCTCAAATATATACATACATATATTCGTAAATATACTTATACGTATTCACATATACATCTATAAAGTATATTCTACAGAACATGAGAAACAAGATATGTGTGTGTATGTGTGTGTGCGTGCGTGTGTGTGTGTGTGTGTGGCAAGATAATGATTATTTTATGTCAAAAGTAAAACATGTAATAACAAATAAAGAAGAAAGTTTCGGCAGAAAAGATTTAGCTAGTATAACAGCTAACATGGTAAATATAATGAAAATGTGCTATAACAGAATAACTAGTACAACAAATAAAGATACCACAGTAGGACATGATAAAAACGTGCTACAATAAAATGATTAAATACAACAGATATAATTTATAATGAGAGAAATCAAATATATTTCCAATCGAAATCAAGTATTGAATCTTCCTATAGAATAAGTAAACCAATAAGGAACCTAAACCCCAACTTAAACAACCTTGTCATAGGCTTCTGCCATTAAAGTTGTGCATTTTGGAGAATAGGCTTAAATGACCACTAGCTATTACTTTTGGAGACTTCAAAGAGTGGGTTTGCTAAGAGGGAGGGAAAAGATGGTCTATTGACGCATGCCCTCATTCCTGCCATGTTTTCTCTCTTCTTTTTACCACTTTCTTTCTTTCTCTCCGTTCTTTTTTTACTCTTAGTTTCTAACTACTATCTTGCTGTGGGTTGCTTTTATCACTTGGGTCTTTTCTCTTTTGGATCCCCCTCTCCTTGGGTGCCTCTCCCTCTAAGTGCCTCTCCTAGGTGCTTACTACTTTCTTACCATGGGTTCCCTCCTTCAGTGCTTCTCCCCCCATAGGGTCCTCCCTTTTCATCTATGGCTACCTCCTCTTCTTATAGTGAGCTAAGTCAATGGAATTTCTCTCTTTTATCCCTAGGGTTTCATTAACTATTTTTGGTTTGTTGTGAGCATCCTTTTAGGACTACCCACCAACCCATTGGTTGCCCCGACTACTGTCATTGCTCAATACATGTTTACTACACCACTACTCATTTCACGACAAAATTCTCTTTTGTTTGTTCTTGTTGTATACTTCTATCTCTAGGTTCAAATGGATTAGGATTGGGTTACCTCACTACCTAACTCTATGGCATGCATCAGATTATCCCAACCATCTACTACTTCTTTTGGATAAGATACCATCCCAGCAATGTATATTCCCAAAAGAAGGCACATCAAGAAACCAAATATAGACCCCCTTTTTCCCTCACCACCAAACCACACCCTTTGAATTTCCTTGACCATGGGTGCACCTCCCTTGTATTGGTTGGATACAGGTTGGTGGTGCTCCGGCCTTTCTGTGCTTACTCCACTGTCTTCTATTTTTGTCTTCTTTCGTTTTCACGTCGTTTCTGCCGTATCAGATTAGTTTTGTTTCGTTTTACTGCGTGTTTTTTGTCTTATTCCTTCATGCGTTTTCTACTATGTTTATCATTTCCTTTGGTTAGCTTTTCTTTTCTTCACACAATTCCTGCTACTGACACTTTCTGTCATTCCTTGTTTCTTTTTCATCGTGCTTCTTTATATTAGTTATCACACCTATCTTTTTATACAAAAGGATTTGGGTATTTGGGGGCCAAATAATGTTGACTGCATCAAAAGAGTCTTGGACCCAATTTGTCTTTATCTTCCGAAGCCATTCTGCTAGAGAACTGTATTCTGCTACAAATCGCTTTCTCTTGCATTTCTTTCTTTGAACCTCTCTTGCTCTTTGGTCTTCTTGGTGGGCCTTTGGGCCTTACGTTTCATTGGGCTTTCCTCCATATGGGCTTTTAGGTACGGATCAAAAAATTGGGCATCAACAAAGTGTGTTTTTATTAAATTTTTTTTATCTAATAGTATTACAAGATGCTGTATAATATTTAATTAAAATCATGAAATAAATTTATTTTGAATGAATGTAATCTTTCTCCCACAAGTCTATCCTAAATAGCTCACTCTTTTTTGTCTTACTCCAATAGCATTTCTCATTCTCTAACCATTAAATTCCCCCACCCCCCCGGCGGGTGAGCGCAGTGGCTGATCCCAATGTTTTATAAAAAATGACCTGTACCATTTCCCAAAAACCAAACAACTTCTCCTACAAATTTTTCTTTGTTTATGCTGGCATTAGTCAACATGAAAAGTTGAAATTTTTTATTAGGGATGCCTGTTAGTTGTGTGAACCTCATTTTTTCTGAGAAAAGTTTACAAATCCTCATGTGGTTGGTTCCTCTCTTAAACACATGATTCCCCTCAAGTGGGTCATTTACTCTTTCCATACATCTTACTACAGGAATTATTTATAATAAGAAACAAATTGCAAGTTTACACCAACAAGGAAAAAAAATTCAAGCTGAATTATCACTTACACCTATAATGTCAACGGGTTGAAGGCCTATTGAAGACAAAAAGACATCTACATGGGAAATATTTTTGCGGATTGGGGGGACAATTCAAGTAAATGTGGAGGAAAAACATTGAAGCAAATTCATCATGGCTTCAAATAAAAATTTTACATCACCGCCTTACCCGTCTGTTGGAGTACAGTTTTATGCACAACTTCCCCAGCCGAGTTAATAAAGTAGATTACCTGCAACATAAGAATGTATCATTTGGTGCTTTGGACAAGCTTTAGATGGATTATTGGGAATTTAGACATTTGATGGGTGTTGAATTAGTCCACTGTATTCCACAAGTGGCTCATTGATTATTGTCATTTTTGCAAGTTACACTATCAACTAGTTGTTCAAAATTCCATGTTGAACACAACAGACTAATTCAAACATGCCAATTGTCCAAAGATACCCAAAATTTTTAAAGATATATTCATAGTGCAGAAAGATTGAAGACCCACAATCTCTAGTGAGCTGACTCTGTGAAGAAGAAACCCATTAACCAATTCTCTGAGAAATAGAAGACAATGAAAAAGTCAGGAAAAAATATGCATTTTGCGGAGTAAAATGTAGAATAACATTGAAATTGAGGAAATTGGTAAGTACCCATTAAAGACTGACTTTCCCTTCACAGATGTAAGATATGATTCATTCTCTCTTGGTGCTGGATTCCCAATGTAAGCTACATTACCATGATTGACATGTTTAGAACAACCCTGCCCACTTAGATACACATTCTGGAGAGTAAAGAACATAAATTATTAGTCAGTACTCAGTTCTACGCCCTCACATTCAGAATTATGCAGATACAAAAATTCAGAATATTGAATCTGAGAGAACTATGCATGGAAACATTAAATATAATGATCAAATACTTACAACTCCAAATTTCACAAAAATATGATGTAGAGGCTCAAAAAATTGCTTTGCCTCCACTTGCTCTTTGTTCTCTTCACAAACAGCCAATGGGTGGAATCCAACAACCATGCGCCTAGAGTCACAAAGGGCAAAAGAGACATTCAGTGATTGAAAGAGGTAATACATATGGAGAACTAATTCTTAAGGCTTCAAAATATTATTACACTAAGTTCCAATTTTATGTAAATATCATAATGATAAGCTGTATTTTGAAAGAAGAAGCAGACTGTTTTTAAAATGCTAATCTTAGAAGATTTAAAATGAAAAATCATTTCAAAATTTCATTGCTTCTGCTTTGATTCAAAAGCTTGCTAATTCTTAGGCTCACAAGGCCTATAAATAGCCAAAACAATAAACATCAATTTTACCAGTTACTACAGGTTGCTTCTAGTGTCTTTGTCAGCCAATGTAATTGATTTTGTCCAATTTCTCTTGATGGTCCTTTGGTCATTGAATCCTTTCGATCAAAAAAAAAAAAAAAACAACATAACAAAAAAGAATGGACAAAGTTTAGCTACAAAATTGGTTATAGTTTAAGGCTACAAACTCACTTAATAAAATAAATATTATAACATATTTTTAAAATCTAACCGTTGAATTGCATGTTCTTTATGCTCTTAGAACATTCTCATCAAGGGTCTTAAAAATTTTAGCATTTAGAATCTAAAAAACCAATTTTATAACATATAACACATCACTTTACAATATACTTTACATCAAAACTTTTTTTTTTTAACACTTCATTTAAATATTATTTCTTTATTATTTTTTATTCTTCCTCTCTCTCCTCTGTCTCTCTCTTTCTCAACCCAACTATTCTCAGCATTGCCAGCCACCGCAATACCAACAGTCACCACAAAACCCACCACCCAACCACCCACCAAAAACTCTCACACCCATACCACAATCATCACAAACCTACCACCCATGCCACAACTAACAAAAAAAAAAAAAAAAAAAAAAAAAACCATAGCAAAAAAAAAGAAAAGAAACCTCCACATCCACCCACCACCAAAAGCCACAGCAGGAAAAAAAAAAAAAAAATTCTCCACCATCGCCATTACCAGCTAGATCCACCAGTAACCACAAACAATAGCAGAAAAAGGGCAAAAAAAAAAATCAAGACCATTAAAAACACCGCACCGTGACCCAAGAGCCAAAACCACAACCATTGGACCACAACCCACGACCATCGGACCACGACTCACAACCCAAAATCAAAACCACGACTATTGGACCACAACCCAAAATCAAAACCACCACCATCGGCGAACCTCAACTGCGGAACCACCAAGAACAAACAAAGGCACAGGAGAGAGAAGAGAGAAGTGAGAGGAAAGAGAAAACAGAAGTGAGAAAAAAGAGACGTTGGTGAGAATAAAAAAATATTTTTATGTTTACAATCGTGTTATAGCGAGCTATTATTAATAACATCTCACTGTAGCTGAATGCTAAAATATGTATTTAGTATCTTTATTGTAGGTATGTTTTTATGTTTTTACGATCTATAAGTTTATATTTTGTGCATAATTTTAAATTACAAAAACTTGCAATTTTAAAAATTTATTGATGTCATAGTTATTGATTTTTAATTTTCTTGAAATTTTGCAAGCACGGATATTAAGTAAATTTGTAGTCTAAGGCTACAACTAATTTTGTAACTAAACTTTGTCCAAAGTTGATTAAATGAAAATTTTGTGCAATTTTATAGTTTATCATCCGCTTTACAGCACTGCTACTACTCAGACAATCAAAGTGTGCTGACAGTATAGTTTATATACCACAGGTTTGATGAAAACAAACCACTCAACAATAAATTTTACAGAGCTAAAGATTGAATTGGAGTTACCGGATGAGCGGTAGGAAATAGCATGAAGAAAATAATAAGAAACAAGGATTAGCAAATGAATAGACAACACAGCAACATCTTTTCCTTTATTAAGATTGACTGAATAATGATAACAACAAAAGTAACACACCCCACTCTATACCACACCTAATCTTCATACTGACCTCATATTTTATCACCACAGAAAGTGACACTTTTTGCATGCACATGACCATCTTGAGATTGCAAATTCATAAACACCATCATATTTTTACTTCTATTTATTATTTTCACTCAGCATTTCATATAAATTTTAAGTTTATCCAAATAATTTGCCTTGTGTCTCACCTTCAAGTTATCAATATTGCAATTTAAGAATATGTTCTATGTGTCTTCAAAAAAGAAAAAAAGAAAATGTTCTATGTAACTCATATTTAAAAGAACCAAATTGGTAATCAGTTGAAAGAGATATCCACAAGTTTCCAGAATCTCTTATCTATGATCAATTGAATGAGCTACCTCCACTCTTGTATAAAAATTAATATGTTTTTTTAGATTAAAATGTCAGATTATTCCCAAAAAAGTGCTAAATACAACCAATTGTATTAGTTTGCAGGCTTCAATTTTGTGTGTCAGTCATAAGTCTGTTGCACCCCCGGCTACAATTTGGGTGGGTTTATTCAGAACCTAGACACAAGGGAAGATTGTGAAATAAGATACTAAAATAATTTTTATTTTTTACTTTTCAACAGTTTGTTAAGCTTCTTCCAACACGGACATATACAGATTTGTAGTTTATACAATACAGAGGACTAGGCTTTAAAAAGAAGAAAAAAATGTTGACCAGGAGATGTTGAAGCTGCATAAATTATTTGAATTGTTCCTACTATCATCAACAAGAAGCAAATAGAGAATGAGCACATGACAATAATTCCCTAATAAGCCAAATCAATCCGAATAAACTTTTATAGGATTTTTGGATCAAAACATTCAAGTATTGTAATGTACCTCTTCATGGGAGTCTAGAACCTAGTTGCAATTATGTGTACCAAAAAGCATTAAGTACACGTTCTTGTATCAAATGATAGAGACAATTTGGAGCGAAATGGGACAATGATTTATTTCTGTAGAAGCCTAAATTTCTTAAAGAGAACAAAGGAAGAACCTCTTCTTGGGTGCTTAATTAAGCAAACCTAAATTCTTTAGAGAACTTTTTTTTTTTAATTAAATAAAAAAAAAATGTATGTATTTCAGAGAATTTTTAAACCAAGACTCAATTTTTTTTTAACACGAGAAAAGCTCTTACAATTAGGGGTGGCAATTCGTGTTCGGGTGTTGGGTTCGTGTCATGTCGACTTATGTGTATTTGACTATATGAGTTAACACAAATCTAACAAGTTTATTAAACAGGTCAAGAGTTCTCAACCCTAACACAACCCATTTATTAAACAGGTTAGTTGTTCAACCTGTTTATCAAATTTTATCAAAATGAAAAAAAAAATAGTATTAACTAAATTGATATGAATTATGAAAAACTAATATATATATATATATATATAATATATAATATAATATAATATAAAATTCAAAACTAACGAATAACTGCATTACAAATAATCATTCAAAACTAAAGTATATCTTAATATCACAAATAATCAATTATAATATGTTAAAGAAAATAAATCACAATAACTAATAAGTTTATATACCTAAGGTTTGAAGGGTATATTAGTAACAAGTCATTAAATTAAACAGGTCAAACGAGGTTCCAAGAATTAGACACTAACCCAACCCGTTTATGAAACGGGTTAGTTGTGTTAACCCGAATATAACACTAACCCATTAAGTCTCAACCTATAAACTACTAATTTCGTGTCGTGTCGTGTCGTGTTGGGTTTACGGGTCATATCCAATTTTGCCACCCCTAGTTACAATAACCTCATTATCTTCAATTTATAAGAAAAGAAAACCTAGAAACAATTAATCACGACCATTAATTCAGACTACTCCTAGCCATACATAATAAAAATAGGGAGAATGTTAACCAGCACAGCTTGGTGCTGGTTAAGTGCTGAAAAGACAAAAAAATTTGTCTGAAAAAGCCAAAAAAAAATCTCAACCAGTACTACAAAACTGAAAAATTGACCTAAATTGATAAAAAGACAAATTGTGTCAGGAAAAAGTAAAAAATTTTGTGCTTAACGGGCACCGCACAGTGCCCGTTAACACAACCCTAAAAATAAACCAAAAGACCAAATAACCTTAAATAACCAAAATAAACTAAGGTGTTATAATACCGCATGAACACTACCCATGAACCCCTCCCCCTTTTTTGTTTAGTTTTGTCCTGCATCAATTCAGATTTCATGCATTAGCAATCATCAATATGCAAAAACCTATTCCCCCACTTCCACCCCTGCACCTCTCTCTCTCTCTCTCTCTCTCTCTCTCTCAAGAAATAAAAAGAGAGAGGTTGGCTCTTTGCCTGAAAAGCAACAATGTAAGGCTTGAACACCTTTTGAAAGAGGCTTAAAATGTATCTGCAGCAATAGAGATCTGGGGAAAATACAACTAAGATAAAATCCTATGACCACTAACCCATCTTACCCCCTTTAACACCAGAGCTAAAGCCTATGGGAAATACAGTTTGCATGTACCTTGAAATTGAATAGGTAAACAATACAAAAATTGGCCCCATATATACAGGGAACAGTCAGCTAGCAAGTAAAATATATTCTGCATTACTGATATATTAGCACCTGTGTGAAGGAGATGCACAAGATGGACGAGATTAGAGAATTCAATGGTCAATAAATAAAGGATTCTATAAATTCAACAAACATTTACCTGTAATGACCCAGTATCCACACCAATAATGTCTAAAGTATTCCCAAAAGGTATCTTTATCTGCTCATGGAAGTAACTTACTCCATGTCCTTTAGATGTTCTAGTATTAAACCTACAAGTGTTACTATTTATTACAAGACTAGAGTGATTGAATGAAAAACAGTGACTATCATAAATCACATGGGAATCCAAAATATTGCAATATAAACATTTTTTTGTGATGCAAATGTACCCAATTCAGAGAACTGATTGCAGAGAGAATGTTATACCAGGGAACATTCAGTGATGGGAAAAGCGTAGTACCCTGCAAAAATTTAAGGTAAGATGACTGTTAATAGTTGAAGCCGATACATCCAATTGATTCAGGGAATGAACAAACTAGACCAATGCAGCTCAGGGTGAAATGATGCATAATAACCACCATTTTGAATTGGTGGGAAAAAACAAAAAGATCTTACATTCTGCATAAGTGGATCGTCTTCTCCCAGCTCACTAGTGTTCACCACAAAGCTCACATTGTAAACCTTTGCCACTTTCTCCATCTTCATATACAAGAAGAACACATTCAGAACAGTCAACTTAGAGAAATACAGAGAGAGTGAAGGAAGCGGCAATCTATTGAAATCAGATTTACAAAGAAAGACCAAAAAATTGATCAATAAACATAATCAAACCATACATATACTTATAGGTGATGAAAAATATCAACTTAATCATGGGATCAACAAAATAGCTTCATTACAACTCAAGTAAGAAAGCTGATCAAAGGCTATAGACAGTGAAAACAGGAATTCTTCTAGCATTTAACAGAAAGTGGCCCTTTAATCACTACTGATAAACAATCAAAATTCATTCCCGCCGACGACAATGAAAACAATATTATTTCTGGAATATGAAATCTTTCATAAAGTAAACAGGAAACCAATATAGTCAGGTTTGGTAACTTTGGTTGCTAAGAGTCAGTAGCAAGAGAAGCACAATCAAAACTTTAACTTGTGCTCATTAATTTATATATCATTTTGGACCCAAAAGCTCTCTCAAAATTGACTACTATTCAACAAATAAAGACAAAATAAGCCATACCCACAAAAAAAAAAAAAAACCATCCCCACAATACCTTAAAAACCATAAGACATATAAGATAACAAATATTCATGAAACAGAAAAATTGAATGAGGTAAGATGAGGGATTGACCAGTTTTAGAAGATGGGTTTGTTGCTTAAGAGGTCTGAAACCCCCTCTAACACTGATAAAGTAAAGATCAAGAGCTCTACTATTACTTCTATTGCTGTAAATAGGCTGATCCAAGTTGAGAGCAGGGTAGAGAGCAAAGCAAAGAGACAGTTGTGCGAAAATAATACAAAAACAAGATGGCTTCTTCATCTTCAATCTATCTACATTCTCTGTTCTTTACGTTATTGGTTTATGACTGCTAGATCTAGGTTTTAAAATGAACATATCAAGCTGTTTTCATTTGTGTGGTTCCTAACGATGATGAGTAGGAATTATAGGAGAATTGACGAGAATTATAAATTGACTTAATTCGAGGTAGTCACCCTTTACAGAGAAAGAGAGAAATACACTAATGCACTAAGAAATTAGTTTATTTTTCCATTCATATCTAATATTGAACTAAAATCATGTATTTATAAGAGACTAACTCTAATGTCATTGGCCCATATAGCTTAAGATAATTGGCTAGTAAATTTAACATGTGCTCTATGAATTAAATCATGTGTTAGATGAGTTACATCATTCAAATCCTAACTAATTCATCATAATCATAATCTCAACCAACTAGCTAACTACGGATTATAACAATTATTTCATATCCTTAACAATTTGTATTTCAACATGAACGTGTGAAGGTACTATAAATACATGTCCATCTAATCCGAAATGAGTATTATAATCAATATGGTGAGCTCCGATTCTAGTTTGAACTTCGAAGTTACTATATTTGAATAAATCCAAATTACAGACAATAATTCTTATTTAAAAATTGATAAAATTTGCATTTTTTTTATTATATCAAGTTTTCTGTGTGTGTATATATAGTATAGTATAAAACCTACTATATTGAAGTATGAACAAATGAATTTCGAATATACCTCTCCTTCTTCTATAATAAGCAAATTATAAAGTGTTTATTAATTTGATGTTTTGTTTACATTTTAGCAAGAGCAATCATAGCTTCAGCAAAAAAGAAAAAAAGAAAAAAAAGGAAAAAAGCAAGAGCAATCATAGGTTTGTTTGTTGAGAAGACCAAATGTGATTTCCTTGTGCATGCAATCGACTCATCGTGTCGAGCAGGGGAGAAGAACAAAACTGAATGAGTTTCCTAGTTGCTAGTCGCTATCACAAACCCGAATCCTTGGTTCTATAAACGCATCACTAAGCACATCCAATAGTCATTATCATTCTCTTGACAATATTATACTTGACATGACAGTCTTCAGTTGTTCTTGTTCCTTTGAGTCACCGTGGGTTTTCAGTTTTCACACCCCTTCTATCTTGGGCGAAGCTTCTGTCCAGATCTGGACCTAGAAAGCACGGACGTGGCTGGGAAGGTGCCGCAGCCAAGTCCAACGAGGCCCAACGAGGGACGCAGCGTCCGACGCGGTTGCTCGCACGTTGGTGCCGCGTTCGAGTTTTTTTTTTTTTTTTCACGGATTCAATCCGATTCGGCTAGAATCGGGCCGTATCGGGTCGTATCGGCCGATGACCTAAACAGCCGAAACAAGCCGAAATCGGCCTTGAATCATGCCGGAACAGCCAAAATCGGCTTTGAATGAGGCCCAAACACCCTAAATCTGTCACTCCTCAATTTTATTTTGAACATTTGTCGCTTCTTTCGTGTTTTCTTTTTGGTTTTGTGTTTATTGCCTTTTTCTTTCTTTGTTTTGTGAATCAAGGCATAGTAACATGTTTTTTAAGAATATTTTAATAGTAAAAATATAAATAAAAATATTTTTAATAATTTTTTAATTGCCAAGTCCCGCTGCACCCGCACCCACCTTTTTCAAAAATTCCCGAGTCTTGCACCCGCACCCGCACCCACACCCATGTCTCGAAACGCACCTATGCTTCATAAATCTGGACCAATACTATACGGACAGGTCTAAGTTGTATCTTTTTTATCTTTTCACAATACTTACAGAGGCGACAAATTGTGACCAACAGTATTTTTTCTTTTCTTTTCTTTCCATGACATTTCTATTTGTAACATTCAAGGTTCAAGGTTCAAATCCAATAGTTACACACTTTCATATACACTTCAACACGATTTCAACTTAGCTGTGTCCTGTACATACACCATGTAACTATCACCATTCTCTCGATATATTTCCAGAATCTAGTATGCATGCCAATAAAGTGACTGCAGTCTGGGAAAAACAGAACTGTAGTCTTGTGTAGTTGGATGTGCTTTACTTTCCCTCAAGTAAGAAAGCTAGTCAAAGACTACAGACACAGAAAACAGGAATTCTTCTAGCATTTAACAGAAAGTGGCCATTTAATCACTACTGAGTACTGGCAAACAATCAAAATTCATTCCTCCAGAGACAATGAAAACAATAATATTTCTGGAATATGAAATCTTTCATAAAGTAAACAGGAAACCAATATAGTCAGGGTTGGTTGCTCAGAGTCAGTAGCAAGAGAAGCACAATCAAAACTTTTACTTGTGCTCATTAATTTATATGTCATTTTGGACCCAAAAGCTCAATCAAAATTGACGACTATTCAACAAATAGAGACCAAATAAGCCATACCCACAAACAAAAACCACAAAAATCATCCACACAAAACCTTAAAAACCATAAGACATATAAGATAACATATATTCATGAAACAGAAGAATTGAATGAGGTAAAATGAGGGATTGACCAGTTTTAGAAGCTGGGTTTGCTGCTTAAGAGGTCTGAAACCCCCTCTAACGCTGATAAAGTAAAGATCAAGAGCTCTGCCATCACTTCTATTGCTGTAAATAGGCTGACCCAAGTTGAGAGCAAGGTAGAGAGCAAAGCAAAGAGACACCTGTGTGAAAATAGTACAAAAACAAGATGGCTTCTTCATCTTCAATCTATCTACATTCCCTGTTTCTTTACGTTATTGGTTTATGACTACTAGATCAAGCTATTTATATACCTCTGAGAGCTAGCATTTAAGTATGTACCTAGGTGTTATTCCAATTCTAGTTTGGACTTTGAAGTTACAATATTCGAATAAAATAAATCCAAAGAGAATAATTCTTATTTAAAAATTGTTAAAATTTGCATCTTATTATGAATTTTGTTAACATGTGCCCTAAGGGCATACAATAAGCAATCATTTTTGAAAATATTTTCTCGAAAATTAAAAAAGTACTGACAACTTTTTCAATTCTCGAGAAAATATTTTCAAAAAAAGATTATTTAATGTGTGTCCTAAGAGCATACATTAGCCGAACATTTTTATTATTATATCAAGTTTTATGTGTGTGTATATGTATAGTACAAAAGAGTCTTTTGTCCAAATATTGCAAAAAATCAAGTTTTTTATGGTTATAGGTACTCTTACAAATTATTTAGGGGTATGAAGAGAGAGAGTGAATTTCGGCAACAATGTTGCCGAAATTCTAAGAAAAAGTAGGAGAGAGAAAGAGGGAAAAGGCAGAGAGAGAAAATCTGAAATTTCGGTAACGCTGTTATCGAAATTTTGCTGCCCGTGCGCGATTTCTGCTGCCTGTGCGCGAGTGTGGGCGAGTGACTGAAAGAAGGGGGAAAGAAATAAATGAGGAATTTCGGTAACGGTGTTGCCGAAAATGGAAGAAAAAAAATTGGAGAATTTCGGTAATGGTAATACCGAAATTGGGAAAAAAAAAAAAAAAAAGAGGATAATTAAAAAAACTCGGTGCTGGCAGGATAATATCGGTGCTGGCAGCACCTAAATTGAAAAAAAAAAAAAGAGGATAATTTCGGTGCTGCCATCACCGAAATTGGAAAAGGAAAAAAAAAAAAGGATAATTTCGGTGCTGCCATCAAAAAAATTATTTTTTTTTTTTCAATTTAGGTGCTGCCAGCACCGAAATTATTCTCTTTTTTTTTTTTTTCAATTTCGGTGCTGGCTAGTTCATCATCATCTTGACTGTGTTAGACATGACATTTCATGTCTTCACTTGTCCCTTCGAGTTCCCAATTTTGGATTTTGGCTAGCACCGAAATTATCCTCTTTTTTTTTTTTTTTCCCAATTTCGGTATTACCATTACCGGAATTCCTCAATTTTTTTTCTTCCATTTTCGACAGCACTGTTACTGAAATTCCTCATTTATTTCTTTTCCCCTTCTTTCAGTCACTCGCGCACACTCGTGCACACACTCGCACACAGGCAGTAGAATTCACGCACGGGCAGCAGAATTTCGGTAGCAGCGTTATCAAAATTCCAGATTTTCTGAGCTCTAATTTTCCCTATTAATTTTTCTCTCTCCTCAATCTTTTTTTCTTGAACTTTTCGGCAACACTGTTGCTTTTGTTGCAAATTCACTGGCTCTCTCATTTCCCTAAATAACTTTCAACAGTACCTATAACCATAAAAAACTTGATTTTTTTAATATTTGGACAAAAGACTCTAATACAAAACCTACTATTGAGGTACGAACAAATGAATTAATAACTTTTCCTTTCTTTTTTTTTTGACAAAAAATGAATTAATAACTTTTCGAATATGGGATAGAAAGATTTATTTTTGTTTCACATTTTGCATACCAAAATGATTTTGCTTGTGGTTTGACTTTCCTTTCACAAAATATGCATAAAATGGAATACCAACCTATTGTTGTATCAATATTACTTATTATTCTCCTTCTTCTAAAATTAATTAATAAAGCAAATTGTAAAATGTTTAATTTGATGTTCCGTTTACGTTTCGTAGGTTTGTTTGTTTGTTGGTTGAGAAGACTGCATGTGATGTCATGTGATGTCAGGTTCTAGTTGCTACCATAAAAAACTTGATTTTTTTAATATTTGGACAAAAGACTCTAATACAAAACCTACTATTGAGGTACGAACAAATGAATTAATAACTTTTCCTTTCTTTTTTTTTTGACAAAAAATGAATTAATAACTTTTCGAATATACCTCTCCTTCTTCTAAAATTAATTAATAAAGCAAATTGTAAAATGTATAATTTGATATTCCAGTAAAAAAAGTTACTATGATCTTACGTTTCGTAGGTTTGTTTGTTGTTACTATGATCTATTGGATAACTTAATGAAAAATGTTGTTGAGAAGACTGCATGTGATGTCAGGTTCTAGTTGCTATCACTGTCCCAGGTTCTATAATTCCATATGCACTTCAACACGATTTCAACTAGGCTGACCATTTTCTCACTATAATTCCAGAATCTTGTATGCATGCCAATAAAGTGACTGCAGTCTGGTGAAAAAAAAACTATAGTCTTGTGTGGTTGGATGTGTTTTACTTTCTATTTGATATACATTCGCATCCTGAAAGGCCACCTCTTTGTAGAGAAAGGTCATGTGTTTCCCCAGAACCTGCAAAATAGTTTGGGAAACGAAACTGAAAAGACCTACAAAGTGAGGGTGGCAACTTACTATGATAATAGGTTGAAGAACATCCAATATGCTTATAATTTGATTAATTTCATTCCTTGTTATTCAACCCAAAAAAATGAATAATTTGGTTGTTAAATACGTAGTATTAGTACATTGAAATTCAACCTGGATCCAGTCCCAGAGTACTGATAATTTTGTTGTTAATTTCATTCCTTGTTATTCAGACCATCAGAGTGCTACAACTCAACGCTGGTCCCACAATAACAAATTAATATGTAGAAGAAGAAAAAGAACCAGAGATGCATTTTCATATCTGCAATTCCAGTGTCTCCTATGGGCCTTTGTGAAACAAAATTGGGATGGTATTAGAAGTCTGCACGATCAAGCATATCTACCAATGTGATCCTTCTCGGGAACCTTGGTGGCAGCCGCAGATACATGGCATCTTCCATCTTAATTGGCAGATGTGTTGCCACAATAACAATGCCACCCTTCTTTCTATGCTCAGAAATGATATACTCAAGTAACTTCACGCCATCATCATCTAATGCAACTGAAGGCTCATCGAGCAACCAAATTGGCCGATCCAGTGCCAGCAGCCTTGCAAGCTGCAGCCTTTTCCGTTGGCCCATTGACAGCAATCTTGCCTTCTCCTTTGCCAACCGTCCAAGACCCATCAGCTCCAATGCAGGCATAGAGTTCCCTTGCTTACCTTCAAGAACTTCAAACCATTGAACATTGTCAAGGACTGTAAACTTCTCTTTGATGGCATCTTTTAGGGAGAGCCAATTGAGCTGAAGCTTGTACTGGTGGAACACTCCTGATTGTGTAATGTCATGACCATTCCATAGGATCTGACCAGCAGAAGGTTTAGAAAATCCAGCTAACATACGGAGAAAAGTGGTCTTGCCTGAACCATTGGTGCCTGTAAGCACAAGTGCTCCACCATCGTGAAGGGATACATTTACATGTCGCAGTATTTGTTGGGCATTTCTCATGCAAGAGACATTGTTGAGGAGGAGACGTGGGATAGGTGGTCTTCTGAGAGACATTGAAGTTCTAGGAAACAGCAAAATTACTGCTAAAACAATAAGATTTTCAATGTTGGGGAGAGCCTTTTGAGTGTTAGCTATCTGCAAAAAATGCAGCCAACAAAACCCAGTCTCAGTACTTAGTATAAGCCAGACTCATATGAAATTGACAGCAAGATAAGTCCATCGAAGAAGTATAAAATTTTGACATAAACCCTTTAATCAAAAGGCATGAAAACTTACAGCAGAACAGGAACAAACAAAAGACAAAAAATCAGTATAGGTAAACTGTGAAGGTATAAGTATAACAAGAGTACATCGTTTCGCTCAGAGACGGACCCAGGATTTCAAGCTAGGGAGAGCCGGAGTATAAGCAAAAAAATAAAAATAAAAAATTTAGTTACTAGGTGGTTGATTTTCCCATAATCTACGAGAAACAAGAATTACATATATTATCTCACAACAGCACTAATTCTTGATACTGAGTAAAGGAGAAGGCTAAAATCCGGGTAATATGCATTATGCATTAATTATAAATTTAATATTTCTCAATTGTTAAATTTACTACTTTTCAATTAAAATTTTGTATAATTTAATAAATATTACTTATAGCAATATGAGTAAAGTGGCAATTTTATTTTGTTACATTATTGTGACATTTTTATTATATATTATGTATTTGTTTTTGACTCTTTTATCTTTGTCACTCACCCACAACCCCCAATTTATAATGCACTACTTTTCTTACCTTTACTACTGTTTTTGCACACTGTAAAAGTCCCAAATACCGAACAAGATTATATATCTATAATTTTTATTTTATTCAAAAATCACAACTCAACTTAGTTCTCATTGTCTCAGACACTGCAAAAACAAATAAAACAGAGACTCCCAAACACAATCATTTTCAATAATCCCAGATAAGATAAATAAACAAAAACCATAATCACATAACAGATTCAGAAATCACAAACATATTATAAAACGTATTTATTGGAGAGAGAGAAGAATCATATCAAAATAAATGTTAGGTTTTTTGAACTTGAAGGAGAGAGAGAAAAAAAAAACTTGGAGCAGATCGGATTCGGGATGGAAGCTAGCGGCCGGTGTCAGAGGCTGGGTCAGTCACTAGGTAGATCGGCTGCTCTGTTGGGTCATGGGCAGGACAGCCCACCGGCGATGGCTGTGGTGAACTGTCCTCTATAGATTCTCCGGTCCCTGTCTCTCGACTTCCTCTATATTTTTTCTCTGAATTTGGTTTAGGTGGTGTGGGCTAATCACTTAACTTTTTGGGTTGGGTTGGGCCGGGCCGGGCCGGAGGGGGCTTAATTTTTGAAAAAGGGACCCAATCTTAAAAGTGTCAAAATTTAGCTAATAATTACAAAAAAAAAAAAAAAAACCCCCCAAGGTCCGTCACTGACCAAGAGTTAGAGGCTTCGACTATATATATATATATATATATATAAAAGAAATTAAGATATTAATATGTTTATATTAATATTTAAAAGTTAAAATTTAACATTTATTGTTATTATACTATTGTTGAGTAAGGCTGTGCGCTAGTCTTGGCTAGGCAAGTAAAAAATTCCAATATGTGAACTCACCGATCTCTAAATATGTTGAGTTAGTTGAAAGTTTTAGTGGTTTCAATTAGGTGAGTTGAGAGGGTTGGAAAATGCAGTTGACTAAAGTAAATATTGTTTACTCCCTTAAATAAAAATAAATAAAAGGAAAGAAAAAATTACAATTTTTATTGATAATAATTATAAATAATAAATTGGTTTTTTGTAAGAATGACTAACATTTTTTATCACATTGAATTGAAAAATATCTCATAAATTTAAATTAAATATGTACATACACTAAGATTAATAACAAAATCTTAGAGATAATAGCTAGAGTTTAGCAAGAAGAGAAAGGAAAAAATGAAAAAAGTAAAAATAAAAAGAGAAATGAATGAGAGAAATAAAGTGGGTGTATACTATATAGATATAATATAGGTGGGTAGGTCGGGTCATGGCAACTTAGAAGCATCTCAACCCACTATTCAATCTGATTTGCTTATTTAGTTGTCTAACCTACCTAACTCAATTCACCTCACTTAATGGACCCACATAGAATGGGTTAGGTTAGTTGGTGGGACATGAATATTTTTTGTACAGCCTTACTATTGAGCCACATTAGCGTAGCATTTTAGTCTACTTCAATCTAATTGTGTCTAATTTTGTCCAATTGGTTCACTTCAATCTATTTCAGTCCACTTCGTTCCATTCAGTCCATTTCGGTCCAATGGGTCCATTTCAGTCTAGTTTAGGCCATACATTTCATACTGTTGTGATACTCTTTTGCCTCTTTTATTATCCTATATTTTTTTAATAACTATTTTCAATTTGGGAATGGTCTTGGAGTTAGGTATATGTTTTGGGTTGGGTATACTTTGATTATATTTTATATTCAATTGAATGAAATCACTTGATTAAAACTATTTTTGGGCTAAACCAATTATGGAGTTAGGTGTTGTTAGTTGTGAATCTGTTACTTTTTCAATTTATGTATGATTCTAGAGTTTGGCACACATTTGAGGTTGAGTCTAGTCCAATTGTTCTTCCTATATATTCTTTCTTTTGTATGTTATATATTTTGATAAATATATGTAGGTTGTATATTGGAAAGGAAGCAAATAACTAGATCAGTTAATTTAATTATTTTGTCCAAATCTACATGAAGTCATTTAAGAATTTTTTAAATTAATACTAAACAATAAGATCTTTTAAATAGTGATATTATGAATGTTTCTAGTCAATTTTTTAATAGTAAAAAAATCATTTAAATAATATCGTTTACTAACTAATATATTTAGACAAAGAATTAGATTAAATATTTAAAAATAATAATAATAATGGACTATACTAATAATAATTTTAACATGAATAACTAATTTGACAATTATAGTCAAAATTAAAGGATTAAATTTAAATCGTTTGATTTTATTTATTTTATTTTCAAGAATCTTAACAAATTTTAATTTAGTCATGAATGATAGGCGATATTATTTACATTGTCCAAATCTAATAGTATCGTCTTCATATATATCTATAAAATAACTAATAACCGAAACGTTTAACTTTTTATTAACCACGCCTCATTACGCCATGTGGCTACATAAATTAATGTCATGTATACATTTAAAAACACCGAACAGTTGTGACTTTTCATTTTTCAATAAGCACATTTTCGGTCAATAGACACATGTTTATTCAATAGGCAGCTTTTTGATTAATAAGCACATTTTAGGTCAATAGGCACCTATTTATATATCTAGTATAAAGAGTTATGACATTTCAATAAATATTTTTTTGATGTGCATCTTTTCATTCAATAGGCACTTTTTTGGCCAATAGACATATTTTCGATCAATATGTACATTTTCATTCAATAAACACTTTTTCGGCCAATAGGCACCTTTCAGTTAATAGACATTTTTTAGTATATCAAATTTGAATGGTTATGACATTTCAATAAACACTTTTTTTTTTTCTATTGTAATTGCCATTCATCAAAAGAGATACATTACACAATACATTCATGTCTACAAATCAACCAAGACAATTAATTATAGACAGAGAATAAGATATTTTCCAATCTCAATCTATAAAATGTAATCAATATATATGTAAATGCATTAACCAATATCATTGCTAAAAAAAAAAAAATAGAGTTGATCAAAAGTTAAGTTTGATTCTTAAGCCAAAAAAAAAAAAAGAAAAATCCAACGGACACATCCCCGTATATAGCTTTGATCAAAATGCATTTCAAAACAATCAAAAGAATTGAAATCTAACATTGAAAATAGAAAGAAACAAAAATAAAACAGTAACACAAATCACAATAATGAGAATATTGGGAAAGTAAATATATATACCTGTCATTTAGAACACGAAAGATCCAAAAAACCACAAGACTTTCAGTAGCTATTGGATTGTGTAAATATTATGCTATAGAAACATACATTAAAAAAAATGAATATATATATATATATATATATGTATATATATAATGCGTGTGTAATATATAGTTAAAGAAATCTAAACCTAATATAACAAGGAAAGAAACAGATACAGAAACAAAAATAGTGAAATGCTCTTAAATCAGCGGTGACCATTTTGTGGTGGTAACTATTTACACATATATAATGTTAGTGGGATCATTATTTTGTTATAGATTATCACCAGCATTCAATGAGGTTACAATTACTATTTAACAAAAAAGACCTAACTTACAAATAGCATTTTGAAGAACACTCAAAAAATTTGTGTTTTTAAGAAATATGAAAGAGAAGAAGTTGAGAATAAATTACCAAATGAATGTGAACCTTTATTTATACCCAAATAATTTTTACCCTTCAATAGGCACCTTTTCATTAAATAAATACATTTTCATTCAATAGGCACATTTTCAATCAATACTCACCTTTTGGATCAACAAACACTTTTTTTAAAAAAAATAACAACATACACTTTTTTGGTCAACGAGTATCTAGGTGCCTTTTGATATATTGAATTTAAATGGTGATAACTTTTTTTTTTTTTAAGAGAGTTTCAACTTATGACATATATATTATAATCTATATTGTATTTACCTATGTGAGCACCCAGATATGGCTATTGGGCCTAAAATCTATTTAGGCTCACAATTTATTTGTATTGTGGGCTTTTGGATTTCCTACAACGGGTGGTTCTATGTTCGGCAACCCAAGTACCCAAGCTTCCTGTGTTCTCAGGATCACTCTTCCTCTGTTTCCCAGAATGACCACCTTCTCTCCTTCATGTTTTCTCTCCTTAATTGCCAACCCTTGAACTGAATTTTCCTTGTGTATTTATAGCTAAAGTTAGTGGAAAGCTATGATTATTCTCCTAGTGGGTGGAAGGAGAGGTCCAATATTGTTCCTTCTAAGTGGATGCCTAAGCGTGAGTGGGGGAGGCAACAGTGGTATAGGAACTAGCTCTACTGTTAGGGGTACTTCCCAGCAACGGCATTCTCCGGATAATGGAAGGAAGGTCCAATACTATTTCTTCTAAGTGGACGCCTACGCGTAAGTAGGAGAAGGTGGTAGTGGCCTTGGAAATAGCTCCACCGTTAGAGGGACTGCTCAGCAGAAATGCTCCCCAAACTATGCCGTGCATTCCAAGTTCCATCTGCCTTGTGAACGTACCCATCGAAGATGAAGAGACCCCACCTCTGCTGTTCATGTCGTAAACACTTTCACCCCCGAGTCTCGGGTATTAGACGAGTATCAAAACCTGCCTGGAGTGAGCCAGTGGGTCTGATTAGTGTCAGGCTCTACACGTGGCATCATTGCAATGGGCTTTTACGGGCAAATGGGTTTGAAGGAGGGTAGTGCCCGTATAATAGCCCCCCTTGATTCATGTTCAGCTTTTAGTAATCAATCAAGGATTTTGGCTAAGTTACGATGATGGCTTCCCGAAGATACCGAACACCCTTTACGCACAGTCAGGGTAATTATCGTGGTCCTCTTAAAAGTAGCATCGTGTCAAGTTGTCACATCAGTCATTATGGCTTGTTGGTTGGGAAATCGTCTGACGGTTCTTAAACTACGCCCACGCGCGCGGGGAATTTACCCAAAAAGGGGTTAGGAGGGTTTTTCCTGCTCCTCGCCTCATTAAATGCCTCAATCCCTATATATAGTCCTTCTTGGGTTCTCATTCACTTTTCGCGTCCTTTTCACTCTCAATCTCTTCTTTACTAAACATTCTTCTCCTGCGAAGAAACACTCCTTAGTTTTTCACTCTGTAGAACCCAAAGCAAGTCTTCTTTACCTTTCTTTATTTTTCGATTCTTCTTTGTTTCATACTTTAGGAATGGGGTTTTCTCGCCTTCTCACCTCTGAGGCTGCCTTGGCTAGTTTTAGAGAGACCTTAGGTGTCCCGTGGGATGTTGACATTGCGTACTGCAATGTGGGCGATATCGCTCTTGTGAGGGCTACTGATCCGAGCGCAGCGTTTTTTACGTTGATGCCTATACTTGAGGGTGGAGTTAGATTTCCTGTAGACCCTCTTATCATAAGCACTCTAGGGTTCTATGGCCTGTACCCCAAGCAGTTTCCTCCTAATTTTTATAAAGTCGTTAGTTGTGTCAGTTGATTGAATCAAATGTTCGGGTTGCAACTAAACCATCATGACATCAATTTCATGTACAAATTGTGCAGTAATTTTTCAAGTAACTATTACTTAAAGACTAGATATATGCGAGTCCGGCTTATATCCTGCCTTCCCTACTCAAATAGAAACTCGACAGGGGAGTTTGTTCTGGTGAGTGGTAATTGGCCCGCCGATGAGTTACTTTGTCTGCTTTCGCTCCGTGATGTTGGTCGGTACCGAGAATCCTCATTTATTCTAGTTTTGCATCTTTTATTACTTGTGTATTGAGTTGATCAGTCTATTTTCTAATTTGTTGTAGAATCAAAAAGGTTCCTGCCGGATTCCCGAGTTATACACGTGCAAGATCTCAATTTTGCTCTTAGGTCAGAGATTTTCGTGCACGACAACGGGCAACTTCGAGCTTCTCATTTGATTCTTGGCGTTAACCCAGTGTACATTACTTGGAAAAACTTCAACTAGGAGCTTTTAGTAGACAGTCCGCTCCTGTCATACATAGACGATCGACACAAAAAGTTCCTCCCTCCCGCACTTACTACTGGCGAAGCTCGAGATCTTAGCCCCCGTTACACTACCGCGGATGATATTGCGCCAGTAAGAGACGAGTCTGCCGAGTGTGTGTCGGTTTCCCAACCAACAAGCCATAATTACTAACATGACAACCTAACACGGTGCTACTTTTAAGAGGACCACGATATTACCCTGACCGCACGTAAAGGGTGTTCGGTATCTTCAGGAAACCGTCATCATAACCTAGCCAGAATCCTTAATTCATTACCGAAAGCCGAACATGAATCAAGGGGGGGCTATTGTACGAGCACTACCCTCCTTCAAACCCATTTGCTCGTAAAAGCCCATTGCAATGATGCCACGTGTAGAACCTGACACTGATTAGACCCATTGGCTCACTCCAGGCAAGTTTTGATGCTCATCTAAAACCTCGCGCTTGGGGGTGAAAGCATTTACAACATAAACAGCGGAGGTAGGGTCTCTTCATCTTCGATGGGTATGTTCACGGGGCAAATGGAACTCGGAATGCACAACATAGCCTGGGGAGCATTTCTACCGAGCAGTCCCTCTAACGGTGGAACTATTTCCAAGGCCACTACCACCTTCTCCCACTCACGCGTAGGCGCCCACTTAGAAGAAATAATATTGGACCTTCCTTCTATTACCTGGGGAATGTTGCTACCAGGAAATACCCCTAACGGTGGAGCTAGTTCCAATGCTACTGTTGCCTCCCCCACTCACGCTTAAGCATCCACTTAGAAGAAACAGTATTGGACCTCTCCTTTCACCCATCAGGAGAATAATCATAACTTTCTACTAACTTTAGCTATAAATAGACAAGAAAAATTCAATTCAAAAACTGGCAATTGGGGAGAGAAAACACGAAGGAGTGAGAGTGGTCATTCTAGGAAATAGAGGGAGAGTGATCCTGAGAACACAGGAAGCTTGGATACTTAAGTTGCCGAACATAAAACCACCCGTTGTAGAAAATCCAAAAGCCCATAATACAAATATATTTGAGCCCAAATATATTTTAGGCCCAATAGTCATATCCAAGTGCGCACAATTATTAAATAAAAGATTGGTGTTGAAAATTTGTTCCTCTCGGTATCTCATTGGGATGATGAAATTCCATTTCATTTGGTGGAACTTAACAGTTAGTACTTGGAAAATGGATAGAAAACTCGGAAGATGACTAAATTTTTTTTTCTTTTTTCTTGTTCTTTATATTTAAATTTCGCATTTCTTAAAACTCACTTGTTCCTTAAGTACAAAAGGAACTTCTACTTCAGGCTTCTGGCCGAAAAAAGAAGGTTAAAAAAAATGATAACTAATCAAGATACAAAATACAAGTGTAAGTACTAGAAGTCTATAACACTGTAGTAAATCTGGCTGCTCCTGTTTTGCTCATCGGCTCTTTTCTTCAAACATCAAAGCTGCCACAACTGGAAGACGCCAGCATCATACTAGTTCCGGCCTCCCATAGCATTGGCTTCTGCAAGGGTCAGACTTGCCAAGTCTGGCAACCCAGATTATTCTGAGTCATAATATGAATTAACACTAAAAAATAATTCCTGTGCCACCATCAGTGACCAGTTTAATGTTACATTCACTAGTATATACAAAACATCAATAGTATAGAGGGCGGAGCATGGTTACAAAAGATGATACTAGTATTGAAGAGGTAGATGGACGTCTCTAAAACCCTACAGATGCCATTTGAAAACTAAGGGCATGACTCAACTGGCGGGGTTCTAGAATTACAGAATCAGGCCAAGACTTCCCTCAAAATCAGGAGCAATTCAGCAGAATAATGCAGGTCCCTTGATTTCACATTTAGTTACTTACCCACCTTCTTTTCCTAGCAGGCCGCTCAGGCTTGATCTCTGACTCCACAGGAGTCTCGATTTTGGCAGAGGGCAGTGCTTCACTCTCTATCTTCTTAATCACCAAGACTTCTTTCTCAGTTGGCAGTGGAAGCTTGAACCGCTCACTTCGCTTCTTCAACTTCTCCACTGTATCCTCCAGGTGTCTTTCCTCCAAAGGTTTTGTGTCAGCATCCTTGCTTTCCAGATCACCAGCATCTTTCTCTTCAGCTGATGGATGTTGATTATCAACAATCTCAACTGTGTTAGCAGATTCATCCAGAGGTTTGGTGGCTTCTGAAGATGTGCCATTGATATTCCTATCACTCTCCTTGAATTTCAAGGAAGACGATGGCCTACTGTTGATACTGAAATCCCTCTCAGCATGGCTAGTCCAACGTTCCAACTTGGAGCGCCCTCTTTTTGAGTTTAGTTGTTCATCTTCTGAGGAAACATCATCCCTATGTTTTCTGGAGACATGACGCTGCACTGGAATCTCACGCTCACCATTTCCTTGATCCCCATCCCCGGAGCCTTTCAAGCCCTATATAAAGGAACAAGAAGGAAAAACAGATTTGAACATTTCCTACCATATTTAAGTACAAAAGCCAAAAAACAATAATGAGAAGTGACCACAAGCCTGCAGAGATACTTCCTACATTGAGAATTAAGTAGTGAACCAAAAAAAGAACACCTCAATGGACTCAGCAAATTGTATTTCTCTCTCTTATTAGTAATAACAAGGAGTATCTCAAATTCACAATCAAAACCCAGATGAATTGAAGGAAGAAAATATGAAATGATAATAGGAAATGCCAATAAGAGATGGTAATCTGACCAAGACAAGCAAAGCAGTTTAAAAATTAGTCTGCAAGTCTAAGAACAAGCTCAAATGATCAAAATCAAATTTTATGTCAAAAACTTACTTCAATGATCTCAAATTCATTCCAAACATCACAATCTACATGTGTGTTTTGGGTCAGCTTTACAAAATAAAATTGTCTACATCTCCCCTTCCTTTACCCGAATGAATTACTCTAATTACAAGCAGAGGCATGTATGACTAAAATACTATGGTGGTGGTGCAAGGAATGTGATGGGATGTAATATGGTTTAGAACTAAATGGGACAGTTTCTTAGAACAGATTGATGGGTGATTAGACACCTCTGCAAAGAACAGTAAGTTCTTGAGGAAAAGCTCTCGAAGGATTATTTTCATTTACTAAAAAGAACCCCTATTACAATGGTTATACATGGATATTTAAAGCCTAGGGGTTAGTTACTAGTGATGACGTCAACCATAACCAATTCACATTTATCACATGCTATATTACATTAGTAATATATAATCACTTGCAATATTTGATAAAGCACACAATTTCTACTTCCTAACAACTTCTAAAATATAGCATGTGTATGTGCCTCTAACTAGTTTTCCCTCCAATTTTAAAATACTACAACAAACTTATCACCGTAGATTTAGCTACAATAATCACATGGAACATGTGAAAGACAGCCCTTAGGCTTGGCTTGCCTTGTGCCATGTCACTCCCTCGTACCACATCACCATGCCATCTCAACATCTTCCATCTATTGCATTAGACTCCTGCATCAGGAGGTAAATAGCTTAAAACAACCAGGTCACTTCTCAATCCATGAAAAATGGCCTCAAAGTGTAAACAAGGATTGACAGCGCTCGCCATTTAATGGGGAAAAAAGTCAATTCTTGATATTGCAAAACACTAGCCTAAGCAAGATTATCAGAATGGTGTCATTTCTGTTTATTTGTCTATTTATTTCTTTATTTCAATAACATTAGCACTTAACCAACACAACTACAGTTGGTCAGCCCATCTGATGTCCTATATTATTCCTAAATGAAAGCTAAACTGTACATTTCCCAGAAATTAGCATCTTTAAAAGAAAATACTCAATTTTGGAAGCAACTCTTTATTCCACTGAAATCATGGTTTCAACCTTAGTCCAATGCCTGAATAATGAAAATTCAGTAACCAGCTATTAATGAGCTTCAACAATCAGATCCTTGAAGTAGGATGCTTAATGGGTCCAAT
Organism: Castanopsis chinensis; assembly: GCA_032878915.1. NCBI lineage: Eukaryota > Viridiplantae > Streptophyta > Magnoliopsida > Fagales > Fagaceae > Castanopsis > Castanopsis chinensis. The sequence goes on from JAVQMG010000121.1 coordinate 15,781,883, forward strand.
CCCCACCAGCCAACACCCCCCACCCCTCCCAACCAAAAAAAAAATATCGTGGTTAGAATTCCAGCTGAAAACAGGAGCTTAACTAAGCCTTGCTGGAAGAGGGATTGAGCCAGATTTCTCTCTCTTTTTTCTTTTCTTTTTTTTAATTTCTTTTTGTAAACAATGCTTTATGAATTCAAGCTTGTGACCTACTTGTTCTTCTTGTGAAGGCATTGTCCAATAACTCAACTTCTATGAAGGAGAATTTTTTTCCTTATCATGACAGAATTCTACATTCTTGTGTCTAAACATGGAACATACCGTCTCATTAATTTGACCACTTTGGTCTTCTCGATTTCTCTTGGAAGGGCCTATTGCATTGTGATCACCACCCTCAGACTCTTTATTCTTCCTTGTATTCTCTCTATGCTTTTTGTCATGCACTCTTTGGTTATCAGAAGCACTAACAGCACGATCATTACGAGTACTTGACCTCTCCTGCCTGGATCTTCTTTCTTCATTACTGAATTGATTTCCACGTGGGTAAACATCCTCACGTCCCCTATAATGTGAATTTTCATCCTCAATTCGATCTCGTCTCTTGGACTGTTCACTGTGTCGCACTGTGTCTTTGAATTGGTATTCTTTATCAGATCCCTTGTACTCTTCCTTTGCCCTAGAATGGCCAGCCAATGCTTTTTCCTCTGGACCACGCCCACCCCTTAGAGCACCTCTTCCTTCATCTCTTTCCCGCTTGGGTAGATTTTCTTCATGAGACTGTTTTAACCTATGCCAATCCTCCCTCTCTCTCTGTCTTTCACCCCTCTCTCTCTGCAACCAGCCCTCATCTTTGTGCCTAACAGAGTGGTGATCCTCAAGATTATCCCTAAGTCTTAGTTGATCATCTCTCTTCCGTGGGTCCAAAACCTCATCCCTTTCTCGCTTTCGACGACTGGTACTTTCTCTGTGGCCATGCAAGATTTCTTCTTTGTCAGCATGGTCCCTCCTCAGATATTCCTCATCCTTCCTTCTCTTGCCATGGTAATCATCCACATTTTCATACCTACTCTTCAGACCATCATCTCTTTCCCTGTGGCGTGATCCAGCCTCCTTATCATAAGGAATCCTATAGTTTCCATTATCTAACTGTTTCCTTGAATGGAGAAATTCATCTTTGTCACTCCTCTCGCCATCTCGAACCTTACCCCTATGCCTGGATCCCATTTCCTCACCACGCTCCCTCTTCCTTGTTTCCTCAGCTCTAATCCTTCTGTTATAAGGATCATCATCTCTCCGTTGCCAAGGAATTTCAGGATTGTCCCTCTCCTTTCGCCTATTAAATCCATCAGCTTTCACATGCATCTGATGACCTGAGCTAGGATCCCAGTCTCTATAGGGGTAATCTTCTGTTCCTTTTACTGCCATGCGACTTCTCTCTATATCTTGTCTTCCATCACGATTCTTTCTTCGGAGACCCTGTTCATTGTCATCAAGGTGCCTTTTCATGCTCTCTGTGCGTGTTGAACGTCCTTCTTGAATGACTTCCTCATCAGCCCCATCCCGCCACTTCTGATAGTCCCTGCTGCTTCCTGACCTAGCTTTGCTGTTTTCGCTACTTCTTGCAGCCTTTGAGTCCTCACCTTCATCAAATTCTTGGAGCAAAGGTTGTTCGACACGAGAACTCAATTTTTGCTTATTTATCACTCCATCCTTGAGGGTGTCATTTTTGCCTATAGTATTTAAAGTCATTTCATCCTTTTCCATCACAGGGCTTCCATCAGGTAGCAAGAGCTCATCATGTTCAGCATCTTTCTGCTCAACACTTGACTCTCTGGCAACCTTAACCATGACAGGAGATGATGACCGCGGACTATGTTTACCATCCAAGCTTTCAACTGATTCTTCCTTCTGATCATCATGAAATTTCCCATCACGTGTACTTCGACTGGGAGCCATATGAGGGGATTGGTCACGTGCTCTTTCCTGTGTCCGCCTGTATTCAAAAGGCGCAAGTTAAAATACATTTATTGAGTCTGATGCAATTTTACAAATTAATAATAATTCCAGATCAGGCTCATAAAGAAATGCAAAAGATTAAACATTTTTACAAATATATTTCAGTCAATAAACATTATATGCAGCTAAATATTTGAACAAAACTGGGTAACAGCTAACTACAATATCATAAGCTGTGCCTGATGAAGTACACAACTGAAAACTGAAAACCTCCAAATGAGCATACTGACAAATCCCTTTTATTGATTGGACAGAAAAAGCATACAATTACTAGACAACTGCAAAATGATCAACTTGGAGTTATTTTTTCTCTCGCCTTCTAAGATCATAAAGTAACTTTACATTTATTCTTTGTTACCCAATATATCATCTGGAATCCTTTTACCACGATTCTCTAATACACATGAAATGCAAGTTAATTTGCTTCTACAATTTACATGCATTCACATGTTCAGATGATGACATCCTAAGCTTTTGTATAAAAATGGCCTGTAAAAACTTAAGATAGAACACAAGGCAAAGGCACAAGGTGCGACAAGGATTTCAAATCCAATCCAACCACTTGGAATTAAGGATTGTTGCGTTGAGGTGGACTTCTCTTCCTAACTTAAAGAAATGTGTTAGAATAAAGAAAAATCAAATTGACCAGAATAACAGATAGGTTTCTATGAACATATATCAGACATTACATCTATTTCCAAGACTTAGTTCATACCTTTCATCGTAAGGAGTACCAACTTTCCCGCTAGTCTGCCCCCTCGAACCAGAAATCTGGACGGGAGCTTCTGGAGGGAAGGATGATATTCCATCCCCATCAGGCAAGTTATCTTGACTAGAATTCACAGATGGCATTCTTCTTCCAAGATCTCTCTTTCGAACATTGTAAGCCTGTGGAAAACCATCAAAGTACTCACTGTCCACCTGCTCCACATCTTCTTCAGCTACATCGCCACCTCTAAACTCCTCTCTGGGGGTTTCATTGTCTGGTTGCTCTGGGGCATTTCCTGTGGAGGAATCATCATCTAAAGAGTCCTGCAAGACAATCTGTTCACCGAAATACCCCTGGTTATCTACACCGCATATGAAATGAAGCTTCCAATCCCACAATTAGATCAGCACACTTAAAGAAAAATATTACTACATACCTCAATAATTGCATCTGAATCACGCATGCGAGGAGGTCGAGTGTCTATGGAGGGGAGTCGCTCACCATAACCACCTTCAACCTGTATTGCTCTCCCGGTTGGCTGGAGGGGAAAAAATTTGATGAGCCTGGAAGCTAATATAGCAAATAAACGCAATTGTCTCATAGATACAGCTTTTTTTACCATGATTGCTAAAAGCTATGTGTAAATATTGTGACAGCTAGAAAGGCAAAGAAGAAGAGAGCTATATGAAAATAAAGAGTAAAAATTAATGGCAGAATATAGTTGTCTACAAATCTTCATGTAAAAAATAACATAACAGCTGTACATACTATAGGTGGCCGCACACGAGCAGATCCTTTCGCTAAATCACTTTGTCCAACATCCAACTTTCCAGAATTTGCATTTTCAGCCAGAACATCATGAACACCAGTGGCTGCTGCCAATTCTGGGGGTAAATCTGGATCATACTCCTAGGGAAATAAAAGCAATAAAAGATTTTTTCTGGTAAAATAACTTGAGTATAGAAGCCAAATATTCTATTGAAAACCACAATAAACTTTTCCAAGTCCCAAGATACATAAAGACCTTGACCTCATTACCTGCTCTGTTCGCCCACTTTCATAAACCCGAATTTTGCTTTGCATGGTAGACTCTAGGCGGAGTTGTTCCTGAAAAATCAATATGCAGGGACTTACTTTTCATTTACATGGCCAACATTATGATTCAAGGTTAATAAAGTTACCAGCTGCCTGCAATAATCTTTCCAGCTCTCCTCATTCAAACCAAAATTGAAGAAGTCTGATATATCAATGCCAGGATATTTCCATGGTTTCTCCTCAAAACTTTCAATGTCAACATCAAATATAGTCCTGAAGATATTCAAGAGGGCTACATAAGCAAATCATGACCCCCAAAAAAAAAAAAAAAAAAACTCAATTCTTTAACAGAACCCTAGAATGCAATATAAAAGATGGACTACATCCACAATCATAGAGAAAAAAGGAATCCTGCAAGGAGAAAAATTGGCTCTTTTTTTACTATCTGCACTGCTGGAACAAGATGGAATTTATATAGTAGACGCAAGCTTGACACTAGCATGTTAATAATGAACGCTAAACTCCATCACAATGGTCAAAATAATCTTGCAATGAACAACAGATTTCTTCCCCCTCTTGACTGACAAGATTGTTGGCATCTCATAACAATAAAAGAGAGTAAGGATTCTAAAAACATGATTATAATAAGATCCCTAGAAGGGTTAAGGATGTCAGAATTAAAACCATTAATTAGTTATTACTTTCACTGTCTCTTATTTTGACTAGAACAGTAGCATATTAGCTGGGACATCTACCTATTGCAAATAATGTGACATTATATGATTCAATTAGCTAAACATATCTGCTTAAAGAAGATTTAAGAACACAAGTCAACACCTATAACAGACAGACATTTGTTCGGTGGTCCACCTCAAGATTAAGAATACTACAGTATACCACCAAAATTTTAAACTGTATCTGTCTTCACCATGCCCTTGAAAGTGCTTTAAATTGCTGGATTTATAAAGCTTAAAAAGTAAATACTAAATAGTAGAATTTTTTTTCCTAAAAGCTCCAAATTTCAGCTTTTACTACTAGACTACAAAAGAGCTTTACGGTGCTTAAATGTTCTCTGTGTTCTTGCTACCAAATACCCTCTTTTTTCCAAAAAGCATTTGATGGGGCTCAAGGCTGTACTCTGGTTGTTCACGAGCTGTAAAGGTTTGAGAATCAAAGGGAATTATCCCTCAAATGAAGGCATATTGTTTCCTTGGTTATTTTAGCAAAATCTCTTTCTAATCATCCAACATGTGAAGATGGCAATCAGACTCATCAAAATAAAGGAAAGGACTGCAAACAGTGCAATTCTTGAAAAACTAGGACACAATAAGCGAGGGACACAACATTAATTAATATATTTTTAGTTATAATTTATTATAATTTAAGGGTTAAAATGCAATATATTTTGTGTTTTAATCTTTATTTACTAATTAATAAATCCATTTAGCAAATATAATTTCTCTATATGAATCCCTTATTTCTATATTAAGGAAACCCATATCCTTCAATATATAAGGCCCTTGTTCCAGTATCTTATGGAGCCAACTGGCCCAATCCGCCCACGACTACTTTTTCTTTTCACGCTCAGAATACTCTTATGTTCTTTTTTTTTTTTTGATAAGTAATAAGACTTTTATTGAAAAGAATTGAACATCATGCTCACGATGGTGAACACTTTGAACAATGACCCAAATACAAGAAAGTCAAGACCTAAAGGAATCTTATGTTCTACTCAATTATGACTTTTTCTCGCTTTCCTTACTTTGAACCAAAAAATACCTTTCCTCAAGAATCACCACTCACACACACACACACAGAGCAGAGGTAGCTAGGCCTCATTCACCACCAAAGCTCCGAGATTGATGAACTCCTCCAAACTCTTCTGCCTCGCCTTGTGCCTTGAAATCTTTTCTTCTTCTTCTTTGATCCCCACCGATATGGTCGCTACCTCACGGTCCTCACCAGCTCCCTCCTCTTGGAATTAAAACAGGCCACATCTCATAGTAGGCCATCATGCATCATGCTCTTCCAAAATTTCAGGCCTTACATTTTATTTTCAACTTAAAGCTTGGCCATGTCTCATCCAAATTTTTTTTTAAATATTAATAATAATAATAATAATAATAATAATAATAAGTTAGTAAAACCCTAATATTAATATTTTTGTGGTACATGCAGAGACATTTGCCGTGTCCATGCTTCTTAGCAAATATCCAACAGTTTTTTTAATATATTATCAGCTGATAAAACCCACAGAAACACAAAAAAGCTAAACAATATTTTTTTTTTTTGATAGGTAAGAAAAAATATATTCAAGAAAACAGCTAGATGCAAAAAAGCATCAGCATATCAGAAATACAAAAAGAAAGGAAAGCAAAAACATAAAAAAACCTAAATTACAAAGAAAGAGAGCTAAGGAAAAGAGGAAGAGAGTCACTAGATGTGAGTCCCCAAGCCCTAGCCCAATCAATATTATTTAACAAAATAAAGTGCATTGACCAAACCTACAACAGTTAGATCCCATTTAGATGAACTATAGAGTTCCATGAGAAGTCCCAAACTTCCAATATGTGTGTTTGTGTTCAGAGGCAATAATGGCATACACATCAAAGGTTAACACTCGTGTGTCCCAGGATTTTATCCCAAAACCTTCCTCTACAACACCATGTTAATGAAACCACCTCTAACAGAGGCCTTTCATAAAGCTAACAACAAGACAACTGACAATAACATATGATCATGAAAGAAAAACAAGCAACCAGCATACGCAGCCAATCAAAAATTACTTGTGAGAAGGAAGCGTAAATTCCAGTCCACCACCAAAACCTCGCCCTGCCATATTGTTGCCCCAGGCAGGCAATCCAAAACCCGAGTGGAAACCTTTCTGCATTGAAGAAGCATTTTTAATTCCCGTTGGTCTCCATTCACCTCTACCACGACCAGCCATAGGACCCATGTTGACAAGTGGACGAACTTGACCAGGGCCTCCTCCAGGAATGGAGGTAGCTGCCCCAGACATTGGCACCGCCCCAGGTCTAACATACTGCAGGTTAACAAAAAATAAACATAAGGTTTTACATGCAAAGACAGGAAAAGCAAACAGGTATAAGACAACAGTTAAAATATGCTTAAACCATACAAAGAGAACAATTGCAGCTACAGCAGACTTTTTCCTTACAAACCAAAAAAGAAGTTCTGAAAGTATCATTGACACATTCTGTTACTTATGTTGAATTTAAGTTACAAGCTGACCAGTAAAGAGAAGAGTTAAGAGGGGGAAGATCAACCTTCCTAGGCATGAATATTGAAGATTTCTAAGAACATGTTTATATTTTAGTTCAAGTCAGAAAAAGAAGACATAATTCTAAAAATTTAAAATGATAATGATGAAAAAAGATACAAAGAAGATATAATTTTATCTTTATAGTCCTATCAAAATCAGGCTTTCAAACCAAATGCCAAGGCAAATGGCAATAACTGTAGATTTAAAATTATTTGTTTCTAATAGCAAGAAAGTACATATGATACTCATCACGAAACACAAAACCCCTGAGATAATTATACCACCACATGGAATTAACCACTTGTCAGAACACAGGCTGGAGACTATGGCTGAAAAATACTAGTTAAGCTTGATAATTATACTTTCCACTTCTAGACAATAAAAGGTTTGGTACAATGCATCCAGGATTAGAGACTATGAGGTGTATCAAGCACCCAATCTTTGGTATATAAACCATGAATCATTGCAAAATAGCAACAATTGAAGCAAAGACCAGGGGCAAGAGTTCCCAAAAAAAATTAACTAGGAAGAAACACACCTCAAAAGGACTTTTAAGTAATTTTTCCCTTTAATTTACATATAAGGAATCCATTTTCTCAAATACATAATATAATATTGCTGTCCACGGTTCCAGAAATGTACTTTTAATTGAAATGCATCTGGATTTGTAATTGCTCGTGAAGTAAATGATATGGAGGTAAATAAACTGCTCTAGGAATAGCTGCCCCTTCTTAACCAACCCAATCATGTCAAAACTGCTGTAAATGGTAAATGCAATAGATCAATTGTCAATGAAGGCATGCCACATATAAATTCATTGTGGCATAACCAGAATACAAGTTTGCTCACTCATAATTCTGAATTGTAGGATTCTCAAAAAAAAAATTCCGAATTGTATCAACAGCAGATCTTTCTTCTTTCATATCAGAGAAGCAGCATTGAAAGAGATAGATGGTAGTGACAACAACGACAATTATGGAGACGAATATAGGAACATATAACGCCAAGACTGTGTTGAAAATTAATAAGGTTTAATCTTAAAGGTTCCCTATAGATCAGTTGCATTTTTTTTATTGCTTCATTAATGCCATGGAAGGATTGCTCAAGAAAATGGGGGCCATCATAAATTTTTTTAAAATTTCTTCATAATTACTTCAGAAATAGGGTCAAACCCTAACACTAGATGTGGAAATAAACAGTATGACACGTAAAATCCACAATGCACAGAACTCTTCTACAGATTTAAACACTAAACACAACATATCTTATAGATTGAAGAGGGACCCATTGATCGTCCTCACATTTGACTTTCAAATCAAAACCCAGGTAGAGGATTTTACCAAAGTAACCAAACTACAAGTATAAACCACTTTAAATGAAGTGTTTGGAATGAAGAGAAATCAGTTTGATCTCCTCCATTACTTGTAAATCCCAACAATGAATCATGGCTGAAACTTTTCTTAACCAGATGATTTTACCAGCCAGCAAAAAGCAGCTGCCTTTACTTTAAGCATAAATAAAATCTCAGCATACAGTAAGAATCATCAAAAACTTATTAAGGCAACCAATTTTCATTTCCATTACTCAGAATTGATGAACAAAAAAATACATTTTGGGCACCCACTCCTTTCTACTTTTTCAAACACAACAAACCAAAAATAAAAATAAAAAACTGAAACTATAACACAAATCGAAATCCAATGCATCAATTTCCCACTTCATTTTACAAAAATTACAATCCATAACTACACTCTAATTCTCATCAAATACGGGGAAAACACACAACCCCAATATACACAAAATCGTTCCCGATTTTCAAGCAACAACATATAACACACTGACCTTAAACTGAGAATGAAATGGATGATACCCATGATTGCTATACCCAATTTTCGGCGCCACCACCGCGCCTACGTGGACACCGCCACCAATAACCTTCCCGGCATCCCCAGTCTCCTTCTTCTCTCCATCCGCCGCCTGTGCTGCATCCTCTCCCCAATCTTGCGCCTCCATCTCCTGATTCAGCTCACCGTCTGCCACAATAACCAGCGGGTCCCCATCTTCATCATCATCATCATCTTCCTCGCCCCCAATTCCGCCTCTCTCCATTGCCATGGGCCCATGGTTGTTATCGTTCAACACTATCTGCAAATCGTCATCACTATCACTGTCCCAATCATTCTCACCGCTGCCGCCACCGCCTCCGCTGGCATCATCCTTTCTAGAGGCTTCCAGATTCACCGTCAAACCACGCACCATCGCACCACCACCGCTGCCGCTGCCGCTACCGCTTCCACCACCACCGGAGAGTCCTGGAATGATTGGCTCGGAGCCAATATCGTCAATTCCAGTATTACCCTCCTCAATATCAAAATTCACATCTTTATCCATCAAATCCATACCCCCTTCACCTCCTCCTCGGCTCAAAGTCTCCGATTCAACAACACCGGCCTCCGGACCAGTCCTTCTCGGTAATTCAACATCTCCGGCTTCCAAAACCCTAGCACCACCAGCTGAATCCTCGCGAGCAATCGAATTCGGCGCCAAATCGAGCTTGACGGCTTCGCGAACAGGCTCCTTAGGTTGAGGAGCTAGGGTTTGATTGGGCGCAGTGGAATTAGAGTGAGGAGCTCCGAAAACGATCCCATCGTCGTCGTTTCTGCTCTTTAGGCTGAGATCGATCGGACTGTGGAGAGACGGTGGCGCAGGCGACGGATGGTGAAGCTGCGAAGCAGAGGATAACGACGACGAAGAAGCAAAAGGTCTGAGCACGTCCGTGTACAGATCTCCGAACTCGTCGTCGTCTTCCATTAGAGAGGGAGAGAGAGAGAGTGTGTTTCTTTCTTGTTTTTCTAGAGAGAGAAACAGAAGAAGGGTTTTGAGTCTTTGTGAAAGGTTGTGTGAAGCAATGTGTTTGTGTTAAGAGTGAGTAATAACAATGTTTACGCTTTACTTTTCTTTTTTGTTTACGCCTAATAAATTGTGTGTTTCCGTTTCACAATTTTGGCTTTTCAAACTTATTGACCTATTATTGTTATTGTTATCTGCATTTGGTTTTAAGACACAATTTCGTTATTTCGTTTCGGACTAATTTAGTTACAGCATTTAATTAAAAATGTACTTTAATTTTATGAAAAAAAAAAATTTTAAATAGCACATAAGATAATATACCTAAATTTTGTCATTATTTTTTTATAAACTTCATTTCCCTAACTTGTGTTGTATTAGTTTGGTGTGGACATCAAATTGGGAGCATCTAGGCAATTTGGGATTTGTTAATTTGGACTGAGAAAGTGTTGGTGATACGATCTAGGGATGAAAGTAACCTCTCAATTTTTCTTATGGGTTGTGCTACTTTCTATTTGTACTTTGTTAATTCACTCCCAAAGTGGCAAAGTCCAAACAAAACCAACAAGAGTTCGGGTACTTCAAGTTCTAAATTTGTTTACACTAAAAACTAAATGGTCTATCGATCACACATTCTCTCTCTCATTGTCTACCGAAAAAAAAAACAAACTTGTTAACTTTATTTTTAAGTTATAAAAAAAAATAGAAATATATCTATAGAAATAATGAAATATTCAATTATCTACTATGAGCCTATTGTAATTTAATATGGCACAATACAATTCTCTCGTAAACAAGAATTTGGGTTCAACCCCCCTTGCCCACTTGTTGTAAATGAACAAATAAACAAAAGCAATTCCATGACTTATGAAAAGTGAAAACCTTTTGACATCCTTATATGGACAAAATTTACAAAATAATATTATTTTAATAACAATTATTTGTAAATCTATCCTCTCTTTTTTAAATTGTGTTTTTGAAAACACGATAGGTGTTGAAGTTGTGTTTCAAAAACACTACTTCACTTAAAAATTCAATCAAATCCTGCTAAAATCACTTTTTAGAAACACAACCTTAAGTGATAAAATAGACATGATTAAAAAAAAAAAATGCTATACCCCAAATAAATTCTAAATAATATCAATTTAAATAATTAATATTAAAAACTGTAGAATATTTTGCAAAATTTTCCCCCTTATATACAATTGATTTTAATAAAATATCATGGGATAACAAAATGACACGATTCTTCATCTTACGTTTTCTATATCAATGACTTGCACAAGTAAATAAATAATAGAAATATTGACTCAATTGCTTGCAATTTAAGTCTTGAGAATTTTTTTGCCCCCATAAATGATTTTTTTTTTTTTGATAGACCCCTTTTATGATTGATATGAAATTATCTTGTTCTAAAGCCTAGGCATGATATGCTTGGGTAAGTGTGACAAGTATTTATGAAGTTGTTAAAAAATTAGATTTATATAGTCATTGGGACCTTGCGCCGAGATACATAAGAGCATTCTCATCAAGGTGAGCAAATGCTATTGATGCTAAAATTTGAGATACAATATGCTATCATTACAAAAAACCACCCTCCATCAATCCTTTCAAATTTTACCATGACACTGCTAGACATAGCAACCCACTGTAGCAAGGTAAAAAAAAATATACTTGTTTAATAAAAGGTTCGGTATTTGCTCAATTCATGGGAAAGAGAGAGACAGAGGAGAGAGTGGGAAAATAAAAAATTAGTAAAAAATAATAAAGAAACAATATTTAAATGAAATTGTAAAAAAAATAGAAGTTTTGATATAAGTTGTATTGTAAAGTGGTATGTTATATGTTATAAATATAAGTTTTGAGAGAGTAAATGTTAAATTTTTTACAATGTTTGATAAGAATACTCTAAGAACCTTGGTTGGTAAATACAATAAGAGTCCATGACATGGGAAATATCAACCAAATAAAAGGTTCCGGTATTTGCTCAATTCTCTAATAACGTGCTTGTTTTGGCTATGTTAATAGCAAATCCGGTGCATATGGAAATGCAATAAAGTTTTTTAAGTAATGGTAATTGAATTCTACTGTGTGTTTGTGAGTAACAGATGGATTCTACAGTTCACAAGAGTTTCGTGCGTAAATCTTCATAATGAAGGTGAGATTTTGTGGTGCATGACATGATATATAAATAGATTTGTGCACACTTTTTTTTTTCCTTAGATGATGAATATTTGTTATCACTCTTCACTCATGTACAGGAGTAATGGCATTAATAAATTTTTTAATTAAAATAGGAGATATTTACTTCAGGCGTTGAGCATTAGAACATTAGAAGCAAACATTCTGTAAATAGTTTCCGTAAACATATTGAGAAGTATAATGGATTTGATTTTTTTTTTTTTTTTTTTTTAAGAATTTGGGTGTGGTCACAGGTCAAGGAAATTATTATGTACTTCGGAGTACTATAAATGCATACTCTTTCCTCTTACATGAACAGTAGATCCCACTAATTAAATTCATAGTAGGACACATCATTCATGTGAAAGGAGGGAGTACGTATTTATAGTACTCCGAAAGTATCTAATAATTTTTCCACAGGTCAAATAGGCTTGGGTCAGCGGTGAGTTGGCCGTTAAATAGCCAATAAGTCCTTCCATGTAAAGTGCAGATATGAATTTTACTTCCAAGTGGCTCGAAGCTGCTTCTCAAGACTATTTATAACTCCATGGGTTGATTGCCAAAACTGGTTTAAACTTGCTAAATTATGATGACAATTGTAAATCTTTCTAAAACTAGCAATGAAGGAGGAGACAATTGCAAATTTGGCCCAAATGAGTGATTTGAAGAGCTTGCCAAAACTAGTGGCTACCGTATAGTTGTCAAAAATGAGTGATAATTGAGAATTTAGATGAATCATGCTATAAAGCGCAATGGTAGATGTAGATCCCATCCATGGACGGAGGGAGACTTTGACCATGGCTGGCAATGGCCCCTCCTAATGTTTTTGTAAAAAAAATATTAGTATATATGAAGGTATAAATTTTAACAATTTTATTTTATAAAATCACACTTTGCCCTCCCTTAATAATATTATCAATTCCTTTCTAAAAAAATAATAATAATAACATTATCAATTCTTTTAAGAGTAATACTATAACCGCAAACTGTTTTTGTATGATATGTGCTGAAGCAAATGGAATGCTATTGGATAAGTGATGCGGCACTAAGGGCTGCAATTTACTGCTGAGAGTCCCACAAGAGAAGGCTAAAATTAGAAAATGTATTACAGTAAAGTCCAGCTAGCACTTCAAATGTATTGTAATAAAATCTAGCTAGCACTTCAAGCTTATCTCAATTTCTAACAAGAGATACTTTTTCGGTCAAGTCAGTTAATAATTTGTCATTTGACTAAACTTTTTTTTTTAAGCACAAACCCGTCACTCGACCACCCATCTGGTCAAAATTGTCCAAGATCTTAAATGAGAATAGAGGAGAATAATTACTCATTCACTTTGTTTTGATGTTTTAACAATTAAGTCAGGGGAAGGAGAATAGATATTCATCCCTTTTGTTTAGATGTTTTAAAAATTAAGCAGGGAGGTGAGAGGAGTAGAGAAAAAATTGATAATTATGAACTTATTTTATTACTTTTAACGAAATAGATATAAATTGACATTTCAATTTTTTGTAATCCCTCCCTCCTTCAAAACTTTCCAATTTTGGGGAATTAAAAATGGGGGATTGGGAGGGATAAGAATAAAATATCCAAGTAAGGTTCATTAAATCATACTTTCCAATTCACTCTACTCTCATCTCATCCCCCTCCATCTAAGAAAACATTGGCAATTAGGTGGATCAGTATCAGATTGCTAAAATCCTAAGTGAGACTCATCTTTTTTATGACATTTTGAAGCAACTATTATCGGTCATTTTGGAACCACCACATTAAGATTTGAATTACGATTTTTGGAATAATGGACCGATGCAAAATCATAAAATTTTGCATGGGGTTGAATTGTAATTTTCTTTTTTTAATTACTCCGAAACTATAGTATCAAAACATAATGGTATTTTGGCCTAGTGGTGCTTCCAACCTTGTGGTGGCTCAATGTAACAACTTGATTCCCAATAACTTTACCTAGCAAAATGAAGAACATATTAAACACACACTTTTATACATCCATGAATATGTGTTTGCGTGCAAGCACTTGTCAATGTCAAATTCTAGATAAACCCCTTAGCAAGGTCTTTAGTTTGGATGGATGAGTAAAGTTGCCACCAATCACAGGTTCTCTAAATGTGAATAGACACCCAATGTCTAATCAATTTTATTATCTGGTAAAGAGCATGTGATGCCTCCCATCTTAAGTTAGGCAATAAAATGTCTACTATCTATTAAAACAAGTTTTAGAACTAATTTATGTGTGGAGAAAGGGTTGTACACCATGAAACATATGCTTGACAAAATATATCCTCCCATTGCTACCTAACTCTTTAAATAATTTACTATGTGCATAGGATGAGATCGCCTGTTTATAGCATTATTTAGACAACATCATGTTCATATCATGTCAATGTGTTTGGATTTACCAAGAAATTAGCTGAGTTCGCATCTGAAATTCATGTGGGTACGAAGCTTTCCCCTAAATTAAGATCAAGTCCTAAAAGATAGTTGTTATATTTATGGTTTCAAGAATCAAACCATTATAAGAGTTGAAAAATGTAGAGATTTAGGTTTTAAGGTTGCATTAGGGGTTCAACCAATGATCGAAGCATGATAACGTCATAATTACTTTAATAATTGGGTAAAATACAAATAAATAGACTAAATTTGTAAAAAGTAGCAAAATCAACTAAATAATCTAAAGACATCCAAACACCATTCAAAATGTATTTTTGCAACATTCATAAAGCAAATAAACTATAATAATAATAATAATAATAATAATACATAGTCGAAAAACCAAGAACAAAGTTGTATTCCCAAATAGCCTTAGCAATCCTTATGACTAAACAGTACAATCTTTGTAACCATATGAGCAAACATAAAAAATTTGGTTTTACTTGAGCCTATAGCAGCGTTTGATGGCTCATGGTGGCATAACCAAGCTCATAGCTTCATGGTGTGGCTACTAATTTGAGTTGCAACAAACAACAACCTCACATTAGAGCATCCACAGCTGCAAATTCTAATTCTACTCTATTTTACCATCTCAAAAAGTCACTTTATCATTATATCATACCATTTTACGATACCTTCAGCATCCCAAAACTCTATTATTTTACCATTTTATTAAAATATTATTTTTTAAGTCCAAAAGCAAACATAAAAAAAAAAAAAACATTTTTTGGTTTTATTTTGCTCCGATCTGTGCTCACTTCCTCTCTCTCTCCTGTCTCACTTCTCTATTACTTATCTAGGTTTGATTGTGCTCCGGTTATGGATTGTGGGTTTGTGCTCCAGTTGTGGATCGTGGGTCTGTGCTTCGGTTGTGGATCATGAATTTGTGATATGGGTTTTTATTGGTTGTGCTCCGACGGTGGGTTTTTCAGACGGTGGGTTTTTGTTGGTTGTGCTCCGGTTATGGATTGTGGATTGTGGGTCGTGAATCGTGAATTCGTGATATGGGTTTTTGTTGGTTGTGATCCAGTGGGTTTTTGTTGGTTGTGCTCCGGTGGTGGGTTTTTCGGGTAGTGGGTTTTTGGTAGTTGTGCTCTGGTGGATTTTTGTTGGTTATAGGGGTCAGATTTATGGGTTTGGCCATGTTCAATGGTGTCGCTATCGATTTGGCCGTGGGTTATAGGTGTCACTGTCGATGTGGCCATGGGCCATGGGTAAGTTGGCTATGCTGTGGGTTGCGGTTTGGTGAAGCTTCAGCGATAGAGAGACAAAGATAAGAGATGAGAGAGACAAAGATAAAATATTAATTTTTTCGTTTACAATTGTGCTACAGTGCAATTCTACATGTAAAATTGCATAGTAGTAGTATTGCAAAAAAATTTGCAATACTTGGGTTTTGCATTCCCAGATGCTGAGCACCTTGGAGCTTGAAAGGCTAAATTCTTCTTACATTTGGCATATAGCAAGCCCACTATGGATGCTCTTACTGATTCAAATTCAACATGGCCTCATATTAAGCATCACGTTGCCCATATTTAGCAAAGATCCTTATTCGCGTTATGCATCCTTTATATTTGGCAAGATCTCAACATCAATAGCATTGTTAGAACTACTCAAGCCTGCAAGTAGTTTGCTGAACCGACTATTCCACCCGTTGTTTGAATGCCTCCAACATCAATTTGGCAAGATCTCAACATCAAAAGCGTGGCTACTGATTTGAGTTGCAACAAACGACAACCTCACATTGCTAGATCCAAATTCAACATGGCCTTAGATTAAGTATCACTTCACCCATATTTAACTAAAATCCTTCTTCGCATTCTGCATCCCTTATATTTGGCAAGATCTCAACATCAATAGTGTCACTAGAACTATTCAAGCCTACAAGTGGTTTGCTAAATCGACTAGACCAATCATGGTTTGAATGACTCACAACATCAATTTGTTTTACAGTTTTTGTTTTGTTTTGAAAACCGAACTAGTGGTTGATTTTAGGTTAACCTAGTTCAACCAGTCGGTGCAAGGGCGGAGGCAGGGGGGGCAGGTGCCCCTCCTGAACTTTCAAAATTTTCACTAATTATAATATTATATTAAACTAAAATGTCTTATTCCCCCCCCCCCCCAAACACAAAAGACAAAAAAATTTCTCAATTCACAGCAGCC
Organism: Castanopsis chinensis; assembly: GCA_032878915.1. NCBI lineage: Eukaryota > Viridiplantae > Streptophyta > Magnoliopsida > Fagales > Fagaceae > Castanopsis > Castanopsis chinensis. Next base: position 15,798,539 of record JAVQMG010000121.1, read on the forward strand.
TTTTCTCAATAGACTTCCACTCCTACTACAACTCTAATATATAAAACCAATAGGTCCCACTTAGTAATTATTAAAACAAAAACAACTTCTATATGGAATAGGAGTCACAACACAATAGCCTAATGGACTTTTGAAAACAAAAATGTACTACAACTCTAATAGAAAACTACGGGTCCCACTTGGTAATGATTAAAAAAATAAAAAATAACTGCCTATTGCTACACCTACACGGAATAAGAAATTTAGGGCTGTAAACGAGCCGAGCTTTGTAGAGTAGTAAATGTTCAGGCTCGGCTTGATAGCAAAAGTAAAATGTTCAAGCTTAGCTTGAACTTGATATCACCCTACAAATAATGTTCAAACTTAAGCTTGTTATAAAGTATAAAAGCTTAAGCTCAGCTTGGTTCAGTAGTCAAGCCAAGCTCGAGCTTTATATCAAGCTCAATATTGTGTTTTTGAACTTGAGATCTAACACAAATATATTATCAAACATATATCAAGTTTATTATCTAGCCTATCTGGTTTGTATGAGTGGTCTCAACTTATAATTAATTAAAGTCTTAAAAGGATATTAATTTATATGTCAAGCTCATATCAATTTTATTACCAAACTCATAAATAAGCCTAGGCTCAACTTGTTTTGTTACTTTTGTATCGAGCCTTTGTGTTCACTTACTTGTTCCTGAATAATATTTTTTACTCAGGTTCAACTCGTTTATTAAATAAGTCTAAAACTAAAACTTAAGATTGGCTTGTTCATAAACAAACAAACATGAATGAACTTTTTATCGAACTAAGCCCGAGCTATTTATGAATGACTTGATTGATTTACAGCCCTAGGAATTAGTACCAGCATAGAACTCTAAAAAAAGGGAAAAAAAAAGAAAAAAGTGTATATATAATGTAAACAAAGCACGCCTCCCATCAAAAAGAAAAAAATATCTTTTGATACCAGTCTCTTTTAGTTTGAACCTTAGAGTTTCTGTGGAGTTTTTAAAAGCATTCAAGTTGGGTTTTTAAGTCACACATTTAAATATTCATAGGCATGCATACTCTTAATACTTTTACTTTGATTTTTTTTTTTTTTGAAAAATCAAATTATATGTTTAAACTATTTATATTTGATGGATATCTTGATTTAACTATTTTTAACCATAAATTTATAATTCAAATTATATGTTTAAACTATTTGTATTTATATTGATCTCTTAATTTGATTATTCTTAACCATAAATTGGTAATTATTTTTCTTTAATTTAATGATTTTACATATATATTTGTAGTTAATTGAGATTATAGAGAACCTGATCATAATAATGAGTCCAGATCAAATCCTAAACGAACTCATTTCAAAGTGGATGTTGCAAATCTTCCCACAGATCCTGGTTTAAGAATAAAAATGTTCAACTATCATCCCAATGAAAGAGATCAAATTAGAAGGCATTATCTACAAAATAAACCTTGTCAACCAGGTGACCATAATTTTCCACAAAGTTAATTTGGCAAAACAAAGCGTCAATTTAATCCATTGTGGTTCAAACAATATCCTAGTTGGTTGGAATATAGCATTACGAAAGATGCTGCATATTGTCTACAGTGTAATCTTTTTCGACTTGATACCGATGATCAAGGAGGGGGAGACTTATTTGTTACTAAAAAATTCAGAAATTGGAAAAAAAAAAAAAAAAAAAGAGAGAGGGGAAATTACAGAATCATGTTAGGGATCACAACAACGCACATAATATAGCTCAAAGAAAATGTGAAGCTTTGTTAAACCAAAGACAAAGTATTCAAACAGTTATAAACAAGCAATCGGATGTTGAGAAAAGGGAATATCGCACTCATTTGAATGCATCAGTGGATTGTATTTGTTTTCTACAATGGCAAGGATTAGCATTTCATGGCCATGATGAATCTAAAGACTCCAATAATCAAGGAAATTTTCTTGAATTATTACAGTTTCTTGTAAAGCACAATAAAGAAATTGATAAGGAAGTCATTGAAAATGCTCCTCAAAATCATCAAATGATCTCTCCTGATATGCAAAAAGATATAGCAAATGCTGCAGCCATTGAGACAATAAATGCTACTATTAAAGATATTGGAGACTCATTATTTGCTATTATAGTTGATGAATCACGTGACATGTCTACAAAAGAACAATTGGCAACTGCTTTGCGTTATGTAGACAAATTGGAACATGCGAATGAGCGTTTTTTAGGCATTACACATGTTAATAATACAACAGCAGTGACACTAAAGAGTGCAATAGATGAAGTATTTAATAAACATAGCTTCAACATTCGTAGATTGTGGGGACAAGGCTACGATCGCGCAAGTAACATGCGATGTGGGTTAAATGGACCAAAAACTCTTATTTTGAGAGATAATCCTTCTACCTATTGTGTTCATTGCTTTGCACATTAGCTTCAACTAACATTAGTTGCAGTAGCAAAAAATCACATCCAAATTGCAACATTTTTTAACTTGGTTGCAAAGGTATTCAATATTGTTGGAGCATCATGCAAACGTCGTGATTTTTTTTGCAAAAAACGTAGTGCTGAAGTTATAGAAGCACAAAAAATAATGAATATTCAACTGGTTATGGCTTGAATCAAGAAATGTGTCTAAAAAGACCTAGAGATACATGTTGGAGTTCTCATTATGGTGCACTTCTTAATCTTATTCACACGTTTTCTTCTATAATTGGTGTGATTGAAACAATTATAGAAGATGGTTTAGATTCTGATTAGAGAGTAGAAGCAAATATCTTAATTGGTTTTTTCCAAACATTTGAATTTGTGTTTGATTTACATTTGATGAAAGGTGTGTAATGAGTTGTCACAAGCATTACAATGAAAAGATTAAGATATTGTGAATGCTATGAAGTTGGTTGACATTTCAAAGCAACGTTTACATGTCATGAGAGATGATGGGTGGAACTCTTTGCTAAAGGAGGTTTTTGCATTTTGTGCAAAAAATAATACCGATGTCCCTGATATGGATGATTTATATCAACCTTGGCCACAACGAAAAGCTCAAAACATGAAAAATTCACATCATTATCAAATGGAGCTTTTTTATACTGTTATAGATATGCAACTTCAAGAACTTAATAGTCATTTTAAAAATTATGAATTATTACTTTGTGTTGTGTGTTTGAACCCAGATAACTTATTTACAGCATTCAACAAGGAGAAATTGATACAGCTTGCTCAGTTTTATCGAAGTGATTTTTTAACAGTTCAAGTGTCTTTCTTGGATAACCAACTTGAGACATACATCTATGGCATGCGGTCCATTGAAGAGTTTTTAGCCAAGGTGGTTAATACCGTACCAACTGGTATGTACTGTACTGATATATATACCGATAACGTTTTGTACCAATTTAAATACCAGCCAATTTCAAGTAATATCGGCCAGTACAGAGAAAAATAAAACTTTTTTTTTTTTAGTTTTGTAATTTTTGTAAAGATAGAATGGTAACTTACTTGCATTAATTTATAAGTATTATTTGTTTTCTTAGTAGGCAATGAACAATTAAATTTTTTATTTTTTATTTGTGTTTTTTTTTTTTTCCTTTAATTGATGATAAAGTCTAAACTCATAAATAATTTATTCTGAATTAAGGTAATGTTTTATGGTAAACTTTTATATTTATACACACACACACACATATACATATACATATATATATATATATATATTTATTTATAAATATAAAAAATAATGGTAAACCGGAAACGGTATACCGGTATTGACTGATATCGAAATATATCATTCCACTGGTCAAACTGGTACAACCTCCGATACGAGATTAACTCCCTTGTTTTCAGCACTTAAAAGAATTGGATAGCTTGCTGAAAAGATGGTAGAAATGAAAAAGGATGTTTCATATCCATTGGTTTGCTTCTTAGTGACCTTGGCATTGATCTTACTAGTTGCAACAACTACTGTTAAAAAAGCTTTTTTAGTAATGAACATAATTAAAAATTGATTATGTAATCAAATAGGAGATTAGTGGATGAATGATTGCTTAGTCACATATATTGAGAAAGATATATTCAAGACAGTTGACTGTGATAAATCATGCAGCAATTTCAAAATATGAAAAATTGTCAAGGGCAATTGAGTAAATTTAGCTAGGTGTGAAAAAATAAATAAAAGTTTACATTTTATGTTAGATTCTGTATAACAATTACATTAGTATATTGTTGTTTATTTATTTTGTTATTAATATTGATTAATTTTTTTAGCTTAATTTTTTACTTTCAATCTTGTCTTTTAATCTTGTCCCCCGACCTAAATTCTTGGCTTCGTCACTAGGCATGCAATCTTGTTATTGCGCTCTTTATAGTTTTGGCAAGTGCCAAGTGAACACTCCAACTTCTTTTTTTTTTTTTTTGGTTAAAAGGAACTTTCATTAAAGATTAGCTAGCCAGAATGGCCAATGTAGCAGTAGTGGCAGTTGTGAGTCTGCCATAATACAAACCATATATATCCAAGATTACAAAAGAGTTAACATTTGATGGAGGATGATCAAATACAGCAAAATCCTCAACTTGTGACACACCCCTTCTAGCCAAGGCATTAGCACATAAATTTGCTTCTCTAAAAACATGTCTCACCCTGCTCTGAGGAAATTTCTGAGGAGTAATCTGCAGTCAATAAGAATAGGGGAGAAAGAGTTGTTAGTCTCTTAGTTAGATAGCAGCCCATTTCTAAGAGTCCAACATTCTGCCATCACACTCGTTGCAAGTCCTATAAAACGTGAAAATCCCTTCACTCATCTGCTTGCACTATCTCTGATCACTCCACCCCCACCAGCCTTTCTTAAATTTCCAAGCGACGCCCCATCCGTTTTAAGCTTTAGCCAATTCATAAGAGGCTTCAACCATCTTATAGGAATTGTCACCCTCGGATTTTGGCTTCTGATTTTCCCCACTTCGTAGAAATACTCCAAAGCTTGACTGAAACACGTCTTATAAAGGACAAGATTGAAGGGGTATTTTCAAAGCCAACCTTATTCCTGTGCTTCCAAAGCAATCAAACCGCAAAAGGAAACGGTATACTCCATGGTATAGCAGAGTGATGGATAGTGCTGCTTTGACAGTTAACTTTGAGCCAGTCAGACAGACTTGTATCGAAAGTGCATCTGAGTATTGAGGGCACACGGATCTTATCTCAGAACATGCGAGCAAAGTTGCAGTCCCTTAGAGTATGGATTATTGTCTCCTCCTGATTATTACATACGGGGCATTGTGTGCAACAATTAATACCCCTCGAAGCCAAAACTCCTCTAACCGGAATGCGATTATGGTGGCAAAGCCACATGAAGTGCACTATTTTTGGGAGCATATCAATTTTCCAAATCCAGGATCCTTGGAAGGAGTTAATTGAGGGCTGCTCCAGGTTGGCTAAGTGATAAGCAGAGTTTGTGGAAAACTCACCATTCTTAGACTCAGCCCAAATAATTGAATCCTCCCTCGGATTAAAGATTTGAAGAGGCGTTGCTTTAATACTATCCTTGATGGCTTGTGGGAGATCAAGGGAAATTAAATTCCAGTTCCAAGCTTGATTTTTTATCAGGTCAGCTATTTTTAAACTACCTTCTGTTAGGGGCAGAGGACCTTCAGTAAGTTCCCTTAAGGCCTTTCCTTTCACCCACCTATCATACCAAAAACTAGTTTTCTCACCATTACCTATTCTCATCCCATTGCCTTTAGCAAAAGTAGGGAAACCAAGTTTAATAGCTTGCCAATTTGGGGAGGAGGGCAATTTGTCAAGATCATGAGCTCTTCTCCTTTAAGCTGAACAGTATTTGTTAAGTATCACTTTGGCCTATAGCGCTTCCATCTCTCGGAACAGTCTCCAATTTAATTTTGCAAGCAAAGCAATGTTTTTCCCCCCTTGATGCCTGAATTCCAAAATTTCCTTCTTCGTTGGATTTAATTAGCTTATTCCAACCAACAAGGTGAATCTTTCTTTTCTCGTCTATTGTACCCCAAAGGAAGTTTTGGTTAACCCTATCCAGTTTCTCACACAAGTGCAAAGGAAGGGCTGCTCCTTGCATCACGTACGTAGGAATAGTGAACATGACGGATTTTAATAGGACTGTTATGCCAGCACAGGACAAAAATCTAGCTTTCCAACCAACTAGTTTGGACATAACCCTTTCAACAACTAACTTGAATCTGTTTCGGTCTGATCGTCTATGCCGAATTGGAAATCCAAGATACTTCCCAAAATCTCAGGTGGCATGAATACCAAGCTTCTCATAGACATTTTCCCTCATCCTCTGATCAACGTTGGGTGAGAAATAGATCCTAGACTTTTCCATGCTCACTTTCTACCCAGATTCCGAGTAGAAGGTTTGTAAGACTTCCAAAATGGCTTCACAAGTTTTATTATTGACATTTGCAAACAATATTAAATCGTCCACAAAAATGAGGTGATAGATGCCAACATTTACCCGAGATGCCTTTAAGGGAAATCAGCTGCCATTCACACATTTTCCTTCAATGGGATGAGTTAAATATTCCATACATATGATGAAAATATAAGGAGACAGGGGATCTCCGTCTAATGCCACGCGATGGGTGGAAGGTTTCCAACTTGCTTCCATTAACAAGGATAGAAATGCTTGTTGAAGTGATACAGCTCATAATGAGCTTGGTAATATTGAGGGGAAAATGAAAAGCTTAGAGAACCTTGTAAATGAAACACCATTCTAATTAGTCATAGGCCTTTTCCGAGTCAACCTTAATGGCCATGAACCCTTCGGTTCCCTTTTTCATGTCAAGAGCATAGGTTAATTCTTGGGCAATTAGGACATTATCTAATCCTCTTCTTCCGAGAATGAAAGCAGCTTGCATAGGCCATATAAGATTGCTTAGAAGCGGTCTAATGCGGCCAACGATGATCTTGGATACCACTTTGTAGATTGAGTTGCATAGACTAATAGGTCTGTATTAGGAAATCAGCTTCGGACTTTGACATTTAGGAATTAGGGTGATGAGGGTTTCATTCAAATAAGCTGGCACTGAGCTGTGTGTAAATATGTTCTTAATTTCTGCACAAATAGTGTTGGAAAAAACCCGCATGAAGTCCGTTCGGGCCTGGAGCCTTGAATGCCTTTAAAGCCCATAATCCTTCCTTGATATCCTCTTCTGATACCTCTCTGCCTAAATTATTTTGCTCCTCTTCCGAGAGAACTCGACAAGAGAAATTTGATACATTAGAACTGAGCATAGACAATTACATACCTGTGGAGTACAAGTCGGAGGAGCCCTTCTGAATGTGGTCCCTAATTTTGTCTTCCTTAAATATCCACTCCCCCATCCTATCTCTAATACCTCTAATTTTATTTCTGTGCTTACAGACAAATGTGGAGATATGAAAAAAGGTAGTATTTTGATCTCCAAAAGTGCCAACATTCAACCTGGATTTTAGAGCCCAAAACTCCTCCTCCTGAAGCAAGATTGAAGCACATTCTTCAATCAATTGCTTTTCTAGACGAAGAAGGGACTCGCTGGGACTAATGGCTAGACTTTTTTGCACTCCATTAATTCTAGCAAGCACTCTTCTCTTCTTAGCAAAAACATTGCCAAATACCTCCGTGTTCCATTTCGTTTCCCTCTCTGTAAAGTTTCTTGTTGCCAAACACTCCAACTTCGGGCCATAATAATATTGCTCTTAAAATATTAATTAGAATTTTTTTTTTTTTGCACTGATTTTTTGGAAATCCTATGGCTTGAAAGTTCGGACCTCAAAAACACGATTTCGTAAGTGTATCCTCACGTTGTGGCAAGTGTTCTTTATTAAAAAAAAAAAAACTGTACTACTAAAATAAAACTCCTCACACATTCTAAGGAAGGGGAAATTTTTTTTTTATATAAAATACTATTTTTAGCTTCTATCTCATCAGTAGAATATATACTAGATTCTTTAATAAGGTATAAAATTAACTTATGCTTTCTCTCTAGATGAATTCAATAATTTTAGCAATCAAAATGGATTCAATAATTGAGCATGAGAAACCATGTAAAAGAAATCATCACTATCTGGTTCGTTTTCATTTTTATTTTTATGTTGCAACATGGTAGAATTAGAGAGATTGAGTTTGGTTTTTTTCTCTCTCTCTCTCTCTCTCTCTCTCTCTCTTTCTTTATTGCATTAATTATTTTATTAAACTCCATTTAAATAGATTTAAGAGAAAATCCATTGGTGTATGTCTATTGCAAATGGTATAACTTTAATAGATGAAGTTAGAGGTAGAGTTACAGTAATGCAAAGTTAGAATTTTAACAAGACACTTTAGAATTTAAAGACTTTTGATTAAGTATAACTGAAATAGAATATTCTAAGTTTAGTAAAAGTAGAAATATCGATGAAGAGGGTAGTAAGACTTGAACTTGATGGTCGAGAAATACCAAAGAGTGAGAGAGCTTTTGATATCTTTGATCAATAATTTATAAAGATTAATAAATTGAAAAAGACGTGAATTATACAATAAGAGCAATGTGGATGAAATGGAGAAGTATATCGAGTATTGTGTACATGATCGTAGATACCTATTAAGTGAATTGAAAGATTTTGTAAGACTCCCTTAGATTATCTATGCCCTATGGTATTGAGTTTTTGGTTGAAAAGAAGCTGTGTACAGGTGAAAATACACAAAAATATAGGATTCAAAACGAGGAAATTGTTTAAAGATAATGGTGGCTCCAATTGATGAGAAATTGAGTGAGAATAAGCTTGAGATGATTTGGTTATATTAGAAGATGATGATTAATGTACCAATGAAAAATAGTAAGTTGATTCAAGGTTTTTTTTTTTTTTTTTTTCCGATAAGAAGTTGATTCAAGTTAATGGGTCAAAAAAGACAGAGAAAAATAAAGAATAACATTAGTACAACTAGTAAAAAAAAAATGACTCAAAAAAAAAAAAAAAAACTAGTAAAAGAATAACCTATCTATTAATTAAGTAACAGAAAGTCTATTTTTTTTTTTATGGGACATAAAGTCTAACTTCAAATGTAATAAAACAATGGAAAAAAAAAAAAAATACATTTAACTAACCATGACCGTTCTTTTCAAAAAAAAAAAAACTAACCATTACTAATTTATTGAGAATCTATATTAAATCATAAACAAATTTGGGAGTTTGGGACTATTCAATTTTAATGACATTCAATTTTAGAACATATGTATCAAAAAAAAAAATTAGAACATAATATTGCTAGTCTTCAAAAATGTTACTTTATCAATCTTCAAAATCACAAAAAAAAAAAAAAAAAATTGAAAACATATATATTGCAGCATAAAAAAAATAAAATAAAATAAAAAAGTGTGACCATGACACAACTCTAGTTAAACAGGCTTCTTTTCTCGATCTGCTGTACGTCCTCTCTTCACACACACACACAAAGATGATCGGAGTTGGGAAGATCAAGCAGTACTCGAACGTTCTCGACAAGCCTCTCAGCAAGGGCAAGCAAGAGGTCTCTCTCTCTCTCTCTCCAACTTTGCTTATTTTTTTTTTTTTATTTAGATAATTCCGAAAATGAAGCCAAAATTTTGAATTTCATTTTGTTTTTGCTTTCTCTGCTCTATAACTTCCATTTCCTCTTAGATCTCACTCAAACCCTTTCAAAGTATTTACATAGCGAAGCAGAGACAGCGAATTTTTGAAATTTTTACATATTCTTTTGATTATCTGTATTTTTCATTTTTTACTTTTATAGATTGAAAGTTTTTTTTTTTGGTTGCAGGTGAGTTTGAGTGCGTTTGCGTTCTTGTTTTCGGAGCTTGTGCAATACAATCAGACGCAGGTGGACAATATTGCCGAGTTAGAGCGAAGGTTTCATTCTAAAGTTTTTTATAATCAATCGCCCAATTTTGTACTACTTTTGTATTTTGTGCTGTGTTTGATTCGGAGTCATTATTACATTGTAACATGTTTTTGAGAAACATTGATGCAAATGAATAGTTTCTAAGGTGTTTTTGTTTTTTTTGTTTTTTGTTTTTGTTGCAAATATAGATTTCCTTGATTTTTGACTAGGTTAGATAATGATGAATTGTTGAAAAAACTAATGTGCCCGTTTCTCAACCAAGCTCAAGCAGAAGAATTTTATAAAATTTGGGAATAAATTCAATTGGGATAACAGGAAGGCTATCATATTATGCACATGGAGAGAAAGGAACCTACTCTGTTTCGAGGGGGAAGAAGAACTTACCTTTGATGAAGTTGAAATTTTTTATTTTTGAAGATGTATTAGTGGACTTATAAGCATCTAATTCCTTTTATACTTCAATCTTGCTTGAATTCTTCGATGCTATGGATTTTTTTTAGAAAATTTTAGTATTTTTTCTTTTCTGCTGGCTCTTCCTTTGCATACCTCCCTAGCGCTAGGGTTGCACCCCTTTTTGTACGATTTCAATGAAAAAATCACTAATAAAAAAAGAAAAAGAAGAGAGTGTAAAGAAGAAAGGAAAACCGTAGGAATTGTATGATCGGAAGCTTAGGAAAACCTTATACTAGTTACTTGCATTGATTTTTCATTAAATTTTGCCTTGTTCAAATGGATCAGGCTGGAGGATGCAGGCTATGCTGTTGGGGCTCGAGTTTTGGAACTTCTTTGCCATAGGGATAAGGTATGGCATGCAACTGAAAGTTCTTCTTTGGATTGATGTCTTTCTGAATGCATTTCTATTGGTATATTGCTTTTATTTTACTGGAATTGGTTTATCATCAATCAAAGTAGGCTATTATTGTTGGGGTTTATAATGCATTAGTGTATGTGTGATATATATGTGTGTGTGTGTGTGTGTGTGTGTGTGTGTGTGTGTGTGTGTTCTTTGATGAGGTTAGCATCAATAATATGGTGATATTCTTCTTGATACCACAGGGAAACAGAAGGGAAACACGATTGTTGGGCATTCTTTCGTTTGTACACAGCACAGTATGGAAGGTGTTATTTGGAAAGGTGAATGCTGTTGTTTTTGTTATTGTTTATATTTTTTTACATAATTTAATGGTTAAATGTTAAAGATATATGTAAGTGCATTCTGTTTGTCAGCACTTGAATGCTTACTCAATATCTTTGATTTTTTTTTTTTCCAAATATTTTTTGTCACTCAGTTTCTGTGTGTCCTGCTACAAGCTTGTGTTAAGATAGGTGGTAAGTGTTTGAATGAACTAAAGCTAAGGAAATTTAAGTTCCCTTTCTTTCTTATAGATAGGTGCTTCTTGATATGAATTACATGCTACTTTAATATTATGAGATCATCATATGAGCCTTATCGTAAACTATGTCCATATTGCCTGCTTGACTCGAAAGCTTTGCCTTTAATCATCATCAAATATGAAAGTGGTATGTTTCTTTATATGGTGGATATATTAAGTAGGACAAAGTTTAGCTACAAAATTGGTTGTAGCATAAGGCTACAACTTTTCTCAATAAAATAAACTTTCATGGCAATAAACTTACAAGTTGGCTGTTTACTTGTTTTAATTTCTCAGTTCTGTTTTAATGTAGCGATAGAATGAAATTTCATTTGTACATGGTACAATTGTTTTTGAAAAGTTTTGTTGTTTACTTGTTCTTGTTTTATTGGTGTATCTGTTGAAATTTTTGTGGGTAATACGGTCCAGCATAGTCATGGTTAATTTGGCATCTAGTTAATTACTAAGGATATAACTTAATGATTGGAAGGGTTGAATTAGTTACCTATGTCATTATGTCATTGTTGGCCAATTTTAAGACTAGATTTTTTTTTTTTTTTTTTTTTTGAGAGAGAGAGAGAGAAGCTCAAATGAGGGCTAGTCAACAACCTGTGCAACTGACCCAAACAGATTTCGCTGGCTGTTTCAGTTGACATTGGGCTTCATTATGACAAACTCCAATCATTGGTCAGATATTTGAGAGATGTTTAAGTGACAAAACCAAACGACTGATCTCTAAGATTCTCTTTAACAACAACACCATTTGTAGGTAAGATGATGCCATTGTGTCTGAGGGAGGCCAAAATCTGTTGTGTGATGCTGGGAGTTGACAGTGGTCAACCCCTTCTCTCCCTCCCTTGCCATCAATTGCCTTGTTGTCATTGTTGACTGGCCAAACCACTAAACTGTCAGATTTGATTGATTACTAGAAGAGTCTATTTGGTTGATAACTTGGTCATTGCAGGCCCTGCATTGGTCATTGATTTTTGGAACATAATGTGATTAGTTCAAGTGATAGGTTAAACAAAAACCTGGCCCATGAATACTCATAGCTCTAATGACACTCCCTCCTCCTATGAGAATGATTGAAATGAAGCGAGAGGTGCATATCTTTGGCATCCTGAATCAAGAGCTCATTGGGTCTAGCCAATTGAAATAGAGCTGGAGTTGAGAACTTGAGCATCCTACTTTTGTGAGTTTGTCCTAAAAGAGCATATTTTGCTGTCTTTGTTTGATTGAATGCGTGCGTTAGGAGGCATCCGTTCAATTTCTCTTGTAGATTTAATTGATTTCCTATCCAAGTTTGGTTTCAGTGCCATAGAGAAATTAAGGTGCGGTTGCCATGTCTCTATTTGTCAGACTCTGCGGTATAAAAGAATTGAGGGGATTTTTGAGGGAGTTGAGTGTCCTACTTTTGTCATCATAGAGCAGGATTGCTTGACTGAATGCGTGCACTAGGAGGCATTCCTTCAATATCTTTCGTAGGTTTTATTGATTTCCTTTCTTTGTGATTTTTATGCTTTGAAAAGTTCCTGTTCACATCTATATATGTGGTATTTTCTTTTCCTTTTCTAATAAGATTTTTTATTTTGTGTGTACTTAATTCTTGAAGCTCTCACTTTTGTGGGGTCTAGGAAAGGTGATTGGTAGGCAGCCTTGCCCCCACTTATTTTATTTATTTATTTTTTAGAGAGGCTGATTCCCAGGTTTGAATCCATTACCTGTCAATTTGGTGGAAGGCACTTGCCATCACACTAGGCCCGACCTCTTCTAATAAGATTTTTTTACTTATAAATATATATCTTTCTTTCTTATAAAAAAAAGAATACGTATAAAACAGAAGTGCTGGTCTTAATGAGGTTCCTTATTGTAGGGATAGTATATGCGGTATATTTACTGTGAAATGTGGCTGTGTAGTACAAACAATGAGTTAGACAAAGGCTACGTTTGGATACACATCCACGTCTACATCTGGCGTCTAGTGTTTTTGCCTTTTTTTTTTTTTTTTTGACCAGTGCCTCTTGCACTGTTCATGTCCCATGAACAGTGCATCAAGGCAAGTGAACAGCATTTTTATGTGAACAGTAACCCAGAAATTACTTTTTTTTTTTTTAATATTGTTTTCATCAATAAGTTTTCAGTTTTCAGCAAAATAAGCGGTATCCAAATACATACAAATTCTCTATCCAGTGTGAGGATTATTTTATTTTATCTTTTATTATACGTAATTCTAACACTTGTTTTCTTGAGTAAGTAGGATTTTGGTTTTAATCTTGCTACTACAATAAGGGGAAAAATGGTGCACGTTATTATAAAATTATACATATCCAGTATTTGTGTTAGCTTCTTTGAGCCTTTAAAGTAATTGTGGATGATGCTTGTGAGAATTTGGAACTACACTAGATAATCACTGTTATTATTTTTGTTCCTCATCAATTTGACAATTTTCAATAGTATGATGATATATTTATGGATGTTGTTCTTGTTGTTATCAACTTATCATCATTATTTCTTATTCATAAAAAAAAAAAAATCATCATTACTTGTGTTTTGAGGGTCAATTCCAATTATATTGTTTGAAGATTTGGTGCTCTCAATGTTGTTGAACAGTTTTCTTCAAGACTGTGGAACATTTAGACAATGAAAATTACTAGTTAGATTTCATGAATGATATAAATGATGATATTGCATGAGCCAATATAAATTTTGGCTTTGCTTCTTCATTGATTTAGCAGAAAATGCAGGGGTGTATTTCTGTTGGATATCTGTCCATCTTTATTGTAAATACACAATTCAGTGCAGAAATTGTTCATGCTAGTGTGTATTTCTGTTGTGTCTGGACTAGAAAACTTAAACTCCATGAAATACTCAAATTTAGCAATAATCTTTCCAGCTCCTCTTTTGTCATCATATTAGGTGGCTGACTCACTTGAGAAAGGCACCGAACATGAAGATGAGTACATGATCAGTGAAAAGGAGCTCCTTGTGAATAGGTAAGAAATTTCCTGGAGACTTTATATTGCTAATATTACAAATAGCTGGATATGTAGATTTTTATAATATTGTCCAGCTAATACACCAAATTGGGTTGTAGATTTATTTCAATTCCAAAAGACATGGGGACATTTAACTGCGGGGCGTTTGTTGCTGGAATAGTAAGAGTAAGTGCTTCATTGCCTTTGTTCCTATCAACGAACAGTCTAGATGTTGGTGGTTCTAAGGCTTTCTTTTTATCTTTGAAGGGTGTTTTGGATAGTGCTGGTTTTCCAGCTGTTGTAACAGCTCATTTTGTGCCCATGGAAGGTCAGCAAAGGCCTCGAACAACCATTTTAATAAAATTTGCTGAGGAGGTAAAGACAACTAATTTCCTTTTCAAATATATTTGATTGCAATTACATAAGTAAAAGACATGGCAGAGGCCTGGTTAGGACCCATAGGTCTCAAGTCATAATGATTACAGGCATTGTATGATAAATCTAAACAACAAAAACTGTTTACAGTTTTTTTTTTTTGATTGGTAAATAGGGGGAGGGGATTGGTGGGGTTTGAACCCCAGTATCCAGATACCACAAAAGGTGTTTGAATCACTGGGGTATCCCTAGAATCTCTTGATAAAATGTTTTCCACACTCATTATGCATTTCTTTTTAAACAAAGCTGTTGTCATCCTCTTGAAACAACCCCCCCCCCCCCCCCCACCCTCTTCCTGGCCACGCCCCCACTCTGCCTCATTTTGTCTTGTTTTGCTTCTCTCTTCCGAAATTTATACCTGGGCTCATCTTGTTCATCTCAACATGGAGTACCCTTGATGTCACAATAGATTCAAACTTGCATGTGTTTGCTACTGCAGTTTGCATAATGTAACCTATGCGTATATATATGCTTAATTTGGGAGATGATGAATGCTTGCAAGATGTTTTGTAGCTCAAGAACGCTTTGCAATTGCATGCAGATGCTGAGAAATTATAAAGTGAAAATTCCTTGCTACTTTCTCAACTAGACTACCATTAGATCATTGCATTTCCATTCTACCTACCATTAGTTGCATACAAGTTCTAATTTTCCAACAATTTTTTTCTAGTTACGTCACTTCAAATGAATGAATGAGTCTCAAAATTCCTTGTAAAATTATTGAGTATACCTACTTTTATCCTTGAGGTTTTTAATGCTGCTAAAGGCCATATGATGTGCCTTGGGTTGTCTTTAATACATAAGAGATTACGGTTGCCTGGAACTTTATATTATCCGCCCAGAAAGATATTTACAACCTCCTAGATACTTTTCATTCTGTTTTGTATTTCATTCTAGTTCCAGCTTCCAAGTTATGAAGACGGTGTTCATAGATGCCACCTTTCCATCGTAGGAATGTGTCAGATGATATTTTTGAGGCAAAAAACTGTAGTTACTGAAGTTAGATATGCATGAAAAATTATAAGAAAAAGTAAGTCTTTTTCAGGGTTCATCATATCACTTGTTATGTGGATTAAGGAGCGTAGTGTTTCAGCTTAGAGTCTTGTAGATACCTGGTCTCCCTTGTGAGGAGAACTAGTTTCAAATCCCCATAGCTCACTTGTTGTAATATAAAAAATGAGTGTAGTGGTCCAGATCATCAATATTTGAGAGTCAACCCCCAGAACAATGAAACTGAAGAAAATTGTGACATACCAATTGTTTGATTCTTCTATTTTTACTCAGGGACTCAGGGAGATACTCTTTTTTTGCCTTTCTGCATAGGTCACTTATCATTCATCTTTGTAATTTGTCATTTCTTTGGTTAAAGATTGGGATAGGGTGTTCTTGGTTGGTTCAAAAGTAAGTTGGGTTAAAGATGCCTTATTGTTGGAGCCAGGAGAGGTGACTGGATGTCCAAATAAAGAAAGAAAGAAAGAAAGACAGACTTTTAGTTTGGTAAAGTTGGGCATGTGCTGGAGTATATCCACATGTATTTAGAAGATGATGATATTAGGCTTGCTGGGGGCCTGCATTGTGAGACTGGATAGTGTTCTCTGACATTCTTTACCACATTCTTTATGGTCTGCTGATATGTGTAATCTATGTCAGTTCAACCTGAACAAGAAATGCAGGCATGATGGCCATTAGCATAGTTTCTAATAACATTGAACAACATGCCTAGATCTGTAAAAGTAGCTAAATAAGTAAGGAGATCAGCATGTGATCACTCTGAATTCTGCTCAAACTATGTGCACTTATATTTGAGTTACTATTCGGCCATAGATTGGGTTGTGTTTTTTCTGGCTTGAGCTCCCGAGTGGTATTTTGTAATGTAAAGCTGGTCTACATTAGAACTTAGAAGGTAGAAGCAAAAAAGGGCACATCCACTGCATTGCATGTCATGCCACTTAATATTTCTAACATCTCTTTATTGGATGCCATTTTCCATCTTCTTTACAAGGGGCTTCTGAGCTGTAAACGGGCTTTTGGAGTTCACATTAAAATTCTGTTTCTGTTTATTTCATCCCCCAAATTTTGTGTGATACAATTACAGCATATTTGATTTTATCAACTTCTATAAGGATAGGTTATATATGTAGAACTCAATAGAATGTATCTATATAGGTTTAAAATGTGTGTAGACCTGCTATTTCAGCATGCTCTTTTATTGACTAGTGAGCATATACTCAATTTTTCTCATCTGCTTTTGGCCTTTCTTATAGGTACTACGAAGAGAAGCAAGGTTAGGTTGATATATGTGCCAGGACTTAATACATGTAATGTTTATGATGCTCAGCAAGAACATGATGAATGTGTTAATGCTCTGCAACAACATGGTGAATTTTTTAGCTGGTTTGTCAAATTAATTATGATTTTCACCTGCCAATTCTGTTGCTTGGGCCAAATTGAATTCCTGTCATTGATTTGTGTTGCTGTATACTCTATTTCATGGCACAGTAACTATGTGGATCTAGAATTAGCAATTACCATCGGTCAGTCGATGTAGAAAAGGAGCAAATGAAAACAAAAAAATGTTAATTTCAATGTTCATATGAACTCAAGTGGATTGTTTAAGCAGAGAGAAATTGTTTTATGAATTTGTAGTTAAGTGAGAAACAAATAGTCTTACTATAAATCTGTGTGTTTGTGCGCCTATGTCTCTGGGTGGGTGGATGTTTGTTCGCATGCATGGGATATTTGAATTCTTGTATGCATTTTTGCAAGAATGGCAGATCACAGCTCCATTCCCATTGAGGATTTTGTTAATAGTTTAGTGGAAGGGTGGCTTTCACTTGGTAGGATGTTCAATTTTTTTACTGCATACGTTATTTCGGCTAATAACCATATGTGATGTAGGATTTTGGTGAATTTCCATCAAATATTGTAATGATGAATTTGCCTTGTAAAATCCCAGACAGCCATTTCTAAGAGAGGCTAAAGGGCTCTCTAGCAAATGCAAAAATAGTAGATAGTTGTGCCCTTTGGTGAGGTGTATTGGTGCACAGTCTAACATACAGAATGAAACAAAGTCTTAAAATGTATTGAAGTGGAAGTTTCATAAAGATTAATAGCTTGTAACCTGAAGGGCCTCTGAAACTTGAGAACATGATCAAAGCCACAGTAAAGGTTGATGTTGGGTATCCAGGGATGAGGAGAGATGAAGGAGATTTTAGAGAACAGAAGATAGAGAGGCATCATTAGCACCAGTAGTTTAAAAAAAGCAATTGTTTTAACTTGAATCAGTATCAGTACTCATCTCTAGGTTTCCCTTCTTCTAGCTCAATCTACTTGCTTTTTCTAAGACAAAATCAAACCAATAAATTCATGGCGCACACTGTTGTTATAGGCGTCAGGAGTCAAATTAGGTAGACAGCATGTTTGAACATACATGCTTCGGTTATTTGTTTTTCTAAGTATCAGATTTCAATGTCGGGTTGGAATTAATTTTTTTTGCCAGCTTATTTTACTATTCAGTTTATTTTTGCTTGCTACTATTCATAGGTCTTATTGCACTTTTTGATACTATTTATGAGGTTCATTGTACTATTTCAACTAACTTTTACTTTTATCTGTAATACTTTTAGCAAAAAGTTTATTCTTAAACGGACACATAATTTTTTATAATCAATATTCAGTAGTAGCACTTAGGAATTTGTTTCCTAAATGAGATATTATTATTATTATTATTATTATTATATTTTTTTGTGTTTTTGGGGGAGACACCGGTCACATGAATGAACTAACTGCATGACTATTTTAATTTTTTGAATTTTTTTTTTTTGCCAATTTCAATTTTTAAGTGGCCAAATATATATTTTTTAATCCAAAATTTAAAAGCTCTATGTATGTACTATTTAAAATTATCAAGTGTTAAGGGCTGTCAAGCAGCATTTATGTCTTGGTAACAAGATTAGGACTTTTCAAAATCTTATCCTTTATTTTTAAAAAGACTAGATTGAATTTTAACGCATCATCAATAATTTAATATATACCAAATAGAGGATAGTTAATAATGTTGATTATGGAGTAAAATTTAATCTATCATTTCAAAATAGGTAAATAGGATTTTAATTTTCGAGATAGAGTTATCTCAAAAATCCTAGAAGATCTTAGCCCTTGCTAATGTGTCTACACATTTAATAGCTTTATGATAAATATGGCCAACTTCACAAACCACAGTGATGAATCTGGCTCATCAAAACCTGCAATTGCGGCCAACAATGCCAGCAAAGGAATTGTTAGGTGAACGTTGGCTAAGGAGCATAGAGCAAGTATTTCATGTGTCGGATATATGAGACATGTCTAACTGACATTTGAGTATCACGCTTGGTACTCACATGTTAGTGAGACATGTATGTCTGTGATGTGTGTCTCACACGTGTGAGACCCACATGTTAGTGAGGCATATATTTTATACATTTGGCGCATAAAAGATTTTTTCAAGGAGTATAAGGACAGCCACGTCGGCACCTCAGCATAGAATACAAAAGATTAGTATATAACTATATATTACTACCAACTTTAGATTGCCAATATTAGATCTTGAAATATTGAAAGCTTTTTATGGTGTAAATGTTACGTAGTCATGTCAATCTCTTGGGCACCAAACGCATAAAAATTGGGTTTGAAAATTTGCATTTGGTAACTTACAGTGATTGGTATGCAATCACTTTCCACGTGAAAATACTATTAATATCATTTTTATTGCCCATCAATTTCAGTCGTGTGCCCATAAATTATTTGAGACTTAAATGGGAAGAAAATCCTTTAAAGCAATAAATGTTTTAACAGTTTTTTTCATTTCCCATAAAAGTGATGTAAAAACTTTCCTAAAATAGATTGTTAACCAATGCCCTAAGGGCATTCGTTAGCAGGACCCATCCTTTAAAAAAAGGAAAGAAAACGAAGAAGATTCGGACAGATCCAGCCTAAATTTTGTCAAGAGAAAGCTCTTTCCCTTCAAAAGTTGTGCATTTTTGGTCTACCCTTTATGATCATTTCTTGAATTATCAGAAATAAAACTATTTAAGTTCAAATATCCTACTTATCCATGTGTCAATTACAATTGAGACTAGAATAACCACTCTTATAAATTATTAATTCCATGTTCTTGTCTTTTTATCACTGCTTTCTTTGTAAAAATAAATAATTTAAATTTTATTGGGAGTGCGGGAAAAATTTTTGTTTACACCAACCAATTCAATTTGATCATATCAGACAATTTATAATTGAAGAATATGTTTGATTACAAGATACAACAAAATCATACCAATGAGCCTTAGAGCGTGAATGATACTTCTACTTGGGTAGTAAGCAAGTTGACCCAAGTATTGAAAGTTTAGAATTGTTAATTTAATTTATATTGAACACAAGCTGTGCTCGAGTGTATCAATAACAGAGATTATATATTTAAGATTTCAAGCTCGACTTTGCTTATAAGCCTAGCTACTTGGTTAACTAATTATTTTTTCATATATAATAAACACTAAAACTAAAATTTGTTAACCCTTTACATGTATATGTTAATAATTAATAACCAAATTATATTTGAACTTTATTATTTTTAAGTTAATTATATATAATGATTACCTATTGTGAGCTTATAAAAATTATATTCAATAACATTGTATTGTTAAGAATTATTAATGAATTATTACAAAATGGATTATTTATATTACCAATAATTTACAAATAATAATTGGATGTCTTATGAACTTATTTCCAAACTTATACAATCTAATCTCCCATCCATATAAGAATATTGTATATTTAAACATTTAAACGTTAATACATATAATCATAAAATATAATATATATACATCATTCAAGTTTCATGTTCACAATTTTGTTCACGAGAACTTTATTATGTTTGAGCTTGGCAAGTTAAATATTTGAGCTAAGTTAGCCGAGCTTGGTTCATTTATTAAATAAACGAACATGAACGATATTTTATTAAGCCGAACCTGAGCTCTTTATAAACAACTAGATTTGAACCGGGGTTTAATCCCTTGGAACTGTATATAGGAAAAAAAACAAAGCAAAATCTTTCCATCCTAAATAGGTCGGTTGAACTGTCGTGTAATTTCGTTTCTTCCCCCTTCTCTCTTAATATCCGTCCAGCTTCTATGATTAATGGTCCTTCCATATCTTTGTGTCCAGAACAGGAAATGAATCTCTTAATTCTAATACTAATTCTCTGATAAGTTTCTAACTTATATAAC
Organism: Castanopsis chinensis; assembly: GCA_032878915.1. Taxonomy (NCBI): domain Eukaryota; kingdom Viridiplantae; phylum Streptophyta; class Magnoliopsida; order Fagales; family Fagaceae; genus Castanopsis; species Castanopsis chinensis. Next base: position 15,819,438 of record JAVQMG010000121.1, read on the forward strand.
AGGTCTTATTCCTTGCATAATAAGCTATAAACCAATAGGCGATCCTTTTTACCTTGTTTAGTATATAAATATATTTACATATAATTCTAAACTGTCTCAGAGCATTCAGCATAACTGATTGGTCTGATCCTTAGGCTTACAAGGAATCAGGTAAATCATCTATTCTTGATTGCCTAAGTGTGGTTTTTTTCAAAAAAAATTCTTTTATTTATTATTATATTGTCTGTTATCATCACTTTGATAGGATAATATCAAAGGTTTTGTTGAGAAACCAGACATTTTATTGTACTGTTTGTAGTTTTTGAATGGTCCTGATTGAAGTGCAGACGTCTAAAAATATTGCAGTTCATTTTAGAGGTCTGGTTGTTAAGAATTTTTGCTTCCCTAAGTAGAAAAATTAACGTATTTTTTCTTAGCAATAACCTTACCTTTTCAAAATGCTCAACTAAACAGACCCTTGGTTGCATAAACTGAACAATGCACACGATATAGATTGGATCTATTTTGATGAAGCATGCCATAATATGCAGTAACCATTGCATTTCCAAGCACACTAACAAATTTAAACGGAAAAAAAAAAAAAGTTCTGTCGACAATGTCACCAACATGAGAAAGACTAAACCCATTGTGCATTTATCTGATCATAGATGACATGCCATAACCTGAGGAAACACTAGTTACATCTGTGCAATACCCCAAAAGAACTATTCAAGTTACAATTAGAACTTGATTCTCCAAAAAAAAAAAAGTTACAATTAGAACTCTCTTTTTTTTCAAAGGAAATTAGAACTCCTCTTAGTCACTTATATAACCAATTTGACCTAGTAAACACCTGACTTGATATAGCTCATGCCTACACAACATGCACTTATCCAACCATAATCCTTATCACATGAAATCTCATTCCATCTCAAAATTTCTGTTTGTCAATTTTTCAGTTTTCCTTTTCATATTCATGGACAGGTTTGATGGGCAGCAGTTCAGAACAGTCAGATATAAGTGATTCTGAGATAGAGTACTACTTAGAGAAGCCGTATGAACAGCTGAAAGCTGGAAATTACATGATCCAGAATCCAAATGCCACCTTTAGATGCCCTTTCTGTGGGAAGAAAAAACAGGAATATCGTTATCATGAACTTCTTCAGCATGCCTCTGGAGTAGGAGCAGGCTCAGCAAATAGAAGAAGTGCAAAAAACAAAGCAAAGCACCTTGCATTGGCAAGGTACTTGAAAGAAAACCTTCTTGATGATTCACATTCAACACTGTCTAAGGCTGAGCCAGGACAAGTCATTGAACAGCTCAAGCAGGATGAACTCTTTGTCTGGCCTTGGAAAGGAATTGTTGTTAATATACCGAGGCAGCAAAAGCATGAAAAAGTTGTTAATGAAAGTGTGCATTGGCTGAGAAAGTTCATTCAGTATCAACCTGTAGAAGCCCAAGTTTTATGCAGTGAACAGGACATTTCAGGGTATGTCATATTAGATTTTGGTAAAGGGTGGAGTGGACTTAGTAATGTCAGGAAATTTGATAAAGATTTTCAAGCTGTTCAACATGGTAAAAAGGATTGGGATGCTTGGAAAGAGTATCCCGGTTCTGATTTATATGGATGGTGTGCAAGTGCGGATGATTATCATCTAAAAGGGCCAGTTGGAGATTATCTCCGTGAGAAAGCCGAGTTGAAAACAGTTGCTGACGTAATGGAAGAATCAACAGAGGAAACAAATACAACAGTGGTGAATTTAGCTAAGGAACTTGATATCACAAACAAAAATTTGAATGAGATGGAGCTGAAGTACAATGAAACAAGCATGTCCGTGAGTAAAATGATGGAAGAAAATGACAGACTTCACCAGGTTTATAATGGAGGTATCTGTTTCTAATCTTTATTCATGATTTTGATAATTTAGGGTAGAAACATTCCTACCTCTTAAGAGTCTTCATCACATCTCATCATCATCTTTACGTATACAAACTAATTTTTTTTATAAGAGTATTAATAACTAATTGAGGGCAGTATAATCAATTACTCTTAGGCCACATAGAACTTCAAAACCTGCTACTTACTTTAAGTCATGTGGAAGCTGCTCGGTATTTGTAGGATGAATGTGTATAGTATCCAGTTTCCTAATTATATGAGTCAGCAACATGACTCCTATTTTGCAATGCACCAATTCCTGTCGCTATGCATCCTCAATTATAGGATAATGTTTGACATCTCTTTTTCTGGGTGATTTAAAGATAAGAAAGACACTATTAATTATTAAGTGATAGCAGAGAAGAATAATATCTATTGAAAGCTAGCGGCTTAATTGACCACAGGCTCAAGTTAGCTCTTCAAGACTCTAATTGAGCCTCATGCCACAATCCTGTCAGATTGTTTGTAGAACATTTAAGAAATACTTTTACATGTTTCATGGTCTCATGCATTCAAAGATGCATTGCCTGCATATATGAGTCTCTAGTTTATGGAAATACACATGATATTATGATCATTATGTGTCATATTCATTTATCAGAAATGGAGAGGATGCAGTGTCTTGCACAAGATAATGCTCGTAGAATTATAGAGGAGACTGAAAAGTTAAAATATGAACTAGAATGTAAGAGAATGAAGCTTGATAAATGGAGCCAACAGCTGACTGAGCAAGAAGCCTTAACTATAAGTGAAAGACAAAAATTGGAGGAGGAGAAGAAAAGGGTAATATCCTTCAGTCTTAGAAAAAAAAACACTCTATAATACAATAGGAAATCATGAAGGGTGCCATTCACCCACACATGCCATACTTTAAAAATTGAATATATATTAGACTAATTATAAATTCTCACAAATTGAAGTTATATTCACAAAACTGTCAGATGATTTTTTTTTAATAAGACAAAGATGCTGATTTCTTTGTTTCCTTTCATAATGTTAAGAAAAATGAGGTGCTCCACTTGGCCTCATTGTCGCATGTGGAGGCCAGTAGTAGTGTCTTGAGACTGCTTGACGAGCAACAGGTATGCAATGCTATTTATCTTTGAACAGCTTTATAAATACCCCAAAACAAAAATGACTGGAATAAACATATGCAGAGAGAAAAAAAGGCTGCATTGGACACAATGCTAAACTTAGAAAGAGAACTGGCTTCTAAACAGAAGCTGCAGTTAGACATTGAAGAACTGAGAGGGCAACTGAAGGTCATGGAGTGCATGGGAGGTGAAAATGACAAGGCAGTAAAGAAAAAGATGGAAGAGATGGAGGAAGAATTGAAGGAAAAGGTTGAAGAACTCCAAGACGTGGAAGCCTTGAATCAAACTCTTATTGTAAAAGAACGTGAAATTAATGACCAACTACAAGAGGCTCGCAAAGAAATGATTGCAGTATGATCTCTTTTCCTTGTATCCCCTATATTATAAATAATATCTTTGAAGTGCTGAGAGTAAAGCCATGGTCTAAGCAAATGGTTGCAGACTTGTCATATTCCAAAATCTATGTCTTACCATGCACTTGCAAGTGACTAATTGAAGGCCTACTTCTTCACCTTAGGGTTTGTCAGGGCTCCTGAATGGCTACACTACGATTGGAATCAAGAGATTGGGAGAGATTAGTGTAAAGCCCTTCCAAAAGGTGTGTAAGAAAAGATATCCAGGAGATGGAGCATTGGAGAAGTCTGCGATTCTATGCTCCAAGTGGCAAGAGTATATTCAAAATCCGAGATGGTATCCATTTAAAGTTATAGAGATTGATGGGAACATAGCCAAGGTATCTCTTATGAGCATCTCTGTTATTCTCTCAATGTTATAATTCAATGTTTTGCAATGGTTCTCATCATAACTTTTGCATATGCATAGCTTCTAGTTTTAGAGTTGTCATCTCTAGTCGTGTTTGACTGCAAAGTAGTTGCTTGAAACTATAGAAGGATGAACTTTCCAAAGATTTTATAAATAGTTTTAATTGAAACGCAGAAAAATTTATCCAAATTTGAGGTCCCTATCTAGTTGGAGTAGCATTCATACTAGAGTCAAAAAGTTAACAACCTGTGTCTGACATATTGACTTCAAAACAAAATCAATTACAACCGAATTTTGGTGCCTGAAAATGGTGCTCGCTGAGCATGCCGCATTGTGTTGACCAAAAGATGCTAATATAAAAGTATCATTGCATAGGTTACAGAGAAATCTTTTTTGATAAGTGTAGGTTACAGAGAAATCTTAGATACATTTTGGTTCTAAGAAATAAGCTCTGTACAAATGGCTTTTCTTTATGCAGGAAATAATAGATGAAGAAGATGAGAAGTTGAGTAAACTAAGGAAAGAATGGGGAGAAGAGGTCTATATGGCTGTAGTAACAGCTCTGAAGGAGATGAATGAATACAACCCTAGTGGGAGATACGTGATACCTGAGCTCTGGAACTTCAAAAATCAACGTAAAGCCACATTGAAAGAAGTTATTGCTTACATATTGGAGAGAACTTCTAAGAAACCAAGAAGGTGACTGGGCAAAGGTTAGAATAAATGCATCTTGTATTTCAAATTATGGCATTGCAGCAAGAAACCTAGACTAATTGCTGCTACATTTTCATTGCTAGGCAATGCACGGAGATGCCAAGGGAGTAATGAAGAAATGAATCAAAGACATGCAAAGATGCAAAATGATTTGTTTCTAGATGATTAATATTCCTACAAAATAATGCACTAATGCTTTTAAATGCTTGGTGGTTACTGTTTAGTTAATTTTTTCACCAATTGTGCCCTTCATTTGAAGATAAATGTAGTTGTCCCTTGGCTGATGAGAATGGACTTATTTTTGTAGTTGAACATAAAAGTAGGTGTGTTGTCCACGTTATGCAAATAATGTTAGAAATCCAGGCACTAAAAGAAATTATCAAAATCATAATGAGAGTATTCCAAAAAAATATTGTCAATGCAGACCAATTCGATATTCACCAGATTTTAATATCAACCTGCCAGAATGACAAAATGGCTTTATACACAACAATACAAAATCAATTCTATACTTAATGCAGCTGATAGAATCCTTGGATTTCCCAATAGGATAAACAACAATTTTTCTCATACTAAATGCATAAAGCTATTTCAGAAATGTCTTCAATTGTATTCACAGACAACTTTCCAATTGTCACGCAGAATGAAGCTTAATTGCTAACAGAGATTAGGAGTCAGGGTTTCGCGTCAACCTTTTCAGAGCCCACCCCTTCTTTCACAGAACACTAATGGACCCTAAAATCGATCTAATACCCTAATTGACCCTAAAATCAATCTATGTAATTTATTGTTGGCAATGTAAGGGCGAGCAGCAAAGGAAATAGGGTTGAGAACCAAAACTATGAAGAGAGTTAAAAGTGGGGGAGCTCGTTGGGAGTCTTAGTACCTGAACAGGGACATTTTGGCTTGAAAACTGGATAAATTATTGCATAAAAAATTATTCCCCACACTGATGTAGTTGTCAGATTAAACTGCACTACAAGCAGCCGAAAAAGTATGGACTAGGTTAATAACAACTGCAGAAAAAGTTTTTTAATTGTATCAGGTCATGACCTAGTCTTCTTAAGGGTGGGCAAAATTGAGTTTTTGTGGTTTAGAGAAGGGAGGGACTCTTCCTACATGGACAGTAAGACTAGCTTCATTTCATGTACGATATATATTTTGTATGATATCAAGTTTATAAGCAAATTTTCAAGGTCAGGTTCTGTTGGGTTAAGGATCAACCTCCCAACCAATCCCATCACCTCATGTTTGAAATATTGAGACCAGAGCCAACCAGAAAGGTTGGGGTTATCAACCAAAGTGCAGCGTTGGAGTTGACAGTTGGATCACAGTTCCATCAATTTCACTCATCAAGGATGTCAAAAGGAGGTGATGAGGTGGAGATTGAGCAGGCTAGAAGTAAGGATCTACTGGATCTCCTAAGAGTGATGACAATGGGCTGAGGCCGATGAGGATCAAAGAGAGTGAGGAATGGTGGTGAAGGCGAGGCAGATGACAAGGTGAGGGATGGTGGCGAAGGTAAGGGGCTAACAAATAGGAGTATAGCACTCAGTTGGGTCAGGTTCACTTGGTTGAGGGGAAGAGAACCCAAAGAGTGGCTGAAAGCCTGAAACAAGTCAGGTTTCGAGTGATAAAACCCAATTCAGACTGAGTTTCAGGCAAATCAGAATGGTCTGGGTGGGGTGGGTACTTGGGTTATTGACACCCTTAACTTTAATACAATGTTATTGTACCTATGAGAGAATACTCACCTAAAATAAATGAGTCGGAGAGCAAAGAAGATTGTAGTCTGCATTTTAAACCCTTTTTTTTTTGGATGATAACAATTTAATAGATATAAAATAAATAAAAATCAAGTTTCCCAGGTATATAGAGAGTATATAACCAGGGACTATTACGATCAGCGACGCAAGTTCCATAAATCAGAGAAATCAATAATGAACATATAGACTGACCACGCAAAACTGATATCCAATATAGCAAAGTTCTAAGAAAAAAAAAATGAGATCAGGCATAGTTCTCTGTGTATCTTTGAAACTCCAGTTGTTCCTCTCCCTCCGGAGACACCACATCAAGCAGTGCAGGCCAGCCATCAACAAATGACCATTCTGGTGATGCTGAAAACGACCTGGCCAACGAGCTAACGGCTCCACCAGTTTTCGACATGACCCAACAAACTCAATAAACCCAATACCATAGACCACAATTCTATATCAATAGGATAGTGCAGTAATAGATGGTCTACTGATTCACCATTGCATTTACACATATAAGAATATAACACCAATCCAAAAGCTGTACATTCAACACCAATCCAAAGGGCACACGTTCTCTCTCTGTATAATGTCAATCGTCAAAAATTTCCCTCCGTAAATTGTCAATCGTCAAATTTTCCCCAATGCATCAGTGCAAACAAAAAATAGCGAAGTAAAACCCTATAGTAACCACTTACGACAAATCCATTTTTCTTATTTGGTCTGTAGCACAATTTATCCTCCCCATTTCCTTTTATTGATGCCCCATAGATCACATCCATGAAATTCAGCAAAGACTCCAACTCCCAATCTTGCACAGCTCACATGAAATTTACATCCCAATGAAGGACCCATTAGTAAGTTGCATAAGATCCGCCACACTTGCATCCTTGTTACAACAAATCCTGAATAACTCAGGAAAGTACATAGCAAGAGCGTTTTCCCTGCACCATCGATCTTACCAAGATTTCACTCTTAATCCATCCCCTATCTCATATTGGAGATAGCTTGACAGAGTAGGTCAACCGCTTCTAATATACTTCCATAAACCATGAGAACCAAACACTAACGCATCCCTCTCACGACCATACTTCACCTCTATCACTCTCCACCATAACGCATCCCTCTCAAGCCCAAACATCCACAGCCACTTCCCATTAATGCTTCATTAAAGCACCTCAAACTACTCGCATTAGGTTAAAATTTTACACCTTTTGCTTGAAGATTAGTCAAAGTTAATAATGAAAATTTTACATAAATTTCAATTAGGTTGAAAACTTCCTCCACTGAGAGATGCCCCTTTTGCTACTGTGCCTATCTCCTGAAACCTCTTACACTTTGATCTCATATTCTTTTGCTTCAAGCAGATCCTAGTGTGGTCCCTAACTAAACTACACACATTTACTAAATTTCTTAACATGCTATGAATCATTTGGTAAATACCAAACCATATCCTGTTAGGCTTTTGATTCGCCTGCGAAGTTACATATTAGTTTCTTTTTCAACAAGTAAAGATTCATTCATTGAACCAAAAAATGGAAGGGATATACTCAAATACAATGGCAGTAATCTGGACATAGACCTAGACTAATATTAGCTGTTCCAGCCAATAGCTAATGTATCTCCAGATAATGCACGTCTTGCCAAAGAAAACATTTTCTAATAATGTAATTTGCAATGTAAGGCTTATATGTTTCTTTGGTACAATGTACCACACTTAAGACTGCACCAATATCCAATACCTTTAACCCTCCCAGCCTACAGCCTGAAAGAACAATGGCATGGCAGTGATGATTAGACCATAGTGCTAAGAACCAACACGAACCATCACTAGTAGCTGTGAGGATGAGAACTAAACATGAGAAATACAAGAAGAAGACAAGTCAAGTTTAGGATGGAGAGGATGTTTGAAGTAGCGCTAATCGAATTGGGAAAAAAAATCTAAAGCAATTGTACCAATCACCCAAAAACGCTGTATTAAGGTTATGACCTAAAAATGCTGCCTATTACTGCTTTCAAGAAACAATACGCCAGTAAAATGCCAATATAGGGCAATCTGAGTATATCACGCCTATACTGCCAGAATTCCCCAGGAGAGATTGCACCTATAAACAAACTGAAATAAGGAAACAACGCAACAATTGCTAAACAATATTTGTCCAGGAAAAATTTACAATTGTTCAAGTGAAGGTATGTATGGTACCAGGAAAATTAGTAATAGAAACAGATAAAAGACTATGCATACCTTAAGCCACTATCCACAACTAAACAAATCAGTCAGCTTTGAGTAGCATCTGTACTTTTAGAACCATTGATCTATCCTTCAGTCTACTTCTGTAACTCAGTGATCCTAAGTTGTAAAAGAGAAACGAATTGCATGATGCTAATAGCCACTGTAACTTTAGAACACCCCAATATTATGACCAGGCCATCAAGGATCCTTTGTCACTTGGGAAGTATGATGAGAAAGAATTGAAGAAACATAAAATGGCTTCCTTATGCAATTTTTGAGAATTTTAGGCATTTTTTCGTCCCTCACCCTTGCATGATCCAAAAGACAAAAGAACAATAAATTAACAAAGAGAGACATTTGCATTTTATTTTTATTTTTTCTGACTATACAATGATGCTACTGGTTTGCAAGAAATGCAAGTTCTTAAATAAAGTTCATCTTTTGTCATGAATTACGGTAAGAACTTTCACTGTGAAAACTGTAAACAAAATGCACAAGAATCACTATAAAGGAAATGTAGATGGACAGTGGAAACTCGCATAAACATGTACTCTAACAAATAGATTTTATTCTCATTATCATTTCATAATATATATATTTTTTCTCTTTTTTCAAGGAGTATTCTGTCCATTCTCAACACCGAGACCATACAAAACACCAGCATATTTCTCGGTTGAGTCATTAAAGAAACTCTCTTTCAGTTTCATGAATGTACAACAAGTAAGCAAACTATCCGAACCAGCTTGGTGACAAATACCGATTCTTTCCACTTCCAAGAGCTCTGCAAGCTTGTTCAACCCACCGTGAAGACTGTTGCAGAACTTCATCAGATGCTTGATATCGTAAAGTGTAGGGAAATAAATCTTGATCAGATTAAAGAACCCCACCTGGGTATCGGGAAGATTCTGGCAAGTAAGCAACTTGAGTAAGTACCCGAAATCATACCCACTATGGAAAGTAACCCAATGCACGGTATCATTTAACACGATCCCTGACGACATCAACAACTCACTAAACTGACAAGCATCAACACCCTTCTCCTTGTTCTTCATGAAATCAATACCACTCTGGGATAACAGCTCAACAGAGTCATTGGCATACACATCCTCATTGGGATTAAACTCCCGGAAATTGAATTGCCACACGCAAAACTTGTCAGTCCCACAAGTAGGAAGGTTCCCTTTCTCATCAGATAAAGTAAGACCCAACTGAATTAACTTCAATAGATCCACATTGGCCTTAAGGGTCTGGTAATTATAGTCAAAGCTGTTCTTGAAATTCCCTATTGGTCGAAGAACAATACCCGGAAACTCAGTATCCATTGCAATGTAAGGGTAATCGTCTACGATACCTCGAATCAAAGCAAATTCATGATCAAGATTATCATTCCAAACGTCCCGGATGTGAATCGAATCACTTTTGGGCAAAATCGACATATTCTTTTGCAGATACAACAAAATTTGGAGCCAATAATAAAGACCCAACAAGACCAAAAACTGTAAATCTGCAAAAAGAGCCCCAATTAAATAAAAAAAAAAAACCCCAAATCAAAACAAGAAAAACCCATATCTTGAATAGCTAAGAAAAGCCCTAAAATCCAAGCAATACAAGCATACAATACCAGGAATACCTTAAACGAATGATAAGAGAGACAAACAAGAAAATGAGAAAGAGAGACCATGAAATGAAAAATCTTACCTGAAGACTCAAAATCGGGATTTTTTCTGCAAAATGATGGGATTTTCTAGGGGATTCACAGGAAAGTTGTGGGTATTTTTTTTTTGTACAAACGAGGGTTTCGTTGAGAAAATGCAAGGGGTTTTGGTTTTGCAATGACAAACGAAAGAAGAAGAAGAAGATACAGAAATTGGAGATGAAGGAATGGGGCTATGGTTATCTACGGATAAAGCGGTTCGAGGCCTTCCTTTGCTTACATCGTAACAGTAACAGCTTGGAATGTTTGAGGCAAAGCTGGCTTCTGGTTATGTGGTCCTTATATATATATAAAGTTTTTTTCTTTTTGACGAACTATATATATATATATATATATATAAAGTTAAAAACCCTTTTTTTTTTCTTTTTTTCCTTTTTTCATTCACTCATATTTTATCCCCAAGATTTTTTTGTTTTTTTTATTATATTTTTTTCCCTCTCTCTTCCACTTTTCTTTTTTTCATTTTTATTGTACTTCATCTGTGGTATTAGTATATAGTACTGGGGCCTATGGGTGGGCGAACAATCGAAGGACCCAACTACCTGCCCGACCCGATGAGTTTCGGTCGATTTCAACCGTTTGTGACGATATATGATATGACTGGTTAAAACCAACAAAATCCGAACTTTTCGAGTCCATTGTCAGGTTTTTCACATGGAAATCTGACATACCCTACTTTATCAAAAACTTTTGTTAGTCTCCTGCCCTCCTTCCCCCCTAATTAGCATTTGCTAGAATGATTTACCAAAAAAATAAAGCATTTGCTAGAATGTTGTTGCTCCTTTTTTATAAAGATCTCGTCAATCTTGGGTTTTTGGGGCTCAAGATCTCTCTCATATATACCGAATATATTTAGATCCCCATCAAATCTTCTCCAAATTGTGACACCCCAAGCCCCTTCAAAACCCAAATTAGCAAAATTGCTAGTGTAACCAGTCTCATTGTTAATTTTAACTCATCAGATAAGTCGATAATTCATGCACCAACAGTCAGTAGCAGTTTAAGCTTTTTCAAGCTTGATGCAACTGGGTTAGACGATGAGTTTTTTCACTAAACTCAAACTTGACCAACTTAGTACGACCAATCTTATTGTTGATTTTAGCTCACCAGATGTTATGATGTATGTCCTTAAATCCTATTATATGATGCTATGTATGATATTATGTATAACTTAATATTATAATAAATAAAATTGTTTTATTATTCTCTAAAATAATGGTAACATGAATATTTGGACATTATCATATACCATGAGATGCATAGTATATGATTTAGTCACAGAAGATATAAGTTACAAGTTCTTTGTAAACTCATAATTTATAGTTCCTAGTTGGTAATAAAATTGGGCATTTCATTTGCGAAAACTATTACGTATCAACTAAGATGATTTGTCTTAATCATGGAAGTGGAGACTTCTAATTGATATGTTGATATGTTTTAAGAGTTAAGACATATTGAACTGAACTGCTGTGAGATTTATTATTCTCCTAACTACTGTCAAATGAATAATAAATCTCACGGCTTCTATTTGCGTGAACTCTTAATCCTGAAAGAATAATGGACATGATCATGAAGTGTAAGTTACTTTGATATATCAAGAGTGAGATTTAAAGTAACGGTCAAAACCTCAGTATGTTGGGCAGCCACATTTAGTGTTGATGTAACATATATTCTCAAGGTGAAATTCATAATCTCTTAATGGAGATATAAAATATTTCCTTGAAATAAGTTTAATGGGTTTAATTATTCAGAGTGTTAAGCCTAACTACTTCAGTACAGAGTTACTAAAGTATATTTTATGAAATTAGATTTCATAAATATATGATAAATAATTTAAAGGATTAAACCAAGTACTTAAAGATTAAGATGTAGTAATTTTCAAAGTGGCAGTCTATATTTATAATTTTGTATTACTACGAATATTTTATGAACATGTTGCATGTATAATAAAATCTTGGGATATAATTTATTAATAAAGCCTAGAGTGCAATTATATTATATAGTGGTATTAAATATAATTAATGGTAACTTTGAACTTGTTAAGAGTTGACAGAAAAACTCAAGACCTATTGGCGCTAGTGTCTTATTGGTCCATTTTGGTCTCACTCCAAGCCACACACTAAAGCCCAGTTGGAAAGCCCCAATAAGCCAGTCCAATTAGATAATCAGTTAGTTATAAAGGGAGAAACATTCATAATTTTTTATTAGAAAGAAAAATAAAATAAAAAAAGAGACATCATTGTGAAATGGTGTGTATGTGTGAGTGAAGCCACTCGATTATTCTCCCTTGAAAACTGATTGAGAGACCACACTTCTTGGGTGTAAAGTGGAATTGGAGTGAAGATTAAAAGTGTTCCCAAGTGCTTCTAATCTTTGTTTTGAATTTTTCCACACCAAGGTACGCTATCTTGTTCTTAAATTCTAAAATTGCAAGGTACGCTATCTTGTTCTTAAATTCTAAAATTGCATAGTGCACGTTATTAATCATAAATGAAATAGATCCATGTTTGTTGCTTCCGCTGTGTGTTTTGTATGAGATACAAAACCAGATTTACCAACACTAGATAGGTTGACAATTCATAGGTCAACGGTTGGTAACGATTTGAGTTTTCTCAAATTTGATGCGATTAGGTTAGATGATGAGTTTACACTAAACTTACACTTGATTGATTTGTGTACACCCCTAGTGTTTACTGTCACATATTAATTTGATTGTTATATATATTTCAAAGAAAATTTAAAATCGTTATTTGTATAAAATAATTTGTTTAAAAGTAAATTAGCTTCAAATAACTTATTTTCATGTTCCATGTATTATCATGATTGTCAAATAGAAATTATTTAATTAAACCTTTACAAAGTCTTCTTTATTAAGGTATTCCTGTACAATATGCCCAAAACCCTTTAAAATGAAATCATATAGCATCCTCGATATCATCACAAGAAGAAATACATGGCCTTGAACCTTAGTGAAAATTTTCAACTAGACAAAATCTCTCTCTCTCTCTCTCTCTCTCTCTCTCTCTCTCTCTCTCTCTCTCAAATGATTTAATTTAGGCTTGACCAAAAAAACTAACAAGTAATGGGCCTAGACCAATCTCTCTCTATACCTTGGACCACCAAGATTGAAATACTAAAGATGAAAGTCTAATGACTCTAATCTAATTACGAAAAAAGCCCACCAAGCTATACAGTGAGTAAGAACATTACAACCTTTGTCTTTGTTAACAAAAGAAAATTCACTATTATCACGCATCATTGGTGTGATAATCACTTTACAAGTACATGTTCTTGTAAAGTGAGCGGGGTGCAAAGATCGAACTTTAAGTCTATAGAAGAGAGTTTTACACATAAATTTAAATTAGATTAGAATATGATTTATATCTCAAGATAATAAAAAAAAAAATGAAAAGAAAACTCACAATTGTAAATTTCTTTTGCTCAATTAAGTGCATCCTCCACGAGAGCCACACATGACAAGTGTGTAGAGCTTCCTAGTTCCCACTTCACCAAAGGTTTAGTAGCATTTAAGGGTCGACACTTTCCATAATCACGTTTTTATAACCTGATTCTACGGCTCCCCCACAATGAATCCCTTGCAACGACCTGTTTTGCCCATGCCATTACCACTTGGCTTTGGCCATTCATTCCCAAAACCCACCGTGGGGGAGATGTGCCTAGGAGTGTACATTTATGTGCATAATGGGCTGGAGGCCCGAGTGGAGGACATTAAGTGGTCCAAGGATGAGCAAACATCTTACTAAGGGTCTGTGTTAATTTATAAAGAAGTAAGATTTGATCGTGATCATCTAAGAAGTAGGTTCGAAAATGAATGTCTCCTCGGATTAGTTAGGCTGAGGTTAGAATGACTTATCTGCCATCTAGAGACAATGTCCCATAAGACTTTGTTGATAAAGATGTGCAACACAGGGGTATAGGACAAAGGAAAACCATGAAAAATCTTAAGTGAAAGCTGTTGTTTTCGCATTGAATGCTCTACAGCTAACTTTCTAGCCGCATTAATGAGAAAGTGAAGCTTGAGTAGCAGGGCTCAGCTTTAAAGCTGTCATCAAAAGCTTTAGGAAGGGGCTGATGGGACAAGTATCTTGCCCGGCAATCTGATCCATACGTGGAGGTTAGAGAGAGGAGAAAAGGAAGTATAAAAGGAAGAGGAAAGCCCTAAGACAAGGGATCGGAGAAAAAAGAGAGAAAACACTGTAGATTTAATATTTGTTAGCTGTTTTTAAGAAAGGAGAAATATAAGAACAAGCTTCTTGGCTTGAGTCCGAGGACAATTTTTCATCATTCAAACCGGTTCATCATTATTATTTTGTGATCTTGGATCATTACCGTAATTAGCTAAGCTCATAAGAAATTAAATTTCGAACTCACTCTCTACAAATTTATTATATTGAGCTCTTTGAGCTTATCCCCTTACTATTATTGGGCTTAGGTATAAATTGTGACCTTACACCCCCCATTTCATATCTTATTGTATGTAGTAGTTGCATCAAGATTGCGTTTCATTTCACCCAACTTGCTAGAGGAGGCAATAAGGATTGTCCTTCACTTGTTGACTTGCTAGCACCAAACTCATTTCATACTTGCTTGAATATTGGAGTTGCAATTATATGTGAAATTGATCATCAATATAATTCTAGAAATACAAAACACTTTTCAACTATTAACGTGGCAAGTTGTTAATGGTAAATGATAAAGTAATGTAAGTATTGAACCCAAATGGGAACCAACAAACATCTACCAACTTAATTGCTGGAAAAAATAGTGTTTGTAACATTACTCATAGATTATTTGTCTTGTGGAATTAGAGTTGTGTGATTCTTCGCATTTGTTATTTATTGGAACAAATTATTGAAATAAAATTATCGATTAACGCACTGCCTTGTTAACAACTTTGTTTTGCTGCAAAAACTTGGTATGGAGGTTTCCTGGGCAGTGATTGGGAGTCTTGGTAGGTGTTTGACGCTGAAAAAATATAAAATTTTATTTTATATTTTTAAATACACTTGTTTTAATTTTTTTCAAAGTTTATCCAACGTACTAATTAATTGACATGGAAAAATTAAATTGACATGACATACTTTGATTAGATCAATTAACTTGCATGATTAACTTATGCGATCTTTAATGACCAAGTCATTAAATGGACAAAATGATTCGAATCCACGTGTTATATAACGTTCTAAGTTATGATTGAATTTTGAAACTGTTAAAATACAAAATTACCCCAAAATGTAAATTGTAATTTAGGGAAAAAAAAATCCGAGCACTTTTTATTTGGAGAATCGAGACTGCACTCAAGAAAGTGGGCCGGGGATCTAGAATTGGCTAGATCTTTCGTTAAAAAGTAACCAAACCAAATAGCCATTTCATTTTGATAAAATAGTATAAGTAAAAGCTGTGAACGCGAACTGCTTTCATAGCTCAGTTGGTTAGAGCACCCGTTTAGTAAGCGGGAGGTCTTGAGTTCGACTCTCAATGAAAGCATTTTTTTTTATTAGAGGATTTTTGCAAAATCATCCAAAAAGTCTTCTGAGTTCTGACGTTTTGCGGCCTCGGCTTTGCAACGTTTGACAGTACCCGAAAGAATGATGTTAATCGCTTGTGTTTCTCTATTTATTTATTTATTTCCCAATGAAACGCACATTGTACCATTTGTGTTTTGCATTAAGATCAGAATTAATTGCAGCAACTACAAGAGAGGTGAAGCATCACAGATTGTAGTCATTGGCAGAAGCCCATAGTTTTTTTTGGCATCCAGCTACAAATATCTTTTTGTTCATCATCTTCTGACCTGATTAAATTTCATATATATTATTGTGAAAAAAACAAGAATGAGAGTATTCTTCTTTGTGAGTTGTGACATCTCTATGTTATTATTTTATGACTCTATCTCTATGGGAATGTATTATGAGAGGCTTTGTCCTCCTCACACTTCTGGCCCTGGGGATGATCCTTCTCTACCCAAAAAAGGCGGGAAAAACTGGGGATTAAGGGAAAAATCCTGCCCCTCATATAGCTTGGTGCAAAGAGTCAGTTACCGGTCAAAAAAATTATAAACTTGAAAAGGACACAACCAACATTTAACTGAACAAAAAAGCAAATTCCTTGTATAATAAAACTTAGAAAATAAAATTGCAAAGAGAAAAAATTTTCGAACATTCTTTGTATAATTACATATTGGGCACTTATAAGCCCCACAAAAGAAGTTGTTCTCTAAAACCTTCAATAACTAGAAACACCCAATTGAATTTTCCCCCTCTCCCTCTTCCCCTTTTTCTAGTCTTTACCATTAGAAACATGTTTAGGATTTTCTTTCAATCTTTCTTTAATTAATTTGCTATTGGTTTTCATTAGCACTACAATCAAAACGCTCATACAAACTCAAAACTATGTATTCTCTTCCATTCATTCACTTTCTCAGCAATCAAATGGAATATTAAAAAAATATTTCACAAAACTGTCCAACTTTAAGAGTCCAGATGTCCAATTAACAACTTATGATACCATAGCGCAATGGTAAGAAGCTAAATTCATCATCAAACATGAACATTAGGAATCAAAATATATCAACCTTGAAAGAAAATAAATAGTTAATTCAATACAACAGTTACACTATACAGTGTCAATCAAACTCTACCGGGACTAAATGGAAGTGAAAAAAAGAAATGAATACCAATATAACCACAAAAGATCCAAAATTTTATGGGAAAAAAAATTTACATGTATATTGAAAAGCTTTCAAAATGCTTACATGTATATTGCACTTTTTTAACAATTTTTTATTTATTTAGTACTATTCACACATTTACAAATTATTTTGCTACAATATTTTCAGTTTTCAGTTTTCAGCAATAAGCTCTATCCAAACGGACCCTTAGTATTTACAGTATAAAGTTCCAACAAAGTAGCACCAAATGAAAAACCCAGAACCAAAACGAAAACTTTAAAGGAAACAAAGAAGTTACAAATTTTCAAAAATGGTAGGTCATCATAAGCTAATATGGCCAAAGAATTGAAGAATGATTTACACAGTCCCCTAAATAGGTATTTTGGTTTATGATATCATCATCAACAATGAAAATAAAACTTGTAAAGAAAAAAAAAGGAAAGAAAATAAACCCAAAAAAAAAAAAATCAAGAACAAATCGTTGTAACATAATGTATGTCTCGTGGCCAGTCCCAAGAGGTAAAGGAAGCAACGCTGATCCACAAGATGATGATCTGAATTACAAACCCTGAACTTTTGCTAATAATAAAACACATTATTGGACCAGCAATGATTCACAAGTTGTATCTTCCTTAAAGAAGATAAAGCCCAGGCATTAGGCAGCAACCTTCATCACAGTCCTACTCAATCCATTGAAAGAAGAAAATAACATTTTACAAAAACAAAAAAAATCATCATCAAACCCTATTTTTTAAACCCAAATCTTTTGCATCAGTTTCTATGGAATCTTTTCCCTGTATCGTGTCTTTTGTATCAAAGAAATGGTCCAAAGAAACTTTAGATGATATCCATATTCCATTAATTTCAGCAACCACTGCCCTTGATGTATCTTGACTAAACTTCTGTGATACTATCCACAAAAAATCATTGACTAGACAGTGAGGAAGAAGTGGAATTATAGGCTCTTCTGATATAATTCAATCACAGGAGAGAACCAGCAGAAAGTAACAACTTGCCCACAAAAAGAAATTGGTCCAACGCACGGTGCTAAGAGAGGGCATACAATCCTCCGAAGGCCAGAACAGAAGAACCTCAATAAGACTAGTTAAAGGCTACAATATGGAATCTTCAAGATCCAAGAGACTTGCCTGACTTTCTACCCCCATCAGGCACAACAGCGAGAAAGGGCCAGCCAAATTCATCTAATCAACATACATAAATAATAAACTGATAGAATGCAGCTAATTTAAAAATCAATTTAGTAATATAATATGGCTTCAATAGACCTTCTAATTGAAGATGAAATATTATCATAAACGTAAAAGATGTGTAAAATATTACTCTTATAATATTTCAAGATAATAACATAATTTTTTCCCCTAATATATTTACATGCCCATGGCTTATGCTGGGCATGTAAATACTAAATATAGATATTTTGATGTGAACTATACCCCTTACTTTTTAAACTAAGCCGATCGGAATTAAATTCAAACCAGAGATCCTACCAATCACGCAAACCTCATAAGGAGTAATCTACTAATGCAAAGGTCATTGAACAATATTATGAAACAATTACTCAAAGCTATCATTGTACATCAAATAAGTCTGATTGATCAGCAAACCAATAAGACGTGAATACAAGGATATAACAAACTTAAAGAGATCCACTTTTTCTACAAATGATGAAGTTCAGATTACAATAGAACATAAAAAATAAAAATAAAAACCCAAAGTTACCATAAAAAGGAAGTCACCATAATACTCCATACCACCAATCAGTTCCTACCAAGCGGCAGTGATCTACAAGAATATGTTTCCTTAAAATTTGACTTCCTTGAGGATGTAAATATCGAAGCATACACTTCCTTTGTAGCATTAGCCGGTGCCAAATCCACTGCCTTAAACCGCTTCACTGCACCATTACCAACACCCTTAACACCAACCTCACCATTCACAACCTTCCCATTTCCCTCCACTTTACCCGAAACCTTCTCCACAGCCTTCACATCAATCCCATGCTTTTTACCACTCAACCGCGGTGCCTCCAATCCAATACCCTCTTCTCCATTCACACCCGTCTCCCCATTCTTCACCTTCTTTGTCTTTTTCTCCCTCGTCTTCGCCTTCTCCTCCTCCATCCTCTCCCTCAGCACCGCCACCTCCTCTTCGCTCCCATTGATCACAAGCTTATCTGATTCCTTAAACTCCTCATGGCACACGAGGCACGCCGAGGACTTAACCTCCTTCAAAGCCTTGGCACTCAAAACATGCCCACAATTCCTCAAAGCGAAAAACTTATACTTCCCATTAAACGCAAGGCCCGTAATGGGGCATTCAAACCGCGTCCCATCATGCACATTCTCATCCAATTCCGCCCCGGGAATCATCGACAGTTTAACCGTAATCATATCTTTCAACCCTTTAATATGCCCAAATGCCTTGGGCAACTTCTTCCCCAACAAAGCCTCAACCAAGGCTTCCTTATTGAACACATTACCGAGCTTATCGATAACACAAGGCTCCCTCAAGGGCTCATTGGAGAGAGCACAATTGGACCACTTGGAAAGCCTCTGCTCATTTGGGTCAACCTTATCAGGCTTCTTCTCGTCGTACATGTGGAGATAGCAGTCGCGGGACTCAGCCCCAGTTGCACCGCCATCGCCGCCTCCGCCGGGGAGTCTGGGGTGTAAAATAAGGGTAGAGAGAGGGGCAATTTGGGGAATTTGGAGAGGGGTTGAGTCAGGGAGGGTTTTGCCATTGAGGGTGAAGTAGAAGGAAGAGAGGGATTGGGTTGAGAGGAGAGAGAGCTTGAGGTGGTGTAGGGTTTGGTTTGGGGTTGGGGTTAGGGTTAGGGTTTTAGTGGGGATTTGGGCGTCAAATTCAAGGGATTGGACGAAGATTTGGAAAGACATTGCATAGATGGGAGAATAGGGTTTGAAGATTTGGAGGAGAATTGGATTTGTTAGGGTTTGGGAATTTGGGGAATTGGATTTTCTGATTTGTGATCGCAAGGTCGGTGATGAACTGGGTGCGAAAGAAGTTATCTATGTAACAGTTAGCTCTGCGCAGCCGAAGCTCTTATATACTGCTCGAACAATCGAAAGATATACGGTGTTCTGTTCTGTTAATGGTAGATGAATGGAAACTTGGATAATATGGGCCTGTTTGGTTAATTTTTTTTCATCACTAGTCACTTTTTAGTTTTAACTCAATTTTTGTCGCTCATCTTTCATCACTTAACACTCAAAAATACCCCAATTTCTTATAACTCTGTTTAATGACATGTTTGGATGGAATATCTCAATGAGTTTTTCACTCCACATGTGGAGCCCACATGTCAAATTGGGTTAGATTTTTTATAAAGTTTCAACCCTGTTTTTTTTTCCTTATCCGCATCTTTCTTTATTTGTCCCCCACTTCTCTTTTTTCCCCTCCCAAACTCCTCTACTTCTCCTTGATAAACATAAACAAATTTTTTATAAACAGTTATTTTCCTGGATTCATTTTTCACAGCTTAACCTATAAAGTTCTGTTCACTAAAACTTTACACCACACCCACACAGCAAACCAAAACTGAAAACAAACCTTCATCACAATGAACAACAAAAAACCCAGAAAATTTACAATACTCAAACTCAAAAAAAATTCACAAAACCAACACCCAAACCCACAGAAAATTCACAATACCCAAACCCATAATGTCTTTGATTAGATTTTGCTCACGTCCCACATCCATACCGACAGCCACATAACAACCATGGCCACCACTAGATCGGCTACCCAAAGTCGCAAACAGAAAGTGAGGCATGAGAGAGAGAGAGGGATAAACGGATAGTGAGAGAGAAATCCAAGAGAGAGAGCGATCGATCTTACCGTTGATGGCCAAAATCAATTTAAGCAAAAAAAATTAAAGAAGAGAGAAGTAAGGAATAACATAGGCAAAGTGAAGAAGCTGCGTGAACTAGAGAAGAAAGAAAGAAAGAAAGAAAGAAAGAGATCAAGTAGATTGTGTGACGGCTAAGCTTGGGACTATGCACTCCACTGAAGAATCTACAGATCAGTATCAATCTCCATCTTTATCACTTTCGCTCTCTCTCCGTTTCTCGATGTGGCTATATATCCCTCTCACAAATTTTTTATTTTGGAAATTCATGGGTATATGGATTGTGTTGTGTTATTCGATATTGGGTTCCTATTTATGGGCTTGATGCTTTTATCTTTCCTTTTAGAAGTGTGAGGAGTGCTTGGATTTGGGAATGAAGAGTTTTCGTGAGTTGCATTTTAACGTGAAGGAAAAAAGCATTGGTAGGGTGAGTGAAAAGGAGAGTCAGAGCTTGGGTTTTCTTTTGATAGAACTGACAAGGTTGATCGGTGGAGCTTGGGTCTCACCGGAAACAAAAATCCGTGAACGAAGCTGTGTATATCTCAGGCTGAAGGTGTTGATCGGCAGAGAGGTCTACTTCAATTGTTGGCATGTTGTGGGTTTGGGAGAAGGAAAAGGGAAAGTGAGCTTGGATGGAGTGAGTCTAGTAGTTGGGAAAGTAAACAAAAGTGTCATTGGGAGCTTCTCAATTACTATGCACTAATGTAAGTTTGCTACAGTGATGTAACAATACACTACACGTGAGACCCAACTCTTGTCCAAAATTACAACAATGCCACCGGGTTAACATAACTCATCACTTGAAAATAGCCCATGGGAGTTTCTGAATTTGTTAACTCATCACTCAAAAAACTCAGTTTTGTTAACTGAGTTAATACCAGTGAAATTCAGCCAAATAAACATTATACATGTGGGGCCCATGTTTTTGGGATATGAGTTAACAAAACTCAGTTTTGCAAAATCCAAACACCACCTAAGGGGCCGGCTCCTCTCCCGTTTTAGTGTCTTATGTTTTCTCCTGTTTTTTAAACAGGTAAATGACACGTGGCATCTACAAAATCTAATGGTGAGGGGAAATTATTGTGTACTCTTAGATTATCATAAATACATGATTCCATTAATTAAATTTATGGTCGGACTCACCATTTATGTGAGAGAGAGAAGTACACATTAATCGTACTTCGGGAGTGCCGAATAAATAAATTTTCAATGGTGAGATATAAGGACACATCACAACATCATTTATTTCTATTTTACCAACACTCTTTAGCAATAAATCCACTATTCACCCCCCACCACTTGGTAGTGGATGATAAAGGCCCGTTAGAAATCATGTCGGAAATATCACCAGATCTGAGAATTCATAAGTATAAACAGAACCTCAGGAGAGGGAGAGAACCCATAAGCACAAACAAAGAAAAAAAATTATATTGATTCTAAATATAAAGAAACAAAAGGGAGAAAATAATCCATTTCATTTCAATTCAAACCAGACGCATGACAAAAATCCACTGTAGAAACGGCAAGAGAGAACTCAGTATCAAACTACGAAGTCTGAAATCAACCAAATCCCAACAAACAAAAAAGATAAACAAACCAACAAGTGCGAATCCAAACCAGTTAAACACACATAACCACAACTAGCAATTAGCATTTAGCAGTTAGCTCTCACACATACAAATACACAAGAAGCCTTTGTTGTTCTTCCTCAATTTCTTAGCCCATTTTTTCTCCCTCTGTTGCAGCTTTGTCTGTGATAGTTTCTCAGATTCGGTGTGGTGGT
The DNA here is from genome assembly GCA_032878915.1 of Castanopsis chinensis. NCBI lineage: Eukaryota > Viridiplantae > Streptophyta > Magnoliopsida > Fagales > Fagaceae > Castanopsis > Castanopsis chinensis. Next base: position 15,841,987 of record JAVQMG010000121.1, read on the forward strand.
GTTTGGTGTTTGAGTAGTGGGTTATTGCTGAAGAGTGGGGTAAAAGAGAAATAAATTGGAGAGGAGTCAGACCCGGATAATAAAGTTTTTTTGGTACTTAATTTCATTTCATTTTTTTGTCATTAAACTTTAAAAAATTTGTTTTTTTAATTTTTTTACCCTAAATTATTGAAACAGTTTCACTCACCTATTTTTCAATTTAAACAATAAAAAGTTCATTTTTATTTTTTAATTATTGTATTTTTTCATATTTAAACTGTGGTTTAGTTAATAATGTCTTCAAAACATTTGTTAATTGTTAGTTTTAGGAAAGTTTTAATATTGATTTCATGGAAGATAATAAATTAGAATAAAAAATTGGTTATTTTATTCTTTTTCAATTAAAAAATTTAAAAAATAATTTATAAACCTATGCATTTAAGGCATATATTAATTTTTCTCTTAAAACTATTGTAAAACTCTCTTTAAAAAGTTTAGGGACAACATTTTTTTAAAAAAAATTTAGAAATTAAAGTACAATTTAACCTACACGTTTTGACTTTTTTTGTCTACTTTCAATGCATTGTTGAATCTAGTATGGTATAAATAGAAATTTTATTTTAAATACATTCTGCGGATACCCAGTTTGACACAATATAAGATTTGAATTGTTTAGGATTTTTCATTGTTATATTGTTATGCTTGAATTGTAGGTTTTATAATGTTATAATTGGTGCTTTATGGGTTTTCATTTCATGTGTAATTTTAAATCAAGTTTTAAGATTTTATGTCCATAAAAAAAGTTTTAAGAAATTCTAAAAATAAAATATTGCACAAGGTTGGACAATTATTAGTGGGTGTTTGATGTAGTAAAAGTGTGGGACGAAAAAACCTAACTTGATGTTGATGGGGGGCTGAGGGGGGGTGGGGGTGCTGAGGTTAGGATGGAGAATAGGAAACCCACCTTGTTGCTAGATGTAGTATGTATATGTATGCGTAGTTTATACATATATAGTGGCTATATATACGTATCCGACTATAGAGAGAGAGACACTAAGAGAGTTTATTAAAGAGAGAGAGAGAGAGAGAGAGAGAGAGAGAGAGAGAGCGTGACCTATTTTTTTTTTTTTTTTTTTTTTGAGAAACAACATTGGGATTTGTCAAAAACAAGCAAATAAAAAAATAAAAAATTTAGAACTAATGAGTAATTTGCTCACAAATAATCATTCAAAACTTAGAAATTTATTTCTAAGGTTTTCATAAATAATTTATATATATTGACTATGAGAATATCAAATTGCACCTAATTTACTATTTTGTTATACCTACAATACTTATATCTTTTAATGTGCGTTAGATTATTAGTCATTGGAGATGATAAGTACACAATTTAGCTTTAAACCGATTTATAACTATCTTCTCTTAACTCACTTTGTGGCGATTGAAGAGATCATCTATGTATAATTTTAGTCACGTAACTTTTTTTGTAAGTAATGTGAGTTGTTTATATATATATAAAACTAAGTCCTAGAGAAAATTCAACTAAATTCCAAATAAATTTCTATTGTGAGCTAATTTTGTGCCATGTGTTTTTAATCTTTCTTGGCAAGTGAGAGAGAGAGAGAGAGAGAGAGAGAGAGCTGACCTTTTTTTTTTTTTTTTTTTTTTGAGAAACAAGCCTTGGGATTTGTCATCATCAAAAAAAAAAAAGGTTAGACCTAACAAATTTGCTGAGGATCCAAGTCTAACTTAGAAATTTATTTCTAAGGTTTTGCTGTTGTATTTTATATATATTGACTATGATCAATATCAAATTGCACCTAATTTACTATTTTGTTAATACTACAATACTTATATCTTTTAATGTGCGTTAGATTATTAGTCATTGGAGATGATAAGTACACAATTTAGCTTTAAACCGATTTATAACTATCTTCTCTTAACTCACTTTGTGGCGATTGAAGAGATCATCTATGTATAATTTTAGTCACGTAACTTTTTTTGTAAGTAATGTGAGTTGTTTATATATATATAAAACTAAGTCCTAGAGAAAATTCAACTAAATTCCAAATAAATTTCTATTGTGAGCTAATTTTGTGCCATGTGTTTTTAATCTTTCTTGGCAAGTGAATATCATGAGTGCAAAATACTAAAAGTCTAATACTTATGTGGGTTTTAGTTAACTCAAATGGTAAAGTCTCTGATGGTTGAATAAGAGATATAGGGTTCAATCCTGTTTACACAAAAAATTGATTGGTGTATTAGTCTAATGATAAAAAGCTATTTTCAGAAGAGAACGTTATAAGTTGAAACTCCCTAAAAAAAAGAGTCTAATACTAATGAAAAAAAAAAAAATTCACATATCTACACAACCAAAATCACCACACATTCTATCTTATCAATTATTAGAATAAAAATTATCATAAATAGTTATTAAATTTATGCATGAATTTGAACATGCATCTAATTACATTTATTTATTTTAATAATTCAATTAATTATGTATATTTTTAAAAGCATCTATGCATATATATGAGTTACAATTTAGTTTAAATAATATACATAGATAATTTTATAGATTGTCATGTAGTGAATTGAAAAGGATAGCTTAAAATCAATTTGGAGCTAAACTTTGTCCATTGTGACACAATTTTCCATTGGCCCAAATTACTTTTCTCCTTAATTGGCAAGATGGTATTGTTTAGAGTGACGAAGTTTCTTTATTTTTGACATGTCATCAACTCATGCAATGCTGGATTATGACTAGATGCCAACATGTCACTTAACAGGCGCAAGCTCATGACGGTCCTTGGATGGAAGGACCAAAATCCAAACGATACCAATATGAGAGGAGTGGATCAAATTTTAGAATATTTAAGGGGGGTAAAATTAAAATTCACCCAAACTTAGAGCATGTAAATTAAAATTTAGTGAAAAAACTTATTAAAAAAATTGCAGAGGAGAGGAGAAGGGTATTTTAGTAAAAACGAATTTAGCTAGGGTTTTAGGGTTCATCGTTGACATATAAAAACGCCTCCCAATCACCAAATCTCTCTCCGCGAGCAGATTATCAGTGCAAGCAGCTCCTAGATCTACACCGCCACAATCTTCAAGGTCAGTCATGTCCCTTTTCTAAAATTATGGGTTCAGTTTTTGAATCTGAATATTCTGCTTCGTTACAGAGATTCATAGTAGGAAACCATAAGAAATGATTTTTTTTCTTTTTTTCTTTTTTTTGGAAACCCTTTTAGCTTATTGTCATCTGGATCCTTAGTACAACTTTCCTTAGCCAATTGCTTCTCTTTTAGGTTATGTGAATCATTAGTTTTCCCCAGAAACCAAAATACCATGTACCCATCAGATTGTTTTTTCAGATGATATATATAATATTGTTTTATGCTAAATTTTAATTCACCAGCCAGACTATTTTCTAAATCTAGGAATGATAATTGAAAATGTTGGCCTTTGCTTTGTTTGTTGCCTTGAATTTTTCATACTCTGGATATGATTGTTCAGTTGGACTTAAGAGCAGCACAGAAGATTTGAGCTAAAAATGAAACGCTTTCAGTTGTTTTCTGAGAAAAAAAAATGTCGATTTCTAATTTCGAAATTGATAAAAAGTACTTCAGAATTACAATCACTATCATTCATTATAAAATGCAACCAAGGGATTTAGACAAGGGTGTGGAAATGATTAGTGGGTGTGCATAATATTATGAAATTGTAGTCAAGGTTTTCGGTGTGATTTCACTTGTTTTTTTTTTTTTCTAGAAGTTGATTCAATGCAATTGATTAGATCTATCTCCATCAAGTTTGAGGTTGTTGATTGATGATACTCTTATTAGTTATTTGGATTTTTTCTCCAAATATTAGATATCCGCTGTTCTGTTGTGTCTTCAGGAACACGTGAAATAAAGTCGCATGTGTCCATAAATATAATTACTGAGAAAAATTTGAGTTGGACTTGAATGTTAAACTAAGGATCACCTTTTGAATTAAATTTTTACACTTTCTTTTAATCTTTCTCAATGTTGTTGACATTTTTTGTTTGTCTTTTGGAACCAGGAAAGTGACTTGTTATCTGATCATCAACCAGAAATGTCAGGGTACGTGAATATATGTTGTCCCACTTGTTTTCTGTCTTCTTAATTCTTGCAAACAAAAGAAAATAAAGGGGTGGGGGGCCAATAAGCTTACTTGGGCCTGCCTTTGTCAGTTTTTTAGTGCAATTTGAGTACTGGAAAATTTGTTGAGCCAGAGATCCCAATTTGGAAATAGTGGTTTCCCCTATTTCATACGTGGCTAGTTGGATTGCTGGTTGATTTTGGCCCCTATTATTATGTTTGGAAATGAGGAGATATGATATTGCTAAAATACTGGGAACGTGTAATAGTGTCTTTGTGTTCTGTTCTAGCATAATACTTTTAAAAAAATGCCATTATTTTGGTGCTTCTTAAGCATTTGTGCTTTATGTAAACTAATTCTGATAGTGGTGCACACTGAAAATATGTTTAAGTGAGTTATAGCTATTTTTGTGGGCTGTGTTATTTGGCATATGGATTAGTGCTTTTCATGTGGTAGATTTAGGTTATTTCCTAGTTTGCTAGACGAGTTTGTTGTAGCCAGAGTCAATGAAAGCTCAACTTCCCTGACTCCTGAGTGATAAATATGGATGTCATACTTGTGCACACTACTTTTGTTTCTTTCAATCTTGATTTTAGATGAAATATTCATGCAATGGGTTTTGAATCCATGATCTCACCCTCCACCCGTTCTTGTGAGTGAGAGGTGTCTTTTGAACCAGAGCTTATTGGCATTTAACATATAGTTTTATTGATATTGAGAAAACTTCTGAAGCTGTAATAAAATGTTTACATTCCTTGACCACAATGTTTGTATTAAATGTATGATTTGAACAAAAACTTGAGACTTTGGATTGAAGTCCTTGGTCCCTTAAGGACCATGTTACATAATTGCTCCTTTTATTCTGTTATATGTGTCTTTCTACCAGTTTGTTCTTGGTTATGTCCTTCAGAGATCAATGCTTAATTCTAAACGTGAACTTCACTGTTTGTGTTCGTGGATGTCTTTATTACCTTTTTCCTTTTATGGCTAATACAGAGAAGAAGCACCTGTTGCACCTGTTGCAATTGAGACCACTGAAGCACCTCTGGGAGAAGCCATGGACATCATGACTGCCTTGCAGCTTGTGCTGAGGAAGTCACTTGCTCATGGTGGGCTTGCACGAGGACTCCATGAAGGTGCCAAGGTGATTGAAAAGCATGCTGCACAACTCTGTGTGATAGCTGAGGACTGCAACCAGCCAGATTATGTTAAATTGGTCAAGGGCCTTTGTGCTGATCACGATGTTAAATTAATGACCGTGCCTAGTGCTAAAACACTTGGCGAGTGGGCTGGTGTAAGTGAAATTTACTTGTTTAACTAGCTACTTAATTTCAGTTACTTGGAATGATTTCACTTGCAATTATGTGGTGAATTTATCTCTCTTTCTCTCTTAATTGTTGTCTTGTGTTATGTTAGATTTTGGAAAATAAATGAGTGCTTTAGACACCTAAATAAATATACAATGGTTTTTATTTGAATATTTTTTTTTCATCTAATTTGTCTACCATTTCACGGCTGTACTCTTTAGTATTCATGCGTTTATTTTTTTTGTGTGTGCAAATAATCTGAACATAATTTATAATTGAATTGGTCTGCCATTCAATATACTTACTCATGGCCGATTCTATTAATTTAATGGAAACCTGCCTTGTTGTTCTTTTGGTATACATATTTTTTTTGGCTAACATGTCCATTGAAAACTGATACCATCTTTTAGCTTAATTGTTCTGTTTCATCTATGGATGCAGTTGTGTAAAATTGATTCTGAAGGAAAAGCGAGAAAGGTTGTGGGTTGCTCCTGTGTTGTAGTGAAGGTATAGACACATCCATGGAATTGATTGGTTCTCTTCTCTTGTTATTTTTATTTTTTTGGGGGTGGGTGGGGGGTGGGAATAAGGGGTTTCCATAAATAAACTAGGGTAAATTATACCAACCACCCTTAAGGTATCATGAAATGACACCCCCCTACCTCCGACGTTTCATGAAATGATACTCCCCCTCTTGAGGTTTGTCTAAATGCAACTGTTAAGTTTTCACTAACAAAACAATCCATGTATCCACAAACCTTAAGCGAGGGGACTCTCATTTCGTCCATTGTTTGGGTAAGAATCTTTTTTAAAATGGAATGTTTGACTTAACTCTTGCCTTTATGCAAGCCTAAAGGAGATTTTGTGGGCCGGGGGGGGGGGGGGGGGGGGTTTGTCATTCCGATCAACCTCAAGGAATGGTGGTGTAATTTATTTATTTTTTTCAATAAACTAAATAACTTCTTTTTGACTACTTCAGTCTTCTATGCAATAATTCTTCTATATCCTTTTCACCTAACCGATTTATTTGACTGTCTTTCAGGACTATGGAGAGGAGTCGGTGGGTTACAATATTGTTCAGGAATATGTGAAGTCCCATTAAGTTAAGCAAAAAATTGGAGAATGAGGCCCATTTTGCATTGAGAGATTGTTCCTTAGGTAGCACTGAGCTTTTCTTAATTAATGGTTTTTGATACTTGATAAACCTCAAAGACAAGGTATATCATTTTTCTTTTGAGAAATGCAGTTTGTATGTCAAATTCATGTCACAAGTAATTTGTTATCTTTTCCAATTATTAGTACCGTGTTCATAACATGAGTAACCCGTTTAATCATCAATTTTACTTGTCTGAGATGCCTTAAATGGATTCTACATTTGACTTGCTTTGTTCTGTGGTTGACATTTGATATTATAGTGAGGTTGGTTTTCTCCAAAAGTTTAGCATTGAGTGGGTCCAAAGAAATTAGGGAGTTTAATAATATTTTGCAGAAAAGGACTAGGTAAAAGATGTATTTCGGCTGTTGAGGCTATTAGTGCCACATTTAATCCAAGAACATTTAATTAAAATCATTAGTAGAAATTTTCAACCATTCCTAGGGATCCCTTCCTTGTTCCCTTTTTGTCCCTGCGGAATTAAACCACATAATGCCACTCACATGTTTACTTGGATTTATATCGAACACTAGCAAAATGTGTATCTATTTTGGTCCCTCAATAGCAAAATGTGTATCTATCAAGTTAAAAATACTATTTTGGTCCCTCAATTTGACCAAAAGTTTGGTTTTTATCCTTAGAATTTTGTTTTTCATCTTTAAATTATTATAAAAAATTTATCTTTTGCCTCTAAACTATTGAAAATATTTTATTTATGTTCATAAATTTTACCAAAAGTTTATTTTTTATCTTTAAATTATTGAAAAAAGTTTTTTTTTTCATCTTTATTTTTGTCTCGGGCAAAACTTAAGCACAGTACTTGAGGTGTTAAAACTAATTTTTTTTTTCCTTTTGCCTTCTTTTTCCTGTATTGCAACTATAAGAGAACCCACATCTTCAAATTTCCAGTTGCCTTTGATTGATGAAGCTAAAATGAAGATAATAAAGGGAATTTCAAATTCTAATCGAAAACTCAGAAGCTAAAATGTAGAACTAAACAAGAAAGATAAAAAAAATCAAAAAATAAAAGCCAGATCTGCAGGGTTTCAAACTAAAAACGACCCTTTTCCCTCATTTTCTTAGTAACCAAACAGGAAAATCAAAAAATAAAAGTCATTTTCTTAGTAACCAAACAGGAAAATCAAAAAATAGAAGTCAGATTGACTGGGTTTCAAACAAAAAAAAAGGACTATTTTCAGCTATACCCGAGACTTTCACACTCTTAACATCAACAAAGCCATCGTCACACCCTCTTTCATTATTTTGGAGAGAGAGAGAGAGAGAGAGAGAATCATAGCTCAGTAAAGAAGAAAGGAAACAGACACAAACACCGAGAGAGAAAGAAAGAATCATAGATCAGAAAAAATCATAAATCAGAAAGGAAGAAGGGAAATAGACATACACGCACACCGAGAGAGAAGAAAGAATCATAGATCAGAAAAGAAGGGGAACATGCGCACACACCCAGAGAGAAAGAGAGAGATATGAGATATATATATATATATATATATATATTTCTTTTTTGGGTTTTGGGTTTCGAAGAGAAGGGTCATGGGTGGTTTGAAAGAGAAAGGTGTTGGGTTTGGAAGAGAAGTTGTTTGCAGTACAAGAAAAAGGAGGAAGGAATTTTTTTAGTTTTAGTGCCGTTTGCTTGAGATGTTAAATTGAACCGATGTCAAAATTTTAAGTAGGGAATCTAAGGTATTGTATCTAAATTTTGTTATTTTTGTTTCTAAATTATTGAAAAAATTCTTTACAAAGAATAGGGATGAAAAATAAATTTTTTAAAGTTTAGGGATGAAAAATAAACTTTTAACAAAATTTAAGGATCAAAATAGTATTTTACCTAAAAATTATGTACACACCCAGCATAACATAAAAAAGAAAATGTTAACTTGTGCCAATCTGGCTTTAGGAATCCAACACCTTTTCCCCATACATTTGGGGCGAATCCCAAAAGCCCAGTGGATTGCAAGAGCCTCAGCTGCACCAGCATTGAATCTATTGATACGAGGCTTTCAAATTATTTGCTTCGTAATCCAGGCAGAAGTATAACCGAAGATGCAGATTTTTCTCCTATAGACATGAAAATTATTTCTTCCTTGAAATTTCTACTCTAGCCAGTGGCGGCTCCAAGAATTGTTTTGAGGGTGGTCACTAAGAAACTTAAACTATACAAAATCTAATAAAAAAACTTCATATATTGAAGAAAAAAAAAAAAAAAACACACACACACACGCGCACGCAAACACATAAGGTTTTACAATTTCTTTCTACAAATTTTTTTATTTTGAAATCGTTATATGATAGTTTTGTTATCTTTGTTGCAAACTACTTCTCTTTCAAAATTTTAGTCAAATATAAATTTTCTTGGAATTTTTTGTTTTTGTTTGTAAGGACCTAATATCTTGTTAAGATTATCAAAGTTTAAGGACAAAATTTGGCTACAAACTTATTTACGGCCTAAGGCTACAAACTCAGTTGCAGCCCAACTCTCACTAAACAAATTAACATTACTACATATTTTGAAAATCTAACTGTTGAATTGCATGTTCTCTATAATATTCTTACAACACATGTCAAATTTTATGTCAATCAGATGTTATTTACTATTCGATTCGTAAACTTATTTTTTATGTATAATTTTAGATTACAAAAACTCAAAATTTAAACATTTGATTGATAACGTAGTTATTGATCTTTGATCTTCTTAAAATTTTGAAAGTACGAGGATATAAGAAGAAAATGTAATTAAATTGTGGAGTTGTCAAAACTTATGTCTAATAAAAAAATATTGAACGGATTTGTAGCCTTAGTTCATAACCAATTTTGTTGTCAAATTTTGTCTAAAGTTTAATAATATTGGGCCTAACAAAAATTTAGGGTTGTCAAATTTTTTTTTAACAATAAAAAAATCATAAATTTTTAAAATCTATACATAATAGTTATCATTTTTTTCCAAGCCAGGGTGGTCCTGTGACCACCCTGGACTTTATGTGAAGCCGCCAGTGACTCTAGCCCAGGTATTCAAATGTTCTTCAAAAAAATCAACAGTGTTTAGAGATATCCTTCTGCAAAGGATGCTTTTCTTAAAAACTGCTTGATTCCTTCGACTCCTAAAAAAATCACACCCAATTGCTGCAAACATAGTAAGCTGATCCTGGGGGATCCTATCACTTAGCAATTCAAGAGGAAAGACAACCAAAGTTTTAACTAGATGTAAAGGAGAGTCCACTTGAATGGCATCTATCTTAATATCTCTCAAGGCAAATATGCATCATTGTAATGAATGCCCATTCGATTCTTCCTATACTCCACACAAGGGACATTCCTAGTGTTCCATATTCAAGATGTTGGAATCAAATCAATTCCAATACGCCAAAAGCATCATTTTGTATTTCTCATGCATGTTCGTTCTCAACAATTCAGTCCACATTGATTTAGCAGCTTGATTAGAACTGGAGGCTTTGCTCCGACCAACAGGCCGACTTGAGTCCTCTGAGAAGCTTCCATTACGATTTGATGTACAACAACATTTATCTGGCCTTGGGAATGAGGGCAGCAAAATATCTTATTAGCTTCTACCAAGTCCACATAAACCCAAGGCTAGTCCTAGCTAATAGTGAGTGAAGGATTCTGTTCAGTAAAGCTCAAGTTAAGCACCTCCCTGCTTAACAGTGACCTCCCTACTTCAGCCAATTCATTGGAAGTTAGCCTGGCAGACAATTCCACTTACATGCTGTGTTTGCCCCATCTATGAAGTTCAGCACCTCCCTGCTCAAGTAAAGCTCAAGTTCGATTTGACTCTATCAATTCTCTCCACTGAAGACTAGGATGCTTGATTGTAGGCAAAGGAGAGATGAAATGCAGTTTTAATCGTGCCGTGGTTTCTAGCTAAGATTTATTTATTTATTATTTTTTATTTTTAATGATGGGTTTTTGGGGGAAGGCAAATGAGTAGTTGTTCTTCTTGTGTTTCGTTTGTGGTTTGGGTTTGGGTGATATAATTTCAGCAAGTAATAGTAGCTGTCAAAGGCAAGGGAGCCAATTTTATACCGGGTGCTATTTTGTTTTCGATTGATATTGGTACAATTTTGGGATTACTGCTATTTATATACTATATATATATATATATATATATTATTTTTTATTATACCGGTTGAAACATCAATATCAACCAATATACTCGAAAATCTTCAGTGCAACCCAATATTTTATCCAGTACATTTATGAGGAGTATCGGTACTAGTTCCATGGCTAGTATGGTACATACTGTTAATATATTGGTATGGTATTGATTTCCTTAATAAAAAAGTCTCTTCTTCTCAATTTCCCTATTTTTAAAATAGATAAATAAAAATTCTAGGAGTTCTATGACCTCAGGGAAGAGAGCAATGCCGGTGTCACAACTCGTCCATGTAGTGAGTTATAGTTGGTGAAAGGGTGTTCTCATATAGACCCATTATCACCTCTTCATCAACCACAACTCACCATATAGGTGAGTTGTGACACAAATTATAGTACTAGAATTATCTCAGAGAACAACGCGCATTAAGCCTTTCATGTGATTAAATCTTATTTATAATCCTAGGAAGGCTCTAGAAAAATTCCATGAGAAAACAATAATGAGAATGTTCAAATCAACACTCTGCCATCTAGTCTGAATGCAGATCAACAGGAGGGAAGACATGAGAGATTTCATTTGTTCTTAAATTGAATATCAATGCCACTTTCAATCTGGTCAAGTAGCTTGGATTTCCCATTATTAATTTCACATTTAGGTAGTCTTGCGAGTAGGTAGAATTGTACAATTTCATAATAGGGAAGGTGCAACCTAAATTGGTTGGTGAAAGGCTAGTAGAGTCCTCTCCATGGTTGGAGGAACCATGCCAATGAAAGTGGTCACCATTCACCAATTACCATATGCAAAGGGGTCATTAAGCCATTTATTTTTGAAAACAGTTTTTTGGGAATTGAAAAAACTGTCAATACTTTTTCAATTCCCTAGAAAATATTTTTAAAAATGATTAATTATTGTGTGTCCTAAGCAAAATCCATAAAATTATAAAGGATCCGGTTAAGGCATACATTAACAAATCCGATAACTTTTTCAATTTTTGATAAAATTTTTTCTAAAAATTATATACTATTGTGTGCCTTAGGCTGGGTTTGGATAACGCGTGCGCGTACTGTGCGCGCACTGTGTGCGTACTGTTCATGCACTTTTTAGTAATTTTTTATTAAAAATGGGTCATGCAGTACTATTGACACATTTAAAAATCATTTTGTTACAGTATTTTGAATTTTCAGTTTTTAATTATATCCAAATGGACCCTTAAAAACACAAGTTAGTAAAATCCAATTATAAAAACTTTTGTATGTCTTTGACTTGGAGAAAATTATTAGATACTTTCGGAGTACTATAAATGCGTACTCCTTCCTCTCACATGAATGGTGAGTCCTATTATGAATTTAATTAGTGGGACTTACCATTCATGTGAGAAGAAAAAATATGCATTTATGATATTTTAAGAGTACACGATAATTTTTCCTGACTCGGCGACTTACTCGAAACTTACCTTCTCCCATTTGGACTTCTGTAGCGTACATCCTTTTACTGTTATTTTTTGAACAAAGTGCTATATGGCACTATTGTCATGGGTGTACTGCCAATTATCTAGAAGGCTATGTCCACTCTTTTTTTTTTTTTTTTAAATCTAAAAAAAGAAAAAAAAAATCCATTTTACAATACCACAACACCGTTCTATTATTTTTTAAACGAAGTTCTATGAGGCATGGATGTACTGCCAATTATAAAGAAAGCAATATACATGAATTTTTAATAAGTGGAAATAAAATTTCGAAACTTAGGGTTTATACATAAGAAAGATGGGACATTGTACAAATTATTGAAATAAATTAACGCATATATAAAATTAAAATTTTTTTTTAAGATATAATGTCAACTTTTTAATGCTTGGATCTTGATTATTTTTTCTCAATGTACTCTAAAGTAATCAAACTATTTATTCAAATCTCTTATATATGTCCTATCATAAAAAAAATCTCTTATATATGGATTACTTTTCAAAGTTATTTAGTTCATAAATATATAGTAATTATTTTATTAATATATTTTAATTGACACAAAGCATGAAATATAAATTGCAATTTATATTTACGTTTTATTTTGTGTGACAATTAATTTTTTTAGCTTATTTAATTTATTATTTATATTAATAAAAGTTTTTAAAATCAATTTTATATTCAATTTCGTCTTTTAAGATTGTCTCCTTTAATTTGTCACTAATCATTTCAATGTTGGGTAATTATTAGCTACTTTTGGAATACGGTGATATGGTATTTTATTCACTCACATTCGTGGTGGATCCAGAGTAAGCTTAACCAATTTTAGAGCCTAAGGTGAAAACTTTAAGCAGGGCTTTTTCTCATCTTATATTTAAATATTAATTAAGTAATATTTATTATTATTTTTTTGTGTTTTTTGTTGTGTTTTCTTTAATGCTAGTAACAAATTTATCCATAGTTTATTTTTGAGATTTAATTTGTTTTTCAATTTTATCTCTCTCTTTTTTATATCCAAATGAATATTTTCTAGTAGACATTTGTAATTAAAAATGTGAGGACCCGAAAACCAAAGGACCCGAGGATCAAAGGACTCGGGGACCAATGAATAATTTACAAGAAATACTATTCGGGACGAGAACTGAAGACCCGAGGAACTTTCGGCAATGGGCGTAAGCCCTAAAAATATCTGGAAGCATTGAATGCTGAGGATAGAGCTCCCTGATCGCATTAAATGGAGAAATACCAACCTTATCAGTGACATTAATAAGGAAGTGACCTGAACAGTACAGTTGGTGTCTAGATAACTTACTGCCACCATTTTCTGCCAAAGAGGGACACAAGTGTCATCAGATGGAAGTGGTTAGGCGAAAGATGAAGGGTCGTGATGAAAAGAGTAAGAGGGATAAGTAGGAGGAAGAAACACATAGAGAGGGGATCGGCAAAAGGAAGGGGAGAAGAAAGAAAAGGAAACTAAGGATAGGGACCTATAAGCATTAACAATAAACGTGATATTTAGGAAGGAGTTGAGAAGGGAGTAGTCCTCGGGGCATGCTTGTTCATTGTTGTGTGGTTCCCTCTCTATAAATTTTGTTGTTATGGGCCAAAGATCATAGTGGGATTTAGCCATTCATGGCTGAAACGTGGGCTTCGGCTCCACTTTGGAATTTTGGACCTTACAATTGACGCCGTCTGTGGGAACAATAAAGTGGAACGTGCTATCTTGAGGATAAATGGCAGGTGTAAGCCAGGATAGGGAGGAGTCAACAAGTTCGCAGAGTGAAAATCTTCAGAGGAATGATACTCCAATTATAGTGGTTGAATCACATCCTAGTGGTCAAGCACGGAGAAGTCTCTCCTATACTGGAGATCGAGCCTCTCATGATGAGGATATGCGGCGGATGCAGTCAGAAATAGATTATTTAAGAAGAAAACTGAAGCGAAGGCGAAATGATAAACGGAGCCCCTCTTCTTCGTCCAGTGATAGTTCTGAATTCACTAAAGAGAAAGGTGACTGCCAGAGGTCCAAATCTCCTCCTGATAAATCCCACCCTAGTTCAGGTACGTTGAATAAGTCTAAGAGGGACGGGAATAAACGTGCTGGGAGATGGTTATATCAAGGCATGGGGAATGATGCTATGAGTAAAGCCTTGAGACAGATTTCCAAATCTCCATTTGTGAAATGGATAAACAGGGCAAGACTGCCCCACAGATTTTCCCAGCCCATGTTTGCTATTTATAATGGAAGGACTGACCCCGTGAAGCATGTAAGTCATTTTAACTAAAAGATGGCGGTCCATTCGCACAATGAGGCGCTGATGTGCAAGGTTTTCCCTTCCAACTTAGGACCGGTGGCCATGAGATGGTTTCATGCTCTAGAGGAAGGCTCATTGGAATCTTTTGAAGAATTGACAAAGGCGTTCGGTGCACGATTTATAACATGTAGCAGGGTCCCAAAGCCTTTAGATGCGCTGTTATCAATGGCAATGAGGGAAGGCGAGACTCTTAATACTTATTTTGATAGGTATTGGGAGACCTATAACGAGATTGATGGCGATGTGGAAGATGTCGTGGTAAGAACCTTCAAGGTAGGGCTCCCAACTGAACATGGGCTGAGAAAGTCTTCGATAATGAAAACTGCTATGAACATGCGCCAACTCATGGATCTCATAGATAAGTATAAACAGGTGGAAGAAGATCAGATTCAGAGAAAGGGTAAAGCAAAATTATTCCCAGAGAAAAAGGACTCACGAGGTGGGCATTACCAAGGCAATCAGCCAAGGAGAGATTTCTTGGGACATTCGCCCCTGCCAAGGACGCCCACGGTTAATGCATTATTCAAAGAGCCAAGATATCAAATATTGGAGAAAATACATAATAAACCTTATTTCAAGTGACCTAGTAAGATGAATGGAGATGCATCACAGAGAAACCAGAGCCTTCATTGTCATTATCACCAGGATAAAGGGCATACCACGGAGCAATGTAGGACCTTGCGCGATCATTTGAACCAATTGGCTAGGGCAGGAAAGCTCAATCACTTCTTGTCCCAGCCGGGAGGACAGTTGTAGCGTAATGAAGGTGCTCGACCTTATAATGCTGCCCGGCCGGCACTGGGCACCATCAATGTAAATTTATTAAAGCCAGAGGGAGAATGCGTAACACCCTCAAGGATCATGTCCGTGCGGGGTGGCTTGGAGGATGGGGTAGAAGAGTTGGATAGTCAAACCAATAAGAAGATGAAATCGACGTTAGTTCCTACCTTAGGATTCTCCGAGTAGGACAAAGTGGGAACTTTTCAGGCGCATGATGATGCTCTAGTGGTCACTGTTAGGATTGGGAGGTATGACGTAAAGCGAGTCTTGGTGGATGAGGGAAGTGGGACTGAGATCATGTATCCCGATCTGTTTTATGGCTTGAAACTAAAAGCCAAAGACCTTGAAACATACGATTCACTGTTGGTGGGCTTCGATGGGAAGCCGGTAGTCCCTCAAGGAATGATTAGGTTACCTGGGCAGGTAGGAAATGAGGAGATGCAGGTTAGTTTTATAGTTGTAAAGGCCTATTCACCTTACACGGCTATCCTGGCTAGGCCATGGCTTCATGCTATGGGTGCGGTATCGTCCACCTTGCATGTAAAGGTCAAGTATCCCACTTGTGGACAGGTGGGAGTATTGTCGGGCAGTCAATCAATGGCAAGGCAATGCTTGGTGTCGGCGATTACTAAGACGCTTTGAGGGGTGGAGGCAGAGGCAGAGGCAGGCCAAAAGACCTTATAGCAATCAAAGAACCTTGTTGAGATAGAGAACACTGCGGGGGTCGCAGATTCATCTGAAGACCTTCAAAAGATATTGATAGGGGAAGAGGAGGGGAGGTATTTTCAAGTGGGTTCCCAATTACCTGACGTGGAAAAAGTAAAATTGGTGGAATTCTTGAAGGCCAATATCGATGTCTTCGCTTGGACAATGTATGACGTACCGGGAATCGATCCAGAATTTATTCGCCATCGGCTGAATGTTGATCCCAAGGCTGTTCCTCGTAAACAGCCTCCTCGACAAACGTCTTATGAGCATGCCGAAGCTGTGCGGGAAGAGGTAAATAAGCTCAAACACACCGGAGTTATTAAAGAAATTTTTTACCCCGAATGGCTTGCTAACACTGTGGTGGTTAAAAAGAAGAGCGGCAAGTGGAGAGTTTGTGTAGATTTTACCGACTTGAATAAGGTGTGTCCAAAAGATCCTTTTTCCCATTCCTAGAATTAACCAGTTAGTCGATGCCACTGTAGGGCATACTCGGATGAGTTTTTTGGATGCCTTTTAGGGCTCTCATCAAATTCCTATATCAATATCCGACCAGGAGAAGACGGCTTTTCAGGCTCCCAGTGGTATTGTGGTAATTACAATTATCGGGTAATGCCTTTCGGTCTAAAAAACGCAGGATCTACTTATCAGAGAATGGTGACCCGAATGTTTGAAGCACAGTTGGGGTGAAATATGGAGACTTATATTGATGATATAGTGATAAAGAGTAAGAGGGTGGAGGATCACTTGGATGACTTGGAGGAAACTTTTTCAGTGTTGAGAAGGCATCAGCTACGCTTGAATGCTTCCAAATGTTCACGCATTAGGGGATCGAAGTCAACCCCGACCAAATTAAGGCCATTATGAGTTTGCACCCTCCGCGGAATCCTAAAGAGGTGCAGAAATTGACCGGAATGGCAGTAGCCTTAAATAGGTTCATCTCTCGATCTGCGGACAGATGCTGACCTTTTTATCAACTCTTGCATAAGTGGAAAGACTTTCAATGGACTGATGAATGTGCCCGTGCTTTTCATGACTTAAAGCAATATCTAGCCAGCCCGCCGATATTATCCAGACCTGAGAAGGAGGAGGTGTTGTACGCCTACTTGGCAGTCACGGAGTGTGCTGTTAGCTTGGTCTTAGTGCGCAATGTGGATGGAGTTCAAAAACCTGTGCATTATGTTAGTAAGTCTTTGCAAGGAGCAGAAATACATTACCTACCCTTGGAAAAAGCAGTGCTGGCTATTGTACATGCTACGAGAAAACTCCCTCACTATTTCCAAGCTCACACGGTAGTTGTGCTCACCCATCTTCCATTACAGGCTCTTATAAGGAAATCTTATTACATGCGTCGAGTCGCAAAATGGGGGATAAGGCCTGGGGCGTATGATGTCAAATATATACCTCGTATCGCCATCAAGGGACAGGTTTTGGCTGACTTTGTGGCAGGATTTATTGATAGTAACTTCCAGCAGGAAAAAGTAGCTTTAACAGCTATGGCTGTAGTGCTAGATCAAGCCCTCATGTGGGAAGTTTATACCGATGGAGTGTCCAACCGAAAAGGAGCAGGAATTGGGATTGTGATGGTCACTCCTGAAAGGTTGATTATGGAAAGATCATTAAGGTTAGGGTTTGTAGCCACTAATAACAAAGCCGAGTATAAACACTTGGGAGGAGAAGTGGTGGAATTTTTCTGTGATTCCCGGTTAATCGTCGGGCAAATCAACGGGGAGTTTGAAGCTCGGGATGAAAGAATGCAAAAATACCTTAATAAGGTGAAGGTTGTGTTGAACTTGTTTAAAACCGTCACGGTCAAGCAAATCTCCAGAGGACAGAATGCGCATGCTGATTCATTAGCAATGTTAGCCACCTCTTTGGGGTCAAAGCTTCCTCGGGTAGTACTGGTAGAAGATATGATGACTTCTAGTCTCATCAGCGCTCCTGCAGTTGGGATTCATAATATTCAAGTGGGGCTAAGCTGGATGGACCCCATTGTGACTAATTTAAAATGAGGAATATTGCCCGAAGACAAGATGGAGGCGGAAAAGGTACAAAGGGCTACCCCCCGTTACTGGCTCTCCGAAGGACAGAAGTTGTACAAATGCTCCTACCCGGGACCATACCTTCTGTGTGTGCACCTCGAGGCCATTGAGCCCATACTAGAAGAATTACATGAGGGCATGTGTGGAAGTCATACTAGAGGAAGATCCTTAGCTCATCGGGCTTTGACCCAAGGGTACTGGTGGCCGAATATGCAAAAAACCTTCTAAGATTACGTTAAAAAATGTGATCAATGTCAGAGGTATGCGTCGGATGTGCATCAACTAGGCGGAGTCCTAAACCCGTTATCCAGTTTGTGGCCATTTGCTCAATGGGGTTTGGATATCGTTGGACCCTTTCCTCGGGCCATCGAAAATCGAAGATGGCTCCTCGTCGGTACAGATTATTTTACTAAGTGGGTGGAGGCCGAACCGCTGGCTAGCATTAGAGATGTAGATGCAAAAAAGTTAGTGTGGAAAAGCATAGTGACTCGGTTTGGAATCCCACATACATTGATATCAGATAATGGACTCCAATTCGATAGCAAGGCCTTCCAAAGGTACTGCGGGATTATGGGGATAAGGAATGGGTATTTGACGCCAGCGTACCCACAAGAAAATGGTCAAGCAGAGGCCATTAACAAGGTCATTCTGGCCAGGTTAAAAAAGAGGCTAGATGATGCCAAAGGCAAATAGGTGGAAGAGTTGCCTCATGTGTTATGGACTTATCACACTACCCCTCGAAGATCGACGGGAGAGACGCCCTTCTTAATGGCATACGGGATGGAAGCAGTGATTCCTTTGGAGTCAGTTTTCCCAACCTTAAGATCTGAGCAATACAGCGAGGAAGGGAATAACTGCATGCTGCTTGATGGTCTTGACACTATTCAAGAGAGAAGAGAGATAGCCAGTGTAAGGCTGGCCAATTATCAGCAAAAACTCAAACAGACGTATGACAAGGGGGTGAGGTTGAGACCGTTGGTACCAGGGGATCTTGTGTTAAAAAAAGTAGTAGGGACGGTGAGAAATCCTGCATGGGGAAAACTAGGGCCCAACTGGGAAGGACCCTATAGAATTACGTCTGTAGCTGGCATTTGGGGCTTATCACCTGGAAGATTTGGATGAAAAAGTAGTACCTCGCCCTTGGAATGTAAATAATTTACGGCGTTACTATTACTAGTAATAAAGATTGGCCTTTTTTGTTGTAAAAGATGCAAATTGATTAATTCATTACGTCTTGTAGATTGATAGCAAAACCTTTTACAACGATGGAAGTCTCTAAGTTTTAAACTGAACCTAGTCCTTGTCTGGCTCCTCGGGCCACAAGCCTAGGGAAAATTAACACAGCAATAGATTTCTCTAAGTGTTAAACTGAACCTAGTTCTTGTCTGGCTCCTCGGGCCACAAGCCTAGGGAAAATTAACACAGCAATAGATTTCTCTAAGTGTTAAACTGAACCTAGTCCTTGTCTGGCTTCTCGGGTCACAAGCCTAGGGAAAATTAACATAGCAATAGATTCGTCTAAGTGTTAAACTGAACCTAGTCCTTGTCTGGCTCCTTGGGCCACAAGCCTAGGGAAAATTAACACAACAATGGATTTCTCTAAGTGCTAAACTGAACCTAGTCCTTGTCTGGCTTTTCGGGCCACAAGCCTAAGGAAAATTAACACAGCAATGGATTTCTCTAAGTGTTAAACTGAGCCCAATCCTTGCTTGGTTCCTCGGGACATAAGTCTAAGAAAAATCTAACACAACGACAAAACTTGTTAAGTGTTAAGCTGAATATAACCCTTGTTCGGCTCCTTGGGCCATGAACCCAGGGAAAAATTAACACTTTGATAAAATTAATTTTGGATGGCATTTCATGCTACAAACGTAGTAAAAGTCAAGGCTAACTAAGAAACGTTTACAAAGCTCAATTTCAGTTGTACAAATAATTGCATTCGAATTTTGTTAATAGTGATTTAGCACGGAAGGAAGTTTGCAGGAATGGAACCAAGGCAAGAATGAAAAGGAAGTTGTTAATATTAAGTACAATAGTGGAAACATGGGAAACAGTGAGTAGCATAAATAATCAAAAATAGCACTAAGGCTAACCAAAAATATCATTAAATACGGCTACGATAGTCTATTGTTTTTCAAGCCGAAGCTAAAGGCTAGCTTGCTATCCTATTACAAAAATATCACTAAGGCTTTGAGTAAACCCTTCAAGTAGTTGATTGTTTATCTTGGTGCTCATTCTTTTCCTGTTCTTTATCTTTCTTCTTCTTCTTTGCTTGTGCGACCTCCACCACCTCTTCCTCGTCCTCTACTGCAATCACGTCAGACTGGGATAGTGGGGCTTTCTCTTTCTTTTTGCTTTTTGGAGAAGTGGACAAAGGGTCTTGTTCTGGAAGCATGGCAGAAGGAGAGTGAGCAGGACTAGGGTCAATTGGGGGCATTGGGGGAAGAGCTGCCACTTGCAGTATGGATGGGTAGTGTATTCTATTCGGATCTCGGAGTTCTGAGTCACCAGACACTCCCGCAGCATCCAGGGTATAACCCCATACTTTTGAACAGAAAGTACGAGCAACGCCCCGGAGCTGAGCTGTGAGGCTCTCTAGCGCTTTCTTCATTCTAGCATCATAAGCAGCTTGTTCCGCTTCGGCCCTCTCCTAATCCTTAGACTCCAGTTGCCTTTGGGTTTGCTTCAGCTCTACAACTGTAAGGGCAAGTCGGTTTTAAGCATTCTTTTGCGCTTCCAATGCGTCGTTGGCTTGCTTCTCAAAACTCTCGAGCGCAGATTCAGCATTCTTATGTGCTTTCTCCGCCTCGGAAAGCTTGCTCAGGGTATCCTTTAGCTTTTGTTTAGCCTTGGCTTGGGCTTTGACAACAATCTCTAAATTGTTCTCAGTTTTTCTTGCCAAGTCCAGGTAGTAATCCATCCACTCCTCGGCCATAAAGGATGCTTGGACAGCCTACAAGTCACATGGGTTAAAACTGAATGGCCAAGTAAAAATAGGATCACAAATAAATGTTTTATTGAAGTATAAGAGTGTGATACCTTAGCTAAATCTTGTTTTAAAGACAAAAAGACCTCCCTCTTCCGGAAAGATCTAAACTCTGCCATGTCCTCGGGAAGGCATAAAGCCTTCTCCAAACACTCTGTCACCAACCTTGAGCTCCCTTTCTGCGGGTCTCTCAGATTGGCATCGTCAAGAATGGGACTGCCTGAACTTAGCGTAAAGGCAGGACGCCAAGCTGAAGCCCTTTTAGGTTGGTCGCCACCCATCTCCTTTGAAGTCCCCGTATGTGCAGACTTCTTCGAATGGCCTTTGCCCACTCGAGCATCCTTACTGGGGGGTTCAGTCACCTCCCCCTCCTCGGTTTCAGTGGAGTGTTTGCCACCTTGGCCTCTTTTCCTTTTTTTGTCAACAATATCAACGTGCGCAGCATGGGATATTGTTGG
Organism: Castanopsis chinensis; assembly: GCA_032878915.1. Classification (NCBI taxonomy): domain Eukaryota; kingdom Viridiplantae; phylum Streptophyta; class Magnoliopsida; order Fagales; family Fagaceae; genus Castanopsis; species Castanopsis chinensis. The sequence goes on from JAVQMG010000121.1 coordinate 15,863,423, forward strand.
CGTAATGGGGCGGGGTGGAACCGCAACGGCTGGAGAGGAACTCCTAGCGTGGGCTTGCAATAAGGCAGGAAAGTCAGGCTCTTTTTCTTGAAAACCCATAGCGCCCGAAGAATGTGCTGCGGAGGTGTTAGGAGCGTCTTCGCGGTAAAAAACTTCAAAGTCTTTCTCGGTTGCTTCGGCTTGAGGGAGTTCAGGGGATTCTTCTTTTCCTTCCTCTTCAGGGACAATGGGAATTTTTTGGGGGTAAATGAGCTGGACTGCTAGAGATGCTGGGAGCTGGGCTGCTAGAGAGTCCCTTTAGAGGGGGTACGTTCAGCAGGAATCCTGGTATGGCTACGTCTATCTTCGCTAAATGTAAGTCCCTAGCTCTGATAGCATTTTTTGGACTCTGGAAACGTTTAGTAGATGGTTTGTAGCCGAGGATCACGTGTGCCGCTCTAAGTTGTCCATCCGTATGAAGAAATATCTCTGACCTAAGGATTCTGTTCAGGTCCTCAAAATTCACTAGATGTTTGGCCGGAGCAGTATGATGTTCGTCTGTCACAAAATACAAGCACCATTTGTAAGATGACCAGTATAGATTCATGTGCGTAAAAAAAAAAAAAAAACCTAATGGTTTTTCAATCTTCGGGAACACTACCTGGCTCCTCCTCTTGGGCAGGGCAGTGTAATCCGTCATACCAATTCCCAGACACAATAAGAAAATCTTCATCCATGCCCTTGCTCGAATCGGGCAAACAGGAGATTAATCTAACGTCGGGAACTCTACATTTCATGTAATATTTGGTTTTCTCCCCTTTTTGGCAATTGTATACCCAATTAACATCATGCCATGTCAAATTGGTCCCCATTTTTCGGTTAATGGCATCTACACACCCTAAAATCCTAAGGACGTTAGTAGAGCATTGAGATGGGGTCAATCTAAAATTTAAAAGAAAGTCTCGGGTCACCCTACCCATGGGAATTTCCATCCCGCCCTCAATAAAAGCGATCATCGGGATTATCATAGACTCGAGGGTCCGAGGTAAAAGTAGCCATTCCCCCTCCTCGCAGTGTTGAATAATGACATCGTCGGGGATCCTATATTGAGCTTTAAATTTTGCTTTTGCCTTGTCAATGTTGACTAACTTAGCATATCTACCTATTGAATCGTATGAAAAATAAAGAAAAATAGCAATAGAAATGATCAACAAAGGAGAACCAGCGAGAAAGCTAACATACTTCTTACAGAATGCTCAGTTTGCTCCTCGGGAGTTTTCCTTTCTTCAAAATGCAAAAATGAGCTTCAGTCAGCCCCAAACCTTGTATATATAGTGGTAAAAAAAGGCGCACCAATTTTCCTGCTTAGTAAAAATAAATCAGTACCGTAAAATTTTGATCAAACCGTAGAACATTGGAAAACATGGAGCCGCCTGACACCATAAATGACTGATCGTGGATACCGAAGCGTCAGGGACGTGCTTTAGGACACGAAAAGACACTCTCACGTGGGAAATTGAGTGGTACATGAGTGGCAATTTAATTAAATTAAAACTTAGCTTTTGATTCTGATTCAATAGCATAAGTTTTAAGGGGCTATTGTAAGGACTCAAAGACCAAAGGACTCGAGGATCAAAGGACTCAGGGACCAATGAATAATTTACAAGAAATCCTGTTCGGGACAGGAACTGAAGACCTGAGGAACTTTCGGCAATGGGCGTAAGCCCTAAAAATATCTTGAAGCATTGAATGCTGAGGATAGAGCTCCCTGATCGCATTAAATGGAGAAGTACCAGCCTTATCAGTGACATTAATAAGGAGGTGACTTGAACAGTGCAGTTGGTGTCTAGATAACTTGTTGCCATCATTTTTTGCCAAAGAGGGACACAAGTGTCACTAGATGAAAGTGGTTAGGTGAAAGACGAAGGGTCGTGATGAAAAGAGTAAGAGGTATAAGTAGGAGGAAGAAACACATAGAGAGGGGATCGGCAAAAGGGAGGGGAGAAGAAAGAAAAGGAAACTAAGGACAGGGACCTATAAGCATTAACAATAAACGTGATATTTAGGAAGGAGTTGAGAAGGGAGTGGTCCTCGGGGCATGCTTGTTTATTGATGTGTGGTTCCCTCTCTACAAATTTTGTTGTTATGGGCCAAAGATCATAGTGGGCTTTAGCCATTCATAGCTGAAACATGGCCTTCGGCTCCACTTTGGAATTTTGGACCTTACAAAAAAAAAATATATTGTTCTTTATATCTAGATGGATATTTTCTAGTAGGCATTCATAATAAAAAATATATAAATGACTAAATAAAGCACAATTTATAATATAAAATTATAATTTAATTAAAATTAAATTAAATTTAAAGTATATAATAGTAGAACCTGATTTATCAAAAGCATGATTGCAACTTTACTATATGAATATATCTAAAGTTTATTTATCACATAACTCAGCAAATTAGTATTGATACCAAACAAAATTTTAGACTCATATTTTCATTATATTAACTATTATACAGATATTTAGCTTTGATTGAAATATTTATTAAAAAAAAGTAGATTAACTTATGAAAAAATTATATAAAAAATACAAAATAAACTATTTAAAATAAAAGAATTGGGTCAATATTAACATAAAAATAAGAAAGGAAAACTTTTTTGAGAAACAAATATACGCACACAAGGAGAAAGAAAGAGTTCTAACATAAAGACATATCACAACTTCACTAAAAAATTATGGTAACAATTAAAGATGGAAGAAACAAATTATACTATACACAAACTAAGAAAGAAAGGAAAACTGATACAACAAACTAACAAAACTGGCTCAATGTGATATCACACCAACCCACGTATGGCTAAGAGCTAATAGGTGTAGTGCTATAAAATAATGGGAAATGCTAACGAATGCCCTTAGGGCATTGGTTAACAATCCATTTAAAGAAAGTTTTTATGGGAAAATGAAATAAAGCAATTAATATTTTGACAGCTTTTTTCATTTCCCATAAAAGTGATGTTAAAACTTTCCTAAAATGGATTGTTGGAGCATGACCCTAAAATAATTACTATGGAGGCTAAATTGTAAAACGTGTCAGTTTGTGCATTTATGTTGTTGGTTTATCCATCTCATTTATTATTATATTAGTTTTTATATTTTATGTAGTAAAATTTATAATAATTTTAACATTTAATTTTGTTTTTGTTTTTTCTTTGATAAAAATTTATTTTTATTTATTGACTAATATTTATGGTTTTATTGGTTAAAATTTGGGGCATTCTTGATGATGCACAGATTGTATCATCAATATGTTTCTCGTTCGGACTAAATGGAGGAGTTATGTTTCCTGCTAAGAACAAAAAAATGGATAACAAGTAAAACTGAAGTGGTGTTAAGTACCCTCCAATGCTTTAAGTTAAATAATCTTTCTTAAGAAATCTCATTTATGTATTTTAGCTGAGATTGTGTACCTTTTCCTCTTGTTGATTCTAGCCTTTTATAGGCTTGCTCCATATAAAATTATAAATGCTGACGACTACCCTTGCCTTTCTGGAGTTATCACTCCATTGTAATCTGCTAATGGCTATTGAAGGCTCATTGAGGCATTTGCAACGCTCTTATGGCTGTTGCTCAATCGTTAGTTACAATTAAGTCATTGCTAAACATAAATGTAGTTGACATCTTACACATATATTGGACGGCCATTGATGTTGTACTCGTCCTACTAGGTGAATATATGGTAAGATTTATTGTAAGAGAGGGAATTATCACGTCACTATATCAGATAAGAACCTCATAATTTTCCTTGAACGTCCCTTTATTGTTTTTGACTAACTGAATAAGCTTTTATTGCTTACCAACGAGAGGGATAAAAAGGATCAACTAGCCACTCTAAGGCCGAGCTTCCCAACAAATGAAATTTCTGATATCTCTTGATTGATTTCTAAGAGGCATTTATGGTGTGTATTGCACTTGAACTATCATGAGAAGTAACGGTCATACTCCATTGTAATCTGCTAATGGCTATTGATTATCGAAGGCTAGCTCATTAAGGCATTTGTAACGCTCTTATGGCCGTTGCTCAGCTGTTGGTTACAATTGAGTTATTGCTAAACATAAATGCAGTTGACATCGAACACAAAAATTAGACGGCCATTAATGTTGTTCTCATCCTACTAGATGAATTTATGGTAAGATTTATTGTAAGAGAGGGAATTATCACGTCACTATATCAGATAAGAACCTAATAATTTTCCTTGTTAAGAATAACATTATTAGCAGCGCAATGTGCTATACTATGTTGTATATGCTAGAGTGAATGCGGAAGGGAAAGCATAGAATGAGAACATCAAGAACACGAGGTTTACGTGGTTCAGCCTTGTCGGCCTACATCTATGGAGGAATCCCTTAAGGGCTACATCTTTATTGTACAAGAGTATAGTACAATAACCTGTGTTACAATGAACCCTAACATGAGTATATATAGGCGACTAAACCCTAGACTACTAGTACAAGCAGGACTGGGCTTGGGCCTATTACATTGGGCTAATATATTTAATATATCTCTAACACCCTCCCTCAAACTCAAGGCGGAAGCTCGATGAAGGCCTGAGGTTGGATAAGCATGAGAAGATCCCTTGGAGATGTCTTGAAGAATGCCTTTGAAGAAACCACAATGAATAATATGCCAATTGACCAATTTTGGAGTTTCAAATGAAGAAACGGAGTCCAAAATTGAAATCTACGCGAAAAACTGAGCAAGATAGGCCATTTTGGAAATTTTGCCTTTTGGTCAAAAGTCAACGCAAAAGTCAAAGTCAACAAAAGTCAACAGATCCTGGTCAAAGGCAACGGTCAGTGCTCACGGGTCAGATCCGGGCGGTCCGAGTCAACGGTCAGCTAGGTGACGTGGTGCTGATGAGGCGACACTGCTGACGTGGCTAGTTGACGTGGCTGATGACATGTTTAGGGCTGATGTGGCGTGCTTGCGTGGATGCTAACGTGGACTGCTGACGTCATCTGATGACGTCAGCAGTGATCTCCGGCGCGTGTGACCGACGACGAGATCCTAGGAGGCGCGTGAGAGCGCGTGCAAGCAGGACTGGACCAGATTTTCTCGGGTTTTGCAAATCGGTGGGCCACGAGTCCGTCAGGGCGGCGCGTGTGGCTGTGTCCGATCAAATCTTGGCGGCGCGTGGAGATTCACTGGAGCCAACTTCGGCGCGTGGAGGCGCGTGGCTGGGTTTTGGATGACCGGATTTTTGGGTTTTGGTCGCGGGAGGTTGTGGAGCATGTCTGTGGTGTTGGTTTCATCAGGCGAAGCTTCGATTTGCGCAGATCTGAAAAGTTAAGTCACGGTTTGCTTGGTTGTTGGATTTTGACACAGCACAGAGCCATGGTGGCTGCGAGATGCCGTGAAGTCTAGATCCAGCAGACAAACATGTGTGACTTCAGATGGTGGTGTGCACGTGAGAATCTTCTTTGCTGTGTTGAGATGTTTGTTTGATGCCAAGAACGAAGTTTTGCTCTGATACCATGTTAAGAATAACATTATTAGCAGCGCAATGTGTTATACTATGTTGTATATGCTAGAGTGGATGCGGAAGGGAAAGCATGGAATGGGAACATCAAGAACACGAGGTTTACGTGGTTCAGCCTTGTTAGCCTACATCCATGGAGGAATCCTTTAAGGGCTACATCTTTATTGTATAAGAGTATAGTACAATAACTTATGTTACAATGAACCCTAACATGAGTATATATAGGCGACTAAACCCTAGACTACTAGTACAAGCAGGACTGGGTACAATAACCTGTGTTACAATTAACCCTAACATGAGTATATATAGGCGACTAAACTCTAGACTACTAGTACAAGCAGGACTGGGCTTGGGCCTATTACATTGGGCTAATATATTTAATATATCTCTAACATTCCTTGAATGTCCCTTTATTGTTTTTGACTAACTGAATAAGCTTTTATTGCTTACCAAAGAGAGGGATACAAAGGATCAGCTAGCCACTCTTAAGGCCGAGCTTCCTAACAAATGAAATTTATGATGTCTCTTTATTGATTCAAAGACATTTATGGTGTGCATAAGTGTATTGCACTTGAACTATTATGAGAAGTAATGGTCATACTTGAGACTAGGTATGGGTTTGGATACTGCGTTTCACGCGGTATCTAATGTTTGCATTTTTTATTTTTTTATTTTTTTGAAAAAGTGCAATTTAGCACTTTTAGTGGGTCTCGTACACTGTTTATAGGACCCAAAAACTTCTTTTTTCAGCAATTTTTTTGTTAAAAATAAGTCCCACGGTACTATTTATACATTTGAAAATTATTTTACTACAGTATTTTTAGTTTTTAGTAAAATAAATGGTATCTAAACGCATCCTAGATCTCTGGTTAATTTGTAGCCTTAGATTACCAAAACAAAAGAAGTCCACATTCATTGGGGTAAGTCATGAGCTTTATGAGACGATGGATGTGATCCACGAATGAAGACTGGCAGGCTGCAGGTCATTTTGGCATTTTGGCTAGAGAGAAATTATATGTGGTCCATGCATGGAAAGATGATGATGAAACCTTAACCACCCGAGCAGCAGACTAAGAATTTGTGGTTCCTCCCATAAAAAAAAAAAAAAATAATTCGTGGTTCCCAAGGCATATCAACCACCGCGCTGCTAGCGACCCATTCATGCTTTCTGGTTTAACTACTCCGTTCTGGGTGGTGTGTGACTCTTGGTTGGTCGAGTCCATGTGAAATTTCGATCCTACGTACAATATTGTCCTGTCTTACACGTGCTTCCTTTAATTCATGCGTAGATTATTGAAAATAGATTATTACTAGTATTATTATTACTTGCTTATTAAGGCATGCGTCTTTAAGGGAATAAACTTACAAAGTCAACCATCTTAATTACAAGGAGTACTATAAGGGAGATTCCAATGAAATGTGAGAATATACCCGTAAAAAGTCACAATGAATAATGGCAGAAACTACGTACAATTAAAGAAGAGAAAAGACAGATTCTCAAAAAAAAACAAAAAGAAGAGAAAAGACACAATAGAAAGGGAAACCTAGGTAGGATTTTTTTTTTTTTTTTTTTTTTTTTTTTTTCATGTTCTAAATAAGTCCCCACAAATCATTTTTATTCACATTTTTTTGGTCAAATATTTATTTTATTATCATCTTAAATTTATTTATTTGAAAAAAAGAAAGAATTGAAGTAGGTTTTAACTAGGGGAGGGGGATTGAGGCACACCATTTTATGGGAAGTGATATATAAGGATAACAATTCTTGGACTATATAGCTGAAAATGAGATGCCCATACTGGACTTCATGATATAATGATAACAAGATATGGTCCACCATAGTTTGTATGTTCAAATCTTTGGTTATATGTGTGTGTTTTAGTTAGTTTAATTGGTAAAGTATCTTGTGGTTGAATAAGAGCTCTGTAATTTAATTTTTATCTACATAAAAAACTAATTGTTGTCTTAATTTGATAATAAAAAATAATTATTAGGAATGGACGCTGTAGGTTGTGAAACTCTCTCCACACACACAAAAAAAAAAAAAATGGTTATGTATGTGCAGCTTTTTTTTTTAAATTTATTTTAAATAAAAATTGGAATTGCTTTGATGTCTCCCAACTGAAATAATACAAGTGGAATTTTTTTTGGTTGTGCAAAGAGAATATTTGGTGAGTCCTTTCAAAAAAAGAAAAAAAGAAAAAGAAAACGCAAAGAATAGAAGCAAGTTTAGACTTCCCCAACAAAGGAAAATAATAAAAAAGACAAGAATTTGAATTTGTGTGGTAGTTTCACTTTTTATGTTTATACGTACACGAGTGTATAACTCTCAACCGAAGATTAATATAAATTTCTATGAATTTTTATAAGCTCTGAAGAATGCATAACCCTCAACTAACATAAATATAATTTTAACTTTTTAAAATAATCCTTTATATATTCATTTTTTTAAGAGAGTTTTAAGTTTTTAACTTATGATGTCCACTTATAATGATAATTCTTTACTTTCAAACCAAGACACTATTAGTATTTAGGTGTAAGCGGGGATCGAATTTTAAATCTCTTATTTGACGATAAGAAATTTTATCAATTGAGCTAATTAACTAGAACCTACTATATATTCATATTATTTAGCTAACAGCAAATTAATAATTTGACATTTTAACTGCTCTCTCAAAAAAAAAAAAAAAAAAAACTGCTATGGATATGTTTTTAAATGATAAAAATGCCATTAATCATTAATATATATATATATATATATTTCTAGCATTGAAATTTCTTACATAAAATATAAGAGTCAAAATTCTCTCGTTTCATGAGAATTGGTGCGTTCATATGGATATTGTAAAGTTATTGAGAATTTTAAAATTTTTCAAACGAACAATTAGATTTTCATGAGTTTTCAGGAATTAACAAGTCTTATCTTAAATTTTCAAATTTGTTTGTGAGCATTAGTATTGGGCGGTAAAAACTTCCCAGATGCTATTTTACCAATCAACACCCCAAATTTCCCCTTTATTTGGGTATGTATATTTTATTTTTTTATTTAGCAACCATGAATAGTGAATTCTCAAATATACAACCTACTATTCATGGGTTGTAAACATAAAAAAATATATTATTGGAGAGAGAGAGAGATACAAAGAGAAAGAGAGATGGAAGAGAAGAGAGAGAAACATTTTTTTTTTTTAATATTATTTGATTATGTAGTTTATATTGTTTTATTGTACAACACATATCATTTTATTTTACAGAGAACACACATCATCTATTTAGTATTTAATTCATTAGCCATTATAGTATAATATGATGCACTTAAGACCCCGTTTGATAACGGTATTTAAACAACGAAAATTGTTTTTTAAATACCACAATATGTATTTCCACAAAATTTACACACTGTTACTAAAAATCTCTTATCAAATGGGTCCTAAATGACTTGAGATAGAGTCATGAAACACTTTCAATGAAGCTAATTCACATTGTTTGTCGTTTTGGATCCAAACCGTTATTTCTCTCCATACGTGTGCTGAAAATGCCATCCATATGCTAACCAACTTGAAAAAATAAAAAATAAAAAAAGAGAGAGAGATACCCATTTGGAGGAACCATTGAATAGGTCATGACACTAAAAGTTCATTATCAATCGCAATGTAATGGGGTTGCTGGAAATTTTCTTTAAACTGGTTTGGAGCAACCATTGAATAGGTCATGCCAGTGCCACACATAACATTAGAATTTTGCTCATTAAATAAATTGTATTTCTAGACATGAGGTGAGTATGTTATTCTCTTTTTCTCTCTTTAGTTATTTTTAATTTCTCTTTCAGTAACTTGTCTTGAATAATGAGATGCATTTGGTTTTGATAAATTTTAACTAAGAAAAAGAAGAAAGAGAGATTTTATAAAGTTGTACCTAAGTGATCGAATTGGGAAAAATAAGCTAGCTAATTAGTCATCAGCGCTTAGTCTTTACCTCTCTCATAAGATGAAGCTCTAAACTTTGCTCTTAACTCATTCTCACAAGTCAAAGCTATACCACCACATTTTTTTTTAATGAGATGGCATTGCCAAGGTTACTAGGATCAAGATCCTACATGAGATTGGTGAGAGGATTCGGGGATCAGATAGTAGGATCAGTATGAGAATCGTAAGATCCTTTTTCTTATTAAAAAAAAAACTAAAAAAACCTATAATTATAATTCATAAGATATATATTAAAGAAAAATTGAACAAAATTAATTCTTGACACAAACATATATATATATATATATATATATATATATATATTGGCCAAACTCAGAGAAAATTCAATTAGATTCTACAATTGAAGTCCAATTTTGAGCCATGTGTCCTAAATTATTTATTTTTAGAGAGAGTTTTATTTCTTAGATTTGGAGTTAAATGTGGGATCACATAAATATCCATTCAAGTGAGTTATTACGTACAAAAACTAAAGAGTTTATAATTAATGAACATAAAAAAGTTTTTTAAACAATTGACAATTTACATTTTCTACATAATAATTATGAGAGCTAAAGGTTCAGGGCATGTTCATGGGCTTGGGCCTGACCCGAGGGTAATTACTTGTCCGAGGAGGGTTAGTGGTAGTAACAATATCAAACTTAAAAAGGCCACAAGCAAACTGTTGCGAGAGAAGTTGATGGAAGTAATCCGAGGAGGGGCAACTCCTCGGCTCAGTAAAGTGAAGGTCAGATGGTACGTCATGGTGATAAGAATGATATTCTAAAAGGACCTGTGGATGAAAATGTGTTCCACAAGGGCACAGAGAGGAAGATCGAATGAGAAATATCTTAGAGAAAGCTGCTACCATCGCATTGAAAGCTCTGCACTTACCTCTCTAGCCACATTAACGAGAAAATGACATCTGAATAGTGTGGATCAGCCTTACAGTTATTGTTTGAAGACTTCAAGAGGGGGTGGATGAGACAAATATTTGGATTGGTGATCTGATCCACACGTGGAAGATGGAGAAAAGAAGGTGGATGATATAAAAGGAGAGGAAAGGCATCCAGGGAAGGGGGATCGGAGAAGAAAGAAAAAAAGCACTGTATACACCATCATTCTTAATTGTAATCTATTTGTGAAAGAAGAAAAGATATTACAAATTGTTCTCGACTTACGTCCGAGGAGAGATTTTGTAACATAACAGTTCATTGTATGTGATGTGGTAATCTAGCTCATTATCTTTGTTATCCAACATCCCTAGAACCTAGATTTCAAGCACACTCTCGACAAATTTCATTGTATTGGGTTTTTTGGGCCTGTCCTCTTCACACTGTTAGGTTTGGGCACAAATTATGACCTTACAATTGGTGCTGTCTATGGAAAATCTTGTGTTTTAGACAGGGTAGCATTATGGTAAGCTCAGGTCCGCACCATGCAGAGTCGATAGGATCTTAGCGTGAAGATCATTTCTTGCATCTAGAGCAGGAAAGAGATCGTGAAGGTAGTGTGCATACAGCTCATACTAGTAGGAGCCATTCACGAGGCGGAAGTAGAGTTCCTCATGAGGAAAATGCGAAGGCCATGTAGAAGGAGATTGACCACCTAAAGAAGAAGTTGCGCCATGAGAGACGAAGGCAAACTCCCTCTTTTTCCGACCCTTCTTCTAAAGATTCCCAATGTGGTAGTTATAGGCCCAGGTTAAGAACTTCTTCTAGTGAGTCTTTCTCTTATGAGGAGGATTATCTTCACGGTCGTGGGGACAAAAAGCCTTCTTTTGGGGGCTTGGGAAGTGATGCTATGAGTAGGGTGTTGCACCAAATTTTTAAGTCACCTTTCACACGTAGGGTGGTGAAGGGGAAGCTTCCACGACGATTCACCCAACCCATGTTCACCATTTATAATGGCCGAATGGACTTTGTGGAACATGTGAGTCCTTTCAATCAGAGGATGGCGGTACACTCTAAAAATAAAACTTTAATGTGCAAAGTCTTTCCTTTTAGCCTGGGACCTGTTGCGATGAGGTGGTTTAATGGTCTGAGGGCAGGTTCAATTGATTCTTTCATAGAACTCACTAAGGTATTTGAGTCTCGATTCATCACTTGCAGTAGAGTTCCTCGGCCTCTGCATTTGTTATTGTCCAAGGCCATAAGAGAGGGGGAAACCTTAAAAACATATTTTGACAGGTACTAGGAGATGTTCAATGAGATCGATGGTGATTTTGACGACGTAGCAATAAGGACTTTCAAGGTTGGCCTCCCTACTGAGCACAACTTAAGGAAGTCTTTGACCAAAAAGCCTGTGAGGAGTGTACGTCGGCTTATGGATCGCATTGATGAGTACAAATAGGTAGAGGAAGATCAACAGCAAGGTAATGGAAAGATGAAGGTTATCCCTCAGGAGAGAAGGGATTTCAAGTCGGACAGATGCAATAACAACAGGTCCTGGAGAGATTATGCCAGGCAATCTGGTCCTACCACTCCTCAAATGGTTAACACTGTATTCCGAAAACCAGTGCACCAGGTGTTAGAGAAAATCTAGAATGAACCATACTTCAAGTGGCCCAATAAGATGGTAGGGGACCCCACGATGCATAAGCAGAACCTCCATTGTCACTATCATCGAGAAAGGGGTCTTACCACTCCTCAAGTGGTTAACACTGTATTCTGAGAACTAGTGCATCAGGTGTTGGAGAAAATCTAGAATGAACCATACTTCAAGTGGCCCAATAAAATGGCAGGGGGCCTCACGAGGCACAATCAGAACCTCTATTGTCACTATCATTGAGAAAGGGGTCATACTACTGAGGATTATAGGACTCTGTAGAATCATTTGGAGCAATTGGTGAAGGAGGGGAGGTTGAATTAATTTTTGTATCGTCCCAATGGGCAGAGAGACCATTCAGGTTCGATGAATCAGGGTAACAATACTTCAAGGCCTCCTCTGGGTATGATCAATGTTATCTTCGCTGCTTTGGGTAGGACTAGTTCTCGTCCTTCTAAAGTGATATCTGTGGCATGAACCCTTGCCGAGGAGTCTAGCTCTGAGCCGAAGAGGATTAAAGGGAGTGTCCCACCTATTTTGGGTTTTTCGGAAGAAGATAAGATCAGAACTATCCAACCCCATGATGATGCCTTGGTGGTTACGCTGAGGATAGGGGTCTACGATATGAAGAGAGTGATGGTTGACCAAGGTAGTGGTGCAGATATTATGTACCCTGATTTGTTCAGGGGGCTAAACTTGAAGCTTGAAGATCTTACGGCTTATGATTCGCCACTGATAAGTTTTGAGGGGAAATGTGTCATACCGAAGGGGCAAATTAGGTTGCTTGTGCAAGTAGAGCCGAAAGTGGTGGATGTGAATTTTATTGTGGTAGATGCCTATTCCTCCTACACGGCCATTGTGGCAAGACCTTGGTTGCACGCTCTGGGTGCTATGTCCTTAACTCTACATGTCAAGGTCAAGTTTCTATTTGGGGATCAGATCGAGGAACTAATTGGGAGTCAATCTGTGGCTAGACAGTGCATGGCGGCTGCAATTCTGCATCAGCCTAGGCCGGAATTCTCGGCCTCGGCTGAGAGGAGGTCATAGCAATCACTGTCTCTGGCCACACTTAGAGTAGCAGTGGTGGAAGAACTAGCGTGTGAAAATTTAGAGAAAGTTCTTATAGATGATGATCTTGAAAAATTCTTTCAAATGGGATTTCTGTTGCCACCTCAGGAGAAGGCAGAGTTGGTTATGTTTCTGAAGAAGAATGTGGACGTATTTGCATGGGATGCTTATGAGGCCCCCAAGGTTGATCCGAGTTTCATTTGTTATCATTTGAATGTCAATCCGACTGTGGTGTCGAGGAAGCAACCACCTCGGCGCTCATCTAAAGAGCATTCTGAGGCCGTCAAGGAAGAGGTACTTAAGCTAAAAAAGACTGGTGCTATCAAAGAAGTATTTTATCCTGAATGGTTAGCTCACACAGTGGTAGTGAAGAAGAAGAATAGGAAGTGGAGAGTGTGCATAGACTTCACAGATTTGAACAAGGCTTGTCCTAAAGATTCTTTCCCAATGCCTTGTATAGATTAGTTGGTGGATGCCACTGTTGGGCATCCTCGGATGAGTTTCATAGATACTTTTCAAGGTTATCACCAAATACCTTTAGCTGTGGATGATCAGGAAAAGACTGCCTTTGTCACCCCTACAATGAACTATCACTATAAGGTAATGCCTTTTGACTTGAAGAATGCAAGGGCTATCTATCAGAGAATGATGACTAGAATGTTTGAACCACAGTTGGGAAAGACTATTGAAGTTTATGTGGATGACATGGTGGTGAAAAGTAAAACAGTTTCCGTGCATGTAGAAGACTTGAATGATACTTTTCAAATGCTAAAGAGGTACAAGTTGCACCTTAATGCGACCAAGTGTTCTTTTGGGGTGGGATTTGGTAAATTTCTGGGGTATATGGTAACTCATCAGGGAGTTGAAGTTTACCCTGCACAAGTCAAGGTAATTAATAGCTTATAGCCACCTCGAAGTCCTAAAGAAGTTCAGAGTCTGACAAGGATGACTGCTGCCCTTAATCGGTTTATTTCTCGGTCCGCGGATAGGTGCAAACCTTTCTTTTAGTTACTGAATAAATGGAAGAGATTTGAATAGACTGAGGAGTACGCTTTAGCTTTTCAATAGCTTAAAGAGTATTTTTTGCGACCACCCATTATGTCTCGGCCAGAAATTGACAAAGTTCTGTATGCATATATTGCTGTGGCTAATTATGCCGTTAGTTTGGTTTTGATACGTGTTGATATCGGTGTGCAGAGGCCAGTTTATTATGTGAGTAAATGTTTACATGAGGCTGAGGTGCACTATTTACCATTGGAAAAAGCAATTCTAGCTGTGGTGCATGCTACGCGTAAACTTCCATATTATTTCCAATCTCATACAGTTGTTATTTTAACTCAACTTCCTTTTAAGTTTGTACTTCAGAGTGCTGATTATACGGGAAGGATTGCTAAATGGGGTACCATCTTGGGGGCTTTTAATATCAAGTATATGCCTTGCACCTCTATGAAGGGTCAAGTCTTTACTGATTTGGTTGCGGAGTTTGCTGAGCCTTCATTAGAAGAGAATCCTAAGAGGTTGGACATGGATGAAAAATCAGTTGGCATGATCTCGTGCAAAAAACCTTTGATATGGAAAGTGTATGTTGACAGAGCAATGAATTTGAGAGGATCTAGTGTGGGGCTAGTCTTATTGTCCTCTGAGGGAATTACTTTTGAGAAATCCTTGAGACTAGGGTTCTCGACCACCAACAATAAGGTAGAATATAAAGCTTTATTGGTGGGAATTGATATGGTTCAGAGAATGGGTAAAAAAACAGTGCAAATATTCTCTGATTCACAGTTAGTAGTAGGCCAAGTGGAAGGAAAGTTAGAGGCTAGAGATCTGAGAATGCAAGGGTATCTAACCCGGGTCAAATATTTACAATCAAAATTTGAATCTTTTACCTTATTACATATCTCCAAGAGTATGAATACCCATGCTAACTCCCTAGCCACACTTACGACTTTCTCAACACAAAGTCGTCCTCGGGTCATCCTTATTGAAAATTTGTGTAAACCCGTTGGAACGAATAGTGATACCATTCGGATTCATCAAATTAGAGTGGGACCTAGTTGGATGGATCCCATAGTGTCCTTCCTTAAAAATGATATCTTGCCTGAGGAGAAGTCTGAAACAATAGAACTTGCTTTTGGAAGAGTTACATGAAGGAATTTGCAGAAGTCATACTAGGGGAAGGTCTCTAACTCATAGAGTTCTTACACAAGGGTATTGGTGGCCTAATATACAGAGGGAGGCATAAGATTACGCAAAAAAGTGTGACCAATGTTAGAGATTTACTCCTAACATCCATCAACCAGGAGGTGTTCTTAATCCTCTGTCTAGTCTTTGGCCTTTTGCTCAATGAGGCTTGGACATTGTAGGGCCTTTTCCAAAAGTAGCATGGAATAGGAGGTGGTTGCTCGTTGGAACGGATTATTTCACTAAATGGGTTGAATTTGAGCCATTGTCAAATATTAGGGATATAGATGCGAAAATTTTTTTCTGGAAAAAAATCGTTACCAGGTTTGGAATCCCTCATATTCTTATTTCAGATAATAGACTACAATTTGATAGTAAGGCCTTTAGAAGATATTGTGGTGATCTAGGCATCACGAATAGATATTCTACTCCAGCTTATCCGCAAAGGAATGGGTAAGCTGAGGCGGTCAATAGAGTTATCGTCAATGGGCTCAAGAAAAGACTGGATGATGCTAAAGGAAGGTGGGTGGAAGAATTGCCACACGTTTTGTGGACGTATCGAACTACACCTAGAGATCCACTGGAGAAACACCCTTCTCTATGACTTATAGAGCTGAGGCTATAATCCCTCTGGAAATTAGGTTTCCAACACTAAAGATGAGCTCTTTCATCCCAAGCAGTAATGACAATTTATTGGGAAAAAGTCTAGACCTAGTTGAGGAACAGCGGGAGAATGTTATGGTTCAGCGAGCTTATTATCAGCATAAACTCAAGCAGGGATATGATTCTCGTGTGAAGCTACAGCCACTTGCACTTGGGGATTTGGTGTGGAGGAAGGTTTTGGGTACTGTCAAGAACCTAGCATGAGGGAAACTGGGACCTAATTGGGAAGGACCTTATTGTATCACTTCGGTTGCTGGCATAGGAGCGTATCATGTTGAAGATCTAGATGGACATGTTGTACCACGTCCCTGAAATGTAAATAACCTACGAAGGTACTATTATTAATGAAAAGGCTTTTTTGCATCTTATTTTTGTTGACACTGTGTTCCGTTGATTATTATTTCTCTACATATCAAGCTGAAACTTGGTTATGCTTGGCTCCTCGGACCACATACCTGGAATAAATTGATATTTTTACTAAGTGTTAAACAAAATCTTAATTACGTTTGGTCCTCGGATCATCTACTTTGGGAAAACTAACACTTTGGTTCTATTTTCTACATATCAAACTGACACTTGATTATGCTTGGCTCCTCGGATCACATACCTTGAATAAATTGATATTTTTACTGAGTGTTAAACAGAACCTTAGTTACGTCTGGTCCTCAGATCATTTACTTTGGAAAAATTAACACTTTAGTTCTATTTTCTACGTACCAAACAGAACCTTGATTATGTCTGGACCCTCGGACCACATATTTTGATGATGTTGGTATCTTTCATTGTTTGCTTAAGTATTACATAAATTTTAGTCTTAGATTATTTCTCTTACGCTTTGGGTTCATGCACATTCACTAGTTTTCATTTGTTTGCTACTGCTTGTTAAGGAAAATAATCCCAATATGCAAGTTATCAAATGAAAATATAGGGGTATCCAGAGTAACGGCATAAGTATGTTGAGAAATCATTCATCCATTCTAGAAATAAGGTTATTTTCCTTGTCGGATGACCTATGTTATCAAATTTTGTATTAAGACTCACCCTATTTAATTGAGCATCAAGTCATTCATACCGGGTATATGAATTGTATTAAGGCCAAGAGTTAAACATCTCAAATAAATAAAATATGTACAAAATATAGAATAAAGAAAATCATGAATTTGTCATTATAATCAAGTGATTACATTGAAGATAAAAGCATGCTCAGGTTTGCAAAAATAAATTTGTAACAAACTAAAACTATCCTAACATTGGGGAACCGAGAGTAGAGAAAGAGTCTTAAGCAGTTTTACGCCTTGGCCTTCGGCGGAGGATCTTCTTTGGATTTTAATTCAACTTCTTTTACCCATTTTTCCTCTAGCCGTTTTTGTTTGGACTCAGTCTCTTTGGGTTGAGAAGCCACCTCTTTGATGATTAGAGGAGCATTTGAAGATTTGATATCGGACAGGGTCACGGTTTTTTTTCCTTTGTCTTTTGTCCTTGGTAGAGGGTCACCCTGGTTAGCCTTCTCGCTCACACCCTTATCAGTTTCCTCACCTTGCTCCTCCACTTGATTAGAACCCCCAGATGCTTTAAGAGGTGGAAAAGGATCTTGGATAGTGACTGGCTGTGTAGAAGGCACGGTCTCGGAGGTTGAGACAGTTGGAAGAGGAGGGATGGCTTCAATTGCACGGATATCTAGGGGATACCATACATTTTGGACCATCCTTCATTTAGAAGTAGCAGGGACACCTGCCACATTAAGGGCTTCTGCCCATACCTGTTGGCAGTAGTCCTTACACATTTCAGCAAGTTCTTCAGCCAACCGGATCTCCGTTTCTTCAACCCCTTTGTTGAAGGAAGCCATTTATGTGGCCTCCACGGTTTCTTTGATAGTCCGAGCCATTTCCTTAGCCTGAGCAAGCTCCTTCCTCAAGTCCAAAGCTTCCTGTTGAGCTGTGGCTAGCTCTATCTCTCTTTGATGAAGCAGTTTACGCTGCTCCTTTGCCTGAGCTTCAGTAGTTTTGAGCCGAGCTTCAGCAGTTTTGAGCCCTACTTCGGCACTCCTCCTTCCTTTTCCCTCTTCTACCAACTTACTGGCCAGCTCTTTTTGCTCCTGCTCGGCCAAGCCAAGGGCTTTCTCAGTCTCAATCCTGATACCAGCTTCAGTCTTAGCATCATTCTAAGCATTTTTTACCCACTTCTCATCCACGAAACTTTTGGATGGCCTATGTAAAAGTGATGAACAAATGCATTGTGACGAGAATAATACAAAAGTGCGTATATGATTGAAAGGATAGAAAGAAAGTCAAATGCAATAACAAAGTAATCGAATTGAAAATTAATATTGTTAATAATGGCACATACCAAAGCTAGGTCCCTTTTTAGGGACAGGAAAAGTTCTAATTGCTTCATATTCTTCAGGGCATCCATGTCCTTTGGCAGCAAGATGGGCTGTTCCAGGGCTTCAGCCAGGTAATATGCGTGTCCTTTTTGAAATTCCCTTATGGTTGAGCAGCGAGGAATAGGAGCCCCATCCAACTCCAATGGAGGAGACCAATGTGATTGAGTTTGTTGCATCTTGACCAAATCGTGGCTCTCCCTGCTTTTCACAGAGGAAGCTCGTGTTTGGCCCTTTGCCGTCTTTTGCTGTTTCTATTTTTTCTACTGGGCTAACTCCTCTTCCTCAACCTCGTTTGCTCTATTTTTTTTTTTTTTTAGGTTGGGGTTAGGAAGAAGAGAACTTGGAGGAGGAGGAGGGGGTAGAAGGTTGGTCGAAGGCTGAGATCTTGAAGCGTCCTTCATAATGGTCTGTTTACCCTTCGTAGCAAGAAGAGCCCTCAAGCTTTTTCTTGGTTGAAGAGACATTTCTTCTTCTTCCTCGGTGCTACTATGTACATGCGAAACTATGAAGCCTCTTATGCTAGAACTCTCAAAGGATTTGTTTTCTTCGTCCGAGAGGTTAACAATGTGGCCTTCCGAAGACGTGGATTCTTCTTGGATAGCTGCTTCAAGTTGTACAGGTAGAGGTGCTATTGTTATTGGGCGTACGTAGAGAATGACAGAGGGATCGTCTGGCAGATCATGTAAGGCAAGGAATCTTGATTTTGAGGCGTCTATCCTTCTACATCTTCTGTCACCTGCTAGAATTGCGTTGCCGATGTCTTGGAAGATGGTTGATAGAGGTTCGTACCCAAGGATGAAATGGGCTGCCCTTACCTGCTTGTCTTCGCTCATAAATACCTCGGATCTTAAGACTTTATTGAGGTCTGCGATGTTAGATAGGCTTAAACGGGGCGACACGTGCTGTTTATCTGCAAAGACATCCGAGAAGACAAACATGGTTAGACCAACAACAGATGTTAAATAAAAAGAAAGTAAAATGCAATATGAATTTAAATGATAAAATTAGAAGAACTAAACCCTATGACAAGAGACCTAAAACTCTATGGAATCACACTTGGTGCTCCCTCTGTTACTGGACAATGAGGATCGTCGTACCATTATCCGGAGGCGATTAAGTAGTCGTCCTTTATGCCTTTGTTAGATTTGGGAAGGCACGATATGAGTCTAATGATGTTAGACCGGGATTTGAGGTAATACCCCACGTCTTTAAGTTTGTGACACTTATACATATGGACAACATCGTGCTATGTGAGTCTCAAACCCATTTGCTCATTGAGAGCGTCGACACAACCTAAGATTCTAAACATGTTAAGTGTATACTAGTCTGGGCATAATCTATGATTACGAAGGTATTCACTGGTTACGTTCTTCATGAGAAGTGTCATTCCTCCTTCTAAAAATGCGATTATAGGAATGACAACTTCTCCTTCGTTCCTATTGTCGGCTATGGCTTCTGGGGCACAGTACCTTAAACTCACTTCCAGGAAAATGTGGTATTTGGCTCCAAAACCCTCCATATCGGCGTCAGTATCTACTAAATATTTGAACCTACCCATTTGGTTGAAGTAAAAGGGAAGATTTAGAAAGAAAAGGGGGTATAGTTAATGGTCGAGGAGAAAAAAAATTTATAAACGTGAAAGCTTACGAGAAAAGGAGTAGACGATTCTTCAAGAATTTCTTGGGAGTTAAGGCGGTGAGGAATTCTTTAGAGCTGGTTGATTTCTAGAGTAATGGAAAAATTGCGATTTTCTAGGTGTTTTATATGAGAGATGACATCTAATGAGAGTTATCCTGCTAAAAAAATTCAAGGATAGATCCAAACCATTAGATGTATATCCCACAGTTAAATGTGGGAGACAATGCGTCGCTTGGAGCAATTAATAGGGGTATCATGGATTTCGAGGTGTCAGAAACAAATTTTAAGGAGGGAAATGACATTTTCACGTGTAACCATTTAAGGAGCGTGCGAAAGCTGGGATGTTGGGTCAAAACCTCAATTTTCTCCTCTGATGGAGAAGCAAATTGAAATTTTAAGGGGCTATTGTGAGGGCTAAAGGTTTAGGGCATATTTATGGGCTTGGGCCTAACCCGAGGGTATTTACTTATCCGAGCAGTGTTAGTGGTAGTAACGATATCAAACTTAAAATGCCTGCAAGCAAACCGTTGCGAGAGAAGTTGATGGAAGTAGTCCGAGGAGGGGCAACTCCTTGGCTCAGTAAAGTGAAGGTCAGATGGTATGCCATGGTGATAAGAATGATATTATAGAAGGACCTGTGGATGAAAATGTGTTCCACAAGGGCACAGAGAGGAAGACTGAATGAGAAATATCTTAGAGGAAGCTTCTACCACCGCATTAAAGACTTCGCACCTACCTCTCTGGCCGCATTAATGAGGAAATGCCATTTGAGTAATAAGGATCAGCCTTATAGTTATTGTTTGAAGACTTCAAAAGGGGGTGGATGGGACAAATATCTAGATCAGTGATTTGATCTACACGTGGAAGATGGAGAAAAAGAGGAGGATAATATAAAAGGAGAAAAAAGGCATTCAGGGAAGGGGGATTGGAGAAGAAAGAAAAAAAGCACTGTATACACCATCACCCTTAATTGTAATCTATTTGTGAAAGAAAGAAAGATATTACAAACTATTCTCGGCTTACGTCCGAGGAGCGATTTTGTTACATAACAGTTCATTGTATGTGATGTGGTAATCTAGCTCATTATCTTTGTTATCCAACATCCCTATAACCTAGATGTCAAGCGCAATCTCTATAAATTTCATTTAATTGGGCTTTTTGGGTCTTTCCCCTTCGCACTGTTGGGTTTGTGCACAAATTGTGACCTTACAATAATATTCTTACAAGACTTTTTAAAGAGTTTAAAAAAATATATAAGAATGAGAAAATCCAATTAGATTCCACAATTGAAGTCCAATTTTGTGCCATGCAATCCTAAATTATTTATTTTTAGAAAGAGTTTTATTTCTTAATTCTGGAGTCAAATGTGGGACCATATCATAAATATCCATCAAACTGAGTTATTGCATACAAAAGCCAAAGAGTCTAGGATAAATGAATATAAAATTTTTCTTTAAAAAAATGGACAATTTATATTTTCTACATAATAATATTCTGACAAGACATTTTAAAGAGTTAAAAAAAATAATGACTATCAATAATATTTAAATTATGTATGTAAGAATTATACTATGCATCTTAATGTATATATTTTAAATATATTCGTATATGTGCATGAGGTTACAAACTAGTTACTAATAAAAGGCAAAGTACCAAACTACAATTATATAAACACGTTCAAAGTTCAAAAATTACAACTCACAAATACCAAGTTCTAAGTTTCAACACCACAAACATACATAATGTCTTGCATAAACAAATCAAAATAAATAACATTTCCTAATGTCTCACATAAACAACACAAAAACAAATAACAATTCCATTAAACAATTACTAAGATAGTAAGATTCATCAAATAATCTTTCTAACATTGAGAAATTATAATAAGTGAGTGTCTGATGAGAAATTATAATCAATGAGTGTCTATGTCAAACAAGTAACTAATCAGCACCCAAAATTTTTTTTTTGAAAAAAACTCACCATTGATGTCGATGGTCTCTCTCATAGTGGCGCCACTGTGAACGCATTCGCTCTCTACTCTCTAGTTTCTTCTCCTCTTATATCTTCTGTGATTTTGTTGATTAAATTAAGCAGTTAAGGTGGCATGAGACTTGGGGTTTTTTTGTGCATTTTTTAAATGTTTTTTTTAATCAATTTGGGTTGGGGCTACTAGGCTGGTCTGTTTATTACTTTTTTCGATAACCAATTTGGGGTCTTTGGACTCCATTTAGAGGTCCAAAATAAGTAAGAATTTTTTTTTTAAAATCCTAGCACAAGATCTTTAGTATCGCTATGAAATCGAGATCCTAAGATTTGGATTGATACATAAATTACACTTTAGTAAAGATCTTAGTAAAATTCAAGACGTTATAAGGATATAAGATCTTAGTACTATCACACCTCCTTACTTCTTTTATTTTCAACGTGGAACTAACTTTTTTTAATATAATTAGACCAACTTCTCATTATTCTTCTAGCGGATGTGAGATTCCAAAACTAATAAAGATTACAAAACCAATTGCTAGTCTCTAGTAACTTTCATAGCCCCACTATTGGAGGTATGTTGCTCAAGTGATGACGTTGTCATTTGATGTAATTGAAGATGGTTTTGAATATCCAAATTGTTACACCTTTACATGTTCAGAAATTCAAACTTCGAAAATAAAAATTGTATAAACCTACTATCAAATTTTTTTTTTAATTTTTATACAAGATAGAATTCTACTCTAGCCTATCTAAGTGTATATGTATGTGAAGCTCCCTCTTGGTGATTTGAACATCGACCCTTGTTCTTCACACTTTACGAGCATTTATACTTGTGAAGTGACTGTCGCACCAAGAGTGTGCGGTGGTAATCAAAAAAATTATTTTAAAGAAATCATTGTAAAGAAAGTCCTTAAACCCACATGTAGTAAGGGCTAGTTCCTTTATTTTTGAACCATTCAAATTTCTTTAAAAAAAAGTCATTTTTGTAATACTCCCTTGCTAGAAAAGTTTCAAAAGCTTCGTAATTCTAGGTTTATAATAAGATTCAAAATTAAATTAACCAAGCAAGTTTCACCATTCAAGAAATCATTTTAGGAATGTAGGATTTTAAGGTCCCAAGATTCAGATCAGGATCCTGATAACCCTATGCTTAAGCTTTTAAATTTAAATATAGATATCTATACATAGATATAGATATAGATATACTTAGGACTTATAAGAGTGGTAGATAAGCTCCTTAGACTTTCTAGAAAAAAGGAAAGAAGAAAAAGATAAGCCCTTGAGAGCGAGGATCCAGCCTGTTTCAAGTTAACGGAGCTGAAATTCTAAGATTCAGATCGGGATCTCACATAGATCCCACTTCAGTACAAATCCTAGAGAGATTCATAATGTTTTAGAAATGAAGGATTTTAAGATTGGAATACTGATAACCCTATAATTTCAGCTTTTAAATATAAATATAAATAGGACTCTACAGGTGGGGGTAGAAGATAAGCTTCTTAGACCTCCTAAAAAAAATGAAAAAAGAACAATATAAGCTCCTTACAGTGAGGATCTAACCTGGTTTCAATTTGACGGAGTTGACGCCAATTGCTAAGTGCGGTTATGATGGATAACAATTAAGACTAAAAGTAATATTTCTTGTTGGAATATATGCTTATAAAAGAATTTTATCAAATGTGAAAGAAGCAGAAGCGGGGGGAGGAGAATTAAGAATGGCCCAACTTTCCAATATGCAAGTTTTAACAAATGGCCCCAATATTCAGCAAAAAGTTTTAACGAATGGCAGGGGTTTTCAATTTTCAGGTATCAGTCTTGTTAATTATAAAAGAACTGCTCTAACATCTCTATGCTTTTTAGGCCTTCCCTCATAATATCAAGGTTTTATTGCTTGCATGTCATCTGCCATGCAAATTCGTGCAATTTTTTTGATCGAGTTTTTATTCTTATGAAACAATCACGGATCAAAAAGAATGAAAGAAAGAAAGAAAGAAATTCTATTTTTCTACTAAAGGAACCATTATATTGAACTTGGTTTTAAGTCGCTAGGGTATTACAAATAATATCTTTTCGCCTTAGTTTTTTTTTTCCTTAAACTTTCGCATTTATTCTAGGCAGGTGTTGTTCATCCTTCTTACCATTTGCACACGAATTGTGTCAGGCTGATCCACTCATGACAATTGAATTCAGGTTCAATCCACTTCAAAAGAAAACATTTACATAAAATCTTAAAGATTTGAAAGTAATTTGACAAATTTTGTACAAGCAATCTGAGCTCTCTATCTCTCTTGAAACTTTTTTGTCTTGTTTGGAAGATCCCTCCGTCGGGGTAATTCATAATAACTAATCCGAATTTGCTGCATTTTAATTTACACCTAATTGGGTGAAGCCAAGTTCAAGTTTTTAGAATTTTTGATGAGTTTGAGCTCGAATATAGTTTATAGGCTGGGTTCGAGCTCAAGTCAAATTTAAACATTCTATATTCATTGTTGAGCTGAACTTGATTACTTATTACTCAATAAAATTTGGTTAGTTTACAACCCCGGGAGTCATCCAATACCATAATAATATCATTAATATCTTCCCAATTACGTTTTTTTTTTCTTTTTCTATAAAAAGTTATTCATAAATTAATATCCTTAGAGTATTAGCTAAATTTGTATATTGATTAAACATAGCATTTTTTTCATAAATACTTTCAAAATGGGGAGAGGGATTCCTCCCTGCCATTTGACCTAGTTGTCATTTGCAAATTAATCATGAGATTGAACTTTGAACCACTGTTCATTGAATTCCACATGTTTCCCGAAAATTCTTCACACTTTGCACTTTGTTAAAAAAAAAAAAAAAGGTTCTCAGATACTGTACTCTTATTGATTCTTGGGTTAAAAAAAATGGTAAATTTGCTAATAAAAACTTTGGAATTGTGCATTTAAATTAATTTTTTGTTGATAATGATAACTTATTTTAGACTTAATTAGTACACCTTTGGGAAAGGGAAGGCACTATTCAATGGGCATGGTGTATAAATTTTTTAAGCGAGTGTACAAAAAAAAAAAATTATAATTTCCGGTCAACAATCCATTCCTTCCAAAAAGAAAAAAAAAAGTTAGCACGTGAAAGTTCAATAGAATATAATATTAATTGAAAAACAATTTTATCTCTCTCTTATTTTGTTTATAAATATAAAATATGATAATTATGCTATGTAGTTATTAATAAACGTTTATTTTTATTTTGTTTGTATGCAAAATATTAAATATAAAATTTGATATTTAAATTTTTTTATTAATATTTAATATTTATTATGATTTTTTATATAAAATTATTTTTTATAATTACTAATAAATAATAGATATATATATATATATATATATTATAATTATGTCTATACTTCAAACTATCTATTTTTTCATTTAATTGAAGGTTCAAATATAGAATATAATTTAAGTTGTATGGATGAAGGGCCCAGATCTATATATTGGGCCGTGGGCTGCGTTCTAGGACGTCAAATGACCTGAGGGCAGATAAGTACTAGCGATGGCAGATAGATTATTGGGCTGTGGAAGATTACAGGCCATGGTGAGCAGGAAATGTTGTCCGAGGAACAATCCCTCCTCAGCTAACAAGGTGGAGGCCTAAAGTCCGACCACCCACCAATAACTGACAATCGTACTTGGAAGGATAAGCATTAGAAGGCGATGAGACAAAAGAGAATTGAGAAATATCTGAGAAGAAAGCTGCTATCACTGCATTAAATACTCTACATCTAACCCCCTAGCCGCATTAATGTGGAAGTATGCCTGAACAGTAACTTTTAACTTTATAGCAACCCCATAGATTTAAAAAAAGTGCTAAAGGGACAAGCATCAAGGAAATTAGCATTCTGACCTACACGTGGAGGGTTGCGATGAAAGAGAGAAGAAATATAAAAGGGATGAACTCTATCACAGAGGATTAAGAGGAAAAATCGAGAAAATTCACTGTGTAACTAAGAATCGAAATTTTTGTATAAGTTCGAGAACAATATATAAGAACAAACTATTATCAAACTTGACCGAGGAGAACTTTTCTTATTCAAATTGCTTGTCTTGTTTATTTTGATATTAACTAGCCTATTGTGATAGACATAATCCTAACTCATTGAACATTCATTATCAAGCCAGCTCTCATTGTTTTAGGCTCTTTGAGTTACTGTCCATTTCATTTGGGCTGTGGAGCGAACCATGTCCTTACACAAGTTAAATTAAAAAAAATATATATATATGAGAATTTTTTTTTTTTGAGAAAGAACATATTATAATTTTTTTTTTTTTTTTAGAGAATCAAACATATTAGAATATGCATGTATGATTTATGAAATTGTGAGAACAAAAATATACACGTGACAAACTATTATAAGACCAACAAAAAGTTAATTGTCATGTCATAATTGCGTGTAACATGATAAAAAAGATTTTTGCTCAAAAAAAAAAAAAAAAAAGAAAAAAAGAAAGAAGAAGAACTCAAGAAAGTAAATACCGCTTATTTGGCACGCTTTGAACCACCTAACTAACAAAACAGCTTTGGTTGGTCCCAAGTAGATGGAACAAAGCAAAGCGTGGCTCACCTTCTTCTTATATATAGATAGATTACATACCCACCAAACCAGAACCAAATTTGAACCTCATCAGACACTCCTCACTCCTCTCACCTTCACTTCTTAAATTCTTACACTCTTCTCCAACTCTCAAGGGAGTGGAATCTAAAAGGGTGTTGGTGAAGTTGCTTCTTTTCTTTGTTCACAAACTAAAACTATGGCTGGGACTGGGTTGTTTGCAGAGATTTTGGATGGAGAGCATGTGTACAAGTACTATGCAGATGGGGAATGGAAGAAGTCAACTTCTGGGAAAACTGTTGCTATCATCAACCCAACTACAAGAAAGACTCATTACAAGGTTCAAGGTGACCAATTATGATCATCTTTCTTTTAGACTTGAAATGTTGGTTTTTGTTCATGTGCTAGCCAGCTAGCTCTTTGTTTGGACTAAAAACTTAGAATTATGTGACATATACCAAGTGATAACTAAAATGATGACATTAATTTGTTTTAATTTTAGAATTGTGAATCTCAATGGAGGATTTTTTTTTTTCTTTTTTGCAAACAATGAAACTCTCTGTGATCAAATTTTTATAGTTACCAAACTACTTTATGGTTTTGCTACAGCCTGTACACAAGAAGAGGTAAATAAGGTCATGGATTTGGCAAAAACTGCACAGAAATCATGGGCAAAGACTCCACTTTGGAAGAGAGCAGAACTCCTTCACAAGGCAGCTGCTATCCTCAAAGAGCATAAAGCCCCAATTGCTGAATGCCTTGTAAAAGAAATCGCAAAGCCAGCTAAAGATTCAGTAACTGAGGTATCAATAATGTTCTGATTTTCATGTTTTTTTGGTATCACTATGAAGGTAATTGATGTGAATTTTTGGATTTGATGAAGGTTGTGAGGTCTGGGGACCTGGTTTCTTACACTGCTGAAGAAGGGGTTAGGATTCTGGGGGAGGGAAAGTTCTTGGTCTCTGATAGTTTCCCTGGAAATGAGAGAACCAAGTACTGCCTCACTTCTAAGGTAAAATTTTCCATTCTTACTTATGAAATTTATTATTTGCCTCAGAATAAATTTCACAACTTCTTGTAATTGTTGTACACTAAAAGTGTCAGCGGTGGTCCCATGCAAAAGCGATGTTCGCCTCAACAAGTTGTTTTGTGAAATTTGTTTTTGTTTTTGGTAAACTAGGGAATGCATTAAACTAAAACAGAGATTGTGTCGGTAACATTGTTGTTTTTTCTTACCAAATAATAAATTTAAATTATGAGAGTGAGATATGTGGGAGTAAGGAATTTTGTTCTGACTTGGTCATCTAGCCCCGGTAGTCAAGATGAGATGATGGGCTCAGAAAATAGATAATCTGTTGGCGCTAAATTGGTTTAATGATATAAGTAAAAAAAAAAAAAAAATTGTCACGGTTTTCAAAATCTGTTAGAGCTTCTGAGCATGTCAGGAAATGAAAAGCTTACTACATGTAGGGTCAAAATTCACCCAAGACATGTTGATTCCTGTGTATCCTATGATGATAAGCCCACCATATGGAATTTACAGTCTGTTCTTGTGATTGTATTATAGGCATACATCCTTGCATTTATAAAGATTGTTAAGTGTCATGCTTTTGTTATTTATTGGTGACTTTTTTTTGTCCCATTTGATGACATTGGAGATAAGATATGGGCAGGTGGAAGGCAATCTTTTAATACAATTTCACCTAAAACCCAATCTTTTAAAACTACAATATGTTACAGATTTTTTCATAACCTTTCTTTAGTCTTCGCTTTCATTGGTGATATTGTCAACGATTCTACAACATAGCGTCATCATTTTTACCAGGTCACACCTGCACCAGCGGCCCAACAAACCGCTGGTACAGTGACTGTCTGGATCCAGTGTTTCTGCGTTCATGTTTGCTCGTTTTTTTTTTTTTTTTTCCAACTCTTATGAACAGTAATTAATGCTGTTGATGCACGTTATTACACTGTGCAGAGACAAAATTACTGTTTTATACTGTTTACACGCTGCTTTTGAGACCTATAAACACTTTATTTAGAAAAAAAAATAAAAAAAGTTCTATAATACTATTTACGCATTTAAAAATTATTTTACTACAGTATTTTTAGTTTTTATCAATAAGTTCTATCCAATCGTATTACTGCACAAGAAAGCACCTAATTCATTCAATTTTTTCTGTATTTTAGTCTGCCAATTTCATTTATGGTTGATTTGATTGCTCTGAAGTCAAGGAAAAAAAAGAAAAAGAAAAAGAAAATTCTACTCTTAGAGCATCTCCAACAGGTTCGGTATCTCCATTTTTGGTGGAAAAAGTGCTACTGTTCACACTCCAACAGCTTCTCTATACACAAAACTTTTCCAAATTTTTTTTGAAGTTGCTACAGTCATTCTCTTAATCTAAAGAACATTGTAGCAACTCCAAATCAATTTTTCTCCTTAAAAAATTATACCAGCTACTATTATATTACTTCTTTCTCTCTCCCCCGGATTTCTTTTTTTTTTTTTTGTTCTCTCATTCTCTCCGTTTCTCACCTAATCCAAACACAAAACACAAAACAAATCCAATTCTTAAAATAAATTTGAATCAGAACAAGCACATATGAAAAAAAAAAAAAAAAAAAAAAGGCCGATCTGACCCAGCCTGGTGGTGGGGAGGAGGACGAGCGCCGGAGGGGCGGCATGTCGATCTCCACCGGCTTGTCCTATCGGCAGCCTCGATCTCCACCGGCGGTGGGGCGGCAGATGAGCATCAGTCTTTCTCCACCAGTCCTATCGGCTTTGTCCCTTCGGCGATCACGATCTCCACCAGCGATCACGATCTCCACTATCGGCTTTGTCCCTTCGGCGATCACGATCTCCACTAGCGGTGGGGCGGCGGACGAGCTACAGCCACTCTCCTCTCTCTCTCTCTCTCTCTCTCTCTCTCTCTCTCTCTGATGTGAAACAAACAAGGCTGCTGGAACGTTCTTGAGGTGAAAAAGAAAATAAAAGAAGGGAGGAAATGATAGGAGTGGACGGAGGAGAAAAACAAGAAAAAGAAAAAAGAAAAAAAAAATGACATGTGTATGGATGAAAATGTAATGAAAGAAAGAAAAGAATATAAAAATTAAAAAATCTTAATTGAAAAATAATGCTACAATATTTTCACAATAAATTTTAAGTAACAGGTTTTTATTAGTTAATATTGACAAGTAAAAAAATAATTTCAGTGGCGGGTTTAAATTAAGACTAGTAATAACTTTCCACATAAATTTTGTTATAAAAGTATTACAAAAAATGTTGTGAATATAACATTTTTCATTAAAAAATATAATTGTTAGAAATGAATATATAAAGAATAAATGATGATAAAAAAAGAATAAAGAATGAATGAAGAAATAATATTTAAATGAGATAAAGAATGGGATAGAGAATCTGTTGGAAATTATATTTGAAAAAGTGGATAGTTAAAATGTAAAAGTCACTGTTCATTCTCCAAACAGTACAAAATTTTAGAGAAGCTGTTGGAGATGCTCTTATATTCTCCAGGCTATTCTTATCTTCTTCTTTTTTTTTCTTTTTTTTTTTTCATTATCTATCTGAAATAGAAGGTAACTTTGGAAACCACAAGAGGTAGTACAATTGGCTGGTCACTATTTTTAATCTCCTTTTTGCCTCCTCCTTGAAGTCAAAATTTACTTATAAAGAAAGAAAAAGAAAAAAATAATTTGGAGAAACAAAATGCTAATGAGATCTTAAATACAGGGTACCATTAAGGTCTTACATATAATGCAGCAAACAGTAAATTGGCCATGACAGTCTAATGGAGAAGGTTATGGTTTACATTAAGGACATATGTTTCTCATAAATGTGAAAAATGCAAAACTATAAGAACCAGAACTATGTCTTGCCCTGAGGTTCCAAGTCATCTGTTCATTGAAGACAGAATACTGCAAATATGAGGGCATATGGGAATGATAACAGATTAAAATTTTATCTAGAAAGTTATTTATTGCTCCACGGGGGGGTGGTAAACTAGGATATGAAATAAAAGTACTGAACAACTGAAAGTGTTAACCATCAACCTAATGGTGTATCTTCTACATCTGTGAGCTAGCTGGTTGGCAAATCCTGTTTAGTTTTATGAATATAGACTGATTGCCATAATGGCACAGCTACATGACGCTTGTTCCAAACAGGTGCACACGCATAACATATATTTTATATATCTATCCTTGTGATTTTGAGTTTGGACTTTGTTTACATATTATGTTTGCATTGTATTGCAGATTCCACTTGGGGTGGTTTTAGCCATTCCCCCATTTAACTATCCTGTCAACCTTGCTGTGTCAAAGATTGCTCCTGCACTGATAGCTGGAAACTCCATTG
Organism: Castanopsis chinensis; assembly: GCA_032878915.1. Classification (NCBI taxonomy): domain Eukaryota; kingdom Viridiplantae; phylum Streptophyta; class Magnoliopsida; order Fagales; family Fagaceae; genus Castanopsis; species Castanopsis chinensis. The sequence goes on from JAVQMG010000121.1 coordinate 15,894,338, forward strand.
TTCTCAAGCCTCCAACTCAGGTACTTTACCCTGTGAATAAGATTATGAGTTATATTGCCAACCATCATTACTCTCCATACATATCCACCTCCAACCATCATTACTGAAATTGAATGAAGAGGTCTAGAAAAAGTAAATATATCCACAGCATTTGAAGGAGGAAATCTCTATCCTTCAAAGGGAACCTGTGCCAAAGACTGAAGTCATGGCCAAAAAATGAGTAAAAACTAAGACAAAAAAGTGATCCTGTCTGTAACCCGAAGTAAATCATTCGAAATTAGATGGTTTGCTTTGTTAAAAACAAAGGACTATTTGCACTTATGTATGAGGATCCAACATCCAAGGATGTTTCTTGAACATTATAATCCTTCTGAATTGTTTCAGTCTCTTAATCTCACCCTTAACTTCCTTTCAGGGTGCTGTTTCTGCTCTCCATATGGTGCATTGCTTTCACTTGGCTGGTTTTCCCAAGGGTCTCATAAACTGTGTTACTGGGAAAGGCTCTGAGATTGGAGACTTCCTTACTATGCATCCTGGGGTGAACTGTATAAGGTAAATCCAGTTCATTTTCTTTCATACTAAATAGATGTCTCCCTTCCCTTGTATGGTTTATAATTGGTCATCCCTAACTTGCTTTGTTGCTTTGCTCAGCTTCACTGGTGGAGACACAGGAATTGCAATTTCAAAAAAGGCAGGCATGATTCCTCTTCAGATGGAATTGGGAGGAAAGGATGCCTGCATTGTACTTGAGGATGCTGACCTAGATTTGGTAGCAGCAAACATAATAAAGGGGGGCTTCTCTTACAGGTGAAAGGATTACCGTAAATGTCCTTACTTTATACTTTTTAGTGTAGCATTTGGTAAGAGAAAAGAAGAGTCAGGGACTGGTTCCATGAAATTCCAATTGCTGTTCTTACTTATGCACAAAAGGGGAGAATTTTTTTCAAGTTACAATCTATGTTGTCAATAACAAAGGAAAGCTTATTTACCAATGTCTGCAGGAAGTCATTTTTCAGATACAAGGTGGCTATAAATGCATCATTAATTTTATAATGTGCATTAAACGTCAGACCAATTTCTGATTTGACAACATTATTTGCTCCTCCAACTTCATTATTTTCCACTTGTTTTAGCGGAAAATATAGTTAGAAACAACTAGCAAATGAGGTTTTATCATAATGTTGCTAACTATTATTACAATATTCAAGATATTGCATAATGTGAGATGAATGTGGCTTGTATGGATTTGGCTTATGTCTTAAAGAGTCAGTGTTGACAACTATCTCTGAAGGATGCCATTCTCCTCCATTTTAATGGCATGTGGAAATTGTTCTCAATGTATTTTTTGATGTTTATTGGATTCAAATAAAAGGTGGGTAGAAGCATTATGAAACCACGTCTCATGATCTACTTCTCAGTAATGCATTGAGCCTAATTGTTTCGGCTACATTTTCTAAATTGTGGCTGATAAGACATACTTTTTAAATGCTTCTATTCTGCCAATATCTTTGACAGTGGCCAAAGATGCACAGCAGTTAAGGTTGTCTTGGTGATGGAATCTGTGGCTGATTCCTTGGTTGAGAAAGTGAAGGCTAAAGTGGCAAAATTGACCGTTGGGCCACCTGAGGATGACTGTGATATCACTCCAGTGGTGTCAGAGTCATCTGCCAATTACATTGAAGGATTGGTTAAGGATGCTAAAGAAAAAGGAGCTACATTTTGCCAAGAGTACAAAAGAGAGGGCAACCTTATCTGGCCTTTGTTGTTAGATAATGTAAGGCCTGATATGAGGATTGCATGGGAAGAACCATTTGGACCAGTTCTGCCAGTTCTTAGGATCAATTCTGTAGAAGAAGGAATCCACCATTGCAATGCTAGCAATTTTGGACTCCAGGTATAAATTTCTCTTATTTTCTGATATCGGTGTTCTAGTTTTCCTCTACTGCGTGTGGTCAAGGGAAAATGTGGTGTTATACTCTCATTACTTGTTAAATTCTATCAAATTCAATTTAGTGCAGCCCTGTTTTCCTTGATATAAGCACAGGCCATTTTATCCATTCAATCACTGCCTTGTAATTTTGTTGATAGCTGGGAAATGGTTTTAGGGAGCTCTCACTGATTATGTCTGGAGCTTGCAGAAAATGAATGCGTTTTATTTATTTATTAAAGGTTATGCATAGCTCACCAATATGACAAAACTATTGTGGATTATACTTGGCTCTAAGTATCATTCATGTGTGTTCTCGGTAATAACAAAAACTGTACATCAGATAGAGTTAAAGCAATCTTTGCATACACCCCTACTCAAAATTCAATTATGTGTAATTTTTTAGTGTTAATTATTAAACTAAATCTTCGAGGGGACTGGGGAGTATTACTCTTGAATGGGTGTGTACTTGTTCTAATATTACTGGTTAGTATGCTATGAGACATGGCATCAATCATAAGTCATGGAAAGGGACCTTATTGAAAACGAATTATCAGCTTCCTATATATTTCATATAATTTATGATTACTCTCTCTCCTCACATTGGTTTAAACTTAACACATGAATGATGTGCAGGGTTGCGTCTTCACTAAGGACATTAACAAAGCAATGTTGATCAGTGATGCAATGGAGACTGGGACGGTTCAGATAAACTCAGCACCAGCTCGTGGACCAGATCATTTTCCTTTCCAGGTAAACCAACTCTCAAGAAACTTACCAAAATGTTATTTTCAGAGACTGCATTCTTCTTAATTAAGGTCATTATCTCAATGCACACTAAACAAATGCTTTGCTGACAGGGTATAAAGGATAGCGGAATTGGGTCTCAAGGAATCACCAACAGCATTAACATGATGACCAAGGTCAAGACCACTGTTATCAACTTACCAACTCCTTCATACACCATGGGCTAGTATTACCAATAATAAATGGATGATCACGACTATTTGTATTGTAACTAGTTAGAAATATCCAAAAACGGAATTTATCGGTAGACTTTTAAGTTTGTATCTTCTTTGTCAATTGCCAATCAGATGAATAATGGGGATACATGTATGAGCAATTACAGTGTGTCTACAACATGCAGTAGATTTTGCTGAAATATGAATTTGGCTTTATCTAGCACTTTTGTTTGTGTTGGAGCATTTTAATATTAAATAATTAAAATGAATAAATGTTATGTCATAAATGTAAAAATGTGGAAGTGAATATGGAAGATGAGGAGTTAGTGAAAATGTTTAATCCCACGTTGAAAAGGAGAGAGACTATTTTGTTCTTTTTAATTGTGGTGATTAATGGGTTAACATGAATTGTCTCAAATATTGGGTCAGATACATGTGCAAGGGGGAGGTGAAGGGTGGAGGTGTAAAAAATAAAGCGTTTCAGTAAACAAACATAAAATATCAATGAGCACCTATCTTTAAAAATTGTATATATTTGGCTCAACTTGTAAGTTCAACCAGAACAGTTTGCAAATCAGTTTTACCAACGTGACGTAATGAAATTGATTGATTGATTGATTGACTACCATCTATATATAGAATGCACAACATTATAGTACAAATCACGAGTTTACCTTCCTTAACTATAGATGGAAATATATTTTTCATATTCCAGCTCACTCTTTACTCCACCTTTAAGAATATAAATCTTTAAGAGATGTTCAGTTAGTACAAGATGATTAGAAAATTAAGTTATTTTTGGGAATATGGTGTAATGGCAAGTGCCCTCCGCCCAAGTGATATGTTGTAGCTCAAGTTCAAGTATTAGGCTCTTCAAAATTGGAGGTAAAATTAGTAACCTACACTAATAGCATTCACATCCATGTGAAAGGGATATTGTATGTAATTGTTACGCAAAATAATAAATCCAGGAAAATATCATTGCTAATGGCTATGTCGGAGGGAAACGTGGCTCATTTAGAGTTGTAGAAAATTGAGGAAATGTTGAAATGCATATCACAATTTTTCCAAGTATGCACAGGAAATTGATAGCCCAAAGTAGGCACAGGAAACAGATAAATTCAGAGTAGGAAAGGGTACGTTGTTTTGGGCCCCTTACGAAGGGTTATCCATAAATTTTGAATAGGCCCAACTTTCTGTTTGATCTTTTACTATATGTAGTAGTTTTACAATTGTGACCAAACTTGTTTATTGCCTGTTGCCCTCACTTTGAAACCATTGTTACAAAGTCGTTTTGATGATCGAACCTCCAACCACGCAGACGATGTCACGAAGGCAGGTGTCATTCTAAAGATCATTGCTAATGGCCATTCCCCTTGACTTTTCCAAATAATAATTTTGGTAAAAAAATAATAATTTTGTACGTGAATTTCAATAATACTCTCTTAGATTTTTGCCAAAAACATGTAATGTATTTATATAGTTGACTGATGCAATTTTTATTCTTATAATTACTCCTATGTCATACATAGCTTATTAAATTAAAATGTATTTTTTTTTTATAAGTAATCTAATTATATATTATTTTTATTATAGGAAATAAATAAATATTTAATATATGTGTTATTTTATGGATTTAATTTTTTTATTATATATTTAGCTTGGCCCTGAAAAGATTTTTTTTTTTGGCTCCGCCACTTACTTCCACAACCACAACCACAACATGAATTTATAAGCCATACTTCATATATATTGAAAGTTGTCATGTTCATAATATTTTTACAGCATTTTTACAACAAATCATAAGTGACTAGTGAAATTACTTTTCTACCCCATCAATAACAACATGTAACAACTTGCTACATAGAATTTATTGTGAAAATGTTGTGGACATATTATTTCTCATATTTTAAAACTCACAAAAGAGAATCCATTACTATGATTTTTTTAAAAAATTATCTATTCCATTGTTGATAATTTTAAGTCCTAATTTAATAATAATAAGAATACCTAGGTTGAAGTAGAAGCACAGAGAGAAGGAAGAGAGAGATAGGTGGAACCCAAAAAGCACAAAGAGAAAGGAGAGAGAGAAAGGTGTAACCCAAAAAGAAAATAGTGTTTATTTTAATTTTTTTGGTAATAAATAAAAAAATATACTTTTTAAAATTGAAATGATTTATTTGTATGAGGGAATAATGAAAGATTGGGTTATGAAGCAATCCTCTTATCCAGCCTGTGGAAAGAAGTTCATAGGCAGAAAAAAAAAATTGTAAAAAAAAAAAATTGTTCATATTCCATAGATTTGCTAATAATGTCAAATATGATGATTTCCACCCACAAATACAGAAGCGCCTTCGTCAATTCTCCAAAATTTGAAAACTAGCACATCAGTTGCTAAGCAGGGCACAAACTTTTCTGGGATTAAGGGTTAACCTCACACTAATCTTCTTATTAACCTATACTTTAAAATAATAATAAAAAAACTTTTATAAGTTAAGATATGAAATAATTATTTACAAAATATCAAATGATAATTAAATATTATGAAATGTAATATACAAAAGTATAATAGTTTACAAAAGCAAGCAGGAACAGACAATCCAAGCATCCTCATCCCTGTATTACGTAAAAGTGAGAATATGAGAAAATATTTTCTATTAAAAGTGAAACTACTATGAAAAGAATATACATTAATGTCTCCCATTATACATTTCCTAGATTATAATTTTTTTTTTAAGAAAAAAAAATATAACCATAGTATCAAGCACTCTAGCCACAATTCTTACAAGACAATTTTGAGAGGACTATCACAAAAAATGAAATAGTTTTATTTTATTTTATAATATTTAGTAATTCAAATATCATGATTTAAGGATGATTTTTCATTCTTATCGCATGTTTCTCATGTGATTGGTAAGTTAAGCAAGAATAAGCAAAATTACAATGATTAACATTATAGAAACCAAACAGCAACAATCAATAGTCTTAAAGATATTTAGAACAAAATGAGTCATTTAAGATTCTCCAAAAAAAAAAAAAAAAGTCATATAAAAATTTAATGAATATTTCATGTTTACCTTTTTAGCCTTTTCAAAAAATACAATTAAGACTCAAATGAAATACAAAAAGGAAAATAAATAAATATCAATAAGGAATATTTTCAACTCCTAAAAACTCGAGTAACACCCTAGAGTCTTCGGCCTCTAAGGGGTCTTTGACTACTAAAGGACCTTCCGCCTCTAAAGGCATCGTCGATCACCAACACGTGAGTCGCCTTGTGTACCTAATCAGAACTCCATTTAAGTCATCAGGGTCACTTAAGCATCGTCGGTCTCCAAACGGATCGTCATGCCTTCCAAGCCTTTAGGGACCTAAGAAAGCAAGCATGACTCATCCATCACCCTGTGGTCACGACGATTGTATATGTATTGATGAATCCGAGTATTTAGTCCCAAACCATTTATGTGTTCTCCACTTCTACATCCCCATATGAAAAGAACTTGCACACCACGCCCAAAAATAATTCCACATACTCGTATTCTCCAAATATGGGAAATTAAGTCCAAAAATCTCAAAAAATTAACATTTGTATTGTCCCTACAAGGAAGATCCTACGTTGATGGGATCTTAGTCAGCCTTACACCACTATATAAGTACCAAGTCTCCTCTTCTCCAAGGAACGTGAAATTCCCTAACTCTCATACTCTTAAGTTATTAAAGATCATTCAATCACTCACTTAACTTTCAGAGGGTCATTGGCTGGCACCCTACCGGTGTTCTCTATTAGTTCTTCACCTCTCACTCTTTAGGTACCTTTAGTTGTTGCGTGTGTGAATGATTCACTCACTGACGATTTTATGCATTATCAAATATATTAATCTCTTCACATGCGCTATACACACATGTTTAAAGACCCTTCTCTCTAGCTCTCTCTCTCTCTATATATATATATATATATATATTTCTTTTTTTTTTCTTTTGAGTTGTAACAGCAAGTATTTATGGTTTATGCTAAATGTGAATTCATATTATGGATTTTGAATTTCAATTTCAATTTTAAATTTTGTAATTTACCTTTTTATCATTAATTTGTTGTATTGAAAAATCATTTTCAATTTGATAATATTTTGAAAGCATAGTAAAGTGGACACTAAAGAATAGTATATTCCAATCATATAGAATAGTATATTCCAGTATTCATACTTGCCTGGTCATCGAATAATCATAAAATCTTTAAAAAATAAAAATGAAATTTACGTGCCTTGTAGACTGTATTATTTGTGATGCTATTTTTCTTTCAGTACAAATGACAAATATAATACCATCATCACCTTTTTCTGATCATCAAGACGGAGATTTCTTTTGCTAATTATGTTTGTTCACCAACACCTTTTAGGCACAATGATGCTACTGACAACTGCAAGAACAGTTCATTATGTGCGTTTTCGTGCGCATGCTTAAGAAGTCAATCTTTGCTTACGCAGAGTAATCGTGTTAAACCTTTAATTAGGATTAGCTTTACAATTAGTCAAACTCTTGCTTAATTAAGCTCCAGCAATAAAACATTACTTTGAAACTCATTCGCTTTTGCTTTTTTACCCTTCACACCAATTTGGAATTTTCTTTCAGACTATAGACAATGTTTGATGATGAAATTTCTCGAACTCAAAAAGCCCTAGCACAACTTTTTGTCACCTAAACTAATAGAATTTATTTGCCCATTGTATGATCTTAGCCTACTGTCATAGTGTTAATGATTGATAAAACCGCACTTAAGCCCATTAAGATTGGTTGAATGATTTTATCCCTTAATATAAACCCAAAAGAATTCTCTTTTGTTAATCAAACATTTTTATTTAATTAACAATTTGATAAAGTTATCTCTTACCACCCAATTCCCTATTATTGGTCTAAACCTTCTCGGATTCCAACTTCTTGTATTTTATCATATATGAACAAAAATTATTAATTAACAATGTATACGAGCTTGAGTTAGTCAACATAGGTCATATAAATTGCATGTCATACAAATGACTAGGCAGATCAATTTGGGGAACACATTTTAATTAGAATGCTCAGTAAAAACTATGATATATGATAGAATTGGTACTTAAGGGTCCAATAGGAAGCCCATCTTCCTTTTCGTGGAGCCCATTAAGAGGTCCTGATTATTTTTTTTATGCATTTGATTCTTTACCATTTGATAGAATGTACGCATTATAGGCTTTTCTAGGTCTTCTTTTTGAAGAAGATGATGTACACCAGAAGTTTGCATTAGTTAATTATTATATGGTAAGGAATTAAGATTGAGAGGATCATTAAACCCTAAAAAATTGTCTAGTGCGGGGGCTTACAGGTTCGGCACTCTATAGACTAGCTTCTCTTTATGCTTAGAGATCCAGATGAATTTCTCTTCTTATCTCCTTGTTCTTTAATGATACATTAAAATTTTATTATACAATTTTCCTAGAGTTGACCAATCTATAAATTAACTAATATTTGTTAGTGACACCTCTCTCTCTCTCTCTCTCTCTCTCTCTCTCTCTCTATATATATATATATATATATATGATGAAATTTCAACCTACAGTATTAGCTCCAAAATTCAAACTCCAAATGTATTATTTGACGACAAAAAATTTTATCGGTTGAATTAATTAAAACCTTCATATAATTCAATAATTACAATAATGAAAGATGATGAATTTAAACCCTAGTTCACTTCATAAAGGAAATAAGGCTATGTCTTAGAGTTTATAAGACTCTTGAGGAGGTACTAGAATATTAGGTAGGGCTATGTCATTGCTGGCAAATTGCTTTTGGGTTTTTTTTTTTTTTTTTTTTTTTTTTTTTTTTTTTTTTTTTTTTTTTTTTTTTTTTTTTTTCTTGGGTTGTGAAATGCTTAAGAATTGAACGGCTTATAAGTTCATTTTTGCAGGCTTATCTCTAGCTTAATAAAATTTTTGTTTCTAACCCTTATATTTTGTGAATTTAATTAACAAAATCAACTTGGGTGGATTGCATAGTACCCTCCTTCTCCTCTCCCAGTTCTTGTATTCTTAGAGCTAGTTACTATCAATTGTTCTTCGTGTAACATTCTTGGTAAGCCCTCATAGATCCATTACATCGAACTAATGGCGAAACCAGGAATTTAGGTCAGAGGGGGTCAAGATTAAAAGAGAAGATTGAAAGTAAAAAATTAATCGATATTAATAACAAAATAAATAAACAACTATATGTTAATGTAATTTTCATATAAAATCTAACATAAAATGTAAACTTTAGTTTATTTTTTCACACCTAATTTAAAAGTAGTGTAAGGGCACAAAATTGGCCTTGGGCCCTAATACGTGACTGGGCCGGCCCAAGTGGCCTTTACAATAGAATTTGTAGAGAATGGGCTTAAAGTCTTGACCTCATGGGGTTCTGAAAAGCTATGGAGTAAGGGTGAAACTCATCACTGACGTGCAGGGGGTTGAGGAAACGCCTCCACCTCTCCTCGGATGTGGGCCGAGAGCCTCTGTCTAGGCCTTTCCTCCGCTGTCTTCAAGGTAGAGAGAGAGAGTCCTCTTTTTCTTCCTTTAGAGCCCAAAAATCCCCTTCTTCAGTGGTTCCCCCTTCTCTATTTATACTCCCCACCCCTGGTTCTCACCTGTCTTTTCCCTGAAAACGCTCCCCAATGCCCTTGAGGCTGCCTACCGTCCTCTCAGGAGTCATTTCCTCATTAATGCGGCCAGGCAGGTAGGTGGATGGCATTTAATGCGGTGGCAGCAGCTTTGTATGGTACACGTACTTCTTGTCCCCCTCCTCGGCGTCCCGTTGGGGCGGAGGACGTCTCGTTGGGCTTCAGGAGTCCTTCCCTGGACAATGCGCTACGCTCCTCGGACAAGGGTCTCCTAAGCCGAGGAGACCTTCTCCTCGGACCAGCATAAACCTGACCGGCCCTAGGCCCACATGGAATTTAGGAGGCCCTATCCACGACCCCTTTGGTGGAGCCCCGTCCTCGGGCCAGTCCCTAGGCCCACATGGAGTCTGGGCGCTTTCCCCCTCACAAGTAGTTTGTTTATACATATATATAAAAGTAGTTTATACATATATATTTAAAAGTAGTTTATGTCATTACTAGGTGGGATACATTATTTTTATATAAGAATTGTAGACTTGTAGTAGGTGTGTAACTGTGTAAGTCTATTAACATTAAGGGTAAGAAGAGCTGCCGTACATAATAATTGGAAAAAAATCAAACAAGCTAGTACACAATAAATAAAAAAGTTCTTTATCTTTTGTGTTGTGGGGGGCAAATAAGACATTTTAGTTCAATATAATTATATTATTAAAGCAAATTTTGAGAGTTAAGGGGGCCGAGGGCACCTCCCCTTCCCCGGGCATCGAACACATTAAGAAGGGAAATAGAACTAGGCAGCAAAAAGCCCTACTATCAGTTCCATTGCAGTACTTAATTTGACATAAAATAAGGGATAGTTGAGGTCAAATTATTAATTCTAAAAGGTTGGTGAATAATATTGGGAAAAAACATAAAACCCTTTACGAGGTAAGTTGACACTTGAAGTTTTATCCATAAAATACCTCGTGGACACACATTTCTAAGTACAAGAGAGTATTCCAAAAAATACACACATAATAACTTAAAAAAAGTTATTTTAGAGTAAATTTTTCTATTTAAATTCATTGAGTTCAATATTTTCTTACTTGCCCAATCCCCTCTGTTTGGTCTTTGGCTCTCTCAGTTAAAGATTTACTAATTCTTTTTTGTTTGTGTGGTAGATCAACAGGAAGGAACAGTCAAAAGACTCAAAATCAAGTTCCGACTTCTCGCATTTAAGCTTGGACTTTTTTTTTTCTCTTGAATTTCTTTTAATTCTTGTTTTATTTTGAGTTTTTATTGCTTTCAGCAAAATACACACATATAGAAGAAATCCACTAAGAGGTAGGTCTGAATATTTTTTCTTTAATTTTTTTTAATTTTTGTTTAATTTTGAGTTTTTATTGCATTCTAATGCTGAAAAAAGGGTGTTCGGGTGAAACTCCAATTAAATAGTAAATATAACATAGAGGAATGCTACTTATATTAAAAACTTAAATTTATGATTTCTTGTTTAACTATGTTATATTAATCACTCACTATTGTCATTCTTATTTTATGTAAAACTTTATTCTTCTTACTCATTCACACATGTATACCTAATATAATCAGACCAAAAGATTAAGGTGGACACGGGGGAGGCACTTCTCCTTTTAAGGTCGGGGCCAAAAGTTTTATTGACATTTAACAGAGTAAATTTTTCTCTTGACCACCCTGATTCCACTTCTACTTCTTTTTCTTTTTCTTTTTCTTTTTTTTTTGGTAAAAAAAAAATGTAAGAGATTCTATCCACACATCTAACTCTGCAGCTAGAGCTTCTATCCTATTAAGGGAATGGGCAAATCCATTATCATCCCTTCTAGCATGCTTGAAACAGTGCCATTGTAGTGAATTGCTGACTGTCCTCTATATATAATAGCGTGTTGGGTATTATTAACCTTTGCATAAACTACCTTTCTATTATTTAAATGACCTTGTTTTAGAATGTTTGTGTCCAAATTCCAAACCAACGTCATGTGTGTTTAATGTGAGCACCAATTGTTTGAGAGAGATCCACATACGAAGAATATGGCTTTTCTATTTTTAAAGCAACGTCATTTTATCACATGCCAATCGAATTGATGTTGTGCATGGTTGAATGTGCACAAATTTTTTTGAGAAATATTGATATATTGGTTTTTATTTGCTACTTTTTCCTATGTCTGTAAGAGATGGATCACTTATTACGTTGTATGAATTGACAGATTGCTGAAAATTTATATGCGTGCTTCCGCTAATTAACAATATCTTTAAAATCGCTGAAACTAATTGAAACACAGAATTTGTCGATAAATAATTGTATTCATTGTATTTATAATTACAATGGAAGACTTCGATGGGTATACAAAACCAAGAATTCAAAAGTACAGCATGGTTTAACACACAAATTTATATTCAAAATAATATCTACTCTATAAAACTAAACAATATACCAATTATTTATAATAAAAAAAATTGTGGATATTATGAGATATTTTCAATGTATATATTTCTACACAATTTTTTTTAACAAATTATAAACATGGCAAGATATGATCCATATAATATTACCTTTATATATGCTTGAACTAACATTAAATTTACTGTATATCAATCACTGTTATTCTTTTAATAATTTAGAAAAAAAATAATAAAAAATTTTGAATCACTGCTCTTACTCGACAAAAAAAAACTGGATTTCATAAAAGCAAAGGTGATGAGAATCGGAATTTGGATGTCCAGTTGCAATCGCACCTCTCTGGTAACGACAAAATTGACATATAGAATTGATGTTAGGTGATTGATTGACAGAATAGAATTGGAATTTGGATTTGACTATTGGACATACAGGCGCTGTTATTTGTGTCATCTTATATTTTTGATAACCTTGTGTCATCTTATATTGTTTCTTCAACTTAGGGTTATCCAATAATTTTCCCATACAATAAGTTTTTTTATTTCCTTATAAAAAAAAATTATGATTACAAGAAAATTAAAATGTTGTAACCTAAGAAGATATTAGCATCGTTGCGATTTCATCCTATAAACCACTTTGTCAAATCTTGCTTCCCTAATTCTATGGATATTAAACATTTAAACTCATAGACTTCTTGGACAAAGCTATCCAACCTGTTTGTTTCAAAGAAATAGTTCATACTTATTAATAACTTATAGTTCTATTTTATTACTAGTTTATAGCGTTAGTGGATAAGTATTTCGCTAATGTTGTCATTTTCAAAAGCAGTTCCAGGAATGCGCTTAGTTTAGGATTAGATTATGTTAAATGTAGGATAAGTCTCCCATTTAATGGAACAAAACAACATAAGCATATTTTTTGAACAGATTTTAAGGCTTTTAAGGATTAGAATTTGCATGGGATATTACGTGTAAAAGAATGAGTGGGACGAGGTGTAAAGAGAGCCTTATCCCCTGAAAAAAAGTGAGGATGTGACCGGTGATAGATAAGGACATATACCGACATTTTTTGACCTGCCGGAGAGCTTTGATAAAAGCTTGCTTTCGAGTCTCAGCAAATCTGATCCCTAGTTAATTACAAAGGCATATAAAAAAATATAAAAAAAAATCATTCACTTTCTTGGCAAGGAATTGTGTACATGCATGTAAGCCAACTTCACTACATCCCAACATATGAAGTTCATGAACTCAAATCATGTCACAGATTGAACTTTGGAGCTATTCTAATCACACATAAAAATCTAATAGTCATCAGTTTCCTCCTAAACTTTTGCAGTGTTAAACTATATATATTACGATGTAACAAAGGAAAAACTCGATTGTGATTTAGATAGTTACTACTGATTTTTTTTTTTTTTTGGTCAGACTCATTCATGGTTATGTACTTATGTTATCCAATATGAGATTCGGGCAGAAAAGTGTTTTTTTTTTTTCATGAAATAAAGCTTCATAATTCCATAAAGGAAAATTCTTTCTAACTTTGTCAAAATTCACTAATTACATCTGCAAGATTCTTGTTTAGGTTTTATAAAAATTAAATGATTTAGCACAGGCCATTTCCATTTCAAATTCAAATCTTTCACCCTGTAATTATTTTTTTCCTCTTGGTTTTCTTTTAGTGTAACTTACTAAATTATAATGTTATGATCCGTTTGAGGTAGCTTATTTTTAGTAAGTTAGGATAAAAATATAGTTATATTGTAAAAGTGAAATTATAAAAAGCTATACATATAGTTAAGTTGGTGATAAAAATAAACAAAATATCAATTAAGCTTATCCACAAACTATATACACTCATGCGTTCTTTCATTTACTTAGCTCGCATTACTAATTTGCCAATAATTATAATAAAAAATCCCACAAATGTAGCCACCAATAAATCAATTCTATTTGTTAGAATATTGATTAATTTAATCATTTATTGTTAACTAATTAAGCTCTAAGGAGTGAGGACTAAGGGTAGGTTATCACCATTTTACATGACATTGTGAAACATGTAGGACATATAATGATGTTTATTTGGAATCACTTCGTTTCCAAAATTACTGTGGAAGGAATTCTTGGCCCTTATGAATTTTGGCGTGGTCGGTCCATAAGAAGAAAGTTTTTGTTTTTTGATAAGCATGAGAAGAAAGTTGAGTTATCATATGTCTTTTCCCTCAACAATTTATCCTTTCGGAATATATAAAAGTAAACCTGTTTTAATTTATTCCAATCAATCCAACGCAGATATTTATTTCATATTTGACAGATTCAGGCCAAAATTATTTACAGGACTTTCTTCTCTAAAACGTCAATATATGAAATATACCGTATGATTGAAAACTATACCACAGATTTTTTTGCAACACTAACCATATTCAGAAGCTTGTACTATAATTTTAGCCTAATGATGTTTTATTTATATCGATATATACGCTTTCCCAAATTATAAATATTGGTTTGATTTAAGTTTTTTAAGAGAGTTTTAATCTATAGAGTCTGCTTCTGATGATAGCTCTTTATCATTAGACCAAGATACCAATTAGTTTTTGGTGTAAGCGAAGATTAAACCCTAGATTTCTTATACAACTATAAGAGACTTTACCAGTTAAGCTAACTGAAACCCACATATCACTTAAGATTTGTTGCCTTCTAAAACTACTTCAAACCATTGGTACTACATATAGGTCGATTATTATTATTTTTTTTTTTTTTGAGAAAAATAATATAGGTGGAATTGAAGTATATAAGACCATAAGTATATATAGGCCCTTTTGGCGTTGATTCTTAAATCTTAATTGATCTGAAAGATGAATTACTATAATCACTTTCAATGGCAAAGCTACGGGTCGAGAGGGAGCAATTTGCCCTATGTCGACCCACCAAAAATTCCAAAACCTCCTTTGTGCAACAATATTTTCCCAATTTTCTCTTTATGTATATCTCTTTTTTATTTATATAATATTTAATAGATTAAATATATATATATATATATATTTCAAATTTCATCTGAAAAAAGGAAAAGAAAGTATTTCCTATTTTATTAATATTTTTCAAAATTCCAAATCCTATCAAAGGGGCAAAGAGGTTAAAAAAATAGGAGTTTTACTTTAAAAAAGAAAATCACTATTACTTTTCATAAATGATAAATAAATAATTAAAAAACCCAATTTATGAATGGAATAATTTATTCTTTTTCAAATTTTATTTTATATATATATATATAGAAGTTATGTGCATATATGTTCACAATATAATTTTATCATTTAATTGGTATAAACCAAAATACCATATCTCATGTGAGTTGTACTTTAATTTTCGATTTACTATTAAAAAATCATTTGATGTGAATTGTAAGTGAAAATATCAAGATGTATTAATTGAAATATAAGAATTTTGGTGATTTGAATCTGATTAAGTTTTTATTAAGAGGTGTACTAGATATAAAAAAAAGTTCCCCAAAAAAATAATTATGTTTCTCGCATCTTAAGTGTTTATTGTTTAGAATTGAATTTTTTCTATCCTTTAGGCTTTATGTATTAACCAGCTTATAAAAACTTCTAAACCCCTGTTTGGGAGGAGGGAATGGAATAGAAAGGAACTAATAGAATAATTTTATAATATTCTTCCATTTCTTTGTTTGGAATTTTTAATGAAGGGAATGGAAAGTTCATTCCCTTATTTGGGGGTTTAAGTGGGAGAGAATAGAATAGGTAGAAGGGAACACTCGTTCTTCTCTATTCCGTTAAAATCTCAAATTTTTCATTCCCTCAAAACTGGGAGGAACGAGAGGGAATAGAATTAGATTTGATGAATTTTTTACTAAAACTCTCAGAATACTCTTATATATTCAACCATTTATTTTAAAATTGGAGTCTAACAGTAATATTGTCACAAATGATTCCATTTTATTCCATTTATGTTACTCCTAGGCCCTCGTTTAGGAGGAGGAAAGGAAATGGAATGAAAATGAATGAAAAGAATAATTTAAAAATATTATTCATTTCCATTGTTTGGGAGTTTTGCTTCATTTGGAAGTTCATAAGGGAATAGAATGAAATTATCATAAAAGAATAGAATGGAATGTATTTAAGCAAGGGAAAGGAATGGAGTTAAGCAACCTTAATTGGATGCTTTAAAATAAAGGAATAGAAATGAATGAAAATTAATGGAATGTAAGTAATTTTGTTTGAGAGTAATATAGAGGGAATGGAATGGAATGGAATCATTTTATGACAATATTACTATTAGACCCCTATTTTAAAATAAAGTTTTGAATATATAAGGGTATTTTGGAAGTTTTAATAAAAAGTTTATTAAATCAAATTCAATTCCCTCCCATTCCTCCCAGTTTTGAGGGGAATAAAAAATTGAGATTTTAAGGGAATAGAGAGGAACGAGTGTTCCCTCCTACCCATTTTATTTCCTCACACTTAAACTCTCAAATAAGGGAATGAACTTTCAATTTCTTTCATTAAAACTCTCAAACAAGGGAAGGAAAGAATATTTTAAAATTATTCTTTTCATTCATTTGTATTCCATTCCATTTCGTTCCCTCCTCCTAAACGAGAGCTTAATGGAGGGAATAAAAAATCAATTCATTTGTTTGGGAGTTTAAGTGGAATGGAATGTAATGAGAAGGAGGGAACACTTATTCCTCTCTATTCCTTTAAAATCTCAAATTTTCATTTCCTTCGAAATTAGAAGGAATAAGAGGGAATATAATTAAATTTAATGAATTTTTTAGTAAAACTCCCAAAATTCTCCTATATATTCTGCCATTTATATTAAAATAAAGATCTAATAGTAATATTGTCATAAAATAATTTCATTCATTTCCCTCTATGTTACTTTCAAACCAG
The DNA here is from genome assembly GCA_032878915.1 of Castanopsis chinensis. Taxonomy (NCBI): domain Eukaryota; kingdom Viridiplantae; phylum Streptophyta; class Magnoliopsida; order Fagales; family Fagaceae; genus Castanopsis; species Castanopsis chinensis. The sequence goes on from JAVQMG010000121.1 coordinate 15,911,168, forward strand.
GTTATTTACATTCTATTCATTTGCATTTTTTTCCTTTACTTTATTTTAAAACATCCAAACAATGGTACTTAATTTCATTCTATTCAATTCCTTTTCCATTCCTTTTCCATCTCTTTTCCATTCCTTTTCCTAGTTTAAAATTTTAAATACATTCCATTTTATTCAATTCCTTTATAATTGATACATTCTATTTCATTTTATTCTCTTATGAACTCCCAAATGAAGCCTAAAAGAGATTTATAATTTGCAAACTCTTGAAAACATATGGATTCTCCATAATGGTTACAATAAAAACAATATTTCAAAAATTAACAAGAACTTCTACTTATTTAAGTTTTGGCACTCAATTTGAAGGCTGGAATAGTATGAGTACGTTTCTGCACCTGTGGAATTCCCTCTACAAATTCTACCAAGCATCCAAAGATTTTGCAATTTCTTCAGTTTGGTCACTGCCTGTTCTTCTACAAACACATTAAAATATTCAACGGTACCTTTTTGCTCTTTTTATTTGTGTAACTTCTGCAATTTTGTTTCCATTTCTTCTTTCTTCCTAGTAATCATGGTGTAATTCAATGAGTTGAATCTGAGTTTTGAATTCTTCAAAAATAATACTTCCTCCGTCCCACTTTGTTTGTCCTGTTTGAAAAGTCAAACTTTTAAGAGAATATCATTTATTACCTTGTCTGCCTTATAAAAATGTATAAGTTTACAAAACTACTCTTAAATAAATTTATTCTTTATGAAGCAACTAAAAAGGTACCCCAATTAGATTGATTTTTTTAAAATATTAGTTAGTTTTCTTTTCAAATAGTTTTGAAAATAAAGTAGAGGTATAATAGGAACATCAGTAAACTAAAAACTTTAATTTTTAAAAACAGAATAATATTTTGAGACATCCCAAAATGGAATAGAGAACAAATAAAGTGAGACTGAGGGAGTATTTTTCAATAAGTAATTAAAATGGTAGTTGTCATTATTATCAGGTGTTTAAAATTTGGTTCGTGCAATCCAGTTCTTTGAGTGAAATTCATAGTTTTCTTGATTCCAAAATAAAATGAGCAAAATTCAATCCATGCTGTTATATGAGCAAAATTATTTGCATCTTCTAAGTTAATTAATGTCTACGAGTTTTTAAGACCTAAAATTTTATATTTTCTTGCATAAAAAACTTAGAAAATGTTAGGTTATGTTTGGTAACAGTTTTTGTTTTCTATTTTCAAAAACTTGTTTTTGGAATATAAAGAAAAAACAATTTTCTTATATTTTTGAAATCAAGAACATGTTTGGTTAGTTAAAATTATAAAAAAAAAAAATTTGAAGAAAAAAATAGAAAATACTAAATATGTTGTTACAAGAATTGAATTTTATGCTAATTCATTAAATGAGACAGATTCATTAAATTAAATGCGTATTTTTATTGACTTTTGAAAATTAGAAACTGAAAACAATCTTTTGCATGTTTTTAGTTTCCTTCACAAATTAAGTTTTAAAAATAGTTTTTGTTTTCTCTCAATTTTGGATCGCCAAACAAGTTTTTTAGTTTCAAAAATAAAAAATTATTTTTGAAAACAGAAAATAAGGGAAAAAACAGTTACCAAACATACCCTTAGCGTTTGAAGTTTTAATTTGACTATGTGCAATGCGCATTTGAACAGGCTATTATTTATTTTTGGATTAGGACAGGTTGAACATTGTGTAACTTTCTTTTAATGTTACACCATTTAATACTAATTTGATATTGGATTAATATTTTAAATTACATACTTATAATTAGCTTATACATTCTTTTGATTATAAATACACACACCAAATTTTGAGTTAATTAGATGTTATTTATTATTCAATTCATAAATTTATATTATATATATAATAATATAAAAAATATGAAAGTTAAATTTTTTTTAGATATCACACTTTTGATTTCTAATCACATTAAAATTTTGTAAACATGAAAGATATATGGTAAAAATATAACGTAATGGTGCATTTGCCAAAGCACACATTAAAAAAAAAAAGAAGATAATATTAGATTACCAAAATGTAATGCAATAGTGCATTAGATATGTATATTTATGTATGATAATTATTATAGTTTTTAATAATCTTGTAAGTCGACTAACACTTCTTAATGATTTCAATGGAGTTGGAAGATTCAAATCCCCACTTCCTAACTATCAATCATTAATAAATAAATAAAATTATTAGTAACCTGAAACACATTAAAATACAGGATTCAAAAGATTATATATACATAATGGAGTGTTTCAGGTACAATTTTATGTATTTATTAATTAAGTAACATCCAGCTTTATCCTTTGTTTATGTTTTATATATTCTATAATACTGAATCGGATCTTGAGCAATTCCTTAGTGTGGTCCATGTTGCGGTGAGTCATGAGACTTAGAATTTGTCTGTTTAGCTATGTTGGAAAAATAAACAGGTAAAATATTCAAGGCATATTGGTATAGTATTATTTTGAGAAATTGCACTTTGTTATGAAATTCGACCTTCTCTGAAATTTCCCATGGACAAAAAATAATGACGAGAGAGGTCATATATATAAGCATGTCTTTCTAATTCCAATTTAGTTGGTTTAGCAGATTTTCAAACAATTTTCAATTAATTTTTTGAGATCTCTCACCATACGGTGCAATCTATTTATATTTCATATTCAATGAATATGGTTTTGAACAACTAAGGTCGTATCCAAAATGGGATATGACTATGACAACATTGCTCAATTTTTAGTTAGCTGTAGTACTTAGATCTCATGCTAGTCATTATTCTATTGTTACTATCAAATACTATTATCATTTGGGTCGTGGTCTCAGCAAACAAGGTTCGAATCGAGCGGCTAAAAATTCCCAGAGATTTCTATTTGTATAATCTATTTGGGTTTAGTACTAGTACTTATTAGATCTTATATATGGTGATCATTTGTACATAGACTGAAATCTTGTGTTATATCATAAATCTCGAGTAATATTCGCATCTTGATATTGTTTAATTTTCTTGTCCTTGTCTTCATACATAATGAGTTAGCAACGAGAATCATTGTCAACGAACGAATATGTGTAAAAGAGAGCAGGGATAGGGAGATCATTAATTTCCAGTCACTATTGCAAAACTTTAAATCTATATATGAAAACAAGGATGCATAAATATAGTCTCATTGGGAAAGTGATTTTTGAAGTTGGAAATAGGACAATGCCTTGAGTAGTTCCAACTTCCAATGTATTAATTAAATACTAAGCAATTTCAACTAACAATAAAAAAAAAAATACTAAACAATTGGGAGAACTCCCTTTGTCTTGTCTTTATACCTACCATAAAAATATGGGAAATGCTAATGAATGCCCTTAGGACATTGGTTAACAATCCATTTAAAGAAAGTTTTTATGGAAAAATGAAATAAAGCAATTAATGTTTTAATAATTTTTTTTCATTTCCCATAAAAATGGTAAAAACTTTCTTTAAATGGATTGCTAACCAATGCCCTTAGGGCATTCGTTAGCATTTCCCAAAAAAAAATACTAAACAATTGGGAGAACTCCCTTTGTCTTGTCTTTATACCTACCATAAAAATATTAAGAAAAATAATTATGATATTAACATATAGCATATGTCATCTATCGAGTTTGTCAATTATACCATATGATATTTAAGAAAAAGTATTACGGACTCTACTTGTTTCGCTAGAAAACGTACTAGATTTTTACAGTTGTTTGTAATTTAAAATATACTGATTTCTCTAAAATTATATTGGAGGGTAATGTGTTATTGTTATTGACCTGATTCTCTTTGAAGCCGTCACTGCTGCCTCGAGGGTTGATGAAATGCATTTTTGCAACTCATAGGTGGTTAGTTGTTACTGGTTCAAATTTAAACCTAACACTAAGATTACTTTTTTGCCCCAACAATAATAACCATTAACAGCCTGCCACTTAAGATTTGTTGTAAAAATGTTGTAAAAATGTTGTGAACATATCATTTCTCAATCCATTATTGATGAAATTTCGTGTATCTCGAATTCTTTTTCTTTTTGGAGAGAAAATTGTGTTTTAATAGTTTTTAATTTTCTAACTCATTCATTACCTTATCACGCCTCTGCTTGTAATTTGAGGGAAAAGATCCAAGTCTTCTCAATTACTTTTACTTGCTCTACGTTCAAAGCATTACAAAACAATGTTGTTTGTTCCTCTTCTTTCTTTCTTTAATGAATATCTAACTTAAAAATAAATAAATAAATAAAATTGAGAAAGAAGTGCATTATCATTTATCACGCATACTCATAGAGAAAGCTCTCAGTCTCGGGCATACTCATAGGGAGCTTTCAAAGAAAAAAAAAAAATGTTTCTTGCATGTATGGAAAATGATTGTTTCACACCAGTTGTATATGCATATTCTATACACATCATTTTTAAAATGTGAATATTGGTATTCACATTTTACACTACTATTTCCTAATATGAATATTATTAGTGAGAGATAAAATATATATTGGGTTTATCGAGAGACAATCATGGTCTTTAATACTAATAGACTAATAGTAATGAATTTGTTACTATATAATGCAATATTATTGCTTTGGTCCAATAATTTTTTTTTTTTTTTAAAAAGAGTTTCAACTTATGACGTCCGTTCCTAACGATAGTTCTTTATCATCAGACCAAGACACCAATTAGTTTTTAGTGTAAATGGAGATTGAACCCAGAACTTTTATACAACTATCAAAGACTTTACTAGTTGAGTTAAGTGGAACTCACCAATAAATTCATATACTCTTGCAACTAGTCAACTGCATTAACCATATAAAATCGATAATAAGGGACATATAATGTACTATGACAAAAAAAAAGGGTAGCAATGTACTATGACAATCTTCTCCACCCAAAAAAAAAAAAAAAAAAAGAGTACTATGACAAGTTTGAATTGAAAATGAAAGAACAACCATAATCATAGACTTTCTCTAGTCTAGATCTAAAATAGAGTCTTAGAAGGTGTACTATTTTGACATATCATGATACCTGATTAGTTATCATGATACCTGATCAGTTATGCATAACATAACTGCATTTTAAGTTTTCAGTTTGCTTTTTTGGTTCAATTAAGTGCACATTACCCACACCCAAAAAAAAAAAAAGAAAAGAAATTTTGATGTTAATACATGCATATTTCCATTAAAAAGGAAAAGGGGACAACAAATTTGTTTCAGATTTGGTATTTTCTCATCTAAAATTCCACCAAATTGGTTGTAAAGTAAATCTAGACAAAGTAGATATAAAATAATACAAATACAATTTTGAAGTAATTTTATTTTTTATTCAACTTGTTAAATTAAATAATTAAATATACTATTTGTCAATAGCTTAACTTTAGATAGTTTATCAAATATGCTATCAAAAATGCTTAATTTTGTGGTTTACCAAAGACGCCAGGTTTGATTAAAGTATTTAGGATAACTTAAATGGTTGATCAATCAACTAGGAACCACATCTCAAGAAACATGCCACTAGCTTGAATCTTCCATTTTTCCTCCTCTAGAGGCCAAACTCACTATATAGCAGAAGCCCATGTTCATTTAAGCCCTTTAGAAAGTAATTAAAAGCTTAGCAAAAAAGTTAATTAAATTTTTTTATTCCTTTTGGCTTTGGCCCCCCAAACTTATGAACTTCTTCATCTCAAAAGAAAAGGAAAAAGTTTTAAATGATTTAAATTTTAAGATTCAAGATGTTCAAACTTTTAAGGAAAGTAAAAGTTATTTCATAATTAATGAGAATAAAGCTATAAGAATATTATAAAGATAATACAATTGTTTTATTTTTGAGAGGTGCTACGTCCACAACATTTTTACAACATTTTCACAACAAATCAAAGGTGGTTAATTGTTATTGGTTTAAATTTGAATTTATTACTGAAATTACTTTTCTACCCCACCATTAATAACCCGTAACAATTTGCCACATAGGATTTGTTGTAAAAATGTTGTGAAAATGTTGTGGACATAGCATTTTCCTTTATTTTTATTCATTTTTTTAGTACAAAATTTAAGTCTTTAAAATTCTCAATTTTATATGACAATTCCTACTGAGTTTATACAATTTTATATGACAGAATGACATTAAATTACAAGTCATAATAATATTAAGATGCTACTTGTAATAAAAGAATATAAAGTTAAAAGGTTCAATTTAAAAGAGAATTGAATCAATAATCTTCATATGTATTAGTCAACATCAAAAAGAATAATATTTTTCAATAAAAACTTTTTAAGCTAATATAAACATATTCCAATTCATAATTGAATCCTTTTTCTTTTTTTTTGGATAGGAATATAATTGATCGTTCCTTTGAATACAGAAAAAGACAATGTCGCCCGATCTCATTCCTCTGCATAGGATATAGCAGAGGAAGGTATAACCCTAACTCTAAGAGACAAACACTTTAAATAAATTTATTTATTTTTAGTGAGACTAGTTGGGACATCATTAGCTATGTGAAGATAATTTTGGCTTGTTATGGCCTATTCAAAGTTATACATTCCAAAATGGACTAGAAAACTTCTTGTTTGAGCTAATTATATCAGCAAAAGAAATTCTAAATCCGTGTTTGACCTTGGGCTGCCTTATTCAACTCGTCATCCCATAGTTCAAATAGTTTGCCGCACTTGTCAATTAGTAGAGCCACAAATTTCTTCAACCTTTTGACTCTTCAAACATAATTTTTAGTTTTACTTTGTGAATAAGTCTACTCCAAGCTGTGCATAAACAAGCAACCAATATGAACTAGTGTGCTGTTCCTCAAAAAAAAAAAAAAAAAAACTAGTGTGTTAGTCCCTCATTTTTATTTTGCGTCTCAATTCTAATTTCTAAGCTTCCACACCAACCAAAAGTCACTGACTCAATGAAAGTATTGTTATGTTGTGGTTATCTCTCAACTCTCATTTTCCTCATGGTCTCACTGAGAGTGAGAGTTTGATCATATCCATCGGCCTCGCCGAAATTGGAGCAAAAGTTTGAGGCCAACAGAGAAAAAACCAACTTGTGTGTGGCGGCTAAATATGTGGGAAGTGGGTCATGTTAATACCCACTTGGTCGATTATATTAGGAGTGGTTTTCCAATCACAAACCTTTCTAGAACTTTTTGCCATAATTTTTAAAGAAGTATTGTATCTACAATATCTTCACGATATTTTCACAATAAATCGTAGGTGGTTAGTTGTTATTAATTTAAATTTGAATTTAACACTAAGATTACTTTTTTAACCCAACAATAACAACCAGTAATAACATATCACTTAAAATTTGTTGTAAAAATATTATAAACATGCCATTTCTCTAATTTTTAATGTAGCAAATTGTGAGTAGTTATCTATCATTTTCATATAAAATCACAATTTTTCTTCGAAAAGTGCTACGTCTACAATAAATCATAAGTGATAAGTTGCTATTAGTTTTAATTTAAACCTGTAACTTAGATTAATTTTTTACACACTCATAAGAACCTATAATTTATAATTTGTTATAAAAATATTATAGATATTAATATTTTTCTATTCACCCTTCGCACTTTATTATATCAAACTTCTAAAAAAAAAAAAAAAAGAAGCGTTTTCTCAACCCAAAAAAAGAAGAAGAAGAAGAAGAAGAAGAAGATTTTGTCTTATATTAGTTTTTAAAAATAAAAGGTTTACTTGCTTTAGCAAATAGACACTTCATCATCACAGTTTGTGATTAACAGTAGATGAGTAATTATGAGGCGCTTGTCTGTTATAAGAAAAGAACCTTTTTTCAATAGATGAGAAAAGAAAAAGTATAACTATTCGAAATGGCCGCGTGTGACATCATACGAGGGTGTTTTTGACTATCGACTATCAACTTCGAAAGCGAAACCTAACGGGATTGGCCGACCCATGCGAGACCCTTGGTAGTGAGGGAAAAATATACTAAGACCCACCCGAATATTTTGGGGGGCGTGAATCAAGTTTTTAAGGGGCCTCAAATATGAAATCTTGATATTTATAGTGGCTATAGTTTAAATTTTCAATTTACCAAAAAAAAAAAATAATAGTTTAAAGTTTTCATCTCTAATTATCAAATTATCTAATATACTCCTATATATGAAATTCATCAACCGATTGTTTCTATGATTTCAACTTAGCACTATATTTATATGGACAATAAGATAAGACCATTAAAAAGCTATGTTGAGTATTAAAACTTAAAAGTTCAAGTTTCTTTATTTAATTTAATTCCAAATATAAGTTGAGTTCAAGCTCATGATCAAACTAGACCACAAGTCCAAGTTTGGTTTATATTCTTATTGAACAAGTTCAAGCTTGTTTACTTTATTTCTTTTCTCATATATAATAAACACAAAGCTATAAATATGGGGGAAAAAAAGAAATTAATCAAGTAGATTAACTCCTATATCACTATACATGAGATGTATAGGGATCAAATTTGTAATGTTCTCATATCACATATATGAATGGTATGGTATAAGTTTTGTAAACTGCAATTAATAGAATGATCAGTTTGATAGGAACGTTAAGTTAAGAATTAAAATGGCAAAAACTAAATGTTGGGATGAAAATAACTAGTCATACACACACGCGCTTAAAAGGGTGTTGTATTTTTACAAAAAGAAAGGGTGATATATAATAACATTAAAATTTCTATTTGAGCAATGCTATATAAGGACAACTTCTTTTTGTTCTTTTTCTTTTTTTAATAATCATTACTTACATCATCCTAAGATGTCAATTAGTCGAGGTTGGACTAACATTAATTTCACATAATACCACCATTTATACTATTTTTTTTTGCTCCAACCATAGTATCTCAGTTTAACATTTATGAAAATGTTTATATCATTAACTTATTCTTACAAATTGATTCTCAAAAAAAAAAAAAAAACCTTATTGTTACGATTTATGATTTAAGACCCTATTGAAGGGAAGGAATGCCACAAGCCTTTAAACCATCAGCCTCTTTAAATTTTAAGTGAATGCATTATGCATAAAGATTTTTTCCTTTTAAAAGATTATTAGCATTAAGAGTTGCATGCTCTAAAATAACCTATACACATCCTCAAAAGATTCTCAAAAAAAAAAAAAAAAAATACACATCCTCAAAAAAAATTTTAATTAATAAATAAGTTTTTTTTTCTTCCAAACAGAATATAAGCTATTCATAAATGATTTGATTCATATATTCTACTTACCAGTGAGAGAGAGAGAGCATTTGAGTTTGAACTTGACTCTAAATAAAATAAAATAAATAATCTTTTGATGAACAATTAAATAAATAATCTTGAATCTTTAATAAAGGGGAAAAAATCAATTTTCCTAAAAAAAGCCTAACCCAATCATTTTGTTTGATTAGAAATTAAAACGCTTAAAGAGCCAATGAACATATTAGTAGCATTTTTTTTTTTTTGGCTGAATTTACTATTAGTAGTATTTACTATTTAGTACTCACATACCCTTAACTTTAAGTATGACCAAATAGCCCACAGCTCCCAAACCACGCCTTAAAGAAACATAAAAGAAATAAACAAAGCATAGCAAACCAAAACCCCAAAAAAAAAAAAAAAAAAAATACACCCCAAACAAGAAGACACCTGGCCAAAAAAACACCAAAAACAAACAATCCCTAGCTACTTTTGCTATTTAATATCCCCAGAAAACAACATCCCAGGGAAGAGAAAGAAAGAAAGATAGATAGAGAAACAAAACCCATCCATCCATCCATCAGAGTCTCGCACAACACAACAACTTGGATCAGCTCCCCAAAACATTCATAAACCCAAAATGCCTTCTCTTTGTTTCACTCACTTCTCATTCCCCTAGAGACCAACCCGAAAACATTCACAACTCTCTCTCCTGTCTCTTTCTCTCTCATATTCCAACACAAACACTTTCTCAGATATGCAACCTTGTAGCAGAGAAATGCAAGGAATGAACTCCCTCTTAAACCCAACTCAAATCTCACTTCAAGACCTCCAAAATCATCATCATCATCATCAACAACAACAACAACATCAGCAACAGCCACCACAGATCCAAAACTCTCAGATTCAACACCTCCAGAACTCACACTTCGACCCAAACAACACCCACGATGACTTCTTGGAGCAAATGTTCTCAGCCATCCCATCGTGTTCTTGGCCTGACCTCAACCCCAAAACCCCATGGGACCTCAAGCCCAGAGACCTCTCCGACGAAACGCCACCGTCTAACCCCGACAACAATGTTCCTTACCAGTTCGACCATGACTCTTCCACCCTCGCTTCCAAGCTCCGCAACCACCAGATTTCCGGCGCTACCAAGCCCTCCGCCGCAGCTGCCGCCGCAGCCCTCATGCTCCAGCAGCAACTCTTCATGTCTCGCGGTGCCGCCGAGTCTGGTCTGATTCAGATGCCGCTTTCTTTGGGTGCCTCCGACGACGTCGTTGATGGGTCCTCGTCTTTCAAGTCTCCCAATACGGTGAGTTTTGACTCTTTTGAGTTTTGCGTTTACAGTAACCGTTCGTGCTTTGAGTGGTATTAATGTAAATAGCGGTGAATTATGAGGGTTTTTTTGTTTAATTTACAAGGGAGGTGAGGGTTCGGTTCAAGCTCTGTATAACGGGTTCACTGGATCTTTACACGGGCCGGGTCAGACTCCGAACCAGGCTCAGCATTTTCACCATCCTCAGGTACGTGCTCTTTTTAAAATATAGTAACAACTTGATTAGTTGATTTTTTTTTTTTAAAATGGGTTATTTGATAGGGTGGGCAGGTTCAGGGTCAGAACTACGGGGCTCCGAGTGGAGTGATGAACCAAGGTCCAGCAAGTGGGTCAGCCGGAAGTGCACCGGCTCAGCCAAGACAGAGGGTTAGGGCTAGGCGTGGTCAAGCCACTGACCCACACAGCATCGCCGAAAGAGTACGTTTATTTCTGACTGACTTTTTGGTTGTCCTGAAAATGAAAGCTAATAATTGAGTTTTTTGTTTCATCTCTTTGATACTATTAACCACTACTGTTCACTTGCTTTACTAAAAATAATAAAGAATATCGTTTATGTTTTGGGTTTTGGTTTTAGTTTTTTTTTTTTTTTTTTTTGTCGTACAAATGGAAAGTGTGAAAATACATATCTTCAATTTTTGTTTTCATGAGCAACAAAACGGAAACACATAATAGGGTTTTGTTTTGTTATTCTTCTCTGAAACTGTGGGTGGGTTTTTGTGATGGTGGCAGTTACGGAGGGAGAGAATTGCAGAGAGAATGAAAGCCCTGCAGGAACTGGTTCCCAATGCCAACAAGGTAATACTAACAAACCCATTAAATTATTTTATTTGTTTATTAATTAATGACTAAAGATAAGCATATTAAATACTATCAAATTTTTTTAATATATATAGCTTCTCAGTTGCTTCTCAACAAAAAAAAAAAAAAAGCTTCTCAGTTCCCAATTCTGACTATGGGCTCCGTAATCGGCGGTAACAGTCAACTTCATGGAATATATTTTGAGATTTTATTGGGTCATTTTCGTCATTCAGTTTTAGTTTTAAGTTTCGCAAATGATAAAACTTGGCATTTTTTTTTTTTTTTTTTTTATAGTGATGATAAATAAAGCAAGAATTATTCTTGTCATTAACTTTTTTTTATTTATAAAAAACTTGCTAATGCAATTTTTTTTTTTCTATATATTTATATATTTTCGTCGCATAATTGAAATGAACCTGGAAAGGTGGGGTTGGTTCCTAACCCTACTTGAGGGCTAGATTAGTATTTGAAGCAAAAATTGACACTTAATAATTTGGAAAAGAATATTTTAGTTTGTTTATATGGTTATTTTTTTAAAATTCGATATGTGATCTGATTAAAGTAAATTAATGGAATTAAATAAATAAATAAAAATACTGATCTGGGGTTTTGGAATGACAGACAGACAAGGCTTCAATGCTGGATGAGATCATAGACTACGTGAAATTCCTCCAGCTTCAAGTCAAGGTTTAAAGGATGCCCTTCTCTTCTTTCTCCTTCTTTATATTCTGTACTTGTTGGGTATATTATATTAAAATAATAAGATGATTCCCTGGGTTGACATTGTTTTTTTTGATGATGATTAATTTTTTATTAAGTTGTATGTATGGGTTTCTGAAACTAAAAAAATTCCATGGCTTTAATTAAATTTTCTGTCCATATGTGTGTGTCTCTACCCGGGTACAGGTTCTGAGCATGAGCAGATTGGGCGGTGCAGCTGCTGTTGCTCCCCTTGTTGCTGATATGTCCTCTGAGGTATTTCAATCAAAATACCACACTCTAAAATTCCTATAATTCAACTATGCAATTGCATTATCTAATAAATTATATAATTTTATTTAAGAACTTTGAAAAAATCATACTATTTTTCCGTGTATATGATTTTTTAATTTTTTACTGAGACACTATAACTCAATACAATCATATAATTGAATTATTCAATTAAAGCTTAAGTTAGAGTACGTAAGGAACGGAACTGTATAACTCAATAAAATCAAATAGTTGAATTATTCAATTGAAAGCTTAAGTTATGGTGCGTAACTACAATCATATAGTTGAATTATTCAATTGAATGCTTAAGTTATAGTACGTCAGGGACAGGAACGGAACTGTAAGGAACGAAACTGTAACTCGATGATGGATGATAATGTCATATAGTTTTTAATTATGTCGGCAAACCTAAAACCTTTAGGATATTTAAAGATATTTTTTTCCTCTTTCTGTCAAAAAAAAAAAAACATAAGATGCATTCCAAAATAAGAAATGAATGGAATGAACAAAATGTGTAAAATGTTGATAAACACACAAAACAGTTATAGTTCCTGTAAAACAGCACCCACCACCACATTACCCACCTAGCTCTCAAACTAATCAATCACTCACACACACCACAAAAAGACAAAACAAAAGTAGCACGCGTGCCCACTTTCTCAGATTCCTCTCTCTCTTTCTCTCTCAACAGATAAGCTTTTCACACTCAAACCCTTTTTCCCTAATCTCTTTTCATTTTCCTTTTCCTTTTTCCTTTTTCCTTCTCTAAACTCTAATCAATAATCATACACTTCGGTGTTTTTTTTTGTCTATGTAGGGTGGCGGTGACTGTATTCAAGCGGGTACCAATAGTGGGGCTCTCGGTCGCAACTCTAACGGCAACCAAACGGCGTCATCTAACGACAGCTTAACGGTGACGGAGCACCAAGTAGCTAAGCTCATGGAAGAAGACATGGGCTCAGCCATGCAATACTTACAAGGTAAAGGTCTTTGCCTCATGCCCATCTCTCTTGCCACTGCCATCTCCACCGCCACGTGTCACTCCAGGAACGCCATGATCAACAACCACAACAACAACAACAACAACAACAACAACGTTAACAACAACGGCAACAACCCACTACTCCAATCCAACGTTGAGGGACCATCCTCGCCAAGCATGTCTGTGTTGACCGTGCAGTCAGCCACTATTGGTAACGGTGGAGGTGACGCTTCCGTTAAGGACAACACGTCAGTTTCCAAGCCTTAATAACGGCGTTAACTGACTTTTCAACTGCAACAAAACCCAAAAAAAAAAAAAAAAGATTTTTCAATGGCAGTCTTAAAGTCTACGAAAATAAGGTTTCAGCTAGAGAGTGTTCAACGACGCCGTATTTACGTAGACTTTGGCTAAAGCTAACTTCACCAGTATCACCACCTCTTGTTTATCTTTGTTGGTTTAGGTTCATGTTATGTTAATTTTATTTCCCCTTATGTTTTTTTTTTTTTTTTTTTTTTTTTTTTTTCCAATGTAATTTTTTTTTTTTAATGTGATACTGATTTGGTTCTTCTATCATGTTCAAAACGTTAAATGGAAGCGTTTTCAATACGAGGTCATGATGTTATTATGAAATCATCATTAGAGAATTTAAATCATCAAAGTAATAATTACGTAATTATATTTTATGGATCATCAGCAGGTTGTGGTTTTTGGATTTAATTTATTTGGTTTTGTTTTTAGTACTACAGCTTTGCTAATAAAGCTGTTTGCTTTGTGTTTAGTTATGGGTTGGTCTATGAATGGAAAGAAAAATTAATTATAAGGGCAAGGGGTGGATTAGAGTTCAAGTCAACGGCGTGTCGCTTTTGGTTCTGTTCGTTTGTGATAAACAAATGGGGTTTTGAAAGCCATTGGCAGAGAGAGAGGTACAAAAGTTGGTTTGTTTGTGAGGTAAGCCTCGCTCTTGGCCCCGAATGGCATTCCTTATATTATTATATTGTCTATTTGCCTTCATCTTCATGTTTTTTTAAGGGCAAGGTGGTGTTGGGGCACGTCATTAGCTCATATTTTATTGTTTTATCTGTCGTTGAGTGTCAGAGAACTCATCAACTACACAAGGGTAGACCACAGCATTGTGGGATAAACAGATTGAAATATATTATAAATTCAGTGCTTACAACAATGTGATTGTCGTTTATATTGAAATATTTTTTCCTTTTTTCTTTTTGGGATGAATTTGATGGTTACAATGAGAGAGCATTTGAAAATATAATTAAACTATGGCCTTACTTCAAAGCATAGCTCGAAGTTAAATTCAGTAAGTCAATAAGCTTAGATAAACTAGTTCACCTATAAACAAGCTTGAAATGAAGTGGTTTACTAACCAGGTTTGGGATCGGAAATCTCTTGGGTTGCTGGTCGAGGAGGTCTAATTGCTTCAACAATGAATGAAGCAGATCAATTGGAGTTGACCAGTATGTTAAAAGAACAATGATGTATGTGCCAAATAAATTGAGGAATTCTTTGAAACATACGTTGTATCCAGACAATTGCATGGGTAAAGTAGGTAGGGAGGCAGATATACCTCAAGCAGAGAAGTTAGAAAAACATTATAAATTGGTGGTGGTATGGTTTACTAAATCCATAAGTCTTTGTTTCGTGTGCTTGATTAAACGGATGGAGATCATTTTTGGCGGTCAGCAATGTGGAATATATATATATATATAGCTAGACTTATGAACAGTCTTGTTTCACGTGCTTGAACAAATAGATGAAGATCATTTTGATGTTTCACGATGTGGAATATATAACTAGGACTGGCAATGTTCACAAGTGCCAGAGTCAAGATTTGAATGGAGAAGAAGCAAACGTTATAAATGACACACGTATGTGCATATGTACATACCTTTTGTTAATGAGTGTTATCACACTTAAGTTAAGAAGAAATCTACTGGATCTCACTATATTAAGAAGTAATAAAAACAAATAAACAAATACTTACTTTAAGCTGATTGGCTATGATAATTACTTCATCTTTAATTAATCACTACCGTAAGACTTGTTAACCGAACCCCATGGCCGTATATATAATATATGGCACTAATTTAAAAATAAAAAATCCTTTATTTGAATACTAAATGGCATTTTAGTACAAGCATGGGCAAAGATACATATATTATCATTAAGTTGACAAAGTTCTTTTTTTTTTTTTCCTTGATTTCATTTTTTATGGTAACATTTTCTCTTATATTAGCTGAAGTTTTGAATCATTTGTGGTTTCAAAGATTTCATTGGTTCTATTAATTTTTTTAGTAAACAATTTGGTAATTTATAATGCAAATAAATTTTTTAAGAATTTCACTAAGGAGATGATAATAGATGAACTTTATTCTATGAAATATCATTATTGAGTGTACCTTTGATTGGAGATACTTAATTCTTATTTAATTTTTTTACATGTCTAATATCAAACTAAAAATATTTGTATACTCACTACAATTTAAAATACCATAAGTGATCTTTAAACTTATTTAGTGTGTGTATATATAGATATGTATAACGATAAAAGAATTGCAACCAATAATTCAAATTTTAATCTAAATATAATGAACTTTAACTACTTAAGAGAAAATTAAGAAAATAAACCAATTTAGAAGCATTAAAAATCTATAAATATATTTATATGTGCTTTGATTTATTTTTTTAAAAAATTCACAACGCTCAATTTTTTTTTCTTATAAATTCCGTTAACTTTGATCTCTAATCATACAAAATATGTGCATGAGAGGGCTAAAAATGGTGTTGTGCGATTGCCAAAATAATTTCTAAAAAAGAAATGAAAGGAAAAAAGAACCGGATAATAATAATAACATTTGTAACAATTTACAATTCACAAATTGATCACAAATGTGAGTTGAATCGTACATATATAAAAATGTAGTAGAACAATTTGTTGGGTTTAGTTAAAAGAGAGAAGTAATTTTTAAATCCTCCTACTTAAGAACTTATAAAAGTGATGTCAATAATTCTAAGAGGGTTTTTTTATAATTTTTTTTAATAATTAATATAAGAGTTATGAGTTTTGTAACGCAATTAGCACTTCTTAGTAGTTTTAATAAGAATATTTAGGATTCAAATCAATCATTTCCTAAGGGGTTGACTTAATAGTTCCTAAGGTCTTATAATATTCATAAGATCTTAAATTCGAAATCGTTTGTCAGCACCTTAGAATCACCTCTAGGGAATTCTTTCTTATAATAAAGTGACTGAATGCACCTAAATAAATAGTCAAATACTCGAATTCTAAGGGGTGTAGGTGCAATTTCCTCTTTGTCTTTGCCCTTGTTGATGAAATAAAATTGTGATGACGAGCATAAGAATTCTTTCATTCTCTTTTTTCTTTTAAAAAATAAAAAGAAAGGAGTTTTGATGAGCATGTTTTCAAGTTTATCACTTGAGGCGTGTATAGCAAAAACCTAATTTCATTACGTGGAAGATAATACCATTACGAAAGTAATACCATTTAATGATTACGGAAACAAAAAAAGCTAGAAAGTTAATAATACCATTAAAGGAAAAAAAAAAGATTCAAAACGGGCGGTACGGGGAGTTTGGTGAGTGGAACTAATCTTATTGTAGCCCACTATCCTCGATCTTTGAATTATTCATTAAAAGAAAAAAAGAAAGGAAAACTGATTGCAGAGCTCATTGAGTATCCGTATTCATCACAATGCAAGGTCTCATTGGCCTTTATATCAGCTCAATCATGTCAACTGTAATTTGATTTCGGAGAGTACTGAACTTTTTCTTCTGTGTTTCCTCGCTTTTTTTTTTTTTTTTTTTTTTTTTTTTTTTTGGGGTTCAAATAAGTACAACATAAATGTTTCGACCTCTGATTTGCTAGTTTTATGTATGGAGGTCTACATCAATTATTCTTTGATTCCAAACGCCACAAGTTTGACACAACACACCCCCCCCCCCCCCCCCCCACCACTTGGTGCATGTTTCTGAAAACTATCAACTGGGATTGTAACAAATTCTATCGTACATAAACCTATTACTGATTGAGAAATGAAAAAAATGTCCCCCGCCCCCCCAAAAAAAAAAAAAAAAAAGCAAATAGCAATTCTGGAAATGTGCAGAAAGACAAGAGTTGCGTGTGGGGAAGTATATGTAGTTTGAGTGAGCTATAGCAATAGAACTTTTTCAACCATTTGTAATTTGTGGTCTAACCAGACAACATCATGCTTCAAATATGAGAGTTACTATGAGTCAAATTTGAAAAGAATAGTCAATTGTATGGGAAATACTTCAGGAAGTTATGCAGGGGCACCCCATATTGCTGAATAGAGCACCTACTCTGCATAGATTAGGCATACAGGCATTCCACCCCATTTTAGTGGAAGGGCGCGCTATTTGTTTACATCCATTAGTTTGTAAGGGATTCAATGCAGATTTTGATGAGGATCAAATATTTGACATTTTGTGGTCTTTCGAGACATTAAAATTTCAAATTCTCCAACTGCAACTTAACGTGTTCTAAAAAGGAAACGCAAAAGAAAAAAGAAGCAAGCCCCATTATTATTTGAATACATTAAATTTATGAATTTGTTAAATATTAGCATTGATACATTATGTTGAATATGCTAGTATAGATGTGGAAACGAAAGTATAAAGTATAGAATACAATAACACATAAGGGTTATATGATTTAACCTAACGGTCTATATCCACAGAGGAAACTCTAAAAGACTACATCAATAATATATTAGAGTGCAGTACAAATCTTGTGTTGCAATGAACCATAACATGTGTATATATAGTAGACTAAACTCTAGACTAATAGATTTCTAGGTCAAGTAGGGGGCTTGGCTTGCACACAAAGTAGAATTAAGTTTGGACTTATGCTAATGGGCTAATATATCTCTAACACCCCCCTCTTAAACTCAAGATAGAAGCTTGATGAAATCTTGAGAAGATCCCTTGAATGAAATTTGGCTTTATGATGGTGGTTTAAGAAAGGTAATGGTCTTGCAGTATTGATGCGACTTCTAACGATGGCATGACTATTCCGGAGAGTTTTGACAACAGCAGTGAGAAGCCAAAGAAGATGAACACAGCTAAAAAATACCAAGGAACTCAAAGATTGCTCTTAATACACCATAAGGACAGAAAGTTATGACCATAGGAAGATAGCTCTGATAATATCTTAAATATTAGCATTGATACATCATGTTGAATATGCTAGTATGGATGCAAAAGTGGAAGCATAAAGTATATAACACAATAACACACGAAAGTTACATGGTTTAGCCTAACGGGCCTACATCTATAGAGGAAACCCTAAAGGGTTACATCAATAATATATTAGAATGTAATACAAATCTTGTATTATAATAAACCATAACATATGTATATATAGTAAATTAAACCCTAAACTAATAAACTTCTAGTACAAGTAGGGGATTTGACTTGCACACAAAATATAATTAGGTTTGGGCTTATACTAATGAGTTAATATATCTCGAACAGAATTGAAAACAAATACAATTAGACCTCATTTGATAAGTTTTAACCTTTAGAAATACTGGTTAATGATTCAAATTAGATCCAATCCAAAGGTAAAGTAAATATTTATCTTATATTTCACTTGAATATGTTTAGAGGGAGAGAAGGGGCAATTTCCTCCCACCACCCCTACACCCCTTGGGCTCTCCTATCCTTGCATGGCGTCCCTATGGGAGGGTGGTAAATAGTAACATAGTGAGGATCCATGTGTTGTTAATGAAGGGCTGGTGGAAAGGATTCATATGGAGATGGTAGTATTGGAGATACAAGCTTTTTTTTTTTTTTAAATACAAGATAAAATTTCTACTCGAACCTAATCTAAGTGTATATGTGTGTAAAACTCCCTCCTAGAGACTTGCACTCCGGCCCTTGCCCCCACACCTCACAAACATTTATATTTATGGAGTGACCATCGCACCAAAGGTGCATGGTGGTGTGATGTGGGCTTCTAAAATGCAATGATTGTGGACTATTGGCAGTGTGTATGGTGCGGTAATAATTATCTCATGTATTTGGCATATACATTAGCTCTCTCAAAATATATTGATCCCACATTTTGTATGACTCAAATAGTTTAAGAGTGATGATACATATGTCAATGCACAATTAGGATAGAAGGAGGAGATTATGGGGCAATGCCACCCACGCTTTTGGAAATACACCTTCCCTACTAAAGAAAATATTATTTAATTTATCTATGACCCCCTTAAATTTTAAAAGATTGTACTAAGTTCATGTAAAACATTGATGCATCATTTTCTCTTTTTATTACTCTCAAACCATACATAACTTATTAAATAAAAATCAGTTAAAGATATGTGTATTTTTAAAAAAAATTTAAATAAGTAAAACTCTTTAATAGCTAGAAGTCTTCTTTAACAAAACTCTATTATTATTGTGGGATACAGAAATTTAATAAAGAGATAATGCCACATGTCATATCTGAGGTTGAGGAGGCCAATGTAGTTCCAAGGAGACCATGCACTTGGATGGTAAGGTTGGAGAAGTGAGCCATGGCCACGACAATGTCACATTACTAGATGGGGTCACACTATAGACGAAGAGGTTTAGAGAGGGGGCTAGCCTTGACATGATTGGAGGGATGGTAGCTACCACCACATTTAATGCACCCCACTAAACCCCCTGATCACATTTATGTGAAAAAGACCTCTGAACAGTGCTGTTTTGGTTGTTGCAACTCACAAAAGACTTGGAAGGGGGTCTGATGGGTCAAACACTCGAGTAGTGGCTTACATGATCAACAAATGGAAGGCCAAGATCAGCCAAATGAGGTTATATAACGTAAGCAATCCTCCAAGGATAAAGGGGGGGGGGGTTCATTTGAGAATCTATAGAAAAAAAAAAACACTGTAGCACAAAGAACTAAAATTGTAATCAAGTCTAAGAAGAATATACTCAAGAACTACCCTCCTCAGACTTTGCTGAGGAAGGATTTCTTCGCATAAAACCTGTTTTTCTTTATTTTATTTCAATTTTTAATCCATTGTGAGTGTTGTCCAACTCATTGAAACCTAGTTTTCAGCCCACTCTCTAAAAATTCTTTGTATTGAGCTCTTTAGACCTTAATCCTGTTATCTTGTGGGCTTAGAATCCAAAACCCACCCTTACAATTATTATTGTTGTTGTTGTTGTTGTTGTTGTAGGGACACTAAAATTATTCCCGAGGAACACAACTTAGAAACCTTTTACAATTACCCTTAATATAAATACTAGAAAAATAGTAGGGAGATGCACTTTACAATGAGAAACTCAAACAGCAGGTTTCCTTGACCATTATCATACTACAAATACTATTATAATCTAAGCTTTTTCAGCCTCGGGAAGTTCTAACTTATATTCCCGTGATATTACGCACGTTGTTTCTCTTTCTCTCTTTCTAAGATGGGTTCTTCCTTCTCTTTTTTCTGGACCATCTTTCTTTTAGCCTTTTCTCTCCTTTATAGCTTCAACCTTCTTTTACCCTTACAGCTGTCCTGCTTCTCCTCCAAGTTGCAGGGATATTTTATTTTTACTTTATCAATTTCCTCACCTTCTTATCTGGTAACTTTGATGGTCTGGGGGTGACGTATACTATTCAGGTTGTCTTATGTGTCATTAATGTGGCATAGGTTAGGTAAGACCCTCACATTAATGTGGAGGCAAAAATCTTCCTCCTTCTTGCACATTCTAGGAGTTTCTCATGGTCACTAGTATTTTCCAGAAGTCACATGTTGACAACCCGCATTCCATGTCTCAGGGTAGCCACTAATTTTCCTTTTCCACTGGAACGAACTTCCCGTGGTAATTAACCTCGTCCTCTATCCTTAAGACAAACCAGCTTTAAGCCCATTGTGCGAAGGCTAGGCCCAACTACTTTGCCGGAGTCCAACAACTTCTTGGACTTTTAGGTTTGTGGAGGGACTGTTCCTCTTCTCACAATTATCATTATTGTTATTATTGCATTTCGAGGATAGGGACATTTTATTTTCATTTTTTTTATTTCTAAAAGAGAGGACGATTGTGGTTTTTGTTATTGACAGTTAGATATCTTTATTGCACTTATCATTTATGAAAAATAATGTTTTGCTTGAGTTTTTTATTATCATCGTATATAAATATATTGACTTAAATAGGTTTAGGCATGTAAAGTGACATTTATAATTTAAATTATTTCAAATTAATTAAACTTTTATATGTCAATCAGTTTTAAAACTATATTAGATTCTAGCATTGTAATCTCTAAATTATTTAACAAAATAAATCTTGATCTAGAATGGTTGAAGAATATTAATTATGATCAATTTTATTTAGAAGATAATTCACAATTTATTAACTTACTTGCTGAAAAAAAAAATGTTTTGAGTTATGTAAGGACTAAGTTGAAGGTTTTTTTTTTTTTTTTGAGAAATTAACATCTATTAAATCACTTTACAAACATAATTTATACATATATTACTGAACATATTTTTTAATGGTTTAAAATTTCTTGCTATACTTAACTTGGTTTCCTTGAAATTTTTTTGACTTCATTGTTATAATGGTGCTCAATTTCAATTTTGATCCCTTAAAGTTTCAAGTTTGATTGTGAGGTCTCATCAAATTGTGACTAATGTAAAATGTATTTTTGAATTGATTTTAATGGAACAATCTCTCGACACTAAAAGTTTCATAAACTTTTTCACACTATTCATATGTTTTTATGTTGTGATAAATTGAGTCAAGCATTATCTTAACATATTAATATAAGTAAGATAAAAAATGTGAAAAACTCAATGATTTATTTATTTTTTGATAAGATTTTTATAATTTTATTTATTATACCTACCATTACTGGAATTTAATCAGTTTTGAATATTAAGGAGTTCGAATTTAGTATAGATGAGATGTGAAAATCATTTTTTACACAATTTAATAAATGATTGTCACATCAGTATTTTATTTAAAATTTAATACATTTTATTGGATCTAATAATATCTTAATAAATTTTTAATTTAGTTGAATTTATATATAAATATTAAAATTAATTACATATAATTGTGCTTGTTTTTAAATATGTAATAAAATGATATAATATATTAAAATGAGAGAAATAAAACACAGGTTCAATGTCACGTTTATACAAAATTTTGTTGCATGCACGGTCAAATCGTGTGTTGGGCACGGTCCCAGAGCCTGCAGGGTGTACAATTTTAGCGTGTGGATCCCACTTTCATACATTTATACTGGGTGTGCTGCACGCTTTACCTCTATTTTGGCCAAACCTTTAGCATACATGTACGCTTGGAATGATGACGTCACTCTTACGTGAAATCCACCTGTAAATCTATATAATAACATTTTTCTTTTTTCTTTTCTCCTCCAAAATTCCTATTATAGTAGGCAGTTGTGAAAGTTCTGGAAAATCTTTTTCTATTGGATTATTAAATGGGTCCGGTTTCTCTAAAAGAAAAAAAAAAAAATTCTGGTTATTGTATATTTTTAGGATACATATTAATCATCAATTTGAGAAAAAATTTATGAAAAATTAAAAAATTTTACAAAAAAACTAATAACTTTTTCATTTATTTTTTGAAACCCATAATTTTTTTAAAATAATTTATTAATATATACCTTAAAACCATATAGAATAAAACGAGTCTTTTGTCCAAATATTGGTAAAAATCAAGTTTTTTAGGATTATAAATACTGTTGAAAGTTATTTAGGGAATTGAGGAGAGAGACTGAATTTCAGCAACGGTATTGCCGAAATTCTAAGAAAAAGTAAGAGAGAGAAAGAGGGAAAAGTGAGAGAGAGAAAAACTGGAATTTCGGTAACAGCGTTACCGAAATTCTGCTGCCCAACCTGCCCGTGAGCGAGTGCGTGCGCGAGTGTGCGCGAGTGACTGAAAGAAAATAAATGAGGAATTTCGGTACCGGTGTTGCCGAAAATGGCAGAAAAAAAATTGGGGAATTTCGGTAATGGTAATACTGAAATTGGGGAAAAAAAAAAAAAAAAAGGATAATTTCGGTGCTACCAGCACCGAAATTGAAAAAAAAAAAAAAAAAAAAAAGACAATTTAGGTGCTGGCAGCACCTAAAAAAAAAAAAAAAATAATAAATAAATTAAAAAAAGGGATAATTTCGGTGCTGCCAGCACCGAAATTATCCTTCTTTTTTTTTTTTTTTTTTTTCAATTTAGGTGCTGCCAACACCTAAATTGTCCTTTTTTTTTTTTTTTTTTTTCAATTTTGCTACCAGCACCGAAATTATTCTCTTTTTGTTTTTTTTTTTTTCAATTTCGGTGCTGCCAGCACCGAAATTATCCTCTTTTTTTTTTTTTTCCAATTTCGGTATTACCATTACCGAAATTCCTCAATTTTTTTTCCACCATTTTCGGCAACACCGGTACCGAAATTCCTCATTTATTTTCTTTTAGTCACTCACACACACTCGCGCACGCACTCGCTCACGGGCAGGTTGGGCAGCAGAATTTCGGTAACGCTGTTACCGAAATTCCAGTTTTTCTCTCTCACTTTTCCCTCTTTCTCTCTCTTACTTTTTCTTAGAATTTCGGCAATACCATTGCCGAAATTCAGTCTCTCTCCTCAATTCCCTAAATAACTTTCAACAGTACCTATAATCCTAAAAAACTTGATTTTTACCAATATTTGGACAAAAGACTCGAATAAAACCCTTATTAACAAAAAAAAAAAAAAATTATATTTTTTTATAAATTTACGTTGTATTATCAATGGAAATTACATTATAAACACATAACATTATACACCTTCTATATACGTGTTTATAATGTAAGTTTATGTGTTCATCAAAAAAAATAATGTAAGTTTATGTTACTAGTACAATATAAACTAAGAATTTTTCTAATTTAAATAAGTTAAACAGCAAATAAATTATCAGTCTCTCAAACTGTTTTTCTTGTATATAGACCGGCCTTTAACAATTCATAAGGTAAAATTGATTTTTTTTTCTCCGTTTTTTGTTTTTGAAGTCAATGCTTGGGTAAGAGATCTTCAACAAGGTATTAGGTGTATTTGACATGTCAGAAAATTTGGTTTGCTAGTAACACTGTGATCTGTTTTACGGGTTTTTAGTTTGATAAAAATAAAAAAAAATGTTTAGGAAATGAGTCCGAAAGTGGACCAGATAGCAAACATATGCCTATAAAAAATTAATTTCAAATGCACGTTCCTAGAAAAGTGAGTTTAGAAATTTTGGTAACTTTTTTTTTTTTGAAATTTTGGTATTTTTAGAGCCATCGGATGGGAACTAATCTATTTTTTTACAGGTTAGTGAAATCTTTATTCCCAAAACCCTACTTTGGGTTGTCATTTATTTGGTATACCTAACAAGGAATAAGAATCAGTGGCGGCTCTAGAAATTTTGTTTAAGAGGTTCATTAAAAGTTTTTAATAAAAAGAAAAATTGAATATATTGCATTATCGACAAAAAATATAATAATAATACGTGAAGCTTTACAATTTTATTTTACAAGTTTTCAAATTTTGAATGTTACATGATGATTCATTATGAGTATCTATTGCCAATGTGGGTAGTTATGATAAGGCCATTTTATTTTGTTAAGTTTGTCTAACATTTTTATCTTTATAAAGTTGTTATTATCTATCTGACCTTGTTTTATAAAAAAATTTTAGACTAAATGACTAATTTCAACTCATTGACTCCATATTAATTATTAACGCACACAATCACACTAAATTATACATAAAATTATATACTTTGTGTCTACTTAACTAATCAAATGCTTGAACAATTACTAACTTTACAATTTTTTTCTTGAATTTTACTAACTTTATAACCAAAAGTTATTATAACATGATAACAATATACATGCATGTCAAAAACCCCTCTTTCTTGAACAATTACTAACTTTACAATTTTTTTCTTGAATGTTACTAACTTTATAACCAAAAGTTATTATAACATGATAAGAGCATTCTTATCAAAATGGGTAAATGCTATTTATGCTAAAATTTAAGATACAAAATGCTATAATTACTAAAAGCCATACTTCATCAAACCTCTCAAATTTTATTTTTTTTGCAATCCAGCTACAGTGGGCTGCTATGTCTAGCAGCCCACTGTAGCAACATTGTAAAAAAAAAAAAATAGTTGTTTAATGGTAGTTATTGGTAGTTTTTTGAAAACATAAAAAGAAAGAATAAAAAAACATAAAATAAAAAAATAAAAAAAAGAGTATTTAAATGAAATGGTAAAATAATAGAAGTTTTGATGTTTGGTAAATTATAAAGTGATATGTTAAAATTGATAAAATAAGATTTTAAAATGGTAAATGCTAAATATTTTAGCATTCTGGATAAGAATGTTCTAACAATATACACGCATGTCAAAAAATTCTCTTTATTTCCTAATTATTAAATTATATAAAGTTATATTATATTTATATTATATACACAATCATCCACACACACCATAATTTATACAAATAACATTATAACAAAATATAATATACACAATCAATATTAGACACACTCACACAAATATAACATAAACTTTTAAAAAAAATTATACTTCCAATTCACAAACACTCACTCTTTAATTTTAGAGTCGAAAATACTTGTAGCAAGGGTGTGTAAAATTTAAGTCAAGGCGTGCAAAAATATATTTTTAAGAATAAAATTAAAGTATTAACCTAACAAAAAATTATTATATATATATATATATACAAATTTTTTTTTTCGAAGTCAGGGTATAATGCCGCCCCTGATAGGAATTTCAAAGGGGGGGGGGGGGGGGGGGGGGGGAGGAAGTAGTTCAGTGGTTTAGCTTATGTAAGAGATGTGTGATTGTTAGCTACATCATAAAAGTTATGGATGGAATAATCATTATAATCTATAGGTTAGATAAGTCCTGAAACTTATCTTGACGTGAGATTGGGATAAGTTTTTATTGGTATAAATAAAAGGAAATTTAGTTACCATGCAAAGTGCAAACACCCATGGTTTCCAATCTGGCTCCACTTGCATAAGGTTTAGAAATTTTATATCCAAAAAGTCGATGTTGTCATGGTGATCACTCTTATTGTTGCAGGAAGTCATACTCATAAGTGCATTCACGTAAACTCATACAATTTTTTTTTTTTTTTTATCTATTTTAACATTAAAAAAATAAAAATAAACTTACTTCTCTCCTTCTCTCTCTCTATTTGAATGAAGAAAGTATTAACAAATAAAGTTGAATGTAAACAGTAATCCTATAAATAAAATGCAAATTTACACAATTTTAGAGCATTCACATCAGCTTGTTCAAAACTTCCATCTATTTTACACGAAAAAAACCTACTTTTTTTTTTTTATTTTACACACTCACTTTTACAATACACCCACGTCAGTTTATCTATTTTACACATTTAATCAATAAAATATTCATTTTTTTACAATTTTTTATCATCCCTCCAGCCACCATCATCACCACCCAGCCACCATCACCACCATCATCACCACCCAACCAGGATCATCACCCACCAAATCGGCGGCAAGATCATCACCGACCCACACCAACAAAAAACCAGGAATAAAAAAAAAACCACCGGATCGGAGTGAGATCGAGGCGATTCCTCCGATCTTCCGATCATCACTGATCCTCCGCGTCCTTCATCGGTACAAGACGATTCCTCTAAACCAACGGATCGGAGTGAGATCGAGGCCTCCGGCCTGAGCAACGGATCTCCAACGGATCAAGGCCTCTAAACCAACGGATCGCCACTTCCTCGCTATGGCCGCCGGCCTCAAGCTCAACCAAAAATAGATCAAAACCCACGAGATGGCGATGGATAAAAAATGGATCAAAACCAAAAATGGATCAAAAATAGATTGCCGGCCTCAGTCTCATCGACGGTGATGGCGATGGCTGAAGCTAGAGGAAGATCGGCGGAAGCTAGAGGAAGAAGAAAAAATTATGAGATGAGAGAGACTGCGCCTGAGAGAGAGAGAGAGGGAGGTGAGAGTCAGGGAGGAGAGAGAAAAAATTAATAATATAATCTATACTCATGCTACAGTGCCCGTGTAAATTTACATGGGTACTGTAGCAACGTGAATATTTTAGATAATTGAAGATGAGTTTACACCCACTGATGTGGGTACTTTTTTGCTCAAAATGTGTAAAATTAATAATTTTTTTATCATTTTACACATTTATACACCTTTATACATTCACTGATGTGAATGCTCTTAGCTTCATTGATGTAGGTGATCTTTGGGATTCAGATCTTCTAGATTTCTTAGGGTACTCTGCTAATAGATTTCCTTAAATACTAACAATTCTTTTATAATTTAAGGATCTAGATTCTGCTATGTAAGCATTCTACTAATAATACTTTTAAAATAATAAAATAATATTGCAAACAAAACAATTAAGATTATTGTCAGTAGAATACTGACATGGTTAAATTTAAATCATTAAATCATTAAAGAATGGTTAAGATTTAAGGAAATCTATTTGGTAAAGTACCCTAGGAAATCTAGAAGATCTGAATCTTGATTTTTGAGGTTAAATTTGCAAAATTTACCCCTTATACTATTTATACATTTACTAATTTGAGTGCTCTTAGTAAATGTTCCTTTAGTCCTAGTAAAACTGAACCAGAAAAAAGGAAATTTCAAATTCATAAACAAATAAAAAAATTTATTATGAAATTAATCATTAAACTGTTATTCTAATAAAAAGAACCCATCAACTATTATCAGTAACAAGTTTCCTAAGAGGTGCACTTCCAGCTTCCACACACCATCACGGATAGGAAAATGTTAAAACTAGTACCAAATTTAAACTTCCAATTTATATCTCAAATTAAATTTTTTTTCTTGTTCCTTAAACTTTTTTCAGCTATATATGTATGACTTTTTTGTCATAATTGTTATCGAGTTAACTAACAATGTATATGAAGCATAAATTGATAAATATTAGGGTCATGGGCAAACCCCAAGTGCATCACAAAAGGTACTGTATATCTAGCATGAAAATGAGAGCAAACAAGGCAAGAAGAGCAAACTCCCAAAACAATGAGGTCGCTATCCAGACTACATAGTGACAAAGTTGTGAGAAATACTTTGAGCAATAAACAAAAAGAAAGTAAGAATAATAAATAAACGAAACAGTTGAGAGTTGAGATCTGCAAATTTGGATTTCAGCAAGAGAATATTAAATATATAAGAAACCACAAACAAACAACTCGTCTAAAAAAAGAACCTAATAACCCCAAACACAGAGAACATCAATCATGGGAAAAATTGTTTAAGAGATGGGAGACTTGTGTTGTGTTACACAGTTGTCAAAGACAAGTCTACCACTATAAAGTACTCTATAAGTAGGTGAAATGTTACTTTATTTATTGTGCGTACATATTGAAAAAATCACTCGAATATATTTAACAGCTGGAGACATAAAAAATAAACATTGTAGAATTGTTTAGATTATTGGATCACATAAAATAAAATTGTTTATAAAAAAAAGAAAAAGAAAAAAAAAAGGATCAAACTTCAAACTGAAATGAACACACCATTGACCTTAAAACTATGCCCAATTATGAGCACGCTGCTTTATGATAAATTTACACATAAGAGAGACATGTACTCCACTACTATCTCTTTTTTTCTTTGTGTGTGTGTGTGGCTAACTATGATTCAATGCAACGTAGAATAATGTCTGCCTCATATAATATCTGCCACGAGCAACTTTAAATTTTTTTTGCCCATACATTTACTGCAATAAGACCGCTTAAGCAATTATTTCTATGTCATTCACAAAGGAAATTTTTAAACGAACTGCAAGTTCAGATCAAAGAAACAGTCTGCAAAAATTTATAGTGACTATCCAGAGATAAAGAATTATAACATGCTAGCTGGTATTTTGCTTTCTTTTTCAAGGTAAATATAATAATAGTTGTTTAAGAGCTTGTTTGTTTAAGCTTATAATTAAGTTTTTTTTTTTTTTTTTTTTAAATTAAAAACTTTCTTATATACTGCTTTTTAAGGTCTTACCTTTTTTTTTAAGGCACAATTGTACTTTTACTCAACATATTTTTCAACTAAATAAGATAATCAATCAAAAAAAATAAAAAAGCTATATCCCAAATGGACATTGTCTGTAGCCTTCTCTCACAATATTTTTGGAGAAACTAAGAGATACATTAAAGGCCGTGAATTTTTTTTTTTGGTGAAATGGAAGATAATATTAAAACTTATGAAACAGAAACACCAAGTTCACAAGGGCATGCCCTGTTACGGTACAACCCTTCAAAATCAAAAAACAAAAGATGGGCAATAGAGGGAGGGGCGTGCAAGTCAGGGTGTTTCTAGGAACACCCTGACCTGAAAAAAAACCTGAAATTTTTTTTTTTTAATTTTTTATATTAGCTTTATAGTAGGAACACCCTCAATCACAGAATCAGGAACACCCTCAAATTAAAAAAAAAAATTATATATTCTACTTTCAAGCCAAAAAAAAAAAAAAAAAAAGGGCCCAAAAAAAATTTTGAACTAAAATCTGAAAAAAAAAAAAAAAAAAAAAAAAAAAAAAAAATTTGAAGCCCAGCCAAGCCCCACGGCAAGCCCAATAGATTACAAAACACATTACAGAGGTAGGCGTAGCAAACCCACACAAAACAAACCCACGGATTCTCCAAAAAAAAAAAAAAAAAAAACAGAGCAACGCCTCAGTCAGTCAGTCCGTCCCTAAAGGTCTAAATCAGAAATCACTAAAAGCATTATAAAAAAAAAAAAGAAGAAGAAAAGAAACCCCTAAAGCCTAAAGCAAACCTAAACTCAGTCAGTGAAAGACTCAAAACAACGCTGCTTGAGCTCAAGCCAACAGACGGAGATCGGAACGGTCTCAGCTCGCTTGTCGAATCAGATCGTCGCCGCTCGCTCGCCCCTCCGACCTCCGCGTCGTCGTCGTCACAGATTGCTCGCCCCTCCGCCCTCTGCGGCGTCGTCGTCGCTCGTCGGCGTCGCTAAGCTCATCGGACTCTCTCAACTCTCAAGGTTCTTCGCTCTCTCTTTTCTCTCTGACTCTCAGTCTCTCTCTCTCTCTCTCTCTCTCTCTCTCTCTCTCTCTCTTTATTCTTTATCTTTAATAAGACTAACTCTCTCTCCTTTGATTGATTCTTGAACTGTGAGTCAAAGAGTCTCCGATGATTGGCTATTTTGGCAATTTGGCTTTTGGTCGAACTTTATCTTCAAACCTTTAACTTTATTAATTTTTTTTGTCTGTTTATTACTTTTTTGAATTTGGCTTTTATCAGTTTATCACGGATGTTAGTGTTAGTGTTGGTGTTGTTGTTGGTGTGTGTGTAATGTGTTGGTGTTGGTCTCTGTATTTATTGTCTTTTAGTGTTATGTGTCATTGTGAAATTTTCTGATTAGCAGGGGCATCAGGCTTGTGTTGTGCTTGTGTGGGGGTAGATGGGCACATGGGGGGGCTGGGTTGCTGGTTGCACGTTACATTGTTTTAGCTTTTAGTGCTTTAATTATTGTGCTGCACATAGGATGTGTAATATGCACATTAGTGGCTCTTTTAGTGTCAACAATATAACAAATTAAAGCAATATAATTAATGAAAAATAAATTAAAGCAATATAGTTTATTGTTAAGCTAAACAACAATAATTAAAGCAACAATAATTAAAGCAACATAATTAATCAATATATTATAAAAGACAAACAAATTAAATTAAGTTAAGCTAAACAATAATTAATAATTTTATAATTAATGAAACAATAATATAATAAATTATATTTTATAAAAGACAAGCAAATTAATGAAACAATTAAACAACAATAATTAATAATTTTATTAATATTTCAAATGAACTTATAGTTTATTAGTTATTCTTTTGCTAGAATTATGGACAAATATTTGACAAGAAAACCACGTACTCAAGATTCATCTCTCATGCAAGATTCATCTCCTGTGCAAGATTCATCTTCATCTTCTAAGCGAATTCGTGTCGACTTTAACTTAGAAAATATTCCTTCAGATCCTGGGTTACGACAAAAGATATCATCTTACCATCCTAATAATTATGATGAAATAAGAAGACATTATTTAACAAAAGGCCCTTGTCAACCTGTTCTTCATGATTTCCCTATGTCAAATTTTTCTGGAAAGCCCCGTCAATTTAGATCCGAGTGGTATGTAGGTAGAAAATGGTTGGAATATAGTATAGACAAGGATGCGGCATTTTGTTTTTATTGCTACCTATTTGAGCAAGATGTTGGTAAGCAAGGAGGAGGTGAGACTTTTGTAACAAGGGGATTCAAACTTTGGAATCAGCTTGTGAAGTTAGATTCCCATGTTGGAGGAGTTAATAGTGCTCATAACCAAGCTGTCAAGAAGGGTGAAGATCTACTGAAGGAAAAGCAGCACATTCAAAGTATTTTTGTTAAGCAATCAAATCAGGAAAAACTTGAATATCGGATTCAATTAAATGCAATAGTTGATTGCGTAAGATTCTTTTTATGCCGAGGATTAGCTTTTCGTGGTCACGATGAATCTCAAGGTTCAAGTGATAAAGGAAATTTCCTTGAGCTTCTACAATTTTTGGGGGATCACAATGAATCTATCAAAGAAGTGTTGCAAAATGCTTTGAAAAATTGCAAGCTTACCCACTCTGATATTTAAAAAGACATGGTGAATGCAATTGCACATGAAACATCCAAAGTCATCATCATCAAGGATCTTGACAATGGGTTCTTTTCAATATTAGTTGATGAGTCATGTGATATCTCAGTGAAAGAACAAATGACTCTCGTTCTTCGTTATGTGAATAAAAAATGAATTATTATAGAGCGGTTCCTTGGCATTGTATATGTAGTAAGTACCACCGCTTTGTCACTCAAATATGCTATTGAATGTTTACTTTGTGAACATAATTTGAGTTTATCGAACCTACGTGGGCGAGGTTATGACAGGGCTAGTAATATGCAAGGTAATATCAATGGTCTCAAAACTTTAATCTTGAAAGAGAATAAGTCAGCATTTTATGTCCATTGTTTTGCTCATCAACTTCAATTAACACTTGTCGCCGTTTCTAAAAATCACATTAACATTGTTGATTTTTTTTATGTGGTTAGTAATTTAGTAACTGTTGTTGGAGGCTCTTGTAAGAGACGAGATGCTCTTCGAGATGCACAATTTGCCAAAATTAGAGAAGATTTAGAGAATGATATACGTAGAAGTGGACAAGGTTTGGATCCAGAGACAAATCTTAAACGCCCTGGTGATACACATTGGGGATCATATTATGGGACTATTCTCAACTTGATTTTGATGTTCTCTGCTGTTGTTGATGTACTTGAGATTATTGAAGAAGATGGTATCTCCGACCAAAAAGTTGAAGCTCGATCTATTATCAAGTCAATTCTATCGTTTGAATTTGTCTTTGCTTTACACTTGATGAAAAACATTTTAGGGATCACAAATGAGTTGTCAATAGCATTGCAAACAAAAAAAAAAAAAATCAGGATATAGTAAATGCTATGGATCTTGTTAAAGTGTCTAAGCAACGATTGCAAGTGATGAGAGATGATGGATGGGAATCTTTATTGACTGAAGTGTCTTCATTTTGTACCACACATGATATTTCTATCTTGAACATGGATGAAATATTTGTAGTTAGTGGGAGGCCGCGACGCAACATTCAATAAAATACAAATTTACATCATTATTGTGTTGAGCTATTTTACACAGTCATAGATATGCAACTTCAAGAGCTTAACAACTGTTTTTCTGAGGCGAATTCCGATTTGCTACTTTGTATGGCTTGCTTGAATCCAAGTAATTCATTTGTGGCTTTCGATAAGGAAAAATTGATACGTCTAGCTAAGCTCTATCCCTCTGATTTTCTTGGAACAGATATTTTGACACTTGACATTCAACTTCAAAATTACATTTTTGATATGCGCAGCAATGACTACTTTTTAGAGCTTCAAGGAATTAGGAAACTTGCTGAAAAGTTAGTGAGCACAGGAAAGCATGAGACGTATCCATTAGTCTATTTGCTTGTGAAGTTAGCTTTAACCCTTCCAGTTGCTACTGCAACAGTAGAAAGAAGTTTTTCAGCAATAAAATATATAAAGAATGAAATGCGCAATCGAATAGGAGATCAGTAGATGAATGATTGTTTGGTTGTGTATATTGAAAAGGATGTAGCTTGTAACATTGATAATGAGACTATCATGCAACGATTTCAAAATATGAAAACTCGTAGAAAGCAATTGTAAATTTTATGTATGTGCTTGTTTTTTTATTGTTGTTGTTGTTAATGTATAAAATTTTCTTTTTATTAGATTGTGTAATGAGGAACACCCTGAAAAAATTTCCTGGAGTCGCCACTGGGGAGGGGGGATTACAAAACAAATACAATCAGGGAGGGAATTAGCTCCTATCCTTGCTAAAGCATCGACGCAGCAGTTGGCCTTCCTATAGCAGTGAAACACCTTAGCCTAAGGCATCCGCAACAACAATTTCCTGCAATCATCAACAAGACCGGCAAGGTCCGTATTAGAAGAAGAATTGCTTGAAACTAAGGAAATTGCTGCAAATGCATCAAGCTCAACCTTTACAGCCTACAAATGCATCTCCACACAAATAGATAGTCCATCCCTTAGTGCCCATAGCTCTGTTGCAATACTGGAGGAGGCATTGATGGATTTGGCAAACCCCGTGATCCATTGCTCGTTGCTGTCCCTAATAAGGCCTTACAACCCGAGAGCCCATTAGCAGTAGTATAAGACCAACTTGAGGCTAGTCTGATCCATTTCACTTCCTTAGTTATCAAGGTCCTATCTTTCCTCGAGTTAGCCACGCAATAAACAAACTCCCTGGCTTGATTCTCCACCTGCTAGAAAAGGCCTGAATTAGCTGCCATTTGCTTAAAAGTTTTGTGATTCTGTTGGAGCCAGATGTTCCAAATCCCAAACAAGAAAAAAGAACTCCAGGGGTAGTCTTTAGTTTTTGCTCGAGTTGAGCAAATAGCGTTATCACGGATCCAGGTCTCCAAGTCTACTGAAAAATATTGTAGCTGCGAAGGGGGGCATTTGGCTACGGTCCAAAACTCCTAGGCAATGGGACAGTCCCTCAGGGCATAAAGACTGTTTTTATCTTCCTCGATACCTCTATATGTTCGAACACTCTTAACTGGCAAACTATGGTGCAGACACTTCTATAGGAAGATTTGAATTTTTGGGAGAGTGGCAAGTTTCCAAATCCATTTCCCATGGAAATCAGGGGTGTGAGTGTCCTCTCCAATGGCAAGCATGTAAGCATTCTTAGAGTCAAACTCCCCGTTCTTGCTTGATATCCAGCATCTTTGATCTCCACTTACTGCCACTCTCCTCAGAGGGGTAGCTAGGATGGCTTGTTGAACCAGATGGTTGAAGTCAAAGGAAAGAAAGCTAAAATCCCACCTCCCACTGCAAATTATATCGTTGACTAATATATTGTCCTCTCCCCTTTGAAGGGGTCCTTCAACCACAGATCTAACAAGCCCCATGCTAAGCCATTTATCATGTCAGAAATTTAGGGTGCTGGTGCTACTGCTGCCAATAATCCATTCTGACCCTTTCTCACAAATGGTAGCACCCCTTCTCACCGCAGTCCAAATTCTAGATTTCGCTCCTCTGCTAATGGTAGGCTTATGCTGATACTTCTTTTTTAACACCTCTGCCCATTTAGCATCAACGGCAATCTCCATCCTTCAACACAATTTGGTTGCCATGGCTAAGTTTTTCCCTTTGGCCTCACGAATGCCAAGACCCCCTTTGGATTTAGGCTTGGTGATTGTCTTCCAATTAACCATATGCATCCTTTTAGCTTCCTCTGTAGATCCCCACAGGAAATTTCTATTTATCCTGTCCACCCCATTCAGCACTCTATTAGGCAACACCCTTGCATTACATAGGATGGGATGGTTGCAATAACAGATTGGGATAGGACTACCTGTTCAGCTATTGAGAGAAGATTAGATTTCCACCTCTATAACTTGTTTTGAACCTTATCGATAATGAAATTGAAATCTTGTGACGACGACCCTAGCAATTTTAAAGGAACACCTAAGTATTTCCCAAGGTTTGGGGTGGAGTTTATGCCCAGTATCACACACATCTCCTCTTGAAGATTGGGATCAATATTGGGGGAGAAATAAACCTTAGACTTGTGGAGACTCGCTTTTTGGCCCGACAACTCACAGAAGGAGTCCAAGGTTTCCCTCACATTGCATCAATTTTTCCTATCAGCTTGGGCGAACAAAACCAAGTCATCCATGAAAAAAAAAAATGAGAGAAAGAAGGGTCATTTCTAGAAGCTTTCATCGGATCCCACAAATTAGCCTCATTTAGCACCATTGAGATAAAGGAGGATGAAACACGACTCATAATCAGTTTGATCAGGTTCGTGGGAAACTTGAAAAGATTCAGTATGTTCCTAATAAAGTGTCATTGTAATCTATCATATGCTTTCTCTAAATCGATTTTGAGAACCATTTAGACAACTTTCCCTCTCTTGAGGCTCATAAAGTGTATGAGCTCTTGGGCAATAATCATGTTGTCAAGCCCCATTCTTCCAAGGACAAATGTAGTTTGGAAAGGGGATATGAGGTTGGGAAGCAAGGGTCTTAACCTCATCACTATTATTTTAGTGACTACATTATATATGGTATTACATAGACTAATGGGTCTAAAGGCACTAAGACAGTCAACTCCTTGACACTTAGGTAAGGGGTGAAGAGAGTTTCGTTTAGGTTGGGAGGAATAGTACCAGTCTGGAAGATCTTGCTGACTTCATCAAATATGGCATTGCTCATTGTAGGCTAATAGGATTGGAAAAACCCCGCATAAAGACCATCGGGCCCCAGGGCTTTAAAGGGTTTAAGACTAAACAACCCTTCTTTAACTTCTAGGAAGGTTAGACCAGCTGCAAGATGATTCCTATCAAGGCCATGAAATTTGAAAACTAGGTCTTAACTCAAATTTAACCTAAAGATACAATGGGTTTTTTTTTAGCTTTATAATACTACTCTCTTTGATTAAAAAAAAAATGGAGGTAAGGAATTCAGCCTGTTAATTAATGGATGTATATCTTGTCGGGTTGGAGATTTTTATATCAATTTGCAAAAGAAAAAAGTGT
The DNA here is from genome assembly GCA_032878915.1 of Castanopsis chinensis. Lineage (NCBI taxonomy): Eukaryota > Viridiplantae > Streptophyta > Magnoliopsida > Fagales > Fagaceae > Castanopsis > Castanopsis chinensis. The sequence goes on from JAVQMG010000121.1 coordinate 15,947,678, forward strand.
CTAGATAACTTTATTCGAGGCATAATATATAAGAAATTTAAAAAAAAAAAAAAAATCAACTGCCCATTTCTTTTAATTACTGAAGTATAATGAGTCATTACCCAATGTTGAATAAGTGTTACTTGCTAAGAATAATGAGTCATTTGCCAAATGTTAAATACCAAAAAAGTGGGGTCCTAAGAGGAAAATTTTGAATAGAATTCTACCCTAATTCTAAATTTGTAATATATTTCCTTGGAATGATTGTTCTCAATTGAACCATATTCATATGCGTAGCCCATTCACCATTACACTGGATAGCGCTAAAAATAGAAAATCTTAGCACCCTACACTTGGAGCAAGAAACACATGGTCACATCATGTTAAATTTTGCTTTAAAATTTATTCACATGGTACAACTACATGTGTAACACACGGTGCCTAAACTACTCAAATTTTGGACTACAAATCAAAATTACTTACTAGTAGTAAAATGCATTCCCTCTGCTCTAAAATATATGAGAGTTTACAGAATTTAGGTCAAATCGAATTTAAGGATTATATGGAAAATTAAACGGGTAAATGCTATAATTAATTTTGCGATGGAATAAACATTACAAGGTGGCTGTATACTGTACTGGGCTGACTATCATAATTTGTATGTAAAATGAGCCCAGATTTTAGCCCATGGTTGTAGAAGATGATACATATCTAAGGCCCAAAAAAAAAAAAAAGGAGACAGAGAGAGGGAGCAAAATGCACAGAAGCTTACATGTGGATCAGCCAAAAGCCTGTATTTGCAAGTGAGTACAGTCAAATGGCTATAACTAAATTGGACAAGTACAAAGAAAGATGGCCCATCCTCTGTCTCAATTCCTCAAACTTTAATCGTCTAAACCTCAACCCAAAACGACACTCTCTTACGCCATATTAATACAGGCTCTTAAATTTGGGGTCGAAGAAAAAAGGAAACATATCTTTTTTACATGCTAACAATCTGTAAAAATTCTCTTGGGCCTCATCCTTGATACTTGAAGCCCTGTTAGGGGGAGCTGGTTATGAAAAGAACCCAGAAGCCCAATAAATAGCAGAGCAGACATATCAGAAATACTAACATGACTACAAATAAACCAAACTGTTTATAAATAAATTAAACTTAGCTTGAAATAAAAAGGAAAAAACCCTCGAGTCTTAAGTTCACAAATATATTATTATATTTGAGTTTGGTTCGTTTAATAATCTTGAACTTGACCATGAACGAGCATAAATAAAGTGTTGTTGTTGTTCTTATTTTTATTTATTTTAAATTCAATAGTTGGAGATGAGAAATTTTAACTTTGAATGGCCCTATTAGAAACACTAGGAAGTGCCAACCAAAGTAAGCTACAAGGCTCTCGCCAGGATTCAATTTAAGTATACGTAATATTGTATATTTATATGTATATATGTTTAAAAGTATACTTAATTCATATAGATTTGATATTGGATTGTAAATAAATTCCCAAAATATCAAAGTATTATTTATGATTTTTTTATTAATATAAATAGTTTTATTTTCAATAAAAATTATATATAATTTTAAACAGTACAAACTTAGTGAATCTAATTTATATAAGTACATAGACAAAAAATTATTCTATCTAATTAATTCAAATAATAATATAATTTCAAATATAAAATAGTTTTTAACTATTAGCATAGATTGTAGTGGGTACAAATTTTTAGTGGCTTGTGAATAAGCTCAAGCTTATTTGATAAGAAAATGAATCAAGTTTGAATATGTAATCTAATTTAGTAATAAGCATAAACGCATATTTGAAATAAAATTAAATGAAGGAGAAATTACACTTTGACCACCTGTAATTTGCCCGAAAAACACCTTACCTACCTATTATTTAAAAATTGACACTTTACCCACCTAAAGTTAGCTCTGTTTGTCTCATGTTAACTACCTCTGTTAAAAACAGGAGTAAATTTGTATTCTGTTTATCTATTATATCTCTCTCCTCTTAAAACATAAATAAAAAAATAAATAAAAAACTAAAAAAATCAAGGGAAAAGAAAATCTAAAAGCTAGGTTTTGAAAAAATTAAAACCTAACTTTTAGATCTTATTTTCAAGTATCAAATTTTAGATCTTCTATTTTAATGCATTAAGAAAATTGTGTTAGCAAACAAATATTTAATAAATGAAAGACAATTCATAACAATAAGAAAATAGTTAATTAGACTATATATTTACTTTCGTCCTTCAAAATGCACCAAAGATACATCAAGGAGCCCATCTTTTAATAAACTTGTTGCTTCAGATCACTGCTTTTAACCAGCTCCGGGAAATATATCTCTACAACTAGGGATCCCATTCTTCACAATCTAACAATTCTGAAAATAGGGATGCTTGGTAGACTCAAGGCATCGAGTGGGAAATCTGTTAAGTGGAGGGTTAGGAAAGGATTGCAGGATAGTTTTACATATTTATATATATATATATATATATATATATATATATTTTAGAAAGGCCAATTCTTCATAATACGTATTTCAGGATAGGTCCCAAAGCGCTACCACAAAGGTCTTCCCAACAGTCAGCTAGTCTCAACATCAATCTCCAAGTAGATCATTGGGGACCTTTCGGTCTCAAATCCACCCATTCCATTGACGTGCCTCCCTCTATTCAAAGTTTTTTTTTCTTTTTTCTTTTTTTTTCTTTTGTGTGTGCAAATTATCTCAAAGACATAATGTACGGGCTTCATCCCCCTAGGCCATCCAACCGCAGGCCCACAAGAATAGCTGCCCGTACGGGCCATGCCCCAGGCCCGTTTACCCCTAGGCCCACGAGAACGACCGTCCCTTCACGGGCCCCGGCCTTGATCAGTTTAAAGGGCTTCACCCCAAATCGACCTAGCATGTATCAAGCACCCCAAAAGCCAAAAGCGAAGCCATCCGAGATATGGTCGATAGCGGTGAGCCGCGTATCGTCTGCGCCTGACGCCAAAGGCCCCGGCGGGTTTTGCCGATCACCAACCCAGGTTGCCATGCCGAGCCATGCCGCCCACCTCGAAAGCCTTTCTGCCGGGAAACGGACGCGGCAATGGAATCAAGTTCCGATGCCACCATTGTCCTCTTTACGCTCATAACTGCTCACCACTTAGAGAGGATGGCATTGGACCTCTCCATCCACTAAACTAGAAAATGGTCGCAGCAACCCAGCAAGCTGTGGCTATAAATAGGGGAGGGGGGTATCAGAAGCAAGTGGGGCGCGAGTGAAAAAAAGAAAAAGGACAAGGGAGAAGAAGGAGGAGGAAAAAGATGGGAACATTGGGGCATTCCAGGAATGAATCACCCCATTGCAGGAAACACTAAAAGCCCACCACACAAATAGATTGTGAGCCCAACTTATCCCAAGCCCAGTCGCCAGTCTTGGGCGCGCACACATAAATTGTTGCTAAAAGCATAGTCTAATTAACTATTTTCTTATTGTTAATCAAATATTTGTTTGCTAACACATTTTTTTTAATGTGTTAAAATAGAAGATCTAAAAGTTGATATATGAAAAGAAGATGTAAAAGTAAGGTTTTAATTTTTACAAAATCTAGCTTTTTTTGAAGTCACAAAACCTAGTCTTAGATCTTCTTTTCTCTTAATTTTTTAATTTTTTTTATGTTTTGAGATAAGAGAGACATAAAATGATAACAAAAATACAAATTTACTCTTGTTTTTAATAGAGATGGGTAACAGGAGATAAATAGAGTTAACCGCAAGTGGATAAAGTGCCAATTTTTAGACTACATGTAGGCAAAACTTTTTTCAGGCAACTACAAGTGGAAAAAGTGTAATTTTCTCTTATTTGGTTTGTTCTTAACCCTAGATAAAGGTCAAATAAAAAAAATTAGTGACATTTAGAAAGCAAACAAAAGGAGAAGGCTGCATAATTTATCAAAAAATTTACTTGTAAAAAAAAAATTTATCAAGAAATTCAAAACAACAATATCTTTTTTTTTTCCCATTCAACAAGAAAGTACCCTGCTATTATACCAATACAGCAATAATAATGAAGCCTTAATCCAAAATTTTGAGATTCACTATGATATCTCAGCAGATTAATCAGTGTCGATCATATGTATTATTTTTTATTATTCAATTCTATCCTATGCCATACTCTGTATTACCTCATCTTCTTTTTATAAATAGACTCCCTATTACTTCCTTAATAGACATGGTTTTTTTTACAACTAATATACCCTACTGATTTTTTTTTTGGATAAGTAACTTATATACCCTACTGTAATACCACTCATGGCCCAATTATGCAACCCTTGTATTACATAAAGACCCCTAACAGTGACAGGAACAAAGATACAGCAGGTCTTGAACTCGAAGTGGCATTCTGTTCCTCTGCATGTCGCAGAATTTCTGTTGAGTTATCTTTCTTGACAAGCTCTATTCACCATCCTATAAATTAAATACTGCAAAGAAAGCATCTTTTCTGTCACTTTATTAAGCTAAGAGCCTAGGACTTTTTAATAATCAAATCTTTTTTAATCACATAATTATAGACTTGTTTGTTTAAAAGACAATCCTCTTAGTAGAGCTACCAAAAGAAAACACCCAAGTCACAACTTCTATCAGGCAGGAAGAATTCAGTGTCTTCACTTTCAAATTGGTCACATTCAAAATCCTCAATGCCTAATCAGTTTGTAGAGCAACATATCATACATTCTCGGTCTACATATTCAGCCTGTAGAGCAACGTACAAAAGTTGTCAAACATATTGGTCACATACCGCTCTTGATAATATCTGAAAACGCAAGCTAGGCTCTCCACATAAGTATCACAGCAAGGAAATAAGCGCAGCTATGTCTAGAAGGAATGAGTTCATCACAAATTTTTTAACATCTCCCACAACAACATCAATAGAGACATCGATGATGAGGCTTATATCTAACAGGAATTCCTAGAGTAACTAAGTGCATTCCAATGTCATTAATTTCAACCTCAATAGGCAGCTGATGCTCCCTTTCTTGTGTTTCCTCCGGATAAGGAGCTAAGGACATCTTCCTGGTCCATAATCCCAACAACTTTCATCAGCATGAAAAACCCCCTTAGGTCATACTCAAATTTTTAATCTTCTCATTTGTAACATAAGCAAACGTTTTAAACAACCTAGAAAGGGCAGATTGACAATGCACAATTTCTTAAGTCCAATAAAATCATTAGCAAAGAAGCATTGAATACCTTATATGTGTAACCTAATCATCAAATCCAACAGTCATTCGTGTCACATTCATTAACTACCCCCTTATGGTCATCAATACAAGCAGTAGTATTGTAAAGAATGCCTTCAGCATTCTCCAAACCTAGGAATTTAAAAGAATTAGAAACTAAATTGAGAAGTAATTGATACAGCACAATCTGTTTGGACAAGTAATCATCTCCCAAATAATCTCTAGAAAGCAAAGTTCAATTAAATAATTGAAGAGTATCTAAAAGAATATTAGCCCTCATTTGGAAAGAGGGAAAGGAATGGAATAGAAATGAATGAAAAATAATAATTTTAGAATATTCTTCCATTTTCTTGTTTGAAAGTTTTAATGAAGGGAAGTCCATTCTCTTGTTTAGGAGTTTAAGTGGAAGAGAATGGAATAAGTAGAAAATAATACTCATTCTTCTCTATTCTTTCAAACCCTCAAGTTTTCATTCCTCCAAAATTGGGAGGAATTGGAGGGAATGGAATTAGATTTAATGAATATTTTACTAAGACTCCCAAAATACCCCTATATATTTAGCCATTTATTTTAAAATTGGGACCTAATAGTAATATTGTCATAAAATGATTTCATTTATTTCCCTCTATGTTACTCTCAAACAAGGTTACTTACCTTCCATTTCTTTATTTTAAAACATCCATACAAAATTACTTAATTCCATCACATTCTTTTCCCTACTTAAATACATTCCATTCCATTCCTTTATGATCATTTCATTTTATTCCCTTATGAACTCCCAAGCAAAGCCTTTGGTCAAAAAGTGCACTACCAATGCATTTCAAACTCGATTCTTTGCTGGAACTTCCCACAACCCACAAAATTTGAAAACCTCAAAAATAGAAGACTGATTCCATCCTGGCTTCAGAGTTCTAAATTAACTATTCTTAAAAATCTATGATTATCAAAGCACCTAATATGAAGATTCACCATGCTTCTTGATCATGAAATCCCACTATGATAAAGTACGACTTCCATGTAAAGGCTGAGTGACTAATATACTTCAACAAAAGAATGGGTAGGTAGAGTAGAATAGGGCAAGATTCTTACAACTACGCAACAAAACCAAATAGAAAAGTTTACATTGAAAGATAGTTCAGTTTATATCAAGATATATGGTGACAGTTTGGTTGGGCTTCCGGTATCATTTATTTAAGAATAAATTTTTGGCTGAAACGTAGACCATGCCACTAGATTAATTTTACCTTACAAATGAGATCTTTTTAATTTTACTTTGAACTACTCACACTAATGAAATAGCACTCGGTCGGGGATGGGGGGGGGGGGGGTGTGAGTGAGAAATAATTTCCATGAGCCGCATTTGACATTCAGATGACATAATGGGCCAATGAACCCTGGCTCAAATGGTATTTCCCTCTTCTCACAAGTATGGGTGGAGTGTGCGGTTCGAAACTCAATGGGTGTGTGCAACTTACAAACATTTAAAAGAAAAACACGTATGACATCATTGGCATAATAAGAAAAGAAGTCCATCTTCTTCATCTAAATATCACTACTGCCATTGGCTCATATATTTAATTTTGATAATGCGCCTTTAGTTCCCATAAAACTGACAAATGGAATGACTGATAGTATACGAATATTAAGGAGATGAATAATGTCAAAGCAGTGGACAACTGCTCACACCTCACAAGGACACAATACTAAACCAACTCAACAAAGCTACATGACAGCACACGGGCAATAGAAATCAGAGATATACAGGTTTCCGTTGAATTGCCTTAATAGGTAGGTTGCACCAGAACCATGTAAGAGATGGACAACACGAAGAGCATAGCAACTATTGAAGTAAAATTAATATCATAAAATTCAAATGTGTTTCGTCTTTACAGAAGGAATACATCTCAAAATACACAACATTCTAATTATTTTCGAACGGCAACAACAAAAGACAATAACAGACTCCTTATGCGGTAATATTGCTGCAAGCCTTAGAACCATTCTAGAGCTCTTCCACTAAGTTGAATAAGGTATGCAACATAACACCAAGTAAGGCAGTAACAGACAATGATAATAGCTTCCATCTTCTTTAGGGGCCAAGTCAAGCTTTACACCCCTGTCAAAATCAATAAAACTCAACCTAATAAGGGCATTATTCATTTCAAATACTCCTACTCCTACAGCACTTTTTTCTCCTAAAGCTCAAATTACTGATTTCATACAAGCAAAGTATCTCAAACCAATGGTAAATATAATGAAGCTTCATAATTCAGATAAAGGCATAGGATAATTAAGCATCCTATACTTTGATAACAATCCAGAAAGTGCAAATCCTATTCTTTGATAACTGTACAAGTGCAAATCCATCAAAACCCAACAAAACTAGCACATTTTAAAGAAGACCCAGAAAGCCAAATGGTCATAAAACTCAAAATTCTACGAGGATTTAAAAGTATAAGGCTGTGGAAGCATCAACGGACCTCGCCTCGAGTCCTTGTCATCCAAAAGCCTCTGCACCCTCCTGTTCCGACAGTACTGCCTATCAAAATGCTTCACCTACCATTCCAAAAAAAAAAAAAAAAAACAATAATAAAACATTAAAATCCCCATGAAACAATGGCACTAAAACTTGACATTTTTGTTTTGGGGTTTACCCAAGAAGCACGGCAGTTTTTGTCAAACTCAGCCCTGGAGTTTTTACATTCAGACGGGTATAAGAGCCCGACAGAAGCGATCTCAGTGGGTCTCTTATTGGATTCCTTATCCAAACACGCGTAGAAAGCATCGCGAGCCTGAAGATTTTATCATATACAATACAGTACAATACAATAGAAAGAAACAAAACATGAAACCCAAACAAAGAAAGCAAAGAACATAAAAAAAGAAACAGAAGCAAAAGGGAGAAAGAGGAAGGACCTTGTAGCAAGCTTGTCTGGCTTTAGAGAGCACGTCGGCGTGGACTGTGTCTGGGTTTCGAGAGGCGTAAGCTTCGAGAGCCATGGCTTGGTTTTGGAGTCACGACACAACACAGGCACAGGGGGGCTTTGCTCACGCCTATTTTGCTTTTTCGGTTTCTTGAGTTGAGACTTGGGTTTCTGAGATTGGATCTGTGAGTCTTGTCAACTGTGGATGGCTAATATGGGCCATGAGTTTTATGTTAAAATGGGCTGTGCTGATTTTATTATAGTCCACTCATTATCCTAACTTTTTTCAAACCATGTCACAAATTGGGCAGAATAGTGGGTTGCCTTGAAAATTTTATAATAGAAAAAATTTAAGTTGAAATTTAATAGAATTTGACATATAATAAACTAGATTTAATCCATAATAAACTATTTTAATAATTAATGAGAGTATAGAAACTTATCATAAAAGAGAAGATAGAATCTCACAAAAATTGGACACAAATTTGCTACTCTGACTTGATACAAATTAAGACTCAATTTTTATTATATATCATATAATATGTATATGTATAAAAAAAATTTTAAAAAGAAAACGCATATGATTCAGCAAAAAAAAAAGAAAAGAAAACGCATATGTAGTCCGATATTGGCAAGATAGGCTGCCTTACCCAGTTAGAAATTTTTTTTGAGCCAATATGCTAGTGAAATTACCAAGTGTTACTAGTTTCATTTTAGTATTAACCGTTTCAATTTTTATTTTTATTTTTATTTTTTTTAAGTTTTGGATAGGGAATCTTTTTATAATTTTATTCGGGGGTACGTGTGCTTATTTATTTAAAAAAATTATGTAAGTCCATATATCAATAAGCATGAGGATCAACGGATATCCCGTTGATTCCAGCACCTCTTGTGGTGCCTGTGCATTGGGGTTTCGACCCCAACAATCCCCTCCCTCTATTTATCTAGCTAAGAAAAATATATTAATAGACATAACGCGAATGTATATTATTCTCAGTCAAAATACTCTATTTATTTAGCTAAGAAAAATATATTAATAAACATAACACGTATGTATATTATCCTCAATCATAATACCATAGGTTTATGCCATTTCATTTTCAAAACCAAACAATATAGATATTATTCATGTATCAACCTCGATATTTAAAAAGAAATAAAACACACTTTCATCATCAACAAAGAGAGAACTATTGTCTCGAGCGAAATTTAGGAACCGGAAAAGAAGGTCTTCTCTCTCTTTTCCTCTTGGTGCACATTAGCACCATGCTGCTAACGTGCACCCCAGCCTCTATTGACCACCATTAAAAGTGTCGCTTTGAGGTGAGTCTACTCCGACCCAAATTGTGGGCCCTCGGCCCCCTTTGGGGGTCACACTACCTTTCTTGGAGTTGTTTCATATCAAGCCTAAAGAAATCAGAAGAAATGATAAAAATACCCAAAACATACGAACCTGACCTAATGAAAATGCTAGTACAAATGGATAGGAACAATTTGAAATTTTAAGTAAAATGAAACAAGGGGGTATATTGTATTGGTTTCGAAAGGAAGCTTAATTACTTACTTTGGTAACTCTCTTGGCGAAGCCAAAAAAATCCAAGTCTCTCTCTTGAACCAAAGTTAGTAACTAGGGCTATAAACAAGTCTAGTAGAGCCCATTATTAGAAGTTTAGGATTTGTTCATTTAATTTTATTTCGATCACGAGCCAAGCTTGAGCTCATCACCAAGCTAGATTACATGTTCAAGTTTAGTTCATTTTTTTATCGAACAAACTTTAACTCATTCACAAGCTACTTGATCAACTTATTTTTTCTTTATATATAATAAACACCATGGCTAAATTTTTCCCCTTTTAAAAATTTATGCAAATAATTAATAATTAAATATAGTTAAACTTATATGGTTTAAGTCAATTATATTAAATGATTTTCATGTATAAACTTATAAAACTTAGATTTACCAACTTTTACTACAAATTAACTATTTTATTTTATCAAATAAATTAAGTAACAATATGATATCTTATGAATTTATTACAAACTTACAAAATTCAATTTTAAGTTTATATAAATCAACTCTAATACTAACCACCTTCACAAACACAATAATATGTTTGAGTTTGAATTGTTTAATAGTAATGCCTAAACTTGAGATTAAATTTGACTTGTTTACTATTAATTATATTACCTACAATAAAAGATTACAATATATATCATATTATATATATATGTGTGTGTGTGTGTGTGTGTGTGTGTGTGTGTGTGTGTGTGTGTGTGAGGACAAAAGATCCAGGGCTTGTTCTTGGGCCTTAAGCCTGATTCAAAGGTAATAGCGAGTCCGATGAGGGTTTAATGGTAGTAACAATATCAAACTTAAAAACCCACAAGCAAACTGTTAGGATAGAGACTGCTGGAAATAGTCCGAGGAGGGGCATCTCTTCGGCTAAATGGAGTGTAGATCATATGATACACCATAATGTTTAGAAGGAGATTTTAGAAGGTTTTGTGGATGAAGATGTGTTCCACATGGGCACAGAGAGGAAGACGAGTGAGAAATATCTTAGAAAAAGCTGCTACCATCGCATTAAAGATTTTGCACCTACCTCTCTGGCCGCATTAATGAGAAAATGACATCTGAACAGTAGTGATCAGCCTTACAGCTATTGTTTGAAGACTTCAAGAGGGCGGTGGATGGGACAAATATCTGCATTGGTGATCTGATCCATATGTGGACAATGGAGATAAGAAGGAGAAGAATATAAAAGAAAAATGAGGGCATTCAAGAGTGGGATTGAAGAAGAAATAGAAAAAAGGACTGGACACACCACCATCCTCAATTATAATCTATTGAAAGAAGGATAATATAAACCGTTCTCGGCTTACGTCCGATGAGAGATTCTGTTGCATAACAGTTCATCCCTAAAACCTAGATTTCAAGTCCCACTCTCTACAAATTTCATTGTATTGGGCTTTTAGAGTTTATTCCCTTCGTACTGTTGGGTTTAGGCACAAATTGTGACATTACAATATATATATATATATATATACACACACATATCAAGGTATATATTGTATTGTTAACAATAAAAATATCATGCAGTAATTTCACAATATGAAAAATTGGTGAGGGTAAACGAATGAATTGACATTAGGCATGAAAATGTATATTGTATGAAAATTAAGATTTTGAGTAAATATTTAATTTTTTATTTCATCTTTGTCTTAATCTTGCCTTCCTTAAATTAAAGTTTTGGCTCCTTCATGTCGTGTTAGATCAGATACTTTTTTATGGTAAGTGATAACGAATGCCTTCATAAAAAAAAAAGGAAAGATAAAATAAAAGCAATTAATGTATTGATAATTTTTTCAAATTTTCATAAAAGCGAGATAGAATTTTTTAAAAATAGTTTATTAACAATTGCCCTAAAAACACTCATTAATATAACTTATTTTTGTATTATAAGCTGATTATTAAAATTGCGATTTCTTGAAAATATGATTAAGATATTGCTATATTAGTTATTGTTATGGTTGTTCTATTGTGCTTGCAGTTGCACCGGTATAGATTGAAGTCAGGCTAAGATATTGCACCTGATACAATTCATTCACATTCTTTCATAAATTTTTTTTACATTTTAATTTTTACATTTTTATTTTTTTAACATATTTTATTTAATAATTAATATTTTTTTATGAATATTTAATAATTAATATTAAAAGTTACTTTTTTTTTTTTTTTTTTCTTTCAATTTCAACTATTGATTACAATTCTATCCGGTACAATACCTAGCTTAATTGTAATCAATATTGTACCTAACGGACTGGCACCCTCCACTGTACAATTTTCAGCTTCTCGGGAAATGGTAATGAAAATGGTTCCCAGCCTGCTGCTGGCACAGAGATATGCTTCCATATTGGGCACACATTAATATATTTATTTTTGAAAAAAAAATTTTGAGAATTAAAAAAGTTATCCAAATTTTTTTAATTTTCGAAAATTTTTTTTTAAAAATAATAAATTATTATGTGCTGACACACATTAGTAAAATCCATTTAGTTATAGTATTTGCTGCATTTCCCATCCGCATTTGTTGATCGCTACACTAGAGGTTTATTGTGGAGGCAGAACAGGATATATGACAGGCCGAGGGCAGAACAGGGTTGGATTGGAAGGGGGTTGCTGTAATAGTTACAGGGAATAAATTTCTTGTTGTTTTCATTTGTGTATAAAAAACAATGCTCTTAATTAAATAATAATGTATACATTGTTGTCAAAGAGATTTTATTAAATTTTTTTCCTCTCTAGTTGACATCTATTCTTAATAATAGTTATTTATCATCATATTATAATACTGGTCAGATTTTTGTGAAAATGAAAATTGAATCTTAAATATTTAATATTTATTCAATCATAAAAAACTTTACTTTATTAGTTAAACTAATTATAACCTACCAATGTTTTACTTTTCTTTTTTATAATAAATATTCACACCTAAAATTTCCGAGCTAAATACCATAATAGGAAAATTGAATTCCCCAACTGTCAATCTTACACGTTGTACGACGTGAGGTATATTAATATTATTTAAATAGTTTACTGTAACTGAAACTCTATTATAAAAATTTTTAATATTAACTTAAACATTTTACATTAATTAAAATAAAATGTAAGTATTTAAAAGCCTTAAAGTAATTTTTATAATATGAACGTGTTTAGAATGTCCTCCTCAAAAAAAGAAAAAAAGGTGTTTAGAATGTCCACATGGGTGGAGCAATAAATTTAGCAATTTAGTACCATAAAAAATTACTTTGTTTATTTTACAACCTTATTTTACAAAACACATAATATTAGTGGTTTTATTTTATCTTTCAACACAATAAAATAATAAACAACATAATAAAATAATATATCTACAACAATAAATAATAACCACCACCACCAACACAATAAAATAATATAACTTTTAATCAAATTTTTTTTTTTTTTTTACTATCTTAGCTACCGTGCACAACCAAAGGCGGTAGCTCAAAGCCAAAATTTTTTGGCTTTCTCTCCACCATTGCAACATACTTTTTAAGATTTGTGGTACTAAAAATAGCAATATAGCTTTTTAACATCACCAATAGCATTAGTGATGCTAAAAATTTAGCAATTTGGCACTACAAAAAAATATTTTATTTTAGCATTCAATACATTAAAATTATATAAATAACACAATAAAATAATATATTCACTACAGTAAACAATAATTATAACCAAAAGAAAAGCAAAAACAAAAGTGTATTTTTTAAAAAAATCAAGCCCAGAAGAATAAAAGCTAAAAAAAAAAAAATCACTTCAAATTTTTTTTTTTTTTGAAGGGCAAATTACAACTTACCCACCTGTGGTTTAGTCGAAATTTAAGTTGCCTACCTGTGGTTTGAAATTTGACACTTTACCCACTTGAGGTTTGACTAAAATTTAAGTTGCCTACCTGTGGTTTAAAATTCCATGATGAAAGTATTCCGATGGATAGTTTTTGATCTTATTTAATCTTGTATTTTTATGTTTATTGTGTTTTTGGAGAAGAAAGAAATAAAAGTAGAGCAAAATTACATATTTATCTCTGTTTTTAATGAAGGTGGGTTATAGAAATCTAATTAAGCAAACCTCAGGTGGGTAAAGTGTCAAATTTCAAACCACAGGTAGGCAACTTAAATTTTGACTAAACCATAGGTGGGTAAATTGTAATTTACCCTTTTTTGAATGTTGCCCCTAGTCTATGTATATGTAAAACCAAAACCTTTGACTTTTTATTGACCTCCCCATAACTTGCCACATCATTATCATTTTTTAAACAAAATTATTTAACTTGTTTTAATTAACAATGTCAACTTCAACCTGAGGAGGACTAGTCTTTGACATTAATAGCGAAAGTCCAAACTTAACAAGAAGTGAAACTCTATCTTTCTAACAAGTCCAACTTAAACTTAAACTCAAACCCAAACTCAAACTCAAACTCAAACTCAAACTCAATCTCAAACGTTTATAATTTATCTCCAAATTTGTGAGGTTAATCATTGTTGGGGGCGTTTTTCGTTTTATTCGTTGCCCACATGGTATTTGGGTAATCAAGATCGAAACTCGACTTTAGGCTTGGAACATGGCCCAAAGGCTATCGGCGAAGTGGAAAGGCTCATTTTGTTTAAGGTCTAGGTTGCATCCAACAAAGATTATAATAAGGCCTCAAAAATACCTCCTGCAAAGATAAGCTAGCACAAATGATGGTCCACCACAACAAGTGCTTAAATAATAGTCTAATGGTAGATGTTTGGAAAACCAATAAATGTATTTGCATAGTAAAAATTATGCATTTCTTCCATAGTTGGTTAATATAAAAGTGGGCCTGTTATAACAAGTATACAAGAGAAAAAATGGTCTAGTAGTGAATATGACAGACCTCCAGCAATAGACATTTGACAGGTTAATAAGTGTGTTTACATGGTAAAAATCATATGTTTTCCATATTATTATTAAGTCAACATAAGGGAAAATTTTCATAGTATCCAAAACATTATGGCTTTCATTATAATAGCAATAAGAAAGGATTAAAGGCTTTATAATTATAAGTAAAAGAGGAAAAAAATAGGATGGAATAAAGGGAGAGAGATTCCAGCTCAGTGTAGTAATGTTGAACTAAAAGTCTTGGGGAATATATATGTGGGGCATGAATAGGGTAGTATAGGCTGTTTTGAGTGAGTGGGTACGTAAGCTTGTGATGGTATAATAGAGTTAATTCTGAAACTAAGTCTTTAATGGGTAAAGGGTTGTTTATGACTAATTCGGAAGCATTTATGGACTGTGAATATACAGAAGAAGAAGAAAGGAAATGTCTGAGGCTAAGTGGGTGTGCGCTAAAAGGAATGATTCATGAGCTTAGGGGGAGTTAAACCACAAGTAAAGTGACAAGAAAATCGAAAACTTTAGAGGGGTTGGTGTGTCTCTTATGGGCTGGTATGCTTAGGATTTTATAGGGGAGTTTAAGGGAGCAATAATTAGCAAAAGCCCAAAACATAGGACTGATTCAGGGGCAGAATAGCTGATATAATTATCCTAAGATTTGGCCTAAAATGGAAGATTTGCTTTTGGGGTTGTTTTGCTTCTTTGGGCAATGTTACACATACGTAAAAATCGGCATAACTTGTTTCAATAACTTGTTCTTCAATTATATATCTTTTGACATTTTGGAAGTTTTAACATCTGAATTTATGTTAGTTTTTGCAATAGTTGAACATGTTTAGCAGGTTTCAATGATTATACCATGTATTATTCTTTTGAAGGTAATCAAATTTTCTTTTATATTTCTCTATTGTGTAATTATATACATTTTGTCTTGTTTCAAAAATTTATAGGAAATAAATCTTATGATTGTAACGCATCTTTCTCTTATATTTCTCTATTATGTAGTCACACACGCGCGCGCACACACACACACACACATATTTTACTTATAATTTGTAGGCTTTGAATCTTTTGATTCCTTTCAATAGTTATAGCCATGGATTATTCTTTTAAATGTAACACATCTTTCTCTTATATTTCTCTATTGCAAGCAAATCATGCAATGATATAGTTTCTTAATCAATTTAGGATTTTATAAAATTATTTTAGTCTATTTCACAAATAAGTAGGTCTTCGTATATAACACGAGTTAATGACTAGTTAAACCTAAAAGAAAATAAAATAAAAGAAGAAATAGCTAAAAAAAAGGCCCTATCGAGCGCGCACACACGCGGCCCAGGGAAAGCAAAAGCAAAATAATAAAGAAGAGGCAACCAGCAGGTATCTAGTATGTAATCTGAGCTAGAAGCTAATAAAATATAGTTTTTTGTTTAACTTCTAAGCTACAGTACACATGCAAAAATGGCAGTACATTATAGCTCAACAGCTAAAAATTTTAACTTTTCCTCTTCTAATGTAGTTCACTTTTGTTTTATTTGATTGTTAAATATAGCATTATGACATAACCCTACTAATTAATGTTCTTACTATCCTCTTCGCTTCAATTTTAACCCCAAGATTCCTAGATAGTACCTAGTAAACCTAGGGATGTACCATTAGACTATGTTGGTGGTCAGTTTAATATTCATATACAATAAACGTCACGAGGATAATACAATATATTCCAAGTTCAATAGATATTTTCGTTAAATACAATCATATATATGTTAGTAAAAAACAAATAATTGACATGAAATTATATACTCCACCAATACGAATGCTCTTAGTATCCTCTTTCCTTCAATTTTTAACATCTAGATTCCTAGATAGTATCTGTTTCTCAAAAAAAAAAAGATTCCTAGATAGTATCTAGTAAACCTAGGGATGTACCATTAGACTATGTTGTTGGTCGGTTTAATTAATTCAGATAAAAACGTCACGAGGATAAAATAATGGGGCCGTTAAGTAATGCTGTTCTAATAACGTTGTTTGTATTTTTTAGAAATACGTGTGAGTGAAAAATGTGTAAAAATATGTGTATTGTTGTTTAAAACTGAAAATATGTATTTAAATACATGTGCCAGCCTCGATATATTCTATATCTATATTCAATAGATCTTCTCGTTAAATACAATAATATATATAAGGGTTTGTTTAGATACCGCTTATTTTACTGAAACTGAAAATTTATTGTTGAAAATATTGTAGATAAATATAAAAATTAGTTAAAATAGTATAATGAGACTCATAGATAATATCAAAAAATACAATAAAATTTATAAATAATAGTAAAAATGAGTAAAATAATTTTAATGATACATTTCAATAAAATGGAAACGCATGCTAAATGTCAGTACAAAACAAATAATTGACATGAAATTAATGTCCACCGTACTCTTTCTTGAAATATCACCTATTCATGTAATGCCAAAGCACAGTCAAATCTAATTTGTATGCTTGTGGTTCAGAGTTTCGACTACCGGATAGTGTGGTGGGGTCACTGAGAGCAGAATCTTTTCCAAATATTGCACAATCCTATTTGGGATAAGGCTGAAAGTAAACACTACATTATTTTTATTTTTTCTTGAAATATTTTTTTCCTTGAATCTTCAATTAGCTAAAAGTACGTATTTTAACGGTGTTTAATTTAAATAATAAATTTTAATATTTAAATAATATTATATGTATTTTTATATATATTTTTTACTCATACATATTTTTACAAAACAACAATAATATTATTAAAAATCTCTTACTAAACGAGCCTTTATTAATTTAAACTACCCATTGGAGGTAATTTACAGGAAAATCTTACCAAACATTTATTTGTTTACAAAATTTTGTGTAATAAGTTGTGATATACAGGGGAGCGAATTTATGTTTTAAGACTTATCTAAAATAGAAAGTTAGAAATTTTTTTTAGTGAGTATATAAAGTAACATGAATGCTAACAAATAAAATAACAATCTAAGCGATGGATTGTTAAAAATATAAATATAGTGTAGATTGAGATATGAATTGAAGGAAGTATATGTTTATCTTTTGAGACTTGTCTCATTTAGAAAGTTTACAAGATAGGTATATAAAGTAACATAAACATTGACAATAAAATGTTTGAAAATTTTATGGACATGTGACTTCAAAACGCATGTGGGTGCATGATGTAAGGTACACTTGGCACTTGAAAATGTGGCCCATGTGCATTGGATATTGATTTTTATTTTTATTTTTTTTTATTTCATTGAATAAGATAAGATACACTAGATCATACCAAATGAAAGTTTACTTTTTATACTAATTAACTAATTTTAAAAGATAATTATTTTTGAATGGTTATGAACGCACTGTTTGTTTAGGAAAAAATATTTTCTAGAAAGTGAGTTATTTTTTAAAAAGTATTTTCCGTAAAATTATTTCATTTTCCTATGTTTGGTAATTACTTTAAATGAGTTGAAAACAATTTTCTAACTTCCCTTATTTAGCTTGCTATGAGATAAAGTTGTTTTCAAAAAAAAATTAATGTAAAACAATTTCTAAAAATAAGCCATACTTAATATGTTGACCAAAAATAGTTTTCTTTCAACTTATTTTTTTTATACCACTAAACACTAGAAAACTATCTTTACAAAAAGTTTTTCATTATAAAAAAAAAAAAAAAAAAAAAAACCCAGAGGGAAATTAATATGAAGAGTCAAGATGTTCATAAAGGTGTCAATTCAAATGAAGAGCCATTACTCATATTGTATATAAATTAAGGGGTTAAATTAATCATATTCAAATACATAATGTCATAAGATATTCCCCTAAGCTATATTTCAAAGACAAACTGTCTACAACTGTGATTTTGAGGTATCCTAAAGATGAATTGCTCTTAACCAGATAACAAACTCTTTTGAGGTGGGATAATTATAATCTTAAAGATATATAATGTTAATACACATGCTTTAAAGTCACATTTTTTCCTCTTTATTTTTATTTGTTATCGTTGTCTCATTATAATTTTCCTCCAAATTAATAATTATACCTAAGGGAAAATGGAAATAAAGAAAAAGCATATGTTCATGAACATATTCCCATTTCCCTTTATTTGGAATCACTCTCACGACCTGCATAGAAATAGTACTTTACTTCTAAATGTCCAGTCAATTAGTATGCCTCAATGCATTTCATTGAGAACCATTTAGCTTTGGGTTTGAGTGACGTTTCATCTCTATCCCAACTCATACGTTGGTTTTTCAACGTTAGTTGATTCAAACATCCACTTGGCTTCATCCAAGCTTCATCTTGGTCATGGATAGATCACTCATGTTTGGGTCTTGTTAAGGCATATAAAAGTGACATTTACTATTTAACCTATCGCAAATTAATTGATTTGCATACATTTTATTTTTCTTAAAACTATTGTTATATTTTAATGCGTAATCTTCAATTTATTTAACCAAAAAAACTTAATTTAAAGCGCTTAAATAATATCAATTGTGATTAATAAAATTTAGTTGGTAAAATACAAAAACTAACCCTTAAGTTTTGACTAATACCAAATAATACAAAAACTTTTCAAAAATATCCAATTTTCACAAACGATACTTTATACTGTATGAAAGTTCTATGCTTCTTTAAGTTATTTTGCTTCGTTCCAATAACTTGTCTTGATTGCATAGGTCTCATAGTGATTGTATGACAATTTTATGTGCAAGAGAGTAGCTAGCTAGCCAATAGTAGATAAATAGCAGCCAGAATTGGAGAAGAAAGCATAAAAAGTTGGGGCATTTTCAAAGTGACGTTTTTTCTTAGGGAGAAAATTGGATATTTTTTGAAAATATTGTGGTAACTCACATTAGCCCAAATCTAAGCAATTGTTTTTGTATTTTACCTCTAATTTAAATAATGATTATACATGACTTGTATTTTACCCTAATTACTTAATGGAAGAAAATACTTTCTTGAATTTAATAAAATTGATTTGATGAATGTGTGTGTGCGCAATATTTTGGAGATTTAAAAAATTATCGATATATTTAACTTGACTCTCCCCAGAAAATTTGTTTGGACTCCATCACTGCACATCAATATATTTTCAGAGTGCTGAATAATTACTTATCTTCAACAATTATGAGGGAAACAATTTGTGTGACAAGATATGCATGACATTATATTTTCAAGCCATTTCTCTAATATTTCTTAGTGGATAAAATTTTCTTTCAAAATGGTTTGGAGGAATCTTGTCTAACCTCTTAGGTGGGTGGTCCATAAAATCATCCATGTATATTAAATTGCTCAACTTATTAAATTATTTATATGGAGAATTGTTTGTTTCAAATTAAGGGTAAAAGAGTTAAAAATAAAGTTATGAGTTATTATTGGTGGGATAAAAAAATAATTTAAGTAATAGGTTCAAATTAAAACCAATAACAACTAATCATCTATGATTTATTGTGAAAATGTTGTAAACATAGCAACCTTCATTAAGTTTGTTTAATCACTTGCAATAACTATTGTTTAACATCCAGTTGGGAAGCTGGTAGCCCTACGCCCCACCTAACTAGGAGCAGGAAATGAAGAAAATGACTGAGCATGTTGTACATGGTTGTTCATGCCAAGTGCTTGATAAGTGCTAAGAGCACTTGCAGCAATGGAACTAAATAGCTATATAGCTATTTTAGTTCTACCAAAACACAAAAAATCCACTTGTAGTAGTGGAGGTATAGCTAAATTTTTTAGCGTAATTGCTACAGTGTACATGTATAGATACATGAACACTGTAGCTGAGAGCTAAAAAAAAAAAAAAAATTTATTCAGCTCCCGATTAAAATAACATAAGTTGATTATTTGTTTTAGTTCTTTTATTCACGCCTCTCTCTCTCTCTCTCTCTCTCTCTCTCTCTCTCTCCACTGAAGCTCTCAACTCTCTCAAAATTCAAGCTCACTCTTTCAAGCTCATCGCCACCGGCCCGTCATTGACCCACCAACTGAGACCCACCATTGATTAACTAAAACCCACTGCCGATCAACCTTCTCAGCCTCAGACTCACGTCGTCCGAAGCTCTCAACTCTCTCAAAACTCTCTCAAAACTCTCTCAAGCTCATCGTCGCCGGCTCATCACCGACCCACCAGCTGAGACCCACTACTGATCAGTTGAAACCCACCGCCGATCAACCCAAGCTCTCAAACTCTCTCAACGTTACCGACCCATTCTCTCAAACCCTCACCTCTGTTTCGCCGCCGTCCCAAGCTGCCAGTCAGCTTAGATCCATCGCTAATCATCTCAGACCCACCTCTTTGTTTCACTTCAGGTCAGTTGTCTCTGTCTTCTTCATGTGGATGCTTGGGAATTTTTTGTGTGCAGGGAACTTTATATATATATATTTTTTTTGGGCTTTTGATTCAGAGTGTCCATGAATGGACAGAATGTATTTGTATTGGAATGTATTGAGATTTTTCTATTTGTAGGAATTTGTTGTGTGGTTTTCTTCATCAGTGGGATTAAGCTGCATGTCAAATTAACTATTTATGCATAATCATGCTCTATTGTTATAATTCTAAGTATTTTAAGTTTTGATATAAATATTGGTTTGGGAATTTTCTGTGTGCAGGGAACTTTACTTTTTTTTTTTTTTTGGCTTTTGATTTAGAGCATCCATGAATGGTGTATTTGTATTGGAACGTATTTGTAGTTTGAGTTTTTTATATATATATATATATATATATATATAATTTGAGGTTAAAACATAATATTATTGTTACTCTAGGTTAAAAAAATCGGCGGCAATGGTGGTGGAAGAGTTGGCAACAGTAGCGATTGTGGTGGCAGTGGAAGAGTCGGCGGTGGCGGTGGTGGTGGCGGCAGTAGCTTGCGGGTGATTGTAATTGTTGTTTATTGTAATAGATATATTATTTTATTGTAGTGAATATATTATTTTATTGTGATTTTTATATTATTTTATTATGTTAAAAGCTAAAATAGATTCACTGCTGTAGTATGTTTTGTAAAGTGAAAAGATAAAATAGATAAAATAATTTTTTATGGAGCTAAAAAGTTAAATTTTTAGTTCCACATGCTCTAATGAAGTTTATGTGCACCCAAAAAAAAAAAAAACATGGCTACAAATTCAAGCACGTGTGTATATGGGTCTCCGCACAAGCGTTTATGATTGAATACTGTGACAGGACAAGTTGAACGTACCTACCAGAGGCTCATCTTTATACCAAAATTAAATTTTCCATGGCTATTAACCAGAGAGATAAGATGTCGCCGTGGTCCCTTACTGGCTGCTAGCTTAGAATATTGAGAATGACGCTTCCAAGATAAGAAAGATAATGTGTCTGCCAAATACAGTATCTCTCCTATCTGGGAAGCATTATTTTTCTCAGTTCTCACCACATCCGCTAGCAGCAAATTTATATATATATATATATATATATATATATATATATTAAACTTGCTTACAGCCGATGTGGTAAGAACTGAGAATAATGATGCTTCCCAGCAAAGAAAGATAATGTATTTGCCACTTTTGTGTCCTAAAAATGTCATGTAAGAAGATATATATAACTTGCTGCCTGGCTTATTATTGTACATACCCAACTTCAATCATCTTCATCGCTTACCTATGGTGTGGTCACAAGTAGTTAGCTAGGATGGGAGAGATGGGTATTGCTAGAGAAGTTTATTGTTTTAAAGCTTTCTATTTTATTACTGAGTGCATACTAGTAAGATTAGGTCTGTGGTGGTCTGGCTGTTGTATCTTTGTTTCCTTTTTTTTGAGCAGAGGTTGTTGAATCCTTGGGAAGACCAACGCATGCCTAAAAAATGTCTGCTACATCAGCTCATAAAATATTCCACAGATGGGAAGGATTAGGATTAGTGCAATTCACTTACTTTCTATCATAAATTTTTTTAACTTTTCATATTTTTAATGTTTATTTTTTTTATAAATAGTTGATATTAAAAGTTGCTTTCTGCAACTATCATTCTCAATCATGCATAATAATTGCACCAAGTGTAATGCAGGAACGGAACCAGAATTCAAAGTTGAGGAGGGCCAAAGTATAAACCCAAAAAAGTTTATAAAAATCAAAACTAACATCTACTCAAACTTTGTTGAATTTCATCACATTTATTTACATTATGATCTCATATTTTCACAATTTGGACCGAATACTAATTTAATCAGTGGTGATTTTTTGGAATTTTGTTTGAAAATTTTCATGAATTGGGACATCAACACTAGAGGCAATGTTACATTATCAGCTTCAAATTATTTGTAATTTTTTTCTCTTTAAAAAAATTAAATATTATAGATAATTTTCCCATCATCAACAATTCAAGTAAAAGTTTTGTTATTTCCATATTATATAGCTCTATTGTTTCAAAATTTAGTTCAAAAAATAAACCAAACAAACATACCCTACAAGCTACAACAACATTAATGTTAATAAAATATTTTCTAAAAATAGTTAATAATTCATAAAAATAAACTTACAAACAAGCATTAGTATCCATTGGACACATTTGAACATAGTTCCCACGGGCTTCATATTTTTGTATCAATATGCAATGGGCAAAATGATGTTACAATTTTCTTTTTAGTTTTTCATTAGTTAAAATGTAAAGATTTTGAAGGAAGGGGGCCAAAAATATATTTTTTAGGGGAAATTTTTGTATATAGTGCTATGTTTTTTATTTCAAAATTGGAGGGGGGGGGGGGGCAATGGCCCCCCTCTGCCCTAACATGGGTCCGTCCCTGGTGTAATGCTTAGCTTTAAATATCGCACTTGATCTCAATCTGTAAATATTGTTTGAAGAAAATTACATAGTTTACGTCTCAACTTGGTAAAATATAATTTATGTAAATATCATTATTTAAACCACAATTTTATAAATTATGAAACTCATATATTTATGTTCACATGACCAACATAAACTAACGATAAAAAAGCTAATCCCAAGCTCACATATATTTCTCATGCCACAACCAAATGTCAAAAGAAGGGGAAAAAAAAGAAAAAGAGGAAGGTCATAGCTAGCCTTACCCGTTGTTGGAAAGGAGTTTGTAGTTTCACTTCTTAAGTTAGAAATGATTCAGCTGTGTTGATAAAAAAATTAATTACTATGGACGAAGATGCAGCAAAGGGTCAGAGAGTTTGGCCAAGAATGAAAATTAATGGTGATATCCATAGAATAAAATCTAATTTATGAGTTGTGATTTTATTATGTTGTAGATCATCCTTTTGCAGTTTTGCAATTTAAATTTCAATCATGATTTTAAATAAAATAATGAGTTACAATGGTGGGCTTATTAATTTGGGAAGTGACCGAAATTCAGAAGTCCCGAATTCAATTCACCATATCGTTAATTCTTGGAATTTTAGGATTGTTTTATTGAAAGAAAGTGAAATAATTTGGTCAACTCTTGAAATACCACTTTTTTCTATAAAAACTTAAGTGATAATATACTTTAACGTAAAGGTATTTGGTATCAAATGATACTATATTAGTGGTATTAAACTCCAATAAGTATAAGATATGTTAGCAAAAAATAATTACCTTATTAACAAATGAAAGACATGTGCTAGTGTGTAGTTATTTTTATACACATATATTTTATTTATTGAATTTTGATACGAGTAACATGGTATCATTTGATACAAAATATATATATATATATATATATATTTTAATACTTTGTTTCAAGAGAATGAAAGCAGCAATATTTTCAATATTTGATATTCAAATTTTAATTTTGTCTCATATCACTCGGTGAGACTTCACCATATCATTAAAAATCCCACTTATGCATATTATAAGAATCTCACACCCAGGGACGGACGCAGGAATTCAAGTCAGGGGGGGCCAGAGATAAGCGAAAAAAAAAATTTTCAAATATGCATCCATATAGTGTGACAATTTTCAAAAAAATTTTCTCAACGTGTTTCTACGTTATATGATTTGTGTGACAATTTTCTTAAATTGGTACAACAATTTTCTATATTGTATGATTTGTTTTTTTCTTTTTATTTTCGGTCTGCCTTTATTTATCTTTGTCTATATTTTTCTGCATCCATGTGGAGTGTGAAGGAAGTATGATTTCAGGTGAAGTAGACTTGGGTCAAAAGCACTTACAGTGAAGTAGAAGAATCTTAACTGCAAACGGTAAAGACAAGGCTAGTTTCCAATGGCAGAAAATACTGAACCTCCAATGAAATGAAATTCAGAACTAAATCATTAAAAACAATCAAAACGAAGCACCATAAAAGCAATAATCAAAATTCTCCAATCATATTTCCAGTAAGTCTTTACACTCAACTTGCCATTATATCATAGAAATAATAAACCCCCCGATATAGCAAATGAAGTTCAATCAAATCTCACAAACACAATTTAAACAACCCAAAACAAAAAGTCCAAAACTTTTCAACGCTGAATAAAAAATAGCAAAACCCCATATAGAAAAAAGCTTTTACATGCCGCCAACTCCACCGGCGGTTTCGGAAGAAATGGTGGAGAAGGGGAGCTCGCAGACGGCGATTGAGGCTCCAAAATTGGCGGCGAAGCGGGAGGCGCGGACACCACCGCTGCCAGCACCGATGGTGAAGAGGTCAAAGTCATAGTGGCTGGGTGGCTCGGCGCCGTTTTGAGAATCGGCGCGGGCGGCGAAGCTACGGTGGCGGGTGCGGTTAAGAGAAAGAGAGGGAGAAGATAGGGTTTTGGGATTGAAGAGAAGGCAGGAAGAGAGAGGAGTTTTTATTGGGAAAGCTTCCTGTAAAGGGTTTTGAGTTTTGGGGAAAGATTACAATTTAATTGCTAGTTTTTTTTTTTTTTTTTTTTTCGGGCATGGGCTCTTCACTCTTTCCTGGACGGCTGGGCTTGGATTTTGGGAGGGGGCCTGAAGCGGGAGGGGGCCCAAAAAAGATTCAAAAATTTTTTTTTTGAAAATTTAAGTTGGTAAAATTTTTTTTTTCTGGGAGCTAGCTAGTCCCTGCTCACACCTCTCTCTCTCTATCTCTCTCTTCTTTTTTTTTTCTTTTTTTTTGCTGAGATAAGAATCTCACACCTTAATCCATGCGAGATAAGTGAAATTGAAATTGTGTGGACGTTTTGTTTTCTCAATGAAAAAGTTTGTCAGCCGAAAAAGCAGGGAAACATAAAAACTCTATTTTTTTCTCTTTTTATATTTGAAACCAGATATGTTTGTTTATTCTGGGAGCTAGCTAGGTATATATTAAACAAAATCCAATGGATAAGATATAATAACAAATCATTCAGCAAAAAAAAAAAAATATATATATATATATACATAATAACAAATCACAATTACTGATGCAGGCGTATGCACATATCCACATACGCGTTGATGCGTGGGAACTCGGACTTCGTCACCGTGCAGAAAATGGCCAATATGCGAGTTTTTTCAGTACATCTACGTTATGCCATGATTTTTCTGTCTCAAAATTTAATTTCTAATATAAATAAGCTAAGGCATTTAAGATTCCAACCTTTGATAAAAGTTAAAAGTTAAACTATAGAGACTAATTTGACAATTTAAGTAAAAGTGAATAGACTGTACAATGAATTGTAGCGCGGACAATAATTTGTACTTTTTTTTTTTTTTTAAGGGGAATGCTAACAAATGCCCTTAGGGTATTGGTTAACAATTCATTTAAAAAAATTTTTTATGGAAAAATAAAATAAAACAATTAATGTTTTGATAGCTTTTTTCATTTCCCATAAAAGTGGTGTTAAAACTTTCCTAAAATGGATTGTTAACCAATGCCCTAAGGGCATTCGTTAGCATGACCATTTTTTTAAATTTTATTTTATTATTTCAGTATAATTTAAAATGTTCCCATTGTTTAGTGAGAAAATTTACTGCTTGCTTTAGGATTGACTAGATTTTGTTACAATGCATATTCTTCCGAACAAAAAGAAGGATGACAATAACAGGTTTAAAGTTGGTCCTTAAATTTTAGCTAATGAGAGAGATTTTAGTCTTTAAAATTTAAAATGGTTGATTTTAGGTAAGGAACTAAAATCGATCACTCTAAATTTTTTAGGTAATAAAAACGATAAATTTAAGTTTATTAATTATTAAAAGTGATCACTTTAAACTTAAGAAGCTAAAATGGCTAATGAGTTGCATGTGACTTTAGGAATCAACAATATATTTTGACCTTATAATAATAATAATAATAATAATAATAATAACCCATTTGGGTATTGTAAGCATGCGAAAGATGAAATGAATGGCAGATAAAGAGAAAACAAACTGAAATCATAAATCATACATTATTAGCATTCGAAATAGTAAAGTAAAAAATGAAAACAAGACATTCAGGTGGAGGAAGCACTATGGCAGAATCCAGTACTTGTATTGTATGTATATAGTTGACTAGTGGCTAGTGCTTCAGTTGATCACCAACACGGCTCGACTTTGGGCAAGAATGAAGTGGAAACAAAACAAGACTCGGAAAAATACTTAATAACCTCAAAGAGTGAAGTGGAAATGAAAGTAGATTCACTTTTGAGGGGACGTTTTCATTCAAGAAAAACCCTTCTGTAGAAAATGCAAAAGAACTCTTCCTTTTTTTACCATTGTTAAAAGTGCTCTCATCTCCAAAAGATGATATCTAAAAGTGTGCAAAGGTTTTTATTTTTATTTTTATAGATAATGAAATTCTGGGGTTGGTGGAAACGAGGATCAATCAAAATAAAAAAGAGAGTGATTTTAAAAAATTAGGGTTTTTGTTGAGAGAAGGCACATGCCATCCTCATGCTGGCATATGCTTGCATGGAAAGGGCATATGCCACTTCTTGTAAATTAAGAACCTAGTTTTTTTTTTTTTTTTAATAAATTTATGGAAAAAGCTCTCTTGGTCCATGGGGTAGAGCCTTCTTTTATTGAATTGGCAATGGCTGGAGTTGTTTCTCATTGGGACCGATGACTCTAGAGGATGTGGTGTTCACTTTACACCATCGTCAAATTGTTGCTTTCAAGTCAAAAAGGGGGTTTGGGGTCTACAATTGTGATTATAGTCGTATATGTAATGCAACTATCTATTCTACCATTAAAAATATATGTAATGCAACTATCTATTCTACCATTAAAAATATATAAATAATGTGGCGGATTCAATTCAATAGTTTAATATAGAATATAACTTAAAATCAATTAAAAAAAACATTATTAGAATAATTATTTGTGAAATTTCCTTTAAAAAAAGTAAACTTCCTTTAAAATGTTTGACAAATCCCTAAGCCTTGCCTGGGATTTTGTGGTAAGAGAAAAGATGCCTCACGAAGATATTTATGCCTGAGCTTGAACACTTGAATCCATGTGCTAGTAGAATCTATCACAAACAGAGGGCCAGTTTAGCAATTAAAGCTTGGTCAAATCACTCTTTCTTGTAAGCTGGGCAGGAGTAGCCATAGACTTAGAAGAACATATGATGTCCTGCGCTTTTAAATTGAGACCCACCAAAACTTTTTGAACATGGAGTGAAGCTGAACTTTTTTCTTAATAACAGAGAAGTAAACTTCTTATTATAGGAAAAGTAAGGAGGAGACATCGACATATGAAAGGATGGCAGAAGCAACGATTCTAATAAGAATGGCCATGGCGGCATAAAAAAAAATAAACAAAAAAAGACAGTTTCGACCATCAAAGCTTGCAATTTCGCATTCATCTTTTTCAATCTCATTATAGAAATCTTTAGATTTCAAGGCAACCTATCTTTAGTGATAAACCAAGATATTTTGCTCTAGGGGCTACATACTACATATACTTAAACACCAAATAGATTGGTCAGTTGAGATCTGTCGACTCTAGGGAAGTTTTTGCTGAAGAAGAAAAGACTCTTAGTGTGTTTTTGAAGTTTAGAAGGAGAGGAAAGCTTGTTTGAATGTATTAGAAATTATTTAAGTGGAAGAGGAATGAATATGCATCCTCTTTAATTGGATGTTTTAAAAATCAAGCAGGAGAGAAGATAGAATGGAATTGTCATATATTGACAAGAAATTAAATTCTTTAAGTAAAATGCTAATGCAAAAATCTTTTAATGGATGATGTAAAACTCACGTTTTACACTCAATTCTTACTAAATTCGGACTCTATTGACAAGTACGACTGTCATTTGTTATTTTCAAAGAAAAAATTATAAATTAATATTATAAGGAAAAAATTGATAATTTAAGATTTTTTTTTTTCAAGACAAGGGGCAAGATTTCCCTCCATACCCCTTCAAACTCTTCTCCCTCCTTTGAAAAAACATCCAAACAATTAAAGTTAATTAAACCCTTCCCAACCCCTTTTCTTTACTCTTCTCTCATTGCTTTCTATCCAAACACACTATTAAAAAAGAGTTCTCCTAGAACAAGAGAAGGCTCTTAAAATAGACTTTCTCTGGATAGAGAAGAAGACTATTAGAATGAGAGTAATTTGAAAGTTTTTTGGGGTTAAAATGATATGTACTAATGATGATATGTATGTAAGAAATGTTGAACATTGTAATATTTATTGAGTATAATGGATTTGATCTCTCTCTCTCTCTCTCTCTCTCTCTCTCTCTCTCCTCGTGGAAGTAGATTGTTTGCAGAACCAAGTAAATTCTTATGTTTTCTATGTATGTTCTTGTTGATATATTTACCTTGATATTTGTTTCAAATCCTTGGGTGCCATTAATTGAATGACAAGTGGTAGCATAATTTCCATGATCACACAACAAGTGGTACTAGAGCCCAAGGTTCATCCTAGTAACGTTTTGCAATTGGTTGATATATGCATGTATGAGTTTGGCCTTGATAATAATGATTGTCTTGCTTGAGAAAACCTTACTTAACAATTCATGAAGAGAGTCATATAATAATTAGGGTTAATTACAATATTAGTCCCTATCATTTCAATTGTGTGAGTTTAGACTTTAGTCCTTAACCTTTTGGTATTGTGTCAAAATAGTGATTGCAGTAAGTGATGGATGAAAAAAGCTGACGTAGCTAATAGACATATTAAAATATTATAATTTTTCCAATTGGATTGCCACATGGTTACCGCATGTCCTTCAAAATAAAAATATAAAAAAAAAAACTCTGCCAATTTAGGGGAGATCAAAGAGGTTGAGAGTGCTTAGTTGATGACGATCATTGAAGTCAATACTAATTTTCAATTCTATGAATCTTTGTATTTTGTATCAAAAATAAAGTTTGAATGTAAGCCTTTACTTTTTAAATTTCCAACTTGGCTTCAACTTTGCTGATTTCTTCTTTCAAACTTAGCTTCACTGTAAACTCCTCTAGGTGGGTATGTATAATCATGTATTGAAATCTCTTTCTTTCTTTCTCTTTAAATCTTATTCTGTATTTATATTCTTTGTAATAGGCTATGTTGTGATATTCATGTGTAAGTGATGTGGTTGATTAAGTAATGAAGTCCCACATTGGATATTAATGAAAAGAATTAGTGATTAATGTAACATAGTTGAGCTCATATCCATAGAGTTTAAGACTTTTAGGTTAAATGATGTCATTATATGTTATATCAAATATTCAAGGAGTCTCCCCAATGTGCTAGTGGTATTAGAGTCGATGGTTTGAAGGCAAGTGTTCGTTGGGGGATTCCACTATGTGAACGAGGAAGGCTCCTATGTTCTCTCACTCACAGTTGAGTAAAGGTTTTGCTAAGTAGGCAATTGGGTATTGGCGACTCCCATAGTTGTGCAGGGAAGAATCCTATGTCCACCCCAAACATGGTTAAGTAAATGGCATATTATTGGTGCTAGAGATGCATGATACTTAGATTGTCAAGAAAAATGTTTCTCTTTAAAAGGGAGACTAATTAAAGTGATAGGCCAAAAATGTATTAACTCCTTTGATAAATTAATTAGCCAAGTTAATTAATTAGATTCAATTACATGCAATAAGCGTGATAGTACAAACAAATCACCAATTAAGTTAAATGCAACAGAAAATAAATTTGAAAAATGTAATTTGTTTACTACTGGGGAAAACCACCGAGGCAAAACCCCACTGGGTGAATTTAAGGTCACCACTCCTGAGAATCCACTAAAATCAAAACAAGTGGTTATAAGTAAAAGGAATCCTAGTATCTAATTACAACCTACAGTTGAACCCTTACCCCAATACCCATTTGGACTTGCAATGTAGTGACAATCTTTCATTTCAATGCACGGCTCTTAGTATGTGACTAACCAATTGATGCACGGATCCAAGTACGCGACTAATACATCAACTTGAGGAAGATGTTGGCTGCAAAGTTCTTTAGTTCATCCAACGATGAAGATCAAAAAGCTCATTGGTTACAAAACCCTTGGAGCAAAAACACAATAGCTTCTAAAAAGAATATGATGAACTAGGACAAATTGTCTCTGGTCACAATATGCATGAATAATCACTTTGCATTGCAATGACAACCACTATTAGACGGCCCTTAAATTAATCCTTATATATGTCTAGGGTTGTGAGAAAAGAAACCCTACACAAAACACTTGAATATGCGTGAAATCAGATCTAAAAATTTGAATTTCCTAATTCTCGACAGGTACAACTTCTGTCGAGTTGCTGTCGAGCTCCAATATTAAAGCTCGACAGTATTAAATCTCGATAGATGTGATCTATCGAGCTTTAATAAACAACACTTTTGCATTTGTTTTTTGGAAAAGACTTACATGGCTTCAATACTAAACTTGAACTCTTATTCCTTGAAGTACTAAACTCATCCTAGATCTACCCAATTACAAGTAAAGTGCATTTTGTCAAAAGATTAGCCAATTTACATAAGATATATCTCTAACAATATCCACATATGTCTTAACATAAAGTGCCACAAGTGACTTGGTGCTTAGATGTGAAGGGGGAGATTTGTTATGATATTCATGTATGAGTAGTGTGATTGATTAAGTAATGAAGTCTAGCATTGGATATTAATGAGAAGAATGAATGGTTAATATAACATAGTTCAGCTCATATCCATTGGGTTTAAGTATTTTGGTTTAAATGGTGTCTTTATATATTATATTAACTACTCAAAGAGTCTTCCCAAGGTGTTCCTCTCCCCAACAAGCTATTTGACAAAATATAACAAACCAAATCATAGATGGGATATTGAAGAGTAGGATCCTTAACCTGTATACTGTTCCATTTCGTATGTTCTTGAGATCCCAATTCAAGCCCTTTGTTTGAAAGGAATTATTGTTAACATATACAACAAATAATAATAAAAAATTAAACATCAGCCCCAAAATTGGCTTCAAAGCTACGATAACCCACACAATTAAAAAATAAAATTTCTTTTATATCCAATGTCTTCTTATCAAGCAATGGAATCAAATAAGGAGTGTCAAATAAGAAATAAAAAATGCTTTTAAAAAATCAACAAAACCCAAAAACTAATCATTGATTGGTAGATGTATCAGCTTTGCTGTTACCGTTGGATTGGTAGGTCATTATTGTGTGATCATCTCAAGTTCTTCAATTCCCTCTCCTCTTCATTTCCTCTCATTGTGAGATCAAGGGATTCTTTTCCCAATTTTCTCACAATGTGTTTGGAAAGGCTAGAGGAGAGAAAAGAGAAGAAACGTAGTCATTTCATATGTTTGATTACCATGGAAGAAATAAAAGGGAAGAAACCATTTCCCATGTGCCCATATATTTGCAATCCGCCCAAATTGGATGGATTTGAATGGAGACAATGGTTTTAGAAACATGGGGCCCACATAAATAACATAATAGACATGAAGTTACATATTTACTCATAACTTTTATGCATCTTTTACATTTATATGGGCATAAAAGTAATAAAAAAAACTTATATTTCTTGTCATCTCCTTTCTTATTGCAAACCAAACAAAGTAAAAAGAAATACATTCTTCTCTTTTCTTTTCCCTTCTCTCCCTATTTCTAGACATACACATGAGAATTGATTTCTTTCTTTTCTTTATCATTTCCTTGCTATTATTGGTATCTTTTCTCTTCTCTTCCCTCATTTATAACCAAGCAAAGCATCAACATCGCATGCATACATGTGATTTAGTGGTTGAATTATTATTTTTATTTATAATTAACTAACACTTGGCACCTCGTGGTTGTCCAATTAGCAATTTTTTTTTTTTTTAAATATGTCTATTAGTTACACTAGCCTTTTTCATCAGTCACTTGATAAGAATTATTTTAGTGCAAATTGCAATACCAAAAGGTTTGAGACTAAACTGACACATTCGAAACATTATGAGCTATTTTGACACATAGGAAAAATGTTAGGGGGCCAAAATGGTAATTAACCATAAAAATTATGTAAGAAAAATGTTCATTTTGTAAATACAGATTTTGGGGCTCCAAATTTAGAAGGTAAATTGTAGGAACACAACTTTTGTGCCATAACATTTGTTATAACTTTGACGTGGTAGACTGTATGGAGTGGAGAAAGGGCAATAAGTTTAGGGATAATACTTTTGCCACAACTTGTTAAAATAGTTAATAATGAGTGATAGAAAAAATGTGGTGGGTCCATGACAAAATGATTAACTACTACTCACAATCAACTACTTTAGCAAGTTAAAGCAAATGTTATTTTTTTAGATTTTAATGAAAAAAAGTAGTAAATTCATTTGAAAGTGACTCTTTATTATTCATAATCAATCATATCAATAAATTGTGGCAAAAGGTATTCCAAAAGAATTGTTCATAATTTATTGTTAGTTACATAAAACATCAATGGTCTTGTCCAATAACTTAAAAGTATGGTCAATGTTTTGAAATGACAACCCAACAACTAGTACAATCAATTGGAGGTTGTGATTCAGAAAATGCCAAAATACATTATTGGACTATGAAGTTTTAGTGTAGGGATAATTTTAGTATCTAACTTAATTGCTTTTAGTTCTTTAAAAATTTAAGTGATCAATTTTTGTGCTAAATAAATCAAAAGAAATCAATTTTTTTTTTTTTAGAGAAAGTTTTAACCTATGACGATCGTTCCTGATGATAGTTTTTTATCATCAGATTAAGACATTAATTAGTTTTTGATGTAGGCGAAAATTGAACCCCAGATCTCTTATTCAACCATAAAAAATTTTACCAGTTGAACTAGTTAAAACCTACAAAAATAATCAATTTTAGTTCTTATAAAGTGACAATGCGTTAGTTTTAGTCCTTATAATCATTTTTAGTCAAAGAAACTAAAAATGATTATTTTAAATTTCACCAACTAAAATTGCCTATGCCCTAAACTTTAAGGCAGACAAATTTTTACGAAATAAAGGAAGATGGAGCTAAAAAAATATAATACACCACAACAATTACTATAATCACTACTTAGTTATTGCTTGAACCCTTCCGAGGCTTTGGAATATTCCTTTGCCCACCATTTGAGTTAGAAACAAAACTAAAAAAAAAAATATATGAAATGTAAACAAAACTCCTAAATCCTAATTGAAAGGTTGAAGTATTATTAATAATAAAGAAACGATAATAGTATAAATAAATTAAGGAGAAGATATTTTGAATGGGACGGTGTTTATGTTTATCCTGTCTGCCTTGTCTGACGCAGTCCCATCTCCTCTCTCTCTCTCTCTCTCTCTCTCTCAAGAAAGAGTAGTAAGTAGTGAGTACAGACACGAGGGACCTCCATATTGACAATCTGACGGCCCAAAGAGCTCGAAATGCAGTCAAATCAAAAGCCGTAAAACCCATTTAATCTCAAAGTCAAACGTCCCTCCTCCACCTATACTTCTCAGTTCCCACTCACTTTCCCAAACCAATCAATTCTCGACATTACACTCTCTCTTTGAGTTGGGTGGAAATGCCTGTGTAGAGTGTTTAGAATTTACTTTGTCCTGCTTTGTCCTTTTCCTATCGTCTCCCTTAACCAAAGAGATCGTGCCTAAGCAAAGTTACATCAACTTGCACCTTCAATACCTCATCATTTTACTCTCTCTCTCTCTCCGTATATCTGTCTATTTATTATTTGCTCAACTCGGGAGTAGAGGGAAGACTCAAGGGTTTAGAAGAGAGAGAGAGGGAGAGAGAGAGAAAGAAAAAGAAAAAGCAAAAAGTGAAAGGGGTTTAGAAAACCCTAATTCATGTTCATGAGTTCAAAAGGGAAAATGGGTATGTGACTATGTAGTCTGTGTGGATTTGAGTGCTGAGGAAACTACTTCTACTCTTCTCTTCAAAATGGGTGTATTCGAGCTTTGTTTCAGATCTGACGGATAGGGGAGAATGATGGGTATTAATCAATTGTGTTTGTTATGTGGATGAGGGATTAGATTACTTCTACTACTTCTTCTTTGTCCTGTTTTTGTGTATAAATTAATCTACAGACACACACACACACACACACGCAGAGACTATTCATCAAAGACAAAGAAGGACACGGAAGAGACTTGACAGAAGAGAGTGAGCACACGCTGCAGGCAATTGTATGAGAGCATACTTTTGTGAGTGCGTGCTCACTTCTCTTTCTGTCATATACTCCCATTTTTGCCGTGTCTCTTCTTCTTCTTCTTCTTTGCGAGTAGTCTCTCTTGCTCTTCTACTCATCCGGCTGCTAGCTAGCTAGCTAGCTAGAACTCTCTTTCCTGAACATAGAATACATTCAGATAATGTTTCTCACCCTTGATCTGTTCAAGAGGAAAAAAAAAAAAAAAAAAAAAAGAGAATACACAAAAAGCAAAAGAGAGAAAAGGCATCCCCAACCAGAAATATGACACATCTTCACATAACCCTGATAAGTATGATCCTTATCCTCTCTTCTCTCTCTCTAATCCTTATCCTCTCATATTTTAGTAAATGATTTGACTGGATTAAGAATGTACATTTAGAGTTCATAAGAGGTAAGATATGAATGAGCATGCACCCAAAATATTTCCTCTTTATGCTATAGCTGCTTTTGATGTCTTTTTGTTTCTAAAAAAATATAGTTAAAAAAAAAAGTCTCAGGCTCTTTCTTCAAAGGTTTTATTACTACCTGTACTACTAATTATTTTAGACTTATTAATTGTGCTTCAGCTTCAAAGCGTGACTTTTCATGGTACTGTTTTGTGAGAGAGGTGAAGATGGTGGTGGGTTTTGGAAGGTACGGCTGCCTGGTTACTGTTCTAGTTTTAACGGAAACCAATAATTTTTTTTTTTTTTGAATCATAAATAAATATTGCTTCACGTTATTTGCTTTGTTTTATCAAAACCTCTTTTTGCATCATTACCATCTTCTTCTACTCTCACTGGTAGAGCATGCAAGGCAAACGGCATGTTTGGATGTGGTACCACTCTTTTCTTTTAATGGCTCTGATTTTGGGTTATTTTGGATTCTTACAATTTCTAATTCTTAACCCTGAATAAGTACTTTCCAGAAAAACAAAGGAAAACCCCCAATGATTTTATGGTTTTGTAGAAATTTTTTGGTTGATTTCGACCATCTATTAGCCTAGGTCTGGTAGAAACTCGAGTTGACTTGCAAAGGAGGAGTCTTTTTGATAGTGGGTTGGTGCAAACACTGCTATATATGGCAAAGAATTACTGTTTCGGCTTCTCGACAGATATGTACTACTACAGTGCCATGAGTCAAGGTTTTCAAGAGGTAAATTGCCTTATTTGTCTCTGTAATTAATGCAATTTGCAGATTTTCCTTGATTTTATTTTATTACCTTTATTATGAAGATACTTTCTTCTTGACCAAGGGTAGTGTTTTTTTTTTTTTGTTTTTTCCTAGAATTCTAAGTGTTTTTAACACACGCCGGAGAGGATAGTGATTTTGATTTAATTTTTTGAGTACTAAATACATATGTCTTTAATTGTTTGTTTTTATTTTATAGTTCTTATTATTGCTTGCCATTGGGGGTCAAACTGCAGCCTCTCTTTGTAGAAGGTTAATCACTCAGGTAACTGTTTCAATTCCAATCTTGTTAATTAGTTTTAGTTAGCTTATCGTTTTAATTTTATGTATTTATTTCAATGGGTGTTCTTTATTTTTTGTTATTAACTGTTTCTCTGTGTGCTGAGATTCATATTTATGGACTCTATGATTATGAGGAATTCATACCTAGAATGGCATATTAGTTGATTTGAAGGCAGTTTAGCATCAAAGTAGGATTAAGTAACTGGTTTTGCATTAAGATTAGTTCAACATGAGATGCCCTTTTTAGAACTTGTGATAAAGAAAATTTAATTTTGGTCCTAGAGATTCTAACTTCGTTTCCTCTACATTTATTTAGTGCTTTAACATAGTTTCATTTTTCTAAGAGGTGTTCTTCTAATTGTTTGTGGAAATTATATTAGGGATTAATTTGTAGTTCACAGAATCCATTGCCTAGCTTATTTTGTGGAAAAGATTATAAGATATCATTAATCACTTTCGTCTTCCTAATCTGACACAAGAGAGGAAAATCAATTTCATCTTCTTAATAATTGAATTAATTTTGCCCAAGGAGGTAATTGGATTGATGAATATTTGTTTTCGGGCAATCTTTACAATGTTGTGGGAATGTCTTTTACAGCCATATTTAAGCTTTTTTTTTTTTTTTTTTTAAAGAACTCTTGTGGTAAGCCATTTTAGTGATCATAATTTATGTATCTGGTGTCTTTTTCACTTCGTAAATACTAGGTTGGCTTGCTTTGAACGTCTGATATTTCCGCCTTGTGCTAAGTTTTGGCACCCAATTAACATATAGCTTATGGTTCAATTAGATACACATCTTAGGGATCATGGCTAAATTTAATGTGAAGTACATTGCTGATGATATAACTTTGGCAAAAAACAATTTGTAATATTAGGTCACTGTTCTTTAAAACAAGTCATTAATACAGGAGGTAATAATTTTTTAAGCAACATATCTCGAAGTCATTGACACTTTCTGATGCTGCCTGTACTGAGCTGCTTGTTCATACTTAACTTGACCCCAGGATGAATTGATGCACACATGATTTTTCTTGTCTTAGATCATCGGCGAAAACCTTGTTTAATTTCTCCTCAGGCTAAATAGCCTTCATTTGTTTCAACCAGCCTATTCACAGCCTATTGCAATAGTTTCGTTTAGATGTAATTTTTGGCCAAATTATCAGTGATGAATTCAAGATTTCAAGATGTTTCAATTCGTGTCTAGTGGCCTGATGATTGGTCAACATCTTTCAAGTGTAGCCTCAAGTATTTTCTGTATATTGAGGATGAACATAGAGATCTAAATGATTAGTTTCCCTTTTTTATTTTTCTCCTTCCAAAATGTTGTTGTTTGAAGACTCTTCAATTTCTTCTTATTAGTATCATTTGTGGTCTTTGTCCACAGTTTCTTGCACACACATGACTATTACCTTGGTATTGTTGGCTATATAAAGGTAAACATCTATGTTGGTAGGCCTCAGACATTGCTGAACTATTATCACACCTTGGTGGTTTTCAACTTTCTAAAAGAACTACAAGAACAAGAAATAAATTGTATTTTTGTAGTTTATGACAGAAAAATATAATATATGTTTTAATCAGTTTTAGCTAGAGCTAGGAAGTTCAAGTCCCACTTCTGCCTATACGATGGTGCCATTGTTTTTTTTTTTTTTTTTTGATTAGTAATAAAATTATATAAATCAAGTAAATAAGTCACTAAGTAATGAATCTTTGGTGACACATGAGTGAAAACAACAACAATCAAGCCTTAATCCCAAAATTTTGGGGTCAACTATGGATCTTCAATAGACGAGATAAGCTCGATCACTATTTTTTTTTCTTCTATTTTATCTAAATTCATACTCTCTGTTGTTTTCTTAATTGACATATTAATGTTATTTTTGGGCTTCCTATTTCAATTTTTTCATTGAACTTGAATCAACTCACTCTTTCATATTGAGGCGTTAATTGCTCTCATCTGAATATGACCAAACCATCTTAAGTGACTCTCTCATAATCTTTTCAATGTTATGGGACACTTATATCTTCAAGCGAATTTCTCATTTCGAATATTGTCACTTGTTCATCTTAGAGGAAGTCCACCACATTACCTATTTAAAGGCCCTATGAGATGCTTTCTCTAGGTCAATGAAAACCGTATAAAGATCTTTATGGGTGTCTCCATATTTTTATGGGTGTCCATATTTTTCCAGTAGGTTTCTGGGAACAAAAATAGCTTCTATGTTAGATCAACCTAGCATAGAAAGTATTCAAGTTTTTTCCTCCCAAGATGTTGCTTAATAAAGACCTACAATTTCTTCTTATGACCATCATCTGTGGTCATTTATCTCATTCCCTTGTATGCAAATTATTACCTTTGTATTTTGGCTACATAAGAGATCAATTACCATGTGGCTAGGACTTAGAATTTTTTTGAACTATTATCATAACTTTTTAGTTTTACAACTTTTTAAAAGCACTACTTAAATCTGTAAAAAAAAAAAAAAATCTATTGTATTTTGTAGATATATTTTTAAAAATAATTTGAGCTAGATTGAAGTAAAGTGCACATTTTTCAAATAAAATATCTTATACCCTCTTGTAGAAATATTCATGACATATAATAAAAATAAAATAAAAAACTCAATTTTTTTAAAAACATATTTTACCTATTAGATAAGTGTAATTTTATGATGTTTGTAAGTTCTAATTTAACTTAAGTTATTTCAATTTCTTAAAATTTTTATATGGTAAATTAAAAACAGCCATCAATGGACTATATGATAAACATAACATTTTATATAATTCTCTAGTACTTTATAAATATACGTAACCATGATAGTGATGATAAATGATTTATTTGGTTCAAAGTTCCATCAAATACATCTAAAAGGCAAATACCAAAAATAATAAGAAAGAATAGTAATTAGCCTTGTTCGTATCTTTTAACATGTAAATATATATATATATATATTTGTAAAATATACCACCTTAAGAATAGTACTTGTATAATAAATCGATGGTCCATGTTATTTCCTTCAAGATCAAGCAACTAATTTTATTAATTATATTTTTTTGTAATAAAATAAAAAAGATTGCCTAGGCGTACTTTGGTGCTTCTTCAAAATTAAAGCGCCAAAAAAACATCTTAGCTTCTTCAAAAAGCACCAAAAAAGTGTGCCTAAGACACGCTTCTTGAAATGAGCTATTCACTTTGGCCAAGCAAAGTGCTTTTACCTTGTGGCTTTGAGCTTTAATTGAGCCTAAGTGCGCTTTTAACAACACCTAAGAAGTTTCATGTCCCACTTTTGCATGTAGAAGTGTTATCATGATTTGATACTTGAGTAGAGGTTTAGGTATGCAATAAATTATCTGTAGATGATATGATTAAATTCTAATGTTTCTAGGCATAAGTCATAAAACTGACAAAATAATCTCGATAGATATTGGTCTCCAAGTTAAACTTAGACAACATATACAAACAGGGTTCAACACTTCAACCTGAATTGTACAATTAGTCTTCAAGTTAAACTTTGGCCTTAGAAATTTCCAAACTATTATGACTCGTGGGCTTTTTTTTTTTTTTTTTTAAAGAACTACTTAGAACTGTAAGAAATAAATTTGTATTGTAATTTGTAGATATATTTTTTTAAAGACTGTGAGCTGGAACTAGGAAGTTTTTTGTTCCACTTCTTCATGTACAATTGTTATCATGATTTGATACTTCAATAGAGGTTTAGTGATGCAGTAAATCATCTATAGATGATCTGATTGAATTGTAATGTTTCTAAGCGAAAGTCTTAAAACTGGCAAACTAATCTCCATAGATATTGAACTTAGACAACATATACAAATTGGGTTCAACACTTCAATCTGAATTTTGCATGTCATCTGCTTTGTATATTCAATATAAAAACATCATATAAGTTTTTTATAAGCAAGTGCCACATGAGAACAAAATTGGTCAGTTTGTGCAGAACTTAATTTGCTTATTGGAGCACACAGTGTGATAAGTGAGAAAGCAAACATTTAGGATACTAAAGGGCCCGTTTGGTATATGTGTTTAAAAACTGAAAATTGTTGTTTGAAAACATTCGTAGAAATATGTGTGGGTGAAAAAGTGTGTGAAAATACGTGTAATGTTGTTTAAAAACTGAAAATGGTTGTTTAAAAACACAACTCAAACACCCCCTAATTTTAAGGGAGCCCTATTTTTATTTAAAGTTAGGCATGCAAGTGGCAGATTGATTTTGTTGGTAGCAAGAGCAATCTAACCCTGAGAATTGAAAATGTGCCTGCATATTAATTCCACCCTACTACATTATTGGGTTAAGCCATTATTAAGCTGTAGTTAGGGGGATGAAGGGCTGGGGTAGGATAAATCCTTGTTTTGATTCTCAGAAAGTCGATAGTTTTGTCAGTCAGCTTAGGTTGAATTGATAGATTTATTTGGGTGTATGCTATATACATGGGTTTTGATACACACACACGTACATGATTCAGTCATTCCTCCTTTACATGGTCAATGCTCAAACATAAGTCTGAATTATCTGTCAAGGGAATAACCTTTTGCTGGGATGTAGCTCATTTTGCTTCACCACTTCCAACTATATATACCTCATTCTGAATTGGCTACCCTAGTTTATAATAATATATTTAATAGATGCAGGAAAAGAAGAACATGTAGCATGAGGAAATTATGTGTTATATTAGTTTGAGAATAGGGCAGCCAACTCATACCCCCACTAACTTCAATAAAAATATAGATTTGCCATCTATATTAGCCTAACAAAATTGGCATCATTTTCTTATTCTTGTTGAATTTTACTTGAGTCTTCACTGTAAGTGCCTTAATGTTTCTTTGATGTGCTCTCTCCATATTTTCCACACAAAGAATCACATGTTTATGTGGAAAATATGGAGAGAGAAAGAGAGTAGTCACACATTTATTAGTTTATAGAGGAAAACCTAATGCTGTGGAAATAACACTTTAGGGAGAGGTCAATGGTGTAGTAAATATACCATATAGGGACCTTATAAAAAAAATGGTGTAGTAAATATACCATATAGGGACGCCATTTGACCCAAAAACTTAAGCTAGTGGGTTTAGCTCCAATTATGTTATATCAACTACTCACTATTGTTTTTATTATCCCACGAGACTTTATTCCTTAACTAGCCACACTACTCACACGTGAATATCAACAAATCTCCCCCTTCACATATGAGCTCTCAACCAAGTCACTTGTGATGCTTCGGTTAGTCTTCCCTTAAAAGTAATCCTTTTTCTTAACAATGCAAGTAGTATTAGAGCCCAAGGGGTGTGCGGTGAGGTGGGAAGGTTTTTAGGGTTCCTTTTGCAATTTAGGCAGGAACAAGGTGTGTGCTTGGAGCCCACACAATATATAAGCCGATAAGGCCCACACGAAGATGATTTTGGAAAAAATGCCCAACAAAGTAGTATTACCGAATTGGTGTTATGTAAAAAAGAATGATGCATGCAAGGTTCCCATGGATAAGTCTGCATGGTTGACATGTGATTACCATGAATGACGAACAAGTGTCCCATGGATGATGCGCTAATGAAAAAAAAAACCCCAAAGACTTAAGTTGTGAGTTTAGTAGTATCCCTATATATTATATTTACTAGTCAATTGGAGTCTTCTCAAATTAATTATTTATTTTGTTAATTGAGGGGTGAGAGGATTTAAACCCTGAATGTATCCTTCAAAACATCATGAGGTGCCAGTTGAAGTATAAGACTCTTGGCAATAATCCTAATTATTTATTCCTAATCAATATTTTCCTTAACCTAACTGTTCGGCCTGTCTCTTCTGGTGGAACAACTTCACAAACTCTATACTTTTCTTCCTAATGTATATTTTCCTGAACCTAACTAATCAACCTTTCTTTTCTAGTGGGACAATTTCACAAACTCTCTACTAGTCATAGTCGTGAGTGATAGGAAAGCCAAGTTGTGGATAAAGCCAATAGCATGGAAGCTCAATAGAGGCCAAACTAGCCACAAAGCTTGGATACTGTTCAATGATTAGAGATCATTATGTATCTAAGAATGGAAATAACGGGTTTCTTTCCTCGTTCAATCAGCTTGCTAATATTATAATATAGGCTTCTCAAATTCAAAATCATGAGAGCCTAGTTTAGAGCTAAAAGATTCTTTTTTTTTTTTTTTTCAAACTAAGTCTAACCTCTCTATATGACTTTCTTGATTGGTGCCTCAGGTTGGTAGCTAGGCTCCTGCTCATTTAATAGCATTGTGTCTTCTTGATCTAAAATCTTTATTTTTGTAGTCATTATACAAGTGTTTACTGGTTTTGTGAGTGTCCATGTCCTTTGCTTTTTATGTCTTTTTTAATTATTTGAATCTTAATGTGTGATTCTTTACGAGAGCTCTTTGTATACTGCTTTTATGTATGACTTTCATCTCTTTCTAGTAAAATATTCATCAAAAGGTAAAAAAAAAAGGAGACAAATGCTTAAATGTTATCAAGGGAGATACCATCAACATAGGAGTGCTAAGATTTGAATGTAGTTCCTCGATGTGTTATGTGGATAAGCTAGTGGAGAGTCATAGAAAAACGTAGATGTTGTAGAACATCCTAATCATATTATTAAACAGTCAATGTTGAGATGTTTTTATGACTGGATGACTGCCTTTGGCATTATCCATTCTTGATCTCTTTTTTTTTTTTTTTTTTTGACTTCATAGATTGTTTGATTTTGTTATTATTTCAGAGTAGTTTGGTATGCTATTTCTGTATTTGAACGATGTCTACTGCCACATATGAGCAGCAATATATATGATGTTGAACTGTTGCGATTCAGCTAGAATTGTCTTATAGAATGTGGGCAAAAAAAGTTAAAATTTAGGTAATAGTGCCTTGCTTTATTCTTGTGGCTTTTTTTTCCCAGTTAAATGCTAACTTGCTTTGTGTAAATCTTTCATGG
Organism: Castanopsis chinensis; assembly: GCA_032878915.1. Classification (NCBI taxonomy): domain Eukaryota; kingdom Viridiplantae; phylum Streptophyta; class Magnoliopsida; order Fagales; family Fagaceae; genus Castanopsis; species Castanopsis chinensis. The sequence continues at coordinate 15,991,137 of JAVQMG010000121.1, forward strand.
CCTTGATTAATTCAATGAGGCAGAGCCAACATTGTTTCCAATAAGTAGCTTTTATGAACAAGACGATATGTTGCATGGATAAGTATCCCCTTAGCCTTAAGCCTTGGAGATCTTCACAAAACAAAAACACACACTCTCTCTCTCTCTCTCTCTCTCTCTCTCACACACACACTGTTCGACTTTCTTATGTTATCTATCTTTGCTATCCAACTAGCTAGATCATTGTTTCAGTGATAGCCCCTCATGTGGTCAAGTTTTCGTTTAAGAATATGGCCTTCATTGTTGTAATAATTTTGAATGTCTAATTGACTCAGCCGTATTGCAATGATTTTGGGTCAACTATTCAACTTGAGATTTATAACACTTAAGTGGGGGCCAGTTTATCTAAGGTGGTTTTTAATATAATTATTTATTAAAAAAAATTATTGGTAAGTCATACCCATTCGTTGTGTCTTAGATCCATAATCTCACTGTTCATTTTCTCTTACAAGGAAAGATGTCGTTAAAGTTAGAGCTCATTGGAATTATCAATAAAAATTAAGGTAAAAAGATCGTTTTGGTATTAAGTTTGTGTCTTTTTGGGTCATGCCTAAGATGAATCAAGATTTTAAAAATGGTTGATATTGCATGGTTCATTTTGATATATGTCTTTAGACACTTTTTTTGTCATCTTCATTGAGCAACTGGAATCGCATAGTGAGATTGCAATGCTTCCTTCAAGATCCAGTTTTAAGCAAGAAGCTTTTCAAGTTTTAAATTGTAGCAGTTAGGCTGGGCCAGTCAATTCTTTTTTTTTTTTTTAAATAATTTTTTTTAGGAGCTGTTTCTATTTATAGCTATGTTTTTAAGATGTTTCTTGTTATAATCATGGTCAAATGATTAAATATACTATTTTCTAACAATTTACGCTTTTCAGACCAGTGGTAGTTTATCATGGTATCAGTGTTAGTGTTTTTTTAGTTCAAATCTATCTCCACTCCACCTTCTATTTGAAATGTAATCTCATGTGTTAGACTCCACTTATTAAGAGGGAGTCTAGGTCCACATGAGGGAGAATGTTAAAATAATAGTTAAATGCTTAATTCACTCTTTCCTAACCGTTTAAGGTTTTGGGACAAATGATAGTTTATTATTTCTAACAGATGACATTATTCATATATGTTTATTATGTTAAAGATATTGGGTTCAGGTTAATGTAATGGCTTAGGAGGTCCAATATATTGTAAGCCCTTGTAGGGCTAACTCTAACTCCTATATATACCTCGCTAAGGGTGCTAATGGTTCATTGTAACAAATGAGTTTATTATAGCAAAGATGTGGTTGTTAAGTACTAATCTTTGGACATAGGCTATTAGGCCAAACCATGTAACCTTTATGGTATTCTCTCTTTTTGCTTTTGCTTATCTACATTATTTTATTATTAATCTTAACATGGTATCAAAGCCATCTCTGATCACCTTCAATTACATGTTGTTGGAAGGTGCATGAAGACTACTGGAATTTCAGGTATCTTCACACACCTCCCCCACAGTAATTGTCACTAGTTGCTTAACTTGTGTAAGTAGAAACATAGATCCAAGTTGTCGTTCTTGGGAGTTTTTGTTCTCGATGGTTAACTAAGCATGTGTTTTTGATGTTCTTATTTCTTGGTGGATGGTTGGAAGATCTAAATTTGTCTCGATAGTGGGTGGGTAGATGTCAATTGTGGTAGTTCTTGGCATATATACTTCGATGTACTCTAGTGGTCTTTCGGTGATGGAGGTTTTTCCTTGATCCTGATCATCTTGGTGGTATTTTTGGGCTGTTATTTTCAATGTATTTTGACTTCTCTTTGCAAATCCAATACTCCTTAGTTGTAGTTACGGCGTGTCTTGTCAGATCTAGTACCCTTCCATGGTTTTTCCTTGATCTAAATTGTTCTCTATGGTGCTTCTTTGGTCGTTGTGGTCAGCCAAGTAGGGCGTGTCTTGTCAGATCTAGTACCCTTCCTTGGTTTTTCCTTGATCTAAATTGTTCTCTATGGTGCTTCTTTGGTCATTGTGGTCAGCCAAGTAGTGCTTGCTAGCAAGTCTGAGTTTGCCTGTGTAGTTGGTTGAAGTACACATGGAAAACCCCTTTATGGTTGACGGTGTGGGCTAATCTCTATATGAATAAGGATAACTTAATCATGGATAGGGATAAAGGTTGTCTGGTAGATATTTGGCTGTATAGGTAGTTGGTTGTCCCTTATCCATGATAAGGATAACTTAACCCGGATAAAGCCTATGTTTGGTTTTGATTAGTTACGGCCAGTTAATCTTGCTTTTTGATCAATTTAGCTTCAATTTTGGTTGGTTCAGCTTCTATTTCGGTCGGTTTGGCCAAGTGTCGGTTGGTTCAACTTCAATTTCAATCAGTTCATATTCTATTTCAATTGTTTTAGGCACATTTCAGCTTTCTCTTGCTCAACTTTTCATAGTGTGTATGTGTTCCAAGCTAGACCTATATGATTGAGTTTATGTTAATGTAATGTACCTTGAGGCCTAATATACTGTAATCCCATTTAGGACTAACCCTATCTCGTAGATATACCCGGCTAAGGGTTCACTGTAATAGATGAGTTTATCATAGTAAGATGTAGTTGCTAAAATCTTCCTTTGTGGACGTAAGCTATCAAGCTGAGCTGCGTAATCCGTATGTTCTTCTCTCTCTCATCTTTAACATATTACAAGTGATAAAAATTAGTTGTACAAATACTTTGTTTTGGGGGGGGGGGGTTGGTCCTCTCCTTCATCAGTTCTTTAACGTTCAAGTTCTCTCTATGCAAAGTTGTCCAATGTTTTCCTTTTTTATTTTATTTATTTAGTTTTTTTTTATACAAGATAGAAATTCTACTCAAGCTTAATTTAAGTAAATATGTGTGTGGACCTAAACTCCTTATTGGAGACTTGAACTTCAACCCTTACCCTCACACCCTATAAGCACTTATACTTGTAAGGTGTCCATCGCACCAAAGATGTGCGGTGTTTTTATTTCTTGTTTTTAGATGTGCCAAAACTTAGATTTACTCCATCTGGCCAATTCACAACTCTAACTATGATTGTACTCCAGTTGTTGTCTTTATTAGTGTGAGCGTGGTACTATTCACTTGTAGGCTGAACATATGATGCATTATTTCATGGATAGGCCTGAAAGTTGATTCAAAAGTCAACATGCTAATTTGGTAAGACAATCAACATGCTAAGTTGATTCAAAACACAGTGCATGTTTCCTTGACACTGATGTTAGGGATTTGAGGGAGCTTGTGTTTGCTTGTAAGGATTGTTTAGATTTGGATTTGTAGGACATTGTACAATGTGTTTTGGGTTCCTTATTGAATGCGTACTGACTAGGTACGGATCTCTAGTTGTATTTCTTCTACAACAATAATTATTGCACCAGTTTGGAGCAAAGACAAAGTAACATTTTGCTCCACGGCTGTCATAAATTTTTTTTTTTTTAAATTGCATTATCATTTTTTATAGCTTACCAAAAAAAGGTATTATACTGGAAAAACATAAGAAAAACTATGTGTTTCTTCATTCCCCTTAAACCCATAGAGGAAACTTCACCTTTGTCTACTTTATGCACTTGTGATGGATGGGCTCACTAAACTAATTCAATGGGAAGTCCTGATGTATGTTTTTTGCAAATGATAGTTTAGTGGATGAAATTAGATGTAGATTCAAGAGGAAGTCCTTTGAAGTCTGCCTTTTGCAAATGTTAGTTTTTGTGGATGAAACAAGACTTGGAGCTGCTGTCAAGTTAGGAATTTGGTGAGATGCTTAGAACTCATTTCAGTAGAACTAAACCAAATTACATGGAAAAGATGGAATGAAAGTTTAGTAAAGTTGAAACAAAGAGGAAAGAGCTATAAGACGGCAAGAGATATCAAAGAGTGAGATCGATAATTCATAAAGATGGAAAGATAGAAGACGATGTGAACCATAGAATAATTAAGTGCATGGGGGATGAAGTGGAGAAGTGCATTGTGAGCATTGTGTGACTGTATAATACATATTTAAAAGGAAAGATTTATAAGATTGGACACTTTGCAGCATTATTTGTATTTCGAGGTGAGAATTGACACTCATTTAAGGTTTTGTCATGATGTATGGTGTAGGAGTCATTCTCTAAAAGAGTTGTACCCTCACCTGTATGTTTTCTTGCTTGTATGCTTGATCAGAATGTCTCAGTCCATTCAGTCGTGGATATAGCTTGGTAGGTTGGGAAGGTTGAATCTGAAACGTTAGATTTTAAACACATTTTCAAGATTGAGGATTGAACTCAATCTGTTCTTTTGTAGATATTCTATACTCCAATGTCCCTAGGACTGGGGGGTGTGAGTTACGTGACAGGTTGATATGGAAATTGAGAGGGAGCTGTTGCTTTAACATTTCTCCTATTATGAGGCTATTAGAGGTGCATTGGCTAAATCTTTCCCCTAGAAAAGTATTTGGTGTAGGCCCCTAAGAAGGTCTCGTTCTTTGTTTGGATAACAACATGGGAGAAGATTCTTACCTGTGATGCTATTTTCAAGCTAGGATTTATCTTAGTTGGATGGTGTTGCATGTGCCGTTATAGTAGAGAGAGAGTAGATCATTTTTTGGTTCATTGTGATATAGCCTAAGACTTGTGGAGCCTGGTATTTATAGAACTTTTGGGATCCAATGGGTGTTAGCGAGGAGGGCTGGCCTTTTGTCCAATGGAGGAGATGGTTTGTGAGGACTTATCTGATATTTGGAACTTTGTCCTATTATGTTTGATATGGCTATTGTGCAAGGAGATTTTGAAGATGCATACATATCGAAGAATCACTTGGATTCATTGTTGATTTGAACTTTGTTTGATTGGTCTCATGCATGGGATTTTACAAATAGCAACACCCTTATGGATTTCATAGAATCACTTTCTCTCTTGTAATTCCTTTAGATTACGAAGTGCTCCTCATCTTAAGCATGAAGTAACCTATTCTATTAATAAAATTTTATTACTTATCAAAGAAAAAGATTGACTATGCTCTATGGTACTGAATATTAGACTGTTCAGAAAGCATATTCATAAAATGTGTGTGGTTGAAATGGATATGTGGAAATACAAGGAAAGATAAATTCAAAATGAGGAAATCCTTTTAAAGATGGGGGTGATCCTTGTTGATGAAATAGTGAGGGAGTCTTCCTTGAGATGTTTTGGTCATGTTCAAAGGGGAGTGATGCACCAATGAGAAACAGTGAGTTGGTTGAAGTTGAGAGAACGGAAGGCACTGTCAAGGCTAAAATTGGCACCAGTGGAGATGAGTGGGGGAAAAGGAATGGGAAGCGGTGGCGCTCCATGTTCTTGTCTTGTTTTGCTACCTGAGATGTTAAAGTTTGTTGTAATTCTACTGAAGCTACGAATTGTTTCATTTATTACCACTTCTTTTTTAAGGAAAAGAAAATATGTTTCACGTGATAATTGATACTGATAAAGATGAGTTTCATTTGTTATCAAATATCTCCTTTAGTTGCAAGGAAAGTATAAGTCTCCATCGTGACATTTTATGCATGCAGGATTACAATGGAAGATGACATGTTAAGCATGATTTCAAATGGTGGAGTCAATGCAACTGCAGAGGATTCTGATTCAAGCAGCACCACTTACCCTTTTCCTGAAAGCAAACGTGCAAGGCATGGGAGCAATGCATCTTCTAAATTCAAAGGTGTTGTACCACAGCAAAATGGGCACTGGGGTGCACAAATATATGCCAATCACCGGCGCATTTGGCTGGGGACTTTCAAGACTGAAAAAGAAGCAGCCATGGCTTATGATAGTGCTGCTATCAAGCTTAGGAGTGGAGATTCCCAAAGAAATTTCCCTTGGACAGATATCACTGTTGAAGAGCCAAGCTTTCAAAATCTATATAGTACTGAAGCTGTGCTCAACATGATAAAGGAGGGTTCCTATCAATCCAAATTTGAAGATTTCCTAAGGACACATTCACATACTGTGGAATCAGTTGATTTGAACTTGGGTAGGGTGCAAAGCAAAGGAGGACTATCATGTAAACAACTTTTTCAAAAGGATCTTACGCCAAGTGATGTTGGTAGTCTAAATAGACTTGTCATCCCTAAGAAATTTGCTGTCAAGTACTTCCCATGTATTTCTGAAACTGCAGAAGACAACGAAGGAGGAGGCAACAAGGAAGCTGTGCAGCTAATTTTCTATGATAGGATGATGAGATCATGGAAATTCCGCTACTGCTATTGGAAGAGCAGCCAGAGTTTTGTCTTTACAAGGGGTTGGAATAGGTTTGTGAAGGAAAAGAAATTGAAGGCTAACGACACTATTAGTTTCTACTTGTGTGAGTGCCAAGAAGCGGCAAATGACGCTCGTTCATTCAACATGATTGATGTTAACAGTAGCGACAACTGCAGCGGCTTGGTTGAACAGGCTAACCAATGTGTTGGTATTCAACTGGACATGAAACTTGGAGTAAGCCCTCAAATTGACCATAAACTTGGAGAGGAAAAAGAACTTGAGGGACCCAAACCAACACAGGAAACTGAAAAGCCGTGTTTTAGGCTCTTTGGTGTACAAATCATCTGAAGCTGATATGATATCTTAGCTCTTTTTCTTATTTTACTCATTTTAGGTTATCTCTGATTTCTCATTAGACCCTGCAATGCCTCAAAGTTTTTGCCTGAGCTTTGTGTTAGGGGGAAATTTAGGTTTCATGGTGAAGTAACCATTCTTGAGAAGAATGTCATAGTTTAAATCTCTGCTGAAAGTTGTCCTTGACATTATATACAGATAACAAGTAACTATTTTTTAATAGTTTCTTGCTGATTTAATTCTTGTGAATGTTAAATGAGAGATATACAGTACTATATGCAGCCATATGCCATTTTGTATGCAGGGTCAAGATAATTCCGGATATACAATTGGTCATTGTTATCTACAATATATTTTGCAATAACATTGGCACTTCTAGCACTTATGAAGTTAGCAGTTTGTAGTTCACTGAAGGATTTATGAAGTTAGCAGCTTGTAGTTCACTGAATGATGTAATAGATGTTAAAGACAACAGCTTAAATCAGATTTTCTGGAATCAATGTGCTAATGAGTGGGCAGTTCTTTATGCAACTTGGTTGCCAAATTATATCTGCATTTTGTATTTTTAATTGGGACCATGATTAATGTTTCTTTGCTTATCCTGTTTTCATAAAAATGTTTGTAGTGTTTACAGCCGTATAATTTTTAGTTCCTACTTATGGTTTGTACAAGTAGTGAAGAACATTACTGTAGCGTGATCCACAAAGTAGTATTGGTATTTCAAAATCTCTCTTTATTTTTTGATTGGCCTTGGTTACTTACCATTCTTCAGTCTTCACTTAATTACATTTTTTTCTTCATGAAAAGAATGGTCTAATATTCACGTGCATTTGGAATCATATGTTCTCAACTATTCAACATCATGTTAGTGTGCTAGGAACTTTGTAGTAGTCCAGTGCCATTGCCCGGAGAACTTAAAAAAACAAAAAATCATGCTAGTGCATTTCATACACTTCGAAAATCATTCTAGTGATATTTTTCATTCCATTCAAAAAGGACTAAAGATTTAAAGCATTATCAATTCTGGATTGCGAAAATAAGAGATTCATCTTACTGCTTGAAAAAAAAAAAAAAAAAAAAAAACAACAAAAAAAAAGGCGAATTTATCATACATACTCGTTTTTCCTACGAAATATCTAAAAGTTTGCCTACAAAATGAAGGAAAATTGTATAATTAACTCCTTTCATGAAAGGAGTATGCCATTAAATTCTATGATGACCTATTATGATTTTGACTAGACATAGCAAAACGGGCGGGGCGGGTCGGGTTAATCGGGTTGCAAGTCAAACGGGTCACGGATCAAAAACGGATCATCTTAAGCTGGTTAAAAACGGGTTCGGGTCAATCGGGTTGTGGGTCAGGTCGGGTTGACTCGTATTGACCTGTATTTTTCACATGAATTTTTTTTTTTTTTTAAATAAAACAACATGCATTTGTCATTTGAAAAATTATGCAACAAATTATTTTATGTAATTTTGACTTCACCACTTATATCAAGAATGAATTCAGTTAAACTTATTAATAATTATTCAATAATTTTAAAATTATACAAATCCTAACATTGCTATCTAAAACAAAATAACACAAACATAAGTAAAACAAATTCACATGTTTTATTTCTACACAATATCAACATTCCAAAATATAAAACAAAATTACAAATGACTTATTGAATAACTCATTTGATAAAGAATAAAAACATATAAGAAATTTACAATGTTGAAAATTAATTTTATAATCTATTATCAATTATGGTTGGCACTCTATTTCAATTTGAGATATACGTTAAAATTGGATTGCTTACTTATTTGTACATGGTATCTTTTATGAATATCATATCATTGTTAAGTACCACACGCTCTAGGAAATATCATAATTTATTTTCCAAAACCGTTTATTTTAGACACTTGTAAATGTTTCTCATACATGTCTACAATTTTAAATCTATATTTTTAACTCTACTGTAACCATATTATCTTGGCATGTACTTTGTTATTTAATATCTAAAAATCTTTACTCATTACAGAATGCTCAACCTTTTATCTTTCAATTAATTTGCATATGTAAATGTATAAATTGTTTTCTTAAAACTCACAATAAACACTTAAACTACTATTGTCTTAATTTTACTTTTTTTTTACCAAAAAAAAAAGTTTTAAAAAAGTGATTCGGATTCAGGTCGGGTTGCGGGTCGGGTCCAGTTGACCCACAAAAAACTCGAAAAAATCGGGTCGGGTCACGGGTCAACCCGTTTTTGTTTTGGGTTAAAAAAATCGGGTTCGGGTCGAGTATTTTTCGGGGCGGGTCGGGTTAGAAAATTTTGACCCGTTTTGCCATGTCTAATTTTGACTTTAACATTGAATCAATTGCAGAATTTTTATATTTATGTAAAATGATCATTTTAACATTGGATGTTAAATTGCTCAAAATAATATATTTAATGGTTGCAAAATAGGGTGTCTACAAAATTGTAAGAAATTTAAAATACTATTTCAATTTAAATTCAATTATCAATTTAATAAAAAAAAATTAAAACGGAAATTCATCAATATAATCCATTATAATGTCTGGTTTTGATTAATACTCACTCACACAATGCATTTTTTTCAAATAATTTTTGTTCTTTTATTTTTATTCAAGTTGAATTGCATTATCAAAGTATTTCCTTTTGTTTAATTTTGATCTTTGAGTAACATGTGCATTGTATTGGCAATAATGTTTGTCTAAGACAAAATTACGCCCAGTCATTTTTGTTCTTCATTTTTTATTTTTTTAAATTCTAAATTTTTGTCATTTTCCCTTGAATGGGCTGAAGTAGACATGGGCTTTAGGGTCATCCACTTGACACCTAGTTAGTGTTTTAGGCATTGACAAGGTCCAATCACAGCTGTGAATTCAAAGCACCTCGATTTTGGGCCCCATATTAAGAAGGATCACAAAGCATATTGTGGGCCCACAATGTCCCTCAAATGGTGTTCCATGAAGTAAACTCCTAGACCATATTATATGATGCCAAAACCATCACATTACATGGGCTAATTAACATCATTCAAGACTAATTAAACATTGGCCCCCACTGGTTAATCAAGCTTGACTCCTAGCCACAAATCTTGTTCCTTCTAGGCATGAATGATTATAGTACTGACTATTTAAGCTAGGATACCCTTTCTCATCTGCGGTATTACAAATTAATAAGAAACATGATTATGAGCCTTATATGCATATATAGTTCATACTTTTCGGTAGGTAGAAGAGACTTATCAATTATTACAACAGTTTAAATTATGGAAAAAGGTTGACAGGGATATTGGTTTAGAAAATATTTTAAATTATTTTTATAAGAATAGAAAAAACAAAAAAAAAAAAAAACTGATTTTTTGGACTTTTTTTTTTTTTTAGAGCTAAACGATAGAATGGAAAATTTTTTATATTTCTCATGAAAATAGTATAAAAATTATTCCAAAATAATAGGTCATTAATAAATACTTTAAAGAAACCTGTTAATCAAATCTTTAAATTATTATTATTATTATTTTAGTGATCTGTTTAGGATCTGCTTATTTTGCTGAAAATATTATAGATAAAGGTAAAAGTTAGTTGAAATAATACAGTAGGATCCATGAATAGTATAAAAAAATGCGGTAAGACTCATAAATGGTAGCAAAAATAAGTTGAATAGTAAAATAAGCTGGTTTTTTAATTTGGAGCCAAACACATACTAATAAGTACCAACAAAAATATATATTAGTATCCCTATTGAAAATCCTATTTGAAATTTTGAACAAATGCAGAGTCCCTGCCAAGACCCTCCCAAGTCCCAACTGTATAATATTATGTAGTAAATAATGTGGTTTTTAAACTTTATAATTGGTTTAAAAAAAGGGAGGTCAATTACTCGAGTCTAATACCTCCCCCACATCAGTGCAAGAGATGAATGAACGCATTGTCTTATTTGTTTGGTAAGACTTATGCGATTAATATACTATGTTATGCAATATTAACATTAGATTTGTACAATCCCATCAGAACGATAGATTTGTACGGGAGCTGTTATTTTTTAAAGCTTCGTTGCGATCTAAGATTCTTTTCTTTTTTTTAAATAGAGTTTTAATTTAGGATATCCACTTGTAATGATTGCTTTTTTTTATTATTAGACTAAGATATTAATCTATTTTTGGTATAAGTAAATATTAAACCCCAAATCTTTTGTTAGTTTATTTACAGTTTAATAAACTTGCAATATTTTTTTTAAAAATAAACATTTTCTGTAATTACAACTTGATAAAAATTATGGACATCATTCCATAAGATTTTTGCTTAATTATCTTCAAATTTTATGGTTTCTCTAATAAACACCAGACTAAAGTTCCTCCAAAGAAAAAAAAAAAAAAAAAAAGAAAAAAGAAAAAAAGAAAAGACCACCAAAGAACCCTGATGGAAAATAAGGTAGGTTTTGTTAGTTCTATTTATATACCTAGCTTTGTTTCCTTATGTATACCCTTTAAAAAAAGATTTGTCTTTGTTAATGATATAATTTTAATAGGATCCAAAAAGTCATGTTAAATTTTAAAATGTTCAAAAGAAAATAATGCAATAATTATATACTTATTAGATAAGTATTAATCCTTAATCGTTTTCATATTTCACTATCATTATTGATATGAAAGGACAAACCATTGCAAAAATGAGATGAATATTGTTAAGAACTAACAATAAGTAAAGTGTTAAAAAAATTGAAATGATTCTATATATAATGCATGGAAGATGAATATTGTTAAGAGCTAACAATTTTAAATAGGATTTTTTCTTATATTTAAATATCAACTAAATAATACGGAGTATCATTTTTCATCTTTTTTAACCAAAAAAAAAAAATGGATATTTAACTTTAGTATGAGATAAAGTTGAAATGACTCTATCTCAGATTCTCATGTCAAGCTAAGGGAAGTCAATAATTAATTATTCAATTCATATTAAGGTTACTATAAAAAAAATTAAAAATAAAATAACATTTTAGAAAATATTTTTCTGAAAATGTTAATGTCGAAACAAATGGAGCATAAAATACACCCATAAAACTTCAAACATTGAAGCGAACTTTTTTTTTCTCCGTCCTCCTTTCTTGTACACATCCTATTTATTTTTCACTTTTCATTTCTGTTTTTGAACTTTCAAATAGTAGTAACTAAATGGGGGAAGTGTCCGAAAGGAACTGCAATCTGGCAGACTCAGCTAAAGGAATGCGATACCCATGTGCCCAGAAAGCAAGTGGGAAACAAGCCTCGAATATTGAATTGACAAATCGATAATTTTCACGTGGATTGAAGTCAGCCACCACATAATCCAATTTGTTAGGAAGATCATCATATTTATGCACCGATCGATAGGTAAGACATCATGGAATTTGGTGGCAAGGCTAATTGGCTTATACATGGCATTAGTTAGCCAACCTCAAATTATTTTAAAATACAAACATAGAATTTGCACCTTAACTTTTTTTTTTTCTTTTTCTTTTTTGAGAAAGCACCTTATCTAATTGAATATATAATGCCATTTATGTAGTTGTGATGTACTGTGTATTAATTTAATTATCATTTTCCATGTTTTTATAAAACTGTGTATTCTATCTAGCCCTATTTTGGGAACAGCCAACCAAAAATTGGGGAAGTTAGAATACATGCATGAGATGCACTCATCAATGACCATTTGCCTTTCAATATTAATAAGAATAATAATAAGCCATATCATGAAAAGCCTCTTATTATTGTTAATTATGTGGTTAAATGATTAAATTTTCAATCTCCTAATAATTTAAACTTCTGAGAGGATCGGTAATTTAATATAGTATCAGAGTTAGAGATCTTGAGTACAATCTTTGTCTGTTCCATGCTACCTAAAGGGTAAGTTGGCATCAACTTTTTAAGCTTATATGTACAAATTTATGAAATCTTATTTTTTTCCTGTCTTTTCTCATTTTTTCAATTTTGTTCAAAGTACAATTATAATTTAACTTACTTTCAACAAATCATTTTCAACAAAAAGCTAAATAAGCTATTTTCAAACAAATTCAAAGTATCAATTGTTGTGATTTGGGACCAGTGGAAGTTTATTAATATGAACAAGAAAATAAAATATCCACACAAGACAATAATATTTAATGTGGTTTATCTGACTCCATGCCTACATCTAAAGACAATGCCAAACAAAATCTACTATTAACAATATGTATTACAACTATACTTACCAGACCTTATAATACTCAGAACACACATAAACAACATTCACAATCACAAATCTCACAGATATAAACAAAAATTCTGACAATTATGCAAACTAACTCACAAACCTCACAATCACAAAGCAACAAACACTCAGCACATGAACACAAGTATCTTTCAATCCCAAAATCTATCAAACTACTATTTGAAGAAACCTACTTCACATTCGTCTAAGAGCCTTCTCCACTCTCCATGGTGGGAGGACCCTTACAAAAACCGCCGAACTCTTTGCAATAACACCAATTTATAAGCGTTTAATTCCTTTTATTTTTTATTCTTATTTTTCTGAAATATAAGCCTTTAATTCTATTCCTTGAAAGATAAGGAATACCCAATACATTTTCTAGTAACTGAGACCACTTCATAAGTCATCAAATTTGGTCCTTTTGGATTCCTAATTGCAGTGGAGAAGAGGAAGTTCCTTGCTTGCCATGCGGCCTCATGCTTGCGCTTTCTTGAATGCTTACGTTACTAGAAAGTCAAGAAGGGATGGTTAGAGCTACGGAAAAATATGCTTATCACGTATAAATCAAGAATTTGCGATTCCAAGTAGACATATGTGCCTCGTTACCTACGAAGAAAGAAAGAAACAAAAGGTAAAATACATACGGTAAAGTTTCTCTTATTCGTGTGTAAATTTATTCGTAGTGTATGCGTACACATAAGCCGATTGAAATTGTATTTTTAAAACATAATTTCAGTTAAAATTTTGATATCATTTTTTTTACCATTTTAAAATTATAACTAAAATGTATTTTCAAAATACAACACACATATTAAAATCGTGTTTAATTTATATAGTTCAAAACACGGCACACATACTAAAGTTGTGTTTAATTTGTATAGTTAGTTGTGTACCACAATGACTACCCTTCCACAACACCCCCCACCCCCCCCCCCCCCCCCCAACACAATCTTTTGAATCTCCTTTTGCAAATCTTTTGTGACCAAAACTTATAGAAAAACATATTTTTCATATAAAAACAAGACCCTCTCAAATTGAGGATAAAATTGCTTACCAAAATTCTCGAATCCATTAACACAAGAGTCTTGCCTATTGAGTACGTTATTTTTTTCCCAAATAAATATAAGCAATAATAGGATAACCATGAAAGTAGTAGTTTACAGATTCATTATTATCAACGATGCACAAGCATAACCTATATGTCACGGTTGTTGAAAGAGATCATCTATCATTATAGCATGGCTTTCATAATTCCCACTCTTATAAAAATTGGCTTTATATAGAGGGAAATCGTGGCTGTACAAATGTCATTCTCCAGCAAACAATAAATCTTAATTAAATTAGAGGAAGAGAGAAAAACATACTATAGTATATATATGTAGGAGTCACCATTGGAATCTCACACTCTCAGTACGTAACTTCCCTATATAGGTTCAAGAAAATAATGGAAGCATTATTTTTTGGGATCTATATATATTTGTTTAAAATTAATAAGTCCAATGAAAAGCTTGTTTTTTATATTAATCCTATGACTACTTTGTGCGGCTTACTATATATATAAACAAATGATATATTTTGGATCTATTCTTACCTAGGTCACATTATATAGCTTGGACTCTCATATATAATATTGGTTCATTATGTGATCTCATTTCATAGTCACTTCACATTAATTTTAAATTAGTTTCTCATCGTTTATTTGAGGACGTTTGCTGACTTTGTGATATATATATATATATATATATATATATATTGGAATAATTTCATGGTTGAGGGAGCTATAATTAAACTCTATATATCTTTTTTTTAACTTCAAAAAAGTAATATTAATCTCTTTTTAAAACATAAAAAAATGTCAACTAATTGAGTTATAAAATTCTTAATTAAAATTACATTTTATTGGTATTTGTTCTGCATTATAGATGCTCCACAAATAAAGCATTGCAGAATTCACCATAATTGCTGAAGACACATGTCAGTCCTGTGCCATGGTCTTATGATGGTTTGTGCACTATAGTTTATTTTATTTTATTTTATTTTTTGGAAAGATTGTGCCCTATAATTTTAAAGGTTCGCATCCTTCCTTCATATACAAAATAAAAGAACGGCTTATTGCCATTTGTATTTTTAGTCATGATAAAATTTCATCCTATGATATTAATTTTACGATGATTATAAAAAAAAATTACTACTTAATTAAGCTAACTGAAAATGTAGAACTCACATTCTTCGCATGTCTAAGTCACTAATATCCCAAAAAAAATACCCGAAATAAAAGTAATAGCATTGCTAAACTAAACATGACATGGGCAATTTTTTTTTCTCACCAGGCAGGTTGAGAAGTATTTCGTGTATATATGCCAAAAAACGAATAAATAATTGTTCATATATGCACATGTGATGTCTCATGCATAAAGATACCCTTTAAACTCCATGAACCCTTTGGTTGGTTGTATAAGCCAAAAGAAAATTGCCTTTGAAATTATCCTATAGCTAGCAAGCTAATTAATGACAACTAAACTAACATATATCTTTCCTAGAAAAACAAGTAACGTCTTAATTTCATCATTAATATTCTGTCTTTTCCGCTTTGTTGCGTTCCCTAAAAATCGAATAAAATTGAGTTGTTGGCTGTTCACCTCACCTTTTCCATTGGGAAATTAATAATAATTATAAGCACGGTCTTGAGTCTTGACACGCAGTACATGTATGAGAAGACAGCTAACCCAAATCACCTGAATTATCAAAAACTATGGTTCAATTATATAATGGGCTTTTTCCTAAACTGTTGAAAAAGACATTTTAACAGAGTCAAGGCAACAAATTACAAGAGCCTAGGAGTAAAATTTAGTTGTGCATGCATACACACTAACGTAGAAATGAAGCAGCTAGCTACTGTACCCTTTTACACCCCGAAATTCTTTGAAGGCTAAGGTTCATAACAAATGTATTGAAGTCGAATTCGGAAAAAAAAGTATTACAATCACTTCCTTAATTTTTTTTAAAGGTTGGCATTTCTTAAGGGCTTGACATAAAATTGGAAAAAAAAAAAAATTGCAATTGCAATATATCTATGGTGTTTATCTTTCGTTCTTGCATTACAATGAAATGAGATCCACTGCAATTGATTTTTCAATTTCCTCTAAATTTTTAGTTAATATGCAACATGTGCAAGTGCAACAATCTTTTAATTTTTAAACGTTACATATTTTACATTAAAATAAAATTTGAAGGAAAATTGAGGATTTAATAAAAAAAAAATCTTATTTGAACTCTCTTTTTAATTACTAGTGTATCAAGTGGCTTTTGATTTTATAAAAGTTAAAATCATAAAAGGAAAAACGCTTCAAACTTCTTATATCTGGAAATTTTGGGATATAAAATTTTTCACAACTTATTTTATAATTATTAAAGAATTCAATTTGTAGTGATTTATCAATAATATGCATATGTGAAGGATTATTTCTCCCGTCACAACTTACCCTATTCGATAGCAAGTTGTGAAAAATTAGTTTGTATCATTAAATGCTCAATCATATGTCTCCCACCTTGAATTTTTTTGACAAACTATATATTTATGTTTTGAGACTACTTAAATTTTGGGTTGCAAAGTTTCATAATAAACTACTAATAAGGATAATTTTGTAGTTAAACCATGACGAGGAAAAAGGCGACGGACCCAATAATCCCGTCGGCATTGCTTGTCACAAACGACTACACCATAAAGTCTACAGCTTCATAATGAAGCTGATGACCCTAATAAAGTGACGACGCCATAAGCTAACAAGAACAAACTGAAAAGGGTAAGCGAACCTCCATCAGGTCTAACATGGTCTTACTTGATCTCCACACATACGTGCATAAGGAGACATCTTGCGTTGCACGTTTAACTCTAATCAAGAAGACTCCTACAAGGAAAAAAACTCTATGAGATACGTAAAATCCAAGAGGTTCTCTCCTAGAAGGAAAGAACTTCTTTGCTAAGGCAAGGATGTCAACCTTACACTACTATAAATATTCTAAAACTCTCATAAATCAAGATACGCATAATTCACCCCAGCTCTAGCACTCTAGAATTGTGAGCAAGAGATTTCTCTAACTTGATTGTCAGAGGGTATTTGGCCAGTACCACACCTGTACTCCTTTTAAGGTCTTCAACTTTTGTGTTGTGTAGATTCCAGTCGGGGGCACGTGAGGATCGTGTGGCTTACTAAGGATTTTCGACATCATCAGTTGGCACCGCATGTGGAAACTTTAGTGACTTATAAAGCCGTGCTATCGCTTCCCACACAAAGAGTTGTATGATACTCACTCGCTCGATGACAACTACCAACAACGTTCAAGGAGACGAACCATGCACGACGGCGCTCAAGAGACAAGCCTAAATTCTGGCAAGCGCTGTGGAACGCCTCACCAAACTGAACCAGGATTTGGAAGAACAACTACACCAAAGGAACGCGAACGCTAACACCTAGGGGGAAGACCAAGAAGGAACTAGCGCGGAGAGAAGGAACCAGGAAGGGCCGGAAGGTAGCAATACTCCAAGCAGGTCGGAACGACAGGACACGAGCCGGCCATTTGTCACCGATATCGTCCTACGTCATATAGTTGATGAGATGCAAATGATGAAGGAGCGGATGGACTGTATGATGAACGCATGACTTGGTCCAGTGAACTGATTTACCGTTCACAGCGTCCGTCAATTCATTCCCCCTCCCACCGAAGTTTCGTATGCCGTAGGTAGAAAGTTACGACGGGTCTAAGGACCCCTTAGATCACTTGGAGTCTTCAAGATCCTGATGCACCTTCAAGGGGTGCTAGACGCAATCATGTGCAGAGCCTTTCCCACCACGTTGAAGGGACCCACAAAGATCTAGTTTAGAATGCTAACACCCAACTCCATTGGTACTTTCAAGGAGTTAAGTGCCTAATTCGCCTCGCACTTCATCGGGGGCCACAGGTATAAGATATCCATCGCATGCCTGATGAACATTAAGCAGGGGGAAGACGAGACACTAAGGTCTTACATAACTCACTTTAATAAGGAGGCCCTCTCGATCGATGAAGCAGACGATAAGATACTCGTGGCGGTGTTTACCAATGGGCTACGGAAGGGTAAGTTCCTATTTTCTCTATATAAGAATGACCCGAAGACCATGTCAGAGGTGCTTTATAGGGCGACCAAATACATGAACGCAGAAGATGCACTACTGGCCTAAGAAGAGAAGCCCAAGAAAAGGGAAAGACAGGAAGACGTGCGGCTGGACATGAGGCAAAATATGGCTAGAATTGGAGAACGGTGGGAGGACCAACGCTCCAAACCACCTGCGGGGAAGTGCACAAGCTTCACCTCGTTGACTGCCCCAATTGACCAAGTGCTGATGCAAATTAAGGATGAAGGAGTTTTGACCTTTCCCGAAAAACTGAAGGGAGATCCTAACAAGGTCAAAGGACAAATATTGCCGTTTCCACCGTAATCACGGCCATGACACAGCTGACTGATACAACTTGAAGCAATAAATAGAAGCTCTTATTAGGCAAGGAAGGCTACAGAGATTCGTCAGTAAGGAAAAAATAAACCCACCACAGGAGCAGGCTCCCCGACGGGAGAACGAGCACCCCAGACCACCCATAGGAGATATAAGAATGATAGTAGAAGGCACCACGACTACTGGGTCGTCAAAAAAGGCCTGTAAGACTTACCTTAGGATGGTTTAGAACATCTAGCTGATGGGTTCTATACTTAAGATGGCACGGATCGACAGCCCCCTCATCGAATTCTCGAAAGAAATGCACGACGTCTTCACCACCCACATGACGATGCACTCGTCATTAGCATACAAGCAAGAGACTATAACATGCACCGGGTTCTGGTTGATAACGACAGCTTGACTGACATCCTCTACTACCCTACATTCCAGTAGATGGGGATTGGTAGGGAACGATTAGTTTCGACTAACACTCCGCTCATTGGCTTTGGAGGGACGAGGGTATCCCCCCTTGGTGTCGTCACTTTAGCTGTAACTGTGGGTGACTATCCCCGGAAGATCACTAAGAATGTAACATTTCTCGTGGTCAACTACTTGTTCGCTTACAACACCATCATAAGACGGCCTACCCTTAATTTGTGGAAGGCTATAACCTCAACCTACCATTTGATGATCAAATTCTCTACTGACTATGGAGTAGGGGAATTGCGAGGAGATCAGATGGCTACACGCGAGTGTTACGTAGCTATGATGGAAATGGATGACCACCTCCAAGCCATGAGCATAGTAGAACATCGGAAAATGACGGAGCCTGTTGAAAGACTCGAAGATATACTTTTTGAGGATTCCCGTAAAAAATGAAGAACCAAGATCGGCACCCTTGCAAACCTGACTATCCGCCAAGCGCTCGCAACTTTCCTCAAAGAAAACCGGGACTTATTCGCTTGGAGCCATGAAGACATGCCAGGAATCGACCTGTCAGTCATGGCGCACAGGTTGAATGTGTCACCTTCCTTTCTACCCATCCGTCAAAAGAAGCAAATGTTCGCCTAAGAGAGAGATCGGGCTGTGGTGGAAGAAGTCTGCAAGCTACAAGAGGCAGGTTTCATTAGGGAAGTTTATTACTTCGATTGGTTGGCAAACGTTGTGATGGTCAAGAAGAGCAATGAAAAATGGAGGATGTGTATAGACTTCATGGACCTAAACAAAGCATTCCCCAAAGATAGCTATCCCCTCCTGCGAGTCGACCTCCTGGTAGAATCTACGGCTCAACATCAACTACTGAGTTTCATGGACGCATTTACAGGATACAACCAAATCCAAATGGAGGAAGCTCATTAGGAGAAGACTTTGTTCATAACTAGCCAGGGCCTTTTTTGTTACAAAGTCATGCCATTCTGCTTGAAAAATGCGGGCGCAACATATCAGAGGCTCATGAATAAGATGTTCGCACGACAGATTGGGAGAAATGTCCAGGCCTATGTCGACGACATACTAGTGAAAAGCCGAAGGGAAGACGATCACTTGGAGGATTTCAGGGAAACCTTTTACACTCTTTGTTCTTACAACATAAAGCTTAATCTAGGCAAGTGTGCCTTCGGAGTGACAGCGGAAAAATTCCTAGGATACATGGTGTCCCAGAGAGGTATTGAGGCTAACTCGAACAAGATCCGGGCTATAATAGAAATTACACTTCCTAAAAATGTAAAAGAAGTACAAAGCCCTAACGGCAAGATTGCCACACTTAATAGATTCGTATCTAGCGCGACGGATAAGTGTCTATCGTTCTTCTGCACGTTAAAAAGGTCTTTTGAATGGACGACCGAATGTTAGTAGGCATTCGAGGAGTTGAAGGCCTACCTCTCTTCCCCTTCACTGCTGAGTCCCTCGCAACTAGGAGAAGAGTTGTTCCTCTATTTGGCTGTCTCCCCAACCACTGTCAGTGAGGCCTTGGTCAGAGAAGACGACAAGGTGCAAAGGCTCGTATACTACTCCAGCCGGGCACTTCATGGTGTAGAAGAAAGGTACCCTCCAATGGAAAAGCTCACCTTTGCTCTTGTCACAGCAGCCCGTAAGCTCAAGCCATACTTCCAAGCCTATACGGTGATTGTCCTAACTGACAAGCCCTTATGATGAGCGATGAGAAATCCTTAAGCTGTCGGACGTATGGCACTGTGGGCAATAGGGTTGAGTGAATTCGACATACAATATCGCCTACGTACTGCCATCAAGGGACTGGTGGTCGCCGACTTCAATGTGGAGTTCACTAACGCGTAAGGCCAGGGGGCAGAATATCCCCAATGGAATGTATACACGGACGAATCGTCCAATAGATAAGCTAGTAGAGCAGGGGTAGTACTTCAATCTCCAAAAGGTGACAAGATCGAATGCATAGTTCGTCTCGACTTCCCTACAACTAACAACAAAATGAAGTATGAAGCCCTAATAGCAGGACTAGATCTCGCCAAAGCAGTAAGGGCCGCGAATATGGTTATCCATTGCAATTCCTAGGTGGTCACAAACCAAGTGAACAGTGATTATGAATGTAAGGGCGAAAAGATGAAGAAATATTTAGAGCAAGCAAAAAGAAGGATAAACAAGCTGCAGGCCAAGATTGTTAAAATTCCAAAGGGAGAGGACGAGTAAACCGGCCGTCTTGCCAAGGCTGCATCAGCAGAATACATGATCACCCCCGACAAGATACTCTCCTTTATTCAGCTCTCACCACTGATAGATGTCATCGATGTGTTGGAGATAGGTTCCGAAAACAATTGGACCACCCTTTTAGTTTCTTACTTGAAAGACGGAACCCTGCCTGATGGGAAGGAAGCCACAAGAAAGTTGAAGGTACAGGTAGCGCGATTCGTATTGATAAAGGACGTCTTGTATAAGAGGGGTTTCTCCCGATCGTACCTGAGATGCTTAGGCTCCAAAGAAGCGGATTATGTCATGAGAGAAGTACACGAGGGGATCTGCGGTAACCACTCAAGGTCGCGGTCATTGGTGCATAAATTGATTCAGACTAGATATTACTAGTCGACTATGCAGAAAGACGTCCAGATTTATGTCAAAGTCTGCAACAAATGTCAAAGGTTCAGCAACATCATCTAAAAACTGAAGGAAGAGCTGACCCTAAAAACCGTTTTGTGGCCGTTCGCCCAATGGGGATTGTACATCATAGGCTCATTCCTAATAGTAGTAAGACAGCTGAAGTTCTTAAAAGTCGGCATAGACTACTTTACCAAATGGGTGGAAGCTGAAGCCCTGACCACTATCACTGAGAAAAACATATAAAACTTTGTTTGGAAGAGCATCATTTGCATGTACGGAATCCCTAGGGTCTTGGTCTCAAACAATGGGAGGCAATTTGGTAATGACTCTTTCAGAGACTTTTACTCACAGTTAGGGATCAGGAACCACTACTCCTCCCCTGCCCATCCTTAAGCCAATAGATAAGAGGAAGTCATGAACCGATCCTTGCTCCGAATCATCAAGACTCAGCTCGAGGGGGCAAAGGGCTTATAGCCAGAGGAGTTGCCCAGCATACTGTGGGCGTACAAGACGATGACTAGAACCCCCACAGGAGAAACTCCTTTTCGACTAACATACGGAAGTGAGGCGGTCATCCCAGCTAAGGTTAGACTCACGAGTTACAGGGTGGACAATCATGACGAGGGGAGGAATGACGAGGCTATACGTCTACAGCTTGATCTAATTGATGAGTTTAGGGCTACAGCTGAACAAAGACTCACATGATACCGGGACCTTATGGCCAAACACTACAACTCCCAAGTCAAACATTGAGACTTCAAAGTTGGAGACCTCATCTTGAGGAAAGTGATGGACGCTGCTAGAGACCCCACACAAGGAAAACTCGGCCCAAACTGGGAAAGAGCTTACAAAATCACTTCATGGCTAAGGAAAAACACCTACCACTTGGAAACTCTTGATGGGTGGAAGCTACGCCATTCGTGGAACACCAAGCATCTTAATAAATACTACCAGTAGAAGACAACATAAAGAACGCTACTTCTCATTTCCAGTTTATTTCTTTTAGTCATTTATCTTAGTTTACTTTTACCTACAGTACTTTGCAAGCCCAAGGGGCTGAGTTTTATTATTTTCGAAATAATTTTCCACTTATATATGCATCTGTCACAATAAGAGGATTTTATTTAGAAATGACTGGCGTATTTGTTGTACAAACGAAATTAGTTAGTCCTTAGATGGACGGATTCATAATTACGTCCACAAAGTAGACGAGTCTACTACTAAGTCCACAAAGTGGACAAATTTATCACTAAGTCCACCAAATGGATGAATTTATTACTAAGTTTACTACTAAGTCTACAAAGTGGATGAGTCTACTACTAAGTCTACAAAGTGGACGAGTCTACTACTAAATCCACAAAGTGGACGAATTTATCACAAGTCCACCAAGTGGACGAATCTATTACTAAGTTCACAAAGTAGACGAGTCTACTACTAAGTCCACAAAGTGCATGAATTTATCACAAGTCCACCAAGTTGACGAATTTATTACTAAGTCTACAAAGTGGACGAGTCTACTGCTAAGTTCATAAAGTAGATGAATTTATCGCTAAGTCCACCAAGTGGACGAATTTATTACCAAGTCTACAAAGTAGACGAGCCTAGGACCACGAAGTGGACGGGCCTATCACTAAAGTCTACAAAGTAGACGGGCATAAACCCACAGAGTGGATGAGCTTGTTACCAGAGTCTACAAAATACACAAATTTAATAGAAGTCCACAAAGTGGACGAACCTACTCCTAAAAAACAACAAAGTGGATGAACATTGTAGGCACACAAAGTAGACAAGTTTATTGAGTGGACAGGTTTGCAACTTAATAAGACGAATCTGTAAAACCAATAAACAAACCAGTAAAATCCATAAGTGGACGGATCCATGACAAGTGCCCAAAAAAGAAGATGAGTCTAAGGAAACCTTAAGTAGACGGCTTCGCCCTATTTTACCAGGCACAAACATATCCTGACATACAAGTGCAGAGATTGGACATACACATCAAATGAAAAGCAACACATATACTAAGAGTGACGAGTGTAAAAATACTACAAATAAAGTAAAGTTTTACAAGCAAAGCCCAAAAACAAATGGTCATCTAACATTGTTTGAAGTTGAATCTAATTTACAATAAAAAGAGAGAAGAGCTGAGTTTAAGAGGCAGAGGGGTCTTAAGGATTCTCGTCATTCTTGGGAGGAAGGCCCTGGACGCCTTGAGTAGAAGGGTCTTCTGCAGTAGGAGGATTGGTTGACGGGGTCAAAGTGTCGACGGGTTGGTCCACGTAGGTTGAGTAAGGACGATGCTATCATCTTTTGGGTCCTCCTCGAATTTGGTAGCATCATCACTTTCCTCAAAGATAGTATCGCTTGTAGGAGTCGACGGTAGAGGCTCGTCCATAGTGACTTTGGATAAATCCAAGTAGGGTAAACGGACTTGACCTGCTTTAAGCAATCCTCAAACCCATCACTGTAGTACATGACACAAGCATCTATGAAGGGTTGCAAAGCCTTAAATTCTACCATAGTGTAGCTCCTGGCTATTTCCACTTGGCTTAAAAGAGCTTTTAACTCCTTTTCTACGATCACTTTGGCCTACTGTTCTTGTTTCCTCTGACGACCCTCCTCTTCCAACTGTTCCTTTAAAGCCTTCACCTCCTTATTGAGAGTACGGGCAGATTCCTTGTATTGCTCCTGCCTATCGATCTGGTTCTTAATACGCGTATGCAGATGGGTAATTACTCCCTCTTTAGCGATACCCCTATCCTGCAAAGCCTTCATACGAACCAGAGCCTATACGGTAAAAAATGACGTCAGCTTGTTGAACACAAGTAAAAAGTAATGACAAAGGATGAAAAATAAAATAAAAACAAGTACCTGGGCAAGGTCTAAAAGGCCTGACTCCCCCAGTTCTTCCGTTGCCTGCTCAGCACAAGGTTCTACCTCCTCACTTTTGAGGATGGACTCCATCACCTTAGTGGCATAGTCCTTTTAGGTTAGGAGACGGCGATCAGATCCTTGAGTGACGGGACCTGATGACGTCATTAACCCTTTGCTTGCCCCATGGTTCGGTTTAAGGGGTGACAACTTTTTATTGTGTTTGTCCCCAGGGGTGATAGCGGCATTCTTGGGAGGACAATCTCCTTTTTCGTCAGCCTCCTTCCCTACGACTTTAGGAGCTGACGAGGATGTCCCCTCCCCCTTTGCTTTCTTCCCCTTTTCCTTCCTCTTAGCAGTAGCTGCCCGCACCCTTTGCTTAGCTGCCGCCATTTCTGTAAAAGATGGGAGACGAGAATTAAAACAGGAGAAACGACGAAAACAAAGGGATGGGAGAAGTTAAAGGATGCATACGTCGATGGGAATAAACGTTTAACCTACGAGCCTCCAACGTCGACTCCGGACCTCTGCAGTAAAGATGTAAAGTATCGAGTGTAATCAGGTCTTGACACTTTTGCTCATCCAACGGAATTGCTATTACCCAATGGATAAAATCTTCTTGTTCAGCTGTGATAGTGGGCGAACACTAGCTGAAAAGAAGAGTCGACGGTGTTAGAGACTTGAAACAAATAGACTAAGTTAAGAAGCAGACAGGATTAACCTGAATCCTTGATATAAGCCCAAGTGTTGTTAAAACCATGAGGCATCGATTTCCACTCCTCCTGACAGCACACCCAGTTCGTCCCCTTGACAAAAAAGTACTTGCCTTTCCAATTCCTATTTGAATCAGGCATATCCGATACCAACTTTAGCTCTTTCTTCCTTACTATGAAATGGTATATCCTTTAGGATGAGGAGATATGTTGGGGTCGATAGCACCAAAAGAACTCGTCAAGGTTAACTGATGATTCCTGCCATTCAGATGACCCCACAAAATCACAGGCCCAATGAATATCCGCCAAGTATTGGACGAAATCTGGCTAACAAATAAACCCAAAAAATTAGCTAGCTGATGATGAAGTGCCGTCAGTGGTAGCCTCAATAGGGCCACAAACATGGCATTGTACATGCCGATGTCTGCAGTCTGCCCTGAATAACATTTCTCGAACTCCCCAATAAGACAGATTGGGATGTTGTCTGAAATTTGGTAATGGACATGTAAATTATTAAAGACATTGACCGACATCGTCGGCAAGAATTCATTGACGATCCATTTCTTGGGTTGAATGAAAGGACGGTCATCTCCGGGGCCTCTCGAAGTACTCTCTACGACCTCCTCACCACTATCATCTTCATCCCCATTACTCACTCTTTCTTCCTCCTCACCACCGTCACCTTCATCCCCGCCTTTCTCTGCCCTTTCATCACCCTTATCTTCTCCTCTACAACTTCCTACTTCCTCGTTAGAAGATTAGGCTGACATTTCCCTCTCTAACGACCAGGAGAAGCCCTCCTCGGGCTCACGACTTGATTGGAAGACCTCGTCGTAACCCATTCCTTTGCGAATCGACAATTGTTCACTCGTCGCTTCTCTAAGAATCTAAGATGACGGCCTCACTATGGAATTGATTGACTAGAAAAATGAAAATAAAGGATGGAATCAAAGAAGAGAGAACTTACAAGTAGGCGATTCCTTGAAAAAAAGGACGATCTTGAAAAAGCGACGGTAGCGAAAATGATGACGCGAGTGGAAGGCTGACGGAATAGGAACTCAGAAAGCGAAGGGCTCTTTCTCTCAAGATCAACGAAGGATGAAATGTTGGAAATGAGGGAGGAGTTGAAATATATATAGGCAAAGAGTGCATGGAAGATGAAGCGACACGCCTGTCCAGAAATGGAACCAATCAATTTGCGCCACGCACTCAAGCATTTAATAAAGGCGGCGCGAGGCATCACACATAAATGACTTTTCTGATGATGTTAACTCCATAACCCATCAGCTAAAGCTAACGAGGCTATAAAGTAGGGGGTAGTTGATAAGGTTAATTTTGTAGTTAAACCATGATGAAGAAAGGGCGACAGACCCAATAATCTCGTCGACATCTCTTGTCACAAACGGCTATATCATAAAGTCTACAGCTTCATAACGAAGCTGACGACCCTAACAAAGTGATGATGTCATAAGCTAACGAGAACAAGTTGAAGAGGGTAAGCAAACCTCCATCGGGTCTAATATGACCTTACTTGATCTCTACGCATATGTGCATAAGGAGACATCTTGCGCTGCACACTTAACCCTAATAAAAAAGACTCCTACAAGTAAAAGAACTCTAGTAGATATGCAAAATCCAAGAGGTTCTCTCCTAGAAGGAAAGAACTTCTTTGCCAATACACAGATGTCAACTCTACACTATTATAAATACCTCAGAATCCTCATAAATCAAGGTATGCATAATTCACTCTAGTTCTGGCACTCTAGAGTTGTGAGTAAGAGATTTTTCTAACTTGACCATCAGAGGGTATTTGGCCGGTACCACATTGATACTCCTCTTAAGGTCTTCAGCTTTTGTGTTGTGTAGGTCTTTGTCGGGGCACGTGAGGACCGTGTGGCTTATTGATAATTTTTGGCATCATCAACTATTAATATTTTCAGCCAAAACATCTCTAAATAGCAAATGTTAAATTTTAAGATATTTTTTTTTCCCTTCTGCATACAAAGCAAGTACTAAATTGACAAAGATGGATTTTATACTTTACTTTTTAATTTTCCGTAAGATGCAAAATCTAAGAGTTTGAACATCCTATCGTGAATCGTGACAAAAAAAACGAGGTTTTTTTTTTTTTTTTAGGTATCCTCTCTAAATCCTAATCCTAGACTGGTTGATACTAGAATGTGTATGTAAAAATACTTGGTTGGTTCAAGATAAATGCCAATCAAATGGACCTGTTTCACCTCGTAGTAATTGGAGGGGATCATAATCGGACTTATGTATTCATTGTCTTAATTCCTCTGGACATTCCAATTGTTCAAAGGTCATTATTGTTTACTGTGGAAACCGTGGACATCATAGTCCTTAGTCCCTAATCCTACACACTCTTGCTGGCCCGCAAGGGCTCCAGAAGGAAAGAGCCAGAGGCACAATCTGGAAATTATTGTTCTAACTTCTAACTTCAATCATATAATGCTATAGCCAGCATATCAGCCTATGCAATTATTTTGATACTTATGGTAAGGCCACTTGCAATGCATGTCTCCTGTAGCCTGTACTACAAAATCCAGCAATATTTTCTTTAATTTATTGGAAATAAGCAAATTGCCTCACCCTCTTAATATATTTCGTTAAATTCAAAACTTCCAAATGGAAAGTGTTTTGTTTCTCCCTCTCTTTCCCAAAATCTATGCCAGGGAAAGGAAACAAGAAAAGTATACTAAAATTTTTAACTTATAGTATAAATTCAACCAAAAAAATAAAAAATAAAAAATCTTAGAAACATTTTATGAAAAAAGAAATAATAATTAACTAGTTGGCCTTTACATCAAACTTTCATGTACGGGGGTCTTAATCTTATCTTATATCTTCCATGTGACCTCTTATTTAGCACATGTATGAATTTTTTGTTTTTGTTTTTATTTTTACGGAAATCAAGAAAATTTGTTGAATTATACAGATAATACAAATTTTCCTCTATAAAATGATATAAATATATTTTTATCCAAAAAAAATGATATATGCAAAGGATGGAAGGGTTTGGTTGGAAGGGCGAGGACAATAATTGAGAAGGAGGTAATGAGAATTAGATAACCTATGCCTTATTCAAAGAAAGTTGGCCCAATCATGAAAGAGACCTGTACTTTTTTTTACCATGATAGAGATAGACCATACAAAGCTTTATCAGTTTATTTCGACCCCGCCAAGATAAAAAAAAAGCTGTCATTTAGCACTCTGCACTGTTTAGTCTTTTACCTTTCCTAAACGCAAAGGTTGCACGCGCTAGACCGCTAGACGTATTACATGTAGCAGCCTGAAAATCATTTATTTGCACATTACTTTTTTCTTTTTTCCTCCAACAATTATTAAAAGTTTGATAAGATTTTTTTTTTTTTGAGAATTATTGAGAGGAGGATTATTATTAAAAGTTTGAGAATTATTGAGAGGAGGATTTATTATTTTGGTGCCCCACTAATTATCTAGCATATCTATAATAGTAAAAAAGAAAACAAATAACTTTGATTAGTTTCTTCTCAAACAAAAAACAAAAAAAAGAAGAACTTTGAGTAATTTGTTGGTGAGAGGATTCTAGTGCGTTATATGTGTAAAGCATGAATTAAAACTTTTTTTTTAAAGTTAAAATTTAGATCCAATATTCGGGTGTAACACATTAACACTCCCCCATTAAATTTTCTTTGAAAATGAAAAATATTATATAAATTATTGGTCCATGTTGAATTTAAATTGAACAATCTGATGCATGTATCTAAGTTTAGTTTTTACAAATATTCAATGGTTTTAATGATCGAGAGAAAATTTTGAGATTTAAACATCTCTATTAGAAATATTTGAGTTATAATGAAGGAGTTTTAACTTTTGAAAGAATTTCAACCTATAATATTCATAAAATCAAGACATTAAAATGGTTTTTGTTGTAATGAGAATCAAACTCTAAAGCTCTTATTTAAGAGATAAGAGACTTTATAATCATAACCAAGTATAACTCAATGGATGCAGAAAGAGTGATACCATATGATGATAAGCTTAGAAAGTTAGGCCACAATATTTCAACTTATCAGATATCAGTAAAATTGTAATTACGTACGAGCGAATAAAGAAAAGGAGAAGTCTAAAAAGAAGGCCAGAAGGGCATGTGAGAACAAGCCACGCTAATCCACTTGCATATACTCAAACTAAAATGAAAATATCAAGCACAGAAACAACCAAACAAACGAATGTTATTGATTCAAAGAGGATGGCCCTTTTGGTGACACAAAACCATCCACACAGACTCACAGATTTAAATTTTAAGATTGATTGAGAACATAGTCTTCTAGTCCCCAATGTTTCAATTCTGTTCCACCATAATCGAAAACAAATAATAATAATAATAATAATAATAATAATAATCACAATAATAACATCGACAACAACAACAACAATAATTGTCTGAAGTCACACAACATATTGGATTTAAGCAAGTAGTTTGGAATTGTCGGCCGGCGAGGTCCAAACGATGTCTTTAAGAGCCGGCCGGAGCTCCTTACTGCAGAACTGTTCGTATTCCAAGGTATCGCCATTGTCTTTCTTCACCTCCACAACCAGAAACGACGGCGTCACGGCGAAAATCTCCGCCGCAATAGCCAGCTTCCCTTTACGTCCGCTCTCGTTTCCTTGAAGTCTCACCCTCGACTCGCTCTTCTTCACACTGAAATTCCCACTCTTCGCCGCCACCTCCTCCAGCGTCGATATCACACTGCTCGCCGGCCTCGTCGTCGCGAACCTCAGCTCCTCCTTCTCCTCCCTCTTCTTCTCCTCGAACAGCGGCGACAAGTCGAATCCTTCAGACAAAGATATTATGTGAAACGCATTCAGAGTCTCCGACTGTTTGAATGGTGACTTCTCGTACTCCTGAAACTCCTGCTCCTCTTTACTTAGGATTGACTTGGGTGCTGACTTTTTGAACCACGAAGAATCCATGATTTTCGCGATTGTGATTCTTGTCATCGGATTCGGATCGAGCAGCTTCGTAATAAGCCTCCTAGCTTCTGAAGAAAACCATGGTGGACACTTGAAGTCACCTCTGTAAATCTTCCTATACATGGCCACAATGTTATCGTCCTGAAATGGCAAAAACCCAGCAAGAAGAACATACAGAATGACTCCACAGGACCAAAGATCAGCTTTAGCACCATCGTAGCCTTTCTTACCAATCACCTCAGGCGCCACATAAGCCGGTGTGCCACACGTTGTGTGTAGCAACCCATCTTGCTTCAAATGCTCAGTGAAAGCGCTGAGACCGAAATCCGTGACTTTCAAATTGCCTTCTTCGTCTAAGAGCAAGTTCTCGGGCTTGAGATCTCGGTGGTAGACACCGCGGCTGTGGCAGAAATCGATGGCGGAGATGAGCTGTTGGAAATAAACTCTCGCCACGTCTTCTCTAAGGCGACCTTTAGCAATTTTCGAGAACAGCTCGCCTCCACGGACGAGTTCCATGGCGAAGTAGATCTTGGACTTGCTCGCCATAACTTCGTGGAGCTCGACTATGTTTGGATGCTGTACCATCTTCATCACCGAGATTTCTCTCTTGATCTGCTCCATCATACCCACTTTGATTACCTTCTCTTTGCCCACAACCTTCATCGCCACGCTCTTCCCGGACTTCAAGTTCTTGGCATGGTACACCTTGGCGAAAGTACCATGACCCAGAAGCCGACCAAGCTCGTATTTCCCATGTAGCAACGTTGAATTACCATCTTTACACTTGTTGTCACCCATTTTCTTTCTTAAAAATTTTCACCCTCTGCTACAAAATTAAGCTTTTGAATTGAAAAGGAAAAAAACAACGGCTTTAGTATTCTGACTAAGAAAGAAAGAACATCAATTGATGATTTTAGAGGGACAAGACGGTCACCCGTCTTCGACGTGTTTGCGGTGGCAAGTCCGACCGCCCATACAGCTCTTGGCTCGCCAACTGAGTTCAGGCCTTGTCAGCGAAGCTCCAACCATCTCTCTGCATTCCCTAACGAGATCCACACTCTGAAAATCTTTAGATAAGAAGAGTATTAAGACTAATGGTATTTTCACAGCCGTAGTGTTTGGCCTTTTATTTATTTATTTGTCTCACCGATTCCATTTGCTTACCCATATATATGGGTTTTTGTATGTCAAAATTACGTTTCCACCCATCAGGATTGGGTTTCGAAGAAGGGTCTGATCTCATCTCACGGTTACTGTTAAGGGCTTCGTATCTATTATGCAACGTGTCAGAATCGAACGGCGGGTTAGTGATAAGTGTGGGATTGGGAGAGTGAAAGGTTAGGGCACGTGTGACGGTTTAATCAAGCCTAGAACCGCCTTTGTCACAGGCCTGTGTGATTACGATTTTGTCCTCAATAGCCCGTTTGCTATATTAGGTAGGTAAAGCTTTCTTCTTTAATAATTCTGTAGGTCCACCAACCCGTGGCAAAACAAAAGTGATGTTGTTGATAAGTTATTACGCGTGTAATGCGCATCAGATAGTAAAAACAAGTTTGGAATTGTGATCCTATGGGCAACTACAGCAAAGATTCAAAAGAATATCCTAATTAAGAGATCAAATTAAACTGCGCAGGGCCCTCTATCATTTCAATCAATGTTGTGAGTTCCATTTTGGGTGTTTGTTTTGGTTTTTCTATTACAAGTATTACATAATATTTTGGTAGGGTTGTGTTAACAGCCGGTGCCCGTTAACAATATATATATTGTGTCAGTTTTTTAAGTTTTAAGGTAACTTTTGACAGCTATTAGATAATTTTTTATTTTTTTCGGTTTTTTTTATAACTTTTTATTTTTTTGAATGAAACCCGAAAAAGAAAATCTTAACAAGCATCATATCAGTCCGTTTAAAAATTTTCTTTTATTTTATAATAAAAACCTACTTTTTCTATTTTATATTATCACATTTCCAAAACACCCACATCAGTTTATCTATTTTACACATTTATTCTAATTAAATAATATTATTTTTTATTTTTTATTATTATTTATTAATACTCACTCTCTCACTGTTTCCTCAACATTTTTACTTTTTCAGCTCCCTCAAGTCTCACCCGTTCCTCTCCTTCCCTCACTCTCTCCCTTACAGCTGCCTTATCCAGCCCACCATCGCTGCCAATCCAGCTTGTTGCCTCAGCCCTCCATCGATTCGGCCTCCCTCTTTCCTTCGCCCCTCCTTCTCTCCTCCACCATCGACCCTTCACCTCCCACCCCTAACCGACGACAGCTATGGAAGATCCAACAGCAGCAATGGAAGACTCGACGGCAGCAAATTGGGCAGCGGCAGTGGCAGCAGACCGGGCGGCAGATCCAGCTCTGTTGGGCATTTCACGTGAGTTTTTCGTTGAGTATGGTTTGTGCTGGGTTTTCAGGTGGGTTTGAACTGTTTTTGGGTTGGGTTTATTGGTGAGTTTTGATTGATTTTGAGTTGGATTTTTCTAATTGCTTTTTCGTTGATTTTGGGTTAATTTTTTGTTGATTTTTAGTTAATTTTCTGTGCTAGGATGCGGTGTTTGGTGGTCGCTCTAGGTTTGGTAGTTGGGTGGTTATTTTCTTCTTCCCTCTTCTTATTCTAGTGTGTTGGGTTGTTGTATAGGTTTGGGAAGAGAAGTAGTTTGACAAAGCAGAGAGAAAAAAGAATAAACAAATCTTTTACACATGAACAATAACCGTGTAAATATATACGGTTACTGTAACTTGGAGATGAATTTGTATATTTTTACCTAACTTTACACCTACTGATGTGGGTGTTTTTTTTGCTTAAATTGTGTAAATTTTATAACTTTTTGCATTTTAAAATAGTTTAGGAGCACTAGTGTAGATGCCCTTAGGTCGGTAAAGCTTTTTTCTTTAATAATTCTGTGGGTCCACCAATCCTTGTGGCAAAACAAAAGTGATGTTGTTGATAAGTTATTACGTGTGTAATGCGCATCAGATGGTAAAAACAAGTTTGGATTTGTGATCCTATGGGCAACTACGGCAAAGATTCAAAAGAATATCCTAATTAAGAGGTAAAAATAAACTGCGCAGGGCCCTCTATCATTTCAATCAATGTTGTGAATCCCATTTTGGGTGTTTGTTTTGGTTTTTCTATTACATAACATTTTGATAGGGTTTGTGTTAACGGGCACCTTAGTGCCCGTTAACAATACATATTATGTCAACTTTTCAGGTTTTGAAGTAACTTTTGATAGCTATTTGATAATTTTTTATCTTTTTGGGTAATTTTTTTTGACAAATTTTTTTTTAAATGAAACCCAAAAAAAAAAAAAAAAAAAAATTTTAACAAGCACTATGCGATGCTTGTCATTTCCCTTGTTTGATTTGGAATCAAACAGTCACTCAATCCGATTTGTCATCACGTTATAACAAGTCTGGCTCTTGGGTTGATTAATGATAGTTTTCATTAATATGAATTCAATTTTCTAATTTTTAAGTTGAATTAGTAGAATCCAATAAATTTTTTCATAATTTTTTTTTTCTTTTGAGAAAATAACATGATGTATAATGATAAACAAGGCATGAATTTTTTTTTTAATTTAGAAGGAAAATCAAATTTTTTTTTAAGATAGTTTCAACATATGGTATCTACTCCTGATAATAACTTTTTATCATCAAATTAAAACACCACTCAGTTTCTAATGTAGGTAAAGATTGAACCTTAGATTTTTTATTCAACTATCAGAGACTTTACCAATTGACATTATTATACATCATAAATTATTATAAAAATTTACTAAAGCAAGTGATATCAAGTATCAACTATATCATTCTAAAAAAAATAAAACGTATCAACTATATAAAACAACAAGAGCCTTATAACTCAGTCAAGGCTAGCCCAAAATTGTTTAAGGCATAAGGCGAGAATTTTATAGGGGCATTTTTACATCTAAATATCACTTAAATAATATTTATTTATTTAATATAATTTCGGATCTATTATTAATTATTACTTATTAATATGTTAATTCATCCAAAGTGAGGTAATAATAATTACTATATAGGTTTTATAAATTGGCATATCACCAATAAAGGAAAAGTTATTCAAACATTCATTTTATTATATTATTTATTTAACATTGAACATATTCCTGTCACATCAGTTTGTAAAAATATTTTTCCTAAAATTTGTATTAGCTTTTGCATTTTTCATATACTTAATGGCGATTGTGTCGTATTTCTGTTAATTCTTTTTTTTTTTTTTTGTGGAAAAAATGCTAAACTTATTACAAATTTTACTTCAAAAAGTTTATAAACTGATGTGATAATGAGGTGGCACTTCAACAAAAGAAAAAATGAGTATTGAATTACTTCATTGGTGACATATCAATTTGTAGGACCTATGTAATTAAACTTGTAATATATTACCGCCCACTTGTACCCAGCCAATACAGGGGCAGTGAGCCATGGGTCGTGGGTTAGACGTAAGAGAGGGTATAGTTTGGCGGTAGGGAGAAGGGGGAAGCCTATTTTGAGGTTCCCACTCAAGCTCTTTGGGGAGAAATGTCCTATTAGGATGTCATACCACCTAAAAGAGGCAAATATGAGCTGAAATCACTAAATGTATACTATAGGAGTTAGCAAGAAAGAAACCCAGCCTTTATTTCGATGGGAGTGCCACGGGAAGTAAGAAAACAAAACAAAACTACTTTTGTCTGGGAATTAAGCGTGGTGTGGTCAACACAGAATAGTGGTGGTAGCTAGGCAGCAAGCAAACCAGTGGGCAGTCTGGGAAGGATACCCACAACAGGCCAAAAGTAATTAAGGGGTAAAATAGTAGATCTTGTCAGCATGACTCTAATATTTTAGGCCTTTTTAAGATTGGGAAAAAAAAAAAAAAAAAATATATATATATATATATATATATATATATACACCTAACTCACACTTTTATTTAATTGAAAAAAAAAATTACCTCCCCATATTTAGGGGCCTTTTTATGTTAGGGGGCCTTAGGTCGTGGCCTAAATGGCATAGGCCTAGGGCCGGCCCTAAACTCAGTTACATTGTTTAATCTTTTGTATTCATTCTTATACGAAGAATTTGAATTTGAATCCCACTCCCCATTGTACTAATTATCAAAAGAAAAATAGTGGGTATAAAAAATATATATATACTTTAGGCCCATTGGAATGGTCTCTAGTTTTTTTCATTAAAAAAATCTTAATGTCCATTTGAGATAGCTTATATTTATCAACATTTTTTTAAAAAAAAAAGTTAGCGTGGGAGTAAAAAACAACCAATAGATAGACAATGAGGGTGATATTTGATGTCCACAATTAATTTTTAACAATGGGAGAAAAAACTACAATAGAAGGTTTAAGCAGTAAGTTGAAGATGAAGAAGGGTTAGATCAAACTTTTATATATGAGGAAACAATGTTTTCAAGTCTGAGGTACATAAAAATGGAAAAAGCTAGTAAAAAGCTTTGTGTGTAGATACTTGATTTTGCACCCATAATTTAATTTAGGAAGATGGCTAGAATGATCATTCATATACTCGAAAAAATCATAGTTGACTTACATGCATTAATTCATTCATTACATATCATAAAAATAATATTGAGATTCTAACGGTCACGATAATATGCCTGATTCCCAAATTGAACTGTCGGATTGAAAGATATCATGAGATCAAATTTTCACGGTCTATATGTATTGTATAGGGTGAAACCGATCACATGTGATTAATTGAAATTAATTTTGTTTGGTTAATAATTTAAATTAATTAAATGAATTTTTGCGATTGGTTAAGTATTTTTCTTAAAGTGAGATTTGTTCAATGGGTTTAAAACAAACTAATCGCTAACCCGTGCTATGCAAAGGAATCTATCCATTTGTGAGGTAGATTAAAATAATTTTATAAAATATTAAATTGATTAAGAAACTACACCATTACATGATTTGCTCTTGTATAACTTTAATTTGTGTTACAATTTAATGAAGAAGTCATGACTTACAAAAAATTTATCAGACAATTTCAGATACTGCAAACAATAACTCAAAAATTCAGATATTAAGGGGCTGTTTGGATGGCAAATTTTCATAACTCATAACTCTACTTCCATAACTCATAACTCAAAAATGGTGGGACCCATAGCAAGAAGTTCGTTTGGGATCACCATAACTCTGTTTCATCATTCAATTCTCTGATTTTTGAGTTATGAGTTATGAAAACTGAAAACACATTTTGGCTATTTTCAGTTTCCATAACTCATAACTTAATGACATTTTTGTAATTAAACACACATAGGGAGACTCACAACCGCAACTTTTGACCAGCTGACTTTTTTTTTTTTTTTTTCACTGGGTTTGGGTGATCTGGGTACTGAAAAAAAAAAAAAAAAAAGGAAGAAGAGAAAAATCTGCACAAATTGACAGGTATGGGACCCACAAATAGTGTGAAGAATATTGAGTGATGGGAAGTGAGTGATGGTGCCAAACGGGTGTGGTATTTTAAAGTGATGAGTGATGAGTGATAAGTGATGAGTAATGAGTGATGAGTGACGGAAATTAAGTGATGAAAAAAATTCATCCAAACAACCCCTAAAATTTTTGAAAGACCAAAAAATATTAAAGAATCACATAATTCACTACTTAGAAATTATTGAAACAAAACAAAATATATATAACTAAAAAATAGAAAAAATTAGGTTACATTCAAAAAAATAATCCATGGCTTAGATAATAATAATAATAATAATAATAATAATAATAATAATAATACTATCAACGTTTGAGTTTGAGTTTAAGTTTAAATTGGACTTATTAGAGAGATAGAGTTTTACTCTTTGATAAGTTTGGATTAAACAAAAATATTTTTGTTTAGAAAAAAATTATAAGTTTGAGTTTAAGTTGGACTTGTTAAAGAGATAGATTTTCACTCCTTATTATGTTTGGACTAAATAAATATAATTTTATTTAAATAAAATGATAATTTTATTTAAATATTGTGCTAACATAGAAAATTGTGAGCACTTCATAGGCTTCGGTTATATATATATATATATAAACTGATAATAATTAAAAGCTATAGATAATTAAACTTTTGGGATAATTATGTTTAAAATAATTATTTTAAAAATCCTAATTATCACTTTGGAATGAGGTTTATCATGAAAATAACTCTTAAATTCGTCCAAACATAGTTTTAAAGTTAGAAAACACCTTAAAAACGTGCTAATCAAGTAGCAGATTTCAGATTCACGTTCCAAGGCACTTTTGGCATCAAAAACTCAAAATTCGGACCAGGCTATTTCTGAAAAAGTTGTAGAGATTTGAATTTCCCTTTAGTTGTCAAAATTTTAATTTTGAGTAAAAAGGTATGATTAGAATACTGAAACTTGTTCCGACCTGAAAAATCAGCTTATGTTTATCCAAATCTCCTTTTTTTAGGATTTTCCCCTATATGTTTTTTTGCTTATTTTTTAAGCTAATTGGACTCAATTTTTAAGCAACCTAGCTTATTTTCTAAGAAACTAACACCTCTATAAATAGGGGAGGCCTTCTAACATTCAGAGACCCTTTTTCTGACACCCATTTTTCTGACCATTCTTTTTCTTACTTCTCTCTGCCTTAGGTTAAAGAAGTTCTGGAAGCCTTGCTTTTGGAAATTCTTTTTTGTTAAGAAACTTCACTTAAATCCTAAAAAAAAAAAAATTCCCTTTGAGGAACTCTTTCCTTAAGAATTAAGTTCATGCAGTTATAACTCTAATTTTGTTTCCATAACATGCCTTTATATATGTTTTAGTTTCCATGGACATGATGTTTTCTTTTGTGTTTAAATAATCATGTTTCTCATATGTAATCACATGTTCTCTTTTGCTTTCAAAAGTTTTCACATGATTAATTGATGAACATGTCTAGATCTAGGGTTAAATCTTGCCTTAGAGTTTTAGATCTACAATTTTTCTTTGTGTTTAAAAAAAAAAAAAAAAAAAACTAAAATCAAATTTGCAAGTTTTCTTCATTTTTTTTTATTAAGAGTCAGATCTGTATTTTTTTTCTCTTTTATTTCTTTTTCAAAGTGAAACCAGATCTGAATTTGATTCGTAAAGTTTGATCTAAATTTTTTTTAATAAAATCTGATCTGAACTTTTTCAAATAAAAATCTGCTCTCTTTTTAATAAAATCTGATATGCATTTTTCCAAATAAAAATCTGATCTTTTTTTAATAAAAAAATTTGATCTGCATTTTTTTCAAATAAAAAACCAGATCTGAATTTCCAAATAAAAATCCACCATGTTTTTAATAAAATCTATGATCTGCATTTTTTCCAAATAAAAATCTGGTCTGTTTTTAATAAAAATTTTGATCTGCTTTTTTCCAAATAAAAATCTGGTTTTTTTTTTTTAATAATCTGATCTGCATTTTTTTAAAATAAAAATCCGCCATGTTTTTAATAAAAAATCTGATCTGCATTTTTTTTAATAAAAAATTTGTGTTTTCAAAATAAAATCTGTTTTTTCCCACATTTAAAAAATCCAATTAGATCTGAATTTTTATTTAAAATCCATTCTTTTTTTATGGAAACTCAAAATTAAATTTTTCATTAACTACTCTCATCAAATTTTTTCACACAAAATAATATGGCAAATTCAAGGTTCTTGAATAAAAGTTTAACCCTAGATCTAGGATTTGATATAGTATCTGTTGCATAACATTTCATACCTTGAATATGGATATTTAATGTTCATTTAGAGTTTAGAAGACCAGGCTTCGTCTGGGCGGAATGAGTGCCTAACACCTTCCCATTCTATAACCTAGCCCTCGAATTTAGGTTTTTAAATAGTAGACTAGTGTTTTATATTTTGTTTTGATAGATTGTAACTAGGATAAAAACTTTGTAATTTTTACATAGGTTGTATTTAGGACCAAAGCCTTGTAAAGTTATTCTACCAAGTTGTATTTGTATAATCAATTAATGAATTTGAGGTATTTTTGGACATATGAATTATATCTTATATTTTTTCTTATTTTTTTATATAAAAAAAGTGGCGACTCCATACAATTACTCAAAAGAGAGGTGTCCTAAGCACCCGAATCTCTTTTTTTAGAGCACCCCTCAAGAAGTGCAGTCTCTCACACTGTGACGTTGCACATTTCCTTCTTTTATAAATACCTTCCCCTTCCTTATCTTTGTCCAGCCAACTTGCCCCTAATTGGATTTGGGGGATACTTGTCCCATCAAACTCCCACTCTGCCATTTTTCTAATCATAAAGGAGGACTTTTTAGGGGTGCTTTTATTGTTCAGACCAATTATTCCGCATTTAATGTAGCTAACATTAGGTGATGAGCCTCATTAATATTGAGGTGACTCTTTTTTTGGGCCTTGCATTTTCTTTTTCATGTCCCTTGGAGTTAGTTTATGAAATGGGAATTCACAACCGAGAAGAAAAAGTGCTTCTTGAGATTCCCCCATTACCTTGAGGTACCGGTCATGCCCCTCACCTCGGTTAAGAATGTCGAAGAAGTGGTCACCTCGGCTCTCCTCGATGGTGAGTACGGTTTACTCTTAACCCAAGGAAGATCATTTGATGGTTACCTGTAATTTGGGCCAGCCCAATTTCACGAGTGTGTCTCCTTATTTAGCCCAAATCCTCGAGCTATGTCTAAGTTCATCCCCCACAATTAGGCAAGAAAAAAAAATTATATCTTTAGAAAAATGTGATTTTAAAAAATTAAATACTTTTTATTTTAGGTAGTTTAAGCACTTATTAATCCAAAGGTAAAATTTAAATACAATTATTTATATATAGTACATTATGTTTTGCAATTAAATCCAGACATTTAGAATGATTGAATTTAATCTATCTATCTATTTATCTATCTATATATATATATATATATATATATATATATATATATATATATATAACCGAACCTCTAAAATTATCACAATTTTCCATATCAGCACAATATTTAACTAAAATTATCATTTTATTTAAATAAAATTATTTTTGTTTAGTCCAAATTTAACAAAAAGTGAAACTCTATTTCTCTAATAAGTCTAACTTAAACTCAAACTCATCATTTTTTTAAACAAAATTATTTATGTTTAATCCAAATTTAACAAGGAGTGAAACTCTATCTCTCTAATAAGTCCAACTTAAACTCAAATTCAAACATTAATATTATTATTATTATTAGTCATATATATTTTGTTTTATTTCAATAATTTTTAAGCCGTGAATTATTTGATTCTTTAATATTTTTGGTCTTTCAGAAGTTTTAAAATCTAAATCTTTAAGTTTTTTTTTTTTTTTTTTTTACAGTATCTGAAATTGTTTGAAAAATTTTTTGTAAGCCATTATATGTTCAAGTAATGGCTTCTTCATCATATTGTAATACAAATTGAAGTCATACAAGAGTAAATCATACAATGGTATAATTTCTTAATTAATTTAATATTTTATAAAATTATTTTAGTCTATCTCACAAATAGATAGCTTTCTGTGCATAGCACGAGTTAGCAACTACGTTAATATAGTAATGAATCCCACCTAAGGAACTTTATTTAAATTTTTTCAATTTTGTCTTCAAACTAATCTCCCACTCTCTTCATTACAAAGTGGGTTCTTGTTAGTTCAAGTGAAAGAAGAACTATATTTAAATTTGGATACGGCTTGTGTCAAGTGCATACAAGACACAATAGGATTACATGATCAATTTTGGATATTTGTAGGTTTAGTTAGTTCGAGATATTATTATACACATCTATCCAAATAAAAATAAAAATAAACTCTCTCAATATAAAAATGTGGCACATTCCATAGAGTTCAAAAGGGAGGTGCAAACAAGAAAAGAAATAGTCACATTGTGCTAGTTTTGACAAAAGTTATGAAATTTTTTATAGCACAAACTCAAAGAAGATACACGTAAAATTTTACCAAAGAAAACACCTAAAACTTGCATTCCTGCAATGTATACATGTATGCATTTAGGGATTGGGATCCGGTGGCTGGTGGGTATTGCACCCGGTGTAGATCACCCTACCATCTCTCACTAAAAAATTTTACTTCTTACTTTTTACTTCTCTTCACTTTTTTTCGTTACTTCTTTAATCAATTATTGAGATTGAAAATGATTTTTTTAATCAACGATTGAGATAATTGAAAGTTGCTCTTTGCATCTTGTGCATTTAGGTGTTTTTTTTTGGGTGTATGCAAAGGTCAAGTCAGGGCCTACAGACTTGAGGCCAAGCCAGATGCAGCCTCGTCAGCGATGGTCCACATTCATTCTTACCGTGTTTAGACAGTTGGCGTGGTAAGTGATAAGTTTGCTTTGAAAGGCTGAGGATTTTAGTACCTCTCATGGTCCCCGATGAGTCATCAGATGGGACAATACCTAATGAAATCAAACAACAGGTTTTTCATTTCAGATTAAAAGTCTTTATCCCCAAAATACATGTTTAACTCATATAACATTAAACATAGAAATTTTCAAATTATAAAAAAGATATTTTCGAAAACCCTTTAGCAAATAAATTGCAATCAAAGTAATTAAAGTCATTATTATTTAATTTCTTAACAGGTATATATGTCCACAATGTATGTGTAGAAAATTTAAATGTTATTTACAAGCATTTGGTTGTATTTTTTAAATGACTTCCATCTTTGTTGGAGTGCATATGTGTGTAATTGGACTTCAAGAAATTTGCTTTGTTGATTATTCCAAATAAGAAAATTTGTCAAAATCAAGGGCGCCCAACATTTACCAGTTCTACTACCCAAAAGTACAATATATCTTTATCCATTTAAGCTTAAAAGAAGCATAGGATTTCTCGTGTTCATGGTATCCCTTTCTCGTTAAAGAGAGAGTGAATAAAACCTGAAATATGAATTACACAGTATTGAGTATGACATATCATTCTTTTAGATACGCTTATCTGATGTAGGTTTTACGTTATAGTCATAACGTATAGAAATAAAACACATGCAAAGTCAGACTGTTTCACTTTTATGATAAGAACGTGAATATGATCAGCACAGCCACATAAATAATGGGTATTGTAATTCAAGTCATCAAAAGTAGATCCCATAGAAAAAAAGAAGTCATCAAGTAGATAAGAAGATGGGAAAAATGCCATAAATAAATGTAAACTGCGGTAATGGGACTCTGACTAAGAGTTGATTTTTTATCGCAATGTATAAAAAGATTGAAACAATTATCGAATCATCTATGAAATAGAGATTGTATTGCATCATAGTGCAACTATTTTATTGAACAATATTAATTAACATAATTAATAATTACCATTAAGACAGCGGCCGTATAAAGCTAAGATACATTAATAACAATAATTACTACTTAAGTGGGTGGCAAAAAAAGGGACCAACCAATAGATCTCCTCTCACTTTTGTTTTTATCTTAGATGAACGTGGTACAATACAATGACTTGTATATAATATATATTTGTAGTTGGGCAGCATTAATTCAACATTATTTTACTTTTTTTGCCACCCCATTATATAAAATATTATAAAATTTCTTTCAATTCATATCTTGGTATAATGAACTTATACACTACGATAGTGCGGGACAATATACAAAACTAATGTGAAAATCGTTTCCCATTCTAGTTTCTAGCTCTCTATAATATCTTTATGGTACTTACTATACTCATATTGAGTAAATTAATATTATTTTTCTGCTATTTTCACAAATCTTTTTCAATTCAATTAGGGATATTATTATTATTTTAGTCTTGTTAAAAATTGGCCAAGAATACAATTGCCTGAAAGGTTTTAAGATCCATCTATCACACTATCAATTCATAGAGATTTTAGGGTGTTTGATGGTTTGGAAGTAAAATAATATGATCAAAGGCTGAGAGCTTGAGACACCAGTTCTTTACATTAAAAAAAAAGATAATTAATTTTTAATATTCCATTTTTTGTTTGTTTGTTTAAGAGTTAGTTGTAACATATGATGCTTGTTTTCTGATAATTGTTCTTTATATCAAAGTAAAACACCAATTTTTTTTTTTTTTTGGAGATCAAATCTCAAATTTCTTATCCGAAGACAAAAGAGCTTACTTAGAACCCACAATTATAAGTGATACAAAAAATATATTTATCAATGAGAAATTTTTAGTTGGATGTTTGTACTAAAAAGCCTATATATTATAAAGTAATAATGAAGACCCAATATTTCTCATATTTTTGTTTATAATTATTAGACATGATAGATTAAACATCAATGTCATCCCACTAACATTAACATATCATGTCCATAATTATAAAAAAAACGAAAAAAAAATATATTAATTTTTTTTACATAATAAAAAATAGAAGAAAATAATAAATTGTATATAAATATTTTTTAAAAAAATATATAGAAAATGGTGTCTTTATGTCATTATGGATTTGCTTATCAGTTCTCCTTAGGATATTTATTAATAATTTATATTTTTAAAATTGATACTACTTTTATAAATAAAAAAATTAAAAAAAAAAGAGCTAAAAATTATCTTTTTTTTTTTTTTTTTTCTTTTAAAACTTATCTTAAAAGATTTGTTAACATTGATGTTATTGTAATTTATTCAATATATTCACCTTTTTCCTGGCAATTAGCTAGGTACATGGACACTAAAATTCATGCCTTTAACTTATTGTATACAGGCACGGACTAACTCAATCATCTTTGTCGCATGTGATTAAAAAAGAAGCATAAAAAATAATAAAGGTGGCTGATATATATATATATATTTAGCTTCATTGCTCGGTCAGAAGAGAGAGAACTCTCACCTAAGAAATTGCTTCCAACTGCAAAACAATGGGCGGTTGGGTTTGGGTGACATCATGTTCATGTTCATGTTCATATTCCCCCGCCTCTTGCCGCTTCTTCAACAAGCTTCAGCTGATTGCTTAAGTGTGCGTGTTGTAACAGTTTATTTAACGGAAATTAAATTTTTTTTACTAAAAATATTATAGATAAAGTTAAAAGATAACTGAAATAGTATAATGAAATTTATAAATAGTATCATTTTAGGAAAAAGTATAATGAAAAAACTTAATTGTTTTATTTCATTTTCCCATATAAAAACTTTCTTTAAATAGAAAAATAAATTTAATAGTAAAAAAAAAAAATTTTTTTAAGCCAATGCCAAACGTAAGTTTTAAAAAATAAGTTTAAAAATATGGTTTTTTAAGCCAAGCCAATGCCAAACAATTAGAGTTTTGGTACTATTTATGAATTTTATTGGACTATTTATTTACTAAGTAAGGTTACAGTAAAATCAACAACAAATTTTAAATTTTACTTTCTGTAACAAATTTTTAATCTCAGCCAAAGAAGTACACTCAAAGCAGTCGGACTATTGAAGAAGC
Organism: Castanopsis chinensis; assembly: GCA_032878915.1. Lineage (NCBI taxonomy): Eukaryota > Viridiplantae > Streptophyta > Magnoliopsida > Fagales > Fagaceae > Castanopsis > Castanopsis chinensis. The sequence goes on from JAVQMG010000121.1 coordinate 16,035,476, forward strand.
AGCAAGTGGGGAGGAGCATGAACATGAACATGAACATGATGTCACCGAAACCCCAATTGTTTGTTTTATGTTTTAACAAAACAAGCCCACCTCGTTTTTGGCGGCCACGTCCAGACAAATTTGCTACCCATTGTTTTACTATCCAAGTCTTTTTTATTTAATTTCATTTCTTGTAGTACTAATTTATCATTATGATCCATCAATTGGATTTAAAATATTGGATTATTACGGGATAATTATGCTTTTTAATTCATTCACGGTCTAAATAGTACAAGATTAAATTAAAAGATTGGAAAAAAAAAAAGACTTGTTAAATTATAAAAATAGGAATCAAACTTAGTACTAACACCATTATTGATTGTCTAAAAAAAACTTAAGGTTTTAGAAAATAGTGATTTTAATAATTTAATTGTGATTATAACACTTTTGATCACATATCCCATGTTAGTACTCACATATCCCAGGTAGGTACTAACCTACGGGGTACTAAACTCCCCTTAAAATGTGGGGCTAAAACATAGATTAAAAAAAAGGGAGGTAGAGTGAGGAAAAGAATGGAACTTAGGGTTTGGTACATTGAATGTGAATTACAATAAGAATGATAATTTTTATTACTGAATGCGTTGTAATGGCATAATTAAACATATTCATTAGTTTTACTAAAAAAAAAAACATATTCATTAGTTTAGTTGTGAGTACAACATTAGAATAAAACTTAAGATCTATTTTAAAAAATATTTCATTTATAAAATTATATTTCTTAGAAAATAATATATTTTAAATTTTAGAGAGATGAGTTACTTTTTGATTTTTTTTATTTCCATAATTGATAGATGAATATGGAAAGTTTATTTATTTGGAAATATATTAATGTTAGAAATTATTACATCTATTAAAGAATAGTTATTACAACCCTTTTAGAATAACAATTCATAAGGAATAGCTATTCTTTGTAATAAAAATATAACCAAACTTTTGAATAGCTAAACCATAAGAATAATTATTATATTACAATACTTATTACAGTTTATCAAATATGCCCTTAGGATCTTCTACTTTAATATAATGATAAATTACCAATTCACATAAAGAGCAATGTCTATTATATTTTCCCAACAAATGTTATGTGTTATTAAGTTGTTACTAGTTCTAATGTTGGCTCACCATTAGAATTATTTTTTTGTCCATCATAATAGTCAATAATAATTTATCACCTATAATTTATTGTAAAAATATTTTTAGCATATCATTTCTTTTCTCAAAAAAGCTTAAGCTATAAAAAAAAATATATGAATTTAATTATTATTTTATTCTGTAATCAAAAAATGGTTAGAAAATGTGACTAATATAATTTTTTTACCTGAACGTAACCATACTAACTACTTATTTGATCTCGGTCTACAATCCCACTCTACCGCTGCTACTGAACAAACAAAATTTGCTATTGAATAAACAAACCGAAAGAGGGAGAGAGACTAATTAAATAAAAATTAAGGAAGTGATGTAAAGAAAGAAACGTATGGTAGCTAGCTGAGCCGGTTGTTTCTGGGGGAGGTTGGGTTCAGAACTGTTTCCTGTGATGTTGATCTGGGGTGCGGCCCCCGCTTTCGGTGAGGTGTAGTTGGTTGGTTCCAGCTTCCAGGTCCCACTTTGGCCATATAGTTCAACTTTTTCGTCTCCTTGTTCATTTGTTCGCCCGGCTGACCCCAAAAACACCCCCAGGCAACTCTTGTAACTAATTGTACACTTAATTTTCTTTGTGTCCAAACTATATATAAAAAACAAAATAATAATTGCTGTCTTTGCAAGGGCAAGTTGTAACCAAGTTCAAATTGTTTGGAGGAATTGGTTTATTATCTTGCATGACAACTTGAAATTAACTCATGGTTGGTGGGCTTCCTGTTGGTCAATTAAGCTTAATTGTTGGACCTAATGTTTTCTGCATGAATTTCAATATATATATATATATATATATATATTGATAAATTCCTATAATAACAACAGAGGATTTGAGTTTTGAATATTTTTGTTAAAAATATCAATAATTGTCAGTAAAATTACAATACTTTTCTTAGTTCCTTTTTATTTCATTTGCAAAAGAAGATAGAGATAATTTGACCTAAGAAATTAATTAGCAAAGGAGGGCAGAGCAATTAAAAAAAATTGAAGCACTAAGGTAGAATTCTAATTATTAAGAATTTTATTAGAGATAATAAAGAAAAAATAACATTCGTAGTCTCATCTTAATTATAGCTAAGCGGAACATTTGTTGTTTTTTTTTTCGTAAAAGTTGCAAATTCTATACGAGTTTTTCATTTCATATCAGTATCTAATTATTCCAGTCAAACTCTAAACAAACTTAAACAATTTATTATTATTCCAAGTCACACCGAACATAAATATGTCATTGTACTAAAAGGGCAACAGCTTTCATTCAAGATTCACGTTGGATTGAAAGGAAAAATGATATTTCTCTTACCAGAACTTATCCAAAAATTAAAGAGAGATGCATATTCAAAGCCATAAAACTAGAACCCGTATTCAGCAAAAAAAAAAAAAAAAAACTAGAATCCGTCAAATTTACGAAAGGACCTGAGCTGTACAATTTGAAGTTCAAATCATCTCAAGCTATTTTGGCTCGAGAAACTTATGGGAGGATTTTTAAGCTTACGAGGAGCAAGTTTTGACTGGGCACTACAGTGACTACACAGGTGGGTCCGAAACAGATTCCTGATACCAGGTATATTTTCTGGCAGCGGTGACTTTAATAGTTCTGGACCTCTGGTGGCAAAAATAGGAAATTAATATTATTTATAATTAATATTTATTGTTTATAAACTATATTTTTTATTAAGATCTTGAGTATAAGAGGGTCAGTTTTAAGGGCCAAAATTGAGTTTCAAAAACTCAATTTTTATGGTTTGATGTGGCGTTTGATCTATGTAGTGTCTACTTGAAAATTGAGTCTCTAAGACTCGATTTATAAAGTTTGAAAAACCCTCTTTACCTTCTCTTTAGAGAAGAAAGATAGATAGAAAAAAAAAAAAAAAAATCACCCACAGCACAGCAGCCTCCACCACCACCTAAAATCCAACACCACTACCACCACCACCAAATCCATACCCACAAACCCAACTGGATCCACCACCAGAGAGGAAAGATAGAGAAAAAAAAAAAAAAAAAAACTCGCCCATGACCACCAACGGCACAAGGCCCACGCCAAAAGAGGAAGACGAAGCAATAGTGGCAAAATCAAAAAGATGTAGAGGCTGTGGCGACGGAGGAGAAGGAAATCTAGAGGCTGTGGCGACGGAGCGAAGTAGGCGACCCACGGTGATCTGAACCTGACCCACGGCTAGTCAAGAGCACCAATGACCACCCATGCCAAGCTAAAGCTGGTCTGAAGCCACCCCCGCCGACTTGATTCTGTTTCTGTTCTGGGTTTTTTTTTTTTTCCTCTGATAGTGATGAGATGAGAAGGTGTAAAGGGTTATACTTGCTTTGTAAAAGGCTTATAAATCAAGTCATGGAGACTGATTGACCATGGAGGCTTCACTGAGAGAGAGAGAGAGAGAGAGAGAGAGAGAGAGATGCAGGCTTAAAACAGATGAAGGCTTAAAAAAAATTTCAATTTATAAATCGAGTCTCTAAGACTCGATTTCCAAGTAGACGTCACATGGATAAAATGTCACATCAGACCATGGAAATCGAGTATTAGAAACTCGATTTTGACCCTCAAAACCGAGTCTCTTATACTCGAGATGCTAGTAAAAAAATATAGTTTGTAAACAATAATTACTAATTATAATGTTTAAAAAATAATATTAATTTCCTATTTTTGCCGTTCTGGCCTCAGTCGGAGGGGGCTCCACTTGGAGCCCAGGGGTTCAAATGAACCCCTGAATTGAACCCAAATATATATATATATATATAAATATTTCCAAAATCTGTTTTTTATTGAACCAAACAGATCTGCAATTAAAAACCCTTTTAAAATTGCTGATGATAAAACCCCTGTTTTTGCCATTATTGAACAAAACAATTTTGCTAATGAATCTTTGCATATTATTGGTCAACAACTTGACTGTATTGAAGAAAAAATTGTTGAAAAACTATTGTTTCAAAATCTGAGAAAGCTTTGATTGATTTACCCAATCAAAGTGAAAAGATTAATTTCAAAATTTCCCAAAGTAAAACTCTTGAAAAGGTTACTTCTCAGAGTACGACTCTTGACAAAGTTGAAAAAATGCTTGCTGATTTAAAAGTAAAAACTGAGCAAACTTCTACTTCTAGTAGTATTGCTTATGCTATTTCAAGAAATGAAAAAGAACCTGTTTCAGAAGAAAACACAGATTCTGACTCATCATCTAATGTTTCTTATGAAAATGCTTTTAATGATTTATTACCAAAAATTAAAAGATTTGTTGGAAAACCCTATCCCATTTTTTTTACAAAAAACTGGTATACAAAACCTACTCCTCCTGATATGCAGTTTGAAGAAACACCCTTTCAAACTCAATTTTCTGTTTCTGCTGATAAACTTTATAAATGGAATATTGATGGCTTATTTGAATAAGAAATTATTAACAAACTTGCTCACATGTCTATGGTTGGTATTGCATACATGAACAATCATAGTGATCTTGATCATCCTAAGGTTGTTAACCTGCTTGTTACTGGTTGTTCTGGTACTCTTCGAGGTTGGTGGGATAAACATCTAATAGAAGAATCCAGATAGTTTATTAAACATTCTGTTAAAAAAGATAATGAAGGTATGCATATTTTTGATGAAGATATTGGTCGAGGTATTCCTGATGGTGTCAATACCTTGGTCTATACTATTCTCAAACATTTTGTTGGTACTCCATCTAACATTTCATCTCACAATTCTAATTATCTGAATAATCTAAGATGCCCTACTATGTCTGATTACAGATGGTACCAAGATGTGTTTATGTCCAGAGTAATGCTTAGAAATGATTCCACGAAGCCTTATTGGAAAGAGAGGTTTATTGATGGTCTGCCTCCTATCTTTGCTCATAAGGTAAAACAAGAATTGATTGGTAAAAATGATTCTATTGATTATGATAATTTAACTTATGGTGATATTTTCAGTACTATTAAAAAACTTGGAATCAATATGTGTAATGATGAAAAATTGTTAAAGCAACAATTAAAAAATAAAAAGAAAGCTAAATATGAAATGGGTAATTTCTGTGAACAATATGGTTTACCTCCTATTGCTCTTTCCAGGCAAAATGGAAAAAGTAAATATGATAAGGTTTATAAAAGTTATTCCCATAAAAAGCATAAAAGATATAGAACTAATTTTGTTAAACCCAATGATTACTATGCTAAAAAGAAACCTGTTTTTAGAGAACATGATAAACAGAGATCAGGTAAAGGTAAGTGCTTTAACTGTGTCAAATTTGACTATTTCAGTAAAGACTGTACCCAAAAGCCTGATAAGTTAAAAAATAAATTAAATATGTTGAACATTAATGTTAATGATCAAAATGAACTATTTCAGATTCTTGAATCTGCTGCTACAATTGATTCTTTTGATGAGGATTTCTCCTCCTCATTAGATTCTGCCTATCAATCTTGTAATACTTCTGATACTCCTAATATTAAACTTGGATGTAGAGATTCTTGTTGTAATATTTTGAAATCTATTAATGTGTTAACTAAAGAAGAATAACAAGATAATTTGTTATTAACTACAATAATTAAAAATTGAAAATCTTGTTTTGCAAAAAGAGCTTCTTGATAAGTTTAAACAAAACCTAATAAGAGATAAAACTGTTAAAAAACCCAGAGCAGCGATAAGCTTTGAAGAAACTTTGGAAAGATTTAATAAAAACAAATCTAAAGAGATAACTGTTAACGATTTTCAAAAGGAAATCAATACTGTTAAATAAGAAATAATCCAATTAAAAAATGATGTCAAGACTGTTAAAGCTGATAATGCTAATCTTAAACAAGAACTGTTCATTCTCAAAATTGACAAAAATTTGGATAAGAACTTGTCGGATAACGATCCTAATGAGCAAGAAAATGGAGAAGGATCCACTCAGCAAGCTCCTCTTTCTGGTAATGTTTCTGATAATTTAATTACTTAGAATGATAATCAACTTGCTCTTGTTAAAAATATAATGCCTCCAAAATGGTTTACTAAAGTTAGAATTGTTGTTTCACATGACTATGCTTTTGATACTATTGCTATGATTGATTTTGGTGCTGATGTTAATTGCATCCAAGAATGTTTGATCCCTTCCAAATATTTTGAAAAATCTACTGAAAGACTGGTATCCACTAATGGCACACAAATAAAAATCAAATATGAATTGAACAATGCTCATGTTTGCCATAATGATGTTTGCTTTAAAATACCTTCTGTGCTTGTTAAAAACATGACTGATAAAGTGATACTTGGATTGCCTTTTATTGCCTCTTTGTATCCTTTTCTTGTTGAACATGATGGAATTACTACTGATCCTTTTGGACAAAAAGTTAAATTCATTTTTTTTTTCAAAATCCGATAACACTGATGTTTTTAATCTGATTCATGCTAAAGTGAAACACCTTAATTTCCTTAAACAAGAAATTAAGTACAAGAAAATTGTTGAACATCTTTCTGATACATTATTACAATCCAGAATTGATAATTTTCAAAAAATCATGATGAATGATGTTTGTTCTGATATTCCTAATTCTTTTTGGTATAGAAAAAAACATATTGTAGACTTACCTTATATTAAAGACTTTAGTGAAAAAAATATTCCTACTAAAGCTCGCCCTATTCAAATGAATGCTGAAACTGTTGAATTCTGTAAAAATGAGATAACAGATTTGCTTAAGAAAAAACTTATTAGGAATAGCAAGTCCCCTTGGTCTTGTGTTACTTTCTATGTCCAGAAAAATGCTGAGCTTGAGAGAGGGACCCCTCGCCTGGTGATTAATTACAAACCTTTGAATAAATTCTTAGAATGGATTAGGTATCCTATCCCCAATAAGAATAATTTAGTTCACAGATTAAGTGAGGCTATTGTTTTCTCAAAATTTGATATGAAGTTTGGATTTTGGCAAGTCCAAATTAGTGAAGAAGATAGGTACAAAACTGTTTTTACCACTCCTTTTGGACATTATGAGTGAAATGTTATGCCTTTTGGTCTCAAAAATACCCCTAGTGAATTCCAAAATATCATGAATGATATCTTCAATTCATTCACCCATTTTACTATTGTCTATATTGATGATGTCTTGATTTTCTCCAACTCTATTGATGAACACTGGAAACATTTATACTCGTTTCTAGATACTATAACAAGAAATGGTCTTGTTGTCTCTGTCAAGAAAATCAAACTGTTTCAAACCAAAGTAAGATTCCTTGGGTATGACATCTCTAAAGGTCAGATCCGTCCTATTGACAAAGCAATTCAATTTGCTGACAAATTTCCTGATAAAATTATTGACAAGACTCAACTTCAAAGATTCCTTGGTTCTCTAAACTATGTTGCCGATTTTTACAAAGATCTGAGAAAACAATGCAAACCACTCTTTGATCGGTTGCGAAATAATCCCCCTCCTTGGACTAATGTCCATACTTCTCTTGTTAAACAAATCAAATCTCATGTCAAAACATTGCCTTGCCTAGGTATTCCTACTGTCAATGCTTTTAAAATTGTTGAAACCGATGCCTCTGATATTGGTTATGGAGGTATTCTGAGACAAAGAATTTCACCAAATTCTCCAGAACAAATTGTTCGTTTCTACTCATGAGTCTGGAGTGCTGCACAATTAAACTATAGTACTATAAAGAAAGAAATTTGTCCATTGTTCTATGTATTTCAAAATTTCAAAGTGATTTACTAAACCAAAAGTTTTTATTAAGAATTGATTGTAAAAGTGCCAAATATGTTATTGAAAAAGATGTTGAAAATATTGCCTCAAAACATATTTTTGCTAGATGACAAACTATTTTAAGTGTTTTTTATTTTACTATTGAATATATTAAAGGTTCTCAAAATAGTATCCCTAATTTCCTTACTCGTGAATTCTTGCAGTATCCCAATGGCAAGTAGAAGATCCAAAGACAGAAACCCTGTTAAACCACAAATACATATTGTCAAAAAGGAGCCAGTCTCTCCTACTGAAATTGTTAACCGTTTTACTCCCTTAGGAACAATTCCTAAGCCAAACTACTCATCTGTTTTAGCCTCTGCTTATGATCCTTATGCTTTGACCACTGTTAACCAACTTGTCAAAACTATTTACCCCAGAAAAGCCAATGCCGCCCAATATGTCAAAAAACAATATTTCCAAAATCTATTTTTTATTGAACCAAATAGATCTGTAATTAAAAACCCTCTTCAAATTGCAAAATCCTACTTCCCTCCAAGATTCCATTGGATCCCTAAACATAGTGATAAAAAGCTAGAGTATTATTCTGACATATTACGTCAGGAAGAATCTGTTCTGATTAAAACTATTTTTTTTATCAAAACTGATAAATCCAAAATTATTTACCACAATGTTTATCTAAAGAACTTTATTTCTAAAAAAAAATGGGGTCCGACCCCTGCTTTTTCAAGGAGACTACCAGGATACTCTGTGCCATACTCCTACTATGATTACATTACTGCTTGGTCCAGATTCATGCTCCACCAGAATGACACAATGACTCATTCATGGTTTGTTAACTTTGATAAAGAATTTGATGTGAATACTAAACTACCTCTCTGGTTCAACCGATGATGGACTCAGTTTGGCCCTATTACTGATATATTCTCTGATCCTCTATTAAATGCTTTCAAGTCTTTTGAGAAAGCCCTCAAGACAGATGCTCATAATGCCAAGTTTCCTACTCTCCTCCATTTTGTTAAACAATTTAGAATCCCTTGGATTTTAAAATGGCAGTATGAGAAAAATGATGATGTTCTTGCCAGATGCTGGTATGTTAAATGGTGGGATAAATTTGGTTATGTTTAATATATTATTGATAATGTTTCTAGGGAAATCTCTCCCAGATCTTTGCCCAGAAAGCATTCTCCTGCTCATCTAGTTCGGGAAACTAATTCACCCTCTACTTCTTCCACCAAAACTATTAAAAAGAGTTCTCCTTTTGATGATCTAAGTAAGGAAGCTCTGCACGTTCTCCTTGAAAGAAAAATAAAGGAGGAAGAAGCAGCTGCTCATAGAAGCTCAGAAGAAGAAGGCTCTATTACAGCAAGCCCATATTTCCCTTACCCCCAGCCATATCCCAAAGATTGGTTCGGGCATGATGAAAAGTATGATGGAGAAAATACTCCTGATCTAGGAGCAAATTGATGATTGCCTAGCCAGCATGAAAAGGCTAATCATTCTGCTTTCACTATTGATTTACCTACTGATGATGATTCCCTTGTTGACTGCTTTTGACACTCCATGCCAAGCTACTTTCAGCTCCTGAAAAGGCGCTCTTAATCCTTTTGCTGCTTTTGATGCCCCTCACGGGTCATGATATGAATAGTAAAAAGTGAATAGTGACTTTTACTATTCACTGCTTTATTTTCCTATTTAAGGGGGGTTGTCCCTTATTGTTAAACTCAAAAGTTTTTTGGGAAGTTTTCTAAGAGCTTTCTTTAGGATTTTCTTTAGAACCTCTTAAACACTCAAAAACTCTCACTACTTCCACAAAGTTTGTAACTAGACTGATGACTAGCCTCTAAGCCTTGTACTACTATCCCTGTTGATCGTTATAATCATGTAATTATTGCTACTGCTGTAAGTGTTTTGAATTACTTTCAATAAACACTTCTGTTTTTAATACTTTGAATTATTTTGATATAATTGTTTGGCTGGTACCACCGCCTTACTTTCAATTACATTTATTTTAACTTATTATAATTAGTTGTGCTTTTGTCATCTGCGCCTTGGTCGTTCCCCCTTTATGGTATATATATATATATTTCCTTTTTTTGATGCTTAAAATAATAATTTGAACACTTTAACCTTAAGCCCAACTGAAATAAACTTGAATATAATCATCTTAACAAATCAATTTGATCTAAAATCTAGGAAAAAATTTTCGTTAGCCCAACAACAAAAGTAAAATTTGTTAATTTTAGTGTGCGTTTGGCATTGTCTTAAAAAACTGGTTTTTTTTTTTTTACTATTTAGCTTATTTTTTCTATTTTTCATGCATCCCATGATTTTTTGGTACTATTTATGGGTCACACTATACTATTTTAGCTACCTTTTAACTTTATCTATAGTACTTTCAGTAAAAAAAATTTCAATTTCAGCTAAATAAGTTGTTCCTAAACAATAACTTAAACCTTAGAAAAAGCTCATTTAGATCTTTAGAAATTTTAAATAAATAAATCAAATGAGAAATTAGTGGATGAATGATTGCTTGACTATGTACATTGAAACGTATGTAGCTAATATGATTGATAATGAAGATATCATGCAATAATTTCAAAATACAAAAAATTGTAGAAGGCAAGTGTAAAATTTTATATATTGAAGATTTTTTGTTTTTGTTTTTTTTTTGGTGATGTCGATATATTTAATTTATTTTTTATTTAAAATTTTGTATAATTTATATTTCTTATTGAACCCCCTAGAAATAATCCTGGAGTTGCTACTGGCCTCAGTATAAACAATAATTAATTACTGCACACTTTTAATGTGATTATTATTCTCCAAGTATAAGCATTTACGGGGTAGGAAGTTCTAAGATATAAGGGTTAGAATTCAATTTTTCAAAAAGAAATTTTATACATGTGTACATTTAGATTAGATTAGAGTAAAATTTTTATATAGCTTATATAAAAAAAAAAATTAATTAATTACCTTATAAAAGAGCATCACAACCATTGATTCAGAGACGAAGTCACTATGCCTCTCTCTAGTTGTCAGACTTGTCAATTGATGATGCAGTAACTTACTACATCATCTATTTGGGTGACAAACCAACAGGCAACATAATTACTAATTTAATTGTCATGAGTCGTCAAAGTTCCTTAAGCATGCATATTATGCTATGGATCTCGTTAGCGGGCATATTTAAGATTTTTGTTAATATATCATTTTAGAAAAATTTTAATATCATAGTTATAAAAAAAAGTTAATTATTTTTTTCTTTCTTCATACAAAGTTTCTATAAATATTTCATAAACCAATTCTAACTCTTAAGACATTCATTAACTTACCAACGCGCATCCTTGATACGGTAGTCACTCTACAAGTATAAGTGTTTATAGGGTGTGAAGGCAAGAGCCGGGATTCAAGTTTCCAGGAGAGAACTTCACACACATATACACTTAGATTAAGCTAGAGTAGAAATTATATCTTGTATATAAAAAAAAAAAAAAAAACATTCATTAAATTTTTTGTTTTAAGATTAGAAAAAAAGAGTCAACACTTTTTTTTAGGTTAAATTATAAGTTACATAATTTATTTATTCATTTTTAATTTAATTCTTTTGTCTAGTCACTTGAAATTAAAATAAATTTATCCCATCAAATCAAACTAATTTTTAGCAAAAATTAAATAATATTACTAAAGTGTTTAACAAGACAATTTCACAACAAAAACAAAAATATCATAATACGAAATCAATTATTCAATAGTATATAAATTTGTTTATAATAAAGACAAGCAAATGTTAAAATTGGTACCTTATTTCCAACCTTGCTAGAGAAAAAAGAGAGGCAGAAAGCCTTGTTGGGTAGAATGCAATAAACTGATGATATGTTTGTTTAAATCATAGGGTTTTAGAGTATGAGAAATTTACAATTTAACCTTTATCAATGCGGGGCGGGGCGGGACGGGTCGGGGCGGGTCTAAAAAGTCTAAATCCATCTCTGTCCCGTCTCGTGATGCAGGACTAAAATCTCGCCCCATTCCCACCTCATTACCTTTGCGGGGTAGAGAAAACCCGCATGGAGAAAAATAGGGAGGGACGGGTCAAGTGGGGCGAGGCAAAATTGTCATCCTAGCAACAAAAGCTAGAAGAAAAAGATCAAGAGATTGAAAGGCTAAATAATGAGGTGCGACAGAAGGGAGTAATTGAGAAGAAAAAGGAGGAAAAAACTGATTCGGCTCCTATCAAGAAAGAGAGAGATGAAGAGATGATTGATGGGGAAACCAACAACGAAGTTATTCAATGCAATTTTGTAGGATTTAATCAATTTATTCCCCTTCCATTTGTTCAATATCCCACCACTAGTAATACTATTTTTTTTTTTTAGGCATTTCAAAATAATGTCATTTATTTTGAAGGACTTAATTGGTGTAAAGTAGATGGGAGGATTACATTAGAAACCAATTAAAGTCAAATGTTTGAAACGAAATAGATGAAATTTAAAAAGGCTAATTTTTTTCAATCAAGGCTAAATTAAAAGCAAATCAAAGTTAGAGGGTATGATTATTAAAAAATATACCCCCTTTTAGAGAACAACGTGAACGTTACTTATCACAAAGACAATGTTACTTTGGATATGAATGCCGCAAAGTGAAACATTACTTATCAAAAAGACCATGTTACTTTGGATGCTCATATGCTGCTGGATCATAAAGCTACTAAAAGCAATACGATATCTTTTGTACTGCATCTTATTCACATAGCACATAAAGGTTAGGAACAGATCAATATAACTGGTTGGAGTTTTTATTTATTTATTATAATTTCATCGTGGAGGTAAGTTTAATTATAAATAATATATATGTTATTATTCATTATCGTCACAATGAGTCTGAAGACCCCTATTTTCATTTGGCCTAAAAAAAAAAAAAAAAAATTCTTCTACTCTCTTTCCCATGCAAATTAATATCTAATTTATTTGTTGTCAGATCTATCCTCAATTTCACCAACACGTTACGTTGCAGTTTGCAGGCATATATTCTTCATAGAAATTAGCGACCCAGATATTTAGAATGCAGGTTGTCAGAGCAACCGAATTGCAGGAGTGCCTCACAAATCGTCACTATTGCAGAGCCCCTAATCTTTTATGTATTTTCCCTTCTTCCTATTTCAGAGACCATGCTTAGCCTTATCTCATATGAATAAGCAACTACCACCATATTTATACCAGTTGAAAACCTACAGTTCGTAGCATTTAAGTACGCAAATTCTTTATCCATTTGCCGCCTTCTTGTCATAATTAGAAGTAGGGTTAGAACATTTTCAATACAAAAAATTGATTGGTTTGTTAACCTGATAATAATAAAAAACAATAATTAGAGAACGGACACCTAAAAAAAAAAAAATAACAGCCTTAATTAATTAAAAATGCAATGTGGCCAATCTTCTGTACAAGCCAAAAGGTGGATCCACATGGTTGACAATAGCCTCTCTGAATCAACACCATTCATCTTCACAATTTTCTGATCCAGTCATATAACATGCATTGTGGAGTGAGAGCGTTCATAGGTTTTCATGCTATGCGACAAACATTAGGGATAGAGAGACGATAGCTAGATCAGATGCTTTTGTAGTTTTGTTTGTCTAGATCTGTGAAGTAGAGCACCATGTGGCACGTGCTTCTCACATGTATCTCCAAGGCAAAATTAATGAATGATAGACGATTTTATGTTTGGAAATAATACGTGCAGTCCAAAAATGAAAAAGATATACAACTATATATTATATTTGCGAAGATTCTCAATATATATATATATATATATATATATATATATTTGAGAAAAGAAAAATTAGCATATGGTGGTGTGCAGGAATGGTTGTGCGTGGTGTGTTCTATTTAAAAAAGTATTGGCTGAAGCTATGTGGGATCCAACTTGATATGGATATCTACCATTTTTTTATTGGACCATGTATCATTGTAAGGAATTGAGATTCACTGCAATAGTTAGGGCTATTGCAATACTTTTTACATTATTACAATTGAGATTCACTACAATAGTTAGGGCTATTGCAATACCTTTTACATTATTTATACAAGGACCCAGGTGGGGGCCTTAGGGGGCCCAGGCTCCCCTGGGCCCAAAACAAAAAAAAAATTTAGTAGGTAAAATGTTTCAAAAAAAAAAAAAAAAGGGACTCAGCCCCCTTATCAAAATGACTTGGGCCCCCCTATCCCAGCTGGCCAGCCCAATCAAGAGCCCATTAGTCCATGTAAGTCTAAAAAAGAAAAAAGAAAAAAAAAAAAAAGAAAAAAATTGAAAACCTAGCAAACGGAACAAGCGAAAACTGAAAACAAAGGAAAAAAGAGAAAAGAAAAGAGAGGCGAGACAGACACAGTGGAAAAAATAAAAAAATAAAAAAAATAAAAAAAAAAGCTCACGCAGCCGTTCACCGTTCACCATTCACGCCTCACGCTGCCACCGGTTTTCGTTGCATAGCCAAACGGGAAACGGCCACACCAACGCCGCCACCGTTGCCATGCCCACGAGAGACCCATCTTGATTCTTGCCGTCGGTTTCTCGATCTGCCCAGCCTAACTTCATTGCTCCAGCTCAACTCACAAGTATATAATCTATCCTTTCCTAGTTTCCTTCAAAACCTAATATAATATTTGTGAATCTTAGAATCTAACAATCTATGCTTGTGGACTTGTGGTGTTTATTGATGAGTGATGAACTGAGTTGTTGATTGTGAATAATTTGTGCCTATTTTTTTTTAGGCTTTTTGGCTTTGTGACTCTGTGTTTGTGAATGGATTTTTTATTGTGTGCTATTAAGGGCACACGTTAATCGGAAAAAAAAAAAAAAAAAAAAAAGTAAAGCTAGGAAAAGTTTACATAGTGGTATTGGGTAGGGAAAATTTTTTGTTGCTAGTGTAGAATAAACTCATAGTGTTGGTAGTGGGATTGGGTGAGTTTATGAGTATCAGAAATATGGAGACCAGACAAAGACAAATAGGTAAATAAAGGCACAAAAGACAAAAGACAAAAGACAAAAACAAATCAAAAATATATAGAAAATTGTTACACAAATTTAAGAAAATAATAGTGATTCACTTGCCGCATTGTTTCATAATGCTAAATTAGATAAATTTATAAATTTTAAAGAAGTGAGAAATACTAAATTTATAATTAAATGCATCATGTATATTATTGTTTGTGAGATAATATATATGATTCTTATTTAATTTGTAAACCATGAAAAAACCAACTACAATGTTTGATTTTTTCAAAAGAAAAGATTCAAATTCTTTAGAAGTCAACATAGGATTGCTAACAATTAATCTTGCCATTCCAATTCCAAAAAATGTAGATGTTCCAATTCTAGAAAATATTCATTCCCCAATTCTGAAAAATGTCGGTGTTCCAATCCCAAAAAAATTCATTCCCCAAATTTTTTTTTGCTTATCTCCCCCCCCAGCTGGAAATCCTGGGTCTGTCCCTGTTTTTACATTTTTAAAATTTTTAACTTTTTTAAACTCTAAATTTTTTTACCTTTTTAACTTCTTTAATCCAATAATTGGTATCAAAAATGAATTTTTTTACTTTTAATCTAAATCATTGAGAGTGTATTGCACCAAATTTCAATTTCGTTGTAAGTATGTGCATGGTTTTGAAACTCGGACTGTTCATTGAACCATAAAAGGTTCAAGGTTCAAGGTTTTCAAGGTCGAACCGAAGTTGAACCGAGGTCAAACCGTGAAGACGTCATAATTAATTTAATAATTATTTTAAATATATATAAAAATATTAAATTAATAAAAAATAGAAAATTAACTAAAATAGTCTAATTCATTTAGAGATCTATCTTTCAAATATTTTTTATATCATAACTTTCACAAGAGAAATAAGAAATGTTAAATTCTTAGCAAACATAAATATGAATTACTCAATCAATCCATAAAAGTATAAAGTAAAAATGCATAAACAAGTCTCCAACTTACACATTGTTTTTTACAAAAATACATAAAACTGATTTCTAAAAAACAAAATAGAACTTCAAACTCCAAGTTACACACTGTGTCTTACAAAAAGAAAAAAATTATCTCTAAAATACAAAATAGAATTTCAAAGTTCAAACAGAATTATTATGATCATAAATCATCAATGTCATCAAAATTTTTATGCTCATTATCAGCCCCTAAAAACCCAGGTGGAGGGCTTATTGTTTGTCCAAATGTTCCCAAATCAACTCCTTCAACCTCATTGCTATCATCTACACACAATTTTGAACAAAATAAAAAGAAAAATCATTATAATGTTTACACAAGTTTGAAAAGAATAAGAGAAAAATCACTATAGGTTATCAAATTGTTTACATATAAACTAACCTTTAGTATTAGAAGAAGGCTCTGCACTTGCTGGATACGCACTCTCTTCATAAATTGCATTCTCCAACTCTTCATATCCTAGATGTGTCTTCCTCTTCCTCAAATACCCAAAAATCAGTTTTGTTGATACTTGCATAATCAATGGGGTCAAAATTAAATTTTTTGTTGTAAAGTCTGCATCATAATTAACTGTCATGCTCATTATTGGAATTTGAATATAATTAGTAACTAACAATTATATTATATAAATGACTTCCTAAAAATTAATACAATGATAAGATATAGAATTTAGTTACCTATGTCTCAATCGCAAGTTATGATGAACAAACACAAGATCATTGAGCATTTGATGCTCCAACCTATTTCTCCTCTTAAATGTATTTGTTCAAATAAACTCCAATTACACTCACATCCAGATGAGGTGGAAGTTTGGCTAAGGATTCTAATTGCCAATTTTTTTATGTTTGGAGCATCAGCCGCCCACAAATTCCACCATTCATCTGAGTTTCATAACACAACATAAACTAATATTAATAAACAAAAAAACTAAGATTTGTTTATAGTATTAAAGTAAACTAATTACTTATCACCTGAATGAGTGGTCTTGCTTGTTGACAATGCAAGATCTCTATCAAGATCCTAATACGGTCTCAAAAATATTGGGTTTCCTTAATTACCTTTTCTTGGTCACCATCATATATTTTTCCCAATGTAGTCCAAAACAGCCATATTTACTGCTGGTTTCTTACAAAAATTCTCCTCATCATATTGAAAAGCGGGATTTAATTAATATGCAGCAGCATGAAGATCTTTGCGCAAATGTTTATCCCAACAGTTTTTTTATAATTGAGGTGTATGGCTTGTACAATTGCTTCTTCATTCAGAAGATCTTCTTGATTCCCAACCATGCTCTATACATGCCCTCATACACATATCCTATTGCAGGCCTTTGATCAGAATCAATAATCCTTAACAAACAAATGAGTGGCGATGAAATCTTAACCATAACATTAATATCATCCTAAAAAGAATTGTCCAAAATGATAGAAACTACTTCTTTTTCCTTTAACTCTTTTGCCAATCTATTGTCCACAAAGAACTTGCTAGTCACTAAGGCTTGCAAGTCATGCTTATGCACATGAATGCTTCCAAATGCAAGGAAAGTAGTAGCAAATCTTGTTACTCCCAGACGTACAATTTCTGTTCAACCAAATTTATTCCTCAATCAAGCAAGCAAAACCACATGATTATAAATAAAAATCGTAATTTTGGAAGCACGTTCTTTGAGACTATTCATGTGAGGCATTTCTCCCATATCTTTCAACACAAGATTCAAGTAATGTGTTGCACAAAAAGACCAACTAATAGTTTTATACTTCTCACAGAATAATTTACCAGTAGATAAATAGTTGGAAGCATTATCAGTAACTATGTGAACTATGTTTCTTGGACCAACCCATGTAATCACTTCATCAAACACTTTAAACAAATTTCTGGAACTCTTCACAATCTCTGAGGTATCAATTGATTTTACAAATACCATTCTCCTAAGACAATAAACAAGGAAATTGATCAATGACCTATGTCTAGTGTCTGTCCAATCATCAGCCATAAGTGTACATCCAACTTCTACCCAATGCCTACATTGTGAGTCAACCAACAATTGAACCTCTTTCTTTTAATTCCTTAACAAAGGGACCCGTATAGCATGATAAGTTGGACCTTTGTAACTAGGACCAGTAGCAGCTACGACATCAATTATCATTTAGTAGTACACTGTAGTCACAGTATTAAAAGGAAAGCAAGTGTCATACATCGACCTTGCAATAGCCATATCAGCTTGCCTCACCTTTTCTTTGCTTTGGAACACACTTTTAAGAGACAGTTGAGCTCCTTGAGTAGTTCTTGGAGCAAAGTAATTACCCATTGGCTTTGTACCCTTTCTTTTACCTAAAACAGTTTTTTTAGGCAACCCACTGCTAAATACTTCTTGAACATCTTCATCTTCTTGCATATCACTATTTGCGGAAGGCACACTAAACATTTTTCTTGACGTTGTTTTTCAGCTTTTTTCTTCAACTTAGACTCCTTCAAATATTCTAACATTTGGTGTCTCACATCATGAGAATCCTTTTTACATGATCCAATATCATCTTTTATCCCTGCAAGGTGTCGTTCCATCCTATTAATACCCCCACCTTTATATGTTTGCCTATAATACACACATGTAAAAATATTTCGTCATTTCTCATTTGTCCCAAGGCTAAAATGTTTCTAAGCAGGATCAACCTTTTCTCTTACTCTTGAGCTAGACTCCACTACATTGGAATCACCGTCATGTGATGGAGTAGACCCAGCCTCTGTTTCCATTTTAATCTAAACGACTAAACAACCAATCAAACACTCATAAACCCATCAATTTTTGAAATACAGAGAGTTAAAGAATCACAGCTTCATACAGAGTCAAATTAACAAACTAACGTACACAGAGTCATAGAGTCAAAGAATCACAAATTCACTACTTCATACAATTTCTAAAGTTCACTAATTTTTTACAACAGACCCATCACCCCAAATATCCAAATACACAGTTGACAATCCGCATATAGCTATATATATTCACAAACACAAACACAAACATATATATACTCTCACATGAAATTATCACATAACATAATTGATTACAGATTATTTAACACAATAAAAAAATAATCCAATCTGAGCAGTAATTACACCAAAAAAAAAAAAAAAAAGTTAATAGGAAATTTCAAATTGGCATTAGTAACAACACCCAGATGATATGTTGCTTGATAACTTGAGAAAAATTGGCCAAATATATATATATATATATATATATATAAATTGACATAAAAAATATAATTTACCTTGCAAGAGCAGAGTCGAAATGAGTATGAGATTGGGAGGAGGCCTGTTGAAGTTGAGAATGGCAGATTGCCTTTCCAAGTAGGACTTGGAGTGATGGCAACGAGGTAGAGGTGTTGATGATGGCGATGGCGACGAGGTAGAGATGTTGATGACGACGATGAGGCACAGTGAGAGAAAGGTAGAGAGTGATTGAGAGGGTGAGCTGCGATTTGGGTTGAGCTGCGATCTAGGCAGAGGGTGGTGGCCGACGGCGACAAGGTGAGGGTTTGAGAGAGTGAGCAGTGGGGGAGAGGTAGAGAGCTCAGAGAGTGATTGAGATTTGAGAGAGTGAGGTGAGGGTTTTAATTCAGGAACTTCCTATTTGTTTCACGTATTTGCCCAATTTCCCATAAGCCCAAACGATGTCGTATAGGAAAAAAAAACAGAGGAGAGAGTCCAAACGGTACTGTTTAAGCCCTAAAACAAAGGAACCATATGAACCGGTCACAGTTCACGGAACCGGGATGTCGGACCGCAGTTTGTACAAGTTCCTACTTTTTTTGCATGGAACGGTTCTTCACCTTAAACAGAATATAAATCTGAGGGGTTCGGGATTTTTCCGGTCGGACCTTTTGATCTTGTCCGGATTTAAAAACTATCAGTATGTGTTGATTTTTTATTGGACACAATGGTCACAAAGTGTGACGCCATTGTAGAGAGATAAGAAAATTAATGAAGATTACAATGATTACTATTATTTTAATTAAAAATAAAAACTAAAAGACGTTGGTTGGTGTCTGTGATGGGATTGGTAGGGTTCCACCAACAGACAGATTGGTTGGTGTCTGTGATGGGAATGGTATCTCTTTTTTTTTTTTTTTTTTTTTTTTTTTTGAACGGGATTGGTATTCCTGTTGACTGTTGGTGGAATCCTACCAATCCCATGCGTGTAGCAAAAAGTACGAAAGAACCAATGTTGGATGAAATGAATTTTATTCTTCCAATCAAAATAATCATTAATCATTTACTTCTGAATGTGTTTTCTATTTCTATAGATAATGGATAATAATTCAATGGTCTGGTACTATTGTATACCTTTTAGCAGGGGAAAGACTTTTCGAAAGTTTTTAAAGAAATTTATTAATATATACACTACAACAACTGCTGCATCTTTTTTCCAAAATGTTGGAGGTGGATAATAAATTTTAATAAAATAATATTGATCGGTTACATGTATTCTTTTTGCTCAATATTTTGATATATTATCTCCAAAATATTGAGCTGGCAACTCGGTCCAAGATTGGCATTTTCAGCAAATTGCAATCCAAACGGTTTCATTTACAACAGAGACAGAGCTAGGACTTAAAGTTAAGAAAGGTGATTTATTGTTAATTGTATGTGGTGGCTTTGGCTTTCAGCTCTACTGTTTAGCTGGTAAAAGTTATTATTATTATTATTATTATTATTATTATTATGTGTGTGTGTGTAGCCTGTCTTTTGTTGGTAAGGACAAAAATATTTTGTTTAAAGTTTTTTAGAAGGCTAAGTTGTTTGTTTTTGGTAAAATTGGTTGATGAGTCTCAATTTGTTTTAGTTTTGCTATTGCCTATTGGTAATTTTTGTTGTTGAGCGAATATTTTGGGCCTATATATATAAATATATATATATATATATAAAGATTTTAGATCTATAAATTTTTTATGGACTTCGATCAAAAGGTGGAAAATACTAGATCTACACATTTTTTACAAATTTTTGTTGTGATTAGCAGTTATTAGTAAGTAAAAAAGTGATATAAGTGGTGGACTCAGATGCAAACCAATTAGAATTTACTAATTTAATAGTCTGTAAAAATGTTGTAAAAAAACTTTTAGCTGCAACATTTCTCTTATAATGATCAATAAGGGGGAAAAAATGTAATTTTATTGAACGAAGTTGCTGAAATTAGTACCTAAATATATAGTTATATATATTATATTATTTTCCAATCCATGAATGGCTCCGTTCATAATTTATAAGATTCCTATGGCAGTCAATTAAAAATGAATTCCAAAATAGTCCATCCACAAAGAACTCCAAAAAGAGTGTACATGTCATAAACCGACTTACATGATAAGGTGGGGTTGATGCAAGAAGTTCTACATGTGGTAACATGTCAATGGCTATAAGTCACTAGGTCTGTGCCAAGAATCTTGTAATTAGCTTCGCCTAGTATTTCCAAATTCCAATAGAACCATTCAATATTCTCTACTCTTATCATTGAATGGTTTTTTTTTTTTTAATATTAAAAAAAGAAGAGGAAAGTCGGCAAATTTACAATTTAGAAGTAGACCAGATTACAAAATAACAATGTATATAGCGTCTTGAGCCAACACACACATATATAGAGGTGAAAGAGTCAAGCTAATTACCAAAACTTCTATAGGATAACTTGTTATTAGGAAGCTAAAAGAAGAAATTAGTGCAAAGAGAAAAGGTATTGATTTTGTCTAGGAATATTAAGAACAAGCTAGTGCTTACAAGTTGAAAAGTTTGTATTTTGTATTTTCGTGAAAGCTCAGACTTCTGTAATATCTCTTGATCTTTATATATATATATTAATTAGTAATACAATATTTTCTTGTTTCCCTTTGATTAATTTACTTTTTTTCCTCCAACTTCCGTGTTAAGTGTCTTAAATTTAGTTTAATGTGCATTAAGGACGAAAGTAATAAAAATTAAAACAAAACAAAACAAACAAATAGCGTAAGCAGCATTTTCCAAATACGGCTTTAATGATTATGAAAAGAGCAAGAGACCTGTTGAAGAAGGAACATGCCAGAGATAAAAATTTTTTTACATAAAAATTTACAAATTGCTAATGTGATCAGTGATTATTGGTAAAAGAAAAAATAATGTTAGTGATTATTTCCTTATCTCATTCTCTTCCCCTATATATATGTGTGCTTGTGTGTGTTTCTCAAAAAAAAAAAAAAAATTGGCTACAAAAATAGTTTGTAAAAATTTTGAAAAATAGTTTATGATTATATCATTACTCATTAAATAATGCAAAAAAAAAAAAAAAACTTAAATTGTGAAGCATTAGAATACAAGCAACATATTATGTACATAGAAATGAATGGATATTATTCGTATACAAAAGTGGAACCCATCACTTTTGGCTCTCTCTATCAATGATTCAATGTATCCATATTACATAAAAAAAAGTTTTGCTCATATACTTTCCTATATCCAAGGGGACCATTTCAGAGGCATAAACATTTAAAAAACCAGCAAAAGCAATTGCACGAAGTTTCAGTTGCCAGTTGCCACTCCCATCCACCATTGCTTCCTACAAAATGGATACTATTTCACGACAAATATATTATATATTTTAAATTCTCACCTCTTAAGTATAATTATACTTTAATAAATTAACTTTCAACAAAAAGTCATGTAAGTTTTATTTATTTATTGTTGAAAAAATTACTAGCAAATAAGCTTTTGAATGTAATTGGTATTACGGCCACATTTGGTTTTTGTCCTTAAACTTTGGTCTCCCTTAACCAATATATTAGGTCCTTACAAATAAAAAGAAAAATTTCAAGTAAAATATTATTTAACTAGGGGTCCATTTGATTGGAAGGATTGAAAAGTAGAAGAAGAGAAAATGTAAAGAGGATAGAAAAGTGGGAGGATAGAAAAGATTTTAGTTTTCTTTATTTGTATTTGGTTGGAAGGGTGAAAAAGTGGATGAATGGAAATCTTTTCTGTTTTGTTGAAAATAAAGTTCGTATAGATTGATCATCATGTCCCTATTAAATAAAATAAAAGGTAACATATTATACTTTTTTTTAAAAATTGTGTATAGATAGACACTAATTAAAGTATATAAAAAAAAAAAGCATAACAAAATGTTTTCAAAAAAAAAAAAAAAAAGAGAACAAAAAAAAAAACCAACCAAAATTAATGAAAAACTAAACATATGAACAAAAAAATGAAGAAGAAAGCTACGCATCCAGAAAAAGTCAAAAGAAAATAAAAAGAAGAAAATAAAAGAAGCTACGTTGAGACAAAAGAAAAGAAGAAAAAAATAATAAAAAATAAAAACCATCACGTCAGTAACAAAGAAAAAAAAAATGAAGGTGAAAAAAAAAAGTCAGCACGTCAGTAACTAAGGAAGAAAAAATAAAAGGAAGGAAAAAATATAAAGTCAACACATTAGAGACTTGAAGGTAAATTTTAAAAGTATTTTTGGAAGTTGGTGGATTAGAAGAGAAAATATCTGAGTCTTATCATTTATTTTTCTTCTTTCTCATCTAATTAAACATACTCTAAAAATATTTTTCATCCTATTTTCTATTCAAAATTTTTCATACTCCCTATTTCACCTTCAAACAAATATATATTAAACTTTCGAAGAGATGTAACTTGCAATATTGATAATGAGACTATTATTTAAAGATTTTACAATAATAAAATTTGTAGAAAGAAATTGTAAGATCTTATGTGTGTGTGTCTGTGTGTGTGTGTGTGTTTTTTTTTTTTTGTGGTCAATATATGAAGTTCTCTTTTTATTGTAAGATGTTATGTGTTTGTGTGTATGTGGTTTTTTTTTTTTTTTTTTTCTTCCTTTTATTTTGTTATTGTCAATATATGAAGCTCCCTTTTCATTAGATTTTGTATAATTTAAGTTTCTTAATGACCACTTACAAAAAAATTCTTAAAGCCATCACTGCCTACTCTACTTTTTTGCTAAAGAACTTTAAGCAAAAAAAAAAAACTAATTAACTTATTTTATTTAGGTTTTATCAATAGTACTTTTAACAAAAAAAATTTAGCAAAAAACTGAATAAATTGTTCCTAAACAAACACGTAAACATCAACAATATAATAAATAAAAATTTTAATAATCTTTAGTATATGAAAAGATGGCATATGAGTTTGTAAGAATTATATAATAAAATTTATAATATCCTAACATCACTCTTAGATGTTGTACATATTCTGCCATTAATGATGATATGCTTATTTTTGGGGGATAAAAAAGGGGAAATAAAATCCCTAATGAAAAAGCCGTAGTTATAGTAGGTGTTCCATGTGTCCTGTTTATCAATCAATTCCAGTTTTTGCACATGACTAGTGATTATCGTCATGTAATGTTGCAAGTACTTTTTTTTTTTTTTTTTTTTGTCGATCCAATTTGATGACATATTCATCATAAATTCGTGTTTTTGGTTCTTCTTTGATTTGGCCAATGACTTGAAATATTTCTTGTTTGGTGAATGAGACATTTCTTTGACAACGATTTTGCTCCACTATACCAGCAGATTGTTATTAAATTTAAAGCAATATTTCTTTGTTCAATGAATGATACATTTCTTTGACAACGATTTTGCTCCACTATACCAGATTATTATTGGATTTATACAACGTCATAGGGAAGAAATAAACAAATAAAGGGCCTCTTATTACTCATCTAATTAATCTAAAGCTCAATTGGTACATCTGTACCTAAAGCAGTTTGAAAGTGTCCCAAAGTCTAGATTTATTGGATTTGTCATCATTTGATAATTCACTTCACATATGCCTTCAATTATACGATTACTACTTCTATCCAACAGTCAACCTAGAAATTTATAAACTCCTCGTATTATATTCTCATGAGATTCAGATTGGAAAAAATTCTCCCTCATACTTTCCAGGAAAATTATTAGTGCTTTTTCCCTTGAAATGAATGCTTTTGATATTATATTTCGCTGGTGAAGGACTACTCATAGACTCATAGTACCTCAAGCTGATTAATTTATGAGGAGGTGGGCCAATAAAACAAGAGTGTCATTCTGTGATTTTGACCATTGAGTTGAGATTATTATAGGTAAAATTTGGAATGGTTCTGAAAATAACTTGGTCAATATTGTCCAATTTACTGGTGGATCAAAGGAAAAAACTATGCTATAAGATATACCTAATCTTCTTGTCGAGGATAAGCTATCACCATAGCCACTGAAATTCAACACTGTCAGCTAGTGATGACCAGTAACGAAAAATGGAAAGTTCAAGATGATAAATACATCGACTTACCAGCTCATCAATCGATGTTGAAGATGCAGACCCTGAATTATGTACAAGACCTAGGCCTTACTGAATAGATTAATATATTATTATCTCCACAATAGTCTAATAAACAGTATCGAATAGAGTAATTATGATCTCCAGAAGACTCTAAACATTACTTAATTTCTAGAATTACATATGCCACATACTTGACAACTGGATTTTTACATGTAAAGGTTGTTTGTACGCATTTCTAAAATTACATGCCATTCTGATCTTAGTAACAACCATGTTGCGAGGCTTTGGTATCAGAATTTATTCATGGTTGTAAAACTGAATTGTTTAAGTTTCAATGATTGAGTCAGGAACATTGAGAAATAATATTGGGCCAGTTGGTACCTTCCAAGTCATAAGTTTTTTTTTTTTTTTTTTGAGAAACCTGTCATAAATATTTGGAAGAGCAAAAAAAGTGGGTTCAAGCTATCAAAGTCGCAACATATTGCGACATATAGATTATGTAAATACTTCTAACCATTTCAAAAAAAATGAAAGAAGTGATATAAATTATGAAATGTCAAAAGATTGATAAAGTTTAATGTTCACATTCTGGATTAGAGCATTTTTGGAATTGTATATCCAAAAGTTGATCACATAGGTAGAGGAAGGGTGCTATGTGGTTCAAAACAAAGCTGGAAAGAGCTAAAAGTTAAAATAACAATTTTTTTTTTCATTCACTCACTTTTCTTCCCCATTTTGAGGAGCAATTTTAGCGGAGTTGGATGGAAAACACCAAGCAGTCACTTTCTTTCCTCTTCGTGTGAATCGAATAGAAGAAAATTCAATTTTTTCACACATTTTTCGGCCAAGCCAAATAAACCCTTGAGCTAGTTGTTAGAGCGTTAACAATGGATATTGCAAATCTCAAATGTAGACCTATTTTACAATTTAGGCCCAAAATGCCACTCCATTAGATGTTGGGTTTTGTAACTATTGCAAAAAAAAAAAAAAAAAAAAGTTTGTGCTACAGTGCGATTCTAAACATAGAATCGCACTGTAACTCAATGGTAAAAATAAAATATTATTTTTTATTCCGTTTCTGACTCACTTGTCTCCCTCTCTCTTTCTTAATCCTCTATCTTCTTTATTTTTTCTCTCCATCTCCCTCTTCTCTATCTATTGGCGTGGGGGGTTGGCTGTCATGGGTGATGGATTTCTTGATTGGCATTAGAGACCGGCATTTGGCTCCTTTTGGTTTTTCTAGCCCCAATCTCTATTCCAATAGTCACGTTCCAATCAATTTCTTTGAATCGGCATGGTGGCGAGGTTGGTGCTGCGGCTGAGATGAGCGTGGTGGCTGGAGGTCAATGTGGTGGAGACCGGCGTGGAAATCGGCGTTTGATGGCTTTGGTGGTGTTCACATGGTGGCTGGTTTCTGGGTTTGTTGGCCGGCATTTGGTTGGTTGGGTTGCTATGGGTTTGCTAGGTTTTTAGTGGGTACTTGGTGGGTTTTATTTTGTTTGTTTTTTTTTTTTTTTTTTTTTTTTTTTTTGGATTTTTGGTTCCGGTGGAATTTTGTTGGGCAGAGGGTAGTCGTGGTGTGGTGGTGATTTTTTGTTTAGTTGTGGCCGGTGCTAGAGGTTAAGGGAGAAAGAGAAGAAAAGGAAGAAAAAAAAAACCAGTAAAAAAAGGAATAACAAATAATATTTAAATAAAATAGTAAAAAATAGAGTTTTAGGATGTTGAATATATTATAAAATGGTATGATATAATTAATAAAGTAATTTTTTGAATGGTATAATGGGATAGAATTGAGAAAACTGATGCTCTTATAAGAGAAAATACGATAGATAGTGCCTCACTAAAGTTGATTGGACACATACACCAAAAGATATGCAATTTACAATTTCTAATTAAATTAATGAAGCATCTATAGTTATTTGTATGGTGAAGAGTATTGAATAAATCAGTAAAAATAAAATAAAATAAATATTTTCTAGTAAAATTAAGTATTGATTTTTTTTTCTTTTTCATTCAAAAATCTATCATATAATATATGTTTTAACCATTTGAATAATTTAAATTGCAATGAAAATTCACCAATTTTTATGTAAAAGACAATCTAACTAGGTTAAAAAAATCCTATCCTTCAATTGCATGAAATATAGTCTTATTAGCTTAAGTATGGATTTGCATGAGATTTTTTCTTTGTTTTTTGCGCTTATTTGAGATATTTACTAATGTACAATTTTTCAAAGGCTACTTTTTTTTTCTTCATTTTTCAAGGTAATAATTTACTTTTTTCTAATTTATTTAGCGAAAAAAATAAACTAGGAAAAACATTAATTGTACACCAAACGGTCCAAACCAACATAGCAAACTACAAAATTATGGGAATGACTTTATTAACTATATATGTGTCCTATTAAGCATAAAAACCTGCTAACCAATCTGATGAGAAACTTTTCGCAAGATTTGCCTAAAAACTAAAAATGACAAATTTGGCCACTCAACTAAACTCTGGTGATGAATGTCATGAAAATTCGATGAAAATGTAAATTTCATTAATTGACTGTAAACATGTACGTACAAACTAGTATTCATATACAAGAGCCTAACTCTCGAAGCTATATGAATATTCCCTCCGAAATTCTGTTACAAAATCAACCAATGTGCAACTGACAGATGTCAATAAACAGAACTAACAAACCAGTAACTCCCGACGACAACAATAATAATTGTCTAAACAACAATAACCACACACGACATACATTGGATTTAAGCAAGTATTGTAGAATTGTCGGCCGGCGAGGTCCAAACGATGTCTTTAAGAGCCGGCCGGAGCTCCTTACTGCAGAACTGGTTGTATTCCAAGGTATCGCCACTGTATTTCTTCACCTCCACCACCAGAAACGACGGCGTGACGGCGAAAATTTCCGCCGCAATAGCCAGCTTCCCCTTACGTCCACACTCGTTTCCTTGAAGTCTCACCCTCGACTCGCTCTTCTTCACACTGAAATTCCCACTCTTCGCCGCCACCTCCTCCAACGTCGATATCACACTGCTCGCCGGCCTCGTCGTCGCGAACCTCAGCTCCTCCTTCTCCTCCCTCTTCTTCTCCTCGAACAGCGGCGACAGATTTAGCCCTTCGGACAACGATATTATGTGAAACGCGTTCAAAGTCTCGGACTGTTTGAATGGCGATTTCTCGTACTCCTGAAACTCTTGCTCCTCTTTAGTTAGGATTGACTTGGGTGCTGACTTTTTGAACCAAGAAGAATCCATGATTTTGGCTATTGTGATTCTTGTCGTCGGATTCGGATCGAGAAGCCTTGTAATCAGCCTCCGAGCTTCTGAAGAAAACCATGGTGGACACTTGAAGTCACCTCTGTAAATCTTCCTATACATGGCCACAATATTATCGTCCTGAAATGGTAAAAACCCAGCTAGAAGAACATACAGGATAACTCCACAGGACCAAAGATCAGCTTTGGCACCATCGTAGCCTTTCTTACCAATCACCTCAGGCGCCACATAAGCCGGTGTGCCACACGTTGTGTGTAGCAACCCATCTTGTTTCAAATGCTCGGTGAAAGCGCTGAGACCGAAATCGGTGACTTTTAAATTACCTTCTTCGTCTAAGAGCAAGTTCTCGGGCTTGAGATCTCGGTGGTAGACTCCACGGCTGTGGCAGAAATCGATGGCGGAGATGAGTTGTTGGAAATACACTCTCGCCAAATCTTCTTTAAGCCGACCCTTAGCGATTTTCGAGAACAGCTCGCCTCCACGGACGAGTTCCATAGCGAAGTAGATCTTTGATTTGCTCGCCATAACTTCGTGGAGCTCGACTATGTTTGGATGCTGTACCATCTTCATCACCGAGATTTCTCTCTTGATTTGCTCCGTCATACCCACTTGGATCACTTTCTCTTTGCCCACAACCTTCATCGCTACGCTCTTCCCGGACTGTAAGTTTCTGGCATGGTACACCTTGGCGAAAGTACCATGACCCAGAAGCCGACCCAGCTCGTATTTCCCATGTAGCAATGTTGAATTACCATCTTTACACTTTTTGTCACCCATTTAATTTCTCTTGAATTTTCACCCTCTACTACAAAATTAAGCTTTTGGAAAGGAAAAAACCAACAACTTTAGTATATTTACTAAGAAAGAAAGAAAATCAATTGATGAATTTAGAAGGATTAGATGGTTACCCGTTTTCGACGTGTTTCCGGTGGCAATTCCGGCCGCCCATAGACCTCTTAACTCGCAAACAGAGCTCAGGCCTTGTCAGCGAAGCTCCAACCATCTCTCTGCATTCCCTAATGACACCCAGGCTCTGAAAATCTTTAGATAAGCAGACTAATAAGGGTTTCAAAGATTTTATCAGCCGTATTGCTTGGGCTTTTTTTTTTTTTTTTTTTCTTCCAAACCATTGCATTTGCTTATCCATATATAGTGGTTTTTCTATACCAAAATTACCTTTCCACCCTTCAGGATTGGGTTTCCAAGAAGGGTCTGATCTCATCATTCGGTTACAGTTACGGGGCCTCGTACGTGCTATGCAACGTGTCAGAATCGAACGGTAGGTTAGTGATAAGTGCGGGAATGTGAGAGAATGAAAAGTTAGGACACGTGTGAAGGTTTGTGTGGGCAGTAATGATTAAAGCCTAGAATCGCCTATGTTACAGCCACAGGCCCTCGTGATTACGATTTTGTCCTCAATTGCCCATTTGCTATATTAGGCTTTCTTTCTTTGATAATTCTGTGGGTGCACCAATCCCTCTAGGAAACGAGTTTGGAATTGTGATTCTATGGGCAACTAGTTTCATTGAAGAAAAAAATATGGGCAACTACAGTGGAGAATCAAAAGAATATCCTTATTAAGAGATAAAAATAAACTGTGCAGGGCACTCTATCATTTCGATCAATGTTCCATTTTGGGTGTTTGATTTGGTTTTTCTATTAGAAGTAGTAATATGACATTTTTGTATAGATCGGTTCTAGTTAGGGGTATTCACGTATTGGTTCAGTTCAGTTTGGAGTCAAACAGCTATTCGATTCAATTAACTCGGTTTGGAATTGCTCTACTTGTCATCGAAAAGTTTGTAAAATATCTCTCCAGATTAATTTGAAAAAGGTCAGTTAGGACTACAAACCTGAGACCAATCCACGCATCCTCGTCAGCGGTGGTCCACATTCTTTCTTACCGTGTTCACATAGTTGGTGTGGCAAGTGATAAGTTTACGTCGAAAGGCTGAGGATTTTGGTACCTCTCATCAGTCTCATGGCCCCTTTTGAGTCATTTTAGGGAAAAAAAAAAAAAAAAAACAAGGTTATTCCTTATTATCCCCAAAATACATGTTTAACTCATACAATATTAAGCATAGATATTTTTAAATTATAAAAAAGAGAGTCAATTCCAAAAAAAAAAAAAAGAGAGTCGAGAAAACCCTTTAGCAAATAAATTGCAATAAAAGTAAAGTCATTATTATTTAATTCCTTAACAGGTATTTATGCCCACAACGTATGTGTAAAACATTTAAATGTTTTTTACAAGTTTTTTTTTTTTGAGAAGAATATTCAAGTATTTGATTGCTTTCTATTTTTTGATTGACTTCCATCTTTGTTGGAGTGTGTGTGTCTATATATATATATATATATATATATGTATGTATGTAAGCATGCATGCATGCAATTTACTAATTTGGCATTAATTCAGACTTGTCTCGACTGGCCTGTGAATGATAATGGAGTATTCTTGCATATGCTTTTTAAAATTTTTGGGTTAATAATTGATTGGACTTTTTATTCTTTCGGGTTAATAATTTGCATATACTTTTTATTCTTGCAAGGACCAACATTTACTAGTTAAGTGAGTTTCAGATAGCTCTATTGGTAAAGTCTCTGATGGTTGTATAAGAGATCTAGGGTTCAATTTTTACCTATACCAAAGACTAATTGGTGTCTTAGTCTGATAATAAAGAGTTATTATCATTTACAGACTCTATAAATTGAAACTCTCTTAAAAAAAAAAACATTTACCTACCCAAAAAGTACAATATACCTTTATGCATTTAAGCTTAAAAGAAAGCATAGAATTTCTAGTGTTCACATAGTATCCCCTTTTTTTTTTTTTTTTTTTTTTTTTTTTTTTGGGAGCAAAGCATGGTAACCCTTTTTTGTTAAAGAGAGAATGAATAAAAACCTGAAATTCGATTACAGCATGAATATGAGTGTATGAGCTATCATTCTTTTAGATACGCTTATCTAATATAGGTTTTATGTTATAGAATATAGTAGTAACACATGCAAAGTCAGACTGTTGCACTTATGATAACAACGTGAATATGATCAGCACAGCCGCATAAATAATGGGTCTTGTGATTAAAGTCATCAAAAGTAGATCCCATTAAAATAAGGAAAATGCTATGTCCACAACATTTTCACAACATTTTTACAACAAATCCTATGTGGCAAATTGTTACGGGTTGTTAATGGTGGGGTAGAAAAGTAATTTCAGTAATAAATTCAAATTTAAACCAATAAAAACTAACCACCTTTAATTTGTTGTGAAAATATTGTAAAAATGTTGTGGACGTAACATCTCTCTTAAAATAAATAAATAAATATAAAAGGTCATCAAGTAGATATGAAGATGGGAAATGCCAAAAATAAATGTTAACTGCAGTACGTACTAATGGGATTCTGACTAGCAGTTGATTTCTGATCGCTGTATTGTTTAAAAAGACTGAAACAATTAATTATCGAATTATCTATCTATAAAATAGAGATTGTATTGAAT
Source organism: Castanopsis chinensis (assembly GCA_032878915.1). Taxonomy (NCBI): domain Eukaryota; kingdom Viridiplantae; phylum Streptophyta; class Magnoliopsida; order Fagales; family Fagaceae; genus Castanopsis; species Castanopsis chinensis. The sequence goes on from JAVQMG010000121.1 coordinate 16,067,419, forward strand.
AAAAAATAATATGTTGCATCATAGTGCCACTATTTTGTTCAACAGTATTAATTAACAAAATAAATAATAACCATTAAGACTGCGGCCGTATAAAGCTAAATTAGTCTGCTAAGAGCCTAGGATAGATTAATAGCAATAATTACTACTTAAGTGGGTGGCCAAAAATGGGACCAACCAATAGGTCTAGACCTTCTTAGAGCATTCTTATTAAATATTATAAAAAATTTAGCATTTATTCTCTCAAAACTTATATTTATAACATATACAATATCACTTTCCAATCCAATCTATATCAAAACTTCTATTTTTTTTACAATTTTATTTAAATATTGTTTTTTTATTATTTTTCACTAATTTTTTATTTTTCCTTCCCTCTCCTTTGTGGGCCCCATTGAATAAAAAATAATTAAAAATTTTGCAATTGGTGAATAGTGCCATTTCAAAAATAAAATGGCACTATTCATCAATTGCAAAAATTTTGCAATATAAAATGTTTGATGGAGGGGCTTAAACCTTTCAAATGCTAAAAAAATAAGATTTTTAGTATTTAAAAAGTTTGATAAGAATGCTCTTACACTGTTGTTTTTGTCTCATATGAATGTGGTACAATGACTTGTATATAATATTTTTAGTTGGGCAGCATCAATTAAACATTATTTTACTTTTTTTTTTCACCCCATTATATAAAATAAAAAAAATACTCATAAATGCCCCTAAGTCAAAATATTATAAAATTTCGTTTAATTCATATCTTGATATAACTTATACACTATGATAGTGTGGGAGAATAAAAAATTAATTAATGTGAAAATCGTTTCCCTTTTTAGTTTCTACCTCTCCATAATATCTCCATAATATCGTTATGATACTATTAGTTAGTATACCAATATTTATACATTAGTAAATTAATAGTATTTTTCTGTTATTAATTTCCACTAACATTTTTTATAAGGACACAATTTGCACCTAGCTCAAAAAATAAGATTGGGATAGGCCCAAAAAGCTTTATACAATGAATTTGTAGAAAGAGTGTTTAAAATCTAGGTTCTAGTGATTCTTTATAACAAAGATAATGGGCTAGATCACAATATAATACAGGAAAAATAATTTATATAACAAAAATTGTCTTAGAACTCAATCCGTGAAGACTGGGTTCTCTATTCCTCTTTCTCAAAGACAGAGTTATATTAATAGCACTCATATTTTATATTTAAGGATTAAATATGCTCGTTTGAAAATTTTAAACAGATATTGATCTTAATGTCTACAGTGTTTTTTTCCTCCTATTTTCGGTCCCCCCTTCCTAAATGTCTTCCTCTCCTTTTATCTTCTCCTCTTTCTTTTCTCCATCCTCCACGTATGGATCAGATTACTGGTTTGGATACTTGTTCTATCAGCCCATCCTTGAAGTTTTTAGAAATAGCTGTAAGGCTGAAACCTGATACTCAGGCATCATTTTCACATTAATGCGGCCAAAGGTTTAGTTACAGAGTATTTAATGCAGTGTTAGTAGTTTTATTTTGGATATTTCATAGCCCTTATTTCTACTCTGTACACCCTCCATGCATATCCTTACTTATAGGATCTCCTATAACATTACCTTTGAACATCGGGCAACCTTTTTTTATCTCGGCTTTATTTAGCCGAGAATGGACTCCTCCTCGAACAACTTTCTCGGATGACCTTGATCAACCTCCGCCTCTTTATTCATCAACACTACCTCTTGGGTCAATATTCCCACATCCTCGGACCATTTAGTACCCTCGAATTGGGCCTCTGGCGCAATATATACTCTTAGGTCCATTGACCTTACATTTTTTAATTCAATTAGGGATATTATTATTATTATTATTATTATTATTATTATTATTATTATTATTATTATTATTTTGGTCGTGTTAACAATCGGCCAAGCATACAACTTAAATCCCAGAAAGTTTTTTAGATCCACCACATTATCAATTTATAAAGCTTTAAAATAGTCCTATCAAAAGTGAAAAATCACTTCTTCAGTTACATAAAAAAAATTTTCAATTATGCATAGACTTATTACTCAATCATCTTTGTCGCATGTGATTAGAAAAAAAAAAAAGTGGATGAGATATTTTTTTGCTTGGTCAGAGAGCTCGCTCAGCTAAGAAATTGCTTGGAACTGCAAAAAATGGGCGGCTGGTTGGAGACTTTGCAGTCAGCTCAGCTGCAGACTGTTGGAGAAGAAGCGGCAAGTGGGGAGGAACATGATGTCACTCAAATAGCTTGTTTTAACAATACAAGCCGACCTCGTTTTTGGCGGCCACGTCCAGACAAATTTGCCACCCATAGTTTTACGAACTAGTCTTTTTATTTAATTTCATTTCCTGTAGCACTAACTGATAATTATGCTTCATGATTGGATTTAAAATATTGGATTACTACGGGATAATTATGCCTTTTAATTCATTCACAGTCTAAATAGTACTATAGTACTGTTCATCAAAAATAAGTACTACAGTACCAGTTTATACTATTTCTTTTCCGAATAAAAAGGAGAAAAATATTGATTCTATCAATTGATAAAAAAAATAATAGTTATCTTGATCATGTACAATGCGCAAGATTTAGTTAATTCAACTAATTGAATGAGTCATGTATTTTATAAATGACAAGACACATATCATATTCATATAAGTGGTTAGAGCCTAAAACTTTAAAGTTTGAAACTAAACTTCTTTTCCTAAAAATTTCATATCAATAGTTGGAGTCCCCATGCTTCAAAGTTTAGACTTTAGAGTGATCAAAATTTTTCTTAAAAAATGAGACTTGTGCTTGTAGATTTGTGTAAGGTGTAGGATTACTCGAGCAATAGTAAGACTTACTATTACTTGAACTCAGAAATTTTAAACTTGCAAGTGTAACTCGTAAGTATTTCTTCCTAGCATATAAGTCATGCCCTCATATAGTCAACACTAGTAGAAAGTAGAAACTATGTTCTTCAAGAATATAAAAATTAAAAACTTGGGGAAAGAAAGAAAGGAAAATTTGTTATTGGACCAACAAACAGATAGATTAATTAAAGAGAAAAAAAATTAAGTAATATCAGAAAAGAAAGAAACGTATATGCTAGCTAGCTGAACCGGTTGTTTCTGGGGGAGGTTTGGGTTCAGAACTGTTTCCTGTGATGTTGATCTGGGGTCCCCTCCCTTTCTGCAAAGGTATAGTTGATTGGTTCCAGCCTCCAGGTCCCACTTTGGCCATATATAGCTCAACAGGTTCATCTCCCTGTCCATTTGTTAGGCTGACCCCACAAACACCCCCAGGCATGTCTAGCTAGTTGTACAGTTCATTTTCTTGTGTGCAAACTATATAAAAAACAAAAACAATAATAATTGCTGTTCTAGCAATTGGGAAATAAGTAATCAAGAAAACCAAGTTCAAATTGTTTTGAGGGATTGGTTTACCTTGCATGACAGCTTGAAAATAACTCATGGTGGGTGGGCTTCGTGTTGGTCAAATTGTAGTAATTAAGCAAAATCATTGGACCAATAATTACATACATAGGAAGATTTGAGCTTTGAAAATTTTCATTGAAAATATTAAGAAACGTCAAATTATTTTATTTTGTTTAGAAGGATCCTTCTGGAAAAAGAGAGTAAATTAAGTTAAATAGTTACAACTTACAATACTTTGCTTAGTTCTTCTTTATTTCATGTTTTTTGGAAAGAGAGTGAGATATTTTGACATGAGAAATTAATTAACAAAAGGAGAGGAGAAATTAAAAATAATTAAACACTAACGTAGAATTCTAGTTATTAAGAATTGTATTAGAGCTAAAAAGAGAGAGAAAATAACATTCATGGTCTCATCTTATCGCTAAGCGGAACATTTGGCAATTTTTCTCATTGTCTTTTGGTAAAACTTGAAAAATTCTATAGTCTCATATAGTCATATACAAGTTATTCATACTTTTTAGTATCTAATTCTTAGAGAGTCAAACTCTAAACAAACCTAAACAATTTATTATTATTCCAAGTCACACCGAACATAAATATGTCATTGTACTAAAAGGGCAGCAGCTTTTATTAAAGATTCTAATTGGATTGAATGAAAAGAGGATATTCCTCGTACCAGAAACTTATCCAAAAATTAATGAGAGATGCATGTTGAAAGCCAAGTATCTAGAACTCGTGAAACTTACGGAAGGACCGCGTACATATATTGAAGTCCAAGTCCAAATCATCTCAAGCAATTTTGGCTCGTGAAACTTATGGGAGGATTTTGAAACTTACAAGAAGCAGAGACTAGAGCCGTGTGGGACAATCAAATTTTGACTAGGCTGGCACTACACTATCAACGCATATGAAAAAATTGTGCGATGCGGTTCATTATTAGACTGAGAAAGATCATACATGGTATCATGTATAAGTTTCTTCCCTCTCACAACCTACTATGAGAGGGAAGAAACATATGTTTAATACAAGATATATATTTCCATGGTAGTGAATTTCATAATATTGGGTCTCAATTGTAATAGTAAAATTGCATCATAGCTGTTGATTTAGAGGCAATATCACTATGTCTCTATGCGGTAGTCGACTTGTCCGTTGATACACTATTACCACATTATCTATTCGGGTGACAAACAAGCAAGCAACACAATTACTAATTTTATTGTCATGATTGATCAAAGTTCTCTAAATATGCTTATTATACTGTGGGTCATATGTTAACGAGTACTCTTAAGACATTTGTTAATAGATTATTTTAGATAAATTTTAATACTATAGCCTTAAAAGAAGTTAATTAATTTTTTTTTTAAATTTTTTATATAGAATGTCTTAAGATAGTTCATAAATCAATGCCATTAAAGACATCTCTTGAGTTTTCTCTTGAAGGATTCAAAACATTTTTTGTTTGGGGTTTAGATTATATATAAATTACATCATTTATATATTTATTTTTAATTTAATTCTTTTGACTAGTTTTGTTCAATCCCAGTAATGGTAATACTATTTTTTTTCCCTTTTCAAATAACGTCATTTTGTCGTACTTGATGGTGTAAAGTAAACGCAGGAATTACATTAGAAACAAATTAAAGTCAAATATTTGAAATAAATAGATTAAATTTAAAAAGCAAATTTTTTTGCTAATCAAGGCTAAATTAAAAACAAATCAAAGTTAGAGGGTACGATTATTCAAAAAATATAGCCACCACCCTTTTAGATAGCAATGTAAACATTACTTATCAGAAAGACCATGTTACTTTGGATATGAATTCCGCAAAGTGAACATAACTTATCAAAAAGACCAGGTTACTTAGGATGCATGCTGCTGAATCATAAAGCTACTAACAGCAATAAGATATCTTTTATGCTGCATCTTTTATCACATCGCACATAAAGGTTAAGAACAGATCAATATAACTGGTTGGAGTTTTATTTATTTATTGTGATTTCATTGTGGAGATAAGCTTAATTATAAGTGGTATATATGGTATTATTTATTGTCATCACGTGACGTAAGGTCAATGAATCCACACCTAAGACTCTCTTTTTTATTCCAAAAAAAAAAAAAAAATCTTCAACTCTCCCATACATGCAAATTAATATCTAATTTATTTGTTGTCAGATCTATCCTCAATTTCACCAACAAGTTCCTTTGCAGTTTGCAGGCATATAATTTATAGAAACTAGCGACCTCAGATATTTAGAATGCATGTTGTCAGAGCAACCGAATTGCTGCAGTGCCTCACAAATCTTCACTATTGCAGCCCTCAATCTTTTATATATTTTCCCTTGTTCCTATTTCAGAGACCATACTTAGCCTTATTTTGTATGAAACAACATATTTATACCAGTTGAAAACCTACAGTTCGTAGCATTTAAGCACGCAAATTCTTTATCCATTTGCTGCCTTCAGCCTTCTTGTCATAATTAGGAGTAGGGATTGGCAGTAATGAGAATACACTGTTTGGAACAACAAACAGTTTCTAATTTTCTCCTTCGCAACAAATGGGATTGGTTTGGAACTTTATAATTTAGTAATATTGTCCAGTTTTTTCTTATAGAGATAATTTGAGTTTAAAAATGTTTATCCACTAATTGTTGTAAGGAAAAAAAAAAAAAAAAATCTCTTATTGTTGAACAAGAAGTTTGGGTTCAAATTCCTACAAAACCAAAAATCGGTTGGTCTCTTGATCTGATGTTAAAGAACAATAATTATAGGAACGGATACTATTAAAGAAAAAAATTACCACTTTAATTAATTAAAAATGCAATATGGCCAATCTTCTTTACAGGCCAAAAGATGGATCCAATAATTCCACATGGGTTACAATAATCTCTCTGAATCAGCATCATTCATCTTCACAATTTTCTGATCCAGCAGTCACATATATATAACATACATCGTGGGAGTGAGAGCGTTCACAGGTTTTCATGCTCTGCGACAAACATGAGGGATAGAGAGACGATAGCTAGATCAGATGCTTTTGTAGTTTTGTTTAGGGTAAAATGCAAAATTAACCTTTAAGTTTTTTTAGATTTTATTTCAGTCCTCTAACTTTATTTTTATTCATTTCAGTCTTCTAATTTTTAAGTTTATTCAATTAAGACTTTTCTATCAACTTTTGTTATATGCTGTGATTAATTTTTCAATTTTATTAATTTTTCTTCAAAATTTTTAAATTAAAAAAAATTTTAATTAATAATTGAAAAATATTTTCCAGATTTTTATTTTCAAAAAATTTTAACAAAAGTTAACAGAAACGCCTTAATTGAATAAATTTGAAACTTAGAAGACTGAAATAAACAACAACAAAGTTAAATGACTGAAATGAAATCTGAAAAAATTAGAGGGTCAATTTTACATTTTAGCCTTTTGTCTATTTGCTTTGTTTTGTTTGTGCAGATATGTGAAGTAGAGCACCATGTGGCACGTGCTTCTCACATGTATCTCCAAGGCAAAATTAATGACTGAAATAATACGTGCAGTCCAAAAATGAAAACGATATACAACTATAAATTATTTTTGAGAAAAGAAAAATTAGCATAAGGTGGCGTGCAGGAATGATTGTGTATTGGTGTGTTCGACTTAAAAAAGTATTGGCTGAAGCTATGTGGGATCCAACATTGTATGGAGTATGGACATCTACTATTTTTTTTATTGGACTATATATCATTGCAGGTATGTGTATATTTTTTGTTGGTCACAATGGTTACAAAGTGTGACACCCATTGTAGCTAGACAGATAAGAAAAATTAATAAAGATTACAATGATTACTATAATTTTATTTAAAAATCAAAACTTAAGGAGATTGGTTGGTAGGACTGTTTCTGTGATGGGATTGGTAGGGTTCCACCAACAGACATGTAGCGAAAAGTACGCAAGAACCAATGTTGGATGAAATGAATTTTGTTCTTCCAATCAGATTAATCAGTTACTTCTGAATGTGTTTTCTATTTTATCATATATAATGGATAATAATTCAATGGTATGGTACTATGGGGTGCTCTTTTAGCATGAGAAAGAGTTTTTGAAAATTTTTAAGAAATTTATTACACTACAATAACTGCTGCATCTTATTTTCCAACAAAATATTGGAGGGAGTTATAAATTCACAATAAACTAATTAAGATCTATTACATATATTTTATTAACTCAATGTTTTGATATATTATCTCCAAAATATTGTGCTAGCAACACGGTTAAGATTGGTATTTTTGACAAATTGAAATTCCAAATGTTCCATTTACATGATTCCCATGGCAGTCAATCCATAAAAAAAAATCTAAAAAGATTGTTCACATCATAAAGCTGCTTACATGATAAGGTAGGGTTGATGCAAGAAGTTCTACATGTTAATGGCTATATAAGATACTAAGTCTATGCCCAGAGTCTTGTAGGTCAATTGGCTCCTCATAGTGCTCCAATAAAGACATTCAAAATTTAAATTTCTTCTATTTTTATTATTGAATTATTTTTTTAAATAAAAAGAGAGAAAGAGAGAGAGAGAGGAAAGTCGGTAGATTTACAAGTCATAGGTAGACTAGATTAATCATATATTCATATTTACCATAATAGACTATAAAGCCATTTTAGGGCATGATAATTCATTCATATGCCACCATGTGAAAAGATCCTTAACCTGTTAAGTGACCTCATCATTGCTTCATGATAACTCCATGTCCTCATCCTATCATCCAAATATCAGTAATAGGGTTCATTATATGCATGGTTTCATATTTCATGTTTCCATTATCTATTTGCCTGCATTATTGGTGCAGTGTCTAATTACATTAGCCTGTGATCCTGATCCCTAACGCTGCAATTCTTGGTGCAGTCTCCATCTAAGGATTATTTAGATAATAGGAGGGCATAGCTAATAAATTTTAGGGTACCATAATTTCAAAGTGATGGTGCCAATGCATTCGTACTTTTAAATTTTTGTTCGCCACATATAAATAGCAAAGGACCACAAAACTTTTAATAATGACTGATCCCAAGAATGTTGTTAAGTTTATTTTCTTAAATATATCAACTTATAACACGTAACAACGATGTATATAGAACTATATATTGTGTTTTCTTTTTTTGAGAATACTTAGATTCAATACAATCAATATCATAAGTTTGAATTAAATAAAAAACATAATGTATTGCACTTAAGATGCTCTACTTAAGTTTGACCTTATATGCAAATTATTTTATGATGTCTTTTTAATGGAAATATATAGTAGTATATTACCAAAGGATGTAGAGCGTAATTCACCTTTGATTTATGACATTACTTATCAGTTATCAACAACCCCTAGATTCCAAATATTTAGATAAACGTCTCTCTCTCTCTCTCTCTTCCATATAAATTATAGGATTTTTTTTTTTTTTTTTTTGAATATCATATAAATTATAAGATAGTCTCATTTGATTTTGGCTAATACATATTAGGCCTGTTTGGTCTAAGTAAACCATTTATCTATATGAAGAGTTTTTTTTTTGCCCAGTCGCCTCCAATAACAGCATTATTAACTCAACAAAATTTGATGTCGAGAAAGGTGATAGGTTTGGAATCTACTAGAGAAAAAAATAGATAAAAGTCTGAATTTTATTAATAATAATCTCTAAAAAAATGTTTACAAACTTAGCGGCCTATTTAATAGCTTTGTAAAACTTGAGAAATAAGAAAATATATTCTAAAATAAGTCCTAATTAATACCTAATCATAACAAGAATCAAATTTGACCTAAAAAGCATTAAAAACACCTAAAAATAGGGAAATAAATGTCCTAGACCTAAAATTATACATAAAAATAACAAATTACATAAATTAATTTGAAAATTTTGTTTTACATCAGACCCCTTTACTTAAAAAAACTTGTCCTCGAGTTGATAATCGAAATCAATATCCTGCTTCAAATAAACAAATACTTTGAATGCTTTAATAACTTGATCCGGTTCTAAAATTTGAATCCTTCATAAAGTGTAGCATAAAATTTATTCTCATATACATAAAATTTATTTTTAACATCAATCAACAAAGGGTTGACAATACAATTAAAATTTTCTACTCCAAGAAAATCAACATATTGTGTAGTCATCTTCAACAAATCAACTAGAACCTGGAGATTGTGGGTGATGGACTTATTCTCATATTTAAACTTAATTGGATCTTCCACAATATTCCCAATAATTACCATCGCTTGATTTTTTATTCATCATCCACAATCAACTCAGCCTTCTTTTCTTTGACTTCTTCATTAAATTTTTGACAAGTGGTATCTTCAATCTTGATCTTTTTTAACCACTTCACAATTTTCTTTAGAAATAGGTTGCTTCTTGCCAGCCCTCAAACTCTATCCTTTACTTGACACATGGATTTGGCTATGACAATTTTGGTTCCATGGTTGACCACTTATGTTTTGAACATGTTGCTTTTCATATGAATATATAGATTTATAATCAACACTTGTACAATCTAGTATATCATAATAGTAATTAGGAGTTTCTCAAAAAAAAAAAAAAAAAAAAAAAAGGTCAGTAGGAAACCATAAATCAATTAATATGTTTTTCATTCTTTAGCAAGAGTGGATTGGATGCTTACCTCATCGCTTTCTATCGATTTGAATGTCTTCCTACCATTCTTCTGCTTCATCCTCCAATTTATTAGACGCAAGCCACACTTTTTCTTGATCACAAATCTTCCAAAAATTAAAATACTCTTCAAAATCAAGAAGCCAATCAATAAAATCCAACTTACACATATCTCCATCAAAGAATAGAATTTTCTTATAGTTAAGAGTGTGTCTTTGAATATATTAATCATTGTTGTTGTGAGATGATTTCCTAGCATGAAGAGTATCAATCTTTTGCTGGATTTCACCTATAATTTGCTGTCACTCTTCATGAAATCGATGGAACTCAGGCCTATTGTGAACTATGTCTTCAAATTTGTTGTTGTAGCTGTGGTGATTACCGTCACGCTAGTTAACTATTCGATCAGGATAAGTTAAGGCTCTGATACCAACTGACGTTGCGGAAGCCTACAGAAAGCGAACACAATATTCTCTTTGATGGAACATAAACTAAACTATAAGTTTCTAGTAGTAAATCTTGAATTCACGAGGGGATCCTTGAATCCACAAGGTGATAGGTCTAGGACCCACCAAAAAAGACAAAAAGCAAAAGTCTGAATTTTATTAATAATAATCTCCGAAAAACTTTTACAAACTTAAAGGCCTATTTAAAGACTCCATAAAATTTGAAATACAAAAAAATATATTCTAAAATAAGTCATAATTAATACCTAACCATAATATGAACCAAATTTGACCTAAAAAGCATTAAAACGAACCTAAAAACAAGAAAATAAATGCCCTAAATCTAAAATAAAGAAAATTACATAAAAAAAAATACTAAAATTAACAAATTATATAAATTATTGGTGTAATGTCTAATTGCATTAGTCCGTGACCATGATCCCTAACACTGCAATACTCGGTGTAGTCTCCATCTAATGAATATTTAGATAATAGGTGGGCATAGCTAATAAAATATAGGGTACCATAATTTCAGAAAGTGATTGTGCCAATGCATCAGGTGATGTTGTACCTTTAAATTTTTGTTCACCACATATAGCCCAGGAAAGGACAACTTCTTTTAATAATGACTCCAACTTTGTTGTTAAGTCTATTTTCTTAGATATATCAAATTATAACACGTAACAACGATATGTATAGAACTATATATTGTGTTTTCTTTTTCAAGATTAATTAGATTTAATACAATTATATGCTTATATTTAATTGAAAAAATTAATGTACTAAGGTGATATATCTGAATTTGACCCTATATATAAATTATTTTATGATAGAAATTTAATGGAAATATATAGTACTGTATTACCAAATGATGCAGAGGGTAATTCACCTTTGATTTATAGCATTGCTTATGATTAATTATCGACCACGTTCTCTTGATTCCAAATACTTGGATACACACCAGTCTCTCTCTCTCTCTCTCAACCTGATACAAGCAAACGGGAAGAAACCTAGACCTTGCTTGAATCCTTGGGCTGATACAACACTCTCCCTTGGCTCTGCGTTGGAGACTACAATGAAATAGTTAAACGCTCTGAGAAACTAGGTGGTGTTTTAAGGCCAGCCAGACAGATGGATCGCTTCCGTGCAGTCATCCACCATTGCCACTTCCTCGACCTTGGTTATATTGGGTCTCATTTCACCTGGTCAAGAAATCATCCTATAGAAGGTCGCATTCACATCAGGTTAGACCGAGCACTAGCTACTGCTGGATGGTGTTCTCTCTTCCCTGGCATTACTGTTCATCATATTCCAATGTCCACCTCGAATCACTCCCTACTCTCTATCCGCTTTCGACCGCCCATTGCCAGACCATGTCCTTCAGACCGACTGTTTCGCTTTGAAGCGATGTGGCTGCGTGACCCTCGTTGTGCTGAGGTTGTCCAGGAAGCATGGCAAGATGGCCTCTTCAAACCCGACGGCGTGCAAATTACAAACTGCCTTGACAGTTGCCGTGAGCGATTGACAACTTGGAACAAGCTTGAATTCGGCCACGTAGGAAGACAGATTTCCAGACTTGAAAAGAAGCTACAGTCTCTCGAGTTGGATGCTAGCCAGAATTCAGCGGAGATTCAAGAAGTTCGATCCGCTCTGAACTACTGGTTGGACACTGAAAACACAATGTGGCACCAACGATCAAGAACTCAATGGATCACTGACGGTGACCGTAACACCCACTTCTTTCACCAAAAAGCCTCAAACCGAAGAGATCGAAACTTTATTAAAGGCATATGTGACTCCAACGGTGTTTGGCATGAAGACGACCAGGTCATAGACGACATTATTCTAGACTATTTCTCCAACATCTTCACTACAAATGGGCCCACTGATTTCTCAGCTACTATTGATGCCGTCCAACCAGTGGTCACTGCTGAGATGAACAGCTCTTTAACCCAGGTTTTTCAAGCAGATGAGGTCTACAGAGCTCTGAAGCACATGCATCCAAAAAAATCCCTAGGACTCGATGGCATGCCCCCTATTTTCTACCAGCATTTTTGGTCTTTATCTGGTGAGTGTGTTACGACTGCTGTTCTAGGTTTTTTAAATGATGGCATCATCCCTCCTAACTTTAATGAGACACACATCACCCTCATCCCAAAAATAAAAAATCCCACCAAGGTAACTCAATACCGACCCATCAGTCTAAGCAATGTCATTTCTAGACTAGCCTCTAAAGTCCTTGCAAACAGACTAAAACGATTTCTCCCTCAAATTATCGGGGAAAACCAAAGCGCTTTTATGTCTGACCGTCTCATCACTGACAATGTCCTAGTTGCCTTCGAAACAATGCACCACCTAAACCAAAAGAGAAACGGTCGAGTTGGAGAAATGGCCTTAAAACTTGATTTGAGTAAGGCTTTTGATAGGGTAGAGTGGAGTTTCTTGGAAAATATTATGTATAAAATGGGCTTCAATAGTAGATGGGTTAACCTCATGATGCAATGTGTTACATCTGTTACTTACTCTATAAAGATTAACGGCAAGCCCTGAGGCCACATCACCCCCACCCGGGGTTTGAGGCAAGGGGACCCCATATCCCCCTTCTTGTTTTTGTTTTGTGCAGAAGGACTTTCAGCTCTACTTCGCAAAGCCACAAGCATTGGTGCTCTTCTAGGTGTCGCTGCCAGCCCACAAGGCCCACGTATCTCACACCTCTTCTTTGCCGATGATAGTATCATCTTTTGCCAAGCAACCATAGAAGAATGCAGCCACCTTGCACATATCTTGGAAACATATGAACTTGCTTCAGGACAAAAGCTAAATAGGGAGAAAACTTCTCTCTTTTTTAGTCGAAACACACCACATGCACTACAAGAAGAGATCAAAACTATGTTTGGGGCGGAGGTAATCAAGCAACATGAGACTTATCTAGGCCTTCCATCTCTTGTTGGCCGCTCTAAGGTGAACACTTTCCATGCCCTAAAGGAAAAGCTTGACAAGAAACTATCAGGTTGGAAGGAAAAAATGCTCTCTCAAGCGGGGAAGGAAATTCTTATTAAAGCAGTGGCACAGGCTATACCCACTTACACCATGAGTGTATTCAAACTCCCTGACACACTCTGTGATGACTTAACTGCCATGATTCATCGGTTTTGGTGGGGACAATCAAATGGAAAGAACAAAATAGCATGGCTTAGCTGGAACAAAATATGCACTCTAAAACAAGACGGTGGACTCGGTTTTCGTGATCTACCATCCTTTAACTTAGCACTCTTGGCAAAACAAGGCTGGCGATTGCAGACAAACACGCACTCCCTGGTGCACCGCGTCCTCAAAGCTCGCTATTTTCCAAATAGTGACTTCCTCCATGCTGAACTAGGTCCAAAGCCATCGTATGCATGGCGTAGCATTATGGCGGCTCAAAATATTGTCAAGGCAGGTTGTCGATGGCAGGTTGGAGATGGAGCATCAATCAACATTTGGAAGGATAAATGGCTGCCTCAACCGTCCACCTTTATGATCACCTCCCCACCATGCAGCATCCTACTCGAAAACTCCATTGTCAGCACTCTTATTGACAACACGGTGGGTGAATGGAAACATAACTTGATCAATGCAGCCTTCCTTCCCCATGATGCCAAAAATATTCTAAGCATTCCCATCAACAAAAATGGGAACCGAGATCGACAGGTCTGGGCTTACATGCCTAGAGGAACCTTCACCGTGAATAGTGCCTACAAGCTCGCCCTTTCTCTGCATTTGCAAAGCACCACTGGGTCCCCCTCCACTAGCCGTGATCAAAGCTCATTCTGGAAAAAGATTTGGAGTTTGCATGCTCCAAATAAAATCAAGATCTTCACTTGGCGAGCATGCCGTAATATACTTCCCACCAAGGAGAATCTCTGTCATAGAAAGGTACTTGATGAGCCCCTCTGTGAAGCTTGTGGGTTAGCGACGGAAACTACGACCCACTTGTTCTGGGAGTGCACAAAAGCCGTTGAACTTTGGGCTATCTCAGGCATCCCTTTTGACATGCGTGGAATCCATTTCCATGATTTTGCAGATTGGCTTTGGTACCTCATATACATGCAGCACGTTGGAAATGATATTCTTGAACTCATTATCACCATCACTTGGTGCATGTGGTCTAATAGAAACAAAGTACGTGTAGGACAGCCAAGACAAACGAGTCATGAAATTCTCCATAAAGCTCGCACCCTGCTTTGCAAATTCCAGCTCGCGCATCATCGCCCACCGCAACATAGGGACGCCATGGACCCACGCTGGGTCCCACCATCTCCACCGTGGTACAAGGTCAACGTGGACGCTGCTGTCTTTGACCAGCTCAACTCTGTGGGAGTAGGTGTCTTAATTCGGGACCACGAAGGATCGGTGGTTGCAGCTATGAGCAAACACCTGCCCTTACCACTAGGTTCATTGGAAGCAGAAGGAAAAGCAATGGATGAGGCTGTCACTTTTGCATGGGATATTGGAGTTAGAGATGTTGTCTTTGAAACTGACTCACGGATAGTTTTCGACGCACTCACTAGAAGGATCACTCCCCCAATAGCCATTGCAAACCTTATTGATGGTATTCATCACAAGCTGCACTTCTTCTGAGCCACTTGTTTTCTCCACGTACTGAGACACAGCAACAAGCCAGCTCATACTCTGGCAAGATTTGCCAAAGGAATTAATAATTTTGTTAGTTGGATTGAGGAAAATCCACCCATTATTGAGACCCTTGTAATTCAAGATGCTATATATTTATCTTCATCATAATAAAGTTATCATATTTCTCATCAAAAAAAAAAAAAAAAAATGATGAGATAGAAGATAGTCTCGTTTGATTTTGACTAATACATATTAGGCTTGTTTAGTCTAAGTAAACCATGTATATATGTGAAGAGTATATGTTTGCCAGTGGCCTCCGATAAGTATATTACTAACTCAACAAAATTCGTCATCAACATTAACATGAGTATGATATTTTATTCAATTGAGTTTTGTGTATTTTGTGTTTTGGTGAAATGGCTCATTTGTTATTAATTGTTTTAATAGAAAAAGTATCCATTTGCACCAATGTCTATTATACCATTAAACCAAGGCAATAAAGCTATATATGTGTGTGTGTGTTGGGGGGGGGGGGGGGGGGCATCAAACTTCTCAATAGAGTAATTCATTAGAAATTAACAGTACAATAATTTACAAAATAACAATGTATACAGCTTCTTGAGCCAACATATAGAGGCTAAAGAGTCGAGCTAATTACCTAAGCATCTATAGGGTAACTTGATATTAGGAAGCTAAGAGAACAAACTAGTGCAAAGAAAAAAGGTATTGATTTTTTCTAGGAATATTAAGAACAAAAGCTAGTACTTACAAGTTGAAAAGTTTGTATTTTGTATTTTCTTGAAAGCTCAGACTTCTGTAATATCTCCTGATCTTTTTATATAATAGTTATACAATTGTTTTGTTTAAATTTTTACTCCATTACTTTTGTCCTTAGTGCACATTAAACTAAATTTAAGACACTTAACAAGGGAGTTGGGGGAAAAAGAAGTAAATTAATATTTTTAATTTAAATACGAGTTTAAGGCTTATGAAAGGAGAAATTAAAGAGACAGGTTGAATAATGAAAAAAAGAATACATTACTTAAATTTCCAGCTTAGAATGCAAACAACATATTATGTACATAGAAATTAATGGATATTATTTGTATACAAAAGTATCCCATCGCTTTTGGCTGTCTCTATCAATGATTCAATGAATCCACACTACATACAAAAAGCTTTTTTTTTTGGTAAACAACATACAAAAAGTTATACTCATATACCAAGCATCTTCAATCTTGCAAATGATTTCATGGGGGGAAAATATATACATTCCTATATACATCCAAGGAAAACATTTCAGAGGCACAAACATTAAAAAAACACCAGCAGAAGCAATTGCACGAACTTTCAGTTGCCTTTTCCCATCCACCATGCTTCCTACAAAATGGATAATATATACTTGAGAGAAAATGATAAATGACTACTTGCTTTATTATAAAAGACTTGCAAACCAATGTGATTAGTGTTAAATTGATAACAACTTGTATGAGTTTTTGTTGAAAGTGTATTAAAGTATAGTTATACCTAAAAAATGTGAGAATTTAAAATATTATATATATATATATATAATCAAATAAGCTTTTTTTTTTTTTTTCCTGAAAAAGCAAATAGCAAATAAGTTTTGGAATGTGATTGGTAATATGGCCACATCTAATTTTTACTGAAACTTATTTATTGTTTGGGGCCTCACATAGGTCCTACAAAAATGTAAGCTTATTTCATTTCGCGGTTAGCGTTTCTCGTGATCCATTGTAAAGCTTTAGTAAATTAAATCTAATTAACTGTCTGTGGGTCCCTTTCTATGAATTTTGCTCAAAATATCAAATCCTTTTAACTTATTACAAATCCCACTCTACTTGTTTGCTAAAGAACTTTCAGCAAAAAAAAAAAAAAAAATCAATTAATTTATTTTATTTAGTTTTTATTTTTAGTAAAAAAAATTTTAGCAAAAAATTAAATAAATTGTTCTCAATATAATAAATAAATTTTTTAATTATCTTTACTATTGTGTATAAAAAGATAACATATGAGTTTGTAGAAATTATGTAGTAAAATTTATAATAATCTGACATCACTCTTAGATGTTGTACATATTCTTCCATCAATGCTGATATGCTTATAAAAAAATCACTAATGAAAAATCCGTAGTTACAGTAGCTGCTCCATGTGTCTTGTTTATCAATCAAATCTAGATTTTGCGCATGACTAGTGACTATAGTAATGTCTTGCCAAAATGTCGCAAACACATTTTCTTTTTGTCGATCCAATTTGATGACATATTCATGCCTAATACGTGTTTTGGTTGCTTCTTTGATTTGGCCAAATGACTTGAAATATTTCTTGTTTGGTGAATAAGATATTTCTTTCGCCACTGACTTGCAATCTTTTTTTGTTCAACGAATTAATGATACGTTTCTTTGACAACAATTTTGCTCCACTATACCAGCAGATTGTTATTAATAAATTTAAAGCAATATTTATTTGTTTAATGAATGATACATTTCTTTGACAACGATTAATTTGCTCCACTATACCAGATTGTTATTGCATTTACACTACATCATAGGGAGGAAATAAACAAATAGGACCTCTTATTACTCATCTAATTAATCTGAAGCTCAATTGGTACATCTGTACCTAAATTAGTTTAAAAGTGTCCCAAAGTCTAGATTTATTGGATTTGTCATACTTTGATAATTGACTCACATATGCGGATATGCTTTCAGTAATACGATTACTACTTCTATCCAATAGTCAATCTCTAGAAATTTATAAACTCCGATCCGTGATTTGACCTTTGGTTTTATATTCTCGTTACAGTCTGATTGTTCCGATTGAAAATGTTGTGTGAAAATGGTTTTTTGTGTTTTCTAATATTTAGTAGCATTAGAAAAAATGAGTTAGAATAAAACTATTTTTTGCCAACATAAAAAGTATAGTTTATTTTTAGAGATTATTTTGCACTAAATATATTTGTAAAACAACTCTATCTCACAATTATATAAAAAAAAGTTAAAAAATTATTTTTCAATTCATTTAAGATGACTACTAAAAATATATTTTAAAAAATAAAAAATACTTTAAAAAAACTTTTTAAAAACAATTTTTTTTAAAAAAATATTATTGTCAAAACAAACAAAACTCAAATTGAAATTGAAAAATTTTCTCCCTTATGCTTTCCTGGAAACTATTACTGCTTTTTCTTTTAAATGACTGCTTTTGATGTATTATATTTCTTTTTTCTTTTTCTTTTTTTTTATGGAAGATATATTATACATATTATATTTCTGTGGTTAAGGAGTGCTCATAGACTCATGGTACCTCGAGTTGGTTAATTTATGACGAGGTGTGCCAATAAAACAAAGAGTGTCGTTGTGTGATTATGACCATTAAGTTGACGTTATTATAGGTAAAATTTGGAATGGTTCTGAAAATTAGATGGTCAAATTAATATTGTCCAAGTGACTAGCGGACGAAATTCAGCAAAAAAAAAAAGTGACTAGAGGATGAAGAAGAATATGTTACAAAATTCCGTATATAGCTTCTCTTGTTGTTGAAGATATATAAGCTATCACAGATTCACAATAGCCACTAAAATTCAACCCTATCAACCACTACAAAAAACGCGTTTTGTAGCTGCGTTTTTGAGCTGCGTTTTTTTAAAAACGCAGCTACAGTGGGTAATTTGAGCTGTGTTTATTCGAAACACAGCTTCACCCATGGTCTATATCTGCGTTTAGTAAACGCGGCTATAGGCCAGGGGTGGAGCTACGTTTTCCAGGTGTTGACGCTGCGCTTAGATGGGTAGGATTGGAGCTGGGTTTAATAAACGCAGCTTCAAAGATGCTTAGAGGTGCGTTTTCTGAAATGCACCTTAAACATATTTAGTGCTGCGTTTAATAAACGCAACTTCAACATTTATAGAGCTGTGTTTAATTAAACGCAGCCTATATGTGTCTGGAGCTGTGTTTTATAAATGCAGCTTCTCCGCTCTCTCTCCCTTTGCGTGCTTAATTTGTGAGTGTGAGTGTTTGGGAATGCAGGTGAGGAAGGCCCACCAATTTTTCAATAGATATTAAATAAAAATAAATAAAGCTTTCCAATCTCAGTAGTATATTTATATATAAAAAAAGAAGAAGAAGTGATTCTATATGAAAAATAAAAAAGGGAAGTCCTGGAGAATGCAAAATAAAACTAGAGAATGAAATCAAATAATGCACTTATTAGCAACACAAAGAAAATTGAAATTTGCTTTGCTCTCTAACTTTGTTAGCAGTGTTATGAAATTAACGAAAATGACAATTCTTGCGAGAAAACCAAAATGAACAATCAAAGCAATTAGTGTCGTTACTGCGACTGCATGACATAGATGGTCTAGAACTTAAAACTTTCTTTGTGTTAAATTACCAATTGTTCTAAAAACTTAGATTATGTTTGTTAACAGTTTTTGTTTTCTATGGGAATATATAAAAAATAAAAATAAAAAAAGCAATTTTCTTGTATCTTTAAAATAAAAAAACAAGTTTGGTTAGTTCAAATATAAAAAATAGATTTTTGAAGAAAAAAGAAGAAGAAAATACTAAATATGTTATTACTAGGATTCGAATTCTAGCACTAACTCATTAAATGAGACGGATTCATCAAATTAGGCATGTGTTTTCATTGGTTTTTAAAAACTAGAAACTGAAAACAATTCAATAAATGCAGCTTATATAGTCTGGAGCTGCGTTTTATTAAACGCAGCTTCAATGTGTGTAAAAATTCTTGAGTTCTTTCTCTAATGTCCATAATGGTTCTTAGTTAAAAATTTCTGTTTGATATTTTATATACTCCAATGCAGGTTGCTCTCCAGAACTTCAGAGAACAAATGCAATAAATGTCTATATTTTAGTTACATGGTTTGGTTTGGGTCTCTTACAATCATTTTGTGCACTAATTGGGGTGGCAGCTACGTATAGCATGAAACTCCATACCCCTTTTTCGAAACTCCATACTTCAGCATTTGCTTTTGAGTATTTACCAGAAGCAAAGCTTTATAGCACACATTTCTATAGGAAAGGAAAAATTTTAGATAGATATGACGGAGAAAGCCATGAGACTTTCTTAATCTTTTTTATTTCTTTCTATGAAGTCTTCTTTTTTTTTTCAATACCATTTTTTTGCTTATAGAACATTATCATGTGTTTATATAGATTGGTACTACCTTGGTATCGATAAAGCAAATTGAAGTTCAAATTGATGGTGCTAACTCCCTTACTTGCCTAAGCCCGGAGTGAGCCACGTGATGCCCATTACCGATGATTATGCTCTGATTTGATCTCCGTTATATACGGCAGAGGTGCTTGCTTATGCTAACATTTGTGGCCTCGTTTTCTTCACCTTCATTTTTGGTTCTTTTGAGCCAATTTTCTTTCATGGTGAGTTTATTTTTCTATTTCAAGTGAGCTGTTGAGTGTTGATAATTTAAAATATGGAGTTTCTCCCACAAGTATTGATTATCCAAAAAATTCCTCAAGTGCATTAAGCAAATTATAA
Source organism: Castanopsis chinensis (assembly GCA_032878915.1). Lineage (NCBI taxonomy): Eukaryota > Viridiplantae > Streptophyta > Magnoliopsida > Fagales > Fagaceae > Castanopsis > Castanopsis chinensis. The sequence continues at coordinate 16,088,083 of JAVQMG010000121.1, forward strand.
TTAAAAGCATGCATAGTTATCCTTAGTGGTGAGGTGTACTCACAAATGTGAGGTAACTCTCACACAGACTGGCTCTCGTTGCTGGCTAGCGCCCTGTCCGGAGGTGTAATATAACCATAAATCTCCCTATTTTTTTTTACACAAAAAAAAAAAAATAAATATATATATATATATATATATGTTTTAAACTTAAAACATTTATATTACATATTTGGAGCTGCGTTTAATAAACGCAGCTTCAACATTTATAGAGCTGCTGCATTTTATTAAACGCAACCTATATGTGTCTAGAGCTGCGTTTAATAAACGCAGCTTCAATATTTATTGAGCTGCGTTTAACTAAACACAACCTATATGTGTCTGGAGCTGCGTTTACTAAACGCAGCTTCAATATTTATTGAGCTGCGTTTAATTAAATGCAGCTTATATGTGTCTGGAGCTACGTTTATTAAACGCAGCTTCATTATTTATAGAGTTATGTCTAATAAATGCAACTTATTCAGTCTGGAGCTGCGTTTTATTAAACGCGGCTCATTTTAAGTATAAATAAAAATAAAAATCCCTCAACTCCCTCAACCCATCGTTCAACTCTGAATCCCCTAAATCCCTAAATCCCTCACCCTAAATCCCTAAATCCAGCCCTTCCCTCACTTCCACCCTCTTTAAATCCCCTTCCTCCCTCCGCTCTTCCCTCGTCTCCATTCCCTTCTCATCACTCTTCCTCCTCTTTGTCGATAGAGAAGAATCGGCGCCGACAAAGCTCTTCCCTCTCCATCACCGGCGCTGCCCTTCTCATCGCTCTTCCCTCTCTCTCTCTTGAGCTCTCAAGGAAGCTGAAGACACTCTCACAAGGCCGACTAACAGTAAGTTTTATAAAATCTTTGTTTTGATTTTTGTTTTAGGGTTTTCGAATGAAAATAGTACTATAATCTCATGATTTGACTCAATGTGGTTCTTATTGGTAGATCTGCTTCGGCTAGGTCTTTGGCTACGAGAAGCTTCGCCTTCAAGATCAGCGTGCTCTATTTTGATGTTCACGAGGTTTTTTTTTTTTTTTTTTTTCCTCAAATTTCCTATTATTCACTTCTCTTTTTCACTGTGATTTGTCTTTGATTTGTCTTTGAGCACATTTTTGCTTGTTTTTTTTTTTTTGGATTTCATGATTAGCATTTGAGTACTGAGGTGATGCGTGGGTGAAAAATATGAATTGCAGCTCACAATTTGTTCGAATCGAATATATTTGCAGCTCAAAATGTGTTTATCTTTTATGCTTATGATTTAAGAATCGGTAAGGCATTTTTTTCCGAGTTAACTTTATTTTTTTTTACTGTATAAATATGAATTGCTTATATATATATATATATATATATATATATTGGATTTGAGTAATGATAGGAATACGTGAATGCGCTGTGAATCTGATAGAATTTATATTTGTAGATAGGCTTTTGTTTTTTTTGTTTTTTTTTTTTTTTTGAGCTCAAATTGATGTATTTTTGGTTGCTAAAAATGTGCTCATGTTAGATGTTGAGGAGGTCTATGGAAAACTAAATGACTTTCTTTGCTGCAAGGAGGGAACCTAAAAAAAATATGGATTAATGCAAGAAAACACACACAGAAAAGAAATTGGATTAAATATTTTCTATATTGTGTTTATCTATTATTGGTTTTGTCACAAGAATATATAATTTTTTTAATATTGAAATTCTACTTGCAAATTGGAAGTTTTTTTCAGTAGTCAGATAAATATTAAGGTCACTGGGCAGCCTAGAAGCCCGCTAGCCCACAAGGCTAATGGGCAGCCCAGTATCCCAATGGGACTGGCTATGGGTTGGTTTCTTTACCCATGGGCGCCCGATGGGCCGGCCCGTTAGCCCAGCCCATTAGCCCAACTCATTACCCAAAATTCATAACAAAGTAATTTGGGGGTTGGGTGGATGAGGGATTGAACTTTAGACATTATAAATGCAGCTAAGACCACACACCTAACCACTAAATACTTGGAGTGATTGTGATACAATATACATAATAAATATATATATATATATATATATATATACTTTGAAAATATCTTAGCATGTGAGAGATGCTGGAAAAGAGCACTTTTGTTTGGCAAAGGGAACTTATCATCAGCAAGGAAATGGTTAAGATCTTGGTAGTTGATTACCAATCTGAGTTTTCCACGAACTTGTTCAGCATGTTTATTTACATAGAAAGCTTCACACGCCCATGGAGAGGTTGTAGGTTCAATGAGGCCTTCTGAAAGGAGAGTGGATAATTCTTGCTTGGCTAAGTTCAAGTGATCTGGGTTCATTCCTCTGTGACTGGCTTTTGTGGGATTGACATCTTCATTCTTTTTGAAAGGTAAGGTTATGAAGAAGGATGGATTTTTCCACAAAGGGTTTGGATTTTTAAGGAGGAATTCAGAATGGGTGGTTGCACAACAATCTTTTATAATCTGGAGTCTGAGAGAATCAAATAGGTCTATTGTGAGGTACCATCAGCATTAGTTACCCAATGCATGTCTGCAGGGTGAAGAATGATTGTGAAAAAATCTTCGAAAGTGGGAGACTGGGCTGCTTGTCTTTGTGGCGTTTGTGTCCTGTCAGATCTTAGGTAAACAGTTCTTTTCTTCGAGAAATACTTATGGCTAGTCCATCAGATGCAGTTCTTGATACCACAATACCTATTGTTGACCCTCCTCTTCGTACATCCACTGCAAATAAATTAGACTACTTGTATGAAATTTCTCATATACCTGAAGATAGTAAAATCCCTATCACTGATTTCCCTATTGTAAATCCCTATACTGTGTTTGATAAACCTCAAAATTCCTTCAAAAAATCCATAAAAAAGTTCTTAGGTCCTTCTCATCCTTCTACTGTTAAAGAATATGTCCAAGCCTCTAAGTTTGACCAGTATAATATTCCAGCCACTGAAAATGAAAACTTTATCACTTTAGCCCTTCCAAGAGAATTTGTCATTCCATGGCAAAAACAAGGATACACACATCTCCATTTTGGTGCAGTTAGACTAGCACTCACTTTCCATGGTAGAAAAGGACTCCCTGTAGCCTCTAGAATTTCACTACTTGATTCTAGGTTCTTGGAGTACCATAATGCAGTCATTGGTACGGTCCAGACTACCCTAAATGCGGGAACAGTCTTTGTTACCCTTTTTCCCAATTTCAATATGTCTCTTAAAGACCCTCACCTTTGTGATGCTCTTAAGGTGCAAGTTCAAATTACAGGAGCCTCCCAGGTGCAAGATACTTTTGCAGCCACACTCCACTACCAGTTAGCCTACAGACTTCAAAACCATGCTTTTGATGTAGCAGTTCCGGAGATGGCCCAATCCAACGAAGCCTTGCTAATCCAAGTTGATCCAGGTGTGACACCTATGTGTACATTTGTTCCAAGGCAGTTAGACAGAAACCAAATGACCTCTCTCTTTCCAGAATCATGGATTACAAAATATGAGATGTTTCACCAAGCAGTCAAGCCAGTGCAGTCCAACAATCCTTTCTTTGTCAAAAAAGAAAACGGTGATGTTGAAGTTAGATTCCTCACCAATACACAAGAAAAGAAGGAAGTCACAGTCTTTCCTACTCAGATTGCTATGATCCATCCGGTGTCATATGAAGGTCTAGATGCTCTTCAAATCAAAGCATTCAGAGAAGACGGACAGCCTTGCTATGAAGGAAAATCATCCTCTGGTCATATATGGTGGGATGTTTGTGATTGTCATGAATGCCGAGAAGAAGAAGTTTTTGAAAAAAGTGATTCAAGAAAGAAGAAAAAGTCCTCCCAGCAGATTCTCAAAGAAAGATATGAAGCAGGAGACCCAGAAGTTGACCTCCTTGGAGAACCTTCGGGAAAGTTTGATTATTATGTTCTTTACCCCCGAACCAAAAAACAAAATCCATCCTCCCCCTCTCCATGTAAACAAAATCCAAGTCAGAACCATAAACCTCCTCTGACCCCTCCTTTGATTCCATACTACCAGAAAGTCCTCCCCCAAACATCAAAATGTCAGCCCAAACCTATCAGTCAAACTCATGTCCAGAAACCACTACCTTGCTATATGTTTGACCATGCTTCACCCTCCTACTCACAAAATTTCCCTCCTCTTGAGAATTTTGACCACCCTCAAGCCAACACCAAACATGTGTGGAAAATCAAAAATCCTGTTGGAACCAACCCAGATGGAACCAAGAAACAGGTTTCCTCAGCTGAAGCAGCTTTAAATTGGCAAGCAGAAAATGCTGTGGCACAAAACTAGGTCCTTTCCAAGATTCTTGATAATCAACAAAAAATGACAGAAGCAGTTGCTAATACCTTCTCGACCTCAAACTCTCTCATTGAAGATTTGAAGAAGAAAATACAGTCAGTTGAGCAAGAATTGGCAACCATAGCCTCCACAGTAAAAGATTTCTCTGTCTCATTTCCACTCATTGGACAGAAAGAAAAAGAAAGAAAACAGCTACTGGCACAACTTCAGTCTATGGAAAATCCAAGAAAAGAAGTAATCCAAGCTCTTCCAATGCAAGTTTACATGCCATACCAACCCCGCCAATCATTGTATAAAGACTTACCCATACCCCCAGCCTCACCCTTCTCCCCAATTTCCCCTTACCAAAACCTCCAACCATTAACCATGGCACATCCTGACCATAACCCGTTTCGACCAAGCGGAATACTTCCAAGTACAACATATTCTCCACCACTCCAACTACAACTCCAAACCAAACCACAAAATCCTCCCTCTCCCATGAAAAAAGACAAAGAACCATTATACCAACCTCCAGACCCAATTGTTGGTGCTTCCTCACGACCTCCAGACATGAACATGTTGTCTACAAACCCTGACCCCCCAAACCCAATATCATCATTCCTCAAATCCCTTACACTTCAAGACCCACAAACTCCTTTTGTGCTCCCAGTCATTGCTGACACAGATTTAGACTTGTCTGATCTTGGTCTAGATGAAGTATTTATGACAGATCCAAAGGTAGAAGAAGATGATGATGTCCTTCACCATGACCCACCTCCACCTCCACCAATATTTCCTCCACCTCCCATAATTCCTGACTTCCAAGCAAGATTAACCTATTCATCTACCACAGATTCAAAACACCTATTCACCATTGACAATATCCCTCCTTCAAAATGGCATGATGAAATTTTTAACATGTATTCATGGTGCACAGCTGAACTCCAAGCCCCAAACAACACTGTTGCACAGATCATTGCCAAATTTGTTGCAAGACTCACAGGAAGATTAAGACAATGGTGGCTCAACCTTGGAGAATACAGACAAAGACAAGCAGCCCAGTCTCCCACTTTCGAAGATTTTTTCACAATCATTCATAGTGAATTTCTTGGCTCTGTTGCTCATTATACAGAAGTTGCACGAGAAGAATACTTGCTGATGAAATGTTGCTCTTTTGAAAGAAAAGATTTGGAGAAACATTTTGACAGAATGTCAAGCCGGTATTACTCCTTCAATGGTATGGATGATGTTAATTCAAAGCACACCTTTCTGAACTCCTTTCCAGAACCATTAGGAGATGAAACTTTTCGAATGATGAACCTTCAAAAAATAACTCTGCAGCAAGCCTCTTTAGGTGAGATTTACCAGCATGTGCTCATTGCTCTTGAAAAGCTCTGCAATCAGAGAAAGTTTCTCTCAGAAATTGACAAGGTCCATAGCAAGCTCAAAGACAATTGCAAAAGAAAAGATTTACAGATAAAATGCTATGACAAAAGTTGCACTTGTTCCACAAAGAAAAGAGATCATTTCAAGAAGTATCCCTGGAAGAAAAGGCACTATGCAAGTCAGAAGAAGAGATCCTTCAGAAAAAAGAAATGGAAGTTCCTCCGAAGAAAGCAGTTCAAAGGAAAAACCTCAAAGGTCTGTTTTGTATGCAGAAAACCAGGTCACTTTGCAAAAAATTGTCCAAAGAAAGAAAAAGTAGTAAAGCTTCTTGAACAAGCCCAGATTCATGCAGATGACACTCCATTCTCAGATGTTGAATCACTCTTTTCACTAGATGATGAGTACTCTCCCCAAGCCTTAGCAGTTATGGCTTATTCCTCAAAAGATGATTCAAGTTCAGAAGACTCAGACCCAGAAATCCAAACCATCTACACATCTCAGCCTCTCATAGCCCCCCTAACCAACCCTACACCCATAGCCCAAGTACATATCCTCCTGGACACCTATTCCAGACCTATTCCAGTAATAGCCTTGTTTGACACAGGTGCGGCAGCCACAATTCTCCATCCCAAAATACTACCTCACCAATTCTGGCTACCCCATAACCAAATGTTCAAAGCAGCCAATGGAGAAACATTTATAATCACCTTGAAAAGCAAGCCTATTCTCATTAGAATCTTCCCAACCCTGACCATAAAACACCAAGTCCTTGGCTCCCCTCTCACAGGCAGAGACCTCCTTATAGGATTTGATCTCCTCCACCAAATACCTAGTCTCAGATGGTCCTCAAAAGGACTTTTGCACAAACAACATCTTCTCACATGGACTCAGGTACCTCATTTGTTCACAATAGACCTATTTGATTCTCTCAGACTCCAGATTATAAAAGATTGTTGTGCAACCACCCATTCTGAATTCCTCCTTAAAAATCCAAACCCTTTGTGGAAAAATCCATCCTTCTTCATAACCTTACCTTTCAAAAAGAATGAAGATGTCAATCCCACAAAAGCCAGTCACAGAGGAATGAACCCAGATCACTTGAACTTAGCCAAGCAAGAATTATCCACTCTCCTTTCAGAAGGCCTCATTGAACCTACAACCTCTCCATGGGCGTGTGAAGCTTTCTATGTAAATAAACATGCTAAACAAGTTCGTGGAAAACTCAGATTGGTAATCAACTACCAAGATCTTAACCATTTCCTTGCTGATGATAAGTTCCCTTTGCCAAACAAAAGTGCTCTTTTCCAGCATCTCTCACATGCTAAGATATTTTCAAAGTTTGATCTCAAAGCAGGATTTTGGCAATTAGGAATCCACCCAGAAGAAAGGTACAAGACAGCTTTTTGCATTCTAGACCACCATTATCAATGGACTGTTATGCCCTTTGGTCTTAAAAATGCTCCTTCCGAATTCCAGAAAGCAATGGTAACTCTGTTCCAACCACTCCTCACAAATGCCTTGATCTATGTTGATGATATCCTTCTATTCTCAAAAGATACAGAATCCCATGAAAAATTGCTTACTGAATTTTATAATTTAGTAAAAACTCAAGGGATAATGCTTTTAGAAAAAAAGATGATCATAGGAGTCTCCTCTATAGACTTCTTGGGAGTAAACATTTCAGATGGAAAATACACTTTGCAGCCCCACATTGCACTTTCTCTAACAGAATTTCCAGATCAGCTCACAAATACCAAGCAGATACAACAATTTCTTGGAATAGTGAATTACATGTCAGATTTCATTCCAAAGATCTCCAGATACAGAAATTGTTTAGCCCAATTGTTGAAGAAATCTCCCCCAGATTGGAGTCCCATTCATACAGAAGCAGTTCAACAGTTGAAAAAGTTAGCAGAAAAACTTCCTCCCTTGCAGATTCCAGGACCAGGCAAAAGAATTTTGCAGACAGATGCAAGTGATGAATATTGGGCAGCAGCTCTCTTTGAAGAAGACAATGGCAAAAGAAACATTTGTGGATATAAAAGTGGTACATTCAAGCCCTCAGAACTCCATTATCATTCCACTTTCAAAGAAATTTTGGCAGTCAAGCATGGCATTGAAAAGTTCCAGTTCCACCTCCTAGGGCATAATTTTCTAGTAGAAATGGATATGTCCTCATTCCCAAAAATGCTCCAGTTCAAAAGAAAAATGCTCCCACACCCTCAGCTACTCCGATGGTCAAATTGGTTTTCACAATGGTCTTTCCAAGTCAAACACATCAAAGGTAAAGACAATCTTATCACCGATTACCTTTCTAGAAAAACTCCAGTTCTTACCACCACAGTGATTCCTCCACCCTTATGTGTATATCCAGTCACAGATCCATCCTCATCCTCAAGCTCCACTTCAACTCCTGATGATATTCTCAAAATGATAGAAACCCTTCCTCCAGAAATCAAAGAACCAATAAAGAACCTGACCCTTCAAGCCAGATCCAAAAGAATTCTTTCCTTACAAGTTACAATTATAGAAGAAATTCCTTTTACAAAAAAAAAAAAAAAACCTTACCGTTGGTTCAAAGAAATTCTATCCTTTAAGAATTGATATTTCATTCTTCACATATTTCCTTTAAGAATTGATATCTGATCCTTCAAATATTTCCTTTAAGAATTGAGATTTGATTCTTCAAATATTTCTTTTAAGAATGCTTACCATTTCAACAAAAGTCAATTCTATTTTTTTTTTTTTTTTTTTTATGTAACAAGTTTTTCCATTTTTTTTCTTAGATAAAATTATTTAATGTTTCAACACAAATACACTGGAAATCCCAAATGATAGACAAGTTTTCTAGAGCACTATACCTAACGATGTTTTCTTTTTAATTTTTAATTTTTTTTGGCATTTGCACTTGTTACTTATTTAATTTGTCTAATTTTGTTTGTTAATTCTGATTCCATGCATTTAACATCAACTTCCATATTCCCCCACACTCAACTTGTTAGGCTGAGATTACTAATAATGACAAAACACAACAATGTTTGTGTTTTATTATAATTGATTGAAAATGGTGAATCTACAATTAATTAAAGATGATAGCTTAAAAAAAATAAAGCTAATTCACACTAGGGTATGATCCTATACCTTCAATGGCCTTCAATAATTTTAGGTAACAATCCAACTTGGAGTTACTGATTAATATGTCGTGACGTTTAACGAATATGGTAGAATTATTATTTTATGTTGATCGTATTTTAATAGTAAAATGAGTTACTGATTATGTTTAACGATCCAACTTGGAGTTACTAATTATTATTCATTGTAAAATGAGTCACTAATAGATAGTATAACAAATTTATTATCATGTGTAACCATGTTCCTAGCAGAGGTACAATACCATACCGACACGCACACACACACACACACACAAAGTGCGGGTATTGTAGCATTCTTTTAGACTTTAAATTCACTCCAATCTGGTGCTAAGAATTTATTCTATATATATATATATATATATAAATCTTGTGCTAACCTTCATTGACTTCATTCAATTTAAAAATAATTAAAATCCATTTAAAACTATTTTTTTAGCCATTTATCATTCAAATTTTAATTCCAATTCCTAAAATTTTCATTATCTTAAATACCAACATTAATAAAATTATATTAAAAATATACTGTTTTAAAAATTATTTATACATTTTCAATAAATTTTCATATTAACAGAATTTGAATGACTTCTCTAAAATTTTTAATAAAAATTAAAAATAATTACATTAAAATGCAAAAGAACTAAGAATATAAGAAAGTCAAACAACTATCTCTTTTTCTTAATTTCACCAATTTGAAACTGTTTCCGGACCATTAAAAAGTAATTTCAATCTATTTAAAACTATTGGAAACCCATTTGAAATTAATTGAATTTCTCTTGAAATTCCAAAATTTATTTTTAACTCATCAAGTACATACTTCATTCAAAAAAAGTTTTATTTACCTTAGTAAATTCCCAAAAAATTAACTATGCATTTTCAATAGATTTCATAATAACTACTTTCGATAAATTTTTTGATACATAAAATTAAAATAATTTACTAATATTATGTTAAGAAGTAAAATCCAAATATACAAACTACCTTCTTTCTCCTTTATGTAACAAGTTTTTCCATTTTTTTTCTTAGATAAAATTATTTGATGTTTCAACACAAATAGATTGGAAATCCCAAATGATAGACAAGTGTGGGGGTGCCAACCTAGTTGGGATGTACACATTTTGTAATGATGCAACTATTTTCACTCTAATATATTCAAGAAAATTTCAATGTACTTATTTATTCTTATCAATACAAGTTAATTAATCTTATTTTAGTATCTTACTAGCCCATTAAACCCACCTCACTAGCCCAGCCCGCTAAAGCCCAAATGGGCATTGCCCATGGGTAAGACGATGCGCTAGGGTTTTTCCATCCAGCCCGGCCCGACCCAGCTCATTGCCTAGTCAACAACCCGTTAAGCACAACCCATAAGACCCATGGGCCAAGTAAAAATGGGCCGGCTCGGCCCAGCCCAACCCATTGATGAGGAAGATAAGCACCAATGTGCTCACTAGTGAAAAACTTTAAAAAGTTAAAAAGGCTCATTAATTATATCTTAAAAACTTATTACTTCCTTCTTAAAAAATTGATACGAATCTGAATCTACGACTAAAAATACTTTTCATACATACTAATCATATCAATAATTGGAAAAAAAAAATATCCTTACACCTATAATAAAAAATTAGTAGTATCATTCCATGCTATACATGACCTAATCAAAAATCATATATAAAGAAATCGAACTTAAACAAAATTTATATGTTCCTACAATGATTAACAACACAAAATAACAAATTTAACAATTAATCACACAATAAAGTCAAAACATAACCCAATAGGATAAATATATATATATATATATATATATATATATATAACACTAATCACCCCCAAAAATTGTGACTCTATCATTTGTTGAAAAAAAAAATGTGACTCTATTTTCTTAAAAAAATGTAAAAATTAATTAATTTATATATATAAATTTAATTTGCATGTAAAATGAATAAGATATTCTTTTAAAATTACGCATGTTTGTTGTTTTTATATTTTATATAAAAATATTTTTTTATCAGTATACAATTTTTTTTTTTTTGGGGGGCCATCCCCAATGGAACTCTGATATTACCAAAGAAATTAAAAAAAAAAAAAAATTGGTGACACAGAAAATGGTCACAAAGTAGAAAATTAAAGGAAAACATTTCTAATGGAAAAATTATTACAGGACAAAAGAAGTCAATGAAAATTCATTGAAGAGAAACAATTACAACATCAATGACACACAAATTAACTAGGATACATAGATACTCTATTTTTGACTCACAAATTAACTAGAATACACAGATACTCAAATTCTTTTATTCTAAGTATCCGTATTTGATACATTTCAATCTAGATTCCTTTGCATGTGTGTGAGATGTGTGTGATATTTGGTATTTTTTTTTTCTTGAAGAAAAAAGTGTTGATATGTCTCTTGAAGAAAAAAGTGTTGATATGTCGAAGATATGCCCGTGATATATACAGCTTGGATAAGATTGTAATCCAACATCTTGGCAGTGAGAGATAGTCCAAACTTATAAGGATTTTTTTTTTCTTACACATTAGTTTCAATGTTGAACAATGAACACTATTTAATTATCTAATTATCTTTTATTTACACTTTTAGATCCTGGTTTGTATTTTAAAAAGAATATAATGGCTATAGATTCACTTTATTATCATGGGTTATAGCTAGTTAGCTCAACTAGTAAAATTTGTTGCCATAGGTTGAAACTCTCTTTAAAAAATATTCACTTTATTATTCATTATTCATTATTGCTTTTAAAATGATATATCATCAACAACATATACAAAAAAATGCCTAACGTGAATATATTTAAAATTAAAATTAAAAATGCAATTAATAAGTTATTAATATATGTATTCCCCTTATCCTAATTTTCAAGGTATCATCCTATGTATCATACCCGTATTTCTTCATTCTAGCTCACAAATCCTTTGTGACCCAGATTTATACAACTCTTGAATAGGATTTGGTTTTGATTTGGAAAAGTACATATACTCATTAATCATTTTATTCAATATATTGTCGCGTAGGGCTAGGGTGTTTCCATCTAGCTTGGCCCGACCCAGCCCTTGCAACGTGATACATGATAAAGTTAGTCACAGTCACGTATCTTCTACAAAAATAAAGTTTTCTTCTATTTGTTATGAACTGTAATCTTCATTTACACTTTTCTGGACTATAGTACTAATTTAAAAGCCATAGCATTTCAAGTTTCGAAGTTTATGTTGTTTCTTTCAGGAGGGGCATTGGCTGGCATCTACTTAGAGCAAGTGAGGAATTAATTTCTCAAATGATTTCCACGAGAGAGGGAGACATTTGAAATCGAGTCACTTCTCAACGTTGATAATAAAAAAGTACGAACAACCTTTATCCCAAACGACAACAAACTTCGAAAAGATTACATAGTGGTATATCATCTTTCATTGAAATTTCAATAATACCTTTTTTTTTTCTTAGATGCATATACTTTTATTTAGATTCAATAAATGAGATAATAGTTATATGGTTATAACCTGACTACAATTCTACTCATGACAACATGAATTTAAATTTTAGTTTCCAAACCTGATCTTTTTTGTTGTAATAGTAGTTTTTTTTTTTCTTTAAAGAAGATTGTTGTAATAGTAGTTGAAAATGAAAAGAAGTAGATTGTGAATTGAAATAAATAATTTATAATATTGATGGTCCTGGTAATTGGTTTGATCTATTATTGCAGTTCACACATTGGACTGAAGTCATCAAGTCTTACTGTGACATGATGTAAGGAATAACATGATGTAAAAACTAAGTAATGACCCCAAACATCCTTTTTTCTTTTTATATTTTAAATCCAAACCATGTAGGGTATGTTTAAACAGAAATAGGAATTCACTCAATCAAAGCTAAAGGGTGTCTTCACACTAGGCTACTTCTATTGTGAGGAATTTAGCAGACACAACCATAGCTTCCAAAATTGACAAACAGGCAACAGGATAAGAACAAGGAGCCTAATGTTTGACGAGAGTATATTGTGGTAATGTACTTTCTAGGAAAGTTCCTCTTGAAAAGGTCTACAAAGCTTAAACATATGTGATATATCTTCTTTGTCAATTATACATCCCATTCTTTCTAGCTTTTGTTTGAGAATTAACTACATTTTCCTTTAATGAAATTGAGTGCAAGCGGAATTTTTATAATCATTGAATTAGAACCTATGACATTCATTATATGATGATTAATCTTTATCGTTAGGCCAATACATTGATTGGTTTCTTTTATGTGTACGTACAAACAAGTAATTTTACTTTGAGCAAGTTCAATAACATCAGTCTCTTGTAATTGTCTTTTTGTGTACAAGTTTTTCACTTTACTATAGCAAATGGCACAAACTTTCACCAATTTCACTATTGCATTCATTTTTGACATGTAGCTTTCACCTTACCTTGCTGAAGATAAGGTAGCTTCCTTTTCATTAGTAGCTAGCTATAGCTGCCCTATAGCCGCGTTTGTTATAGATACAGCCAAAACAATATACCGATAGCTGTGTTTTCAAAAATGCAACTATAGGTCCCTCTATAATAAGTTCTTCTTGGAAACAGAAGGGACCTATACTTATTACAAACAGAGGAGACCTATAGCTGAATTTTTAAAAACACAGCTATATTAGTTAAAGTTAAAGATTGTTGGATATATACATATTTTACATTTTACATTTACTTAAAGAAGTGGTTAATAACCTTGTTTTGATTGTCTTATTTGTTGAAAAACATGACTATAGTTACAATAAGTGAGGCTTTAAAAAACTTTACATATCACATTAACATATTCCAACACCTTTTCTTAAAATTGGAAACAACAACTCACATTAAGTTATGCTTGATTAAGTGTTATTATTTACAAAATTGAAAGCATAGGTTACTCTTGAAGTACTGTTATATATATATATATATATATATATATATATATATATATGTCTGTGAATATCTAAGCATAGTTGGGTATGTTTGTTCGTAACAAATCACTTATTCTTAACAAAGCGCCTATGAATCTAATTTTAAGGTTTATTGGCTCTGCATTACCAATTGTTGTTGTAGGTCAGATGTTGTAAATCTTGTATACCAATGGATAAAAGTTGAATGAAGAAGAGGAGGCGAGACAGGGAATATATTGAAGGTGTAGTTAGCTTTGTGGAATTTGCATCTTTACATGCACGCGATGGGAAGATCTTCTGTCCTTGTATGAAATGTGTGAACTTGAATTTAGTACTGCTTAGGGTTGCACATTCACATTTGTGGACTAACGGGATGCTTGGAAGTTACACACATTTTCATGGGGAATCGGCAGCTGTGCCAACAGCCCCGAATGTGAGAGTAGTCATGTGCAAAACTCCTATGAACAATACGGTGACTTCTGTGGGATGTTGCATGATTTGTGCCCCACGCATGAAATGGCAACCGAACCAATGGGACAAGGTGAAACTTCGCAACAACCGGCTGAAGGTCTAAATGATGGTGCACAAAAGTTTTACAAAATAATAGATGATGTGGACAAACCTTTATGTGCTGGTTGTGTTATTCTAGTTGAAGACTCTTTGTGGTTGGACGAACAAGTCATTTACTATGTTGTTTCAAGTCCTGATGGATGTGCTTCCTTCAGACGCTAAGTTGCCAAAGGACCATTATGAGGCTAAGAAGATAGTCCGATATTTGGGTTTGGGTTATGAGAAGATCCATGCTTGTCCCAATGATTGTATCCTATTTTGGAAGGATAATGTTAACTTCGAGGCATGTCCTTGTTGCAAAGTTTCAAGGTGGAAAACAAATGAGGCTTCCGTTACAGGTAATAATGCCTCATCTAGTAAGGGAAAGAAGAAAGCTGCAAAGATCCTACGGTGGTTCCCCTTAAAGCCAAGATTTCTTCGACTGTTTTTGTCACCCGATCTAGCTAGTTTTATGAAATGGCATGTTAATGGTCGTACAGATGACGGGGTAATGCAACATCTTGCTAACTCGGATGCATGAAAAATGTTTGACACCATGCATTTACAGTTCTCGTCTGAGCCTCGTAATGTCAGACTTGGATTAGCTGCAAATGGATTCAACCCCTTTGGAATTCTGAGTACTACTCACAACATTTGGCTTGTCATGCTAGTCCCTTACAATCTCCCGCCTTGGCTGTGCATGAAACGATCATCCTTGATTCTATCACTAGTTATTCCTGGTCCTACATAGCCAAGGATTGCGATAGATGTATACTTGCAACCCTTAGTAGAAGAACTGAAGGAATTATGGGATGTTAGAGTAGAAGCGTATAATGCATCTTCAAAAAATGTATTCCAATTGCGTGCAATGTTGATGTGGGCCGTACATGATTTTCCTGCATACGCAGATGTGTCGGGTTGGAGTACGAAGGGTAAGTATGCATGTCCTTGTTGTGCCTCAGAGACCAACTCTCGCTATTTAAAACATGGCCACAAATTCTGTTACATGGGACATAGGCGATGGTTGGATAGGGACCACGAATTTCGAGACGAAGATACGTTATTTGATGGATCTATTGATATGCGAGTGGCTCCTATGGCACCAATTGCGTCAAACATACTTGTGGACACTGAACCATTAGTTAGACGTTGTGTGGGGAAGAAATGTCAACTTCTTTACAACAAAAGAAAGAGAGGTGAGGCAAACCAATGTGGTTGGAAAAAGAGAAGCATATTTTTCAGCTTGCCTTATTGGGAGGATCACAAGTTGCGACACAATCTTGATGTGATGCATATAGAGAAGAATGTGATGGACAATATTCTTGGCACAGTGCTGAACTTGAAGGATTGGACAAAGGATAATTACAAGGATAGAGGCATGGGAATAGGAGTGACTCCACTATGCAAAAAGGTGATGATAAGTATACGATACCGCTCGCGTATTTTCATATGACTCCATCGGAGAAAGATGGTTTCTTTCAAGTTTTGCAGGACGTAAAAGTGCTTGATGGATATGCTTCCAACATCTCACGCCGTGTCAATTTGAAAGAACGCAACATTTCTTTAAAGAGTCACGATAATCACATCTTAATGCAACAACTCATTCCAATAGCTTTACGAGGATCTTTGCCATCACACGTTACTGGGCCTTTGATAAAGTTAGCTTGTTTCTTCAGAAAAATTTGTTCCAAAACCCTTACGGTTTCAGATATTAAGAATGATGAGGCAGAGATTGCAGTCACATTGTGTGAATTGGAGAATATATTTCCTCCATCTTTCTTCACTGTCATGGTACATTTAGTCATGCACTTAGCTAGTGAAGCCAAGATTACTGGCCCAATTCAGTACCGTTGGATGTACCCTATTGAGAGGTAAGTCATATGTAGTACATGTACATTATGACCTTCATGTTCACTTTCTAATAGCTAGTGTCAATTAGTAATCTTCTCATGCGCATTATAGGTACCTCTCATCATGCGCATTATAGCTACCTCTCGCGCCTTAAGTCTTACGTAAGAAATAGGGTTGCTCTAGAAAGGTGTATTGCTGAAGGATACATAGTGGAGGAATGATTAACGTTTTGTTCACGATATATGAAAGGAGTTGAAACTGTATTCAATCGACCCACGAGGATGATGGAGGAGTCAACAGGGGTGGTTTCAAGCATGACACTAGATAATAGGGAGTTCACCCAAGCTCATCGCTACATGTTATTCAATTCAGAGAACATTTACTAATTTCATGAGTACGTACTACGGACACTAATATCATTGCACGACAATCCAATGTACGCTAGGTGTGTTAACACTAACACAATTGGCATTGCATGCAGGATGCACAAAAGTATGGTGGACAAGGAACTTTGAAGGGGCCACCGTCATATATCAGAGGCTATTATT
Source organism: Castanopsis chinensis (assembly GCA_032878915.1). Classification (NCBI taxonomy): domain Eukaryota; kingdom Viridiplantae; phylum Streptophyta; class Magnoliopsida; order Fagales; family Fagaceae; genus Castanopsis; species Castanopsis chinensis. Next base: position 16,104,754 of record JAVQMG010000121.1, read on the forward strand.
CATAAGCACCACATGGAGAACTTTTGTGGTTGGTTTAGGTATCATGTACGACTAACAGCTTCAACTTCTCAAGCTTGTAACTTTCCCATAAGTAGAATTACTATACCAATTATAATAAGGTTGTTTGGTTCTAATAGGTGATGTCAATGACTGATGCTGATAGGGAAAGAACTTCACTTACTGATACAATTATCACACTTTACAAAAGGCCGTATACCTTAGTAAATCGACTGAAGCATTATGTCATCAATGGGTTAAAATTTAGAAGTTCGAATGTCGAGGCAAATAGAAAATGTAGAATAGTAGAATTAGTGTCACCATTGAAGGTGGCATTACGTACTATGGTGTGTTAACAGATATTATTGAGCTGAATTATTCTGGCAACATTAGACACGTGTTATTCAAGTGTACATGGGTTGATGATCAAAATAGGAGGGGAAATAAGACTGATGAGTTTAGGTTTCTTATCGTGAATTTTACGCACTCCATACATGGTAGGGAGGAAATGGTCGATAAACCATATGTCTTGGCATCTCAAGCTACACAAGTTTTTTATGTTGACGATAAAAGGCACAAAGATTGGTATGTTGTTGTTAAAACTAAAGCTAGAGATGTGTTTGATGCTGAAATTAGCCCCCATTGTGACGAGAATAACACGTATGGGTTTTATGAGAACATTTCGTATAGTATAACCAATAATGATGCTCGTTGGGAAAACCTTCGTTGGGGCCGAGATGATGTGGAGGGAATGACAATTGATGCATCTATCATTGGCGAAAGAGATCTTCACGAAATGGACAAGTTAGATGATTGTGAGTTCATTGATGATTGTTAGGACATATGTAGTTCAAGATTGTTAACATATGTCGCTATTTTATGTAATTGGCTTATCCTTAGACAAAACGCACTTTACTTGTAATTGGGTAGATCTAGGATGTGTTTAACACCTCAAGAAACAATGTTTCAAGATTCAGTATTGAAGCCATCAAAGTCTGTCCAAGAAACAAGCAAGGAAGTGCAAGTTACTAAAGCTCGACACCTACCTTGACACATGCATCTATCGAGCTTTAAGAAGCTGTCTTTCCCCGAATCTCGACAGCTCCTCGACAGATCCTCGACACCTCCATTTGTCGAGAATTAAAGAAAACAGATTTTTAGTTTTGTTTCAAGTCCAGTCCGTGAATGTGTCTTTGGGACTTCTTTTCTCCTAACCCTAGACATATAAAAGGATTGTTTTAAGGGCCGTAAAAGATTATGCAAGTTACACAATCATTGAGAACTTCTTGTTCATGCAGTTTGTGATCTGAACACAAAGTTCGTGCCCTAGTTCATCTCTGATGATTTGAAGAACTTTGCATCCAACAAATCTCTCTCTCTCTAGTTGGTGTTTGAAGTCGCGTACTGGGATCCGCGCATCTGGTTAGTCACGTACTTGGGAGCTGTGCATTGAAAGGAGAAACTGTCACTACATAGCAAGTCCAATTAGGAATTGGGGTAAGGGTTCAACTGTAGGTTGGTAAGGTACTTGGGATTCCTTGCTTGTAACCGCTTGTTGTGATAATAGTGGAGTTTCGGGAGTTGTGACCTTAAATCACCCGGTAGGGTTTTTGCCGTCAGGTTTTCCCCATTCGTAAACAACTCACCGTGTCGTTTATTTTCCGCTGCATAACTTAGTTTTAGTGATTTGTTTGTGTTGCCATGTGATATTGCATGTTAATTTGATTAATTAATAACTAGGGTAATTAATCAATCTAATTTATCACAAGGGGTCAACGCGTTTGTGGCCTGTCAATGATGAGTCCAATGATAAAGATGACAACAAAGTCAAGTACAACGATGATGAGTAGTGTAATAGGGTACTATTGTTGTATGTGTAATTATGTTATAGTTATTATTGAAATTGTAAGTAGAATATGTGAAGGTCTATTAAGGGTAAGTTGGAGAATCTTGCATATATATGTGAAAACTGTGTTCCTCTTCATGTTGTTAAGAAATAACAGTTGTAACATAAGTAATTATCACATGAAACTATTATTTCTTCATGTTGTTGCATATATATGTTAAAACTGTTATTTCTTCATGTTCTTAGTATAATATTATCTTTATATTGATAAAATTGTTTTTTCTTCATGTTGTTAAAATTGTTATTTCTTCATGTTGTTATTTCTTCATGTGATTGGCAGTTGGCTATAATTATCTTTGTGTTTGTGTTGTGAAGGTGTTGCACGCAGGTATGGGGAAGATAAAATGGCAACTGACGCTTGTTTACGTTGATGAAGGATCATCACATGGACGACAAAGTGTGGACGCACAAATTGAGGAAGCCCATATACCTCAGGAGGCAAGACCGGTTGCCTCTGACGATGAGATACAGGCTCCTGGTACTTAACATGTCATCGAATAAAAATCCTAATGATTTTTATTTTCTTTTAGTTTAACTTTTCTAGGTAGACTATGCTTTTAATAGTTCAGTGTAGTGTGAAATGGGAATTACAATGGTTGAATTTAGGTAAATCATAGTCTACATATTTAACTAAAAGGAAGTAATAAAATACTCACAAACGAGTTATATCCTTGACCACAACATAGATGCTGACATCCCCAAGTATTGTCTAGAGAATATAAACTGATCTGGTGCATAAAAGAAAATTCCTAGCAAGTGAACTCAGTAAAACAATGTTAATATAAACTCAGTCATATAAATAGTATTTACATGCATATGCTATGAAGGCTAAATTCTTCTTAAAGAAATACAGAATGTGGTACTGTTATTCATTTCTTGTGGATACTTGCCTACTACTGCACTCTAATATTTATATTCAGCTGTATATGATTTGTCATATGAGCATGATTGAGGCTTCTTTCACAGAAAACTACCCAATAATTTTACATGACCAATTCACATCAAGGTAATGGAGTGATCTTGGGTTGTTTTACTAAACATCATCACTATTCTAGCAAACTAAATAGTTGTTTAATGGTGAAACAACAAACTACCCTTTATGCTTAAAGGGCAGAACTTGAGACAGTAAGGAAATCAGGGTAGTGTCAATATTGTAATTCCGTAAGGATTGCTTTTCCAAATGCTTCATCACATAATCTTAAACATCAAGTAAAAACAACAAAGTTAGTGCAATTTGGATATATATCTACTTCAAATATTGTATGGTTAGAATTGACCATATAATTTTTATTTTTCTTATTAATTTTTTATTCGTAATTTCTTTTAGAAAAGTATATATAGAGTATTGGCTTTATATAAATCTTTAATATTAAACATATCATTAACTTGATAATCCATTATCATTAACTTTACGGGTTGACTGAAAGATTATATAATGAGTTTTATTTTTTATTTATTTTTTAATTTTTTTCCCATAAAACCACTCAAGTAATAATTAAATGCAAAATCGCCTCCTAAAATCATCTTTGGTAAATGTACTGATGTTTTATTGGACTGAAATTATAAATGGGTTAATAGAACATAAGAACTTTAATGCAGATTGTTTGCGTAAAATAATCTGTAAGCACACAGAATCGTAACAAGTAGTAAAGTGTTTTTAGAAAACGAATGTCGAACCCACAGGGATTAACTATGTTATTGAATATCGAAATTCACTAAATCAATTACTATTTGGAAAATTGAAAATAAATGGAATGTTTTACTATCTGAATTAAAGTAAACTATTTAATAAAAATTAATTTACAAATAAAAGATTAACAAAATGCAAAAATCTAAAGGTGTGAAAATATGATAAGAATGGATCTAGAGTGGTTGATTTCACCTAACAAATCCCACACAATTTATTCTTCCTAATTATTAAATTCTAATAATCTCCCGTTGATGATTAAAAATTCCTTAAGTATTCGATATTTTCTCTCGAATAATATCAAAAATATCTTCAACTAACAATTCCATATCTCTATGTGAATTTAATTAATTGGAGACTCATTACGTACTTTGAATTCCATATCTCTACTTTCACTCAACTAACAATTCCATATCTCTACTTTGAATTCCATATCTCTACTTTCACTCAACTAACAATTCCATATCTCTACTTTCACTCAACTAATGATGTTTAATTCTACAACTAAAATAACAAATCACCTCTCGGTCTCTTTGTAATTCAATTGATCAAACAATAATTTGTAAAAAAAATAGTAAGCATTAAGACTAAGAATTAAACACTTAATCATGGAAACATTAACAATAAAATAACTCAGAAAATAAACTGTGTGTTCATTGCTAGACTACATCAACGCTCTAGAAAATAAATTTAGTTCATGGTAAAGTTGAAAAGAAAACAAATAAAACTTATGCCTTTCATCTGAATTGGTTTATCCACTTGAAGCTCTTGCCTTTGTCCTCAAATCCTCCACTTCATAATGACTCCTCAAAAAACAAGTTCTTCTATGCGGCGCCCCCTTTTCCTCTCAGGGTTTTTTTTTTTTTCTTTTTTCTTTTTTATCTAAAGAGACTTTAAATATTTCAAGGAGTCCTATTCTCGTTCGGAGAAAATCCCAGATTTTTAGGCTTCATTTAACCGACGATTTTGGCTCATTTAACTTCAGAATTTGGACTTTTGGTAAACTACAAAGTTGTAGCCCTTTAAGCTAACTTTCCAGGCCAACTTGAATCATCTCAATTGGATATCTGACCCAAAATTTATGCCAAAAATACTATTGATGCACAGGCTGGAATCCTAATCCGAATTGGACTTGGATTTGGTGAAAATCTCCTTTGATTCCTTGCTCCACTTGGACTTGAATTTAATTGGCTTAGCCTTCTCTTGAATTCATGCCTGGCTAGATGTAAGTTGGCTTGATTCAATTTGCTTAGCCCCACTTTGCATGTAAAGCTCTTATTACCTGCAACACAAAGATATTATATAATCAGTAATAAAATAACATAAAACTAAGGCTAAATATGTAGATATGTAAGTACTTTATTGTTTATATTTCATGCACATCACAGCTGTAGCATGTTTTCGTGGTGTGATATGTTTCCTTACTTTGAGATTTGATATTTCAACCCTAATATTAGTGGTTTTGTATATACAGATGATAGGACGAAGGTACTAGTGGAACATAGGCTTCAAAGACGTGGTCCTACAAAGCTAGCTGACATATGGGCATTGGATGGATCCTAGAAAGTCGAGTTGCCATTAAATGATCAAGGCCAACCAATTGGTCCAGACGGTAAAACATTCATTCGGTGGTTGGGAACTTTTTGGAAGAATGGTATAAGTTGGACTGAAGTTTAAACGGGACTGTTGGATTGAAGTTGAGGTAATATGAAAATAAAGTATAAGTAACAGTCATTTACAGCCGCTTGTGTTTTGTGAACTCTACTTTTGCATTTCAGAAATGGTATATAATTAACCCCAGTATTGTCACACCACCCGATCAAATGGGATGGGCAATGCATCTACTCAGGCTCTTGAGGAGAAATCAGAGGACAAAGTTGAAGAAGAAAAACATTAAAGATGGTATGACGAAGGAACAAGTATTGGCAAAGATACTGCCGGCGGTAATAGAGAACTAGTGGATCGAGATGGTTAACTACTAGTTTCATGACAAAACTGTGGTACTGCTACTTTATTCGTCAATCTTATTTTAGTGGTAATTTAGTGAAGAAAATTATGTTTGCCGTCTTTCGCTCGAATAGTCCCTCCTTTTAATCTAAATCTTCTAGTCATTTATAATATAATTAGTGTATCTCAAACCACTTTCCATTAGATCTGATACAATTGTTTTGCCCACATCAACAACATAAACTGAAGATTAGTAGTATTTAGAGATTGGTTGGGGAATACGACTACTATAAGGGTATTGTAGTACACAATTTATGCCAAGGGTCTCAATAAGAAATATATATTTAAAAAAAAACAAAATAAACCCTCAAAAAGAACTGTCATACTAAACAAATCTTTCTGCAATTTTATCCTATCTCACTTATGAACTAATAGCATTGTGCATTCATAAATATATTATGAATGCACAATGACAAGCATAGCAGAGAGAAAAACTTACATTAAGTAGTAAAATTTCTTAGTCAATATCCGTAATAAGTTTTCATATACTTTGACAGTAATGTGGTTGCAGACATTAAATGAGAAGAACAAGGTCAGTCAAGGTAAACAGACAGAGCTACCAAGGTGTGGAGATCAAAGTTTGGCACAAATTTCTGATTACATGGTAAGAAATGCATTACAAGTGCTACTGTATTCGTGTATCACATAAACTGATTTTATGCTTTTCAATCACACTATATGTTGAGAATACTTTTTCACTTCTTGGTTGTAGATATAAACTTAGAATTCATAAACACCTTAGTCAATGTAAATGATAAACAACATGACAAATCTGAGTGCAATTGTGTTTATTGTATGAAATGTTGTTCATCATGTAGGCGAAAGCTAACAGGGCTCCAGTTGAGCTCACAGATGTGTATCTAAAAGTACACCGTAGGAGAGATGGGGTTGCTGTTACTCCCCAAGCACAAGAGAAAATGGTAAGCACAATTTAAATCGAATTTTAGTGTATTTTGTGTTTGTATTGTTTATGGTGTGTAATATGTTATTTGGTTATTGTGGAGAAATGTACAGAATAGGATGGAAGAGCTTTTGAGACAAGAGGGCATACGACTACAAGGAGAGCCTGGTAGTGGAGTCCTCTGGTCCAAAGACGATGCGCATGCTTGGGTATTTGGTCCAGAGCGCCCTGGACGTATACGTGGAGTTGGATTTGGAATCACCCCATCTGGAAGAAGTGTCACAAACACTTCACAGTTTACCTCAACTCCATCGTTGTCAAGTAGAACGACCCAAAGTATTTCAGAGTTAGAGAACAGCTCCTCTATCCTTAGGGAGCAATTAGCCCAACTATAAGAACAATTCTTCCAATCAGAAGCAAGGCACCAAGAACAACTCTCCTAAGTAGAAGCAAGGCACTAACAACAAATGGCCGAAGTGATGTCGTGCATGAATGCAATGTTCGCCCACATTAGTGAAGGTGTAAGTGATTTGGATATGTCTCAGGCACCACACAAATGTTATTTGGCAAAACACTACTTTTTACAATACATTGTTATGTGATATTAATACAATGCATTTAATATATTTAGGGTGGCATTGCTTGATGGGGGACTCTCCATGGGAATGAAACTGTGAATCCTCTGGTAAAACAAATACAATTATTCGTTATAACATATCCAACTATGTTGGGGAAAAAATAAAATTAAAAATCAAATATATTCTTGCCTTTGTTGGTTTTATTCTGCGTTTGAAGGTCCCACGTTAGTATATATTAAACAAGAAGTAGGGAAGTAGATGTACTATAAGACATAAAATCAAAATGGACCAATTTCAACCATGAATGCAGATAGGAAAGCATTTTAAGTCAGGCAAAACCTTTGAAGTGAACATTTTTATACATACCTTTTTACACTTGCCAAATGTAGCTGATATTTCCTCGCTAGAACATGACAAGCAGCACCAACCAACTAGATAGAGACCCTCTTGGTGAGGTTATCATAGCGGTAATAATCTGATCTAAGAGCCTTATAGTAAGAATGAACGTCAGATTTTGCCACTGCTAATGCAATTTACATTATTTACATTATATGGTATACTCGACATGTTTTCCAGTTCACATTTTATTGTTGACACTTGAAAAAATTGAAATTTGATGAGTACTGAGGTCGTATATGAAGGGACCTTACTGGAAGGTAGCTGTCGATCTAAATGGATTATGTAAATGTATATGAGCTCGTATATGGAAATATTATGTATGTGTATATATGAATTTAAAGTTCGGGGAATCTATGACTCACTCTAAGTTACGTTTTAAGATGCCAGTACTGAAATGGATACAAGCAAAAAGACTATTTTAAGAAGCTCATATATGATTTTGGCTCTAAAAATGTAAGGGATGTTGACCTTGTTAATAGACTGCCTGAGCAAAACACTTATTTGTTTAGAGTATGTTTGTTTTTAGCTGAAAACGTTAGCTTATTTCCAGTGCTCTCATTGTCACAGGTAATTGGCTGTAGCTATGGGCATTGGACTAACTGATCAAGTATTTGAATGATGGTTGTTGGAAACTAGCTGATCAAGTACCATGATTCTTGCTGACAATATTTTGTAATGGAAAAAATTGTTGTGGGATATGCAGTGCCTGATGTAAAAATTGGTTGTTGAGAACTTGTTTTGTGTACGTAATTATATGGTTATGTAACTAATCTGGTGGCAATGAACTTGTTTTGTTTGGTGGCTATTGTTTTGTTTATGTAAATGTTGAGAACTTGTTTTGTTGGTTCCAAATTGGTTGCATCTGAGTGTTGGTAGGAATTACAGGTCTTATATATTTTGGGTAGGAAGAAAAAAATGAAAAAAAAAAAAAAAAAACTATAGCTGCGTTTTCAAAAACACAGCTATAGGAAATGTCAGGGTCTATAGCTACATTTCGAGAAACGCAGCTATAGGGTGTCTATAGATGCATTTATATAAATGCAGCTATAGGCGAGTCTATAGCTGCATTTTTATAAACGCATCTATAGACATTCTATGCTGTGTTTTTAGAAACGCAGCTATAGATCACCCTATAGCTGCGTGTATCCACCCTATAGCTGTGCTTTCCCACTCCCATAGATGCAGCACCTATAGCTGCGTTTTTGTAAAAAACGTGGCTATATACCTTGGTTTAGGCTATGTGCAAAACGCGGTTATAAGTTTGACCTATAGCTATGTTTTTAAAAACGCAGCCTAAACCAGGTCTATAGCCGCATTTTTTACAAAACGCAGCTATAGGTGCAGCATCTATGGGGAGTGGAATACCGCAGCTATAAGGCGGTCTATAGCTGTGTTTCTAGAAACACAGCATTAGGTCCCACAGGGGGCTATTATCGCGCAGGATAGGCCGCGTTTAAAAATGTAGCTATAGCTTATAGCTGCGTTTTTGGGGTCTATAACTACGTTTTTCAAACGCAGCTATAGCCCTCTTTTTTTAGTGAACTAATAATGACCAGTAACGTAATATATTATGATGAAAACATTGAATTAATTATTGAATAGAGTAATATATTATGATGATCATCAAAAAAGAGTAATATGTTATGATCTCTGTATGACTCTAGTAAACATTATTGAATAGACTAATTATGATCTCCAGAAGACTCTAAGCATTAATCAATTTCTAGTATCTATACTACTATTTAAGCGGCTGGCCCTATTTAGACCGGATTTTTTTTTGGTCTAAAATACCCCTATAGCCTATGTTTAAATAGGGGCAAAACTTGGTAAAAATGCTTCTTTAACTTCCACGTAAAACACTACCTACAAAATAAGAGCACACTTCCAGTACACTTACGTTAGTTTTCAAACTCAAATTACTTCTTCTTCAGTTTTGCAATTCTTTCAATTCTGTATTTTCAAACTCCTTTCACCCACCTCTTTGCTTTAGATTTCATTACAAACAACAACAACAACAGTATAGATTTGAGGTAAACTTTTTCATAAATCAAATCTCAGCCCTCTCTCTCTCTCTCTCTCTCTCTCATCTCACTTTTTTGTCTTTAACGATGATTGCATGAAGTTTGTTTCCCTCATGTTCATTTTTTAAGATTGATTTTTTTTTTTTTTTGGGCCACGTCAAACATGTTCTACTTGTACAGGTTTTTTATTTTGCCACCAAGCTTAATGCCTTTCCTTTGTAAAGCTCAAGGTTGAAGGTGGTTTCCCTCAAGTTTGTAAAGTTTGTAAGTCTTGGATTACGGTCTTTCTCATCCCACTTTTCTGTCTTTAATGATGACTGCATGAATTTGTTCCCCTCATGTTCATTTCTCAAGAGTGATTTTTTTTTTGGGCCACATCAAACATGTTCTATTTGATGTACAGGTTTTTTTTTTTGCCATTTTTATGTACAGGTTTTTTTTGCTAACAAGATTAATGTCTTGCCATTGTGATGCTCAGGGTTGAAGGTTGTTTCCCTCAGGTTAGTAATTTTTTTTTTGTTTTTTTTGAAAGCCTTGGATTATGGTTTAATTTGTAAAAAAAAAAAAAAAAGGGTTGTTTTATCTCCAACAAAAATATTTTTATCTCCAAAAAAAATATATTATTTAATTGTGATTTAGATACTTAAAGGACTCCACTTTGTTAACATTATCATTTTCATATCATTATCTTATCTTTTCTTATATTTTTTTTATTTTTCTTTTCTTTTATTATATCATTATCTTACCTTATCTTCTCTTCTTTTTTTTTCTTTTTTTTTTTTTCTTTTTTTGTTTGCTTGAAGTTGCAAAAGAAAAAAAAAAAAAAAAAAACCAACATTGGTGGATTGCAAAAAAAAAAGGAAACCAACGTTGGTGGTTTGCAAAAAAATAGGAAACAAAACTTGGTGGTTTTCTTTTTTTGCTTGACTCATTATTTTAGTGTATGTGTTTTTAGTGGTGCCATCTCTTCCTCTTATTATTTTTGTTTGTTGTTTTTCTTACATTTAAACCTTACTCTCTTTTTTTTTAGGGTGACATATCAACAATTTGGTTAGAGTGTGTAGCAGACACATTGGATGAATTCGGGTGAGCGAAGTCGTAGTCAATCTATAAAGTAGTTGTTAGAAAACATTTTTTATAATATAAATATCCTACCTTATGAAATTTAATTTTGTTCTTTTTTCTGCCTTTCATTGCACATTTGATGACTTTGTAAGCAATTGTTATATATGCAAATTTGCTAAAGCAAGAATGATATTGGATAACTTATCTTTAAAGATAAAATTTTAAAATTGTGGTGAAAGTTGCCAATATGAATTTGCATCAAATTTTTTTTTTTTTTTTGAGGGTGGTCAATCCTTTTATGTTGCTTTCCTATTTTTTTGCTACTTCAAACCCGAAAAAAAAAAAAATCCACCAACGTTGGTTTCCTATTTTTTTGCAACTTCAAGAAAAAAAAAAAAAAAAAAAACCATCAACGTTGGTTTCCTTCTTTTTTTTTTTTTTTTTTTTTTGCGACTTCAACAAAAAAAATATCCATCAACGTTGGTTTCCTATTTTTTTGCAACTTCAAGCAAAAAAAATATATATATATATCCCTATTTTTTAGGTATTTTAATAATATGCCAGCACTATTTTACATTTAAATTTTTTTTTAAATGTTTTAAGTATTTTTATTCCTAAAATTTAGCCTATTATTTAGATACTAAAGCAAAAATGATACTGGAAAACTTATCTTTAAAGATAAAATTTTAAAATTGTGCTGAATATTGCTTCTAAATAATATACTAACTTTTAATAAATTTGCATCAATGTTATTGTTGTTGTTGTTGTTGTTTTTTTTTTTTTTTTTTTTTTTTTTTTTTTTTTTTTTTTTTGAGGCTCGTGAGTCCTTCAATGTTGGTTTTCTATTTGAGTACAACTTCAAGCAAAAGAAAAGAAAAAAAAAAAAAAACCCTATATTTTAGGTATATCCATCAACGTTGGTTTCCTATTTTTTTTGCAACTTCAAGCAAAAAAAAACTCAACGTTGATTTTCTTTTTTTTGCAATTCCAAGCGAGAAAAAAAAAACTCAACGTTGGCTTCCTTTTTTTTGGCCAACTTCAAGCAAAACAAAATAATCCCTATTTTTTAGGTATTTTAATAATATGCCACCAATTTTTTACATTAAAACTTTTTTTTAAAAATGTTTTAAGTATTTTTATTCCTAAAATTTTGCCTATTATTTACAAGTAATTTTTTCCATGATTCTTTTCTTTTATATTCAAAGAAAAATGGAAACAAAATAAAAATAAAAACCCAAGTTTTATACATTTTCAACCAATTGATAACATGAAGCCTTTTCTATACAAAAAAAAATAATAATAATAATAATAACTAGCCTCTGAGCACGCGCAAAGGCTAGTCTATAGTTATTTGTATGGTGAAGAGTATTATTTAAATCAATAAATAAAATAAAAATTTTCTAGAAGCATTAAGTATTTTTTTTCATTAAGTAATCTCACTGCAAACAATCCGTACTATTGCCGCGGGCCAAAATTGTCACTAAAGCCCAAAAAAGCACCTCTAAAGGTACATTTGACCTTTAGTGGCAAGTGCTATTGCGGCGGTTCTTCCCGCCACTATTGCGATGCCGTTATAGATCTATTGCGGTGGTAACAAAATGTGTCGCAATAGATTTGCCATTTAGTGGCGCCTTTGGTCTATTGCGGCGGGCTGAAAACTGCCGCCATATGAGATTACCATTCGGATCAAGTGACCTTTCATGGTGGGATATGCGTGCCGTTATAAGTTACAACCTTTAGCGGCAGGCAAGAAGCACCGCTACAGGGCTTAATATACAATAGACCATATGCACTTTTTAGCAAAGGTGACACCCCCCAGTATATGTGTGAAGCTAAAGCGGCAGTTTTTGCCCACCGCTATAGGTTAATTTTTTTTTTTTTTTTCTCTCTTGGGTTTTAAAATCACAGTCCTATTACAAACAACCTATAATAATTTTAGTTCTACTGAAATAATACCACAAATGTAACTAATTAACAACACCACAAATGTCTCCAAACTAATATTATATTAACATAGAAATATATTACTAATACATAAAATTGTCTATATCCATCATCAAAGTTCCAAGCTAATACCACAATCAAAGTTCCACAGTATTTAAAAAAATCCTTCAACACTTCCAAAAAATGCAATTGTTTAAATGCAGTTCTTTGTACACAAAAGGCCATCAAAAAATTATAGCAACTTCAATATTGTAGCACCATCATTAGTAATTGTCATGTCTCCAATATAATCAACGAGCATCTAAAACCATCAACTAGAAAGCAAATCAAAATTATACCCTTTGGCAGAACTGCATAGTCCAAATAAAAGCTTAGTAATGAAAAGGAAAAAAAAGGCAAGTTACGAACACCTCCATCAATTAAAATTGAAAACATAGCAATAACATTGAATACACTTAATTTCAAAATTAGCAATAGAGGCACTGGTAGAAAAGAAAAGAAACATAAAGCTTGAACATGTTGGCTTAACAGCAAAAAAAGTGAGAACCACACCGACAAGGCATTGAACAGAATCTTCCACAAAAATAAAAACAGATAATAAACCCAAGGCCCAAATGTAAAAAAATTCAACATATCTAAGCAAGAAATGCACTAGTTTCTTCTCTAGTACCTGATTCTCTCTTTTCAAATTAAATATAAGTTAAATTCTCATAGCTTTATTTATAAACTGATTAGTTATTGATTATATTTATTAATTTAAAGCTTTGAACCTTATGTGTCATAGTTTTGAACTTTACAACTTTTTAGTTACAAACAGACCTCTTAAAATGTGGACACGCTTATCCTTGCTCTAAGTGCCTCAATCAATAACTAAACCCAAAACCTTCAAACATTCTAAAATATTACTTATTTGCATACCCCATGAATCCCAAACAGCAAAATCAAATAAACCCACATGCAAAAACTAGTTTCTTCCTCTCTTGTATAATTTTTTGCCTTCCAAAAACAAAATGCACTATATATATAATAGAGTATTTAATTTTTCTCTCGCCATTTTTTCCTTTAATAATTATAAACCAGTCCATCCTATTACCTTGTTTCCAAAAACAAAGACCATTGCTTTCCTATAACAAATCAATTTAAATGCACTTTTTTTTATGGGATACATCCCGAACTTGCATTCAATAAAATGTAACATTGAATATTGAAGCAGTACGATTAACTTCAAATCACATGGACAAAACTAATTTCAAACAATTAGTCCAATCTTAACATAGCCAAATCTCAAATAATTGTATTAGAACATAATAAATTCTTTAAGAAAAAACACACAAACATTGAGATATAATTTTAAGAAGAAGAAACTAACCAAAGTGAGGTTTTGAAACTATAATCATTAAGGCAAAATATAATCAGTGATGACAAAATTGTTAACTACAATCATCATCATTGCAGTCATCATCATTGGACTCATTATCATTAGACTCATAAGCATCATCGCTAAGCTCTTCATTATCGATAAAGTCTTGTTCAAGCAATTCATCCTCACTGATCAATGGTGTATCATAAGTGGTTTCTTCTTCATTAACTCGAGCTCAAACATGGCTGTCATTTGCATCATCATATGCATCATCAATAGTTATATTATATGGGACATTTTCAAGATAGGTACCCACTTCATCATCATTATGTAAAGCATTAATACCAACATCAAACACCTCTGTAAGTTTTGTTCTGACCACCACCGTCCAATCTTTATGTCTCACATCTTCCACATAAGACACTTGTAGAGCTTGAGATGCTAATACATAATGCTTGTCAATCAATCGATCACTCGTGTGTATCAATTGTGAAAAATTGACAAGGGCAAATCCAAACTCATATTTTTTGCATCCTCTCCCACTAATAACGTCAACCCATTGACATTTGAATAGTACATATCGATACTTGTCAAACTAGTTCAACTCAATGATGTCGATTAGTATTCCATAATAAGCAGCACCACCTTCAGTATCAACACAAATTCCACTGTTTTGAGTTTTCCTAGTTGTCTCAGAGTCTTTGGTGCGAAACTTCAAATCATTTATAACATAACGATTGAACAGATTTGCTTCATTATCTGGATATCGAGCAAGCCATATGACTTTATTAAAGAGTTTCTTTTCCTCAGATGCATTCATTAACATCATCTATTATAAACAATGATGTTTATTATAAGTATGCTATCTAAAGTGTTACAACCACATTTTATATATAGACATTGACATCACCTATTATAGACAACATAGTCCCTAAACCAGCAACAGAATTTCTCCATGTGCTGCTTTTGAATAACACCATCGGTTACATGAAAAGGGAAATCAGCCTTGATCTCCGTTATGTATACTATGTAGACAAACATGTTAGTGTTAAGTTAGAGTATTGTACTTGAATGCCATGAAAGGAAACACAATGACATATTACTTACTCGCGAAATGGGGTGATTTCTCCACAACTGAATAGCACATAATGATGTGCTTGGATCCATGAATTTGAATCTAGTGTAATGCTCCTCACCGCACCCATGGACTCCTCGACATTCCTTGCAGGCCGATTGAATGCAGTTTCAACAGATTGAAAATAGCATAAGTAGAATGCTAAGCATTCCCCCTACTATATACCCTTCTGCAATGGAGCCTTCTGGATAAGTTTTATTATGCATGTAAGACTTAAGTCTTGACAAGTACCTATTGGAAAACCAAAGATCAACAACAGGAAATTGATAAGTTAAACAAAACCAAATAGATCAAGTTACTATATTTGGTACCTCTTTATGGGATACATCCAACGATAATGAACTGGGTTAGCAACTTTGGCTTCGCTAGCCAAATGCACAACTAGATGTACCATCACTGTAAAGAAAGAAGGAGGGAATATCATTTCTAGCGCACACAATATCACTGCAATTCTCTTCTCAAGAGCCCTTAGTTTCTCCACATTTAGTGCTTTGGAACATATCTCCCTAAAGAAACAAGATAAGTCAATTAAATGCCTACTAATTTCAGGGGGAAAAGATCTGTGTATTGCTATCGAAAAAAGTTACTGCATTAAGATGTGATTACCATGGCTCTTCATCTCACTAATCTTGCATTCTTTGAGTTTAATGCAATGTGAGATGTTTGAAGATATCCATCTGACACTCTTACATACTTGTAGAAAACCATTATTTTCACTAGCATTCATATGGTAGCAGGCATATGGCATGCGTGTCTGATCATTCCTAATCTTTTCCAAGTGAAGTTCATTTCTTATACCCATATACTTTAAGTCTTGACGTGCCTTCAAGTTATCCTTTGTCTTGCCATCGAAGTTCAACAATGTGTTGATTATATTATTGATTACATTCTTTTCAATATGCATCTCAAGATTGTGACGCAACACATGATCCTCCCAATAAGGTAAGGTGAAAAATATACTTCTCTTCTTCCACATAGTTAAGGCTTCCTTCCCTCTTTTTCTTTAATTGGGAAAATTAACTGTTTTCTTCCCAAACACATGATCGGCTACAACATTCGTTTGTAACATGATTTCACCTCTAGATACTGTAATAGGAGCTGATCTTGTATCAACATGCCTATCAAATGATTTTTTTTGCTTACAGAATTTATGATCACTATCCAAGAACCGCCTATTTCTAATATAACTAAATTTCCTTCCATATCATAACCAACGAGACTAACTATCATAGTTACAAGAAGGACATGCAAGAGCACCTTTGATACTCCAACCTGAGATATAACCATAAGCAAGAAAATCATTTATGGCCCACAATAATGCAGCATGCATTTGAAATGATTTTTTGAAAGACACATCAAATATTTCTACTCCAACATCCTATAACTCTTTCAGTTCTTCTATTAGGGGTTATAAGTACCCATCTATATTGTTCTCAGGCGAGGTTGAACCGGCAATCAATAATAGCATGAAAGAAGACCTTTTCATGCACATCCATGGAGGAAGGTTGTATGGGATCAAAATAGCAGGCCATGTACTATGAGTACTACTCATATTTCCATATAGGTTGAATCCATCGACTGCTAATCCAAGCCTTATATTATGTGGCTCGAATGAGAACCCTATGTACTTAGAGTCAAATGATTTTCAAGCATCATAATTAGCAGGATGTCTCATTAACCCGTCATTCACATGACCATTAGCATGCCACTTCATATGATTGGTTGTTTTAGTCAACATAAATAGTCGTTGCAATCTTGGCTTTAAGGTGAACCACAGTAAGATCTTTGTAGCTTTCTTTTTTCTTTTCTTGAAGGAAGCATTAGTAATTTGTTGACCTTTAGACTCATTACTTTCCCATCTTGAAAGGTTACAGCTTGGACAAGCTTCAAGGTTAGCATTCTCCTTCCAATATAAAATACAATCTTTAGGACAAGCATGAATCTTCTCATAGCTCAAGCCCAAATCCTTAATAATCTTTTTAGCCTCATAACAATCTTTTGGTAACTTAGCATTGAAGGAAGAAAATCAATCAAAAATTGCAACAATATGGTAAATGATTTGTTGGTCCAACCATTAAGACACTTTATGTGGTACAAATGCACAATGACTGACAATTTGCTAAAATGCTTACAACCTTCGTAACAAGGTTGATTAGCATCTTCAATCAATTTCATAAACCGAAATGCATCTTCATTAGGACCTTCTGTGGGTTGTTGCATAATAGGGACCTCTTCCATTGGCCCAAATGCCATATCTTATATGGGGAACATGTCATGCAACAAGTCACGAAGATCAGCATACCCTATCAGGTTTTCTTGGACATGATTATTAGGAATTTTAGTAGAAGTCTATGCAGATGATGATTCTTCATTAAAAACCCAAGGGTTATAACCCCTATGAATCTCTTTTGACACTAAGTGCCTATTTGTTTCAACATTTTCAACCTAGAAAGCCCGTTTTGGAAAAGCAGACACAAAAAGCCCATTTGGTTAGGTCCAAAAAGCAACTTTTTGTTAAAAGTTGCCTTTTGGGTTTGTGAAGGAAACATGCATTTGCAAAAAGGAGCTCAGAGCTCCAGTTGCAAAATGCGCACAAACACGTTTAGAGAACAGAAATATTATCGTTGGTGGATTTTTTTTTTCCCTAAATTGCCCATAAAAATCTTTCTCTCAAACATCACATAATCAGATTATCAGAATACAAGCTCAAAAACAAACTTTTAAAATTTATCAAATCATAACAATAAAGTCCAAAAAAAAAAAAAAGATCCATTTGACCCATTTGGATTGTGTTGGGGACGAAGCTGAGCGACGACTCCAGGCTATGCCAATTGCTTTGGGACGAAGATGATTCATCTGGACCGCATTAGGGACGAACTGGAATCAAGTAAAAAAAAAAGAGCGAGAGAGCTGGAGAAAAAAAGGAGAGAATGATGAGAGCTGTTGGAATGTTCTCAAAGAAAAAGAAAAGAAAAGAGGGGAGGTAGAGATAGGATAACGTGTGTGGAGGAGAAAAAGAAGAAAAAAAAAGTAGAGAAACAGAGCTGAAAAAAGAAAGACACAGGGAGTTCTAGAATCAAGTGGAATGTGTAGAGAAAAAAAGGAGAGGATGGAGATAATGGGTATACGTGAGTGGAGGAGAAAATCAAGAGAAAAAGTAACATATTGTTATTAGCTAATATTGGTAAGTAAAAATATAATTTCAATGGTGGATTCAAATTAGAACTAGTAACAACTTTTCATATAAAATTTGTTGTGAAAGTATTGCAAAAAATGTTATGAACATAACACTATTCATTGAAAAATATAATTATTGGGAATGAATAAAAGAAGAATAAATGATGATAAAAAAAAAGAATAAAGTTTTTAAGTTAGCACTATTTTTCTTTAGAAAAAAAATAATACTATTGACAGAATATTTTTATAACAATTTCATAATAAAGTTTACATAGTAAGTTGTTATTAGTTTTCTTCTAGACCTATTAGTGGCATTTTTTTTTCTACCATTAACAACTTGTTAAATAGACTTTATTGTGAAATTTTTGTGAAAATATTGTATCCATAACTTACATTAAAAGAGGTAATTAAAACAAAAAATTCTCTTTATATAGACATTGTCCTTTTTAGTAATTTACCCCTCAAATTGCCACTTTTATAAGTGCTAGCCAAACACTCAGCTTTTTTAAAAAACACTTCTTGACAGCTTTTACCAAACACTTAGCTTTTTGAAAAAGCACTTTTTCATACTGCACTTTTTGAAAACTCCGCTTTTTCAGAAAGCCCGTTTCAAAAAGCTAAACCAAACTCACCTTAAGTGAGCCTGTACAACATCTATAGGCCATGAATTTTTATACACACATTTTCTACTGTTGACACCTCATTTTGCAACCCGCATTTAACCTCACTTGGAGGGTAAAAGGGTAATTTCACCTTAGAAATATGCATATTGATTTTGGTCATTAGATCCTTAATCTCATTTCACCAAAATGATCTTGATGTTGTAACGATCAAATCGATTAGTTATAAGCCCTAATCGGACCATCAGATTGAAAGTTATCATCAAATCAAGTTTTAATGGCCGAGATGCACTATCACAAATTGAGTCCGACCTTATGTGATTATGAACAATTAATTCCAATTGGTTATAATTATAATCAATTTGAAATTAATGATGTGTCATAATTTGATTGGTTATGACTACATTTTATGGTAAGGTTGCATACACCTAATTAATTAGATAGTTAAACATTAATTATTCAATGAGTAATTTGTGCAATTATCTTTTAATTAGGGTAAATTTGGAACTAATTAGGTCTGAAATGGGAGTGATTGGAGCCTATTAATGTTAATTAGAAACTAATTTGGGACCTATTAGTGTTAATTGTGCTGAAATTATTTTTCTAAGAAATGACCTCTGCTCACTATTTCATTGATATCTCTCAGAATATTTTGAATCTATGAATGAGGTTAATTTTCCCAGAAACTAGACATCCAGGGCTTCAATTTGAGCACAAGAACGACACAATTCCGATCAAAATTGAGTCAGATATGAGTTTTCAAAGTTGGCTCTACAGGCTGTTACAGCAGTTACGGGAAAACCGAATTTTGGCTTGCTCCCCACTCTCACAAATCTCTCCATTTAATGCACCAAATTTCCCCAAAGGCTAAAATGAGGTCTAGGTTCATGATTCATTGTCAACCCTCATTAATGGCCTTCCATTCCTATTTCCTCCACCACTACTATATAAACCCACCTCTCCTTCATTCCAAGAGACAAACGAAAAAACCCCCCTCTCTTCTCCTCTCTTGAGTTCTAGGAAGTTGAGTAGTCTTGTCATATTTTGGTCTTCTTGAGACTCAAAATATTGAGTGAGACTCACTCTTCCTCTCCTAACTCTTCTTTTTCTCCACCCATAAAACCTCTCTCAAGAATCTCCTCATCCACCATATGGATCTTGCATGAAGGTATAATCGCTTCCCCTAACTTGTTTTCTATATTTCCATGATGAGAATTTAAGATTAAAGCATGATATTAATTATTTAAATTCCTTTGAATATGTTTGAATGTTCTTATGTGTTCTTCACATGTTCTTGGTTGTTCATCACATGTTCATGCATAGAACTAGTTTTAATCCTAAATTCACATCAAAAATATGAAAAACATGTTTATTTCATAATTCTTTCAAATCTTTGAATCTAGGGTATCACCATCCACACACATTCACTAAAATTCATTTTTTAATCCAAATGCCATGCTTAATAAATTGAATTAGGGTTCATCACATGCACACACCTTAAATTCAACATGCAAATTAATTGACATATTGGATGATATGATATGAATGTTGGCTACCATAGTCTAGAAGACCGGTTTCACCGGGCAAGGTGGGTGCCTAACACCTTCCCACCTTGTAATATAGCCTCCGAACTTAGATCAAGGGTTAGTAGATCAAATTCTTGTCCATGTAATTTTCGATTTTTAGATTGTAACTAGGAAACAAAGCCATGTACATTTTCTTAGATTGTATCTAGGACCAAAGCCATGTAATTTTCCTATGACCAATGTAAATCCAATTGAAAATTAATAAAATGATGAATTTTTCAATTTTGGTTTTCTTATTTTTCCAATAATTAAATAAGTGGCGACTCCATTGTAAAACCCTTAATCTAAAGGGAAAAATATAACTAGTCGAACCTCCATTTTGAGAGACAATAACACGACTCCACCCATTCACGTGGGTTGGGCCCGAACTCATTATAAAACGGGCCGGGGGCGCGGTCTCTCACATCTACACGGACATGAAATCGTTCCATCAGGGTGTGCATGGTTAGATGTAAGATTCAGAAACTGTTGGACTCAATCTAAATATTCTCGCGACCTTCTATAGGTAATTTTCATCCAACTCTTATCCATTGCTATAAAGTGGTTTACAACAAATACCTATAATGTGATTTCATAAAAGTATAAAGCAAGAGTTAACACACATTTCACTTCCACAATTTCACTGTAATTTAAGAAACAAATCATCTTGAATCATTTACTTTCAGCTATGTTCCTAAGAAAACAATGGATTTAAACGCATAGAGAAGTTATCAATACATTTGGTAATTATAACATCATTACTAGCAATAGTCTTTAGGAATGAACATCTCTTTAAATATCCAATTCTATTCTAGCGTTCCACATTTGTGGAAAAGATAAAGAGAAGTCCCTAAAATGAATTAATAAATAAAATTCAACAAGAATCATCCAATATTACACAAAACAGTCAACACTCCCAATATCAGCTAAAATCACCTTATTACTCAATGAAAGCCATCTGCTTGCCCCAATTCAACAACCCACCACAAATAGAGAGAGAGAGAGAGAGAGAGAGAGAGAGAGAGAGTACCCTAAATCTTTCACCAACTCCACTTACTTTGATCACATGAAATTAAATGTCAAAAAGTGGACCTGTGAATAAAATATTCAGGTTTAAAACATAGAAAGTAAATGTAAAAAAGTAGATATGAGAGTATCATTCCTAATAAAAGTAGTGTTAATGAAAGATTGACATGAAAGTAAAATTGCTCCAACCTCAAGTTAATGAATTACTACTTTAATAAATTTTGAAAACTTTGTATCTCTTGTAAGTGTTGGTACTAGACCAATGATGAACTTAAAACATGGTATATGCATACAAGAAATTCTAGTTGGTTTGATGTCCACTGCTTAACTGAAAATAATGAGTGAACAATGCGTACGGATTTGAATGAAGATAATTCTTAGTTTATAGGAATTGAAATTTCTAAATTCCATTGTTTCAGTGAAATGAGACAAGGCCTTACCTTCAACTCATAAGCTGATTTCAGAAATTGATTAATATTACCTGAAACTTTCTAATCATGAATCCATTAGTGCATGTAGTTTAGCATAATTATTGTGATTACTTGCAGAGCTTATATGGACCATAGCTATTTAACCCAACCTCAAGAAAGAAAACAGAGAGAAGGTTTCGTGGAAATTAATGAATATGAAATGGCTTACTGACTTACTATTGATATTTTCCCCTTTCCATTTCTTTGTAGATAAAAAAGAGAAGACACAACCACCCTCAAGAAAACTACAACAATCAAAGCTCAAAGCCTGATAAAGTAATCAAAATTGGTAAACCACCAATGTAGATGATCCTTTAGTTATGTTTTTGTTAGTCTGTACCCTTCTATATATCCCATCTTTGAATTTGACTATGTAAATGTATATTCACTTTTACAAATCAAGTTTTATCATTCACTAATCACAAACCAGATGAGAAAAAAGGTAAGTTAAACGTGTATTAGGTTTGGGCAAGCTCCAAAACCCAATTCTAGGAACTGTGGAATCAAATTTTTATAATTATCACGTATAACATCTAGTAACATATATTCTAAGAGGAGCATATCATGTATAGTATGAATACCAATATGACATAACACAAATTAGAGAATTTGTCTGAGTGATTGTTGTGGGTTAAGGTTTAGCAGGATTTGTGATTATTTGGGTTTAGAACAGTTTCAGAAGCGTGATTAGTTTTCAAAAGATGAAAGCTTTGATATATGGTTGAAAATATAAGAAAGAACAGAATTTAAAAATTATATAAAAAAACATAGACAAGAAGATTTGGGGGGGGGGGGGGGGGATACAAAATGACAGTTGAAGAGGGTTGCTAAAATGTGTGTGCACTAATTTTCAAATAAGTTAAAAAGTGGATAAGAATGAGAAAAAGGATCGAGTGACACCATAATATCATTTTATTTACCCCCCCCCCCCCCAATAGAATAACACACACAAACATGCCTAAATATGGATTAATTGTTTTCTCATTAATTTACATTGATCAAAGAAGTTTCACAGTAATAGCTAAAAAAACATGAACCCATTGTAATTGCTCCAAACAAAACATAGTGCCAATGGCCTTCAGTCCAAATGGTATTGACATCTTTACTAGGGGAGGGATTGGGTTTTAGTGACTAATTCATGAAGACAGTTTATCTTATGGAGAGAACCAAGGCAGCCAAGGCTGAATGGCCACAGAGAGAAGGCTTTTGGGGGGAGGGGGTCACTTGGCAGTCGGAAGTGGAACCCATGGTTCAGATTTAGTTCATCAAGCTGCTGAATTCCAACTTACAAAATCTTTTATCTAAACCAATTAAAAAAACATTCTCATTTATCTTTGAATTCAATACATTAGCATATAAACAGATTGATAGTTGACTTCTCACATTCACCAGTCATTTTACTTTGGTAATGACAAGCATCATATACAAATTAAGGATATTCCTGCTCTCATTTGTCATTTTTTACCAAAGATATTGACATAAATTACCAGGGCATTTAAGTATTGCAAGTTGTGATATCTCCAATTTTTGAAAGATGAGAAACTAGAACAGGACAACCACAAACCTTCTCAAGAGCAAAGCTTATCTGCAGTGGTTGACCTAACAATGCCTGAAACCAAATCCACCACAATCAGTAGCATTAATCAATAACTCACATAGAAGATACTCTGGGAATTTCATTTAAGGTATATTGTAAAATATTTAGACCCCTTAACACAACCAGATTAACCTAGTTATTTAGCCAAGTTATTAACTTAGGTAAATTATGCAAATCTAGGCTAACACAAATATATCATATCATGCAAAACAGCAGAAATATAAATAACACGATGATATGATGACTCAGGAAAACCAAACCGGTAAAAAACCTGGGGAGGATTTAACCTATCTATCCTCAAGGTAAAATTGAATCCACTATGAAGAAATTGAAGTTTACACAATAGCGACTGAGACCACTAACATCCTATTGCTATCTCGAGTAGGAAACATACTACCACGACCACGTGATAGCTCCGAGTCCACGAACTACTTCCTTCTTAGATTCCCAGCAAGTACAAGCACTCCAACTTGTATATTGTCAAGCTCTTAATTCAGCAACTAAATGATCACCAAGTTCTTGACATAGTCTTGATCCTTGATAACTCTAAGTATGTGCGAAGGCAAACATCTCTAGATCTCACAGAAGATTCACACACACAGCAACAACAACATCTAAAAAATGTGGCTAAGGTTTTCCCTTTTATACCTAGGGCAAAACATAAAACCCTACACGCAAAATGAGCTTGGACTGAGTTGAAATTTTCTGCAAAAAACAATCTACACGACTTTCGATCGGTCGAGTCTAATTCTCGATCGATTGAGTCAAGTAGAATTGCACAGTAACTTCTACAAGACTTAAACGTTTTGATCATGGTTTACCAACATTACAAATTAGAGTTCTAATACATTTAAACCTAAAGGTCTTAGAACCTAACATATATGATTCTTATAAGCACAAGCTAACCTTCTCATCCATAGCATCCTTTGCAAATCTTGCATCATCTTCCTTTGAAAAATTAACTAACCCAGAGCCTCTAGACCTTCCGGTGTCTTTATCATAAAGTATATTCACTACAACTCAAAACAGTCACACAATTTACACACCATATTACTTAAAGAACAAAAATTCAACATACCTATATGGTACATCTAAAGGAAACCACTTCTAATATCATCACCATATATAGTGAGAGTAACCATATAATTTTAGTTTAGATTACTATAGTTAAATCACTTAGACTTTTATGAGTTTTTCAGTACCAGATTACTATAGATATTTCCTATATAATACATTCACCAGCAAAGACATAACTATTTAACTTGCTTAAAAAAAAAAAATCCACCGCCTATAAAGGGTCCATTGATGCTCCTTTCACATATCAAGAAAGCACTTGAAAACCCGTCTAAAAGAGCGTGTGCTAGTGCATAATCTTGTTCGTGACTAACTTAATTAGTAGACTGTGTGACTACTAGAACATCCATATTTACAAAAAGTCTCAAAACTACATGCACCCTTTTAGATTATAAAAGCAGACACTACAGTTGGTTCATTTCAAATGCATCAAATTATAAACCCCAATAAATTCAATTTACAAAGCTGCCTAAGTCAATTCATAAACCCAAATAAAGACAATCAAGATATTCATGAAAAAATTCCTAAAATCACCATGACCCATAAAGAGACTGAGATTAAGGTTAACAATTTTCAGTTTAAGTTCCTAAATTTGACTTCACAAGCTCCAATTTAAGGCAAACACAAAAATCCAACCCCCAACTCAGCAATCAAAACCTTAAATCACCATGGTTTTCGAGCAACCAAACAAAGGGAGAGAGAGTAGTACCTGGAATGGAAATAAGTGGTTTATGATGGCAAGGCCTTAGCTTTAGGTGATATGAATGTTAGGAAGGTTCTACATGGAGCTCCATAAGTACATTCCTTGCACAATGGCACTCATTAATCAACAAAAATAAAAGAAGTAAATGGATAAAATAAAAACAATGGCACTCATTAATAAAAAATAAAATAAAATAAAACTTACAGATCGATCTAATGAAGAAGAAGCAGATGAGTGGGATCTTCGGTGAACCAAATTTCAAAACCGTCGATGAGAGAGAATGCGAGTGCAATGCCAATGGCGATGGTGAGGCGGAATCCTGGGTCGTGGCCGGACCTAAAGAGAGTGGCAATGGCAAGGACATGAGGCGGCGGTGGCTAGGGCTATCTAGACCCGCCCGCCGCCTGACAACCAGGCCAAACTGCCCGACATCGACTTGATTCTGGCTGGAACCAAAGGTCCAGTCAATCAGCGGCGGGTTACCATTCTCAAAAATCGACGCTAGCGGGTCGAGTGGCTAGTTTGCATCTTCAAAACCCTAGCAACCCAAACCTAACCGAAGCTATAAAATCCTACCAAATCCTGCAAAAACAAGCAAGATCCAGCGAGATCTCGACTAGATAGGACTAGATTTGGTGGAATTTAGCCAGATCCGGCTAAATTTCTACAATTTCTACCGATAAGTTTTTCCAGTTTTCAGCGATATATTTCTAGTTTCAACCGAGATTTTCCAGTTTCCGATGAGTTTTTTCAAGTTTCCGGCATGATTTTCCAATTTCCAGTGAAAATTCCAAATTCTGGCGACGATTTTTTTTTTCCAGATTTCGACTCCTTTTTTAATTCTGGCAACCGATCCAGCCCAACCAACGTTCACCATTACCCTAAACCGAACCAACCAATATTTTCGGCGGTCAGGTTTAGGTTACTCCGCCATCCACTCTCCGCCGGCGGGTCGAGTCTAAGTTGGGTCGAAAACCATCCCTGCCCAACTCATGGACAGCCCTAGCGGCGGCGGAGATGGAGTTGATGGCGGAAGCTTGGCTGAAGTGAGAGAAATTTGTGAGTGAAGAGTTTGGAGAGAGAGAGAAAGATTTTGAGAGTGTAACGGCGCTAAGTGTGAAAACCTAAGTGAGAAGGCAAAAAAAAAAAACAGAGGAAAATTTTGTGGTTGTAGAGGGAAATTTAAAGGTCTATTGCTGCGATCCAAACCGCCGCTATAACTAAGAAAAAGCACTGCAAAAATAGGTACCTATTGTGGCGGTCATCTCAACGCCGCTAAAACTTACATATTGCTGCGGTTTTCTATACCGCTGCTATAGTATCTGCACAAAATGATATATTTATTGCGGCGGGTTTTTGGAGCATCGCTATATCTAAGTTAACGCCGCTAAAACATTTATATATTGCGGTGGTTCTATGTCCCGTCGCTGTAGGACACCGCGAAAGAGTAGAGTATTTGTGGCAGTCTAATGAAATGCCGCAATAGACCTCATGTACAGTGGCGGTCCAAAAAAACGTCGTAATATGCAACATATAGCGGCAGTTTTTGCACCTGCTGCAATAGTACAAATTTCTTGTAGTGTCTATTATATAATAAATGATTTTAACCATTTGAATGATTTAAATTGCAATGAAAATCCACCAAATTTACAAACATAATCTAGGTTCGAATGTTCAAATTCTCTTGTACTTCACTAGTATGAAATATAGTCTTATTAGTTTTAGTTTTGCATGCGATTTTTTGGGGGGGGGGGTTGTTTGACATATTTACTTATGTACAATTTTTCATAGGCTCCCCCCCCTTCCCTTTTTTTTTTTCTTTTTTCAAGGTACAAATTTATTTTTTTCTAACTTATTTATCAAAAAAAATAAACTACGAAAAATTTTTTTCAACAAGCAGTCCAAACAACATGGCAAACTACAAAATTATGGGACTGGCTGTATTAACGCTATCCTTTTATGTCCTATTAAGCATAAAAACTTTAGCCTTATCTCGCCTTCATTTGTAATGCCAAACTTGTTAACCTAACTGATGAGAAACTTTTCGCAAGATTCGCATGATCATATCCTTGAAATGACAAATTTGGCTACTTAATTAAAGACTCTAGGGATGAATGTGGATGGATTTTTTCTTCTTTAGTTTAATCTCACTTGTTCATCAAAGAATGAGTTATGTAGGGATGGTAGGCCTAGGAGCCTTGTCCGAGGAGATTCAATGATTCGAGGACCAGTAGACGCTTGTGTGGGGGTGCAAGATAGTGGATGGGCAAATGGGTTTAGCTTTAAGGTTCCAGGAAGTATGTCCGAGGACAAATTTCACCTCAGCTTAATAAGGCAGAGGTCAAAAGGGTTGGCTTGACATCAGGGGCAATGTTCTGGGCGGTTCTGCTAGTAGGGATAAGCATTAGGAAATGATCAGGTAAGAAGGAAGCTAAGAAATATCTAAGAGAAAACTGCTACCACCATATTGAATGCTCTGCAGCTAACTCTTTGGCCGCATTAATGTGGAGGTTGTTAGGACATATGTGATTCATGTTAGGAACATATATCATCATATATTGGCTAATCCTTTGAAAAAATGCACTTTACTTGTAATTGGGTAGATCTAGAATGTGTTTAATGCTTCAAGAGACAAGGTTTTAAGTTCAAGTGTTAAAGCCATGCAAATTTGTCCAAGAATCAAGTGATGAAATGCTGGATTTTAAATCTAGACAACTAGTACCTATCGAGGCTTAAAAAGCCTTCTAAACCCGAAATTCAACAGCTGTTCGACAAATAAGGTATCTATCGAAAATTATGAAAATCAGATTTTCAGTTTTGATTTCATTCCAATCCGTGAGTGTGTTTTTAGGATTTCTTTTCTCATAACCCTAAACATATATAAAGATTATTTTAAGGGTCGTCATAGTGAGCACAATTGCATGAGTGTGAAACAAAGATTTGTTCATGCAAATTGTGATTGGAAACTTAGTTTGCCCTAGTTATTCTTGAAGAAGTTGTTGTGTTTGTACACTATAGGGTTTTATGACCAAACAACTTCGGGATCTTCATCGTGTGATGAACTGAAGAACTTTGCTGCCAACCTTCTTTTCAAGTTGGTGATTAAGTCGCGTACTAGGATCCGTGCATCTATTGGTTAGTCACGTACTGGGAGCCGTGCATTAAAAAGAGAGATTGTCACTATAGAACAAGTCCAATTAGGTATTAGGGTAAGGCTTCAACTGTAGATTGATATAAGGTACTAGAATTCTTTCACTTGTAACCGCTTGTTGTGATAATAATAATGAATTCTCGGGAGTGGTGATCTTAAAATCATCCAGTGGGGTTTTTGCCTTGAAGGTTTTTCCTATTCAAAAAAAAAAAAAAATCATCTTGTCAATTTTATTTTCTACTGCATTTATTTAGTTAGTAATTTGTTTGTGCTGTCATGTATATTGCATGTTAATTTAATTAATTAATAAATTTGGCTAATTAATCAATTAATTCGTTACAAGGGGTCAATACATTCTTGGCCTATTAAGTGGTATCAGAGCAGGCACACTCTAATTAGGTTTTTTAATATTTTCTGTGTGATCCATTAACCCCTGTTATCATGGTTGCTATTGGCAAGAAAAGATCTTTTGTTTCAAATATGTATTATTTTTCTAATCTCTATTTAACTAAGTGTCTCAGAAAATTCAAGTCTAAAAGTTATTTGAAAGCTATCATGATGATGATTGAAAAAGATCTTAACATGACAAAGAAGAAACTAGACTACCTCAGAATCAAAATGTGTAGAGGAGTTCATCTGAGAAAAGTAAAGGCTAAAGGCTTTGTCTGCAAATGACAGATGAAAGAGAATACCATTCCTATAGATCTGTCATCAAAGCATGAGGTGTACTTTATGATGAAATCTGCATTCAAGGTAATAGACACATGCTTGTGGTACCTTGACTTTGGATTGGATGCTCACAACACATTACTGGAGACCGCTCTCTCTTTAAAGTCTTCGAGTCTAAGAGAGGTGGTAATATCACTTTCAATGATGGGAGCAAATCACAGATAAAATGAAAGGGGACCATCTCTCTACTTGGACAACCAGACATTGCAAATATATTATATGTAGAAAGTTTGAGAGTGAACCTGTTAAGCATAAGTCAAATATGTGATCAAGAATTTATGATGCTATTCTCTATAGGTAAGTGCATTGTGTTGGACGAATTTGGTAAGAAACTCATAAGTGGTGTTCGCACTCTAGACAATTGTTATGGTCTAGCCCTAATGTTGATATTATGTGCAATAGTATTCGTTTGCCAAATGAAGATCTCTACCACCAAAGGATGGAACATGCTAGTTACAAACATCTTTCAGTTGTATCTAAGCATGAATCAGTGTTGGGGATGCCAAAACTCAGTAGAGTGAACAATGTTGTGTGTGGACCGTGCCAGCAGGGGAAACAGACAAAAGCTAAACATCTAGGAACTCAGACATCCGCTACATCTAGACCATTGGAGCTTCTACATCTGGTTCTTATGGGTCCAACTCAAACCGAGTCTTTTGGTGGGAAGAGATTCATCATGGTTGTGGTAAATGACTTCACTAGATACTTTTGGGTTATTCTTCTAAGATCCAAGTCAGATGCTCCCGAGCACATCGAAGCCTTGTGCACAAGATTGCAAAATGAGAAGAGTTTAAAGATTGATCGAATTCGAAGTGATCATGGTAAAGAATTCAAAAACTCGTACATGGAGTCCTTTTGCACTAGATCAGGTATATTTCAAGAATTCTATGCTCTTATTACTCCTCAGCAGAATGGTGTAGTAGAAAGAAAGAACAGGGCAATTTAGGAGATTGCAAAAGCCATGTTGCATAAAAAGAATGTGGCTAGAAATTTGTGGGGAGAAGCTGTCAACACTGCTTGTCATACGGTGAATAGGGTGTATTTCAGACTCGACACCAAAAAGACTCCCTATGAGCTATGGAAGGGAAGGAAGCTGAATGTTAAGTATTTCAGAATCTTTGGAAGTACTTGTTTCATTCTTAAGGATAGAGAAAATGTGAGAAAGTTTGACTCTCGAAGTGATGAAGGAATATTTTTGGAATACTCCTTTACAAACAAGGCTTATCATGTATAAAACAAGGGAACCAAGAAGGTGAAGGAAATTGTAAATGTTGTTATCGATGAAGTGCCAGAGTCCGATTCTGAGAATATTAGTGAAGAAATCCCTAAAGAAACTCTTTCTCTTGAGCCCAAGGATATTCAAGAACCTGTTGATCAAGAGTCTGCATCTCCAAGTACTCCTGGTACCCCAAGTGTTGTAGAAGGTTCAGCAGACATATTTACCCCACCTGATTTGGAATCTCATAAAGAGAAAGGACCCTCCTCCAGGATTAAGTTGAATCATCCTCTTGAAGTTATTATGGAAAATATGAATGAACTTACACTAAAGAAACACACAATTGATAAATGTGTTGTTAACTTTGTGTCTTATTCTTGCTATTTGTCACAGGTTGAACCTACCAAGGTTGAGGAAACTCTTCGAGATGAAAGCTGGGGGGAAGCTATGCATTATGAACTGCTTCAGTTTCAAAGGAATGATGTTTGGACTCTAGTACCTAGACTAAAGGGTAAGCACATCATTGGCACAAAGTGGATTTTCCGCAATAAGACTGATGAGGAGGGTAATATGATCTGTAACAAAGCTCGTCTTATGGCTCAAGGATATTCACAAATGGTAGGAGTGGATTATGATGAGACATTTGCTCCAGTAGCCCGTATGGAGTCCATTAGGATTCTCCTAGCCCTAGCATGCCATTTGAAGTTCAAGCTTTACCATATGAATGTCAAGACTACTTTCTTAAATGGGTTCCTTAAAAAAGATGTTTATGTGGCTTAACCAAAAGGATTCATTGATCCCCACTTTCTGGATCATGTGTTGTACCTCAAGAAGGCACTCTATGGTTTAAAGCAAGCTCCTAGAGCTTGGTATGATCAACTCACACAATACTTAGTGTCAGATAAGTCCACAAGAGGAAAGGCTGATCAAACTCTCTTCATTATAAGGAAAGACAGCTAGTTGATAGTTGCTCAAGTCTATGTTGATGATATAATCTTTGGGTCAACAAAGGATGAACTTGCTCATGGTTTCTCCAAACTCATGCAGGCCGAGTTTGAGATGAGCATGATTGGAGAGTTAAATCACTTCATTGGATTGCAGATCTATTAGCAAGAGTTAGGTATATTCATATCTCAATCTAAATATGCTAGAAATCTTGTGAAAAAGTTTGATTTGGAATCTGCTAGTTCTATTAAAACTCCTATGAGTCCAAATGTTAAACTCACTATTGATGTCTTGGGAAAAATTGTCGATCCGTCTCTCTATAAAAGCATGATAGGTAGTCTTTTTTACATTACTGCTAGTAGTCCTCTTTACATTACTGGTAGTAGTCCTCTTTATATTACTGCTAGTAGACCTAACATTAGTTACAATGTGGAAGTATGTGTTAGATATCAGGCTAATCCCAAAGAGTCCCATATGACTGCTTTGAAAAAAATCATAAAATATGTCAAAATCATTGCTGACTTTGGTGTGTGGTACAGCAAGGACACAAGTGATATCTTAGCTGGGTATTCAGATGTTGATTGGGATGGGAATGTTGATGATATAAAGAATACTTCAGGGGGTTGTTTTTATGTGGGTAATAATCTTGTCTCTTAGATGAGCAAAAAATAGAATTCCATCTCATTATCCACTGCTGAGGCTTAATACATTGTTGCCGGTAGCTGTTGCACCAAACTTCTATGGTTGCAAAAACTCCTCATTGACTATAGTATTAGTTAAGAACACCCCATTATTTATTGTGCAATACCAATGCCATCGATATCTTTAAGAATCCAGTTCAACATTCTTGAACTAAACACATAGAGATTCGACAACACTTCGTTCATGAGCTTGTTGAAGATGGTACACTTACTCTTGAATCCATTCACACTGATGATCAAAGGTTAATTTGTTCACCAAACCTCTTAATAGCAAACGGTTTGAATTCCTTCATCAAAACATTGGCGTTATCTCCATTTAATGAGCTTCTCTTCTCCTTCTCCTTCCCTATGCATTTTCATCTAGTTTTTATGCATGGCTTTGTTTAACTTGTTTTTATTTGTTTGTTTTCAGTTTTTTTTTTTTAATAAACATAAAAAAAAAATCAAAAAAATACAGAAACAATGTGTGTTTGTGTACATTAGTACTTGTATACCTTAAATGGCTAATGAAACAAAATTTTCTAAACTTTGTATCTCTTGTAGCTTAGATGAGCATCTCTATGCATAACTAATCAAGTGAGCTTTATGACTCATGTTTGTGATGAGTCAGATTAAGTTATATCTTGTACTTAACACTAGTATCATTCTTTTTGACAAGAAGGACTAGAAAATTCTAAGAGAAAGACATAAATAACAATTCGCCACTATTTCCTGCCAATCATGAAATGACATCAATATGCTTCGGCATAGCAAAAGTGCAATGTCAAAAGTTTAACATAATTGGATATTTTTTTTCTCTCTCTTATATGTCCATGCATGATATGCTTAAAAGAAAAATTAAAGCAAAAAGAATCAAAATGCTTTAAAATATGATTGCAAACGTGTATTCTAAGAGATGTGGGAGTTATAGAATGTACCTCGAAGGTGATAATCCCCATCAAGCAGTTATGATCGTGTGTGAGTTAAATTGATTTACTCATATCTCAAATCGTCATAACATGCAATAAATTTTGATATATGTGCAGGTACAATGTGATTTGGCCATCACAAGGAATACATGTGTTAATGTATGCTCACTAAACTGTCTTAACTTGTTTTTAAAATATAAAATTGTTTAGACTTGTTTAGTGTGTGTGTGTGTGTGTGTGTGTGTGTGTTTTGGATCTATATGCATGACATTTTTCTTGATTAAGAGATGTTTTTGAGAGATAAAATTGTTATTTGGATCTTTGGTTGAGTAGCATGCTTGATTGCATTCATATCTATGTTTTTCTCTTCTTGAAAAACTGTTATAAGTAATATCGATAATTCTCGACAACTAGGATATCTATTGAGCTCATCAACTTCTTTTTATCGCAATCTCGATAGCTTCTCGATAGCACCTCGATCCATTAAGAAAGTTTTTGTCTCCTTGATATATGCTCGATAGCTTCTCGATCCATCGAGCCTCTTTGCTGTGGAAACCTCTGGACAGCTCCTCGATAGCTATTTTTAGCTTTTTAATTCTCGATAGATCTCGACACTTGTTGATCCATCGAGGAACGGAAATTCTATATATAGGGTCAGCGCGAATTTCTCTTCACTTTTCTTGATCTCTCTCGATCCTTCCTAACCTCTCACCTTCCCAACACCTCTCTCTCACTCCAAACCTCTTGCCTAAGTGTTCTTCAGTCTCAAGATCATTTCTTTTCTTTGGTAAGACTCCTTCTCATTCATTTCTTCATGCATTTCATCTTTTGTGACCTAACTTTTAGAGTTTGTTGAAAAATTTGTGGTTTTTCAAAATTAAAAAGTGTGTTTTTGCAAAATTTTGGGATGGGTTTTGTATATTTGATCCTAAATGATCATGCATTGCATCACATTTGCATTATAACAATGTTTCATGCATTTTAGATGTGTGTTTACTTTGTTACAAACTTATGTGCTGGCAGGTTTGGATTGGGCTAGGCCCATGATGCTTTTAAGTTTGCATGTCACATGTTCATGCATTTTTTATGCATTCGTTCCTTCATTTCGTTATGTCCATATAGTGAATTTTTTTGGTGCTTTTATGCTTGTCTCCTCTCTTTCCTTCTTTTAGTTTGCATCATGGCACTTAAGCTGAAATCCACTCCGTCTCGGAACCTTCTTTGTTTCGGGACATCTTCCTCTGATCCTACTCCCTCTCATCTTCGGTTCCATGATGAGAAAGCCTGTAAGGACTTCACGGAGAAATTTTCCAGACTAGGCATTCATTTGTAATGCCAAGTCGTTCTATTGGATTTTTCCAATATTGACCTACCCACTGTCATCCACAATAAGGGTTGGGAGTCACTATGTGGAGTCCCGGTCACTTGTCCCTCCGTAATCATACAGGAGTTTTACTCCAATATGTACGGTTTTGATTATTCATTACCTTATTTTTCTACTTGTATTCGAGGTAAGCGCTTTGTGGTCACTCTGGATATTGTATCCGAGGTGTTTCATGTCCCAGGGGTAGTGCATCCTGACTACCCTGGTTGTGAGCGTCTTAAGACTGTGTCTAAATATTAGCTTATGTCTCTCTTCTGTGAGACTCCTTCCTTTTGGGGTGATAGTCAGAACAACCGTTGCTTGGCCTTTAATAAAGCTCCTAGATTTCTTAACATGGTGATGAAATTTTGTTCTCCAACCATTGTCTCACTATAACTCTATAACAAAACCTCATGCTCGATTTTTGCTATCCCTCCTAGAGCATCTTACTATGGACTTTCCTTTTCACTTCATCCTTTCCCTCATAGATGTCTATAGGGATACAGCAACCCATAATAAGTTCTTCTTTCCTTCAACTATCACTAGGATTCTTCGTCATTTTTCTGTCTCCATTCCCACTTTCGATCATTTCTCTGTCATGTGTGCCATTGATGAGGCGACTGTCAGATGGAGTGAGGCCTAGCTTCAATCGAAGCGGCCGCAGACTGCGACAGGGACACCTCTAGCTTCTTCAGCTCCATCCACATCTACTCCTTCTTCTTTTGCTGGCAGTGTTACTCTTGATACGATCATCGCAGCTTCAGAGTATGGATGCTTGCCTTAACACTCTCAATGATGAGTTGTGTTAGGTGAACGCTCGTGTCGATCATATTGCACAATGACAGGCTCGCCTTGGTGGCTTCATTGAGTCTTCTACTTCTTCTCTAGAGACTTCTAAGGATGAGGACGATGATGGTGGCTCTAATGGTGGTGGTGATGAAGATAGTGGTGCTAGCTCCTTCAGCAATGATGAGATGACTGCTTGAGTTACTTGCTCTTTGTCATTCATGACAAAAAAGGGAAGTAGTTTTGGGTATAAAAGTAGTCGTGTATTTAGGGGGAGAGTTAGTACATAGGTGATTTTTGTTAGGGGGAGTGTCTATAATTTGAGAGATGTAGTGAGGACTTATGTATCTTTTCTTTTCTTTATCTTTTAGATACTTAGTTCATGTACCTTTGGTCTTGTGACCACTTTGTGATAGCAAACCTTGTATTTATTGTATATATTTATATATGATGAGGTTGTTATTACAGTTCCTTCACCTATCTCTTCATGTGTTGTTTCTTTTCTCTTTTTATGCATATGCTTCTTATATATTTATATGCAATCTTTTATTTCTGTTTGACATTAAGATGCCATGATGAGTTTTGTTTAAAGTGTTTCAAAATTATAGGTTGTCAAAGTCTTTTCTGCCATAAACTCTCTTCTTGCAAAGTTTTTCAAGAGTTTGTGTTAAGATAGATTTTATTGTATTCAACAAGTGTGTATGAGTTGAGTGATTTATGACTTCTCTCGTATGTTCATTTGTTTGTCATAGTTTTATCACGAATTGCCAAATGGAGAGATTATTAGGACATATATGATTCATTTTAGGAACATATGTCATCATGTATTGACTAATCCTTTAACAAAACATATTTTACTTGTAATTAGGGTAGATCTAGGATGTGTTTAATGCTTCAAAGAATAAGGTTTCAAGTTCAAGTGTTAAAACCATGTAAATCTATCCAAAAATCAAGTGATGAAGTGCTGGATTTTAAATTTCGACAATTAGTATCAATCAAGATTTAATAAACTGTCTAAGCCCAAAGCTCGACAGCTGCTCGACAGATAGGGTATCTATCGAGAATTATGAAAATCAAATTTTCATTCCAATCCGCGAGTATGTGTTTAGACTTTCTTTTCTCACAACACTAAACATATATAAGGATTATTTTAAAAGCCATCATAGTGAGCACAGTTGCGTGAGTGTGAAGCAAAGAGTTATTCATGCAAATTGTGACCGGAAACCTAGTTTGCCCTAGTTCATCTTGAAGAAGCTGCTGTGTTTATACACCATAGGGTTTTGTGACCAAGCAATTTTGTGATCTTCATCGTGTAATAAACTGAAGAATTTTGTAACCAACATTCTTCCCAAGTTGGTGATTAAGTAGTGTATTGGGATCCGTGCATCTATTGATTAGTCACGTACTGGGAGCCGTATATTAAAAAGAGAGATTGTTATTACAGAACAAGTCTAATTGGGTATTGGGGTAAAGGTTCAACTGTAAGTTGGCATAAGGTATTAGGATTCTTTTACTTGTAACAACTTGTTGTGATAATAGTAAATTTTCGGGAGTGGTGACCTTAAATCACCCGGTGAAGTTGTTACTTTGGAGGTTTTCCCCATTTGAAAATAAATCACCTAGCCAACTTTATTTGCTACTGTATTTTGTTTAGTTGGTGATTTGTTTGTGTTACCACGTATATTTCATGTTAATTTGATTAATTAATAAACTTGACTAATTAATATATTAATTCATCACAAGAGGTCAATACATTCTTGGCCTATTAGAATTTATATTTGAACAGTAACATTCAGCCTTATAGCTACTCCTAGAGACTTCAGGAAGGGGCTGATGGGACAAGGATCTGTAGACACTCAATTTCGCACCAATGATTTAATCAAGGAGAATGACTCGAATGACCATCCATGTACTTCAAAATCATAATTGCATCACATGCATCAATTTGCTCTTGCTTTACATACGTCACTTTGTCTTTGCATTACATGTATCATGTCATTCATTACATATCATGAAAATGATCTTGAGATTCTAACGGTCGCGACGGTGTATCCGGTTTCTTAATTGAACTATCGGATTAAAAGATATCGCATGATCAAGTTTGCACAGTCCATATGCATTGTGTCTAGTAAACGGGTGGGTTTTTTAATACCCGAACCCGACCCGCGGGCCTGCACTCATGACCCGAACCCGGCCTGTTTAGTAAACGAGCTTTTTTTTTAACTCCAAACCCGGCCCGTCAGGCCCCGCGAGCTACACTTGCCCCATTAGGCCATGGTACTTTCAGGGCCTATTCTATGGCCCAATCAAAAAAAAAAAATGTTTGCTTGGTTCTGATTTTCTCAGCAACCAAATAGTAAGGGAAAAAGAACATAAGAAAATCAAATCTGAACTGATCAAAAACCAACAAAAACCATTATTTTCTCAGCAACCAACAGATTGGAACAAGAATTGTAAAAATAGCACTTAAACTAGAAAATACAAATTTGATTACAAAAGAAAATACAACAGATCGGTACAAAAACCATTATTTTTCTTTACAATATTTTCCCACATCCCAAGTAAAAACAAGATTTAACATCTAAACCTCAAGTCCGAAAAAGAAGACCCTACAAAATCAAATCAAACAAGTCGATCCTATTCAACAAAAATATCACTTAAACTAGAAAACACAAATTTGATTCTTTAAACAAAAAGAATGATTTTCAATGTTCCATTGCAAAAGCTTGAGTTCATAATGAGGTAAGGGAGATGAGAGAGATGCGGCCTTGTGAGGTGGAGGAGGGCTTGGCAAGGTGAGGGAGGAGCAGAGGCATCTGCAAGCTGTGGCAAGGTGAGGGAGGTGGGGAGAAAAGACAGGCGAGGTGGAGCATGAAACGGATCCGACGAGGTGAGGCATGCAAGGAGTAGCGGGGCCTGTGAAGGGAGCATCGCCGGTCTTGTTCAAGTGAAAGTGAGAGTGAAGGTGAGGGTAGGGCTGTCCAGTGACCCCCGTGAAATCCGACCCACCCGACCGTATCTGCCCGACCCGAAAGTC
Organism: Castanopsis chinensis; assembly: GCA_032878915.1. Classification (NCBI taxonomy): domain Eukaryota; kingdom Viridiplantae; phylum Streptophyta; class Magnoliopsida; order Fagales; family Fagaceae; genus Castanopsis; species Castanopsis chinensis. The sequence goes on from JAVQMG010000121.1 coordinate 16,142,822, forward strand.
CATGGGTGAATCCGAGTGCTTCTATGGGTTGGTCACGGGTAGAGTTGTAATAAGAACCGATTATTTGGTTCGGGTCTCGGGTTACACAACAAAAAACCCGAATAACCCGACCCGACCAAATATTTGATAAAATAAACTCAACCCACCCATTTTCATTCAGCCTCAAGCACCCAGATCGTGTAAGTGAAGTCACATCAGAGCTTTGGTTAGTGGGTAACATGTAAAGGAGAGCAAAACCTGTCAACTTTTTGGGCACAAATTCCCAATTTAAAATCAGCTGTTTATATGTTCAAATCAACGGCTATGATTTTTTTTTTTTTTAATCAAAGTGATGATACAATGATACACATCCGGCATTCCAGATTTCCAGCTGATTTTTTTGGACAGGCCACAGAGAGACATCACATCATCACTTTAACAATCCAATTTATCCAACGGTTACAATCAAATGGTTACAATCCAACGGTTACAATCAACCACACCGGCTTCAAATCATGACAGACCAATAGACCACACTTACAATCCAATGGTTACAAAGCATGATGGGTAATCAACAATTACAAATCCAACGGTTACAAGTCAGATCCCCTAACAATTCAAATCAACGGTTCAAAAAACACTTATATTGCAATCCAACGAGCCTAAAACCTCTCTTCATTCTTCACCTAATCTCATTCTCATATCCCTCACAGTCCGACTCTCACTTTTAGTCTCAAACGCTCTCTCTCTCTCTCTCTCTCTCTCTCTCTCTCTCTCTCTCTCTCTCTCTCTCTCTCTCTCTCTCTGTGACTCTCTCAAATCACCAAATCCTCAAATCTCTTCACCACTGAATCCTCAAATCTCTTCACCACCAAACCCTCAAATATTCAGCCTTCACCAATTTCATACGAAATCTCTTCAGTTTTTCACACTTTAAAAGCTTTGATCTTCACCAATGGACAGACCACACTCTCAAACTCTCAGTTCTCACTTTGCCTCTCTCTCTGAAGTCACTGGTTGCGAGGTACACAAAAACCCATCTGCTTTTTAAATTTTCATTTGATTTTATCATCTGGGTCTTCTTTGGTTTTTGTTGATGCTAAGATTTTTGTTCAATCAGTTATCTGGATCTCCTTTCATTTTTTTTTTTTTTTAGGTTTAATTATTTTTTATTTGGGTCTAGCAGGCTTGATAATTTTTTGGAAATTGAATTTTTACCAAGCCATGTATTATATATATATATATTTTTTTTGGGTAAAAGCAATGCGTTATTTATCAGTATATCTGTGTGTGTGCAATTATCAGGCACAAATGAAACTATCTGTGTGTGTGAAACTAGGCATGTCCACTGGTCGGGCCGGTTCGGGTCTGGGCCCAAACCGAACTCGACCCGTCTGAGTCGGGTGGTTAGATCTTAGGCCCGTATTCGACTGAATAGTCGGGTCGGATCTAGCGCATTGGGCCATCGGATGAGCGGGTCGGAGTTGTCGGGTAGGTGGGTTTGGGCCATTACTGGGCCCAGTTCTTGGACTTCTAAGCAATGTTTTTTGTTTCAATTTTTTCAGCCCTTCAGGCCCAAATTAAGGAGTCTGGTAGCAGTTTTAAAAATCATTGGGTGTCATATTTTTTGAACTTTCCAAATAAAACAAATTGGGCATCAATTTTCTTTTTCTTTTTTTTTTAATGGGCCTTCAAGTAAACTTAAATTAAGCTCCTTCCCTTATAAAATATATTGGGCCTTAAGAACAAAAACTTTCTAAAAAAAATACCTCAACCTACCTGGAAAACTTCATATTTTCATTTTTCAAACAGCCACAAGGACTACCCAAAAATTAACACACCAAGTAACCTGGACGAAATAGCAAACCAATACGCAAAACATGTGTATTTCCAACAACCACTTCCTACTTCCTGAAAAACTTCCTATTTTCATTTTTCATCATCTATGACCTGTCAAACAGCCACAATGACTATCCCGAAAATTAACAAGCAAATACCCTGGACAAAATAGCAAACCAATACACAAACATGTGTATTTCCAACAACCACTTACTGAAAAACTTCCTATTTTCAGTTTTCATCACCTGCGACTTGTTTAACAACCACAATGACAATCTCAAAAATTAACACAACAAATACCCTGGACAAAATAGCAAACCAATACAGAAATGTGTATTTCCAACAACCACTTACTGAAAAACTTCCTATTTTCAGTTTTCATCACCTGCGACTTGTTTAACAACCACAATGACTATCTCAAAAATTAACACAGCAAATACCCTGGACAAAATAGCAAACCAATACACACAAACGTGTATTTCCAACAACCACTTACTGAAAAACTTCCTATTTTTAGTTTTCATCACTTGCCACTTGTTTAACAACCATAATGACTACCCAAAAATTAACACAGCAAATAACCTGGACAAAATAGCAAACCAATACACAAAACATATGTATTTCCAACAACCACACAAGTAGTATTTCCAACCACAGCAAGCATAAGCTACATATTTATATTGCAATACTTCCATCTATATAATAGGCAAGTCATATAGGCTAAAATGAGGTTACTGCAAGAAGGCAGTAATCATAAGAAGGCAGTAACCTTGCTGGCTATAAAATGTTCCCAGCACTATAATTAATTACAATAATAAAATATCACAAGTATTTCCAAAAAAATAGCTTTTCCCAAGCAATAAATGACATATACTCAAGCTTAGAACTAATAGAAAAGAAAACCTATATGATTCCTAGGATTTCTTTTCTATAAGCATTAAGACTAGTATTGTTAGAAAAGCAATTTACAAAAAAGGTTCCACAATGTTCCCAAAAGGCTGCCTCCTTTACAAAATAAATGATTCCGCCTACAAATGACAAAAAAAATATTTAACAAATAATACATTACTACCAAGTACAAGACCAAATATAAAAGGCAGCAAGTTTATAACAATAAGAGGCCAAAGGCAGTAACATACCAAGTCAGTTATCAATCTTCAACACTAATTATAGGTCGTTTGCTTGAGCTAGAACCAAATTTGGAGCTGGTACTTGCTGATGCGCTTGATGATGATTGTTTATTTAAAACTAGAAAAGAAAAGGAAATAAATACAACATATTAAAATTTGTTTAAACATGACACATTCAATAATAATTAATAGAGTATAAAGTTCTAGAATTTAAACATATTACCTAAATCATGAAATTCCTCCTCCAATGCCTCAACCTCATCCCTTAATTGACGATAAGAAATTGGTACTGTGGCTTAAAGCCAATTTTGTGCACATACAAGGTTTTGAACCATGAGAGGAGAGAGAGAACTTCGAAATGGATCAACAATGCGACCTCCAGTGCTAAATGCTGACTCAGATGCAACAGTCGAAACTGGCACAGCCAGCACATCCTTAGCTACTTTGGACAACATTGGGTACCTACTAGAATTGCCCTTCCACCACCCCAATACCTCAAAATTCATATCCCTTCTACCATCACAATTTTCAACCTCATTACTACAGCCTACAGATTGCTTAGCTTCTAAGAAAAGCTCATATCGAGAGTGGAACATCACATATGGATCACTAGCATCGCCTACCATTTGTGTCCTATCACTCACACTTGGTTCTTGCACATTTGTAGAATTAACAGAACAGTAAAATGTATACAACTTCATCAAAAGATCTTTCACCTTATCAACCTTCACTTTCCCTACTTCATTCCCATAAATTTCAGATAATGAAAACTTCAAAAACTTCAATTTTTTTCTTGGATCAAGAACTACAACCACATACAAAAGAGGATTAATTTCATCACCTTCCCCCCAATACTTCTCAAATTTAGTTTGGATGTTTATGGCTGTGTTTTTCAAGAGGATGTTTTGGGATTTAACTAAATGAGAAATACTCTCCTGAATAACAAAAAATCTCATCAAAAAAGGCATTTGAGGTAACATACAAAGAGCTAGAGAACTTCTTTGTTGCATTGTAAAAAAGCCTTAAGAAAGTCACCAATGCCCTACAATTTTGGAAATCCCTCATACAAGGAGATCCCAAACCTCCATTATCTTCCTTGCTCCTAAAGTACGATAAATAACCGTCATCTTCAAAGTCCATCCTAAGGAATACTTTCTCGAATTTTTCAGCAGTTTCTAACATAAGGTAAGTTGAGTTCCACCTAGTAGGTACATCTAGACAAAGAAGACTCTTGGACTCCATACCTAACCTCTCCATAAAATTCCTAAATGTTTGATTTCTATTAGGTGAGGACTTCACATACCTCACAGCTTCACGCACCCTAGCAACAAATCCATCAATTTCTTTCAAACCCTCCCCAACAATGAGATTTAAGATATGGGCACAACACCTCATGTGCATGAACTCATTTTCTAAAACAGTCCCATTCCAATCTTTTGTTACCCTTTGCAAAAATTTAATTATGGTTAAATTGGAGCTTGCATCATCCACTGTCAAAGTGAATATGCCATCAATACCCCACTCACGCAAAGACATCTCAATTTTTCTACCTATAGTCTCCCCCTTATGATCTTCAACTTGACAAAAATTTAAAATTCTCTTATGCAACTTCCAAGCATCATCAATAAAGTGACATGTGAGACACATATAATTCAAATATTGTATAGAAGTCCAAGTGTCCATAGTAAGATACACCCTACAACCCTTCAAGGACTTCCTTAGCTTCTCTCTCTCACTATTATAAATTCCAATCACATCTCTAGCCACAGTTTGACGAGATGGAATATCTTTTAGACGAAACTTAGGTTGTAAGGTAGTTACATATTTCTTAAACCCATAACCCTCAACACACCTAAAAGGCAACTCATCAATTACAATCATTTCAGCTAGTGCCTTTCTAAAAGCCTCAACAGAAAAAGTTGTTGACACAAGTTTGAACCCTTCATCTCCATCATTTTTGGGTTCAAAAGTTATGGTTTTCTGCCCTTTATCTTCTCTATTAGGGTTCTTAGGATAGATTATCACATCAGCTAACAAATTACTAGTACCACAACTCTTACTATCAGCACGATATGATTTTTTACAATAATTACATACAGCCATAGTGACACCCTCATCTACCTTAACTTTTTCAAAATGATTCCAAGCTAAAGACTTTTTCCTACCATTACTAGTCTTACTCACTACACTAGATGGAACTAGGGGCAACTCACCATCAGTAGCTTCAGCTTGGGTTGCAGTAGTAGCCTCTTAGGTGGCAGTAGCACCATCAGCTTGGGTGGCGGTGGAACCATCAAGTTGTGTAGCAGTGGAACCATCAAGTTTTGTAGCAGTGGAACCATCAAGTTATGTAGTGGAGGAATCCATGACCTAAAAAAATCAAAAATAGAAATTAGCAAACTAGAACAACAACAGTATTCTACATAAAACAAACCAAACCAAATAGCAGTATTCTACATAAAACATAAAACTCTAACATAAAACAGTATCCTATATAAAACTAAATAGAAAACATAAAACAGTATCCTACATCAAACAATAACATAAAACATTATCCTACATAAAACTTTAACATAAAACAGTATCCAACTTTTAACACAAAACACAAAGGGAAACAAAAATCATACCTTAAAGGAACCAGGGGTGTTGGAGTTTTGAATTTGAAGACTGAAAACCCCACTTGGACAACTTTCAATACCTGAGTAAAATTAAAATAGGAACAGAATTAATGACACAAAGAATTAATGAAACAAATAGACAAAGAACAAAAAAAGTAAAATGGTTAGGGTTTCAATTTTTTTTTACTTAGTGTTTCAAATTATAAAACTTGGGAGTTTATTTGATTTTTAATGAATATAAATTTTACTAAGTAATAAAAACAGAAACATTGAACACATTCACAGCAACTTAAATTACATACATCCACTCTAAGTCTCTAACAAAAAATGAACAAAATCCCAACTTTGAATACAAAAAAAAGAGGGAAACAAAATTTAACAGTATAAATTTTACTAAGTAATAAAAACAGAAACATTGAACACATTCACAGCAGCTTAAATTACATGCATCCACTCTAAGTCTCTAACAAAAAATGAACAAAATCTCAACTTTAAATACAAAAAACAGAGAGAAACAAAATTTAACAGTATAAATTTTACTAAGTAATAAAAACAGAAACATTGAACACATTCACAGAAGCTTAAATTACATGCATCAACTCTAAGTCCCTAACAAAAAATGAACAAAATCCCAACTTTGAATACAAAATACAGAGGCAAACAAAATTTAACAGTATAAATTTTACTAAGTAATAAAAATAGAAACATTGAACACATTCACAGCAGCTTAAATTACATGCACCAACTCTAAGTCTCTAACAAAAAATTAACAAAATCCCAACTTTGAATACAAAAAACAGAGGCAAACAAAATTTAATAGTATAAATTTTACTAAGTAATAAAAACAGAAACATTGAACACATTCACAGCAGCTTAAATTACATGCACCAACTCTAAGTCTCTAACAAAAAATTAACAAAATCCCAACTTTGAATACAAAAAACAAAGGCAAACAAAAATCTCTATCTATTTAATAATTTAGAGATCTTTCATTCATATTTAGCATTACCCATCATTAACAAAGCAAAGCACTTATGAATCAGTTCAGATTCTCTTCATTTGTGCCTGATAGTTTCACATAGGGCTGTCCAGTGACCCGTGAAATCCGACCCACCCGACCGTATCCGCCCGACCCAAAAGTCCATGGGTGAATCCGAGTGCTTCTATGGGTCAGTCACGGGTAGAGTTGTAATAAGAACCGATTATTCGGTTCGGGTCTCGGGTTACACAACAAAAAATATGAATAACCCGACCCGACCGAATATTTGATAAAATAAACTCAACCTACCCATTTCCACTCAGCCTCAAGCACCCAGATCGTGTAAGTGAAGTCGCATCAGAGCTTTGGTTAGTGGGTAACATGTAAAGGAGAGCAAAACCTGTCAACTTTTTGGGCACAAATTCCCAATTTAAAATCCGGCTGTTTATATGTTCAAATCAACGGCTATGATTTTTTTTTTTTTTTTTTTTTTTATCAAAGTGATGATACAGTGATACACATCCGGCATTCCATATTTCTAGTTGATTTTTTTGGACAAACCACAGAGAGACATCACTTCATCACTTTAACAATCCAAATTATCCAACAGTTACAATCAAATGGTTACAATCCAACAGTTACAATCAACCACACCGGCTTCAAATCATGACAGACCAATAGACCACACTCACAATCCAACAATTCAACAATTACAAATCCAATGGTTACAAGTCAGATCCCCTAACAATTCAAATCAACAGTTCAAAAAACACTCATATTGCAATCTAACGCGCCTAAAACCTCTCTTCATTCTTCACCTAATCTCATTCTCATATCCCTCACAATCCAACTCTCACTTTTAGTCTCAAATGCTCTCTCTCTCTCTCTCTCTCTCTCTCTCTCTCTCTCTCAAATCACCAAATCCTCAAATCTCTTCACCACCGAATCCTCAAATCTCTTCACCACCAAACCCTCAAATCTTCAGTCTTCACCAATTTCATACGAAATCTCTTCAGTTCTTCACACTTTAAAAGCTTTAATCTTCACCAATGGACAGACCACACTCTCAAACTCTCAGTTCTCACTTTTCCTCTCTCTCTGAAGTCACTGGTTGCAAGGTACACAAAAACCCATCTGCTTTTTCAATTTTCATTTGATTTTATCATCTGGGTCTTCTTTGGTTTTTGTTGATGCTAAGATTTTTGTTCAATCAGTTATCTAGGTCTCGTTTCATTTTCATTTTTTTTTTTTGGGTTTAATTATTTTTTATTTGGGTCTAGCATGCTTGATAATTTTTCGGAAACTGAATTTTTACCAAGCCATGTATTATATTATTTTTTTTTTTGGGTAAAAGCAATGTATTATTTATCAGTATATCTTTGTGTGTGAAATTATCAGGCACAAATGAAACTATCTATGTGTGTGAAACTATCAGGCACAAATGAAGAGAATCTGAACTGATTCATAATTGCTTTGCTTTGTTAATGATGGGCAATGCTAAATGTGAATGAAAGATCTCTAAATTATTAAATAGATAGAGATTTTTGTTTGCCTCTATTTTTTGTATTCAAAGTTGGGATTTTGTTAATTTTTTTGTTAGAGACTTAGAGTTGATGCATGTAATTTAAGCTGGTGTGAATGTGTTCAATGTTTCTGTTTTTATTACTTAGTAAAATTTATACTGTTAAATTTTGTTTGCCTCTGTTTTTTGTATTCAAAGTTGGGATTTTGTTAATTTTTTGTTAGAGACTTAGAGTTGATTCATGTAATTTAAGCTGCTGTGAATGTGTTCAATGTTTCTATTTTTATTACTTAGTAAAATTTATATTGTTAAATTTTGTTTGCCTCTGTTTTTTGTATTCAAAGTTGAGATTTTGTTCATTTTTTGTTAGAGACTTAGAGTGGATGCATGTAATTTAAGCTGCTGTGAATGTGTTCAATGTTTCTGTTTTTATTACTTAGTAAAATTTATACTGTTAAATTTTGTTTCCCTCTTTTTTTTGTATTCAAAGTTGGGATTTTGTTCATTTTTTGTTAGAGACTTAGAGTGGATGCATGTAATTTAAGTTGCTGTGAATGTGTTCAATGTTTCTGTTTTTATTACTTAGTAAAATTTATATTCATTAAAAATCAAATAAACTCCCAAGTTTTATAATTTGAAACACTAAGTAAAAAAAATTGAAACCCTAACCATTTTACTTTTTTTGTTCTTTGTTTATATGTTTCATTAATTCTTTGTGTCGTTAATTCTGTTCCTATTTTAATTTTACTCAGGTATTGAAAGTTGTCCAAGTGGGGTTTTCAGTCTTCAAATTCAAAACTCCAACACCCCTGGTTCCTTTAAGGTATGATTTTTGTTTCCCTTTGTGTTTTGTGTTAAAAGTTGGATACTGTTTTATGTTAAAGTTTTATGTAGGATACTGTTTTATGTTTTCTATTTAGTTTTATATAGGATACTGTTTTGTGTTAGAATTTTATGCTTTATATAGAATACTGCTATTTGGTTTGGTTTGTTTTATGTAAAATACTGTTGTTGTTCTAGTTTGCTAATTTCTATATTTGATTTTTTTAGGTCATGGATTCCTCCACTACACAACTTGATGGTTCCACTGCTACACAACTTGATGGTTCCACCGCCACCCAAGCTGATGTTGCTACTGCCACCCAAGAGGCTGCTGCTGCAACCCAAGCTGAAGCTACTGATGGTGAGTTGCCCCCAGTTCCATCTAGTGTAGTGAGTAAGACTAGTAATGGTAGGAAAAAGTCTTTAGCTTGGAATCATTTTGAAAAAGTTAAGGTAGATGAGGGTGTCACTATGGCTGTATGTAATTATTGTAAAAAATCATATCGTGCTGATAGTAAGAGTTGTGGTACTAGTAATTTGTTAGCTCATGTGATAATCTATCCTAAAAACCCTAATAGAGAAGATAAAGGGCAGAAAACCTTAACTTTTGAACCCAAAAATGATAGAGATGAAGGGTTCAAACTTGTGTCAACAACTTTTTCTGTTGAGGCTTCTAGAAAGGCACTAGCTGAAATGATTGTAATTGATGAGTTGCCTTTTAGGTGTGTTGAAAGTTATGGGTTTAAGAAATATGTAACTACCTTACAACCTAAGCTTCGTCTAAAAGATATTCCATCTCATCAAACTGTGGCTAGAGACGTGATTGGAATTTATAATAGTGAGAAAGAGAAGCTAAGGAAGTCCTTGAAGGGTTGTAGAGTTTGTCTTACTACTGACACTTGGACTTCTATACAAAATTTGAATTATATGTGTCTCACATGTCACTTTATTGATGATGCTTGGAAGTTGCATAAGAGAATTTTAAATTTTTGTCAAGTTGAAGATCATAAGGGGGGGACTATAGGTAGAAAAATTGAGATGTCTTTGCGTGAGTGGGGTATTGATGGCATATTCACTTTGACAGTGGATAATGCGAGCTCGAATTTAACCACAATTAAATTTTTGCAAAGGGTAACAAAAGATTGGAATGGGACTGTTTTAGAAAATGAGTTCATGCACATGAAGTGTTGTGCCCATATCTTAAATCTCATTGTTGGGGAGGGTTTAAAAGAAATTGATGGATGTGTTGCTAGGGTGCGTGAAGCTGTGAGGTATGTGAAGTCCTCACCTAATAGAAATCAAACTTTTAGGAATTTTATGGAGAGGTTAGGTATGGAGTCCAAGAGTCTTCTTTGTCTAGATGTACCTACTAAGTGGAACTCAACTTACCTTATGTTAGAAACTGCTGAAAAATTCGAGAAAGTATTCCTTAGGATGGACTTTGAAGATGATGGTTATTCATCATACTTTAGGAGCAAGGAAGATAATGGTGGTTTGGAATCTCCATGTATGTGTGATTTCCAAAATATTAGGGCATTGGTGACTTTCTTGGGGCTTTTTTACAATGCAACAAAATATTAGGGCATTGGTGGTTTGGAATCTCTAGCTCTTTGTATGTTACCTCAAATGCCTTTTCTGATGAGATTTTTGTTATTCAGGAGAGTATTTCTCATTTAGTTAAATCCCAAAACATCCTCTTGAAAAACACAGCCATAAACATGCAAACTAAATTTGAGAAGTATTAGGGGGAAGGTGATAAAATTAATCCTCTTTTGTATGTGGCTGTGGTTCTTGATTCACGAAAAAAAATTGAAGTTTTTGAAGTTTTCTTTTTCTGAAATTTATGGGAATTGTCATGACCCAAATCTGTACTTCAGAATTTAGAGCATGACCGGCATGTTAATATCAAGTTCACCTCAATACTAACACGAACCAACCTAAACTGACGATGCTTATTAAGAATTGTTTCCTGTATACCTGCTTATTTTCTTGCATAAAAGTCATAATATACAAAAATGATGAAAACCTTGAAAATTCATTTCATTTGAACTTTGCAAGATTACCACTTGCCTGAAACTTAAGGTATTCCTGTAAATATTATATAACTAAACGTATAGCAAAAACTCTTATTTACAAACCTAACCCCAAAGACATACAACTGGAGTTCAAAACAAACTAAGGTTCCAAATAACATCTATGCTCAAAGGATCAAGTACATCTTGATTCCTCCTATACAACAAAAGAGCTACACTACTATACAACACAAAAACTATACAATCTAACAAACGAGAATCACATAATCTTGCCACCTCTAATACTCTCGCTGCTTCCAGGAAGAACCTGTGCACTGAAATATAATAGGGTGAGCTGCGAAGCCCAGTAAGGTTTTATTCTCCATGGGCCTTTATAAGAATGCATGTAAAACAAATATTTGATGGATATGCCAATTTTGATAAAATAGCTTTCATATTGTTCCTAAAACAACGTATGAGCTTTTAGATGAAATACTTCACTTTCCTTTCATATGGTAATAAAAGAACATAGTAAGGAACTGAAACATAATTTAACATATTTTTCTTATCATCATACTTTTCCTATAACTTCCAAATAGCTTAATAGCTCATTTATAATACATATTAGTTAGTCCAATTGTAAGTCTGTCACTATTTGGGGAGGCTTCCAACACACAGTGCCAGGCATCTAGCATTCCCCACAATGCTAGGTTATTCCGGAATTATATCATAATACATACTTTCAACCATGGGGGTAAGTTGACATCCTCCACAAGTTGGCGGTTACCAACAAGGGCGGGTATAGTAGAGCTAGTCCCACTTTTAATGGCCAATCAAAAATTTCCATGGAAATACTAGTACTATAACCCTTATTGGCTGAGTTCAGATCATAACAATGGAATAACTGAAGACTATATTTTTCAGATATATACTTTTACATAAATATGTCATAAAAATAGCATATCCATTTCAGTCTTTAAACATTACATTCGTGATATGGATAATAGCATCAATATGCTAAAATTGTCGTATAGATAGGATTCAATAAGTCATGAATATAAATCTTTACTTAAATCGTGCTTATATGTAATATCTTTAATTAAAAGGTTTTGATGCATAATAATTTTATAAATAGTTCTTATACTTATCAAATGCACACGTCGCATTTCCCTTACCTAAAAACAGAAGACGCGAGAGATTTGTACCAGAGGAGCTCAAGTGTCCGTGTTCTCGTTCTCGTCACCTAAAAGAAAAACCAAGACTTATTACTAACTACTCTTCCTAAATATATAAACTTAAACCTCAAACACAACCTAACTCTCAAACTTAATAAAATCTTAATTCCCATCACATAGAGTTACCCCAAGAACAAGGTACAATTATCAAACACATTACATACCAAAACATAGAGAAACCAAGTCATAAAAATTCCTCTATGATCTAAACATACCATAAGATAAGCACATTAAATTATAGCTCAAGACATTCACCCTAACTTCAAAATTAAATCCACAAAGTTAGAGTTATCCTTCTCTGTCTACTGCTCCTTTCAGCAGCAATTGCCTCATTTGTAAAATATAAACGGTCTATCTAAACACATCCAAACGTCATGAAAATTTACAGAGCTACTCCCCTGTATGTCTAGTATATACCGTATAAATTTCAGGGTCAAATAATAAACCATGATTTATTAAAAATCGTACAAGGCAACGTACTCAAATCTGTCCTGACAGAAAATCATGCAACTTAGAAATTAAACCATTATTTTTGTATTAACCCAAATGCAGTGAGACCACTTCCATAACAACCATATGTGTCTTAAGATTCATAAAAACTACTCCTAGCATCCTAATTCACAGCAATTGATTTAATACATAATTTTCTTAGTGTAAACCCCAAATCTGTCACAGTGACAGCTTCAGTGCATGTTCTTACAAAATCATCAATTAAATGCAACTGATCTTCATTTCATTTGGATATTTTTATACCAACACTATAAACATTAAAATAAGTTATAAAGCATTCAATAGACCATAAAACCATCAATCTTTCAACTTACTAAAACAGAAACACAATTTCAGCTTCTAAAACCAGATTAGAGAATAAAGAAGGAAAAAAATTAAACTATCAAAATACTCTTAAATCAAATGAGGTTTTGATTACTTACCCCCAACTTTGAAGATGAAACTTTAGTATTAGGCTCTTAATTCCTTTTTTAGAGTGAGATATATGTTGTTTTGGTGAAAGATTAAGAAAGAGCTCTTGCCGTGTGAAAGCAAAGGAAGAAGAAAAACAAAGGAGCAAAGAAAAGGAAGAGAAAAAGAAGAAAAAGAAGCTGGACTTTCTGTCTGAAGCAGCCAAGAAGATAAGTGAAGAAGACTTTGTGGGACACGTTTAAATGCAAAGGAGAAAAAAAAGACCAAGTCCCACCTTTCCAACATTTGGCATTTGCACTTTTCACCCCATATAATCTTATATGTATGTATGTATGTATATATATATATACACATATACATATCCTTATCTTTATAAAATTTCTCTCTACAACATTAAAAAAGCATATATGTTTTATAATATCACAATATCAAAGTTTTTATGCACTTAACTTAATTAAGATAATAACAAACATATAAACTCATAAAATAAAATGTGCAATTAGGTTAGGGTGTTACAGGAATGAAGTGGGGAAAGTGAAGGTTGATAAGGTGAAAGATATTTTGATGAAGTTGTATACATTTTACTGTTCTGTTAATTCTCCAAATGTGCAAGAACCAAGTGTGAGTGATAGGACACAAATGGTAGGCGATGCTAGTGATCCATATGTGATGTTCCACTCTCGATATGAGCTTTTCTTAGAAGCTGAGCAATCTGTAGGCTGTAGTAATGAGGTTGAAAAGTATTTGGCTGAAAATTGTGATGGTAGAAGGGATGTGAATTTTGAGATATTGGGGTGGTGGAAGGACAATTCTAGTAGGTACCCAATGTTGTCCAAAGTAGCTAAGGATGTGCTGGTTGTGCCAGTTTCGATTGTTGCATCTGAGTCAGCATTTAGCACCGGAGGCCGCATTGTTAATCTATTTCGAAGTTCTCTCTCTCCTCTCATGGTTCAAAACCTTGTATGTGCACAAAATTGGCTTCAAGCCACAGTACCAATTTCCTATCGCCAATCAAGGGATGAGGTTGAGGCATTGGAGGAGGAATTTCATGATTTAGGTAATATATTTAAATTCTTGAACTTTATACTCTATTAATTATTATTGAATGTCTCATGTTTAAAGAAATTTTAATATGTTGTATTTATTTCCTTTTCTTTTCTAGTTTTAAATCAACAATCATCATCAAGCGCATCAGCAAGTACCAGCTCCAAATTCGGTTCTAGCTCAAGCAAACGACCTATAATTAGTGTTGAAGATTGATAACTGACTTGGTATGTTACTGCCTTTGGCCTCTTATTGTTATAAACTTGCTGCCTTTTATATTTGGTCTTGTACTTGGTAGTAATGTATTATTTGTTATATATTTTTTTTTGTCATTTGTAGGCGGAATCATTTATTTTGTAAAGGAGGCAGCCTTTTGGGAACATTGTGGATCCTTTTTTGTAAATTGCTTTTCTAACAATACTAGTCTTAATGCTTATAGAAAAGAAATCCTATGAATCATATAGGTTTTCTTTTCTATTAGTTATAAGCTTGAGTATATGTCATTTACTGCTTGGGAAAAGCTATTTTTTGGAAATACTTGTGATATTTTATTATTGTAATTAATTATAGTGCTGGGAACATTTTATAGCCAGCAAGGTTACTGCCCTCTTATGATTACTGCCTTCTTGCAGTAACCTCATTTTAGCCTATATGACTTGCCTATTATATAGATGGAAGTATTGCAATATAAATATGTAGCTTATGCTTGCTGTAGTTGGAAATACTACTTGTGTGGTTGTTGGAAATACAAGTGTTTGTGTATTGGTTTGCTATTTTGTCCAGGTTATTTGCTGTGTTAATTTTTGGGTAGTCATTGTGGTTGTTAAACAAGTGGCAAGTGATGAAAACTGAAAATAGGAAGTTTTTCAGTAAGTGGTTGTTGGAAATACACGTTTGTGTGTATTGGTTTGCTATTTTGTCCAGGGTATTTGCTGTGTTAATTTTTGAGATAGTCATTGTGGTTGTTAAACAAGTCGCAGGTGATGAAAACTGAAAATAAGAAGTTTTTCAGTAAGTGGTTGTTGGAAATACACGTTTGTGTATTGGTTTGCTATTTTGTCCAGGGTATTTGCTGTGTTAATTTTTGAGATAGTCATTGTGGTTGTTAAACAAGTCGCAGGTGATGAAAACTAAAAATAGGAAGTTTTTCAGTAAGTGGTTGTTGGAAATACATATGTTTGTGTATTGGTTTGCTATTTTGTCCAGGGTATTTGCTATGTTAATTTTCGAGATAGTCATTGTGGCTGTTTAACAGGTCATAGATAATGAAAAATGAAAATAGGAAGTTTTTCAGGAAGTAGGAAGTGGTTGTTGGAAATACACATGTTTTGTCTATTGGTTTGCTACTTTGTCCAGGTTACTTGGTGTGTTAATTTTTGGGTAGTCATTGTGGCTGTTTGAAAAATGAAAATATGAAGTTTTCTAGGTAGGTTGAGGTATTTTTTTCAGAAAGTTTTTGTTCTTAAGGCCCAATATATTTTATAAGGGAAGGAGCTTAATTTAAGTTTACTTGAAGGCCCATTAAAAAAAAGAAAAAGAAAATTGAGGCCCAATTTGTTTTATTTGGAAAGTTCAAAAAATATGACACCCAATGATTTTTAAAACTGCTACCAGACTCCTTAATTTGGGCCTGAAGGGCTGAAAAAATTGAAACAAAAAACATTGCTTAGAAGTCCAAAAACTCGGCCCAGTAATAGCCCAAACCCGCCTACCCGACAATTCTGACCCGCTCATCCGATGGCCCGAAGCGCTGGATCCGACCCGACTATTCGGTCGAATACGGGCCTAAGATCCAACCACCCGACTCAGACGAGTCGAGTTCGGTTTGGGCCCAGACCCAAACCGGCCCGACCCGTGGACAGGCCTAGGTGAGGGAGAGAATGGGAGGCGGCTTGGCAAGACAAAGAGAAGGTGTGAGTGAAAAGTGTATAGGTCTGAGGGATTTAGGGTTAGAAAGTGACTATTTATACTTAGGTTTTTTTTTTTAAACATTATATATACGGGTCGGGTCCAGGCCGGGTATGCCTAATACCCAAACCCCACTTCGAGTTTTTTAATTAAAACCCAGACCCGACCCTAATGTTAAATAGGCCGGGTAAAACCCGACCCAATAAGGTCGGGCTGGGTCAGGTCGAGTCCATTTTGCCATCCCTATGTCTAGATAGAGTCAATCACACACGATTAATTTAAATTAATTCTGATTGGTTGAACAATTAAAGTTAATTAAAGAATTTTGTAATTGGTTGATAATTAGTGTTTAAGATAGGGATGCATGCATAGGAATAAAAGGGATGATTGGATAACAATAAAATTGTGGATAATCTAAACTTTATCAAGATCTATATTAAGGGACTTATCCACAAGATAATTGTTATTAAAATGCTTGAATTATCTCAAAAAGAAAAAAAAAATCATAGACGGAGGATGAAAACACGTCTAGATACAAGGATAGGCCAAAAAACCCTAGAAAAGGAGTTCAAATGGCACCAAAGCATGAAAGATTGTTCAGAGTCCAAAGGCCAATTCAGCACTTTTAGAGTGCCGAACAACACTCTAAAAGGGCCGAATTTTCTTTTGTTGGGCTTTGGCCCAATGGCCTTCGAGTGACGATAAGACACACCATTTTCGACCTTTTCGCAAAAAAATGTGTCCAAATTCAAACCCTAATCATCCGTACCTATTTTTGAGAGTCCTCTAACCTCTATAAATAGAAGCTGAACCTCATAATTCAGCACTTTTTTGCTACGCTTTAAGAGGCATGCATTTTAGGCTCTCAAATCACCCATATTTTCTTATCCCTTCTCTGAGTCTTATTGCTTAAATTAGGGTTTTTAGGTTTCAAAGAGAATTGAACAAATTTCTTCGAAACCTAAAACATCCTCTCAAGAACAAGGAGTGCTCATGCAAGAGGTTGTTTCTTAACCCTTTTTCTTATGATGTGATGATGCATGTTATGTCTCTTTCTTTTTCAAATAGTCATAATATGAATTGTTGATTGTTGTTTTTTTTTTTTTTTTATGTGATTGTTATAATCTATTTCTTGAATGTCAATAATTTGCATGTAAATAATTTTTTTTATTAAAATAAAACAGATCTACATCTTTTCTAGATGTAGATCTAAATTTTTCTCAATAATAAAACAAATCTGCATCTTTTCTAGATGTAGATCTGAATTTTTCTCAATATAAAAACAGATCTGCATCTTTTCCAGATGTAGATCTGAGTTTTTCTCAATATAAAAAGAGATCTGCATCTTTTTTAAATGTAGATCTAAGTTTTTCTCAAATCAGAATTGATTTGTATCTTTCTTAAGATACAAATCTGATTTTTTAATACATGCAAATGGTTGAAATAAAGAACGAGATCATGTACTACTATGTTTTTGTTTGCTTTAATAAATGATTGCATAAATTCATATTATGAGTGAAACTCTCTTCTAAAAAAAACATTTTCCATTCTTTTTTAAAAAACATATAAAAAACATATCTGATTTTTCTGTCATTAAAAACGATTTTTTTTTAAGTTCTCAAAAACATATTCGATCTTTTACAAATCAAAAAACCATTTTTTTAAGTTCTCAAAAACATATCTGATTTTTCTCTCATTAAAAACCATTTTTTTTATCATCATAAAACTTAACTAAATTTTCATCTCCAAAAACCACTTTTTTTATTTACTACAAAACAGATTTGGTATTTTGACAAATCAAAATTATTATTTTTTCACCAATTAAAACAGATCTGATTCTATTCAAAAGAAGAGACTCCATTCATAAATAAATTTGTGATTTATGAATGGTACATTCGTCACAAAAGTCGAGAAAACCAGACTCTGTCTAGGCGGAATAGGTACCTAATACATTTCCATTCTGTAACTTAGCCTTCGGATTTAGATTTTTGGTTAAGTAGATCTAACTTTATCTTTGTTTTTTTTTTTTTTTTTTTTGAGTAGATTGTAACTAGGACAAAAGGTCATGTATGTTTGGTAGATTGTAACTAGGACTCAAAGCCATGTAAAGTTCAAATTCTCAAATTTGTATTTTTTATTCAATCAATGAAACAAAGCAATTCAGTCATATACAATAGAAGGGTTGTAACTTGTAGCACTAACTATGCAAACAATTAACATTATGTGTTTTTTTTTTTTTTTTTAAAGTTGTTTGGGTTTCAAACTACCAAATTGCTCCTATATTAGTTCACTGATATAATTTTGAAATGAGTTGGATATAGGGGTGGCCAGTGGAAGAGCCAGAAAAAAGCCGACGAATACATTTTTGTATAATTTTTAGATTTATTACTAAATGTAAAAGAAGATTAATGGAAATTTTCATAAGTTAGGGGGCCCATAGCCCCCTTGGCACCCCCTTAGCTCTACCTATCAGAATGGCAACTTTTACCCATATCTACTAAGCCATCTATGACCCAACTAATTTGGGTAAGTCCTAACTCAACCCATTTAGGTTAAATGAGTAAAGATCTATTGGGTAATATAATTAAATGAGTCTTGATGGGTAAACATATTGAGTAATCAATGAGTTACCCAGTTACATTTAAAACAAAATACAAAACTAAACAAAATCAAAACCCTAACAATTAGAAACTAGAAACTCATAGCTGCCTGACCTCCTCTCTCCCTAGCTCTCTCTTTTTCTTTTTCTTTTTTTCTCTTTCTTTCTTTTTCTTGTTGAATTTGTTAAGTTTTCTCTCATTTTCCCACCTCCCAATGAGTTACCCTCTCTCCTTGATCCACCAGTTACCTGGATAAGAAACTCATTAAATTATTATCTTCGAAGATTGAATTTGTTCACTACCACATGAATTCCACAGAACAATGAATGATGCAAGTGCTTTACGCGTGATGGTTTAGGTCTCAAACAGTCACCATATGTACGTGTCTTATCGCTCTGTGTGTTGCATGCACTCCGAAAATAGAGTTTTGAAGTACTCCAAATTTTAAGACATGTTCCTACACGCATGGAAGTACCTCTACCGCATGCTTATCCCTTGGTTGCCTTATAGTAACCAGTCCCTTTCGTCGTATTATATTTACCAAATTGGAAAAACCATTTTTGAAAAATATTCTTTACGTGTCTAATTCTTAATGCCATGGTAATCCCAAAAAGTGTCTTCTTCTTATAAGCTGGAATTAACTACACCAGTCTTCTTCCTATACCATATATTTTTTTGGGACAGTTAGATAAGGTTGTCTGAAAAAAAAATATATCTCAATTTTTTCCAAAACTTTCACTATCTAAAAGATAGATTATAGTGGCATCTTCAATCTTCTTCCCCATTATAAGACAAGTAAAAACAGTAGGAGTTCAAACCAGCCAAAACATATTTGGATATTCAAGTCTTGGATTGAAAACCGATTAACCAGTTATATTAAATAGTTACATTAACCAGTTAGTTTTAAATCATAATTTTGCATTTTTGAAATCATATCAATCTACCCCCCCCCCCCCACTTGCTAACTAAGCAGGTTAGTAATTTTTATCGACTTAAACTATTTAAAAGTTATTTTGCTATTACTTTTAAAGTGGGCTTAGGATTAAAAAGCATCGTCCACTTGTACCATTCTTTACAAAATACTTTTATTTTTTTAGCAAGCTTTTTTATGCAATTTGAATTGTAAGAATTTTTATGCAACCCACTTGTGGAGGATAAAACAGCATCCACATGTATTATTTAAATAAATCATATGATTCATTAAAAATATCATATAACTATAAGTACACGTGAATGACTTTTTTTAACGGCCACGTAGTGAGTTGTATAAAAATTCCTACAACCTAGGTTGCATAAAAACTTTTTTTTTAATTTTGGAAAAAAGTTTATCTCTAATCCACTACATGGCAGTCATATATGACTTTTTAAATGAGTTGTGTAATTTTTTTAAAAATAAGACCCATGGATATCTTTATAAACTACAACGCAAGGAAATTAAACCAAATAATTAAACCCCTTTTTTTATAAGCACCAAATAAGTCCTTAAGCTAGTTGTTATGAGAGAAGATATGATAAATAGTGCCTCACTAAAGTTGATTGGACAACCCATACGCCAGAAGATATGCAATTTACAATGTTTAATTGAATTAATTAATTATCTGTAGCTATTTATTATACTTTTTTGAGAGACTTATTTGTATATAAACTATGGAAAACATTTTACATCAAGCGGTCCAAACCAACATGGCAAACAACAAAATTATGGGACTGACTGTATTTACTTTATCCATGTATATCCTATTAAGCACAATAACTTTAGCCTTGTCTTACCTTCATCTGCAACGCCAAACCTGTTAACCTAAATGATGCGTAACTTTTTGCGAGGCTTGCATGTCCATATTCTTGAAATGACAAATTCGGCTACTTAGCTGAAGACTCTGGTAATGAATGTTATGAAAATTTGATGAAAATATATATATTGCATTAATTGACTGTAGACACGTACAAGACTAGTATTTAATATTTATAGACAAGAAATTAACTCTCCTAACTATACAGATTTTCCCCCCAAAAATCTGTTGGAAAATATGTCAATAATCCAAATTCTGTTAGAAAATATGGCAATAAATAGAACTATCGTACTAACTCTCGACGACAACAATTTTTTGTTTTTTTTGAAGAACGACGACAGCAATTATATTGTCTAAACAACAATAGCATATATTGGATTTAAGCAAGTAGTGTGGAATTGTCAGCCCGCGAGGTCCAAACGATGTCTTTAAGAGCCGGCCGGAGCTCCTTACTGTAGAACTGGTTGTATTCCAAGGTATCGCCATAGTTTTTCTTCACCTCCACCACCAGAAACGACGGCGTCACGGCGAAAATCTCCGCCTCAATAGCCAGTTTCCCTTTACGTCCACGCTCGTTTCCTTGAAGTCTCACCATCGACTCGCTCTTCTTCACGCTGAAATTCCCACTCTTCGCCGCCATCTCCTCCAGCGTCGATATCACACTGCTCGTCGGCCTCGTCGTCGCGAACCTCAGCTCCCCCTTCTCCTCCACTTTCTTCTCCTCGAACAGCGGCGACAAATCCAACCCTTCGGACAACGATATTATGTGGAACGCGTTCAGAGTCTCGGAATCTTTGAAGGGTGACTTCTCGTACTCCTCAAACTTTTGCTCCTCTTTGCTTAGGATTGACTTGGGTGCTGACTTTTTGAACCAAAAAGAATCCATGACTTTCGCGATTGTGATTCTTGTCATCGGATTCGGATCGAGAAGCTTCGTGATTAGCCTCCGAGCTTCTGAAGAAAACCATGGCGGACACTTGAAGTCACCTCTGTAAATCTTCTTATACATTGCCACAATATTATTGTCCTGAAATGGCAAATACCCAGCTAGAAGAACAAACAGGATAACTCCACAAGACCAAAGATCAGCTTTAGCACCATCGTAGCCTTTCTGTCCAATCACCTCAGGCGCCACATAAGCCGGTGTGCCACACGTTGTGTGTAGCAACCCATCTTGCTTCAATTGCTCGGTGAAAGCGCTGAGACCGAAATCAGTGACTTTCAAATTGCCTTCTTCGTCTAAGAGCAAGTTCTCGGGCTTGAGATCTCGGTGGTAGACTCCACGGCTGTGGCAGAAATCGATGGCGGAGATGAGCTGTTGAAAATAAACTCTCGCCACGTCTTCTCTAAGGCGACCTTTAGCAATTTTCGAGAACAGCTCGCCTCCACGGACGAGTTCCATGGCGAAGTAGATCTTGGATTTGCCCGCCAAAACTTCGTGGAGCTCGACTATGTTTGGATGCTTTACCATCTTCATCACCGAGATTTCTGTCTTGATCTGCTCCATCATACCCACTTGGATCACTTTCTCTTTGCCCACAACCTTCATCGCCACGCTCTTCCCGGACTGTAAGTTTCTGGCATGGTACACCTTGGCGAAAGTACCATGACCCAGAAGCCGACCCAGCTCGTATTTCCCATGTAGCAACGTTGAATTACCATCTTTACACTTTTTGTCACCCATTTAATTTCTCTTGAATTTTCACCCTCGCTCTGCTACAAAATTAAGCTTTTGAAAAGGAAAAAAGTAAACCAACAACTTTAGTAAAACACTAATACACCAACAACTTTGGTCACCCGTCTACGACGTATTTGCGGTGGCAAGTACGGCCGCCAATACAGCTCTTGGCTCGCGAACTGAGCTCAGGCCTTGTCAGCGAAGCTCCAACCATATCTCTGCATTTCGAGCTCTAAAACTCTTTATCAGCCGTAGTGCTTGGGCTTTTTTTCGAACTCACTACCTTTGCTTACCCATATATGGTGGTTTTTCTATAACACAATTACCTTTCCACCCTTCAGGATTGGTTTTCCTAGAAGGGTCCGATCTCATCAAACGGCTACGGTTACAGGGCCTCATATCTAATCGAACGGGGCTTGGTGATTTTCGATTTTGTCCTCTATTGCCCGTTTGCTATATTTAGGTAGGCAAAGGCTTAAACCTTTCATCTTTAATAATTCTGTGGGACCGTCGTATATTCTTGATGTGATGATCACTTTTCAAGTATAAGTTTTTGTGGAGTGTGAAAGGTAAGGATTGGGTTCAAGTCTTCAAGAGGAAATTTTACACACACATCTACTTAGATTAGATTAGAGTAGAACTATATCTTATATCAAAAAAAAAAAAATATATATATATATATATATAATTTTGTGAGTCCACCTATTAAAACACGTCACATTGTCCATCTATTTTATTAAATACTAAATTCATACATTATATTATTTCAATTTTCTAAAATAAATATATATAATACCCATCATATTTAGATAATTGAACTAATAGACAGTATAAATTTAGCATTTAATAAAATAGATGGGCATGTGTCATGTTTTTATTTGTAGAGTATATAGTGGATAGAAAGAGTGAGACAGAAGATTTGAACTCGGCAAGTAATAGTGGTGTTGTTGATAAGTTATTACACATGTAATGCATATGAGATAGTAAAAAACAAGTTTGGAATTGTGATTCAATGGGCAACTACTTTCATCAAAGAAAAAAAATTATGGGCAACTACTTTCATCAATCAATGTTTTGAGTTTTTCTCCAAAAAACAAAAAAAAAATCATTTCAATCAATGTTTGTGAATTCCATTTTGGGTGTTTGTTTTGGTTTTTCTATTGGAAGTAATACAAAATATTTTGGTATTAAACCAATTCTAGTTAAAGGTATCTACATGTGGGTTAGGGTTTGATTTGGAGTCAAACGGCCGCTCAATTCGATTAACTTCGTTTAGAACTGCACCACTCGTCGCTAAAAGCATCAGCAACGAAAGGGCTAAATTCCAAATTTAAGCATAAGGAATCCATTTAGCCCAAAATGCTCCCTCCATTGAATGTTGTAAAAGGTAAGGATTGTAAAAAAAAAAAAAAAAATACCATTGAACTACAGTGCAGTTCTAAATGTAGAACCACACTGTAGCTCAATGGTAAAAGAAATATTAATATTTTACACTTAAAGTTTTCTCTCTCCATGGTCTTTCATCTCTCTTTCTCTCTCATTCTGACTTTCAGTTCCTCACTCCCTCTCTCACAATAGCTCCTCCCTCCTCACTCCCTCTCTCACATCTCTCTCATTCGAAGCTTGCACCGGTGCTGGGTTTTGGATTTTGGAGGTTGGATCGGCGTCGATCAATGGGCTGGGTTTGGATCGGTGTCTCCACGTAGGTCAACAAAATGTGGGAGATCGCGACAGGCTGGGTTTGGATCGGCATCTCGATGGGCTAGGCTGGGTTTGGTTAGCGATGGAGATCGCGGTGGGTTAGTGTTGGGTCACGTGGATTGTGATCTGTGTGGGAGTGGGTTTTGGGTCGGTGAGTGGCGGTGGGTTGATTTCAATAGGTGTGATTTTGGTGGGCTACGGCGTGGTCAGTGGATGCAGCAGCGTTGGTTTGGTGGTGCAACAACTTGGGCAGTAGGTGCAGTGGCGTAGGTCTGGTGGTGCAGTGGCGTGGATTTGATCGTGGGTTGTTGTGTGTTTTTTTTTTTTTTTTTTTTTTTTTTTGTGGTGTTGATGATCGGAGAGAGTTTGATGGTCTGGTGTTTTTTTTCTTTTGGTGTTAATGGTAGATTATGGGTTGCTGGTGGTGGTGGTGGTGATGTCAGGTGTGTGTGGTGCAACAGTGGTGGTAATTGTGGATCTTGAGCAAAAAGAAAGAGAGAGAAAGAATCGATAATGTTGTGGGATATATTATTTTATTATGCAGAAATATTATTTTAATGAGTAGAATAGGAAAATAGAAATTTGGATGCTGGAAGTATTGCAAAATTGTATTGTATAATTGATAAAGTAGCTTTTTGAATAGTAAAATATCAGAAAATTGAGATAAATGAATGCTGATGCTCTAAGTGTTGGTCTTCAATCTTCACGTTTAATAGATTTGGCGGTTGGATAGATTAATGATAGTTTTCACTAATATGAATTCAAATTTCTAACTTTTAAGTTGAATTAGTAGAATCCAAAAAATTTGTAGTGCTTAAATTTGAATAATATATAACGGGATGTATATTGATAAATAAGGCACGCATTTTTTATATTAAAAAAATCACTTTTTTTAGAAGAAAAATCCGAACTTACTGAATATCTTAAATTATTATAGTAAAAATTTATAAAGTAAGTGTATAAGATTGTAGTAAAAATTTACTATAGTATGTGACATAAGGTAGTATTAACTGAACAAAACATTATCCATATATATATATATATATATACATATCAAGTTGAGTCCCTCCAGTGTCATATAAATTGACACAATAAATGCTATAACTCATCTATCTAACAAGCTGTAATTGGTAGAAGGATGGTGACGGAGGCATATAGGACATCTCACCAACTGTAACTAGCAACAAATTGTGACATTTGTTATTCCGTTTTACGCGGTACAACACTTATTCAGATCAAGTAAGGGACTAGTGGACTGCCGACCTGAGACCAAGCCACGCGTCGTCGTCAGCTGTGGTCCGCATTCATTCTTACCGTGTTCAGACAGTTGGTGTGGTAAAGTGATAAGCCAGCTTTGAAAGGTGGGACCTTTTTCATTTATGGAAAAAAAAATCATTATCCCAAAAATACATATTTAACTCATAAAAATTATTTTTATCAATTTATTTTATTATTATTCATGAGTTTCGTTACACATATTATTCATAGATTTCACTGTACTATTTTAGCTAACTTTTATATTTATTTACAGTATTTTCAGTAAAAAAATTTTCAATTTTAACAAAATAAGCGGATCTTAAATGGACCTTAAGTATACATATTTTCAAATTATAAAAAAAGAACGTGTTAACGGTGCCCTTAAGACAATAATTAACTATCTATTTAAAAAAAATTTTAACACTTTTTATAAAGAGTAAAAAAAAAAATAATTAAAATATTAATTTTTTTAAATAAATTATTAATCATTACACCAACGCATCCATTAACATTTCCTTTATAGAAAAAAAGGGAGTCTCGAAGCCCTTTTACCAAATAAATTGCAATCAAAGTAATTTCATCATTATTTAATTCCTTAAAAGGTATTTATGTCCTCAAAATCAAGGACCAACATTTTCCAAATACCACCCAAAAAGTGCAATATATCTATATTTTCTTTATCCTTTTAAGCTTAAAAGAAAGCATAGAATTTCTCGTGTTCATGGTATATTCCTTTTTAGTTAAAGATAGAATGATTTAAAGCCTGAAATATGAATTACAGTATGAGCTTTTAGCTATATACGCTTATCTAATGTAGGTTTTACGTTATAGAGAATAGAAATAAAACACATGCAAAGTCAGACTGTAGCACTTAAGATAAGAACGTGGATATGATCAGCACAGCTGCATAGATAATGGGTCTTGTAATTCAAGTCATCAAAAGTAGATCCCATAAAAAAAAAAAAATGAAAATGACAAAAAAAATTATCAAGTAGATAAGAAAAGATGGGTAAAATGCCAAAAATAAATCTTGATGCAGTAATGGAATTCTGATTAGGAATTGATTTTCAGGCATGACTTCTGTTTAGTGCTTCTAGTGTACTAAATCCGTGCCATGATCGCAACAGATCTAGTATTGCAAGGTATTGGATAGAAGGCATACCCTTAATTTTTTATCGCATCATGATCGCAACAGATCTAGTATTGTAGGGCATTAGATAGAAGTCATACCCTTAATTTTTTATCGCAGTATTTAAAAAGATTGAAGAGCTTATCGAAAATAGAGATTGTATTGAATTAAAAAAATAATATATTGCATCATAGTGCCACTAATTTATTCAACAATATTTATTAACATAATTAATAATTACCATTAAGACAGCGGCCATATAAAGCTAAGTCTGCTAAGATAAATTAATAACAATAATTACTACTTAAGTGGATGGCCCAAAATGGGACCAACCAATAGGTCTAGACCTCCTCACACTGTTGTTCTTGTCTTAGATGAATGTGGTACAATGACTTGTATATAATATTTTTAGTTGGGCAGCATTAATTCAACATTAATTTGATTTTTTTTTTTCACTACATCATATAAAATATTATAAAATTTATTTTTTTGCTAGAATATTATAAAATTTACTTAAATCATATCTTGGTATAACTTATACACTATGATAGTGCGGGAGAATACAAAACTAATGTGAAATCATTTCCCTTTCTAGTTTCTACCTCTCCATAATATCGCGTGTTATGGACCTTATGGTACTACTATTTATATTTACTATACCCATATTTATACATGAGTACATTAATAGTATTTTTCTGTTATCAATTTCCAATAATCTTTTTAAATTCAATTAAGAATATTATTATTATTATTATTATTATTATTATTATTATTATTATTATTATTATTACTATTTTGGTCTTGTTTACAAATGGTCAAGCATACAACTTAAGTCACGGAAGTTTTTTTAGATCCATTCGCCACATTATTATCAATTCCTAGAGTTTTCCAAGTGATTCATAGGTAAGAAGTAAAATGGTCTAATTAAGCACTAAGATATTATGATCACGTTTAGGTGAGAGACGCCAATTCAGGTTACTCTTCTACCAATTTTTCATTTAGTAAAAAAAAAAAAAAAATCAAACGCTAAGACACAACTTCCTTAAATAAAAAAAAAAAAAAAAAACGATTAAATGATTTAAAATATTTAATTATAAGTGATATAAAAAATTACATTTGTCAATAATAAATTCTTAGGCAGCATTGTTAGTAATAAAAAGAATATTTATTATTATGCCCTCAAAAAATTAATATTTATCATTAGTAATAATGAAGACCCAAATCAACCGAGATAAGAGTAAGGCTTAAAAGAAATCTTGTTCAGAATGGAGGCCAAAGACCATAAGAGCTTTTGACAGATGGCGAAAGTACTAAATTTATCTGGGTGAGAAGCATTGAATGCTTCAGATAGAGTTTCCTGGCCGCATTAAATAAGGAGCAGTTGCCTTATCATTTGCATTAATGAGGAAGAGACCTAAACAGTGTAAATGGCTGCTAGATAACTTCTTGCCGCCATCTTCTACAAAGAGGGACACAATTGTCACCAGAATGAAGCGATTAGGTAAGAGATGAAGGGTTGAGATAACAAGAGCAGGAGGTATAAATAGTAGAGAGAGAGACAAGGATAGGGGTCGAAAACCGAGGGGTAAGAACTAGCCATCTTAGAAGAATTAGTGATTGTAACATTGCTAATGATATTTATATACCAGGAGTCCTCGGGGCATTCTCGTTCATTGTTGTGTTATTCCCTCTCTACAAATTTTGTTGTTTTTGGCCAAAGATCATAGTAGACTTTAGTTTTTCATTGCTGATTCGTGGGCTTTAGCCTCTTTTCGGGTTGTTGGTCCTTACACCCAATATTTCTCATAATTTTGTTTATAATTATTGACATGGTAGAATAATATCAATTCCATCCCACTTCATTAACAAGTCATGTCCATAATTCCTAAAAATAATCATAATAATATAAATAAAAAAATCTCCATAATTATGAAAAAAATTATATAATTTCTGTATAATTTTAAAAAAAAACTATAGAAAATAATTTTTTTAGAGAAATAGAAAATGTTGTTTCTGTGGAAATGTGCTACATGCACACTGAAATTCATGTTTTAAGAGGTTTAAAGTTTGTGTTGTGTATCCAAAAAGTTAGGCCATTTTTTATATACACTATTGTAAATTTCTTTAAAAAACCTTCTCTCCTCTCCCCGTGTGTGTTTTAAAAATACTTAATATTTTCAAAAGAAAAAATAGTGGGTTGATTCCACATTGGAAAATGAGTGTGAGTTTAAGAAATTTAAAACTTGTGTTGTGTATCCAAAAAGTTAGGTCATTTTAGATATATACCACTGTAAGTTTCTTTAAAAAATCTTATCCCCTCCCTCCGTGTGTTAAAAATACTTAGTATTCTCACAAGAAAAAACAGTAGATTAGTCCTATATTAGAAAATAAATGTGAGTTTAAGAGATTTAAAACATGTGATGTGTATCCAAAAAGTTAAGCTATTTTGGATATATACTACTATAAATTTCTTCAAAAAATTATCATTCTTTTTTATGTGTTAAAAATACTTAGTATTCTTTAAAAATAAAATTATTATATTATTTGTGTATACATGCATAGACTTGATCAACAATCTTTGTCGCATTTGATTAAAAAAGAAGCATAAAATAAAAAGTAGTTGAGATTTTTTTTTTTTCTTTGCTTGGTCAGAGAGCTCTCAGCTAAGAACTGCAAAAAAAATGGGCGGTTGGAGTTGGATCCAACTTAAAGCAAGTCAGCTGAAGACCGTTGAAGAAGCGGAAAGTGGGGTGGAACACGATGTCACCTAAAATTGCTTGTTTTGACAAACATGCCGACATCGTCTAAGATTCATCTATCACACTATCAATTTATAAAATTAGGATATTGTCAAAACAAGCCGACCTCGTTTTAAGATCCATCTGTCACACTATTATTTTATGGAGTTAGAGTATTTCAGTGGTAGAAAGTTAAATTATATGATCAAAGTCTGAGACACTAATTCTTTACATAAAAATAAAAAAAAAGTTAATTAATTTTAGATATTAAATTTTCAAAACAAGCTGACCTAGTTTTAAGATCCATCTACCACACTATCAATTCATAGAGCTAGAGTATTTCATGGGTAGGAAGTAAAATAATATGATCAAAGTCAGAGACACCAATTCTTTACATTAAAAAAAAAGTTAATTAATTTTGTATATTCAATTTTTTTATTTTTTTGGTTTAAGATAGTTTCAACCTAATAGTTGTTCTTTATTATCAAACTAAGACATCGATTGATTTTTTAGTGTAGGTAGAGACCGAATTTCAAATTTCTTATTTGACAATAAAATATTTGACCAATTGAACTAACTATAACCTATAATATGTATTCAATTATAAGTGATAAAAAAAAAAAAAAAACACACACACACATTTTTAGTCAAATGTTAGTACTAAAAGGTCTATATATTATTAGTAATAATGAAGACCCTATTTCTCATATTTTTGTTTATAACTATTGTCATGATAGTCCTCTCAAAAAAAAAAAAAAAAAAAAAAACTATTGTCATGATAGATTAAACATCAATTTCATCCCACTAAATATTATCTTTATGTCAACTGTTTTTAAGATATTTATTAATGATTTTTTTTAAAAAAAAAAATTGATACCGTACCACTTTTATAAAAGGTAAAAAACTTGTTAAAAAATTAATTAAATATTCAATTTTTTTTAAATAAATTTTCTTCAAATAATTTTCTGACATTGATATTATTGTAACTTATTCAATATTTTCCCCGTTTATTATTTTTTGCTATATGAGGGGAAAAAAAGGGTTTCTGTTTCTAGTATAGATTCATTGACCCATACAATACAATGGTAGTGATGACTCGAACCACATGCTAAATAAAGCAATTTCGAAAACTCATATCAAGCCACTCACAATCGACGATGTTACTTTAACCGTTTTCCTGGCAATTAGCTACATGTACACTGAAATTCATGTTTTAACTTATTGTATACATGCATAGACTTACTCAATCATCTTTATCGCATGTGATTAAAAAGAAAAGAGCATCAAATAAAAAGCAGATGAGATGTTCACCAACAAAAGTAGATGATTTTTTGTTTATCAAAAAAGTAGATGATTTTTTTTTTCCTTGCTTCTCTGGTTGGTCAGACTCACAGAAGAAGAAGCAAGTGGGGAGGAACATAATGTGACTCAAATTGCTCGTTTTAACCGGATGGCTTTACCTGTGTATCTTTGATGAGATGATCACTTTAAAAGTATTAAGTATTTGTAAGGTATGAAGGTCAATGACTGGATTTAAGTATTTAGGAGAAAGTTTCGCATATATATGCTCTTAAATTAGATTAGAATAAATTTTTTTTATTTTAATTTAATTTCTATATAGCGCTAATTCATAATTATGCTTCATGATTGGAATTAAAATATTAGATTATTATGGGATAATTATGCTTTTTATTTCATTCTTGGTATAAATGGTACAGCACCAGTAGAATATACTTTTTTGTACCGGAAATATAAAGATTAAATTAAAAGATTGGGAAAAAAGAAAAGAAAATATTTTTGTTAAATTATAAAGGTAGGAATCAAATGTAGTGTGGGGTACAAAAATTTAATAAGAAGACCATGCCACGTGTCATACTTGAGGCCGAGGATGCCACTATAGCGCCGAGGATGCCACTGTAGCCTCGAGGAGATCATGCCCTCAGATAGTAAGACCACTTCAGTGGCACGTTACTAGAGGAGGTCACACTGAAGATAAAGAACTTTTAGGAATGAGCTGGTCTTAACTAAAGGGATAGAGGCTGCCACCACATTTAATACTTCCCACCAAACTTCCTGGCCGCATTTATGTAGGAACCAAAACATGCTCATACAATTGGCGCCGTCTATGAGGAGGCTTGAGCTTTGGTAAGATCAACGTCTAGCCATGGTAGGTTCGGGGCCAGGCTAGGAGGAATATGTTGGCTCCCAATGTCAGGATCATTTTCTCAACTTCGAGCGGAGAAGGGATTGAGAGGTTAGCGTGCACATCACACACACAAGTATTAGCCAGTCTCAGAGGCAGGAGTCACGTCTCTCATAAGGAAGATATTAGGAGCCTTCAACTAGAGATAGACTGTCTACGTAGGAAGTTACGCCACGAGCGACACAGAGGAACTCCCTCTAGTTCTAGCCATTCTTCTGATGGTAATGGCGATAATAGCTACCGCCCTATATCGAGGACTCCTTCCAATGAGTCTTTTTCCTACAATGAGGAGCGTTGTGATAGGCAGAGAAGGAAGAGTCCGTCTCGTAAGGGCCTAAGCAACGATGCGATGAGCAGAGCCCTAACTCAGATCTCCAAGCCACCCTTCACTCATAGGATTGAGGTAGGCAGTTCACTCAACCGACGTTTACCATGTACAACGGCAAAAAGGACCCTGTAAAGCATGTTAACCACTTCAACTAGAGAATGGATGTTCACTCGAAGAATGAGACCTTGATGTGCAAGGTATTCCTATCGAGTCTGGGACCCATAGTGATGAGATGGTTCGATGGCCTGAAGGAGGGGTCTATTAACTCCTTTAAGGAGCTTACGAGGGCCTTTGGATCTTGATTCATCACTTGTAGTAGGGTTCCTCGGCCTTTGAACTCCTTGTTGTCCATGAATATGTAAAAAAGGGAAACCTTGAAGACGTATTCCAACAGATACTAAGAAATGTTTAACGAGATAGATGAGAATTTCGACGACATGGCTATAAGGACGTTCAAGGTCGGCCTACCTGTAAAGCACGGTTTGAGGAAATCCTTGACTGGGAAACCTATCGAAAGTGTGCGTCAGCTCATGGACCATATTGATAAATACAAGCAGGTCGAGGAAGATCAACAACAAGGAAAAGGGAAAGTTAAGGTGGTCCTTCAAAACATAATGGATTTTAGGTTGGACCAACACAAAAATAACCGTCCTTGGAGAGATTTCGCTGAGCAATCTGCATCCACAGCTGCCCAAGTGGTCAACATGGTGTTTCAAGAGCCAATGCATCAAATCTTGGAGAAAATTAAGAATGAGCCATACTTTCACTGGCCAAAAAAGATGGGAGGAGTTCCCACGAAGTGCAACCAAAGCCTTCATTGCCAGTACCACCAGGAATGAGGCCATACCACAGAAGATTGCAAGACTTTGTGGAATCACCTAGAGCAGCTGGTTCGAAGCAGAAAGTTTAAGCAATTCTTGTACCAACCCAGCGGGCAAGATGGCCAGGCAAGGTCAGGAGCTCAAGGAAATACTTCCACAAGACCACCTTTGGGTACAATCAGTGTCATCTTGGCTGCCCCAGGAAGGACCGCTCTTAGCCATCCAGGGTGATCTCCGTAGCGCGGCCATCCACAGAGGACTCGCCCCCTAATTCGAAGAAGACTAGATTGGAGGGATGACCAGCTTTGAGCTTTTCTAAAGAGGATAAAATTGGGACCTTACAGCCACACGATGATGCCCTAGTGGTTACCCTCAGGATTGGAGGGTACGACGTTAAGAGGGTACTGGTAGATCAAGGCAGCGGTGCTGAGATCATGTACCTCGACCTGTATAAGGGACTGAAGCTGAGGTCAGAGGACTTGACCTACTACAATTCCCTTCTAATAAGGTTTGACGGGAAGATTGTCTTTCCAAAAGGCCAAATCCGACAACCCGTTTAGACAAGGACAAAGGTCGTGGAGGTGAACTTTATCGTGGTAGATGCCTACTCCCCTACACTGCTATTATGGCAAGACCTTGGCTTCAGGTCATGGGAGCCGTGCCCTTCACCCTGCACCTGAAGGTGAAGTATCCGTCTGGGGATCGGGTTGAGGAGCTAGTAGAGAGCCAATCTACTGCCAGGCAATGCATGGTGGCCACAATTAGACATCAGACCAAGAGTGAGCCCTCAGCCTCCGCAAGGAGGGACTTATAGCAATCAAAGGTGTTGGTGCTGTCTACAGGGTAGAGGAAGAGCGGGCAAAATGTGAACAATTGGAAAGAGTTGTCATTGGCAACGACGAGAAGAAGTTCTTTTAGATCAAAATTCAGCTGCCTCCTCAGGAAAGGCAAGAGCTGATAGATTTTCTCAGAGAAAATGTTGACATGTTTGCATGGAGTGCCTACGAAGCCCCTGGGGTAGAAGTACTCAAGCTCAAGTAGACTGGGGCTATAAAGAAGGTGTTTTACCCCGAATGGCTGGCCAACACCGTGGTGGTAAAAAAGAAAACAAGGAAGTGACGAGTATGTGTAGACTTTACGGATTTAAATAGAGCTTGCCCAACGGACCCATTCCCCTTGCCTTGGATAGATCAACTGGTGGACGCAACTGAAGGCCATCCTCGAATGAGCTTTTTTGACGCCTTTTAGGGCTATCATCAGATACCATTAGCTCTGGACAATCAAGAAAAAATTGATTTTCTTACACCTACTAGGAATTACCACTACAAAGTGATGCCATTTGGATTAAAAAATGCAGGCTCTACCTACTAAAGGATGATAACCAAGATGTTTGAATCTCAGTTGGGTAAAAATATCAAGGTATATATAGATGATATGGTGGTGAAGAGTAGAGTAGAGTCCGAGCATATAGCTGACCTTAGGAATATTTTTGAGATACTGAGAAAGCACAAATTGCACCTTAATGCTACTAAGTGTTTTTTTGGCATGGGCTCTGGCAAGTTTTTGGGCTATATGGTCACCTATCGTGGGATATAAGTCGACCATAATCAGATTAAAGTAATTAACAACCTACAGCTCCTTCGGAATCCCAAAGAGGTCCAATAGTTGACGAGAATGACCGCTGCCTTGAACAGATTCATTTCTCGGTCGGCAGACAGGTGTAAACCCTTCTTCTAGTTATTGCATAAGTGGAAGGGGTTTGAATGGATGGAGGAATGTTCCTCGGTCTTCTAGCAATTGAAGAAATACCTTTTTTGGCCACCTATTATGTCTAAACCCGTGGAGAAGGTTGTCCGATTTGCCTCCATTGTTGTAGCCTCACATGCGGTGAGTCTGGTGCTAATACGGGTTAATGATGGAGTATAGAAACCAATTTATTATGTGAGCAAATCACTACATGAGGCAGATGTACATTATTTACCCTTGGGAAAGGCCATTTTGGTGGTGGTGCACACAACGCGCAAGCTACACCATTACTTCCAAGCCCACACAATTGTAGGCCTAACCCAACTTCCTCTTCAATCCCTACTTCAGAGAGCTGATTACATAGGATGGGTCACCAAATGGGATACGATCCTAGGGGCTTTTGATTTTAAGAATATTCCTCGTACCTCTGTTAAAGGACAAGTCCTTGCGGACTTGGTGGCCGAGTTTGCTGAGTCCCTCCTAGAAAAGGGAAGGAGAAGAGCAGAACATTGATGGAAAATCAATCAGAGCGGTATCCTTGCAATAACCTTTAACCTAGAGAGTATATGTTGATGGCGTGGCCAATCAAAGGAGATCTAAAATTGTGCTAGTTATGATATCTCCTGAAAAGATCATTATTGAGAAATCCTTGAGACTAGGCTTCTCAGCCACAAATAAGAAGGCCGAGTATGAGGCCTTGCTGGTAAGAATAGATATGATTTAGAAAATGGGAGGAAAAATGGTGGAGGTGTTCTCGGATTCAAGAATGGTTATTGGTCATGTAAATGGAGAGTTGGAAGCTAGGGATTCGAGGATGCAAGTATATTTGAGCCAAGCCAGGCACCCGTAGTCACATTTCAAATCTTTCACCTTACAACAAATCTCTAGAAGCAAAAACACGCATGCAGTCTCCCTTGCCATGCTCGCAACCACCTCAGCGTAAAGCTTACCTCGGATTATCCTAGTTAAGAATTTGTGTAAACCCACTGATCAGAGGAGGGACAAGGCTTAAATCCATCAAGTCAGGACTAGATCTAGTTGGATGGATCCTATTGTACTATTCTTCAGAGATGACGTCTTGCCCGAGAAGAAGGTGGAAGCCGATAAGGTGTGGATAAAAGCTCCACATTTTTGGTTGTCCAAGGATCAGAAGTTGTACAAGTGCTCTTTCTCTAGACCATACTTGCTATGCGTCCACCCTGACGTGGTAAAGCCACTCTTGAAAGAGCTACATGAGGGGATTTTTGGGAGCCATACGAGAGGCAGGTCCTTGTCTCACAAGGCTCTCACTCAAGGATATTGGTGGCCAAACATGCAAAGGGGGGCACAAGAATACGTGAAGAAGTGTGACCAATACCAAAGATTTGCTCTGAACATCCATCAACCAAGAGGTGTGCTTAACCCTCTATCTAGTCCCTAGCCTTTCGCTCAATGGGACTTGGACATCATAGGGCCCTTTCCTAAAGCAATGGGGAATAGAAGGTGGCTTTTGGTCGACACAAACTACTTCACCAAGTGGGTTGAAGCGGAGCCGTTGGCGAATATCAGGGACGTGGATGTTAAGAGGTTTGTGTGGAAGAATATTGTCACTCAATTTGGGATTCCTCATACCCTCATCTCGGACAACGGACTTCAATTTGACAGCAAAGCCTTTAGAAGGTACTACTGTGAATTGGGAATAATGAACAGATACTCAACACCGGCTTACCCACAGGGGAACGAACAGGCTGAGGCTGCCAATAAAGTCATAGTAAATGGACTCAAGAAGAGGTTGGATGATGCAAGGGGTAAATGGGCAAAAGAGCTATCACATGTTCTTTGGATGTATCAAACTACCTCTCTTAGGTCCACAGGAGAAACCCCCTTTTCAATGACTTAAGGGGCCGAGACGGTGATCCCCTTAGAGACTAAGTTCCCAACACTGAGGACGAGCTTATTCACTCCAAACAGCAATGACATCCTATTAGAAAAGGCCTAGATTTAATTGAAGAAAAAGGGTCATGGTTCAATTAGCATACTATTAGCAGAAGCTCAAACATGGATATGACTCCAATATAAAGTTAAAACCATTGGCCCCTAGGGACCTAGTATTGAGAA
This sequence comes from Castanopsis chinensis, assembly GCA_032878915.1. NCBI lineage: Eukaryota > Viridiplantae > Streptophyta > Magnoliopsida > Fagales > Fagaceae > Castanopsis > Castanopsis chinensis. The sequence goes on from JAVQMG010000121.1 coordinate 16,178,919, forward strand.
CGGTTTTGGGTACGGCAAAAAACCCAGCACGGGGAAAGTTAAAGCCCAATTGGGAAGGGCCATACCATATCACCTTGATAGCTAACATAGGAGCGTACTACCTGGAGGATCTAGATGAGCATGTTGTGCCACAACCCTAGAATGTAAATAACTTGCAAAGGTATTATTATTAATGAAAGGCATTTCAACTATGTTTCTATTAAAGTTATGTGTCTCCTTGGTTATTTGTTTGAATATTAAATAGAACATTGGTCATACTTGGCTCCCCGAACCACATACCTTGGGTAAATTAAAATTTTTGGCTATTTGCTTAAGTGTTAAATAGAACATTAGTTATGCCTGACCCCTCAGACCACATGCCTTGAGTAAATTAATACTCTCCATCACTTATTTGAATATTAAACAGAACCTTGGTCATACCTGGCTCCTCGGATCATATACCTTGGGTAAATTAATATTCTTGGCTATTAGCTTAAGTGTTAAACAGAATCTTGGTTATGTCTGACCCCTTGGACCACAGGCCTTGAGAAAAATAACACTTCGTAATAACACTTCGTAATTTCACCAAAGATGATACCTTGGCATATGCATCACCAGGAAGAGACAATGACTCACCTGGGCTTTGGACAGAATGCCCTAAAGTTACATTCATAGGGAACTCCTAAAATAAGAGACTTCAAACGTCCCCTCTTTTCTACTAAGTGTTTTGCTTAATTCTGAGGACTTTAACATTTTTATTGATTACGCAGTTTTTAGTGCTAGCACATAGTTATTCGCCTTACTGTTTACATGGGTTTGGTTCATTTGAATTAATAACAATGCATTACTATTAGCCTTTTTTCAAGACATGGGTTTTCACCCTTAGAAGCCTCATTAACCTAACCCCTCAACAAAAGGCAGAACATCCATCATTAATCCTTAGATGCAAATATTGTAAAGGAAATGGAAAAAGAAAGACAAAGTTCACTTGCTATAGAAAAAAAATCCATGTCTTTTCATTGATTAAGAAAGGAGATACATCTTAAACAGGGCAAACTGCTATAACCAAGGAAGATTACATGTAAAAAAAAAAAAAAAAAAAAGACTAAAAGAAAAAGATCCTAAAATACACCTTGGCTAGAGGAAGGTCTTTTATGCTGCCTGGCTGGGAGACAAGTGGATTAATGGCCTTGGGGTCAGCCTCCTTGGATTTGGAGCTAGCCTCCTTCACCTTGGGAGTAACATCTTTGACCTTAGGAGCGGCATCCTTGAGCTTAATGATAGAAAATTTAGACCCCGGTTGATAGAATTAACAAGTTTTTAACCCAAGTTGTTAATTAGGTTTATTATGAATAAAACTTGTTAAAATAAACAAACATCAATATCATGTCAAAATCATATATAGTGAAAAAGTAAATAAGACAAGATAATGTGACCTAGGAAAACCAATGACACAAACTAGTTTCATAGTAAAAAACCTGGGGGGAAACCTTTCCAAAAAGCAATTCACTATAGTAAAGAGAAATTTTAGATCTAGTACAAAACTTTTATCCCTAGACTCTACAATCCCAATAGATGAACTTATAGCAAAAAGCTTCTACCGCTTCAGAATCTCTGAACTCTTCAATATATGAACACCACCTTTTTTATGCATGGATTCCAGTATGTGGCTAATTCCTTTACACGAATCCTAGTACGTGACTCACTCACCAACTTAAGAAAGAAGAATGTTGGCTGCAAAGCTCTTCACTTCATCAAGTATAAAGATCAAAAAGCACTTGGTTACAAAACCTTAAGGTGTAAAGACACAGTAGCTTCTTTTTTAGAGAATAAGGCTTCGTTCACTTTTTGCATGTATTCTCCTTGTATTCTCTTATGTGACGGCCTTTAAAATAAGCCTTATATATGTCTAGGGTTATAAGAAAAGAAACCCTGCACAAACACATAAGCATGGGCCAAAAATCAGATTTGAAAATCTGAATTTCGTAAGACTCGATAGATACAGCTGTCGAGACCTCGATAGATAGCTATCTGTCGAGCAACTATCGAGTTTTAATGAATCAACACTTCTTCACTTATTTCTTGGACAGATTTGCATGGCTTTAATACTAGACTTGAACTCTTGTTCTTTGAAGTATTAAACACATCCTAGATCTACCCAAATACAAGTAAAGTGCATTTTGTCAAAGAATTAGCCAACTACATAAAATATGTCCTTAATAATCTCCCCCTTTAGCAATTCGTGACAAAACCACAACAAACAAATGAACATATGAGAGAAGTCATAAATCACTTAACTCATACTCACTTGTTGAATACAATAAAATCTATCCTAACACAGACTCTTGAAAAATTTTGCAAGAAAAAAGTTCATGGCATGGAAGATTTTGACAATTCGTATTTCTCAAACACTTTAAACAAAACTCATCAAGGCATCTTAGTGTAAAACAAAAATTTAAAAGATTGCATACAATATAAGAAGAAACATATGTATAAAGATAATAAAGAAACAACACATGTAGAGGTAGGTGAAGAAAACATACATCATCACATATATATCAAAGATAAGCACAATGTGTGTAAACATGGTCACAAGATCGGTGTACAAGAAGAAGGAAGTAAACACTCACACTCCCCCTAACAAGATGAAACACATCTCCCCCTTACAAGGACAACATGTAGAATCTTAAAAAGAAACCACATATTCTCCAATTTTTCTCCCTTTTGGTCATGATTCACAAATGGTACAAGAAACTATAAAGCCTCACTCAAGAAATATCAAGATGATAAAAAATGATCAAGGGGGTACAAAGAATCCATAAAAATGCGTAAATGAAATGAAACAATATGCTATGGATGACAAGATAAAAGAAAGATATAAAACATGTGAAAAACAATGCACGCAAGAGAATATCGATTGATCAAGAGGTGTCAAGAAGCTATCGAGCCAACCTCGATGGATCGAGAGGTGTTGAGAATCTATCGAGCAAACATAAACTTTCTCGATCAATCGACCTAGCTGTCAAGAGGTGTCGAGATTGTGATAAGAAAAAGATGAAGAGCTCGATAGATAAGCCATATGTCAAGAGGTGTCGAGGAGCTGTCGAGATTGCTTTAAAAACATTTTTTCAAGAAGAGAATAACACAAACATGATTGCAATCAAGAATGCAACTTAACCAAAGATCCAAACAACATTTTGATCTCTCAAAAACATCTCTCAACAAGAAAAATGTCATGCATTTTGATCCAAAACACACATACACACACACACACACACACACACACACACACACACTAAACAAGTCTAACCAATTTTATACTTTAAAAACAAGTCATGACAGTTTGTGAGCATACATTAACGCATGTAAACCTTGTAATGGTCAAATCACATTGTACTGCACATATATCAAAAATAGCAAAAACTTTTGCGTGTTGTATGTGAAAACATCGCAAGATTGCATAAGTGTCTCTATATTATGACGATTTGGAGTATGAGTAAATCAATTTAACTCACACATGATCATAGCTGTTTAACGAGGACTACCACCTTCAAGGTACATCCTATAACGCCCACATCTCCTAGAATACACGCTTGCAATCATGTTTTAAAACATTTTGTTCTTTTTGCTTTTATTTTATTTGCATATTTTTCTTTTTATTAAGCATATCATGTATGAGTATATAAAAGAGAGAAAAGAAATACGCAATTATGTTAAGCTTTTTAACATTGCATTTTTGTTATGCCGAAGCATACAGATGTCATTGACATTGCACTTTTACTATGCTGAAGCATACAGATGTCATGTCATAATTGGCGGGTAACAGTAGTAAGATGATTATTTATGCCTTTCTCTTAGAATTTTCTAGTCCTTCCCGTCAAAAAGAGTGATATAAGTGTTAAGTACAAGAAATCACTTAATCTTACTCATCACAAAAAAAGAGCCATAAAGCTCACTTGCTTAGTTATGCATAGAGATGCTCATCTAAGTTACAAGAGATACAAAGTTTAGAGAACTTTGTTTCAATGGCCATTTTAAGGTTCACAGGAACCAATGTACACAAACATATACTGTTTTTGTTTTTTTTTTATTTTTCAATTTTTTTTTTATTTTGAAAACAAAAAAAAATAAAAACTAAACAACCAAATAAAATCAGACAAAAAACATTACAGCATGAAAGAAAGATGCAAATGCATGAATGCATGATAGAAAGGTGCAGATGCATGAAAGCATGATTTCAAAAGCAGATAATAAATCAAGCAAAGAGAGTCCTACTTTAGATAGAAAGAATTAAAGCAGAGGACAAACAAAAAGATAATTAAATCTTAGGCTCCTTTCTTACCCACACAGCACGAGTCTTTGGCCGTGAAGATGAAAATGTACATGTTCTAGTATGTCTACTAAAGAACATAGAAGATGAAATTGAGTTAAAAAGCTCAAGACTTGTAGTAACTCTCCAAACAAAAGTGTAAGTCCTTGAGAGGAAACTTGTGACTGTTTGGACACTTACTTTTAAGGATACAACTTAAAGCAATTAGGACAAATGTGTTCAAGAACACCACAATGGTGACAAAAATGAGCAGTTTTAGAGCTAATCGACTTCCTAAAAGAAAGCATGATTTCAAAAGCAGATAAGAAATCAACCAAAGAGAGTCCTACTTTAGATAGAAAGAATTAAAGCAGAGGACAAACAGAAAAGACAATTAAGTCTTAGGCTCCTTTCTCACCCACACTGCATGAGTCTTTGGCCGTGAAGATGAAAAGAAACATGTTCTAGTATGTCTACTAAAGAACATAGAAGCTGAAATTGAGTTAAAAAAATCAAAACTTTTAGTAACTCTCTAAACAAAGGTGTAGGTCCTTGAGAGGAAACCTGTGACCGTTTGGACATTTACTTTTAAGGATACAGCTTAAAGCAATAAGGACGAATGTGTTCAGGAACACCACAATGGTGACAAAAATGAGCAGTTTTAGAGCTAATCGATTTCCTAAAAGAAAACATGATTTCAAAAGTAGATAAGAAATCAAGCAAAGAGAGTCATACTTTAGATAGAAAGAATTAAAGTAGAGGACAAACAGAAAAAACAATTAAGTCTTAGGCTCTTTTCTCACCCACATAGCACGAGTCTTTGGCCGTAAAAATGAAAAGACACATGTTCTAGTATGTCTACTAAAGAACATAAAAGGTGAAATTGAGTTAAAAAACTCAAGACTTTTAGTAACTCTCCAAACAAAGGTGTAGGTCCTTGAGAGAAAACTGTGACCGTTTGGACACTTACTTTTGAGGATACAACTAAAAGCAATTAGGACGAATGTGTCCAAGAACGCCACAATTGTGACAAAAATGAGTAGTTTTAGAGCTGATCGACTTCCTAGAAGGAGGTCTAACCTTAGAGGTTGATAGAGACCTCAACTTAGGATAATTTGGTCTAATATGACCAACAATGTGACAATGATGACAAATGAGGACAAAAACATATTTTTCTTTCATCCTAGAAGGAGTTTTAGACATAAGTTTAAAAACTTCAGCGTTAATATCAGATTGTTTACCTTTGTCTATCCTAGCAATATTAGGCTTCAACTCTTGATCATTCCTTTTAAATGGAGAAATATAAAAATCTTTTTCCTTTCAGTTAGGCTTAACAACAAGTTTGGCACTAGTTAAATTTTCAATTTCAGTTTTAAATTCAACTAGTTGCTCTTCCAAACTCTTAATTTTGTCCACCTGAGATGAAATTTGATTTTTAAATTTCTCATTCAAATTTTTTGTTTCACCAATTTTGCAATCAAATCATCTCTATCAAGTTTGACCTTTTTAAAATTAGCTTTTAATTTTGTAGAACACTCAAGAGATTTTATACAAATATTATAAAGCTTAGAATAGGCATTTTGAAAATCATTATTATCATTCAACACAAGATCTTGCAAATCAAAACAATCAAGAGCTTCCATGACAACGAGGGTCAAGGATCACATTTAGGAAATTAATCTAATCAGAGTGTACCCGCTCTGATACCACTTGATAGAAAATTTAGATCACGGTTGATAAAATTAACAAGTTGTTAACTCAAGTTGTTAATTAGGTTTATTATGAATAAAACTTTTTAAAATAAACAAATATCAATATCATGTCAAAATCATATGTAGCAGAAAAATAAATAAGACAAGATATGATGACCTAGGAAAACCAATGAAATAAACTAGTTTCACAGTAAAAAACTTGGGGAGAAACCTTCCTAAAAAGCAATTCACTATAGTAAAGAGAAGTTTTAGATCTAGTACAAAATCTTTATCCCTAGACTCTACAATCCCAATAGATGAACTTATAGCAGAAACCTTCTACTGCTTCAGAACCTCTGAGCTCTTCAATATATGAATGCCACTCTTTTGATGCACGGATCCTAGTACGTGACTAACACCTTTACAGGAATCCCAATATGTGACTAACACCTTTGCAGGAATCCCAGTACGTGACTCACTCACCAACTTAAGGACAAAAAATATTGGCTGCAAAGTTCTTCACTTCATCAACTATGAAGATCAAGAAGCACTTGGTTACAAAACCTTAAGGTGCAAAGACACAGTAGCTTCTTTCTGAGAGAATAAGGCTTCGATCACCTTTTGCATGTGTTCTCCTTGTATTTTCTTATGTAACAGCCTTTAAAATAAGTCTTATATATGTCTAAGGTTGTGAGAAAAGAAACCCTACACAGATACATAAGCATGGGCCGAAAATCAGATCTGAAAATCTGAATTTCGTAAAACTCGATAGATACAGTTGTCGAGATCTCGATAGATAGCTATCTGTTGAGCTTTAATGAAACAACACTTCTTCATTTGTTTCTTGGACAGATTTGCATGGCTTCAATACTAGACTTGAACTCTTATTTTTTGAAATATTAAACACATCCTAGATCTATCCAAATGCAAGTAAAGTGCGTTTTGTCAAAGGATTAGCTAACTACATAAAATATGTCCTTAACACTTGAGAATGGCTTTCGGACCCTTGGCCTCGAACAGGGACTTGACCTCTTTACCCTTGCCCTTACCCTTGCCCTTGCCCTTGCCCTTGCCCTTGCCCTTATTCTCTAGCCGAGAACCACGCTAGATAGCCCCTTACCCTTAGCCACCTCAACCCCCTGGCCTTGGTCACCAACTTGCCCGGGCCCTTAGGAGACCTCGGGAGGAGGAAGAGAGGCTTAGGTGATAGGGGGCTGGTCAGAGGAGGTTGGTGCAAGGGCAACGGGAGGTGGAAGTGCAGCTGGAACTTCACAAATGTCCGAAGGGTAGTAAACATTCTCAGTCTTCCTCCACTCCGAGGCAGCAGGGACTCCTGCCAAGTTGAGTGCTTCCATCCACACCTCCTGACAGTAGTCCCTGTAGACCTCAGTCAACTCCTCCGCCAGACGAACCTCGGTCTCCTGCACCCCGAAGTTGTAGGATGCCTACTCCAAGGCCTCTGTGGCTTCCTTAGCCGTCTGAGCAGTGTCCTTAGCCTTTCCCAGTTCTGCCTTCAGCTCTAGGACCTGCTGTTTCACAGTGGCCAGCTCTATCTCAGTATGGTAGAGCTTTTTACATTGCTCCTCAGCCTAGTCCTGGGCATTCTTCAAGCAAGCCTCTGCATTCCTCCGCGTCCTTTTCTCTGCGGTTAGCTTTGTAGTGAGCTCTTGGTTCTTCTGCTCAGCAGAGCCTAAGGCCTAATTAGTCTCAGCGCAGAGGTTAGCCTCAACCTTGGCATCATTCCTAGCATCCTTCACCCACTCCTAAGCCACAAATACCTCCGGATAGCCTGCATAGAAACAATAGAGGAAACACATTATTGAGTGAAAGAAAGGTGGCCTGACATGATGCAGTAAAACATGCCAAGAAACTTAGTAAGGCCAGATCCCCCTTCAGGGATAGAAAAATGTCTGGCTGCCTCAAGTTCTTTAGCGCAAACATGTTTATCGGGCCTCGGCGAGATAGTGGGAGTGCCTTTTCTGGAACTCCCTAATGCTGGAGTTCCATGGTATGGCAACCCCATTCAGCTCCACTCGAGGGTCCTAGGATGGGTTTTGAAGGCGCACCTCGGCCATGGTTTAGTCCTCTTTGCTCTCGACCGAGGAGGCCCTCCATTTACCTTTGGCTGTCTTCTGCTGCTTGGTGGGAACCATCTCCTTTTAGAGGACCAACTCCCCCTCCTCAGGTGCCTCATAATCCTTCTTCCTTTTCTTCCAGTTGGCAGGAGCAAACACGTTAACTGGAGGAGGAGGAGGAAGAGGTGGAGGGGGAAGAGTAAAAGGGGGTTGAGACCCTGAGGCATCCTTGGGGGCCGACCCTCTAGCCTTAAGGAGATCACGCAAGCAAGCCTTTCTTCAAGTTATCTAGAGGCATGTCGTCCTCTTCTTCTGAAGTGCTGCCCAAGCGAGCGATGATAAGCCTGGGGGAACAGACAACGGAAGATCTATCGAGCTCGTCTTCTGAGTCTGAGACTTGGATCATAGGCTTTACTTGTTCCTCCCTGTGTTCCACAAGCTTAAATTGGTCTATCTCCACCTCAAATGACAGGTAGGAGGCAGCTGTTTCTTCTCTCAGGATCGCGGCCTTAGGGGGGGCACGGTGGGAAGGCAGATCAACTTGTACGATGACTTCTCTGGCTAGGAACCCAGGTGCTATGACGCCTATCCGAGCCAACCGAGAGTCACCGACTTTGATTGCGTGGCCCACGTCTTGAAAATTTTCTGGTAGGGGCTTGAAGCCGAGGATGAGATGGATGACTCTCAACTGTCTGTCCTCGCTTACAAATACCTTAGATCTCAACACTTTATTAATATCGGGAATGTTGACGAAGTTGAGATTGGGGGGCATGTATCTTTTATCTGCAAAAAAGTCGAGAATCAAAACCATGGTTAGAATAAGGAAACCCTCCATCAAAAAGAAACAAAACACTAAAAGAGACGAGAAAATAGCAAAACTACAGAACTAATGCCCGTGTTAAAAACCTAAATCTAGGGTACCCCACCTAGCTCTCCCTCCCGGAATGGGTAGTGAAGACCATCATGCCATTCACTCGAGACAATGAGAAAGTCATCTTTTATGCCCTTGTTGGATTTGGGAAGACACGAGACAAGCCTCACGATAGAAGACCTAGACTTGAGGTAATACCCCGAGTCTACGAGCTGATGGCACTCGTACTTCCAATCGACGTCATGCCAAGTGAGGTTTAACCCCATTTGCTCGTTGAGAGCATCTACACTACCCAAAACTCTAAATAGGTTGGGGCGCGCACTAGTGAGGGCAGATCCAATAGGCTATCAAGTAGTCCCTAGCACCCTCCCCATGGGTAACCTCATCCCCCTTTCTATGAAGGCAATCATAAGAATGACGACCTCCCTTTCCCTTCTATAAGTATGCCACCCACCCGGAGGGCAGTACCGCAAAGAGACGCCCCGGGGAATGTGGTACAAAGCCCTAAACCCCTCCATACCAGCAGGAAAATCTACTAGGTGAACAAACCTACCCATCTATGCAGACTAATATGAAGCAAAAAGAGTTTTTATGAGGAAAATAAATAGGGAATAGAGGGCCAAGGAGAATGGCCAAGGAGAAAAAAGCCTAAAATCAAAAAAAAACTTACGAGAATAAAGACTAGGATCACTTTAGGAGCTTATTGAAGGTTTTAATATTTAGGAAGTCTTGAAAGTTTAAGAATTTGCGAAGCCTTGAAAGTTCGAAGGTTTGTAAAGTGGGAGAAATGAACCCTCCAGACGCCTTATATAGGAGGCAGGATTAGGTTGGAGTTATCCCGCCCAAAATTCGAGGGGAAATACTAACTGTAGGATCTCCATCTAACCGTAGGACGTGGGGAACAAAGCGCCGCCTAGAGTATTTAATGAGATGTCGCGGGCTTCGAAGCGTCAGGAACAGTTACAGAACACGCAAAATGACGTTCTCATGTGGGAAAAACAAGGAAGCATGTGGAACCAATCATTTAAAGGTCAAAACCCCTTTTTTTCTCCTTGGACAAAAGGGAAAAATTGGAATTTTAAGGGGCTGTTGTGGAGTACAAAAATTTAATAAGAAGATCTTGCCACATGTCATACCTGAGGTCAAGGATGCCACTGTAGCTCCGAGGAGATTACGCTCTGGGACAGTAAGGCCACTTTAGTGGCACGTAACCAGAGGAGGTCACACTGAAAGAAAGGAACTTTGGGGAAGGGGCCAATCCTAATTGAAGGGATGATGGCTGCCACAACGTTTAATACTTCCCACCAAACTTTCTGGCTGCATTTATGTGAAGAAGAGCCATGAACTGTGCCGCCTTGATTGCCGTAACTCACAAGGGATTTGGGAAGGTGTCTGATGGGATAAGCACTCGAGTGGTAGTTTGGGTGACCAACAACTAGAGGGCCAAGATCATCTAAAGGGGGCTATATAATATAAGAGACCCTCTAGAGGAAGAGGAAGAGGATCTAAAATGTGGTGGGAAAAGATACTGTAGCAACTTAAAACAAAAATTGTAACCAAGTCTAAAGGAATATATTCAAAAACCGATTTTCTTCGTATACAGTTTAATTTTCTTTATTTTTTCTACCATCCTTAATCTACTATGTGCGTTGATCCTTCCATTGAAACCCAGCCTACAAGCTCACTCTCTACAAATTCATTATGCCGGGCTCTTCCTGCCCTAATCTTGTTGCTTTTTGGACCTAGGAACCAAAACATGCCCATACACTTAGTATTTTCTACTATGATACCACGTCAAGTTATTGATTGTCTAAACAATTAAAAAATAGTAAATTTAATAATTTAATTGTGATTCTAACACTTCTCATCTACGTGGGTACTACTGGCCTACTCGATCTAAACTCCCCTTAACAAGTGAGGTCAATATATGAGTTTTTTAAAATTTTAAATTGAAGACAGAGTGAAGACAAGAATCGAATTCAAAATCTTTTACTTTGATAAAATGATAAATTACTAATTCTCATAAAGAGTAATTAATGCTGCATTCATAACATTTTCACAATAAATGTTATATGTTAAGTTGTTACCAGTTCTAATCTTAGCTCATCATTGGAATTACCTTTTTATTCACTAACAATAGCAAGTAACAATTTGTCACATAAGATTTGTTATGAAAATTTTATTTACATATTATTTCTCTTCTAATAAAAGCTTAAGTTAGTAAAAAAATGTTGAATTTAATTTTTTATTTCAGTAAACAAAACTTGGTTAGAAGAAGACGATGGGTATGGTTTTATTACCTAAGTATAATAGGGTAATCATAGTAACACCCTAACTAGTCCTAAGATCCCACTCTACTGCCGCTGTTGAACAAACAAAATTTGCTATTGAATAAACAAACAGAGAGAGATTAATTAAAGAAAAAAAAATAAGAAAGTGATATAAAGAAAGAAATTTGTTTCCTGTGATGTTGATCTGGGGTCCCCCACCATCCTGCAAAGGTATGTAGTTGGTTGGTTCCAGCCTCCGGGTCCCACTTTGGCAATAGTTCAACTTGTTCATCTCCCTGTTCATTTTTTAGGCTGACCCAACAAACACCGCCAGGCAAGTGTACAGATCATTTTCTTGTGTGCAAACTAAAAAACAAATTGGACCGTATGTTTTCTCCATGTTTTCAATATATATATATTTTGCTAAATTCCGAAAATTCTTTTTTATTTTGTAAAATAAGGGAAATATAATTCGAAGAGCGAAATTGTTCTAACATAAAAGTACATCACAAACTCTATTCAAAAGTCATGGTAATAAATATACACACAAGATAGATAAATCAAATAGCAATCGAAAACAATGAAACACTAAGGTAGAATTCTAATTATTAAGGATTGTATTAGAGCTAAAAAAAAAAAAAGAAACAAAGAAAATAACATTCATCAAAGTCTCATCGTATCGCTAAGTGGAACATTTGGCTATTTCTCCCATTTTCTTGTAAAAGTTTAAAACTCTATAGTCTATACAAGTTATTCATACTTATTATAGCATCTAATTCTTAGATTCAAACTCTAAACATACCTAAACAATTTATTATTATTCCAAGTCACACCGAACATAAATATGCCATTGTACTAAAAAGGGCAACAGCTTTTATTAAAGATTCAAATTGGATTGAAATGAAAAGAGGATATTCCACTTACCAGGACTTATCCAAAAATTAAAGAGAGACGCAGCATATTCAAGCCATTAAAGATTAAACTAAAAGATGTGATATTTATGGATAATAAGGTAATTATTAAATATTTTCAAAGTATTATGAATATGTATTTTTTTCTCTCACATAACTGTAAGTTTCATTAATAAAATTTATAATAAAATTTACAATTTATGTGAAAGAAAAAAATATGTATTTATGATATTTTTGAAATATTAAATAATTTTCATGAAAAGATAACGTATAATATATTTACCATTTGAAGTCCCAATCTTCTCAATCAATTTTTGTTCGTGAATAATGGGAGGATTTTGAAACTTACGAGATGCACGACTAAACCCGTGTGGGACAATTAATTTTGACCGGGCACTACGCTGTCAGCGCTTATGCACAAAATTGTTGTGATACGGCGTCTAATTCATTATTAGACTAATTAAATATGTTTCTTAATTTCTTTCTCACAGCCTATCAGAGAGAAGAAACATACACCTAATATTAGGTATATTTTTCCGCGGTAGTGACTTTCATATTACTAGGTCTCAGTAATAACAATAATTAACTCATAAAATTGCGTTACAGTTGTTGATTTAGAGACTTTGTCTCTATATAGTTGTCGACTACTTGTCGGTTGAGTTGATGCACTAACTTACTACATCATCTATTTGGGTGACAAACAAGCAGGCAATGCAATTACTAAATTTATTGTCATGATTGATCAAAGTTCTCAAAAAGTGTGTTTAAATACCGCCTATTTTGCTAAAACTGAAAAGTTATTGTTGAAAGTACTATACATAAAGGTAAAAGTTAGTTGAAATAGTATAATGAAGTCTATGAATAGTGTTAAAAAGTGCAATAAAACCTATGAATAGTAGTAAAAATAAGCTGAATAGTAAAATAATTTTCATTTTTAATCTCTATCCAAACGCACACTAAATATGCTTATTGTACCATAGATCCCATGTTAAAGAGAAATCTTAAAAAATTCGTTAATATATTATTTTAGGAAAATTTTAATACCACGACTGTAATTGTAATTAAAGGTAATTTTTTTTTTCTTTTTCTATATTATGTTTTAATGCACTTAAATCCCTTAACTTTTCTCTTAGAGGATTCAAAACAAAGTCAACATTTTTTTTTGGGTTAAATTATAAACTACATAATTTATTTATTTATTTTTAATTTTATTTGTTTGCCTAGTTTTGTTCAATCCCACTGCTAGTAATACTATTTTTTTTTTTTTCCCTTTCAAAATAACGTCATTTTGACGGACTTAACGGTGTAAAGTGGATAGATGGATTACATAGTCAAATGTTTGAAATGAAACAGATGAAATTTAAAAACTAATATTCTTTTTTTCTAATCAATGCAAAATTAAAAACAAATCAAAGTTTGGCTCCCACCCTTTTAGATTACAACGTAAACATTACTATACCATGTTACTTTGGAGTTTGGATATGCATGCCGCAAAGGGAACATTACTTATCGAAAAGACCATGTTACTTTAGAAACATGCTGCTTAATCATAAAGCTACTAACAGCAACACGATGTCTTTTCTCAAATTAGATATAACTGGTTTTGGAGATAGGCTTATAAGTTGTAAGTTGTAACCAATCGGAGTCAAGTTCTTTGTTTTCCTTCCTCTCATTTCTTCATCTCTCTTTCCCATGCAAATTACGGGCTGTTTGGTTTTAAAAAAGTCCTCACTCATCACTAAAAATATCCCAACTTCTTAAGCTGACATGTTTGACACTTGTTTCCAACTTCTGATAACTGAAAATATCCCAACTTCTTAAGCTGACATGTTTGACACTTGTTTCCAACTTCTGATAACTCCAGAATCCAAACTTTTTGTGGGACTCGATCATCACTTTTTGTGGTGTGAAATGATAATGTAAGTTCAACACATGAAGGAGCCGTTGGTGTGAAGTCAAAAGTTACTGCTAATGGGTCCCTCAATGTGTGTGAGCCGTTGGTGTGAAGTCAAAAGTTGCAGCTGATGGATCCCTCAATGTGTGTGTATTTACAAGAATGCCATCATAACTCATTTTTCATAACTCAAAAACACCCAAAACTTATTTTAAGTTTTGCTAACTCATTACTAAAAAATCAGATAATTAAGTGATAATAACAAAAGTTGAAAACAAATCCAAACAACCTTCTCTGCGTTGGTCACACCATTTTTGAGTAATAAGTTATGGAAACAGAGTGATGGGTGATGAAAACACCAAAATCCAAACAGCCCCTTAATATCTTATTTATTTGTTGTTAGATCTATCCTCAATTTTACCAACGCGTTACTTTGCAGTTTGCAGGCATATATTCTTTATAGAAACCGAGTTATAGCAGTGCCTCACAAAAATTCACTATTGCAGGCTTTGCAGCCCTTAAATTTATTTATTTATTTATTTTTCCCTTCTTCCTATTTATTTATAATTTAGTAGTATTGTCACTTGACTTGAGTTTAAATATTTCATTCACTATTTGTTGTAAGGGAAAAAAAGAAACTTAAATCTGGGCTGTAAATGAACCAAGTCGATTGTGAACAATTTGGGCTCGGCTCAATAAAACGCTTGTTCATGTTTGTTTGTTTATAAATAAGCCAAGCTTAAACCATAGTTTTAGGCTCGTTTAATAAATAAGCTGAGCCCAAGCAAAAAAATTTGTTCATGAACAAGCTCGTGAATTATTAGGCTTAATACACAACAATTCAAGCATGGACTCATTTATAAGTTTATATGTGTTAACTAAATATACCCATTACATATATCTTAATAATGACATGGCCAACATGAGACCACTACCTATATTACCTTAATTTTTTCTTTCCCTTTAAACTGATCAAGAACCACTTTAGACTATAATTACATTTAAAAATAAATAAATAATTAAGTAGGTCACATATAATCCTTCCCCATTAATCATCTAAAGTAAAATTATGAAACATGTTAGCATTTTCTCATTCATAATAGTTACTGTACGGGCATCGACCCCGTTAAAACTATCCAGCCACGAAAGCCCATCACTACGACGCCACATGGCCGAAATTACTCGACCAGAACTTATGGGCGCGCCCCGTGTAACTTCCCATGCTCGGCTGGGTCTGTTGCCCCCGCCGGGCAATAGAACCAGCCGTGGATCTTGTCCCAATGCCATCACCTCCATTCACCCACCAACTAAAGTCCACTTCGGAGCAATAGTATTGGACCTCCCCTTCCATTGCCTAGGGAGCACCCCCGTCGAGCAACAGACCTATTCGTGGAGCTAACCCCAATGCCATTATATCCACCCACTCACCACCTGACGTCCACTCCGGAGCAATGGTATTGGACCTCCCCTTCCATTGCCTAAGGGCAACTCCGCCGTGCAGCAGGCCTCGCGGCGGGTCTAGTTCCCAGGCCACTATCGTTACCCCACTCTCATTAAATGCTCCCACTTAGGAGAAAGGAGATTGGACCCTCCCCTCCACTGATCAGGAAGACCATTATGCAGTCACGGCAACTTGGCCTATAAATACGCAAAGGATATTTAAAGTTTGTGGTTGGCAACTTGGGAGAAAAAGAGAGAGAGAGAAGAAAAGAGGGGACCTTGGGTGTTGCACTCGTGAAAGATAGGACTGCCCATTGTAGGAAACACAAAGCCCACTATATAAATAAATTGTGAGCCCAAATACGCATCCAGCCCAATCAAGCTGAACAAGGGCGCGCACATTGGCGTCATCTGTGGAGAGTTCCTACCAAGCTGTGGTTCTGTGTAGCAATGCACGGGAAAATGTCTGGGAACAGACAGGGACGTCATGCGGAGAGCGGTTCTGGGGGGTCCTCGCGAGGGTCCACATGGCGAGAGAGGAGGCAGAAGCGGCAAGAGGACAGAAGGAACGACGCGGCAGTAAAATCCGGGCCCGGAGACGAGTCGTACCAAACCCTCCAGACAACGTCTGACGCCCCAAGGGCCCAACCGCCATAACAGGAGAGATCAGGAGCTCGAGCAGAGGACTCAGGAGTTGGAACGCCTACGTAGGACTGTGAGGGACTTAGAGTTACAGGGACCAGGGAGGCGCAGGAGGAGAGATCATGAGGACCGGAGAGAAAGTTCGGCCAGTGTGGGAGGGCGGCAGGCGGCGGGATCCCATCAGTCCGGATCGCGTCGGTGCCAAGAGCATTCACGGGATCATGCGGACCATGGGTCGATTTCCCCCGACAAGAGGCAACCTCGAAACGCGGCCATGGATGCAATGGGCCGAGCGTTATGACAAGCTGCCCACTCCCCATTCATGAAGGACATCGAGGAGGCGCTTATGCCAAGCTGGTTCACACAGCCTCCATTTAACTCCTACACAGGAAAGACCGACCCGGTTGAGCACGTAAGCCACTATATTCAAATGATGTCCCTGCACACACAAAACGACGCACTAATGTGTAAGGTGTTCCCTTCAAGCCTCGGTCTAACTGCCTTGAGGTGGTTTAATGGACTGAAGAAGGGCTCCATCCGCAATTTCTTCGAGTTGATTCAGGAGTTCGGGGCCAAGTTTATGACATGCAGCCGTGTTCCCCAGCCCGTGGATGCGTTACTGTTAATGAAAATAGGGGCTGGGGAGACCCTTCGTAACTATGCCAGTCGATATTGGGAATTGTACAACGAGATCGGTGGGGGCAACGAAAAGATCGCAACGAGCACATTTCGGATGGGACTACCGGAAGAGTCCGGGCTGAGAGAATCATTAACCCTGAGACCACCCGAGGATATGAGGCAACTAATGAGATGAATCGAGGAATACAAGCGGTTGGAAGATGATCGGCTATAGGCCAAGGGGAAGGCCCCAGTCGTCAGTTGCCCTTGGAGTTCCAACTTCGTCCCCAGACCCAGGAGGGATTCGAGGGTTCAGGAGCACGGCCAAGACGTTGGGGTCGTCAACGTGATATTTAGGGAGCCCATGCACAGGATTGTCGACAGGATAAAAAATGAGCCGTACTTCAAGAGGCCGAACAAGATGCCGGGTGACCCATCGAGGAGGAATCAAAACTTGTATTGCACCTACCACAGAGACAAGGGGCACACCACAGAGCAGTGCAAGTATTGAAGGATCATCTGGAGCAATTGGTGAAGGCTGGCCATCTGAAGGAATTTCTTGTAGAGACCGGAGATCAAGAAATGAGGCAAGCAGATCGGGTGCGCAGGGACCCCCTCCCGCCCCCTCTAGGAGTGATAGAAGTCATCCACGCCGCACCAAGATGCTCTAAGGCGCCGATCACGGGAGAGGTACTGGCCGTGGTACCAACAGACGGCCTCGAGGGCGAGCATCCACCGAGAAAGAAACCGAGGTATCCTCAACGACCCTTAATGTTTGATGACTACGACCTCGAAGGGACTACTCAGCCACACCATGACGCTTTAGTGGTCTCGGCCCGCGTGAGGGGCTTCCAGGTAAAAAGGATCATGATAGACCAAGGGAGTGGGGCGGACATTATGTACCCAGACCTGTACAGGGGGCTTGGCCTAAATAGTGAGGACCTGTCCACGTACGACGCACCGTTGATGGGGTTCGACGGTCACCTGGTGAGACCGGAGGGACAGATTTCACTCCCAGTTAACATGGGAGGTAAGGAAGTAGTAGTGACATTCATAGTGGTCTCCTCTTACTCGCCATACACAGCAATTCTCGGAAGGCCGTGGATACATGACATGGGGGCCATACTGTCCAACTTGCACGTCAAAGTCAAGTTTCGGACCGATTACGGAATGGCAATGATACGGGGAGACCAGCAGGCGGCCAGGCAGTGTGTGATAGCCGCGGCACACAAACAAGCTAAGCAAGGGGCAGTGACCAAGGGGGACGGGTTATAGCAATCACAGCATCCCCGGCCGGACGAGAAGGATTCTGCAGAAGGGCTGGTGAGAGTGAAAATCCTGCCGGGGGGCGAGCGGGATTTCCAAATAGGGGAAAACCTTAATGGCCGGGCAAGGGCAGAACTACTGCTTTTCTTTGTGCAAAACTTGGATGTGTTCGCTTGGAGCCCGTATGACGTGCCCGGGGTAGACCCAGAATTTATAGTTCACAAGCTGAACGTGGATCCCCTATGCACCCCGAAAAGGCAGAAGCCAAGAAGGTCCGCGAAGGAGCACGTGGAAGCCGTTAGACAGGAGGTCGGGAGACTAAGAGAAGCGGGGGCTGTAAAAGAGGCATTTTTTCCAGAATGGCTCGCGAACATGGTGGTCGTAAAGAAGAAGAGTGGCAAGTGGAGAGTTTGTGTCGACTTCACGGACTTGAACCGAGCGTGCCCAAAAGACCCGTTCCCAATGCCGAGAATTGACCAGTTGGTAGACGCTACATACGAGTACCCGAGGATGAGTTTTCTTGACGCTTTCCAAGGCTACCACCAGATCGCCCTTGCCGCCAAAGACCAGGGGAAGATGGCGTTCATAGCACCCGACGCCAACTATCATTATACCGTAATGCCATTCAGCCTGAAGAACGCGGGAGCAACTTATCAACGGATGATGACGAGGATGTTTAGGGATAAGATCGAGCGCACGGTTGAAGTATACATTGATGATATGGTGGTAAAAAGTAGGCTGAGGGGCAGCACATCGACGACCTCAAGGAAGTGTTCGAAGTACTCCGACAAAGCCGTCTGCACCTCAACGCCGACAAATGTGCCTTCGGAGTAGCATCTGGCAGGTTCTTAGGCTACCTGATTACTAAAAGAGGAATTGAAGTCAACCCAGATCAGATTAAGGCCGTGCAATGCCTTAAAACGCCAAGCAATCCCAAGGAGGTTCAGAAGTTGACCGGCATACTGGACGCTCTCAACCGATTTATTTTCAAGTTCGCAGATCAGTGCCAGCCCTTTTACCAGCTTTTGAAGAAATGGAGGGGTTTTCACTTGGAAGAGGAGTGTGATAGAGCCTTCCAAAACCTTAAGGAATATCTTGGGCGGGCACCTATGTTGACAGCACCAGAACCAGGAGAGGATCTTTATATATACCTCTCGATTTTCGAGCATGCAGCCAGTGCCGTACTGCTAAGGGATATCGGTGTACAGTTCCCGGTCTATTACATTAGCATGACCTTTGTCGACGTCGAGACCAAGTACTTGCCGTTGGAGAAACTAGTATTGGCACTTGTACATTCCACCAGGAAGCTACCACACTACTTCCAGGCCCACACCGTCTATGTCCTTATGGAATACCCACTTCATTCATTACTGAGACGATCTGACTTCACTAGGAGGATAGCTAAATGGGGAACTCGGCTAGGTTCCTTCGACATCAGGTACAGGCCGAGGTCTTCGATGAAAGGACAAGTGCTCACAGACTTCATCGCCGAGTTCATTCCGAAGGCTACGGATGTAATATGCTTCACGGAAGCCAAACCATGGAAGGTATTCGTGGATGGTGCGTCCAACGCGGCAAGAGCGGGAGCAGGAATCGTGATCATCACGCCGGAAGGGCTCAAATTGGAACACTCATTTAGGCTGGGCTTCAGGGCTTCCAACAATAAGGCCAAGTATGAAGCCATGCTCGCCGAACTCAGGGCTGTCAAGGATCTAGGGGCTAAAGAGGTGGAGGTTTTCTCAGACTCTCTGCTGGTAGTTAACCAGATGCTAGGGAATTTCAAAGCCAATGATGCCCGGATGGTTGAATACCTGCAGGTGGTGAAGCAAACCCTAGCTGGTTTCTCGAAAGTAAAGATTGAGCGAATAGCTCGGGGGCAAAATCAGCACTCTGATTCTCTGGCGATGCTGGCATCATTGATAGCCGACATGGTCCCTCGGCTAATCAGGGTGGAGTTAATTGCCGAGCCAAGTATAGTTCCTAAGTTGCCGGTTGCCCAGTTAACGATCACCGAGGACTATTGGATGGACCCCATAATCAACTTCCTCGCAGATAACCGTGTTCTGGACGACGAAAAGGAGTCGGTGAAAGTACAGTGCAACGCACCTCGGTACTGGCTCTCTCCCAAGCACAAGCTTTATCGGAGGTCATTCGAAGGGCCATACCTGCAGTGCCTTCATCCTACCGAGGCCAAACAGCTGCTGGCTGAGCTGCACAAGGGTGTGTGCGGAAGCCATGGGGGGACGATCATTGGCGCACCGGGCAATGACTCAAGGGTTTTGGTGGCCGCAAATGAGGAAGGAAGTGACTGAGTATTCCTAAAAGTGTAAGCAATGCCAGATACACGCTCCAATGATTCACTAGCCCGCCGGGAACTTGAACCCGGTCAGCGGCCCTTGGCCATTCGCCCACTGGGGCCTAGACATAGTAAGGCCGTTCCCCTGGGCCACGGGAAACCGAAAATTTGTACTGGTGGCGGTAGACTACTTCACCAAATGGGCGAAGGCCGAGGCTCTGGCAAACATCCAAGACGTTGATGTCAAGAAGTTTGTATGGAGAAACATCGTAACAATATTTGGTGTACCGGAATGTCTCGTGTCAAATAACGGTCTGCAATTCGATAGCAAGGCCTTCCGTGCGTTCTGCCACGACCTCAGAATCTGAAACCGGTACTCCACCCCGGCTTACCCACAGAGCAACGACCAAGCAGAAGCGACCAACAAGGCCATCGTGAGCGGTTTGAAGAAGAGACTAGAAGGCGCCAAGGGCAGGTGGGCCGAGGAGCTACCAAGCGTCTTGTAGGCGTACCGAACGACTCTGAGGAGATCCATGGGAGAAACACCATTCTCTCTAGCCTATGGGGCTGAGGCTGTCATCCCGACTGAAGTAAACTTGTGTAGCGCCCGGGTTAGAGGATTCAAGCCGGACGAGAACGAAAGACAGATGGCGAAGGAGCTGGACTTGCTAGAAGAACACTGAGGAACGGCCAGCATTCGGCTAGCGGGATATCAGCAGAAACTTGCCCTGAGGTACAATAGAACGGTAAGGAAAAGAGAGTTTGTAGCTGGGGATCTTGTACTTCGCAAGGTCATGGGGAATACGCGTGACAGTAATGCCGGAAAGCTAGCTCCGTCCTGGGAAGGGCCCTACCGAGTAACGGCCATTGCCGGAGCCGGGTCGTACTACTTGGAAGATTTGGAGGAGAAACCACTTAAACGGCCATGGAACGTTTGTAACTTAAAAAATTTTACTATTAACCGGCTATCCTCGGAGGATGTGAGCCTGATGTGACCCCGCGACACCCCACGCTAGAATCGAAAGCTTTTGTTCACTAAAGTAATTGTGACAAAAATAATCCCAAGATGTTGTATATGATCGGCGCTCGGATCAAATCATAAAAATAAATCGTTTTAAGGACAGACATCTTCCCTCGGTTTGATCACTATCACCGAGCAGGTGAAAACCTTCCTAAGGACAGACACCTTCTCTCGGTTCGATCACTATCATCGAGCAAGTGAAAACCTTAAAACAAACCTAAGGATAGACACTTTCCCTTGATTCGATCACTATCACCGAGCAGGTGAAAACCTTCCTAAGGACAAACGCCTTCCCTCGGTTCGATCACTATCACCGAGCAGGTGAAAACCTTAAAAAAAACCTAAGGACAAACACATTCCCTCGATTCGATCACTATCATCGAGCAGGTGAAAACCTCAAAACAAATAACCTAAGGACAGACACCTTCCCTCGGTTCGATCACTATCACCGAGCAGGTGAAAATCTTAAAACAAATCACCTAAGGACAGACACCTTCCCTCGGTTCGATCACTATCACCGAGCAGGTGAAAACCCTAAAACAAATCACCTAAGAACAGACACCTTTACCGAGCCGGTGAAAACCTTAAGCAAAAATGTTCATTCAGCCATCTCCATTCAAGCAAAAAATGTAAGACGAAGATAACCAGAGCACACAAAATTAAATTTCAAACCAAGGAAATTGTTCTGACGCCACATCCCGGCGCCATAGGTTTACTAGGCAAAATATAGCCAAACAAAAGCAAATAAAACAAAACAGAGTGAAACAATGAATAGTTGATCACGTGCCGGGGTCGACTGGGCCGGCAGATGGGGCAGGGCTCCTGGACCGATCTTCGGGCAATTGAGCGGTGGCATCTTCGGTCCGATTATCACTTGTAACCTCCGGGTCAACTGCCTCCGCATGAGCGTCGATCTCCCGCACTAAATCGATCATACTCAGGGTTTCTTCACCCGTACTCTCAACTTGGCCTTGAACAGGAAACGAAGTGGCCGAGTCAGGGATCTGCGCTGGACTCCACAACGGGGAATCCTCGGCCAGCCCCACGGCCTTGAGTGTAGCCAGCCACCCCTCTACGAACCCATGGCGTCGCGCCTGGTAGATGATTGGCTCAGCAGAGTTCTCGGCGTCCGAGAAGCCCTTGTCATACCACTCATACTTAGAAGCCTCGAGAGACCTTTACAAATCACCGATTTGAGTGGCCTGGGCTAGCACCATGCTATCTGCCGTTGCCAATTTAAGCTCAGCTTCACCCAGCTTCATTTCCAGGTCGGCCAACTTGTCCTCGGCGGAACGACGGGCCATCTTGGCGTCCACCACTTTCCTCTCAGACGCCATGGCAGCTTCCTCTTTCTCCCTGGCAGTTAACTCGGCCACCGCCTTTAGAGCCTTCTCCTGGTCAGTTGCCTCGGCCGCTTCCTTCAGCCTCCCATCCACGACGCAAGTCAGCTGCGCGGCCTACAACCAATCCAAAAATGGGTTAGTGAAGCATGGAAAAAAGACCACTCGATGTAAATGTGCACAATAGAGGGAATGGGAACTTACCGTGATAGTATGCCATTGAAGCCGTTGAGCGAGCGTCTCGTCGTCGCCGCAAGAATAGTACTATGCATCCTCGGGCAGCATCAGCCCTTGCACCAGGCTCTGGGCCACCCGCCCCCCTTCATCCTTGTCCCACGACCGAAGGCTGGCAGTTTCGAGTAATGGCATGTCCCTTAGAAGGAAAGTGTGCGCCCAGGCCGCTTCGGGCCGGGAAGAAGACTCTACATCCGTCCCGATCTGAGGTTCAGGAGAAGTAACGATCGGCGCCTCCTCTATCCGTGGTCCGCCCCTAGGATAGGGCGGAGTCTTTGGTAGAGCATCGCCTAGAACGGGAGCGTTCTTCTCGACTGTTCTTTTCCTCTTCTTTCCCTCACCCGCGGGGGCACACGCCCCAAGCCTTGAGGGGACCGGGGCGGAGCCTCTTGCCCGGCACCAGGAATGAACCGATCAAGTGTCATCTCTCTACGCTTGACCATCTTCTTTGTGGGGTTCAACCCAGTGCCCAAGGTTCCCACCCATTCAATTGACCCTCCCTCGACAGCTGGAGCAACAACGCCTGGTCCTTCGACTGCCTCGTGTCTCTACCTCTCTCAGGATACACGCTCGGCGGACTCGTCTCGCACAGGCGCTATATCGTCTGCTGTAGTATAACGCGGGCCGGCCTCTCAGGCCTCACCGGTAGTAAGTGAAGGAGGAAGGAACCTTTGGTGCCGGACGTCTATGTAAGACAGAAGCAAACTGTCCACCAGGAGTGCCTGGCTGAAATTTTTCCATGTGTTATACACTGGGTTGACATCGAGGATCAGGTGGGATGCCCTGAGCTGCCCGTTGCTGTTCACAAAAATCTCGGAACGCAGGACGAAGTTGAGGTCGCACGCGTGTATGACCCGAACGTCCGGCAAAAACCTTTTCAAGTCTGCAAGTAAACACGAATTTAGCTGTTAGGCAGAGAAAGAGGGACCGAGTAAGAAAAGGAAGAAAAAAATGACAATTCTCGGTACCGACCAACTTCACGGGGGGAAAGTGGGCAATACAACTCGCTGTCGAGCCAATTGCCGTGCACCCGAACGAATTCTCTGGCTGAGTTCTTATTGGAGTCAAGGTGACAAGAGATAAGGCAGACTCGCATATCTCTCGTCTTTAGGTAATACCCACTATCAAAATTACCACACAGCTTGTACATAAAATTGATGTCGTGATGGTTCAATTGAAGGCTGAACAATTGATTTAGTCGGCTGACACAGCTAACTACCCTATAAAAGTTAAGAGGAAAATGGTCGAGGCAGAGGCCATAAAAACCTAAGGTACTGACGATAAGGGGATCCACGGGGAACCTAACCCCACCCTCAAGAACAGACATTAATGGAAAAAACCCAGTATTCCGGTCGGCGGCCCTCTCAAACGTAATTTTGCCCACGTTGCAATACGCAACGTCGACGTCCCTTGGGACGCCAAAGGTCTCCCTAAAACTACCCAAGGCAGCCCCTAGGGCAAGAAGGTGAGAATATCCCATCCCAAAGGTATGACACAGGTAAAAATTCGAAAAGGAAAGGAGGCGGAGAAAACTTACTTGGGGATCTAAAGAGTGGGGGGCAGGGAGGATGTTCTGGCGCAAAAGGATGCTCGGCATATTAAGATTTGATGGACAGGAAGACGCAGAGAGTAAAGCAGGACCCGACGAGAGCCATACATGTATATATACCACAACTCAAGCATTTAATGAGGCACGAAGTGGGGAGAAACCCGTCCAACCACCTTTTCTTCTTGGGAAAACCCCCCACACGCGTGGGCTCGAGTTACGAACCGTCAGACGGTTCGCCAACCGTCAGACTAATCCACCCACCCTCGAACCTTTATTGCGGATGTGACAGCCTGGCATGACACTGCCCCCAAGGGGAACATCAACAGTCATCCCGACCTCACGCGAAGAGCCCTCGGCAACCTCAAAAGAAATCACCAGGCGCTCTACAAGGTCAGTGATTCATTGCCGATATCCGAACATGAATCAAGGGGGGGCTAATGTACGGGCGTCGACCAGTTGAAACTATCCAGCCACGAAAGCCCATCACTACGACGCCACGTGGCCGAAATTACTCGGCCAAAACTTATGGGCGCCCCATGTAACTTCCCATGCTCGGCTGGGTCTGTTGCCCCCGCCAGGCAACAGACCCAGTCGTGGATCTTGTCCCAATGCCATCACCTCCACTCACCCACCAACTAAAGTCCACTCCGGAGCAATGTTATTGGACCTCCCCTTCCATTGCCTAGGGGCAACTCCGCCGTACAGCAGGCCTCGTGGCGGGTCTAGTTCCCAGGCCACTATCATTACCCCACTCTCATTAAATACTCCCACTTAGAAGAAAGGAGATTGGACCTTCCCCTCCACTGATCAGGAAGACCATTATGCAGTCACGACAACTTGGCCTATAAATACGCAAAGGATATTCAAAGTTTGTGGTTGGCAACTTGGGAGAAAAAGAGAGAGAGAGAAGAAAATAGGGGACCTTGGGTGTTGCACTCGTGAAAGATAGGACTGCCCATTGTAGGAAACACAAAAGCCCACTATATAAATAAATTGTGAGCCCAAATACGCATCCAGCCCAATCAAGCTGAATAGGGGCGCTCACAGTTACAAATAGGTATTTTTCTAGTCCTTCACCATCTAACGTGCATGTAAAAATTGTGTTTTGAACAATTGCTGAAGCTGTAAATAAGGAATGATGAATGAATGAATTTAATTATGTAAATTATTAATTTGAATAATAGCTAATCATAAGTAAGACTAGATGCATGATAAAATAAGTATACTATTTTCTTTTTTCTTTTTTCTTAATTTTAGAGATTTAAGCATTTAATAATATAAGTTTTTTAAATCTCAGGCTCAAACACTTGACCTGAGCTTAAGTTTGAGCTTGAGTTTGGCTTGACTAATTAATCAAGCCAAGTCAAGCCAAGCTCACGTTTTTTGGCTTTCTCACGAGCTCAAACTCAACAATATTTTTAGGCTTGTCACAAGCTCAAGCCAAGCTCGAGTTTTTTGTGTTTCCTGACAAGCCAAGCTTGAATATGCACTACTCGACAAAGCTCAGCTCATTTATAACCTTACTTAATCAAAGTTTTCATTCTCAAAAATAAAAAAGAACCAAAGTTTTCTTTACTAGGAAAGAACCAAAAAATGCTACTTCAAAAACACAAGTTTTTAGAAATACTATGCAGGAAAGCATAAGTTATTATCTGAAAACTCAAATATGTGTACAACTTGTGAGTTATAGTTAGCTCAATTATAAAAAAATAAATAAATAAATAAATAAAAAATCGTTGAACAAGAGATTAGGGTTCGAACTTCTCCAATATCAAAAATTGATTGGTGTTTTGATCTGATTCATTGAGCGGACACTATTAAAAAGGAAAAAAATACCGCTTTAGTTAATTAAAATAAGGTAAATTGCAAATTACACTCTTAAAGTTTGGAGATGTTTGGATTTTCTATCATGAAGTTTCAGAATTTGAATTTTATCTCCTGAAGTTTGGAGGTGTTTGGATTTTACACTTTGACATTTAGAATTTAGATTTTACCCCCTAAATTTTAAGAGTGTTTGAATTTTACTTCCTAAAGTTTAGGAATGTTTAGATTTTACATTCTAAAATTTTAGAATTTAGAGGTGTGAAATCTAAACACTTCCAAATTTTAAGAGATAAAATTCATATAGTCCTAAAATTTAGAGAGTAAAATCTAAACACCCTTAAACTTTAGAAGTGTAATTTACAATTTACCCTTAAAAATGCAATGTGGCCAATCTTTTGTATAGGCCAAACTATGGATCAAGTAATTCCACATAGGTGACAATCAAGGTAGTCGATACCGTATCAGTACCGGCCGGTATGTACAGTACCGGTTTAAATAACGGCCATACCAGCCAATTTCGAGCAATACCGACAATACCGAATTTTTTTTTTTTTTTTTAAGTTTTGTAATTTTTGAATTTTTGTAAGGGCGGAATGGTAACTTATTAGTATTATTTGTTTTCTTAGTATGCAATGAACAATTAAACTTTCTATTTTTTATATTGTTTTTTTAATTGATGCTAAAGTCTAAAACCATGAATAATTTGTTCTGAATTGAGGTAATATTTTATGGTAAACTTTTATATTTATTATAATACACACACATATATAAATATAAAAAATAACGATAAGCTCGAAATGATACGCCGGTATTAATTGGTACTGATATATATTGTTCCACTTGTCAAATCAGTACAGACTCCAATACGAGATTGACTCCCTTTGGTGACAATAGCCTCTGTGAATCATCTTCACAATTTTCTTATCCAGTCATATAACATAACATGCATCGTGGGAGTGAGACTGTGAGAGCGTTCACAGGTTTTCATGCTCTGCGACAAACATTATGGATAGAGAGATGATAGCTAGATCGATCAAATGCTTTTGTTGTTTTGTTTGTCTAGATTTGTGAAGTAGAATACCATGTGGCATGTACGTGCTTCTCACATGTATCTCCAAGGAAAAAAATAATAAATGATAGACAATTTTATACTTAAAATAAATCAAATAATACGTGTAGTCCAAAAATGAAAATGATATACAACTATATAATATTATATTTGAGAAAAGAAAATTTAGCATAAGGTGGTGTGCAGGCCAGGCATGGTTGTGTGTGGGTGTGTTCGACTTAACAAAGTATTGGCCGAAGCTATGTGGGATCCAACACGATATGGACATCCATTATTTTTTATTGGACTATATATATCATTGTAAGTATGTGTTGATTTTTTGTTGGTCACAATGGTTACAAAGTGTGACACCCATTGTAGACAGATACGAAAGTATATAAAGATTACAATGATTACTATTATTTTGATTAAAAATTAAAACTCAAGGAGATTATTGGTTGGTGGGTAAAGTGTCAAACA
The DNA here is from genome assembly GCA_032878915.1 of Castanopsis chinensis. Classification (NCBI taxonomy): domain Eukaryota; kingdom Viridiplantae; phylum Streptophyta; class Magnoliopsida; order Fagales; family Fagaceae; genus Castanopsis; species Castanopsis chinensis. The sequence continues at coordinate 16,206,677 of JAVQMG010000121.1, forward strand.
TGAAACTACCTTACAAATAAATAAACATTAAACAAACCAGCAGAAGCAATTGCACGCACTTTCGGTTGCCCCATCCCATCCACCATTGCTTCCTACAAAATGGATAATACTACTTACTTCACCATAAGAGACTTGTAAACCAATGTGATTAGTGTCCAATTGGTAATAACTTATATGACTTTTTATTAAAAGTTTTTTAAAGTATAGTTATATCTTTATAAAAAAAAAATGAGAATTAAAAAAATATATAAATATATATATATAAACAAATAAGCCAAAAACAAAAATTTGAAAAGGCTAATAGCAAATTAGCTTTCGGATGTGATTGGTATTATGGTGTATTTGGCATCTGGTTTTTGGTTAAACTTATTTATTGTTTGTTGGCCGTACGCAAATCCCACCAAAATTCAAATTTTATTTCATTTCGCGTTTAGCGCTTCACATAATCCACTGCAAAGTTTTTGTAAAAAAGTCAACTCTAATTTATTATTTATGGGTCCCCTTCTATGAATGTTGCTCAACATATCAAATCTTTTTAACTTACTACAGGTCCCACCCTACTTTTTGGCTTAAGAACTTTCAGCAAAAAAATAAAAAATTAATTAATTTATTTTATTTAGTTTTTATCTACCGTACCTTAACCAAAAAGATTTTAGCAAAATAATAAATAAATTATTTCAAAACAGATACGTAAACATTAACAATATAATAAATAAATAAAAATTTTAATTATATTTAATTATGTATGAGAAGATGATATATGAGTTTGTAAGAATTATGTAATAAAATAGGTATACTCATCAGATGTACATATTAATTCTACCATCAATGCTGATATGCTTTATTTGGGGGAAACAATTGGGGAAAAACAATCACTAATGAAAAATCCATAGTTACGGTAGGTGATCCATGTGTCTTGTTTTATCAATCAAATCCAGTTTTTGCGCATGACTAGTGACTATAGTAATGTCTTGCCATAATGTCGCAAACACTTTTTTTCTTTTGTCGATCCAATTTGATGACATATTCATCCCTAATACGTGTTTTTGGTTACTTCTTTGATTTGGCCACCGACTTGAAATATTTCTTTTGTGGTGAATGAGACATTTCTTTGGCCACTGACTTGCAATGTTTTTCTGTTCAATGAATGATACATTTCTTTGACAACGATTTTGCTCCACTATACCCGCAGTTTGTTATTAAATTTAATTTAAAGCAATATTTCTTTGTTTAATGAATGATACATTTCTTTGACAACGATTTTGCTCCACTATACCAGATTGTTACTGGATTTACACAACGTCATAGCTAGGGAAGAAATAAACAAATAAAAGCCTCTTATTGCTCATCTAATTAATCTCAATCTCAATTGGTACATCTGTACCAAAAGTAGTTTAAAAGTGTCCCAAAGTCTAGATTTATTAGGTTTGTCATCATTTGATAATTAACTTTACGTATGCCTTTAATAACACGATTAAAACCTCTATCTAACAATCAACCTAGAAATTTATAAATTCCTTGGTAGACTTTCGTACTATATCCCGCTTTGTCTGTTTTGATGGGACATGTTGTGTGAAGATAATTTTTTGTGTTTTTTAGTATTTGGTAGTACTAAAAAATATGAGTTAAAAGAAAATTATTTTTGGCTAATATAAAAAGTTTGACTAATTTTTAAAGATTTTTTTTATACTTTTTTTTTTTTTAAAAATAACTATATCTCATAGAAAACTGATAGTCTGTTTGGTTATAGAGGTAAAAAAGTGGGAGGATAAAAAATAATGATACAATAGAAAAGTGGAAGAATAAAAGAGATTTAGTTCTCTCTCAGTTGTGTTTGGTTGAGAGGTTAGAAAAGTGGAAATTAAGATAAAAAACTTATTTGTTTGGTTGAGAAGAAAAATGAGAGGATGAAAAATAAAATTTACAATTATATCACTATTATTAAATTTGCAACATATCGCAATTATATGAGAAAGTTATATGAAAAATACTTTTTAAAATTAATGATTCACTTTCTAAAAAAAATATAATTGCTAAAACAAACAGAAGTTTGATTGAGAGTGGAAAATTTTCTCCTTTCTTGGAAATTATTACTGCTTTTCCTTCTAAATAAATGCTTTAGATATTAGGGTTATGTTAATAAGTACTTTTAGGGCAACAGTTAATTAACAATCCATTTAAGGAAAGTTTTGATAGAAAATGAAAAAAATTGTCAAAATATTAATTAATTTTTTTCTTTTTCCATAAAAACTTTCTTTAAATAGATTGTTAACCATCATTCGTTTGGTTTCTCTTGATGTTATATATATTTTTATTTTTTATATTATATTTCTGTGGTTAAGGACTACTCATAGACTCATAGTACCTCAAGTTTGTTAATTTATGAGGAGATGGGCCAATAAAACAAGAGTGTCATTATGCGATTATGACCATTAAGTTGGCATTATTATAGGTAAAATTTGGAATGGTTCTGAAAATTACTTGGTAAATATTGTCCAAGTGACTGGTGGATCAAAGGAAAAAACTTTGTTATAATATTTACTCTATCTTCTTGTTGAGCATAAGCTGTCACAATAGCCACTGAAATTCAACACTGTCAACTAATAATGACCCGTTACGAAAAATGGAATTCATTAAAAAAAAAAAAAAAGTAAAAAAAAAGTGGAAAGTTCAAGATGATAAATACGTCCCCTTACCAGCTACCAGCTCAATCGATGTTGAAGATGCAGAGCCTGAATTAATTAATAAGCCCAAGGAATTATTGAATAGAGTAATATATTCTGATCTCCAGAAGACTCTAATAAACATTATTGAATAAACTAATTATGACCTCCAGAAGACTCTAAACATTACTTAATTTCTAGAATTACATATGCCACATACCTGACAATTGGATTTTGACATGTAAAGGTTGCTTGTACGCATACTATTTTAGTTTTCAACAACGATGATGCGAGGCTTTGGTATCAGAATTTATTCATGGTTATAAAATTGAATTGTTTAAGGTTTCAGTGATTGAGTCAGGCACATTGGGAAGTAGTATTGGGCGAGTTGGTACGCATATACATTATATATAACTATTTCTAACCATTTAAAAAAAAAAAAAAAGTAATGTAAATTATAAAATTTCAAAGATTGATAAAGTTTGATGTTCACATTCTGACTTAGAGCTGTGTTCAACTTGTATATCCAAAAGTTGATCACAAAGGTAGAGGAAGGGTGCTATCAGTGCTAGCTATGTGGTTTAAAACAAAGTTGAAAAAGGGGCAGAAATTAATAATCATTTTTTTTCCACTCACTCCCTTTTCTCCCCATTTTAAGGAGCAATTTTTGTGGGTTTCCATGGAAAACAACAAGCAGTCACTTTCTTTCCTCTCCATGTGAACCCAACAGAAGAAAATTCTATCTATTCACACGCATTTTTTCGTCATTATTTTTCAGCCAAACCAAATAAACCGTTATGCTAGTTGTTATGAGAGAAAATATGATAGATGGTGTATCGTCAAAGTTGATTGGACAACACAGACCAAAAGATAGCAATTTTCAATTTTTAATTGAATTAATGAAGTCTCCATAGTTTTTTGTATAGTGAAGAGTATTGCATAAATCAGTAAAAATAAAATAAAATAAATATTTCCTAGTAAAATTAAGTGTTGATTTTTTTTTTTTTCATTTTCATTTAGTTATCTATAATATAATATATATTTTTTAACCATTTGAATAATTTAAATTGCAATAAAAATTGACCAGTTTTTATACAAAAGAGAATCTAGTCAGGTTCAAATTTTCTTATCCTTCACTGATATGAAATATAGTCTTATTAGCCTAAGTTTGGTTTTGCATGAGATTTTTTTTTGGGCCCCGGTTTATTTGACATATTTACTTATGTACAAGTTTTGAAGGCTTTTTTTTTTTTTTTTTCCTTTTTCAAGGTATGAATTTACTTTTTTCTAACTTATTTATCAAATAAAATAAACTACAGAAAACATTTTACACCAAACGGTCCAAACCAACATGCATGGCAAATTACAAAATTATGGGGCTGGCTGTGTTAACTCTATCCATGTATGTCCTATTACGCATAAACCCTTCATTCTTGTACATCTACAATAATGCCAAACCTGTTAACCTAACTGATGAGAAACTTTTCGCAAGATTTGCATGATCATATCCTTGAACTGACAAATTTGGCTATTCAACTAAAGACTCTAAGGATGAATGTGACTTTTCTATTATTTAGTTTAATCACCACTTGCTCATCGAAGGAGTCAGGTTAGAAAACGATTATGAAAACATTTTTCTAATCGCCCATTAAGATAAAACACTAAATGATATGTATATATATATATATATATATATATATATATATTCCCATTAAACCTCTAACTTATCATAGGTGCGTTATCATATAAGTCATCAAATTAATTAATAAATTAATTTAGTCTTACAACTGCGAGACACCTATTCGGTACATCTCATTTCCCAACGTGCAAGTGCATGTAAATTAAGTCGTGTACAAGTGGCATAAGGTTAACATTTTAAAACATCTTGAGAGTAGGTATCCCTTTTTCTAATGTTTTCGTAGGAAAATAAAATTGGTGATTTGTACTCCTTTAAGAAAGATATGATTAAATGATTGTTCATATATATATTTGTATTGTCCACGTAAAGAGTTTGCATTTCGCTACATCGATTTGTGGTCTAATGTCCTCATTTTTTAAAGCTTCATCTCATTTTAAAAATAATTTTCGAGACTAACCTTGCAAACAAGTTGGTTTGTTACGATTATATCAAACTACCAAATTGTTCCTATATTAGTTCACTGATATAATACTGAAATGAGTTGGATAAGATAGTACTCATTAAATTATTACCTTTGAAGATTGAATTTGTTCATTAATTATAAAAGGTTTAGGTCTCATCAAATAGTCGATGCATGTACGTGTCTAACAATCTTATTATGTTGCATGCACACCGGAAATAGAGTTTTGAAGTACTCAAAAATTTAAGACATGTTCCCACACGCATGGAACTATGGAAGTACCTCTACCACATGCTTTTCACTTGGTTGCCTTATAGTAACCAGTCCCTTTCGTTGTATTATATTGACCAAATTGGAAAAACCATTTTTGATATATATTCTTTACGTGTCTAATTCTTAGTAACATGGTCCACGGAAATCCCAAAAAGTGTCATCTTCTTATAGGCTGAGATTAACTACCAGTCTTCTTCCTATACCATATATTGTTTTGGGTACAGTAAGATAAAGTTGTCTGACAAAAAATCTCAAATTTTTCCAAAACTTTCACTATCTAAAAGATTGATTGATTAGTGGCATTTTCGATTTTCGTCTCCATTATAAACCAAGTAAAAACAGTGGGAGTTCAAACCAGCCATAACATATTCTGATATTCTAGCTGGTCTTGGATTGAAAACCGATTAACCAGTTATATCAATTTGGGCAAATTAATTACATTTTAAATCTTGTACTTTAGGAGTTCTTTCAAATTAAACTATATAGTTTACTAACCAAAACTATTTAAAAGTTATTTAGTTATTATTTTTAAAGTGGGTTAGGATTGATAAGCATCATCGATCCACTTTGTACCATTCTTTACAAATTACTTTTATTTTTTTAGCAAGGTTTTGAACTTTTATGCAATTCACTATGTGGCAGTTAAAACAACATTCACATATATTATTTAAGTAAATCACGACTCATTAAAAATGTAATGTGACTATAAGTACACGTGAATGACTTTTTTTAACTACTACGTAGTAGGTTGCATAAAAATTCCTTTTACCTAAAAGTTACTTAAAACCTTTTTTTTTTTTCTTTTTTTTTTGGGAAAAAGATTTATCTCTAATTCACTTCATAACAGTCATATATAACTTTTTAAATGAGTCATGTGATTTTTTTAAATAAGATACGTGGATATATCTTGATACATCTTTATAAATTACAACGTAAGTTTTGGATGATTTTTTTTTTTTTTTTTTTTTTTTTTGAGAAACTAAACCTTGTCCTTTTTGGGGTAGAGCCAAATTAGACCAAAGATGCTCAATCCATTACCCTTTCTCATCGGTTGAGATTCATCCACCCTACTGTTAATGGTACAGCCCACGAAGTGGCCCACTAGACTTTAAGCAAATATATTTTGGGCTTTGAAAGGAACTTGGTCCAATTGCAGAAGCAGCTTAGAAACTAGAAAGGCTTTCTTCCTCAAGCTTTTTTATTTTTTTGGTTACGGAGCAGAGTTGTGGCACTAATTCTATGATTTTATCCAGAGACTACATTTTATGAGACAACAAGAGCTACGAAAACCACAAAATTACCAATGAATTTGATACCCTATTACAGAGTGAATTTTATTTTATTATACTTTATGAAATATTGTACATGAGAGACTATGTTTTTATACAGCAAAAGTATCTACGATGTGTGCTATACAAATAAAATACAGTATAATAGTACAATAATGGGCTAAGGCTTATATTTTTACATTTTTAATCACGTATCGTATTGGTCTCATCAACATTACATGCAGCTAAAAGGGGTTCCTCCAAATCAATTTTCCAACTTATTTTCTTTGAAGACTTTACTTTATTCACTTTCCTCGCTTCACTAGTTTGGATATTTGCATTTTCGTTGATTTTAGCATGATCTTTGGCCCTACCCCATAGCACGGCATTTAAACCAATAGCAATAATAATCACGACACCTATTAATCTGAAGAAAGAAAGAAATTTTTAAAAAGCCATATTGGACCTTGTTAGATATCAAAAGTTAACATATCAAAACATTAATAATTTTCCTAAAAACCACATTGTATTACCCAAGAAGATGAATGAAAAATCCAAGTTTCTTCATAATAAAAATTTTAATACAAAATGGTTTTGTTACAGTCCCATCTCTATCAAAGCGGATGGAAGATAAGGATTTTACAGTTAAATAAAAATTAATTTTAATTAAAATCACATTCCAAGTTTTGCAAAGTTGAGACTGCATGTGTTACCTTCCGGTATAGATCTCCTCATGAAGAAACGCAGCAGCCAACATGGTCACAATAACTGTACACAGAGGATTGAACATTGCAGGGAAAGATTGGACTCCTTTGTGATACACATGCACCATGCTTGAACGCAGAGTGTAAGCCCAGATCCTATACATCCCCACTCATAATATTTTCCAGTTTCAACTATTAATATATCATGTCAATGTTTAATTCAATTACCATATTAAATGAGCAATTAAAATGAACATTTTATTGAAACCAACTACGTACTTAATTAAAGAAGTTCTTAGCTAGCAAAAAAAAAAAAACTGCTTACCTTAAATAAATAACATGCAACTTCAAGAGTTGAACGTATATTCCATGCATTTGGGTCTTTCTCAATGAAAATTGCAAGTATAGCTGATTGAATTGTAGCCGAGAAGCACGTCCAAGCTGATAAAGATAGGTGGTCAGGATAGCTTGTTGAAGCTGGAACCTGGTTTAAAATATAGCTTTAGTGATCCACTAGTTATCTGATCATTTGAAAGATAACTTTAGAGCTATAGATACCTGTAAAATCAGCCACAATGCCCAGCAACAACAAGTTCCAAAGATTAATGGACAACCCAGCAATCAGTTTTCCGGTTGGATTAATTCAGCATTTAGCAACTTTGGTCCCATAAGCAATGCCATGCACACTGCTGACTGCTCCAATGGCACACAAGATTGTCCCTAATATCTTGGCAATAGTTCTCATGCTTCCAAAATTCAACTTCTCCATACTCATCATCAAATACAGAATATAAACAAGTAAAAACTTTGGAAATAAATAGGGTTAATTTTAGATGCATGTTAATCCTAAATAATAACCTCGTTTTAGCCCAAGTGATACCTCCCTATGCACAAAATTCTTGGAGATAAGGAGAAGAGGCTAGGGATGGGAATTCGAGTTGCCATATATTCAATAGATATTCTACTAAACATTCTCACAAATAAATAAATAAATAATAGTAATTTACAAAGATTGCGATCAATACTCTAATATAAGATTAATTTGTTAGCTTCATCCCGCTGTCCAATTTAGTCTGAAAATAAAATAAATCATAATAGATAAGTGATGGTGAATTCCCTGAATTTCACTAATATATCAAAATTACTACTAACGTATCTTATTCCAGTAGTCCTTTTTAATTTGGACACTAATTTAAACATTGAAATATATATTCTATGTATTAGTCAAACAAGGATGTTAATTGCAAATTTTCAAATTTTATGGAAATTATAAATGGCCCTATTATTTAGAGTGAATAATTATAACTACAACTAGGAAAATTAATGAATACTTCAAAAGTACCATAAATACGTACTCCTCCCTCTCACATGAATTGTAGGTCCCACTATAAATTTAATTAGTAGAACTCACTATAAATTTATTTATTACTTTGGTACCCAATAATTACCCCTACAACTAAACCCCCCCCCCCCCCCCCCAAAAAAAAAAAAAAATTTCTTCCTAGCTTCTAGTGGATTACATTTATTTCATATGCAAAATATACTCCCATCTGTTAAGCTATCCTAAGGGTAAGAAAAATGATTAATTAGTAAGGGTAAGAAATCAAAAGTTCAATTCAGCTGACTATATAAGATATAGATAGATATCAAAAATTGAAACCTAAATCACCAAGAATTAGCATTAGGACCTTGGAAAATTTATTGGGGATGAATTTATTCTATTGGTTGCTTAATTTGATAATTGTCAAAAGTTTACTAGCATGGCATGTGAAAAGCTACTGCGACCCATATCATTTGTGTCTACGTATTAGAATCCAGCATTAAGAAACCGGTTTCTATCATATTTTTCACTCATTTTAATTTTGTCCATGCCCCAAAGCATGTAAACAATATCTATAATAAAAGAGTACTGAATTCATTTCCATGTGCTATGCAACCCAAGACTAACTAATTAAAGAACATGATTGAGTTCATAAACTTACCTATGCCAAGAATAGATGCAAGTACAAAGGTGATTGCGGGGACGAGATTAATGATCATTGCAGTTCCAATTGATGATGAAGCAAATAGGCCCTCAAAAAAAAAAAAAAAAAAGGTTCTGAGTCAATGTTACACTGTAGTAGGGGGAAAAAAAGAAATAGAAAAAATCTTAGTAGGTCTCATCAGTTACCAATAAACAATTGAAGTAACTTAGCCAAAAAAGATTTCAAAAAATATTAAGGTAACAAATTCAAATAAAAACTATGTTATATGTTCCATTCGTGGGTGCATGAGAAATTGTTAAGAACCTAAAGGTTTCTAATGGGGATGGGTATGAATTTTAGGGGAATTGATAGGAATTGTAGAGCAATTGACTTAATTCGAGGTAGTCACCCTCTATAGAGAGAGAAAGAAAGATGCACTAATGCACTAAGAAATTGGTTTGTTCTTCAATTGATATTATCTAATGTTGATTTACAATCATATATTTATAGAAGACTAACTCTAATGTCATTGACCCACATGACTCAAGATAATTGGCTAATTAATTCAACATGTACTCAATGAATTAAGTCATGTGTTAAATGAGCTACATGTGCTCAAATCCTAACTAACTCATCCTAATCTCAATCAACTACCTAACTACTTAACTAAAGGGGTTACAACAATTACTTCATATTCTTAACATTTCCATCCCCTTGAAAACACCTTACCTACAAGGTGGTGTTGTAAAATGACACTTTCATTAAAGGAGATCTTCCAATGGACCAATACTTTAGTAACAATTTTATCACCATATTTATGCATTTCTTCTTCATAGATCCTTAAACTTTCCTCAAATTCTTAAGCCTTAAATGGTTCTTCAATTTTCAAGGTCTTATTGGTTCTTTGAACCTTGGAATGTTCTTGTATTCTCAAGAACTCATTTGATTCTAGATCCATTAAAATTTTTGGTGCTTACATCTTAGATTCTTGGATCACCGACACTTGGATTGTCAATTCTTGAATTATAGACTCTTGAATGGAAGCCTCCATTGGTGCATCAAGAATTGGTTCTTGGAAGATCATCATCACCTTCTTCGTTAGTTCTTTGAACTAAACTTCAAGGGCAGTGTGTACATGGATATTATCATCCACTTTGACACAAAAATCAAAGTTCTGGCTTCCAACAATAGCAGCAGATTCTTGGAACTTAATTTGCTCTTCGAGTTCCATTGAATTAAGAGATTGTAACTCCTCTTCCGTCATATTCTCAAGATCCTCTTACAATCTTGAGAGCTCTTCTTTCATGGCCTTTTTAGATTCAGCCAAGGCCTTAATCATCTTTGAAATATCATTGACATCCTCTAAGACTTTGTTCAACATTTGTTGTATTTCTTTCAAAAGTTTTCTTTGGTCACAATTGCTCGTCTGCTCATCTTAAGGTCGACGACTCTCATACCAAATTTTAGGAACCTAGAGGTTCCTAATGGGGATAGGTATGAATTGTGGGGAAATTGACTTAATTCGAGGTAGTCACCCTCTGTGGAAAGAGAGAGAGAGAGAGAGAGAGAGAGAGAGAGATGCACTAATTGATAAGAGGAACCTAGACTACCACAAATATCAATTCATAACCATGAGACTTAGGTAAGTCCTCAATAAAGTCCATCTGATATCAAGTCAAGGTCTATCGGGAATACGAAGGGGCTGTAATAGACTAGCAGACTTAGAAGTGACCACCTTGACCATTTTGGCAAACCTCACAACATTGGACATGGGATCCTTAACCATACCTTTCCAAAAGAAGTTCTGCTTTACCCTATGAAGGGTCTTCAAGTAACCAGAGTGACCACCAAGAGGAGAATTGTGAACATGCTGCAACACTGGAGGCTTCAATGGCGAACTATGACTGAAGAAGACCCAACCCTTATAAAAAAAGAACCCCATTATGAAGAGTGAAACCAACAGGAGCAGAACCTTCAACAGCCAAAGCATCAAACAATTGTTGATACTCATAATTATAAGCATAACTATCCTTAAGAATGTCCAGCCAAGAAGAACAAGGAAAGGAAATCGGGAAAAAAGAGCCAGAATTAGAGTCCTCCAACCTTCTTGAAAGGGCATTAGCAACCCTATTCTCCCTCCCATGCTTATATTCCACCAAAAATGAATACCCCTACAACTTAGTGATCCACTTCTGTTGAGTAGGAGTACCAATCCGCTGCTCAAGTAAATACTTAAGACTTTGGTGATCAGTCTTGATGATGAAAGGCTTTCCAACCAAATAAGGCCTCCACTTCCTAATTGCTTTCACTAAAGCCAAAAATTCATTTTCATAAGGATATAAGTGTAAACTTCTACCCTTCATAACTTCACTATGATAAGCCAAAGGTCTATTATCTTGCATCAAAACAGCACCCAACACCATACCTGAAGCATCACATTCAATCACAAAGGGGCTTAGTAAAATCAGGTAGTGCCAGTACAGGAGGGGTAGATACAGCCAACTTAAGAGCAGTAAAAGCCAAATCAGTTTGTGGAGACCATTGGAAGGCATCTTTTATAAGTAATTTAGTTAAGGGATCTGCAATGAGTCCATAATCCTTAATGAATTTCCTATAGTACCCAGTTAAACCCAAGAAACCCCTCAAGGCCTTCACTGATGTAGGAATGGGCCAATTTTGCATGACATCAATCTTCTTGGGGTCATTTCTAACCCCTCGGCCTGAAATTGAATGCTCCAAATACTCCACCTTTTCACAGCCAAACACACGCTTTGCTTAGCATACAATTGATTATCAAGAAACACAGTCAAAACATCAAATGGGAAACATGTTCCTCAACAAAACCACTATACACCAATACACCTATCCCAACTTCCATTGCAGCAGTTTATTATGGTATTCTTAGTTTCCTGCACTTATTCCGGTCTGTGGCAATTTCACATGTGGATCGTCAAGACAACTCTCAGGCACACTTATTAGCAAATTAAACACCAGTCTTATATATATATATAGACGATCTTGTTACATGGATTGAAAAAGAGCTATTTTTTCTTAGAACATGCATTATCTTTTATTTCAGTTAATGAATAAAATTGATGAACTTTCTATCAAAAAATAAATTTTGAATTTATATTTTAAAATTTTAAATTTACCTTTATATTCTTAATTTTTCTTATTATTAAATTATTCTCAGTTAGATAAAAGAATTGTTTTCAAAAATACAAAAAAATTACTTCAAAGAAATCTATTCCAATTATAAATATAGATAAACCAAGGCTACTAGAATAATCAAGATAAGACTAAAATGCTTTAATTTTTGTGTAAATTAATTAGAAGTTACGCTGACGATATCATTGTCCGAAAAATGAGGGTTGGCCATAGATAGATGAGGAAGCTAAATTATATGCACAACTCAATCCAATCTCCCTAAAATAAAAACAATAAATAAATAACTCAATCCAATTTTTTTTTTTTTTTTTGGTTACAAACAAAGGTATTCTGACCTTTTTGAGTATCTAACTATTCTCTTGGGTGTATGTAATTTCTCGTCTCACACATACCAAGTTATTACAAGGAAGAATCCCTTGAGGTGGCCCCAAGATGCTGACAATAAATTTTGAACCCAAAATTTCACAGATATCAAGAGGTTTTAGAAACCATTTAGCCTGGAATTCAATCCAATCTTTAATATCCTACTAACTAGCTGTTGCGACTATATACATATATAAATTTGGAGTGAAGCTAGTTTTTTCATTTAAATGTTGTTATTAAATACTAAAATATAGAGCTTGAGCCATGGACATCCACGTTTCCAAAAAAAATAAAAACGGAACTTGCCAGCGCACTACTGAATTTAATCCTTTTAAACTCTATTTCGAACTATAAATGGATTGTGTTTGTATGTAAAACTATATATTCTATCATTAAAAGAAAAATAATGTGCCAAGATTCTAATAGAGTATTAAAATACATAGTAAAATTAAAATTCAATTAGAAATTATATATTACAATAATTATATGAAAAACTGTAAAGTCTCAAAAGTTTATATGGCAAAATATTATAAAGTTAACAAAAAGTCAAATGTGAAACTCAACCAAAAATTATGTCATTTATTTTTGAAAAATAAACCAAAAAAAAAAAGTTTAAATCAAAATACAATGGAGTTTTGCTGCTTTATAGTATGTATTCGCCAAAACCGGCCCTTCACACATCTCTAAAATCTGCTCCATCCCATTGAGTAAGGTCTGAAATCCTAGGCACTGTTACTTTGTCATTTTCATTTCTCTTCTTCTCCCACTAGGTCACTTACTTAACCATCAGAACCTCCTTTGGTCATTGTCGATCTGAATTTTCTCTTTCTTAGCAAGGTGTTTGTCAAATTTGCCAAGATCCATCTCTGATTGGTCCTCCCCGAAGCCCTTATTGCAGTTTTGTCTCCTCCCTAAAAATTTACCCACCTACACTTAAAAACTAGGTATTTTTACCATAGAAGGGTAGTAAGTCTAACCTTGCAAACAAAATATTAATGGTGGTTTGTTACGATTATCGATCCTATATAAGTTCACTAATATAATATTGAGTTGAATTGTATAAGATTCCTATTAAATTATTAAGTTTGAAGATTGAATTTGGTCAGGTCATGACCACCCTCTGAGTTCCCACAGTACCATGCACATGTGTTGCATGCACACCGAAATAGAGTTTTCAAGTACTCAAAAATGTAAAGACATGCAGTGCAGTCCTATACGCATCAAAGTGTACGTTTTTCATATACAGACCTCTACCCACCATGCTAGTCTCTTCGGTGGGTTATAGTAACCAGTCCCTTTCGTAGTATTATATTGACCTAATTGGAAAACCCTTTTTTGAAAAATATTCTTTACGTCACTACTGTTGATACCCCAGTTTTCTTCTTCTTCCAAACCATAATGGGGACTTAATTTAGATAAGGTTGTCTGAACAAATTTTCATTATAATTTTATCAAAACTTCTATCTGACAGTTAACTAATTGATTAGTAGCATTTTATAAAAGAAAATGTTAACAAGCACTGTACAGTGCTTGTTAAGGTTGCCCTAATGTGGATTCTATGTAATAAAAAATTAATGAGATAAATGAAAGAAAATATATAAATAAAAATACTTATAAAGCTGAAAAAAAAGTGACATAAAGCTGCAAAAAAACAAAAGAATTATAAATAAATAAAAAAAGTAAAAAAAAAAAAAAAAAGTTATTGTTAACCAGCACCTTACGAGTTACGAGTACCTTTTAACATAATCCTTTTATAAATTGACATAATATATCATTTTATTTTCTATTGTAAACCACGTTAAAATAGTAGGAGTTCAAACCAACCAAAGTAAAAGAAAGATATGTACGTGTACAACCTACTCTTGAAAATTATTTGTTTTCTCAAAAGAGTCCATATATTCTCATCTTGGATTGGTAACCAGTTATCGTAATTTAGGCAAATTACATTTTGAATCTTATATTTTAAGAGCATCCACAGCAGTAGAGCTAAAAATTTAGCTTTTTAGCTCCACAAAAAATTACTTTATCTATTTTACCTATTCACTTTATAAAACATGTTGCAGTGATGAATCTATTTTAGCTTTCAACACAATAAAATAATATAAACATTACAACAAAACAATATATCTACTACAATAAAATAATATATTCACTACAATAAACAACAATCACAACCACCCGTAACAGCTACTGCCTCCACTACCGCCGCCTCCACCAACTCTTCCACTGCCACGGCAATCGCTTCCGCCGCACTATCTCCGCCTCCACCAACTCTTCCACCGCCGCCGACTTTTCCACCACCACCATCACATGATAGTAAAAAACCGTCTAGTATTAACAAGTAATTTCTTTAACCCCAAATTATACTTATACTTTTTTTTTTTTACTAAAACAATTTCTCAATCATCACAAATAAGAAACTAGAGTAACAATAATATTTTACTTTAACCCCAAATTATATATATATATATATATATACACACATTTATGTTTTAACTAAAAAAAATTTCTCCTATTTTGTCTCAATCCTCTCATATTTTATTCTATCTCTCCCTTTCTCCTCTGACTCTCCCTCTTCTCTAATTATCTTTCTATTTCTCTATCTCTCATTTTCTCTCTATTTTTTTTTCTCTTCACTCGGTTGTTTTTGGTTGGTTGAATCGATGTTTACTGGGTTTAAAGCGGTGGTTTGAATCAGTGGCTTGAATCGGTGTGGGTTGCAAAGGTGGTTTGAATCTGCTAGGTTTCAGAGGTGTGTTGAATCGGTGGCTTGAATTGGCGTGGGTTGCTAAATCGGTGGTGGGTTTTTGAATTAGTTTCGGTGGCCGGAGCTCGTTTGAATCGGTGAGAGTGGTGGAGCCATGGAGATCAAATTGGTGGTTGCGTTTTGCTTAGGTTTCAGTTGTTGAGTTTTGCATTTTGAATCGGCAGTGGGTCTGAGCTGATCGGTGGCTTGGGACGGTGGTGAAATAGAGAGGTGAGAGTTTGAGAGAGTGAGCTTGAGAGATGAGAGCTTCAGATGAGGCGGATGGCAGCATGGGTCTGAGGCGGATCGGTAACATGGGTCAGATGAAGATGAGATGAGAGTGACTGTGAGAGAGAGAGAGGCGTGAGAATAAAAGAAAGAAAAGAAAAGCAGGAGTTGAATAAAAAATTGATTTTTTTTTTTTAGCTCTAAGCTACAGTGCACATGTATCTATACATGTGCACTGTAGCAATTCAGCTAAAAAATTTAGCTATACCTCCACTGCTGCTGGCTGATTTTTTGTGTTTTGGTGGAGCTAAAATAGTTATATAGCTATTTAGCTCCACTGCTACAAGTGCTCTAAGGGTGATTTCAAATTAAACAATATAATTTTATTAGTTTTAATCTGAAACTCTGCATTTTTTAAATCATATCAATCTAAACCTTTAAAAAAAACCCTAGAAAAAAAAAAATCAAACCTGAAAATTAACTCTCGGGTTGAATTTGAAATTAACAAACTATAAGGTTTAATTTATAATAATCTTACATTTCAATATTTAATTCGATCGAAACCTTCCAAACTCTAAGGCCTAATTTTAAACCATCCTCAAATGTAAGACTTAAAATTTAACTTATCCTTTTAATTTAAAATAGAAGGTGTGTGTGTGTATATAAAATTACCAGTGATACCTTATTTAAGGCTTTTTAAATAATTTATTAAAGCACCCAAAAAAAAAAAGTGTGTCCCAAACGAGGCCTTACGTTGCAAAATTTTTGGGGGGGGGGGGGGGGGGGTGTACAGCCCATGAAGTGGCCCACTAGACTTTAAGGAAAATATTTTGGGCTTTGAAGAAACCCTGGTGCAGATTCAGAACCAGCTTAAAAAGGCTTTCTTCCTCAAGCTTTTTTTTTCCTTATTTTGTTACCGAGCAGAGTTGTGTCACTAATTTATCCCCATACTACATTTCAAGAGGCAAGTACTTAGCTACGAAAACCACAAGATCACACCAACCTACAATAGATTAAAAAGTAGGGCTTCAAAATTAAGGCCAAGTTATCATGTCAATGTTGTACATATGTCATATTTTTAGCTTCACGGATATGTAACTGTATCAAGATCCTTCAACCATTAATTGTATCAATTTTATCCCTTAATTTTCAAATTTTAGTCAATTTATCCTTGGAAGTTGACTTGCTGAAGGATAAAATTAACCTCATTTTGAAAGGTGAGACGGATTTGACATAATTAACATTTTTATTTAGAGATAAGACAATTAACAATTGAGAGATAAAATTAACAGTTGATAATTGGAGAAATGAAATTGATACAATCAAATACAAAGGGATGAAATTAAAATTAGTTACGTTTTTGGAAGAACCGAGTGTATTTGGCCTAAAATTAGTTAAACAAAACAAATACTACTTCTTAATACAATCGGCAACCAATTGCAAACAAGAACGCAGCTGCTCAACAGTAATACAAAGCCCAGTTACTTCGAATCTCGCTAAAACAGCACCTAGATAGTTTATATACAACAAGAATAGATCAGGATCCAGCATTCACTGTCCCAATTAGTCCACCACTGGTTAATCTTTTTGGAACCTATTAGGTGATTTAAAATCAACAAACCTGCATTCTATGAAGCAAAATACTATTCAAAGTTTTATAACAAAATGGTGAGCCCATGGCCATTCTGGGCACTGAGTAAGTAAGATAGTCAAGGAACTGGTCTACTTTATTGAAGAGTAGCCGAAGTACCCAAAGTATGTATCAGTACCGAGCGTTAGCTGTTAGCATTGCTACAAACAGGAGTTATTGGCTCTTCATTGGGTTTGACAGAAAAGTTCTCTTCAGGTTTCTTTTGCCACATATAATTTGCTGCCTCTATCCACCGTGGAAGGACCAAAAACTTATTATGTTTCACTGCCCATCGAGACTTCTCTGTTCCAACATCATTTGAGACCACGTGCGTCACAGATGAATCAAGATCTGTAGCACAAGTAGCTCCCAGCTGTTCCGCCATCTTCCATAGATGGTGATTTTCGGCCTGGTATTTGGTGGGAAACACGCGGCTGAAGACAATTTTACACCCCTTCAGAATTTCCTTCTTAACGGTTTTCAGCACCTGCAGAAAACAACATGCAAAATATCTTTTATTAATACAAATCTTAGTAAAGAAAAACCAACTGGTCCATAAAACTTCTTTTCGAAGTTTCCCAGGATGAATTAAAAGGAAAGCAGGCAACAATTAACCACAAGGAATGAGGGAATCAACAAACATATATTACTGAAATCAAAAAAATAAAAAAAAGAATGAAAAAAATTGATTTATGATTACAAAGAGAAATACATGGTGTCCATTCAAGGCTTATAACAATCATCAGACTGCCTTATGTAATGTTTAACTGAGAATGGATCGTCACTACTAATCTGAAACAAAAGCAGGATGCATATACTTTTGACTAAGTTACATTCAATAGGCCAGAACCCATGCCAAATTAAGTGGAACCACGGCAGAAGAAACAGGGGAGAAAGAGAGAGAGAGAGAGAGAGAGAGAGATGGCAGTGGCAATTAAGAATTTACAAACATCTAAAACACAAATGAGCCAGATTTAATACCTTAACACAAAAAAAAAAAACATTTATTGTGCAGTTTTTTTAGTTCCATTGGGTCAAAGTTAAAATCATCCTTGTGACAGGAATGTTAGATCTACACTCATGTAAGGTTCTTGCCACCGAGGACCAGGACTGGACAACAAAAGATCGGACAATCGAAACCAAGCTTAGAATAATAAACTGGTCGTCTTTCAATTGTCAAGAAAAAATTACCTGCCTCACATCTCTGTCAACAAGATTGTCCTTAAGTTCCTGCAAGAAGGTTCCACTGCATAAGAATTTATCACACAACAAATTTAACAACTAATATCAATAAAGAGAAACAAAGAGGGACAGACATCAAAGAACATTTTATGGATTTGCTTAAGAACTTCAAGAACAGTTGCAAGTGCTCCATCAGTGTCACTTTCATCACTCTTCAATTCAGAAAGAGATTTACAATTGAAGCCAAATTGACGACAACTTGAAGCAAAAAAAAGGTATCTTTCCATTAATATCAAATTCTCCTTGTGCTTTGTCCATGCCTACAATAATGCAAAACATTTCCATCAAGCTTATGGTAACAGGATGATTGCTGCCTCAAAAACCTATAAGATAAATTGTAAGTTCAAAGGCCAAGGAAATGAATCTGAACAAACAACAGGTTTAAGTACACATTATCAACTAAAAAAAAAATATATATATATATATATATATATACACATAAAAGAATGAACCACAAGCAAGCTGGTACTAAGTTATACTATCAAATTTCCCTTCAACAGCTTCAGACAGATTAATATGGTTATACAAGGTGCTTCCATATACAACAGGAGAAACTGCTTGAAACAGCTCCATTTATTTTTATGATTTCTAATTGGAGGCAAGTTTTAACTGTTACTAAGATATAGTTTCAAATTTGCCTTCAACAGCTTCTTTTATTTTTATGATTTCTAATTGGAGGCAAGTTTTAACTGTTATTGAATAAAATTAAATTTGGCTTTAAAAAGAAGTAACAAAAAGAAGGAATGGTGTGTATTTTTCATTGGGGATTTCCTGGAAAAAATCTTCGTTTTACAAGGCAGGAATTCCAGATCCAAAATATAAAAATTTGTGTGATTTTCAAAAAATGCCAGACAGCTTGCTGAATTCATGCACAGGATATATTAGATCCATAAAACATTTCACTTGACCAGGATTTCACAACTTTTGGGAAGTTCTTGATTCCAAATCCAACATGTTTCTTCTGATTACAAAACCTGCAACATCAACATAACAATGTACTTTTTTTTTTTTTTTTTTTATATATACATCAATAGTTGGGGGTGGGGGGTCTTTGAACCCTAAATGTCTTTGTTGGAAACACAAAGAGGTGTCCTGTACTAATTGGTATTATCTTGAAGACATGAGCATCAGTCACATCAGCTGAGTAGAAAACCACATTCCTTTACTCTGCTTTCTTATGACAGACAACATGAACAAACAAAGATGCAAGCTACAATAGCACCTTTTCTTTCAAAATCAAACTTTGAGTTCTAGCTCATTCTTTTTGAACTTCGTAGTCTATATGTTTTCAGATTATTCAAATAATTGGAGGTGGAGGGTTTTAAAGCCTAGTTGTTTCAATTGGAAACACTAGGAGGTACCAACCAATTGAGTTATAAGGCCTTAGCAATGTTTGAAATTACAAATTCAAACATGTTCACCAAAAGTAAATGATAGCACGATAGGCAAACCATGACTGCATAGAGCATTCTTTTCAAGACCCAAGTAAGTGCTAGCAGCATCTACGTTATACCTCAAAATAACTAAGTCAAGTTATTGTAGCTCAAATAGACCCAACACACACTCCATGTGAGACTCAACACTCACACAATCTAATCCATTTAGGGTACCACAATGTCCCCACTTAAATAATTAACACCCTCATCAGGGCCCGAATTGGGATACAATGATGTTACAAGGTTGACTGCAAATCTGTGTTATACCCCATAAATGACTAGTCAAATTACAATTGGGCTTCTCGTAATTGCTTACATAGCCCAAATTGACCTAGAACACGCCCGATGTGGGACTCAACACTCATACAATTCAATATCTAATCCATTTGGGGTACCAAATTTCCAATGCAGACCAAAACCTGGACACATAAATTCAATGATACATATCATCTAAAGCTAAGCTCCTGCATCTTGATCTACTCTTAATTTCTCACCAGCTCATGACTAACTGTATCCATTACCCTTTTACACCTAGTTACCCAAGTAAAATGAATTTGAGTTTAAAGAGACTGCACCCATACAGTGACAAACATCATACGGGTGACTTAGTTGCCTTTTGCTGCAAATAGAAATATTATGGTGCAACACCTCATAGCAAAAATGCCACTAAACAAATGTGACCACAAAATCTCTCTGATTCAATTTGAGTGCTCCACTGTGCTAAAATTCTACATATTGAGGTTGGCTTTCTGAACTTCAGCATTCTCTCCAACCATTGCTCTCAGGACCTCTACAACTAAAACATACTACCTCATTGACGTAAAAGGACCACTATTCAATCCCTTAAATCCTCTAACAGCTGATTTCTATAATGATGTAGCATTGACTATAAACAACAAAAACAAATCTAGCTCTGGTAGTATAAGTAATGAGGTGCCATGATACATTTTATTGAAATTTCTTAGTAAAGTAAACAATTCTTTAATAGGAAAAAGAGTCTTTGTCACCATTATGTAAGGTGCAAGTCTTCCAAATTTGGACTTTTATGTCTTCAAAGACAAAATTTGTCAAAACTAGAAAAGAACCTTAGTGTATGCTTGGTTGGGGTGCTTTTGGAGGAATGAAAAGGGGGAGGAGAAATTAGGGGAGATTTTTGGTGGGAGTGTTTGGTTGGGAGGGGATTTTGGTGAGGCCCGGCTGTTTTCTAGGCCCACCAAAATCCAGCCCCCCAAATTGAGGAGATGAGAGGGGGTTTGATGGGAATTTACCCGTATACCCCCTGGTCCTCCCCCACTGTTGGTAAGTTGCTTCTTCTTTTTCTCTTTTAAGTTAAATGTTGGGTTTTTGCTTTTTTTTACCACAACTATGGTTTTTTTTATCCAAACAATATTTTTTATCTTTTCATTTTTCTTCTCAACCAGACAAAAGAGTTTTCCATCCCTCCACTTTTCCACTCTCAACTAAACACACATAAGGAAAAACTAAATGTCTTCTATCCCTCACTTTCTCACCTCCAACCAAACTTTGGGATGAAAAAGTGAGGGCATAGAAAATATTTAGCTTCTCCTCATGGGAGTGGAAAAGTGAAAAGATGAAAAATTCTTTCGTCTAGTTGAAAAGATAAATGAAAATATAGAAAATGTAGTCTATATAAATATACTCTCATGACCCTTTTATATTTATAAAAAATAAATAAATAAATACATAAATAACACACACACACACACACACATTATGCTTTTATTAAAAAACTGTGTATGGATGGGCACTTCATTAAAAAAGAAAAACAGATGAACAAAAAAAAAAAAAATGAATGAGAAGTATCATGATAAAAAGACAAAAACAAACCAAAAAAGGAAGTTTGTCATTAAAAAAAAATAATTTTAAAAAAGTGCATTTGTCATAAAATATATATATATATATATATAATATAGAGGAGCATTGTGGTGAGGATATTTTTGTCCAAAGCAGTTGTTCCCCTTTTCTCTCCAATTTCTCCCCAGTACAGGGAGATTATGTTTTGTTGGGCCTGGGGAGAAACTCCTAGCCCCACCAAAATAACCTCCTTTTTCTCCTCTATACCAAACAACCCCAAATACCATTTTTCTCCCCATTTTTCTCTCCACTCATTTTCCATCCCTCCAATAATCACCCCATCCAACCAGAGTCTTAGAGAATGGAAGTACTACATGCTCTAAATCATGTTGAAATGCCCTTTTCTGTAAGCTGACTCCCTTCCCTACAAATAAGAGGACTCATAATGTTGAAAGGACTTCCCCTTTTTGAGGGAAAAACAGTAAGATGAAAAGTATTATAATATTACAATTACTATCAGATTAAAGTGAAAATAAATTGGTTAAGCAAAGATATTCAGCTGATCACAAATGTACCTACATGCTCTGTATCATCAAGAATCAGAACAGCACTTTCTTGCCCAAGCACAATATCAAGACCCTTTTGATGTTTCTGGGTGCCATCATCACGTGAAATCACTCTAGAACTGAAGTACTCTCTTTGAGGATCAAGCAGCTTAGCCATTTCCAATGCATAGGCCCGATCACCCATTGTGTAAATGTACATCTCAAACATTTCACTTGCTTCTTTTAAAAATGTGCGAGCAAAGGGCCTTAGCTTTGTCATCATATGCATAATGTTCAACATGAAAAGGTTGCCCTTTGAGACATCTGTCCATTTCATAATTTTTGAATACCAGCATCACTCAAATGCCCAGAATGTCAAAGAAAAGACAGTGCAACAAAAACCAAAAGAATTAGATAATACTACCTCCGCCCCAAATTATTGGTCCTGTTTAAAAAATCCAACATTTGAAGGAAACATCATTTAATGTATTGTCTTTCAATTAAAAATGTAAAACTTTCCAAGATTACCCTCATTAATTCAAAATCTAGAGAAAGAATGGATTGACTTTTTAAATAAAGTAAAGGGTAAGTTAGAGTTTTATTTATTGACTTTTCAAAGGTAACTACATTTTGAAACATCCCAAAATGGAATAGAGGACCAAAAAATTGGGACAAAGGGAGTAATTATTTTCAAAAAGAATAAATACACATCTTCTGCAGCAGAGCAGGTAGAGTGAAAGCAAAAGCCAACTTGATAATCAATCAAATTGATAAGAGCCTCTATTTAGTTTGCAAGGCCTATAGGGAACAGAGATTCAAACATTGAGGAAGGCATTATTCTTAAATAAATATTCTTTTTAAGTGATGGGTGCTGAATGTTCTATGTTACTACCACATATGACATATCCATGCAAAATTAATACCATGATACAAAATTTTCCCCATAACTACCAAAACTCTCATGGTGATGTGATAAATAAAGACTGTATTTAAGCTTGCCTTTTTTTGATAGGTACATATTTAAGCTTGCCTTAAGCATAACATATAAATTCTGCCAATCTTTCTTTAAAAAAAGGGAGGGGAGAGCAAAAGAAGTGCAAAAAGGTGAAAAACAAAAGGCAGTGCTTAAATTCGAGTCCACAAGGGCCACAACATTCTGCAGGAAAATCTTCCATCAGCAGATTCCTCAAAACTTCCAGGTGATTCATGGCTATGGTGATTTTATGACATAAAACTGCATAAGCAATAAACTAAATCCTTTTCATTTCTTTGAAAGTTTTACATACCTTCGGTTAGAAATCCAAACTTCCCATTGAAAAATTGAAAGCACTCAAATATAGCACAAAAAAATTCATCAATAGATTCAGAACCAAATGGAAATCATTCATGTTGAAGCTCTACAACATGATGATATTACAAGAAACCTAAAAATTATGATATATGAAATGCTAAGTACACTACCAAAGTATAATCAAATATAAAGGTAACAGAAATACCTTGCAGAGAATCTGTTTGGCTCTTTAAATATTCTTCTTCTGATGTCATATCTCTAAGCTCAGTAGAATTCAGCAGCGTATGATCTAAATCAAGAACCAAGTAAAGCTTCTTATGGCGCAATAAATTCTTCATGTCTGTGTTTCTCAATCTGACAATTTCATCATTCTGAAGCCTTAGTCCCTGCAAATAATGTTCAAGCTTAAACAAATTACCATTTGAAACCAATAAAGAGCATTACTATTCTTGGATAGGAATGGATTTACAGGTTCAAAGTTTGTTGACATCTCTCCAGTTCTAATTTTAAATTTTATTTCATATTAGGGGATTATTTCTTCATGAAAGACAAGTCGCAGCTCATTGGAAGTGGATGATGCCTTGACAAATTGAAAATTTTAGAAGTAACATAAATATTAACTCCCATTATGCACTATGCAGCAAAGATAACCAAAATTCATTCTTCCACCAAATAGTAATCTCAAAGAATCTATACCTTGTGAATGTACCCAAATGTCACACCAGATTCCGCCTGCAACCTTTGCCCGCATAGTATACACATTTCTCCAAAAGAACCAGGATGTGTGCATTCATCCTTCTTTTTGGATGCCTCTGCAAAAAGATAACATGTTACATATAATTCAATTCGGATGCAATAATGGACATCCAATTTTTCATTTTTTTTTAAAAAGAGTTTCTAAATAATATGGAAAATAACACAGAGAGAGAGAGAGAGAGAGAGAGATAAGAGTAGTGTTGCAACTGGAGTCTTGTTCTTCCACCAATTTTATATATGAAGTACCAGCCAACTTTATTTCAGTGCAACCAAGATTACAGGGAGAGAGATAAATAAGATTCTCTCCCTATATACAAGACAACAATTGGGGGCAACTGCCCCTGGCATCAGGATTGATAAAAAATTTTCATGCACTGCACTTCCAAACACACACACATAGGCATATTCAAATACATACACATGTATGTGTGTATAGTATGTAGATATGTAAAAGCTTATTTTGGAAAAAAAGCCCAAACACCCTCTAAACTTTAAGGTACTGATCATTATACCCCTTGAACTTTTGTTTTAGTCAATTTACTCATTCAACTTCACATATATGCCAAATAGATTCTTCTGTCACTCTACTGTTAAATAAACTACTCACGTACACACAAAAGAAAAGAAAATCACCAAAGCAGCCAATTGAGAGGGAGAGAGAAACTAGGTTCAGTTTCTAGAGAGAGGATATCTTAGCTCACTAGCTATACTGCCTAAACAAGGGCAACCTTGTGGCACCCCTGATAGCAAAAGAACAAATCTAACTCTAGAATCTGATCAGAGAATGAGAACAAAGAAGAAGCTTGGTCGTACCACTCTCTCTCTCTCATCCTCTCTTTGCTGACTTAGGCAAGCACCGATTTTTCACTTATTTTTGTTGAATTCCTAATTGGCTTAGGCTTTATTCCCTGTTATCTAATATGGGTCTTCATCATTTTTTGATCTAAGCTTGTGGGGTTTGTGGGCACTATCAAACATACAAAGAAGAAGACATCTGTGGGGTTTCTTTCTCTCTAAAAACTAAGCCTCAACTTTCTCTCCCTCTCAATCGGCTGCCCTGGGTTTTTTTTCCTTTCACAGTGAATGGACTGTTAGTTTTAATGGCAAAGTGACAAAAGCATCTATTTGGCACATCTTTGAAGTTTATGGAGTAAATTGGCTAAAATAAAAGTTCAAGGGGTGTAATTGCAACTACCTTAGAGTCAAGAGGTGTCAAGGCATTTTTCCCTGATTATTTGTATTGGTAAGTAACACAATGCATACAATGAATTTTAAACCAACAATCTCACCCTCCACCCATTCTTATGGAAGAAGGAAGTAATATTTGACCCAGAATTCATTGGCCATGTTTTGAAGAACATATTTGAATAACAAAAACAAAAAAAACAAAACAAACTTCATCATTAGAGTATTTGTTGCCAGTAGGACGACATCAAGCCTTTTTTCTAAAATTAAAGCTCATTAGAATATAGGAATAGCAATTCTAATTAGGCTTTAAAACAGATATAGGCACAAAACTTGATAGAGAATTCAATGTGTGGGATCCACAAAAGGAGTGCTTTCAAAATTTTTCAAATAACAAAAAAAATTATTAGTTTGGTCTAACAACAATTACTAAACAAGTAGGGGATCAGGTAGTGATTCCATTCTAAAAAGGGTTCTGTGCTGTTATTTGGGAATTAAAACCCATGTTTTGCAGAAGCATATGCAGAGAAACTTAGTTGGAAAGAGCAGAATAATTGGGGAATAAGTGTAATCTGTTGTACTGAATTTGTTTGGCTCAACAAAAGCTTACTGAATTATCCCAAAACAAAGTATTACTAAATGAACTGTAAGCACCACAACGAGAGTAATACTCTTAACTCAGAAAATATTTACCTAATGTTTGTTCTAAGGATGAATGTGAAGTTGACGCTTGAAGTTCCTCTATGTTTTCTAACTCCTCCGTCACTTTGCGCCTTTTTATCCTGCAGGTTAACGCATAGGTTGGAGTTCAAAAAGAAGTTATAGTTGAACAATGAGACTCACAAAAAACAGAAAAACCAGAGAATGCAAAATGGGTATCAAACAATTACGATTTAGTTACCAACTACCTCTGCAAAAAGAAAGGATAGTTCAACTAAAGAAGAACACAACAACATTAAATACATACATACCAAAGATTACAACTTTTTCAAGAAAAGGTAAAAAGTAAAACTCGGGTACAATTCCTAAGGTGTTGTTTTGCATTGGTCAATGAATCACATGGTTGAATCTAATTGTAACAATAATGAAATTCAATGGCTACCATGTAATTGAACTTAAGGAACTGAATTTAAGTTTTACAACCTTAATTTTTGAATCAAAAAGCTTAAACCCTTAACTAACCTTTGGGTATCAAGGTCATTGGGATGTTGGGCTTCCTTGTCCTTGTCGTTGTCGTCGTCTTCCTCCGGTAAGGACTGGGAAGAATCGCCGGAATCGAGAGCATCGTCAAGAAACGCGGCGAAGTCGTCGCTGCTGGAGGAGTTCACCGGAGAATCGCTCACAAGACTCATCTGCACACAATTCGTACAAGTTAAAAACCATACCAGAGCTACTGTAAGTAAGGCCGACATGAATGAATTTTCTTACCGTGGAAATCAGTAGTAGCCTAAGACAAGGGTCGAGAAGAGAACCAATCTCCTCTTATTTGGTTGGGTTCAGTTTTTATTTTGAACTGAAGCTGTTAATAGTGGGATTGATTAATTGGGAATTCCAGATTTCCAGACCCACCCGGTTTGCCCGAACCGAATCTTGGGCTAAAGGCCCAATCCAGGTCCTTTTTTTTTTTCTTTTTCTTTTTTTCTATCCTTGACTTTGAACAAAATTCAATCAAGTTATCTAATTTTCAATTTCTCAACAAAAACGTCCCCAATTGGCATATACATTCATTTGGTATTTCTACTATTTTAATATTTAAAAAGTTTCGCTAATGATTTAAGGCATAGAGCACGACAAGTGAAACCCGTGATAATGTTCGTAAGATTTCCCATATGATATAGTTATTTTTTTATATAGGAATATTCTTTATCGTTTATTATAGTTTATTAAAAAAAATTTGAAAATGTTGTAAAAATACTGTATGTTACGGTTCAATTCTGAGTATTTCGGTCTCCTTCCCCCGTATGTTACGGTTTCATCGGTTTACAAACCCGTAAACCGAATAGGAGATTGATACAGCTTTTAGAGAGAGAGAATTCATAAATGTTTTTTACTATTTTATTACCATGGAAAGCCCTAGCAACCAAAACCAAGCCTAAGACAAGGATCAATAACCAATCTCCTCTATGTGGTTTAGTTTTCATTAAAACTATCACATTAATAAAGTTGTTAATAATAGAATTTATTGGGATTTCCAGACTTGGTTGCCTAAACCGAATTGTGGGCTAAAGCTCCAACATAGGTCTTTTATTTCCTATTCTTTTAAGTTTGACCAAAATTAAATTAGTACTCTAATTTCACTTTAATTCAATTAAGTTGTCTAATTTTCAAGTTTATTCGTCCCAAGTTTGTTTCATTCTGCCAAATCCATGCTTTAAACTTTAAAGGAAAGACTAATGGATGATTGGATTGAATAATTTTGAAATTTAAAGAAGTGAATTGGACGAAAGTAAAGTTAGAAAACTTAATCAAATTTTAGATAATATTAAGGTGTAATTTATAATTTAGCCTTATATTAATTGTTTAAACTCATTGAATCAAGTAGGCACTTGATTGTTATGCATTTAAAAAAAAACTATTTGCTATTAAAATTGGAATTGGATATGAAATTGAAAACTACAATTTCTATTACAATGCCTCAAATAATAATAAAATTATAATTTCAATCTTTGAAAGGAACGAGATCAAAATTCCAGTGTTTATTTCGGTCTAGTTTTTTTTTTTTTTTTGTGGGGGGGTGTGGTGAAGGACATTAGTCAATTACCACTTATTTTGGTCTAGTTAAAATTCAAGTATTTATTTTCAACTAACAAAAATTAGAAAGTTAGAATAAAGTTGGGCCCAAGTAATGGGCTAACTACAATCATGCAATGACGTTCACTACTCATGCGATGGGTTAGTCCAAAACGAATTTGTGTTGTGTTTTTGTTTATTATTTTCTTTTTTAATATTTTCTCATAAGTCAATAGGTAAACTGTTTGATCATCAATAAGCCCATGCCCAAAGGGCAAAGCCCAATGGACCAAAAAAAAGGGTCATGTGTTGTTTTTATGTTTAAAGTTTAAACTTGTCACAAACGTATAGAATCATCTATTATTATTGCTCGAATTGCCAAAATCTAATTCAATAAAGAACACTCAAAATTAAATCCTATCCCACTACTTACAACATAATGGGATATGATTTCTTACCTGAATGCATGACTCCTCTCATGAGTATTAAGGTAATTCTTCATCATTTTGTCACTCTAATAAACAAAATATTTGATTATCTCTATGTTCACCACCTAAATCGTTGACTCATGAGCCTTCCACACGACTTTCATGGAGGGATTCTGCTTTGTTAATACTCAATGTTGGAATGCTACTGGATCAAAAATGCACCTGGATGAACTAGGTCTTTGATTTGGCTTGTAGAATGTAATGATTTTGGTGAATTTTATGGATAAAGATTGGTTCTATAGGTTGAAATGAAGGGCTTTTCTCTAAGAATTTCATGGTCTATATATAAAAAGTATTGTTGTAATTTTACCAAACAATGACAGAGTTTTAGCAATCTAAACCTGTAAAAAAAAGATTTATTCAATATATTACATTGTTACCACTAACTAAAATATATATAAAAACACAAAATTAAAATTAAAAAAAAAATATTTAAGCACAAGCATAACAAAAATTTAAGCACAGCCATAACACAAGGCTTATTAATAAGACCCACCCACCAAAAAAACACAAAACAAATCTTATCTAATATCTATAACCCAAAAAAAAAAAATGCAAGCTTTATAAAAAAAATAAAAATAAAAATAAAAAATAAACTTGAAGGCCCAAACAAACGTCAAACGTCCAGACAGGAGGCAGGCCCAATCTTTTTTTCTTATGTCTTAACAAATAAAATGAAGAGAATGGATGAAAGCTAAGCACCCAAATAATATTAATTTATACTTGATATGCAGAAAACTCAAAACCTAGAGCAAAGGTGCATAGCATTGAACAACTGAGAGAGGCGGAGAGTAGAGAATAGGAGAACGAATGAGAGAGGCGGAGAAAGCTTGTTTGAGATGAGAGAGGTGGAGAGCAGAGAGAAAGAAGCAGAGGGAAAGGTAAAACTAAAAATTTTAGAGATTTGAGTTGTTTTATTTGTTTTGATTTGTGAGTGTTTTGTGGTTAATCTCTTAGATTGGATTTGTAGTTTATCTTGTTAATTTTTGGTTTGTCTAGAGGATAATAATGTCATTTTTGGGTAATGATTTTGTTTAGAACCAATGTTTAACTTGATCTACCAAAAATTTTGTTTTTTTGTTAAAATGATATGCTAAATATTTTTAATTCATTTGAAATTTTTTTTTTTTTTTTTTGGCCCCTACTACCTCTTTTTTTCTAAAATTTTGAGGCCTCCCTTCCAGTTGGAGGCCTCAGGCATTTGCCTAATTGGCCTAGTGGAAAGGCCGGCCCTGGGTCAAATAGAAATTTGGTAGTGTTTCAATAGGAATGGTAGCTGGATAGGAAGCCAGAGTGGAAAAGTTTTAGTAGGAATGGATGATGCCCTTTGTTTTGTATGGTTCTCTATTTATAGACAAATATTATGACTGAGAGCTTAGAGGACTTTGTTTTGAAATGCTAAGATGTTATAGTCAATTCTAAGAGGACTTTGTTTTGCTAGAAATATCTACATCATAAGTTGCTTTCATTTTCTCATTTTTTTTTCTTCCCCAAACTCAATCTGTTCTACGGCATAGGTTACGTTCTTTTGTAATTTATCGCTTTTTTTTCTTTTTTTTTTTTGGAATATGTTTGGGAGCTATCTTAAGAAGCACGAATATTTCACTTAAGATGCCTTCTTTTCTTAAAAAAAGAAAAAGAAAAAAAAAAGATGCCTTCTTTTGTAATTACCATTTTTTATTCCTTGGAATATGTATGGGCTAGCATACTAGCAGCACATTTTTCTGAAAACCACTTCTTTTATTTGCGAATTTTTACATTGAAATTTGGATAAAATTTCCTAGAAACTCAATCACAAGTAGAGGAATAGTAAAAATATAACAACAATATATGTTTTCCTTTTTTTATCATTTTTTTTCTTCTCTTTTTCTGTAAACCGGTTAATGATTTGGCCAAAATGTGACCCTTATGTACTTCTCTATCCAATTGATCATGGTCCTTGTCATTTTTCTTCACTTCCTGCTTCATCTTCCACCCATTCATCTGTAATTGCAGATTGCTGATAGCATCGGAAAGCCACATACAACATGAACACTGCAACACAGTTGTTCAACAAAATGTAGCAAACAATGTCAGAACTTTGCTAATAGCCATAAAAATCCTAAAATTACTGACAATTACGAAGTTGTTCTCACCTTCCCAAATGCGTGCAACAGCTGATGAGAGGTTCAAAATGAGAAAAACAGTGGCAGCGGCCACGGCTTTCTTGTGAGAGCAGGAGTCCCAAATGTCATGGAAACGCCCTAGCCAAAATCTTGCTGCAATTCAATATTAGGACTTCGTTAATTTCTCTATGTTGGAAACCAATTCTTGAAAGCCAGTTAATTTAACATGAACAGGAATTGAATCCATTTACAATAAAAGTTCATTTGTAATAAAAGTACAAGAAATTATTAGAAATAACAATTTTCCTCACTATATATGCTCCTAATTAAATGGCAAAAAGACTAAAGAGATTATCCCCATGAATAATTTTCTCAATGCAAAACACAGAGTAACTGTTTCCTTACTAATTAGTTGTTATAGCAAAAAAGTAAAACTAATTTTCAGGACACAAAATCCACTGACTAATTTTACAAAACAAACACTATACCTTATATTCAAATTCCACAAAGGATACATGAAAACTATTTTTCACACAAACCATCAAACAAAGATTCGATATACATTAAAGGTTTATTTGGATTTCACTTATTGCTAAAAACTGAAACCTGAAATTTGAAAATATTATAGCAAAATAATTTTTAAATGTATGAATAGTACTGTGAGACTCAATTTTAAAATTATTTTTTTGAAAAAGTAGTTTGGAGTCCTATGATTAACGCACGGGACCACTTAGAAAAACATGTACCACTGAAAAACGCAAAACAGGCTTTACAATCAGAGGCCAAGGAATGTGGAGTTTTGAATAACCATGAAGGCATAATAATATTGAAATAATAACACCACATATATAATAAATTTCACAATTTATTAAGTTAGTCGATTGTGATTAATGCAACTTTATTTTCGTTAGAATCATCATTATAATTATTTTTATTTCATATCAATCACAACCCGTCACAAAATTTATGTGTAAAATGACTTAAGGCCAAGGTTTTAGCATTAAGAGTAATGGGTAATTGGGTCCTACATAATAGTCAAGCCCATACAAAGTTGTTTGCTCATCCATGTGACGTGATGTATATTATTTACATTCCACACTGGTAGAGAAAAATAGGGTATTGACCAGATTATAATCACAATAGAAGGTAGAAAATATAGCTTGATGAGTTATGGATCAGACTTTTGGAACAGAATTTGATAAAAGGGCTAATAAATTGAGGAATTTACCAATTGCAGTTAACTGTGGAGAGTACAATGAGCAGAGTTTTGGTACTGTAAAAACTCCCAAAAACCCTGAGGCAGTGAACAGAGCAGTGCGTCAGTAAAAACTAAAAAGTGCAAACACATTTATATGCCGACACTCCTTTTTTATTTATTTATTCTTTGGATTTTAACGACAGTGTATTTTATTTTCAACACAATCTGTCAATCTGATGTAAAAATAAACTTAAAAACTCCCCAACCAAGAAAAAATTGTACTATACTTTTTTTAAAAAACAAATTATTAAATATAGTGAAATGTAACATCAAAATTTCTTATAATTCCTATAAATTTTTTAAAAAAATTTCTTATAATTCTTTTATAAAAAAATTACAATTTTACTGATAAATAATACTCATAAATCATAACTATTCACTTTAACAACTTTCTCAAAAAGGACAAAAAAAGTCACTTTAACAAATTGTGAAATAAATATTAAAAAAATAATAAAAACGACACCTACCCAATTTAACCACAGTCCAAATGGTTATGCAGCTGCCACACCTCGCCAAAACAAAGAGCAGTACTGCCAGCTGCCATTATCATAAGCAATTTCACAATTTGTCATCCTTTTTTT
Organism: Castanopsis chinensis; assembly: GCA_032878915.1. Classification (NCBI taxonomy): domain Eukaryota; kingdom Viridiplantae; phylum Streptophyta; class Magnoliopsida; order Fagales; family Fagaceae; genus Castanopsis; species Castanopsis chinensis. The sequence goes on from JAVQMG010000121.1 coordinate 16,239,215, forward strand.
TTATAGCTTCATTAATGACCAAAGAAAAAAATAATTGGTGAAAAAAAGAATATTACCTTCATTGTAGTAGCAGGATCTCCAGAAAAAAGGGCTCTGAGTTTTAACAGCAACTCATTCACGTACGGAAGAACCAATCTTAGTAACCATATTGCTTCTTCTTCCCCTAGAACATAGTTTGAATCGTTTATATCCATAGCTCCCCTAAATTCATTCATTCAGAAAAATAAAAAGGAGTCAGAAATAGACCAAATTGGTAAAATCTTGGTTTGTTAATTGAGGAATGTTTGAGGGAATTACCTGAAGATGAGGGATCTATAGATGAAAATGGCAGCAAGATAAACAAGACCCAGATAGGAAATCACAGATACAAAGCTGAAGACACAATAATTAAACAGATTTTAGTTCTGGGCTCTGCTCTGAAACAGAGGATTTTATAGCAAACACAGAGGATACATATAAACTAAAATCAATTTTCTTTGTTCTGTATTTTCTAACCTGAGATTAACGTCTTTTGTATAGGAAGACGAGAGTATCATAAATGATCCAATTAGCACTACAAGGGCCGATCTCGGAACTTCTTTCCACATTACCAAATCCACTGAAAAGTTTAACATAGACAAATTGAATGCCAAAATTTAAAGACTTTTACTAGAAAATATTTACCATTGTACTTAATCTTAAAAATCAAAACTTACCAAAACTTTGTAATTTGCTATGGGATTCTGGAAAAGTTTGAAATTCATATGAACCTAGATCATAAAAGTATGAAACCCGTCAAAGATAAACAAAATTCAGTGTGAACAATTAAATGCAGATAAATTAAAGACACTTACTTGAAGTGGGTTTTGAGACATTTTGGTTTCTTGGACTTGGTTTTGAGAGATTCTGGAATCTTGGAGTATGTTTTGAGTGATTCTGGTTTCTTGAAATAGGTTTCGATGGACTTTGGTATGTAGTACAATGTTTCTCAAGTGGAGGAGTCTGTTTCACACTGACCGTAGGTTGTCTATTAACTTGATGAAACTTTTTCTCTTCATTGACATTGACAATCTTCTTTGGTTCTGGAGGAGGCTGTTTCACACTGATTATAGGCTGTCTATTAACTTGATGAAGCTTTTTCTCTTCATTGACACTGACAATCTTCTTAGGTTCTTCTGGAACATTAATTTTCTTAACATCAATTTCAATTTCCTCAACCAATTCTTCTTCTTCAGCATCATCAACTTCATCTTCTCCATCAACAAAATCAAGACCATCATCATCTTCCTCTTCATTGTTCACCACTTCCACTTTTGGAATTGGAGCATAATTCACCACACTCCTGTCTGTTATAACCTTTTCTTCACAAACACCAAACTCCTTGCAAGTTTCATCAGATCTTGCTTCAGCGTCAGCCTCAGCCTCAGCCTCAGCCTCAGCCTTAGCCTCAGCCTCAGCCTCAGCTTCAGCCTCTACAGTAACATCAACTGGGCTTTTCTCAGTTTCTGCAACAGACCCTTCATCAATTCCCTTCCCTGACTCCTCCACAACTTCACTCACCTCCGACTTTACCTTCCTCAACTCACTTGAGCTTGGACAATTCTCAATCCCATTACCACTAACCAATTCTGATTTCACCTTCCTCAAAGGCCCAGACTTTTTCTCAGTTCCCTCGCCAGATTCACCAACTTTAACCCCCTTGACTAGTGATTGCTCAGATCTTGGCTTCCTCATCTGAATTGGGCTCTTCTCACCAAGCTCCTTGCTTGACTCAGATCTCAACTTCCTTACACTCTGAACGGGGCTCTTCTTCATTCCCTCAGCAGAAACACTGAGTTCCTCAGATTTTCTTTTACTAACCTGAATTGGGCTTTTATCAAACCCCTCAAAGCTGCTCTCTGATTTCCAAGTCTTCCTCTTTCCACTACTGGCTACAACACCACCATTTTGACTTCTCTTTGGCTTTGTAATTGTCGCACTACTAGCAGTAGGAGTAGAGGCCCCACTTTCTTCATCAGCAGGGCTCTCTTCTCCATTGAACACCTTAATCCCACCTTTCACTTCATCTAACTTCATTCTGCTTTCCCACACAGACCCGGGCACCACACTTCTTCTCCTACCCACGTCCATTTCTTTGATTGCTTGCTTTGTACTCTCGCTTTAAACGATTACTGGTGCTGTGGGGCGGAGCTGTTTGGAAATCTAGAATACGCAAATACGGAGTATTATGTTATTACTTTTCTAAGTTCTGAGATGGAAGCCATTATTACAAGGTAAATATTGTAGGAACCGCGACTACTGTTAACTACACCGAAAAGTGAAACTACAACACTTTAATTAATTAATTAATTAATTAGCACAGAATTGAGGATCGGTCTGCACATACAAGTCTCATGATAACGTCATGAGATTCCCCTCCCGATTAGAAAATATGAGTTTTATGAATGATTATTTGCCATTTTTAGATGAACTCATTATTTTTTTCTCTACTTATTTCAGTTGCATACATAACCATTGTAGTACAATTTATGACATTTTATGTTAATATAAATTTTTTTATTACAATATAATAATCTTTTTAAGCTTTTAACATTTTCCAATGACTTATTTTATTGGAAAAAAATATATATTACAAATACAGCTAAAATACACTAAAAATGTGACTTTTGGGCGGTGTGTATTTGCACTCACTGCCTAGTGCCCACAAATTATAAACAATGCCCTATTTTATTTGAACCAAATTTTAGGAAGCTTAAGATCATGTGGGGTTCCTGATTATTCACAACTTTCACTTCCATATTTTCCAAATACCAATTTTATTGGATGATGAAATGTTATTCATAGAATTACACGGGGAAAAACAGTTATAAATTAAATCTGACCAAGTGCAGAGGTGTTTGAAGAAGTCGAATTTCGAAAGAAAAAAAATTGTATACAGTTTTCATTTTTTTTAGGAATTGAAAAGAAATATAAGACATAGGATAAAATTGTGTAATTAAAAAAATTAGGAGGAAAGACAATTAATATTATGTGTTTATATGCCTAAAATGTTAAATACAAGCAAAATTAGTATAAAAAATGTTAATTATAGAGAGAACATAAAATATGACTTTAGAGGTAGATAAAATAGAAAGTGAGAAACATGGTTCCCATTTTGATTAGTTTGTTGAGGATTTATTAATGATTTCAAAATTTTAGAACTAAGTTTTTGTTGTTATTATTGTTATTGTTATTGAAACGCATCCTAGGGTCTTATGTAATTATGTTATCAATGATCTCTCGTTCTAATTTCTTGGTTTCTCAAACTAGATTTTACAATAGAAAACATTTATTTCCATTTCTCTTAAGCAAAGGCCAAAAGAGATAGTTACAAATAATTATATTTTCAATAACTCTTGAATTAAATAAAAAAAAGTTAAGATAATTGGTTGTTAATAATAAGTAAAAATAATAATATAAATGATGGATTTATATAAAAATTAGTAAAATTTTGTCAATTCAATATATGACATTACTTTTTTCTATTTTCTTGACTCCGAAAAGGTAAAATATATTTTCAGAAATCAGGAAAAAAAAAATTGATTACATCAAAATATTTAGGGGCTGTTTGGATTTTGTGTTTCCATCACCCATAACTCTATTTCCATTAGCCATAACTCAAAATAAGTGAGACCCACTCTAAGAAAGCTTATTTGGCTGTGTTTTCTGTTCTTGTTTCTATCACTTAATTTTTTGATTTTTTAATAATGAGTTATGAAAACTAAAAACACATTTTAGGTGTTTTCAGTTTCCAAATTTTTGTTTCCAATGGCATTTTCGTAACTAAACACACATTCATGGGACCCACGACCAAAGATAAGTCACATCTAACACTTTTTTTAATGATTCCCCAACGGCTCTGATCTCAGTTCACTGCTTTCACTCCACTTTCTTGTTTCTTCATACCACAAGTCCAAACACAGAAAGAATACAATATATTAGTAAACTTACTGAAATAAAACTGATAAAAACTAAAAACCCATTAATTTTTTTTTTAAATCAAATTAATTGATACACCAAAAGGAAAATGTTACATCTATAATCCGAATACGAAAAAAAAAAAAAAAAAAAAAGAAAGATGCAAAATCCAAAATCATGGAACACGTGAAACAGGAATTAAAACCTCAACTCTCCGTTCGGTTCCCTAGAAAATAGGAGTAATGAGTGGGAGGTGGGGGCAAGAAAATTAAGCCTAATGTTGTGTGTTAGTTTCATTCCCAAACAATTTGAAAACACAGAACAATACTACGCCTAATGAAATCCTTCAAAATCCCTATATTTTCCTACATTTTGTCAACAATCAAGCAAAGCCTTCACACTCTGTATAAATACCAGAACCTAAAGGCAAAGAAGAAAGAGATGGAGGGGGACGGCTCAAATTCTTGCTTCTACCGGTGCTGTCGCTACATGTGGAGGGAGATCAAGCGGCGTTGGGTGGAGATTGGCGCTGCATGTGTTCACTGGTGACGGTCCTAACAAGCGAGGGAGCTTCTAAAATTTTTATGGGTTTGGGGTTTTTATGGGTCCGAGCGACACTGGGTGTTGTTCACTGGTGATGGTCCTGACAAGCGAAGGAGCTTCTGATATTTTTATGGGTTTAGGGTTGTATTTTGGGAGAGTAATAGGGTGAAGGGAAAATGAGAAAAGAGAAAGGAATGGGTTCCTCGGGTAGGCTTAACAGAAGGTTTAAATACTTTACAGATATGAGTTTTACAAAAAAGTAGAAAAATTGAGTGATGAGAAGTTAAGTGAAGTGTGCCAAATGGATGGGTATAACAAATTTAGGTATTTTAAGTAATAAATAATAAATGAAGAGTGACAAAAATTAAGTAGATAATAATTAGTGATAAAAATAAATAAATAAAAAACCCAAACAGCCCCTTTGTAAGCCGTGGTAGGCACGTTTGCTTTTGTAGACGTAAAAGGATAGCACTCACTCTCACACTCACACTCACACTCACTTACACACGTACACATTGAGTCATTAACAAAGAACGTCTTGCGTGTCGTGCAAATCACGTGCCTTCAACGGTACAAAAATGTAATGTGGGGTCTGATATTTTTAATATTTCCACACACTCACACAAAATGGCTTATATGATTCTGTTCCCTTTCAATCCCAATAGACACTGATGAGAGTATGTAAATCCCAAGAAAGAAACTGACATCAATTCAATGCATCACTCCACAAATTAGGAATTTAGGATTCTCTCAACTCTCTGTGTCTACTTATTACCACATTTCTTTTCTGTCAAAGTCCACTGTGACGATGACTCTGCTTACCCAGTTAAATCCTCTATCAGTGGTGATATTTTTTTAGCTATTTGGGACTTGTTTAATAACTGTTGTTTTAGTAATATTATTTATATTTTTTAAAAATATATATAATTAAAAAGTGTGTAAAAATATAAATAATGTTATTTAAAAATTAAAAACATGTATTTAAATATATATACCAAATAGGTCATTGGCATAACAAAAAATTAGTTTATTTTTTTACATACTCACTTTACAAAATATTTTGCAGTAGTGAATCTATTTTAGCTTTCAATATAATAAAATAATATAAAAATCACAATAAAATAATATATCTATTATAATAAAATAATATATCCACTACAATAAACAACAATCGCAACTACCGCAACTACTACCATTGCCACTTCCGCCTCCACTGCCACAGCCGCCTCCGACTCTTCCAGCGCCGCTGCCACCATTGCCACCGCCGCCGCTGTCGCCACATGATAGCAAATAATCGTCTAATGTTAACAAGTAATTTTGTTAACCCCAAATTATACTTATACATTTTTTTTTACTAAAACAATTTCTCAATCATCATGATAGCAAATAATCATCTAATATGACAATAATAATTTAAGTCATACACTTGCTTGCTTTAATCCTGACCCTTCTCAACTACGCTGACCCATTGCAATCAAAAGACATTCCTTAAAATTGTGTATATAACCATAAAACTTTAAATTGAGTGCCTAAATTTCCCCTTTACCAGCATTTTCTCAATAGCCAGCAAAAATGTTTAAACTAACTAAACATTTTGATAATACCCCAGCCAAAAAAGTTCAAACACCGAATTTCTACCAACATACCCATTTGATTCACATGCAATTAAGTGACTTAAAGCCTCACAAACTGCATAAACGAAGAGAACACAACCAAATCACAAGGATCCCATCACAAACTTAGGGTTGCAAGGATACCAAAACAGAGTGATACCAGAATAGAGTGAACAAACAAACCACACCATTTTAATCACGAATTTAAAAATACCCAAATAACTACTCAAAATCTCAGATACCACAAACCCCATATCTTAACTCGTAAGTCTTAACCACAAATCATATCGCAAACATCATTATAAAAAAAATTAAAAATTAAAAAAGGAAGAGAGAAAGAATAGAGTGATACCTAAGATTGGCGGAAAACCAAAGCAATGGGCTTAGGAAGGAAGCAGCGGCTTTGGCAGAAATGAGCTAGGCTTCGAAGTAGGTGAGGAGGATGATGAATCGGATCGGCAATGGTGTGTGACCTTCGGCAATGGTGCGTGAGTTTCGGTGGCAGCGGTGAGGAGGTTGATGAATCGGTGAGAGTTTGTAGATGAGGATGATGGGAATCAATGAAGCTAGTGCTAGTGCTCTTACCCCCACCCCAGAAAAGGGAATAGTTTCTTTTCTTTTCTTTTTTTTCTTTTTTTGATAAAAGAAAAGGGAATAGCTTCATTTCAACGAAGTGTTGCCAATGTAACCAAAAAAACCTAGTGTTTATAATATTTTGGGATTTACAAATTGCTTTTGATTGTTGCAACTTAATGTTTTCTAGAGAATGATTTATTTTTTATAAAATTATCTCATTTTTTTATTTTTATGTTTTGTAGCAACCTTAAATAGATTTAAAAACAATATCCTAACTTCATTCTATTTTATTTTATTGTGAGATAGAGTTATGTAAGGACACAAAGTTGGCCTTAGGCCCAGATGCGTGACCGGGCCGGCCCAAGTGGCCTTTACAATAGAATTTGTAGAAAATGAGCTTAAAGTCTAGACTTCTTGGTGCTTTAGAAGGCTATGGGGTGAGGTCTAAATCCGTTTTTTGCATGCAGCTGGCTGACAGGGTGGTCTATTTCCCTCGTCGAACGTGAGCCGAGGAGCTTCTGTGCTGGCGGACGTTCTACTCTTTGGGAGGAGAGAGAGAGAGAGCCTTCCTCTTTCCTGGGAGAAAATCCGGATCCCTTCCTATGGTCCATCATTCTCTATTTATACTTTCCATCCCTGGTTCCCATTTGTCTTTTCCCTGAAAACGCTCCCTAATGCCTATAAGGCTGTCCACCGTTCCATCAGAAGTCATTTCTCCATTAATGCGGCCAAGCGGGTAGGTGTAAAGCCTTTAATGCGGTGGCAGCAGCTTTATGCAGTGCACGTCACCCTTGTCTCCCTCCTCCACGCCTCATTAAGGCCTGGGATGACTCGCCGAGCTTTAGGAGCCTTTCCATGGACGTCGTGCTAGCCTTTCTTGTTCCTGACCCTTATGTCCGAGGAGACTTTCTCCTCGGATCCTCGTCCAATGGGTTGGCGGTCTGGTCGGTGGGCCTCTGGGCCCCAGTCCCAGGAGTTCACGTTCTCGGATCAGGCCCTAGGCCCATATGGTGCCTTGACGCTTTTACCCCCCACAAGTTATTTTCCAAAAAAAAAAAATAGTGAAAAATTATCTTTATAAAATAAGTTATACTTTTTATGTTGACTAAAGATAATTTTTTTTAACTTTTTTTTTTTATAATGCTACTAAACACTAAAAAATCAAAAATTATTTTCACACAAAGTTTTCCATTGAATCAAACGGGGTGTGAATATGAAAGAGTTCTCAAAATATATTTTGTTACTAATTAACCCTCCTATTTGAACTGAATTTTTTCTTTAATAGACACATTTAAATTTGCATTACATCAAACATTTGGTTTAAGTTAAACAACCAAAATAATCATCATTACTAATTCGGCCTTGATTTTTTCCCCCAAATTCATCTGCTAGTGTACCGCAATTTCTTTTCAAACCATTTCTTTTATAATGTAAGGGAAATTTTTTTTTGAAACATAATGTAATGGAATTAAACAATTGAAGAACATCTAAAATTATTTACACTCACTTACATATATATGAACAACGAAAACAAAGCTCAAATGAAAACAGATCAAGAAATACTCCAATTTGGACAAAAACTTTCCTAACGTTTGAGTAGGTCTTTTCAAAGGTCTGCTAGATCAAATACTCTCTCACGTTTTGAAGCAATTTTTTATAAAAAAAATAAAATCATTATTTTAAGTAATTTTCGATATACAGCTAATAACAAAACATGGAACATGAATTAGTTTGACAATGGAACAAAAGCATTCATCAACTTAAAGATTACGATGGATATATAACAACTTTAAATCAGCAAAGCGAAACTTTGCAAAAGTTTGGGATTTAGTCCTCTCATGGTGAAAAATGACAAAAGATAAATACTTATTTATTTAAAAGGAAAACAAGTAGGTAAACCACCATTTACTTATTAGTATACATACAAATTCTGTTATTTTTGTTGTCTTTTATTCACTTCAACATAATCTGTGATGATGCCGAAATTCACCAGTGAGCTGCACGGTCGTATACGCCGGGCGATAAGGACCTACAAGACGACAATAGAGGACCTGGAAAGGGCACCGGTGTGGTGCCGGCCTAAAACCCTCCGAAGGTCAAGTTAGGAACCTCGCTAATAACTCAAGAGCGCTAGAGTTCAAATGAGCGTGCGTACCTTGGTTTATGAGGGTTCTGGCATATTTATAGTGGTGAAGACCTATTGACATTTTTCCTTGTAGGGGTACCCTACCCTAGGGGGCCCAGCCGTGTGGATCAAGGAAGAGCTACGACACCCTAAATGGGCTGCGGCCAGGCCTGTTAGGAAGGCCCTGGAGCCCAACATCCGATGAACAGGACACGTGCCAGTCTATCACATATTTTCCTCTTCAGCTGCCCCCCATTCCATGAATCCGTCACCCAATATGACGAGTCCATGGAATAAGTCGCTTCGGTCTTCTTAACCCGTCGCTAAGTATGACGAACCCATGGGATATGTTGCTCCGTCCACTTTGTATAAGTGTTGGTGATTAAATTTGGGGTCGTCCACTTAGGGTCGTCCACTTGGGGTCGTCCACTTGGGGTCGCCCATTTTGGGTCGTCCACTTGGGGTCGTCCACTTGGGGTCGTCTACTTGGGGTCGTACACTTCGGGTCGTCCACTTTGGGTCGCCCACTTGGGGTCGTCCACTTTGGGTCGCCCACTTGGGGTCGTCCACTTTGGGTCGCCCACTTGGGGTCGTCTACTTTGGGTCGCCCACTTGGGGTCGTCCACTTTGGGTCGTCCACTTGGGGTCGTCCACTTTGGGTCGCCCACTTGGGGTCGTCCACTTGGGGTCGTACACTTCGGGTCGTCCACTTTGGGTCGCCCACTTGGGGTCGTCCACTTGGGGTGAATTTTTGTCATGTATCTACCGTAGGTGACTTGTTTCGTCCATCCACCCCTTAGGTAGAAGGACTTAGAGTTTTGACCAAGGCACTTCCGGGTGACTTGGTTCGTCCGTCCACCCGTAGGTAGGATGACTTAGAGTTTTGACCAAGGCACTTCCGGGTGACTTGGTTCGTCCGTCCACCCGTAAGTTGGATGACTTAGAGTTTCGACCAAGGTACTTCCGGGTGACTTGGTTCGTCCTTCCACCCGTAGGCTGGATGACTTAGAGTTTTGACCAAGGTACTTCCGGGTAACCTGGTTCGTCCTTCCACCCGTAGGTAGGATGACTTAGTTTTGGATGAGAATTAGGTGCCGGTGGCTTCCTTGATCGTCAGTAACCTTGTTTGTTGATCCATCCCATTAGTATAAGAATTAGGTGCCTGTCGGCTTCCTTTTGTAGTATTTAGGCATGAGGTCTTGCTAAAGCGTCGACATTTGTCGTATGCTTTTCCATAGGATTGGGCATCCTTCTGCATCGTTGGCCAGTAGTACATTGCCCCCAGAACGCGTGATGCCCGAATTTTCAACCTTCGAGACGCATTGTAGTCCTTCATGACGTCTTCTTTAAAAGATTATAGGATTACCAAGGTCCCTCCAGCATGTCTGTTGGTTCGTTCATTCAAACCTTCTATGGGGCTGCCCCCCTGCCTTTTGCCTTGTTTGTCATATTTTGTGATGAAGTTAGCTAATGCTTGGGCTGAGGCTAACATCTCCATGGGGGGATATATTTCTTCTTTTTCCCTAAGCGCTTAACTGGTGTAGCATACGGGTAATTGTACATGATCCTCCTTTTGGATGAGAGCTGAACAAATAACTGTGGGGGATACGACCAAGTAGAGGGAAAGCTCTTCATTGGGTTCGAATGGATTGAGGAGTGGTGGAGATGCAAGGTTTGCCTTCAGTTTCTTAATGCTCTTTGGCATTCGTCGGTCCACTCAAATGCTTTCATCTTGGTAGTCCCTTCCTTGGTGATCGTCCGTCGGCTATGTGGACTTAGTTGATTATTCCCATCTCTTGGATGGTCCGTCCACTTTGTGGACTTGGTAGATTATTCTCATTTCCTAAATGGTCCGTCCACTATGTGGACTTAGTTGATTATCCCTATCTCTTGGATGGTCCGTCCACTATGTGGACTTAGTTGATTATCCCCATCTCTTGGATGGTCCGTCCACTTTGTGGACTTAGTTGATTATCCCCATCTCTTGGATGGTCCGTCCACTTTGTGGACTTAGTTGATTATCCCCATCTCTTGGATGGTCCGTCCACTATGTGGACTTATTTGATTATCCCCACCTCTTGGATGGTCCGTCCACTATGTGGACTTACTTGATTATCCCCACCTCTTGGATGGACCGTCCACTATGTGGACTTAGTTGATTATCCCCATCTCTTGGATGGTCCGTCCACTATGTGGACTTAGTTGATTATCCCCATCTCTTGGATGGTCCGTCCACTTTGTGGACTTAGTTGATTATCCCCATCTCTTGGATGGTCCGTCCACTATGTGGACTTATTTGATTATCCCCACCTCTTGGATGGTCCGTCCACTATGTGGATTTAGTTGATTATCCCCACCTCTTGGATGGACCGTCCACTATGTGGACTTAGTTGATTATCCCCATCTCTTGGATGGTCCGTCCACTATGTGGACTTAGTTGATTCTCCCCACCTCTTGGATGGTCCGTCCACTTTGTGGACTTAGTTGATGGTCCGTCCACTATGTGGACTTAGTTGATTATCCCCACCTCTTGGATGGTCCGTCCACTTTGTGGACTTAGTTGATTATCCCCATCTCTTGGATGGTCCGTCCACTTTGTGGACTTAGTTGATTATCCCCATCTCTTGGATAGTCCGTCCACTATGTGGGCTTAGTTGATTATCCCCATCTCTTGGATGGTCCGTCCACTTTGTGGACTTAGTTGATTATCCCCACCTCTTGGATGGTCCGTCCACTATGTGGACTTAGTTGATTATCCCCATCTCTTGGATGGTCCGTCCACTTTGTGGATTTAGTTGATTATCCCCATCTCTATCATGGCGACATAGCATTCTCTTGCCGCAGCCTGATTCCCGCGGAGCTCTCCAACTCCGCATTCAGTAGGGAACTTAACCATCAAGTGGTAAGTCGATGTCGCGGCTTTCCATGCGTTGAGGGTAGGTCGCCCAAGGATCGCGTTGTAGGCGGATGAACAATCTACCACCAAGAAGACCACGTCCTTGGTGACTTGCTGTGGGTAATCTCCCACCGTCACAGACAATGTGACCGTCCCAAGGGGATAGACTTTCGTCCCCCCGAATCCGACGAGGGGGTAATTAGTCGGGACAAGCCGATCTCTATCCAGTCCCATCTGTTGGAACGCAGGGTAATAAAGAATGTCCGCTGAACTTCCGTTGTCAATGAGTACCCGATATATGTTGTACTCCCCAACTCGTATGCTGACCACGAGGGCATCGTCATGTGGATGGTGAAGGCGTCGGGCATTCTCGTTGGAAAAACCAAAAGTCGGTACTTCTACCCGTGCGAACTTCGGGGTCGCGCCCGTCATCTGCACACTCTGCACCATCCGTAGGTAGGCTCTGCGAGCCCTTTTGGACGGTCCGGGGGTGCCCCTCACGATCATTCTTACGTCCCCAATGGGCGGTCTTGGGCGCTCGTGCTCTCGAGGGGGGAGCTGGCCCTGTGGTGGGTTCGTCCCTTCCGTACTGACAAACCTCTGTAGCTTCCCTTGCCTGATGAGCGCCTCAATCTGTTGCTTCAAGTCATAGCACTCCGATGTATCGTGGCCGTGGTCACGATGGAAGCGACAGTACTTGCTTCTCGATCTTTTGTTGGGGTCCCCCTTCAGTTTCCCAGGGTACGTTAAGGCTTCCTCATCTCTTATTTGCATCAATACTTGGTCGATCGGGGCCGTCAGAGGGGTGAAGCTAGCGAATCTCCCCATGGGTGGCTTCGGACGTCGGTCCTCCCTTCTTCCTTCCGTCCTAGCCTTCTTTCGTCCTCCCTCTGACCGTGTTTCCTCCTGTCTCTCCCTTTTCTTTGGCTTATCGCCTCTCGTTATTAGCGCATCCTCTGCGTTCATGCACTTCGTCGCCCTGTAAAGTACCTCGGACATAGTTTTCGGATCCTTCTTGTATAAAGAGAAAAGAAACTTGCCCTTGCGCAGCCCGTTGGTGAAGGCCGCTACTTGTATCTCATCGTCTGCTTCGTCTATTGAAAGAGACTCTTTGTTACACCGCGTTATGTAGGATCTCAGGGTCTCGTCTTCCCTCTGTTTGATGCTCATCAAGCATGTTGTGGACTTCTTATATCGGTGGCCCCCTATAAAGTGCGACACAAACTGGGCGCCTAACTCCTTAAAGGCACTAATTGAGTTTGGCGTTAGCCTGCTGTACCAAACCCTCGCGGATCCCTTCAGCGTAGTGGGGAAGGCTCTACACATAATCTCGTCTGGCACTCCTTGTAGGTGCATTAGGGTCTTGAAGGACTCCAAGTGGTCCAAGGGGTCCTTGGTTCCGTCATAGCTCTCCAACGTAGGCATTCGGAACTTTGGGGGTAGAGGGCACGAAGTGACATGCGCCGTGAAGGGTGAATCGGTCTGCTGGACCAGGTCGTCGAGGTCGCTGGACACCCGTCCTTTGAGGGCGTTCATCATCACGGCCATCTGTTCCCGCATCTCCTGCATTTCTGCGGTGACGTGGGGTGGTAAGGTTTCAGAAGGGGTCGTCAGGTTAGTATCCCGCCTTTCCTGTCTGCTTGGCGCGTTACTTCCCTCTGGGGCCTCGTCATCCCTCCTTTCTGCGCTTGTTCCTTCCTCTTGCCCTCGGGGGTGCTCATCCCTCCGTCGCAACTGCTCTTCCAGGTCATAATTCCGTTTGGTCAGGCGTTCGACCGCTGCTGCTAGCGTTTGGACTTGTCTTTCCAATGCGGTTGAGCGAGGTTCGTCACCTTGATTGTTAGTTGTTGCCATCGACCTCGTGAACACCATGCAACTCTTTGTCTTAGGAGTAGGACAACGTTTGATCGTCCTAGCGGTTCCCACAGACGGCGCCAACTGATGATGCCGAAATTCACCAGTGAGCTGCACGGTCGTATACGCCGGGCGATAAGGACCTACAAGACGACAATAGAGGACCTGGAAAGGGCACCGGTGTGGTGCCGGCCTAAAACCCTCCGAAGGTCAAGTTAGGAACCTCGCTAATAACTCAAGAGCGCTAGAGTTCAAATGAGCGTGCGTACCTTGGTTTATGAGGGTTCTGGCATATTTATAGTGGTGAAGACCTATTGACATTTTTCCTTGTAGGGGTACCCTACCCTAGGGGGCCCAGCCGTGTGGATCAAGGAAGAGCTACGACACCCTAAATGGGCTGCGGCCAGGCCTGTTAGGAAGGCCCTGGAGCCCAACATCCGATGAACAGGACACATGCCAGTCTATCACATATTTTCCTCTTCAATCTGCATCCAATAACACAAATTCTACATTATTTTTTTCTCAAGTACAACAGGGAATTCAATTTCTTTATCAAAAGAAAACGAAATCCTAATTAAATACCAAAAAATAGTAGGACATGTGTGTCGGTGGCCTTAAACTTTAGTTTGTCGTTATCTCTGTTATGATTTGGGCCACATGGTGGAGCAAAAAAGCGGGGGTTTTTGTAATTGTTGTCTATCTTGTGGGATTCTAATTCTATCAGTAAGTCATACGCCAAACATTCCCCATTTGCCTTTTGATATTTTGACAAAGTAAAAGGTTTTCACTTCAGCCTTAACAAAACACCCCCAGAAAAAGTACACTAAGGTTTCAAATAGATCAGTACTTAGCCTAACTTATTATATTATTAGGTTACTTCATTAGTTGTGCAAAGTATATATTAAAGTGGTTATAAAAAAAAGAGTATTTTTTAAAGTTGATAAAGCAGTTCAATTTCACATTAAGTGCATCACCTATTTTCTGTTGGTTTAATTAAATGTATATAGGTTGGGCACTGACATGTTAATTTATAGGCATAACAATCATATTTATTTTTAGAATATGATGACAGTTAATAAAAGTGAAGTACATATACAATATTTCACCTACATGCATCACTGCTTGTTATAGTAGTTTTGGACCGACTATTCTTTCTTTTTTCGATTTGACTATACGAAGGCAATTTAGACCATTTCATGGATGAAAATGAACACATTCTTTTTAGTAAAAAGTTGATCATCTTGGAAGCCCAAAGCAATAGTTGGAAAGCTTGTTATGTTAGGAGTTAATTAGGAGTTCTTTTGTATATATCACTCTACAACCTACTCCATATAGGTGTTTCTATATATGACAAATTGTAATTTTATTTATACCTTCTCTTTTCTTTTAATTTTAGCTCCAGTTCACATACCTGCATCACCCATTTTCTGTTCGTTTAAATGTATATTTAAGTTGGGCACTGGCTACAGATTTATAGGCATAACAATCAAATTTATTTATAAAACAAAACAATAAAGGTGAAATACAATATCTCACCTGCATGTATGAGTATGACTGCTTCGGCTTATCATGGTACTTTTGGACCACCTCTATCTATCATTCATTTTTCGAACCCTTTTATGGGTAAAACTGAACACATTGTTTTTAGCAAGAAGTTGATTATCGTAGATTCTTAGAAGCCCAAAGCAAGGGTTGGAAAGCAAGGGTTGGAAAGCTTGGTATATATATGTTTGCACTACAACAAAATGTATTTTTAGTGACGAAAATTAGTGAGGAAATATTTTTCGTCACTAAAAATACAGCTTTAGTGACGAAATATGAATTTCGTCACTAATAATAAAAAAAATTATAATATTTAGTGACGAAAAATAAATTTTGTCGCTATTGTGATCTAAAAAATGGGCGCCACCGGAGTGAAAATTTGCTACAAATTGTGAAGCACCAAATTGTGATCTACTCAATTTGCTACAAACTTTAAATGAACTATACATATTACCTTATGTTCAATAATGAGAGTCATTTCATTTTTTATTCAACTTAATTCACAGCTTGAAACTTTAGAGGAGATCTGACCAAAATTTAGGAGTTCTGTGTATATAAACTATATCTCAACCTACCCTCTACACTCTACACTCTACAGCCTACTCCATAGGTGATTCTATTACAAATTGTATATGTCAAATTGTAAATTTATTTATGGATTCCTTCTCTTTTCTTTTAATATTAGCTCCTCTCTATCTCTCTCCACACATATAGGTTAATAGGTTTGTACTTTAGATAGTGTTTTTTTATATTCAATTTTATGTTTTACGAGCACAAGTGTACAACCATCTTTTAGGTGCTGTCGTTTGCATGTGTGACTAAAAAACGTATGGATGCCTCGGATATAGTGCTCTCAAAGATTCTTCAACACAAAAGTCATGGGAATAGGAACCCAAAACCAAAAGTGATCATCCTTAACGCTCCAATCATTCAACCCCACCAAACTCATCTTTACTTTCTCTAAAATCAGGCTCCCCCAAAGTTAACAAAGTGAGGAAAAAAAAAAAAACTGCCCTACATAATAATCCCTTAAAACACAATCCTCTTCCTCTCTCTCTCTCTCTCTCTCTCGTTTTTCAGAGGAAAAGGGATTCCAATGTTTCACCCCACTAGCTGCCATTTCTTTTACTTGAAGCTTTTGCAATGAACAATGCCCATGTTGCATTGCATGTACTAGATAGGGAGTATAGAGACCGGGCAGAAAGAGAACTAATTATGAGTGTATTACGTAAGGAACAATAAACCTAAAGAAAAAGAACGTGGGATGACTACTTGACAAAATTATGTATGGAGCTTATTATAGGGCGTTTATAATAGCATAGGCCTTCATATATTTTCACGAAGTGGCTGTACTGGGGACGTTAGATTAGATATATGTTTGAGTCACACAATTTTTTTTTTTTTTTTAGGTATAACTTTCTAAATTTTTGAGGTCTCTTTTGTACTTTTGCCACGTGTTGTGTGTGGATGGACTCAAACTTTGGACCTCAGGTTTAGAAAGTGATCGAGTCGAGACCACTACTCGCGTTTACACTCGTGAGTAGTAAAACTAAAAGCTAGTGGTGTGCTTGAAGGGCTCACACAAAGAGTACTATTGTTTACAATTGATGATTAAAACAGGTACTAAAAGAACTTGAAAAAGAAAGTAAATTAAACTAATGAATCGAATGGTTGGGAATTTTAGAGCGATATGTGGGGAAGGAGAGAGAGAGAGAGAAGATTATACTTGTTCTACAACGCACAAAGGAAATCTTCTCTTAAATATGTTGTTTTATAAGAAGGAACTGATTTTGAGCAAGATAGCATAAATGAAACTTGCTAATCAAAAGTAGGTAAATATTTGTTTATGTATTTTCTTAGTCATGGCTTTATAGTTTGTCTTTAGCTAGGTAGTAGAGATAGGCTTCTGGTTGCTACATCTTTGAGGTGATGGAAATCTTGAGCTGTGGATTTAATGTGACATTGCAACAATTTGGTTTCATGTCAATTTCAAGTGATTTGGCTAGTTAAACCGGTATAAGATGATTGATTCCTTATGAAATTGCTAAATCAAAGGAATTTCACGCCAATTAGAATGAATGATGTCAAACAAGTTTTTTGAGTAATGTTACTAGCATCACAATTTTTATTACAATTTGCTTACATGACAAGTCATGAGTGGTGAAGTTGTAGACCTATCATTTTTACTCTACCACTCATGACTTGCCTTGTCAACAAATTATGATAAAAATTGTGATTTTAACATCAATTTTTTTTTATAGATAAAAGTAATTAGGCCGTGACATGAGAAAAATATATATAGCGGATTTTCAAAGCATATTTACTTAGGTTTATGGCATGCATGCGAACTTGCTCATATGTTTATGGTTTTGCAAGTACTACAAGCTCACTTGCAAAACCTCTCTATTAATTAACTTATGGATAAGCTAAAAGATAGAGTATTTTTAACTCCCAAGCCATATTTCTTTAAGATTCTCCATAATTGTAAAGGCGCTTCGGCCATATATATGCAATGTGAAAAAATAAATGAATTTATAAAAGTTTGTGCTCTCTCTCTCTCTAAATAAAACTGAGATATTATTGATAATGAAAGGAAATGAATACAAAATGTTTCTAATCCTACTTTATATACAAGCTTAGACTAGAAGAAGAAATAACTAATTCCAAATTATTAGGTGAAGTTGTTATAACAACTTCCAACTTCAACCTTACACGTGTACATAGATCAAACCATAGAATTGATGAATTGATCATAATGTGGGATTGATTCTATCAAGTCCTCTATGATGCCACTTGTCAAATCCATCTTAGCT
The DNA here is from genome assembly GCA_032878915.1 of Castanopsis chinensis. Taxonomy (NCBI): domain Eukaryota; kingdom Viridiplantae; phylum Streptophyta; class Magnoliopsida; order Fagales; family Fagaceae; genus Castanopsis; species Castanopsis chinensis. The sequence goes on from JAVQMG010000121.1 coordinate 16,257,113, forward strand.
ACCCTTTTAGTCTCTTCATGATGATGTGGTGCAGGCTGTGCCGCACTGGATGCACTGGATTGCACCCTGCTCTGATGACTAATGCATGTCATGACACATCCCATGCTCTGTTGCTGCCTTATGGTCTGTTGCTGAAGCAGATTTTCAGTTTTAACACTCCCCCTCAAGAGCAAAGCTCTTGGTTGAGTTTCATTGCTGTCATTAGCTTCCTTTACAGTATTAGGAAACTGAATGTGATGACTGAAAATATTAATCACTCCTAACTTATTGAGAAGCCGTAGAAAATTATCAACACCCAATGCCCTAGTGAAAATATCTGCTAACTGTGATTTTGATGAAACATAAAAGGTTTTGAGTGTTTCATCCAATACTTTATTCCTTACTATGTGACAATCAGCCTCAATGTGTTTTGATCGTTCATGAAATACCGGATTGGCTAATATATGCAGGGCCGCCTGGTTATCACAGTAAAGTAATACTGGTTTATGATGTGAAATGCATAAATCCCTTAACAAATACAGCAACCATGTCACCTCACATGTAGTTGTAGCCATAGATCTGTACTCTGCCTCTACAGAAGATGTTAATACTATATCTTCTTTCTTTGATCGCCAAGAAATTAGAGCATCACCTAGGAACACACAATAACTTGTTAAGGATTTTCTGGTATCGGGGCAGCCAACCCAATTTGCATCACAGAATATTTTGAGTTGCAAATCTGAATCTGTAGGAAAGAATACTCCTTGACCAGGTGTGCCTTTGATGTATTGAAGAATCCTTGCTACAACCTTCATATGTGGAACTCTAGGTTGAGCTAAAAACTGACTAAGCCTATGCACAACATAAGTTATGTCTGGTCTACTCAAAGTTAGGTACATTAGTTTCCCAACTAGTCTCCTATACTGTCCTGCATTAGTAAGTACCTCCCTATCAGACTTAGACAACTTTAGCTGCTATTCCATGGGTGTTTTAGCTGGCTTACACCCAAGCATACCAGCTTCCTTAAGCACATCAAGTGCATATTTTCTTTGGTTTATGCTAATTCCTTTAGCACCTCTAGCAATCTCAAGTCCTAGGAAATACTTGAGTGAACCAAGATCCTTGATACCAAACTTTTGATCCAACACTTGTTTTAGATTAGCTACACAAATTTCATCATTACCCGTAATTATCATGTCATCAACATATATCAAAAGGGCAGTAAAATGAGGACCATTTGAATGCACAAAGAGTAAATGATCTGCTTGTGATTGCTTGAAACCAAGTGCTGAAATAGTAGCAGAAAGTTTAGCATTCCAATGCCTTGATGCTTGCTTCAATCCATAAATTGATTTGACCAATTTGCAAACCATAGGAACTGAAGAGCACTCCCCCTTACTGTGATAACCAGGAGGTAGATCCATGTAGACCTCTTCTTCAAGATCACCATGAAGGAATGCATTATTGATATCAAGCTGATGTAAAGGTCATTTCTTAGCAGAGGCAAGAGTAATGAGAACCCTTACAGAAACTGTTTTGGCCATAGGAGAGAAAGTTTCTAAAAAATCAAGTCTCTCCCTTTGAGTGTAGCCCTTAGCCACTAGCCGAGCCTTATATCTTTCCACACTACCATCAAGATGAAGCTTCACCCTATAAACCCACTTGCAGCCAATGGATCTCTTACCAGAAGGTAGAGGAGTAAGAACCCAAGTTTGAGTTGCTTCCAAGGCTTGAATTTCTTTATCCATGGCTGCTCTCCATAGGGGATCTTGAACAGCTTGAGAGAAATATTGAGGAGTGGAATGACCTTGACTAACAGTCATAAGATAGGATGTGTAGTGAGGATCCATGTGGCAATATGTAAGGCAATCTGACAAATCATAAGGAGACCCTGGAGGATGAGTATCTGCAGTAGCAAGTGAAGAATTAGAAGCTGCATTGCAAGCATAATCTTGCAGGTAAGTTGGTGGTTTATGAACTCTGGTGGATTTCTAAAAGGTTGGCCTTCATTTGCAATGTTAGTACTGACAGAAGGAATGGAATCTAGCAGAACATAAGTAGAATTAAATGACAAAGGAATAGATAAAGAAGCATCAGGTGTAGGTATAGAATTTGATGGTAAATGAGCAGGATTAAATTGATCATGAGGCAGATCAGGGACATTACAAGGAGTAGCAGGACTAAATTGATCATCAGGCAAATCAGGGATACTACAAGGAGTAACAAAAGGTCCTAAAAAACCTTCAGAAGGCCTATCAACCTCAAAGAGAAAAGGATCTGCAGCATGAGGTTTAGCGGTACCAAAAGGAAAAATGTTTTCATGGAAAATAAAATCTCTAGATATGAAAACAGATTTGGTACTTAAATCCAATAATTTGTATCCTTTAATACCAAAAGGATAGCCTAAGAAAATACATTTTCTTGCTCTTGGTGAAAATTTGGATCTATTGTGTGAAAGAGTAGATGCATAACAAAGACATCCAAACATCTTTAAGTGATCATAACTTGGAACAAAACCAAAAAGAACCTCCAAAGGTGTTTTATGATCTAAACAAGATGAAGGAGTCCTATTTATCAAGCAAATTAATGTGAGGATGCAATGTCCCCAAAGATGCAAAGGCAGATTGGATTGAAACATAAGTGCTCTTGCCACATTTAAGATGTGTTGATGCTTCCTTTCCACAATTGCATTTTGTTGTGGGGTTTCAACACAACTTAATTGATGCAAGACACCTCTTTTAACAAAAAAATCAGTCATGATAAACTCAGTTCCATTGTCTATTCTGATTGTCTTGATCTTTGCTAAAAACTGTGTTTCAACCATAGTGTAAAATTGTTCCATTATAGATTGTGTTTGAGATTTGTGCTTAAGTAGATAAATCCAAGTACACCTTGAGCAATCATCAACTATAGTTAGAAAATATCTACAACCATCAATAGTGGGAGTAGAAAAAGGACCCCACAAATCACAATGGATCAAATCAAAACAATGAATTGAGACAGGAGTACTAAATGGAAAAGGAAGTCTTTGTTGTTTTGCCAAAGGGCAGATTTCACAATGAAAGTCTTTATTATTTGTTGAAAGAGGTACATTATTACTTCTTATCAAAGCCAACTTGGCATTTGACAGATGCCCCAATCTTAGATGCCAAATATTTGGCTGAACAACAAGATTATTTGCAAAATTTTATACAGAACCAGCGCAGAAAAACAAGATCTTGAGGTTGATAAACTCTCTTCTAGCAAGTAGAGGCCTTTGAATTCTCTACCCAGACCAATTGTGCTCCAATGAGCAAGGTCCTGGATAAAGCACATAGTTCCAAAGAAAATAAGACAACAAGGAGTGGTCTTAGCTAGTTGACTAACAGAAAGGAGATTGAAACTAAAAGAGGGAACACATAGGACATTGGTAAGAATGAGAGTTTTAGATACTTTAACAGTTCCAACATGTGTTACCAAAGCTGTTTCACCATTTGGAAGGTTAACAAAAGTGTTTAGAGTGGCTTTAATAGAAGTGAAACATGATGTAAAGTGAACCATATGATCAGTGGCCCCTGTGTCTATAATCCAATCTGTTTCCCTAAAAGCTTGCCTATTTACAGTCTTAGCAGAAAAAATGGAGTGTTTGAAATTAAGAACAAAAGGAATGATGGAATTAGTACCTGACATTAAGGCAGAATTGAAATTGAGATCAGTTTTAGCAAAATTTCCAACCATTTCAAAGGCTACACCAGAAGTTCTTTCACCACCAGTGACCAAGCAAGAAGTGCTTACATTTGCAGCATGATGTCCTTCACTAGCTACAGCACCTGATTTGAGAAAAGTCAGCAATTGCTCGCACTGTGCCTTAGAAATAGGACACTGATCATATTGTGCCTTAGAAGCAGATGATGCTAATGTATGCTCTGCACCATGGACAGAGTTGCAAGAGACTTGACCAGCACTAGCCTTTCCTCTCGGTTTATAACCTGGAGGATACCCATGCAATTTGAAACACTTCTCAATTGTGTGCCCTTGCATGTTGCAATGAGTGCAATAAGGCTTGTCTTTCTTAGCATTTCCCCTATTCCAATTGGAATTTCCTTTAGAATTTGTGAACATGGCCATTGAATCAGATTGTGAAGCAGGTGAACCTCCATGCCCAATGTTTTTGTGTGATTCCTCTTGAAGCACCAAAGAATAAACTTTGCTCATAGAAGGAAAAGGATCATATAGAAGAATTTGACTTCGCAGGGTCTCAAAGGTCTTATTGAGTCCCATGAGAAACTTCATCATGTATGCCTTCTCATGCGAAGCATTCAAGATTTTCATTGCACCACAAGAACACTTTGGTAGAGGCTCAAATTGTAGTAATTGATCCCACAATCGCTTGAATTTAGTGTAATATTCACTAACCGTCATCTGATTCTGTGCAATTTGAGAGATTTCCCTTTGCAAATTGTAAATCTTAGGTCCATTTCCTTGTGAGAACAGACGCTTCAATTCCAGCCACATCTCCCTTGCTGTTTTGCAATACATGGTACTGATAGAGACATCTACATGCATAGAATTGATCAACCATGAAAGTACCACGGTTTTGCAGCTCTCCCAATCCTCATACAAAGGCGAATCTTCTTCTGGTTTTGAGATTTTGCCATTCACGAAGCCAATTTTCCTTTTGGCAGTGAGAGCAAGTACCATTGCTCGTGACCAAGAATGAAAGTTTCGCATGCCTAGCAGAGGTTGAGTGACTAACACATAACCTGGATTCTCATTGGAATTAAGAAAAAATGGATTAGGAACATTGGATTCACCAGCAGATTGTGTGTTTGTGTGTGGAGATTGGATGTTTTGAGTCACAGAAGGATCTTCAGTTTCTGAGGAAGCCATTGAAGCACCTCGAAGAAGAGAGAAAGAACAAGTGAAGAAAAGTAAATCTAGAAGACTTGCTCTGATACCATATAAAAGTTTGTGCTCTCTCTCTCTCTCTCTAAATAAAACTGAGATATTATTGATAATGAAAGGAAATGAGTACAAAATGTTTCTAATCCTACTTTATATACAAACTTAGACTAGAAGAAGAAATAACTAATTCCAAATTATTAGGTGAAGTTGTTATAACTAACTTCCAACTTCAACCTTACACGTGTATATAGATCAAACCATAGAATTGATGAATTAATCATAATGTGGGATTGATTCTATCAAGGCCTCTATGATGCCATGTGTCAAATCCATCTTAGCTACCCTTTTAGTCTCTTCATGATGATGTGGTGCAGGCTGTGCTGCACTGGATTGCACCCTACTCTGATGACTAATGCATGTCATGCCACACCCCATGCTCTGTTGCTGCCTTGTGCTCTGTTGCTGAAGCAGATTTTCAGTTTTAACAGAATTTAATAATATTTGAGCTTGAAAAAATGGGCTTTAATAATTTCACTTTTTTTCTAAATATAAGTATACTTTAATTTAATGAACTTTAACTAACTAAATAAGCAAATATCAAATAGGCTTTTCGCAAAAAATTACAAGTAAATTAAGGCACGGTAAACTAGTGTCCCGTTGCACTTTCATTTCTACTGTTCTACAACAGCTCTACTAGCCTCTGAAAACGAAAATCATCATCAAAATTTTATTAAAAAAATTATCAGCAATCACCAATAATTATAAGCTTTTATAGTACTGTTACTAATAACTAAACCATGACTCCGTGATCATATATACGAGGCCAAAACACTAGACATGAAAGTAACAAATAATTGTTTTTATATGGGTAGATGAACATTGGTGACCAGAACTGGTCAGATTCGATATCTTAATTGATATTTTTCATTTGATTATGGGGATTTTGAAGAAAAGAGTTCGGTCCAGTACCAGAAGGACCTGAATTCTATGAAAAATAAAACATGGGGATTGCGTTAGATGTTGGCAAGTCATAATATTAATTTTATGGCTGGAATGCGGGTCCAATTTCTATATTCATATATAAACAGAAAGAATATTGTGACCAAACTATTTTTTTTTAACGACTGTCCTAAAATATATGTTAAGAAATAATAAGTTCTCAAAAAATAATTATAACATATAATAAATAATTATATATATATACACACACACACACAAACACTAGACAGTAATTCATTGGCTTAAATGCATATATAATTTATTGTGGTTATCTATAATTTTTTTTTATGTGAATGTATAATTTAACTAAAAAAAAAAAAGAAAATATGAAGACATTATTTAATGGAGCATGTGCTTTTTAGATACTCCTCCATAAGGCACACAATTTTTTTTTTTTTTGGAGAAATTAATACATAATAAAAATGATGATTAGTTCATATAAATGTGATGTTGCTCCAATTATAATTTATCACATAACAAGTTATGAAAATAGTATCATTTCTTTCCACTGAAATAGTTTTTTTTTTTTAGTTTCATTTTTCATGGGGATGAAACTATGAAAGTAATTAATTTTTACAAAGCTGAGGGCCAACCCTTAAAACATGAGAGGTTCTTGACAAATAAGCATACAAATGTATAAGAACTTTCTAAATTATGACACAAAATTATTTTATGGAATGAAATCCACATATTTGTGAGAGACCCACTCTCTGAAGTGGGTTTAAGAGATATTTTCTCATTATGAGAGAGTGTGTGCCGTAAGTTAATATATTTTTGGACAAATCCTAAAAACAAAAGGTCTAACCATGTTGCTTATGACCAAAAAAAACACACACACACACACAAAACTTGAATCATTCTACCTGTAATAAATTTAGGAATACAAGTTTTTTCACAACTATAAAAGTGATATTACAGTTAATTATGATTTATATATAATAAGGTAATGTTAGTGATGACTTATGTAAAAGTGATGTTACTCACATTATCACAACTTACATCCTAAACAAAATCATGAAAAAATGTTTTAAAAGAAATTAAGTCACTCTACAAGCGTCAAGCCTAAGAATCAGAGTAATAAATATTAAATTAAAAGACTTCTCTAAAATTAAAAAAATAAATAAATAAAAAGACATTTGTTGCCGGGCATTGTGGGGAAGAGATCACGACTATTGTCAAGTGGGAAAAGATCAAGACTATTGTCGAAAGAACACAAGGAATCCTCAGGAGTTTGCAAGTGGCCACATTTATTTCTGACCAATATACACTTTTATTTATTTATTTATTTATAGATAGAGTGATTTACTTATTTAAACTTAAATAAATAAATAGAAATATGAAGAAGATGGTCCCAAACAATACAACATGTTTTTTGGGGGTGTAAAAAAAGTGTGAGAGGTAGATAAGTATTAACCACCATTTTGTCGTGACTGTTAGTAGTAGAGTCGTCTCGACAAAGAAGTCACATTAAAAATACAATCCCTCTACTCAGTCCAGCGTATTCACATGTGCTAAAGAAATTTCTAGTGGGAAAAGAAAGAGGATAGAAAAAAAAAAAAAAAAAATCAATGTACCTTAAAAAGTTTGGGATGATACATCTACAAACCAAAAAAGGGGGTTTAAGATTGAGAAAAATGCAATACATGAATGTTGCTCTTACTGCCAAATTAAGGTCAAGCATTTTGATTAGGGAGGATTAACTATGGGTTAAATTGTTATCAATCAAGATTTCCGCACTATGTAGTTGTCCCGCGTTAGGTGAGTAGGGAATAAACCAACTCATTTATTAGCTCAACGTGTTAAAGATTTAGATTCTTATATATGTAACTTGGGTAGAGGAAAATTTGATTTTTATTATCATTTTTGGCTCATTATGTATTAAATTTATTTTCATTTGAATAATGTTACTTGTCTTTTTATCCCCCCAAAAAAAAAAACTTATGGCAAGCTCCCAAGGCTAAGAATGGATATGGGTATGGAATAGTCCCATTTTTGCATCAAAAGATCTTTTGGGAAGAGGCGTTTGTTGGAGAATTGGAAATGGAATTGCAATTTAGATTTGGAATATATGCTATATGGTGGGTGACACATTTCGAAATTAAATTCCACAAATAACCCAATTTGGGCGTGAATTTATTTTTCGAAATCTTGTTAGGTGGGATAGATAAGGATGAAATTAGGGAAACCTTTGAAAGGGAATTAACAAGAGAAATCCTCCAAATCCAATTGGCCCAAACCTGATAGGCCAAGAATGAATTGACATCTTAGGTAAATTAACCAATTAATTAGTCAAATGAATTAATTAAGTCAATTTAACATGCAATACACATGGTAGTGCAAAAAAATCACTAAATAACTAAATGCAGCTAAAATCAAATTTGACACGGGTGATTTGTTTACGAATAGAAAAAACCACCAAGGTAAAACCTCATCGGGTGAATTTAAGATCACCACTCTCAGTATCTTATACCAATCTACAGTTGAACCCTTACCTCAATACACAATTAAACTTGTAATATAGTGACAATCTCTCCTTTCAATGCACGGTTCCCAATACGTGATTAACCAATCGATGTGCAGATCCCAATATGCAACTAACATACCAACTTGAGAAAGATGTTGGCTACAAAGTTCTTCAATTCATCCACACGATGAAGATTAAGAAGCTCTTTCGTTACAAAACCCTACAGTGTACAAACGCAGCAGCTTCTTCAAGAGAAAGATGAATTAGGGCAAATTGTTTCCGATCACAATTTAAGTGAATAATCACTTTGCATCAAGTTACATCATCTTTGATGGCCCTTAAAATAATCCTTATATAAGTCTAGGGTTGTGAGAAAAGAATTCTTATACAAATAGCTTGGATATGCGTGAAAAACAGATTTGGAAATCTGAATTTCATAATTCTCGATAGATAGGTTATCTGCTGAGCTGCTGTCGAGTATCAGGTTAAAATTATCTTTTAAATCTCGATAGATACAATCTATTGAGCTTTAGAATACAACACTTTTTCACTTGATTCATGAACAGATTTGCATGGTTTTAACTCTTAACTTGAACAATGTGTTGTTTGAAGACTTAAATCATCCTAGATCTACTCAAATACAAGTAAAGTGCATTTTGTTAAAGGATTAGTCAATTCTAAATGACATATGTTTATAACAATTTCCACATATGTCCTAACAAAACCAACCAAGAAGACTCATTACTATGGATCCCCAATTATTCAAGTAAGTTTTCTACAAACTCAATCATCCTATCTATTAATACAAAATGCTAGAAGCTAAGAGGACAACCCACTAGATAGCAAGGAGTGGGAAAGAAAAAGCTATGGAAATTGAAAATTCAAGAAAGAAATAAGCTATTATTGTGGAAGTTAGTCTGGCAAGTAATCCCAACTAGATCAATAATTAGGAAATGCTTGGATCCATATAGAGGAAAAGGAGTGCATTTTATGTGAGACCGAGGAAGTAACACTCGAACACATACTCATAAATTGCCCAATAGCAAAAATTATTTGGACAAATTGCCCTGGCTAATTAGATTCTTTGATATGCAATTCGTGTACATAACTCACTAGGTTAGATTGATAATACAAATAGAAGTAAAGCTGAAGCTCCCACAAGTTGAAGCAAAGAAATTCATATCTGTTGGTTGTGATATATGGTCAACATCATCATTATCATCATTCATCAATAAGAAAACCCTTAGTGGGTGACTAGAAAACATATCATGAAGCAATCTAAAAGGGAAGTTGTTGATCCTTTACTCTTAATTAGACAAAATAATAAAATTTTATATTGATCATCTAATTTCTTCGAAAATGTAGGTATGGAGGCTACCAGGAACTATATATAAGACCCCCTTATCCCATATTTTTGAAAGTTTAACTTTGATGCAACCATGAACCATGAACCATGAGAAAGCTTGTATTGCAGCAGTACTTGCCAGAGACCATAAAGTAGAAGTCAATTTTTGTATGGACTCACTGAACTTATAGAAAATCAAGATCTCGAGTTAGTGGCATCCATAACAGCTAATCTAGCAGTAGGCTTGGGACATAAATTTGTAATATGTGAAAGAGATGCACTGAATGTAATCTTACCACTCCAAAATTCCTTGTCTTTCCTCATTCGGCTACCCTACAATGAACATTGCTGCTAAAACTAAATTAATTTTGAACTCCTTTGTTGATTGGACTATTATTCATAAATATAGAGAAGGTAGCATTAATCATAATATAGCCAAATGAGCTTTTTTGTGTAATCTTGAGAGTAATATCCCTATCCAGGCCATCCCCCTATTGGTGTCTGAAAGATTTAAATGAAAAGTATAATTCATTAAATTTTTATTTTAAAAAAAAAAGTAAAGTAAACATGTTAGTGTGCTTGATTCATAAATATATATATATATATATATATATTTTTTTACGAAGCTTGATACACCACCATTGGTGTCACTTGAGTCACTCTAGTCACAAGCCAAGAACCTTATAGCTCAATTATGTAATTATGCTCTTTATTTCATGCAAGATTTTCTAATGTTACCATATATTTCATTAAAAAGTCAAATGGAAATTTTTTTCTTTTTGATTGACTTCACATAAATTTATTATTATTATGATATGGTTGATATAATAAAACTTGTTTAGCATCAAATGCATGTTCATGTCAAAGCATTCAAAGAATTAACTTGTTTATGTTCGTGCAAAAAATTTGCCTTTAGTTGAAAATTTGTTTGTTGCAATCTTTTGGTTTTGGAGAAATTTTTTCTTTTTATCCTAGATTCTATAAGTTATTTCACTAATGCTTGGTAAAGAGAATCATTTTAAATTTTAAAAGATTCTATCACTGATAATAATTTAAGGGAGAGGGGTGTTATTTTCTTCAAACTTTAAGAGAGGAAAGTGTTTTTTTTTTTTTTTTCCTTTTAAGTTTGAGGTGTAATGTCAATTCTCCAAATTTCAAATGGAGAGGAGTATAATTGACCTATTTTCTTACTTTTATTTTGACCAAAAAAAAATTGCCACAAGTTTTTCTAACTCATAGTGCAAAGAAGAGTCATGCATCTTTGGCCAACACATTATTAAATTATTGATGCTGAAAGCCTGAAATGACATTTCTTGTAAATAAGTTTAATTTTGGTATTTGCGTTATTGATGGCATTAAAAGATGTCTAAAGCATGAAATTACAATGAATGCAAATTACTAATATTGCCCTGGAGGTCCTCTAGGAGATGGCGGTGGTTCTTGAAAAGGTCTTGGCCCAGGAGTAGGTGGCAGTGGCGGTGGGTGCTCCACTAGTGGCAGTGGTTTCTCTCACTGTTTTAAAAATTGGACCGGCCAATCTGAGCGGTTCAACCGAAAAAACTGGTTCAATCTGGTCTAGTCAAAAGGCTCAAAACGGTCAAAAACCGAGAAAACCGGTCAAAAACCAAAAATTTTGAAAAAATCGGTTTGATGCCGGGTTCGGTTTTTAAAACCTTGGTTTCTCCTCTAGTTTTGCAAAGTTGAAAGGTTGGACTTTCCTATGTTGTATAGTGACCGCTCCGTACAATTCTTCCCCATTTCTTGCACAACTTACACCTGAGTGTTGTATCAAAATAATTAGCACAATATATTCATATCTAAAATAAATAAATAAAAGTTTTAGTAATACTTGGTAAGTTGGTATTAGCCCAAATTAATCTCAAATGTATTTTACCTTTTTTTTTTTTTTTTTTTTTTCCTTTCCAAATAAACAAACCAACAAAGTATTAGAAAACTCCATATATGCCCGTACTCCTCTAAGTCCTCTTATACCACACTATTTTTCTTTTTCCTATTTTAAAGCCCAATTTCAAGATCAGTCATCAGCCTCCCTTATAACAAAAATAAAAAATTTTCCTTTTAAGCCACTCATAATTACAACCTGGATCCAATCATTTTCTCTATTGTTCACAATAAACAGTATAAATGTGATAAAGCTATTAGCAGGAGATTGAAACTTATATATATATATATATATATATATATAAATGTGAAGCTACAGCATGTAGAGATATACATAATACATGTCAAACAAATTAAAAATTAGAGAAAAGGGTGCTCCCCTGCTCTTACCAGTGAAGAACAAGCCCCATGAAAGAAACAGGGTGGTAAGTACAAGAGAATTCAGGAGGAGGTGTCTCTTTATAACTACCTCAGCCATCATGTTGCTTTGGGAAAGAGAGGCGTAATATCACAATATATAGGCAGCCATGTTCCTTCGTTTTTGACATTTTGTTCGAGTTTCAAACCACCTTCTCTGCTCTCTAGTCCTCCTTTTCCTTTACTGGGTCAAGTTTGGCCAATTTGACCTCCGATTGCAATTATAATTAATGAGCATTTTGAAAAATTAAAATGCCATAATAAAATGGATAGGCAGAGACGGAGCTATACATTGATTTTGCCTCCCAATTTTTTTTTTTTTTTTTAAATATTAGTATACGTTAATTTTAGCAATTTTATTTTATAAAATTAAATTCTACCCCCTTTATAATATCATTAAATTTTTTTAAGAGTAAATTTATCTATAACATTTTTACAAGCTGTTAAAATATATAGGGTTGGCTGAGTTAGTTGAGCTCTCAGTTTCAAGGTGCTTGTACCGGGCCAGCTTTCGTATTTTGACTCAACAATTTATACATATCAACAATTTATAATATAAAAAATTGAAGCTCTAGCATTTTCCTTATTTTAAAGGCCATAAAAAAATTTATACATCTAAAATGTAAAACAAAATATACAAACCCCAAAAAATTAAGCTAACAACAAAAATTACTACTAGCAAAATTAAAATAAAATAAAATAAAATAAAATAAAATAATCCCAATGAACTAATGTTTCGCAAAACAAACAACTGCCCTTTAAAAAATTTTAAACAAAACAATTTTATCTTTATCCAACAACAGGCGCACTCATTAAAATAATTTTTTAGGAGATATCTTTTGTGTTGAAATCAACAGAAATAGTAGAGTGTGTAATCACACTTACTTGAGAACTAAGGAACGTGTGTGTGTGTGTATATATATATATATATTCAATTTTAGATAAATATATACGGATTTCGGTGGTAATTCAAGATACTTTGTACGTATTATTGTCCAATGATGAAAATGAAACGATTGGGCAGGAACAATTAGAAAAGCTCTTTTGCTTTTTTTAAGTAGAGTTTCTTTTTCTTGGATTTTGAATTGAGAAAGGATAATGATGATGAGTAGAGAAGAATGACATAGAAGAATTAAAGAAGAAGCAAATTGAATATATTTTAAGCTGAATTAGAAAATTAACAGGAGTATGGTTCTATTTTGTAGGCAACATGAAAATTAAAAAAGTATTTTTATTGAGTTGTTTTCAAGTTTTCCTTCTATTTAAGCGTAGAATAGAGTATATCATGAACATTTTTTAACCACAAAATTGTCCACAAAAATAGTAGAAATTTCTTAAATAGTAATATATATATTGTGGTGATAATTTAAGATGCTCCATACGTATAGTCCAATGATGAAACTAAAATGGCAATTGCTGAAAACAATATCACCCCACTTGCAAGTAGGGAAAAAAAAATACAAGAGATTATGTGTTGCTTACTTGGCCTTAAGCCTCATGCATATTTGAGATGTGTGAAATGTGAATAGAACATTGTTTGTATGGTTTGAATTAAGGAGTTTTGAATTTGACTCATTATTGGAATGTATGTGCCACGGGTTTTTGACTCCTTTTCTGGGAATAGCTCTTTCACACTAGACTAGCTTGTGAGAGGCCCGGCCCACAGGAAATTGCCCCCTCCTAGATTATGAGTACTTTATATACTAAATACTAATATAATGTCTTCATAATGTACGACCTAATCAATAATTATTTGTAAATTAAAGAAAATATTTCCAACATTAAATTTAGATTATAAAATAAATAAATAAATAACTTATTTTAAATATAAAAAAGAATATTGATCATGTAAGTCTAACTTTTGATAATCAATAATTATTTTTAAATTAAAGAAAATATTCCCTATATTAAATATAGATTTTAAAATAAATAAATTATATTAAATATAAAAACGAATATTGACTATGTAAGTCTAACTTTTGATAATCAATAATTATTTGTAAATTAAAGAAAAAACTCCCAATTTTAAATATAGATTATAAAATAAATAAATGAATTATTTTAAATATAAAAACGAATATTGATCATGTAAGTCTAAATTTTTATGAAAAACCGAACATAGATTATCAAATAAATTAAAATAATAATAAAACTTTTTTTTTTTTAAATATCTTAAAATCCAAAAGTTACCTTCATATCAAGTAGCACCAAATTAGACTTATAAGTTCATTCTTTGACTTGATATTAAAACATCCTACATTCTTATAGCTCTTAATTACTTTGATATTTCAATCATCTTTTTTAGTATTGGTTTCATTCAAGAGGTCGAAACAAAGCATCAAATCAATACCAACATCAAACACTCTAAAATGTCCATGTAAATTAATATCAAGCATCAAATTAGTATCAACACTTTATATTTTAGCTTACTTATCCAAAAAGACAGAAAATATCTAACACCCTAACTTATACCACTATTGTCTTTAATTTAAAATTGCATAAATATCAAAATTGTCTAAAATTAATTGACCTGAAAATTGTTGATGGATATGTAACCAATATAAAAGGAGTTTGCATAAAGTATATGTAACTAATATATCTTGTTTTTACTCTGTGGGTGTGTGACAATCTTCAATCTTCAAGTATGTGCGAATTATAATTAAAATTTCACTAATGTTTTTTTCTTGATGCCTCAAGTAATCACCACAACATATTTGCATGAAAAAACCTCAAAATACAAATTAAAAACTATCCAAATCAATAAGAACTGATGATGCAATAAAATCGTCAGTAAGCCACACGGTCCGCACGTGCTCTTGATGACGTACCTGCACGACACAAAAGGTGAAGACCTAAAGAAGGGCACCGATGTGGTACCGGCCAAACACCCTCCGACGGTCAAATTAGACAAATTTCTTTGTTCACAACGCTAGAGTGCTAGAGTTGAGATAATTGTGCGTACCTTGTTTTGAGAGGGTGATGGGATATTTATAGTCATGTTGGGCCGAGACTTACGCCTTCAAGAAGTTCTTTTCCTTTTAGGAGAGTGATTCTTGGTTCTCACGTATCTTCCAGAATCCTTGTCCTCCTAGGAGTCTCCTTAATTTAGACGTGTTGTTCAAGAATCATTGGTGTAGGCGTGTTGGTCAAGTAAGGTTGTGGACGGGCCTAAGTCTAACCTCGTCAGCCTCATACCGTCAACTTGGCGACGTACGTGGAGTTTCTGCAGTGAGGGTCGTCAGCTTCAGATAATGGCCTCTAAGGTCGTCAGCTTCAGGCTATGGCCTCTAGGGTCGTTAGACTCAAGGCCGTCAGCCTCAGGGTCGTCAGCCCCTGGTCCTTCAGTTCTGGACTTTACCAAAATGACCCTTATCAGCTGCCCCCTACTCCATAGCCTCGTCAATCTCTTTTGGCGAGGTATGGAGTATACACTTAAAGCTCTGAGCGGTCTCTATTAAATGCTAGAACACGTGGTGTTGTTTGATTCGCCTCGATCTGCGACGAGCGCGTCGCTTCGTCTTCCGTGCCCCCTTTTCCCTATATATATATCTCTCATTCCCTTCATTTCAAACTTTCCAACGTTCGCGATTTTTTGAGAGCCAAGGCGTCAAGTTCCCTTGCTAGCTTCGTCAATCTCCGAAATCGTCAACCTTTCGAGACCGTCATCTTCGTCCAAAGGACTTATTGCTCGTAAGTTTTATTCCTTTAATTCTATTTATCTTTCTACCATGTTCCTTTAGTGAGGTCGTCGGCCTAGGTTCTTAGAACAAAACCATCGTTTGTAGGTAGTCAGATGTCGAGTGATTAGTCGTCAGTCCGCGAGGGAGCGGGTTAAGACGAAGTCTTTCCGTCAGGTCGTGAGCCAGAGGAGGGCTCGTCCTGGTCGTCAGAAAGGGACACGTCGGCCCACTCTTCTGACGAAGTGGAAGCAAGTGGTGGAGAAGTTGAGTTGATCAAGGATGGGGATAGTGGGGAGAGAGCTGGTGACGGGAGTGAGGACGAAGAGGACGAGGAGACCTTAGAGAGTACTTCGGGGGCTCCTGACCGTCCATTCCTTTTACCCTTGGAGTGGTCCGTCAACGGCTTCTTGCCGACGATGTCCGAGAATGTCTTTAACACATTGCGGGCTCGTTACCAGATTCCAGACGACGTTCCCATTCGTCTACCCAAGGAAGGTGAACGGTGCTACACCGGGAGAACAGAGGACGTGGGTATGTACGACGCCATGTTCTCCGCGGGTCTGAGGCTGCCGCTGACGGGACTGTATCGTCGGCTGGCCAACTTTCTAGGTATCTCCGTCAGCCAAATTGCTCCCAACGCCTGGAGGACTTTTATTGGCGCAGAGATTCTGTGGGGTCGTCTCAGCGGTGGGCACCGTCAGTTAACTCTGGACGAGTTCTTTTGGTGCTACCGTCCCCAACACATCTCTTCGTCCAAAGGGTTTTATCACTTTTCAGTGAGGGCGAAAGAGCTAAAATTGGTGTCAGACATGCCTGATTCCAATAGAAAATGGAAAGGAAGGTTTTTCTTTGTAGAGGGGACCAACTGGGTGTGCCGTCAAGGAGAGTGGGAGTCCATGCTTTACGGCTTTTTTGACAATACTTGGGCATACGTTAGGGATTCAGGTTGACCCCGTCAGCCTCTCTTACTTGCTTTACTTTGACTGGTTTCTAACCTCGTCTTTTTTCTTTCAGCCAACGTCCGCCCACACATAACTGCAGAGCAGGAAGACTTCATCCATCGAGTGACGTCTATCCCCCTGGACGAGAGGAGGTGTCGGGATCTGATTACCCTTGACGCCCTTCACTTATATTGCGGTGGTCTGGAACCGTCAGACGAGGCTCGTAGGCTGAACGAGTTATCCCGTCGACGTGAGTTCTTAACTTCCTCCGTCACTTTCCTTATGTTATAATTGCTTTTACCAACTTTTTATCTTTTAACAGAAATGGAGACGGCGAAACAAAGGATTCGTGCTGCTGCTGCTGTTAAGAAGAAGCAGGAGGAGGAAAGGGCCAGGGGAGAGGCGACGCCGTCGTCAGCTCTTAAGCCTGCCGGGAAGAAAGGCGTGAAAAGGAAGACTGACAGGGCGGACGACCGGTCCGGGAAGAAGGTGGTTCCTTCTTCTAGCAAGAAGCCGCCGTCCCCAAAGGCTCCTCATGGTTCAGGCAAAGGCTTGATGACGGCGCCTGGGGCCGTCACTCCTGATCCTGTCCGTCACCTCCTTACCCACAAGGATTATGCTGTGGAGGTGGCGGAATCCATCTTAAAGGAAGAGGAGATGGAGCTGTGTGACGA
Source organism: Castanopsis chinensis (assembly GCA_032878915.1). Taxonomy (NCBI): domain Eukaryota; kingdom Viridiplantae; phylum Streptophyta; class Magnoliopsida; order Fagales; family Fagaceae; genus Castanopsis; species Castanopsis chinensis. Next base: position 16,274,398 of record JAVQMG010000121.1, read on the forward strand.
GCAGGCGACGGACGAGATAGGGTCGTCGGGGCTTTTCGACCTTACTCGGGTATGCTCTTTTCTTCCTCTCGTCAAGCTATGTGGTCGTCCTTATAATGGACTGACGTTATTTTCATGTCTTGCAGGCCATGGTCCGGATGAAGTTTCTTCAGGACAAATGCGCGGCTAAGGAAGCGGTGGCCTCCCGTCTGCATACCCAGCTGAAGAATGCTGTGGATGCTCAGCAGCAGTACAGGGACGCCAACGTCACCTTGGCCCGAGAAGTGAAGAGACTGACGGACAGACTGGATGAGGAGATCCGTCAGCGAGGTTTGGCTGAAGAGGCAAAGCTGACGGCGGAGAATGACCTGCAAGGATTAATGGGCCAGGTGGAGACGGCCAGGAACGATGCCGTGACAGAATTTAAGGATTCCCAGTCGTTCATCGATTCCTGCGCCGTCTACTATACTAACGGCTTTGAAGATTGCTTGAAGCATGTGACGGCCGCCTATCCTAACTTGGATTTATCCAAGATTAGTATGGATGAGCCTCTGCCGTCAACTCCGGCGGGTGACTCCATCCTTGAGGGGACTGACGAAATTGCTGAGCCAAAGGCAGACTCAAGGGATGGCGGCGTTGTCCTCGCTCAGCCTGCCTTAGAGAGGTCCGTCAGTCTAGCCCCGTCAGCTGGTCTTGAAGCGGAGAAGCCTGATGCTGAGGACCCTTCTACCCTGGTTGTCGTCTCGTCTCCGTCAGTTGCTCCTTGAATTTTGTAGTGGATTTTTTTTCTTTTTATGTTGATATGCTTCTTCTTTTTTTTTTTTTTTTTTTTAAGATGTAATGAACTTGACGCCTGACGCCCGTTTTTTTGGGTTTTTGTAAAGACAACTTTATTTTGTAGTATTTAATTTTCATTATTCCCATTCGTGTGGATTTATATTTGATGCTCTTGTATCGTCACTTTGATTTTTGCGGAAACGTTGGCGCATTTAGATAGTAGGCTTGTGTGTTTGACGAGACCGTTTATTTTGTAATTTTTAAAGTCGTTCACCTTGTGGACTTTGTCTCCACTTGGTCTATTTTAGTAGTCTTTTAAGGTCGTCAACCTTGTTGATTTTGGGGCCGTCCACCTTGTGGACTATGCTCGATGTAAATTCTAAGGTCGTCAACCTCGTGGGTTTTATACCTTATGTGGATTTTAAGGTCGTCAACCTTGTTGACTCCGATGTAGATTTTAAGGTCGTCAATCTCGTTGGATTTAATTTTGTGGATGTTCTAGCTCCGTCTACTCTTGTAGACGTGAGGTCGTCCATTTTAAGGGTTTTGGATTGAGATCGTCCACTTTATGGACTCTGCGGACTGACTTTTCCTTGGATTTAAGGTCGTCCACTATGGACCTATTTGTAGGTCCGTCTACTTTGTTGTTTTTAGGGTAGTAGCTCTGCTCATTGTGGATTCAATGGCCGACCTGTCCTTAAGATCGTCACCTTTTGTGGACTTAGGGGCGTCCACTTTTATGGTCGTTTTACGTTGTAGATTAAGGTTTAAGGTCATCCATTATGGACTTTGTCGCAGGTCCGTCCACTTTGTGGACTCGTCGTAGTAGTTCTATCCATTGTGTGGATTCAAATAGTCGACCTGTCCTTTATGGATTTAAGGTCGTCAATTTCGTGGACTTTGGGCGTCCACTTTTTAGGGTCGTTGACGTTAAGGTCGTCTATTTTGTGACCTTTGGATCGTCCTCCTTGTGGACTTGGTAGCTTCGTCCACTTTTGTGGATTTCAGCTTGGTCGTTTACTTTGTTGTTCCGTCTGCCTAATAGTTGCACAAGTTATTTACTGAACAGACTCCTCTTATTGTGTTGAAGGCATACATAAACATAAAGTTGTTCAAAAATAAACCTTAGCCCTTTGGGCATTAAATGTATTGTAATAAACTAAATTGACTGAAAAGTAGACTGGAAGTGAGGAGTAGCGATCTCTGCTTTCTACTGGTAGTATCTTCTAAGGTGCTCGACGTTCCATGGATGGCGTAGTTTCAGTCCGTCCAAAGTCTCCAAGTGGTATGTGCCCTTCCTTAGCCATGATGCTATTTTATAGGGCCCTTCCCAGTTCGGGCCGAGTTTTCCTTGTGTAGGGTCTTTGGTGGTGCCCATTACTTTTCTTAAAACGAGGTCTCCGATTTCGAAATCTCGGTGCTTGACTCGGGAGTTATAGTGTTTAGCCATGAGGTTCTGGTACCGTGCGAGCCTCTGTTCAGCTGTTGCCCTTACTTCGTCAACCAAGTCAAGCTCTAGGCGCAGGGCTTCGTCGTTCCTTCCTTCGTCGTGATTATGCACCCTGTAGCTTGTGAGTCCGACCTCAGCCGGTATGACGGCTTCGCTCCCATATGTTAATCTAAATGGGGTTTCTCCTGTAGGGGTCCGGATGGTTGTCCTGTATGCCCATAGTACGCTGGGTAGTTCTTCCGGCCATATGCCCTTTGCCCCTTCGAGCCGAGCCTTGATTATTCGGAGCAAGGATCAGTTCGTGACTTCAACTTGTCCGTTGGCCTGGGGATGAGCGGGGGAGGAATAGTGGTTCTTGATCCCGAGTTGTGAGCAGAAGTCCCGGAAGGAGTTGTTGTCGAACTGCTTGCCATTGTCCGAGATCAGGACCCTTGGAATTCCGAATCTGCAAACGATGTTTTTCCACACAAAGTTTCGCACATTCTTTTCGGTGATCGTGGCCAAGGCTTCAGCTTCCACCCACTTGGTGAAGTAGTCGATTCCGACTATTAGGAACTTCAGCTGCCTTGCTGCTATTGGGAATGGACCCATGATGTCCAGCCCCCATTGGGCGAATGGCCACGGGGCGGCAATTGGAGTTAACTCTTCAGCGAGCTGTCTGATCGTGTTACTGAACCTTTGGCACTTGTCGCATGTTTTGACGTATGTTTGGGCGTCCTGTTGCATGGTCGGCCAGTAGTATCCGGCCCGGATCAGTTTGTGGACTAGCGACCGCGATCCTGAATGGTTGCCGCAGATTCCTTCATGTACCTCTCTCATAACGTAATCCGCTTCTTCAGGTCCAAGACACCTTAGGTATGGTCGGGAGAAACTTCTCTTGTGTAGGATATCTTTTATTAGGACAAATCGGGCCGCTCGGACTTTCAGCTTTCTTGCGGCTTCCTTTTCTTCAGGCAGTGTGCCATCTTTGAGGTAGGCAACCAGAGGGGTAGTCCAATTATTCTTCGATCCTACCCCCTGTATACTGATGGCGTCTATCATTGATGCGAGTTGAGTAAAAAACAGCACCTTGGCGGGGACGATCACGTGTTCCGCAGATGCAGCTTTTGCAAGGCGGTCGGCTTGCTCATTGTCTCCCCTCGGAATTTGAACAACTTTTGCGTGAAGCTCATCTATCCTTCTCTTTGCTAGTTCCAAGTACATCTTCATTCTTTCTCCCTTACATTCGTAGTCGCCGTTTACTTGTCTAGTGATTACCTGCGAGTCGCAATGGACTACCGTGTCTACGGCTCCTACGGCCCTGGCAAGTTCTAGGCCTGCTATGAGGGCTTCATATTCTGCTTCATTATTGGTTGTAGGAAAGTTAAGTCGGATCATGCATTCGATCTCGTCGCCCTTTGGGGAGCGAAGTACGACTCCTATTCCGCCGGCGTTTTTGTTAGATGATCCGTCAGTGAAGACATTCCACTGGGAACTCTCCTCCTCCCAACCTCCCTTATATGTGAATTCCGCAATAAAGTCAGCTAGTACTTGCCCTTTGATGGTAGTGCGGGGGCGATATTTTATGTCAAATTCGCTCAACTCTATTGCCCATAAGGCCATACGTCCTGCGGCTTCGGGATTACTCATTGCTCGCCGTATGGGCTTGTCCGTTAGTACGACCACCGTATGTGCTTGGAAGTACGGCTTAAGCTTGCGGGCTGCCGTAACTAGAGCAAAGACCAGTTTTTCTAGCGGTGAGTATCTTTCTTCTGCCCCGTGGAGTGCCCGGCTGGCGTAGTACACTGGCCTTTGTACCTTGTTGTCTTCTCTTACGAGAGCTGCGCTGACGGCAGCTGGTGAAATGGCCAAATAGAGGAATAGTTCTTCGCCCGGTTGGGAGAGGGTTAGCAGTGGCGGCGATGATAGGTAGGTCTTGAGGTCTTCAAATGCTTGCTGGCATTCGTCCGTCCATTCAAAGGACTTCTTCAGCGTGCGGAAGAAAGGGAGACACCTATCCGTCGCCCTGGATACGAATCTGCTAAGCGCGGCGACCTTGCCGTTAAGGCTTTGTACTTCCTTCACGTTTTTGGGAGGCGTCATCTCCATTATGGCTCGGATTTTGTCTAGATTGGCTTCGATACCTCGTTGGGACACCATGTATCCTAGGAATTTTCCGGCCGTCACTCCGAAGGCACACTTGGGGGGATTTAGCTTCATGTTGTAGGAGCGAAGGGTATCGAAGGTCTCCTGCAGGTCTTTTAAATGATCCTCCTTCTTTCGACTTTTTACTAGCATGTCGTCGACATATACTTGGACATTTCTCCCGATCTGTTCTACGAACATCTTGTTCATAAGCCTCTGGTATGTCGCACCAGCATTCTTCAAACCGAACGGCATGACCTTGTAGCAAAAAAGGCCTTGACTTGTCACAAACGAAGTCTTTTCTCGGTCAGCTTCGTCCATCAGGATCTGGTTGTATCCCGAGAATGCATCCATGAAGCTTAGCAGCTAGTGTTGGGCCGTAGAATCCACCAGGAGGTCGACCCTCGGTAGAGGATAGCTGTCTTTGGGGCATGCTTTGTTTAGGTCGGTGAAATCTACGCACATCCTCCACTTTCCGTTGCTCTTCTTCACCATGACGACGTTTGCTAACCAATCGGGATAGTAAACCTCCTGAATGAAGCCCGCCTCTTGTAATTTACGAACTTCTTCTGCTACTGCCCGATCTCTCTCCGGGGCGAAGACTCTCTTCTTTTGTCGAACCGGCGGAAAAGACGGTGATACATTCAACTTGTGTACTATGACCGACGGGTCAATGCCTGGCATATCCTCGTGACTCCAAGCGAAAACGTCTCGGTTTTCTCTGAGGAAGGCCGTAAGTTCCTGCCGTATCGTACTGTCCGTGAGAGTACCGATCTTGGTCGTCCACTCCAGTTGGGAGTCGTCGAGAGATATCTCTTCGAGTTCTTCTATGGGCTCCGTCGTGGTGCGCTGTTCTTCAATGCTCATGGTCTGACGGTGGTCATCCATCTCCATCATTGCTATATAACACTCGCGTGCGGCCACTTGGTCTCCTCTTAATTCTCCTATTCCATAGTCCGTCGGGAATTTTATCATCAAGTGGTAGGTTGAGGTTACAGCCTTCCACGAGTTAAGAGTGGGGCATCCTATGATAGCGTTGTAGGCTGATGAGCAGTCGACTACGAGGAATGCTACATTCTTAGTGACTTGCTGAGGGTAGTCTCCAATAGTTACCGCCAGGGTGATAACACCGAGGGGAAATACCTTTGTTCCTCCGAAGCCGACTAGCGGGGCGTTAGCCGGGGTCAGTCGTTTTCTATCAACTCCCATCTGTTGGAACGCAGGGTAGTAGAGGATGTCTGCCGAGCTCCCATTATCGACAAGAACTCGATGCATGTTGAAGTCTCCTGCTCGTATGGTGACGACGAGTGCGTCGTCGTGGGGGTGATGGAGGCGTCGTGCGTCTTCTTCTAAGAATCCGATGAGGGGGTTATCAGTCCGTGGCATCTTGGGTACGGACCCCGCCAACTGGATGTTTTGCACCATCCTGAGATATGTCTTTTGAGCTTTCTTTGACGATCCAGCGGTCGCCGTCCCTCCTACAATCATCCGGATATCGCCTAAGGGCTGTCGGGGGCGTTCGTTTTCCCGTCTGGGAGCTTGGTCTTGCGGCGGTTCTGTTCGTTCTTTGCTAACGAACCTCTGCAGCCTTCCCTGCCTGATTAAAGCTTCTATCTGTTGCTTTAGGTCGTAGCAGTGAGCCGTGTCATGTCCATGGTCTCGATGGAAGCGGCAATATTTGTCCCTTGGCCTTTTGTTGGGATCTCCCTTCATTTTGCCGGGAAAAGTCAAAGTCCCCTCGTCCTTGATTTGCATTAGGACCTGATCGACAGGGGCGGTCAATGGTGTGAAGCTCGTGAATCTCCCTGGGAGTGGCTTGGAGCGGCGATCATCCCGTCGCTCTTCAGTCCTGGCTTTCTTTTGCCCCCTATCCGTTCGAGTATCTTCTTGCCTTTCCCTCTTCTTAGGCTTGTCTTCCCTTGCAATAAGCGCGTCTTCCGCGTTCATGTATTTCGTCGCCCTGTAAAGTACTTCGGACATGGTCTTTGGATCGTTTTTGTATAGGGAGAAGAGGAACTTCCCTTTTCGCAGCCCATTGGTGAAGGCTGCTACTTGTATCTTGTCGTCCGCTTCATCTATTGAGAGAGCTTCTTTGTTGAATCGCGTTATGTAGGACCTTAGAGTCTCGTCTTCCCTCTGCTTGATGCTCATCAAGCATGCCGTGGATTTTTTGTACCGGTGGCCTCCGATAAAGTGCGACACGAACTGAGCGCCTAGCTCTTTAAAGGTGCTAATTGAGTTCGGCGTCAACCTGCTATACCAGACTCTTGCGGACCCTTTCAAGGTGGTTGGGAAAGCCCTACACATAATCTCGTCGGGCACTCCTTGAAGGTGCATTATAGTTTTGAAGGACTCTAAGTGGTCCAGGGGGTCCTTGTTTCCGTCGTAGCTTTCCACCTGCGGCATACGAAACTTTGGGGGAAGTGGGCACGACGTAACATTTGCCGTGAAAGGTGAATCGGTTCGCTGTACTAGGTCGTCGAGATCGTTAGACACTTGTCCTTTAAGGGCGTTCATCATCACGTCTATTCGTTCACGCATCTCCTGCATCTCGGCGGCGATGTGAGGGGGTATGGCTTCAGAAGGGGTAGTCAGATTGGTATCCCGCCTCTCCGGCCTGCTCGGGGCGTTGCTGCCTTCGGGCGCTTCGGGATCCCTTCTTTCAGCGCTTGTCTCCTCCTGATTTTCCTCTTGTATTCTAGGATGCGCGTTCCTCTGACGCAGCTGCTCCTCCAAGTCGTGATTTTCCTTTGTTAGGCGTTCGACCGCTGCCGCGAGCGTTTGGACTTGCTTTTCCAGAACGGTTGCGCGCGATTCGTTCTCCTGAACGTTGTTGGTGGTAGCCATTGAGCGGGTGAGTACCATGCAACTTTTTGTCCGGGAAGCGACAGTGCGGCGTTACCACTCGTTTCCTACAGACGGCGCCAACTAATGATGCAATAAAATCGTCAGTAAGCCACACGGTCCGCACGTGCTCTTGATGACGTACCTGCACGACACAAAAGGTGAAGACCTAAAGAAGGGCACCGGTGTGGTACCGGCCAAACACCCTCCGACGGTCAAATTAGACAAATCTCTTTGTTCACAACGCTAGAGTGCTAGAGTTGAGATAATTGTGCGTACCTTGTTTTGAGAGGGTGATGGGATATTTATAGTCATGTTAGGCCGAGACTTACGCCTTCAAGGAGTTCTTTTCCTTTTAGGAGAGTGATTCTTGGTTCTCACGTATCTTCCAGAATCCTTGTCCTCCTAGGAGTCTCCTTAATTTAGACGTGTTGTTCAAGAATCATTGGTGTAGGCGTGTTGGTCAAGTAAGGTTGTGGACGGGCCTAAGTCTAACCTCGTCAGCCTCATACCGTCAACTTGGCGACGTACGTGGAGTTTCTGCAGTGAGGGTCGTCAGCTTCAGATAATGGCCTCTAAGGTCGTCAGCTTCAGGCTATGGCCTCTAGGGTCGTTAGACTCAAGGCCGTCAGCCTCAGGGTCGTCAGCCCCTGGTCCTTCAGTTCTGGACTTTACCAAAATGACCCTTATCAAGAATTAAAAAATAACTAAAATTGAAAGAGAAATCACTACACACATATGAAAAAGCCCAAAATTCAATAATTAAAAACAATCCAAAAAACATTTGGAAGCAGAGTTCACCAAAGAAAGATTCACATGGGAATTGAACTGGTGGATGTAGAAGATTAAATTTAAGACATAGTATTGGGTCGTCAAATATATAGTATATGATGTTTACCAAAAAAATATATAGTATATGATCATGATATACCACACATGTTCAATAGTAGAATTGAATTAGATTAAACTTGAAGAACAATATATCAAAATTGTAAACGGTTAAGAGTTGAGGAAAAAGTTGTTTCTCAAAAAAAAAAAAAAAAAGAGGAGAAGGTTAAAGGCAATTAATGTAGAAAAATGAACTATATTCAAGTGATTTTAAGATATATTTGGTAATGGAGTTCTTGAAAAATTTATATTGCTCAATTTACTTATATTCTCCTTTTTTTTTAAAGACTTTTTTAAGTATTTAGTGAGATTAATATTGACAAAACAAAAAATAGACACCAAAGAGTGTTATCCTTGTTATTTTTTGCATATGCATGTAATTTTAACACCTCATTTATAGGCACAAAATCAGAACACACTTTTTTTTTCTTTTTTTTCTTTTTTTTGAGGAAAGCATCATAACACACTCTTTTATCACAAATTGAACTAATGTAACACAATGAATTTAATTCTAGTATTTTCTAAGGAAAATTTTTAGCTAATTTCAAACCGGTTTTGAGCTATTTTCATCCAATTCACTAAATGACAATTGAAGAGACCATCTATTTGTAGCTTTAGTTATGACATTTTTAATGAGTCATATGATTTTTTTAAATAATACACATAGATAATCTTATAAATCATCGCGTAGCATGTTGCTAGAAATTCTTATCCTAATAATAATTTTTTTTAATTTACCATTATAGTTCTTCATAGACATAATGTCATTTCCTAAAACCCTAATAAAGGAGGTTTATTTTGCTAATTAGTCAAATCTATATAATCAAATATCCACTAATAGATGGAAGGCTCATGATAAAAAGTAACATGCAAGCCTATGTAAAACCCTAATAAAGGAGGTTTAATTTACTAATTAGTCAAATCTATATTATCAAATATCCACTAATAGATGGAAGGCTCATGATAAAGAGTAACATGCAAGCCTATGAAAAACCGATAATCTAAAATATTGAAGCTTAGGCACTTGCGGTCTATCTGTAATAGCCAATAATGGCCCTAGAAATAAAGTAAACCCATTGAAGTTCATGATGTATTACACCTACAAGATAAAAAAGTAGCATGATGAGAGCTTGCTACTTTTTATCTTGTCTAAAGATTAGTGCTCCATCATTTTGATTGTCTCAATGTCCTTGCACCATATAATCCAATTTTAGCAACTCGTAAATTCTTATCTTGAACAATTAGAAATAAGACTCCTTTGACTTGTTATTACTTTGTTGCTTTTATGTTTTTATATTTTATCATTTATAAGGACTCTTCGTCATTATATTTCAACTCAATTCCCAAAATTATAATTACCAATTTTATAAAGATTTTATACTTTGATAAGTGAAGAGGGGAATTTGAACTCTAATTCTCCTTATAAAAATATTTAAATTTTTTTTTTAAATCAAACTACGCCACTGAGCTATGATTAACCACCATGCTTAAGCTTCAATAATTTCCTCCCATACGTTCATACAAAGTTGTTATCAGCAGGAGCTAATGGATTCAGACCAAAACAATGTTTTATGAGCATTCCATCTTAAAATTTCACAACGTCTGAATACTCCAACCTTTCAACACACCCCACACTCCTCCAAAAAAATAAATCAATCAAAATATTGCAGCATTTCTTGCCCCTCGGCCCTATTCAAGCCGTGGCTCGGTCTGTGTTATAAGTTATATCGACACATACACACAAATAATTTAGATAGTTACAACAATGGAGGAAATCTGGACATTTATGTTGAAAAATCTCTCTACATGTAACATTAGGAAGGTAATCCACCGATTCTATTCATGCCAAAAATGGGACATGATGGTGTAGCCCAAACAAGCTACTGCTTGTACCACAAACATCAGATGCAAAAAAATGTCAAGCCAAGCTCCAAAGGCTTGCCAAAAAAATATAATAATAAGAAAAAGAGGCAAACCTCCCAGGAGAGACAACAAATGCCATCGACTAGATCATTGCTGCCTAAATACATTAGCTACGACTTGATATAACAAAAATTATGTACATCAATACAATCGACATAAAACATACAGGAGGATAGGGTGTGGAAATCTAAATACAGTACTCAGAAGTCAGAACAAAATTTGAAGGGAGAGAAACTTTCCCTGTCCCAAAAACAATTGATTACAACTACGTCGTAAAACATATTATACAGGTTGCCCAGCAAAGACAGGATCATACAAACTCCATCATCTCTGTCAGCCCCTATAAGAATAATATTATCATAGCTATGAATAATGAAAAGTAGGGAGTCGTTACGCAAATATTGATTAATTCAAACAAAAGTAGGCCAGTGACCAAACATAGGAGACAGCTTACCTCTCGGTGAACAAATTCAACATCGCAGTCTGCAGCATATTTCATCAACCTCATATATATCTCAGATACATATTCTTATCCCCATCTGAACTATTATATGCTCAACATTGTTTTTCCTTATCAAACTGGAGCATTTATTGATTCTACACAAGAAGGGTAGTATTTCATTTACGTACTTATCATTTAAGATTCCCAGTGTGTATTGGAGTCTGTAAATGCCGTTTGGACTCCTTATGTGAAGCGTCCATCTTTAATTTTTCACTTTCTGCTGCTTTCTTCGTTTCAAGCTCAAGCTGCCTGCAGTTTTCTACAAGGGCTTGGTTGAACATTTTCACAAAGTTGCGCAGAGTTGAAATAACTGCAGATGTGTTTCAGAAATGTAATAAGGTAGCAGAAACTACACTGAAAAGAGCAGTGCATGTGAAGCCGTTGAACTAGACTTAGAGATTAGAAAACTACAAAGTACAAAACCTAATAAATACCAACACATATTATCTTTAATGATTCAGAAAAGGCATACACCTGGTCATTACAGTGACAATGTGTAGATTTAGATTGGGGACACAAAGTGATATATCGTCATAATGAATGTGATTAATAAAGGCATCAGATGCAGCTTCCAATCTGATGACAAACTTAGAAATAGACAGATAACTAACAAAACCAAGATTTTTTTGAATTTGACCACTAAGTAAATCTCCTAAAACTTAGATAGCAGAAATTACTAAAACATTCTATGAGATTTCAGAACAAAAGATCAGATACGGTAATGATTTTTGAGCTCATACCTCAGGTGAACCATCAGTTGATTCAAATTTCATCACAAAACTCATAAGCAGCAAAGTCTGAGTATATACCAATACCATATATAAAATCATAAATATATCACAAGCCAAGATTTCCATTTGATCCTATGGTAATTGTTAGAAGTATGTGATTAAATTTACCATTTCCCAATAACTTAAGGCTTTTGGGACAAGCAATAATTTAGCATGGTATCAAAGCGGGAGGTCTTAAATTCGATCTCTGTTGCCACCACTTCACCTCCTAGTTAGAAGCCCACATGTTGGACCTCACCTATTAAAAGGAAGTTTGAGCCTACGAATGAGGGAGAGTGTTAGAAGTATGCGATTAAATGATCATAAGTTATAATACCTTGTTCAAAGGGGCAGCGAGATGGATCTTCTCCAAAATAAATGATCATTGCATCCACATTTCTACCCTGTAAGACATTCCAAATGATAAAGAACATGTATTCATTTTTATGGTTGTAAAAGCATAAACACTCCAACTACTCTTCAAAGCAAGACCTACCACGCCAGAATACAATGAAGCCAAAGACCTCACTTCAGCTTCAGCGGAAAGAAGGAACTCCTTTAAAGTCTGCAATATAAAATGAAACTATAAATCAAAGCCAGAACAATAGACAAGGAGCCATAAATTCTATGCCAATAACAAATTGAACACAAAGATACATAAAACCTAATGAATAAAAACTAAAAGCATGAGGAATCTTTAGCTATAAGAATCACAATTATCATTTCCATGGTAATATTCAAAACTAAAAAACTTCACAGTGGTCTTTGATTGTTTTGATATTGTAACAGTATTATCCAGATAAAATTTGGCACACTTCATATAATCTCACAGTAACTCAATGAAACACAAGATTCACTATCATCCCAAACTCAAACATTTCGTTCTCCTTATGTTTGGCTTATGAACAAGAAACTCTTTAAAGTTTGTCAGACTTTGTTGACTAAAAGGGTGTATTGATGGCATTTACAATTTTCCCTCTTCTTTGCTTTTTTACAACAGTATCCGGACATCCAAGCCCCACAAAGACCCTAGAATGCAAAATTCACCATCTTAGGTCTAATTCTATCAATCTTTAAGAACCCTAATACCAATCTGCTCATCCCAGCACATGCTAGCCCTAGCAAATCATCTCTTTCAGCTGAAAAAATAAGTACAATATAAAGTTAAAAGAGGGTGAACAACAACAAGAAGATAACCATTAAGGGGAAGATAACTATCATCCTATATCACTCCTAGGATTCAAACCAATAAAAATAAAGAAAAATACATCAAGCACATATAAAGAGAAAACAAGAATTTGGCTAGTTTAGCAAATTGCCTGCATTCAAGGGTGGTTACGAGGAGAAAGTGCCACTAAAAATACTGGGAGATTACAATAGTAGCAGAAAGGCTCTCTCAAAAATCCCAAAGCCCAAAGATACCCAAAACTCTCTTTCACATGCAACGCCTAGAGAAAATATCCTTTGCACTACTCTTAGTTCCACAGAATGGCTCTAGAATCTGCCACGGCAGAGAACTCTCTCAAGTGAAATGCCAAGAGTTGTGTATCTATATAACTTTATCGCAGCTTGCACTGTGTCTCAATACAGGACCTAAAACTGAATATATATGGGCACATAAGCATGTTGGCTAGGCTAATGCCATTATTTCCCTTTCTAAGTACGACCTGGCATATTGAGTGCTGAACAAAACAAGACCAGTATTTAAAGTTATATGATCACATGTGGTACCATTAAGGTGGAATCTGTGCATGTTTATTCTTAAATTCAAGCAATACACATCAACAATAAAGTTGGATCTCTCTATGTGTGTGTGATAGAAAATGAGGGAAAATGTTGAGATAGGTAACTAGCAAGTTGAAATATTAAAGAATTCTTGAGAATTTAAAGATAGAACTAGCAACAATGAAGGACTACGTAAAATCAGTCTTTGCCCTTCTATATTACAAGATGAGCAGGTGTTTGCTGAAAGAGTTTATTCATTCACAATAACTACAAGAGAACTGCACCAATGAAAGTGACAAATGGACAGACATGGATAGACCCTGCTAGTAATGACAAAAAAAGACTAATAGCTTAAATACCTTACGGAAATTTTCGGATACAGGACCATCAATTTCAGAAGTGGACAGTTCCTGTACAACTTTCTCCAATCCTTTGCTTATGGCTTGCATTTCCTCTGCCAAAATTCTCATTTGTATCTGGATGGAAATCACACATTTCAGTCAAGAAGTGCCAACTCTAATAAAAAATTTCTAAAAATGGTTCTCACCATAACAAATAAGAATACCTTTGATGCAGCCTCTAAGCTAGCAAGGTCCTTGGAAAAATCTACAACTTCAGGCAATTTATTAGCAAGCACCTACAGCTTATCAAGCATAACATAATCATCACCAAGTACTATGCAGGTAAACTTCTCCATGGGCAAGTACTTCAAAAGCTACCCAAAACTTAACATTAAATCATAATTGAACAACATAATAGTTATATTTATTATAAAAACCACATATTAATGCACAAAGTTTTGTAATTAATGACAACAAAACATGCTGCTTATATGTAGATGCATACAAATAATCAGAAAAATCAAAACTTGTGGGCTCATTAGCACAATGAATGACACATTTGACTGAACAAGGAGCCTGTGCATCTGAGGTTTCTCATCATTTTAACAAATTTTTTTTATTCCTAAAAAAAGGTAAGCAGTATACTAAAAACATCACAAACTAAACAATATAAGCTGAAAATACTTAACAGCTCTGTACAATATATGAATCAGCCAGAGAACTTAAATCCATTTTAATGAAAGCCTTCTAAGGATCTACATGACACATCCGGCAAATTAATATTTAGGAATGATAAGTTACTACTAGTGTTAAAGCTTAAAAAGTGAATTTAATCGCTTCACCATTATTCTACTAAAGAACAAAAATTAAAAATTAAAAATGAAATAAAATAAATTATAGCAATAAAAGAAATATGGTAAACGTTTCCTTTGGAGATAGACATTTAAAAAAAAAAAGGTTAAAATGATTAAATTCACTATATCCTAATAGCTTAAACATTTAGGACAAAGGCTATTAATCATGGTATCAGAACAGCTAGTTCTAAGTCCGAACCTTGTCTCCCCTCTATCTCCCATTTACACAGTTAAAACCATATTTTGGACCCCACATGAGGGGGAGCGTTAAAATAATAGTTAAATGATTAAATTCACCAATTCCTAATAACTTAAACTTTTGGGACAAGTGGTAATTTATCAACACTAATATCAAACCGTTAAATCCTTTAATCAATTAGCTCTGCCATGAATCCAATATTAAATGCATGTCCACTCTCTAATCACGAGCACAAGTGTATAAAAAAATTGTAAATCAAAATTAACAAAGATGTAGTTTGCACATGCATGCACAAGGAACATAATTGAGTTATGAAAATTTCCATTTACACATGATAACCTCACCATATGTTCCAAGAGAAGTTTCAAATCCAATGTGGACAGTCAAGTTTATCATTACAAAGCCCAGAGAAATAAGTACCAGCTTGTACCTTACAAAGATAATGCATGAGAGTAGTCTTCTTGTTCTGTGCACGTGTATCTGTAAGTTTAAGAAGACTATCCAACCTAAACCCAATGGCAGATCCTAGGAAAAAAGAAAAGGAGAGAATAAAATCAAGGAGTATCAATAAGCAGGATAACAATGTGATGCTGTTATATGTCTGATCCCACAGCATGAGAGAGCAAAAGGTAACATGGCAAGAAAATATAGAAAAATATGTGACAGGAATCCCCAGTATTTTAATAGGGGCCAAGTTGCCGGTGCTCATAGCTTTCTGAATTTAAGAATCACAATGTAGGATAACTTTATGTTCAAGGGAGCATCTCAACTGCCAAGTGATCTTAGATTTAAGAGCAGGGATTGAGCTAAGTTAAGACCAAGTGGGGCAATGGCCCCCAGGTTCTAACAAATCCCTATAATTGTTTATATAAAAATATGCCCCCATTCAAGATGAAACTGTTCTATAATAAATATTTATATAAATATCTAAAATTTGGTCCCAAAAACATAGCTGAACAAAAATGAGACAGTCTGTTGGTGCATGACATGGCCCTCCTTCCAAAAAGACTTTTTAACATAAAACACGTTTTTTAAATAATTTTAAAAAAAAAATCTATGTTTTTTGTGTTTCATGTAGCTAAAATCCTTTAGTAAATGAAAAAAGTTCCTAAAAAAGATAAATCAAGGGTAAACCAAGAAATAAGAAGCTAATTGCTTTCAATCAATGTTATTCTTTTATTTATATATTAAGTTAGTTCCTTGATTTTGAATATGCATATGTGCAATCCTTTTTTTAATCAATATATTTCATATTAGTTTTTTCCCCCAATAATTTTGATGGGGTCAGTAGTAAACCCAAAGCACAAATAATTTTTTTTCATCAATTTATGTCTTGAATTTTACCAATAGGTTGGAAAAGAGCTGAAGATCCAATACCAATAGCCTACCAACTTATTCACATAGTGGTTATAATTGTGCTTACTTTTCCAATGTTTCTACCACTACTATGAAATGAGAATTTTCAATCATCAGACTCTTTGATTTTGTACATTACAAGAAAAATTTCTGAAAATTTTAGTACATATTAAGATTTTCAGGATTTAAAGGAACGTCAAGTTCCATTTTGAAAGATGATTGATCAAATAAATAAAAAATAAAAAAGTACAGAAAATAAATATTTTGTATTTTTTTATATGTATATATTCTGTTAAACACTAAATAAATGCTAGTTTTATTTTCATGTATTAATTTAGTTTTAAATCTTTGTACACTTTTTATTCCTGAATTCTAAAAAAATTTAGTTCATGCTCCCCCACCCCTCCCCCCTTAAAAAAAAAAGTTAGATGTCTAGATCCGTCCCTCTTTAGTGTGTTTGGCAAAAATTATTTTTGCCAACTTATTTTACTATTCAGCTTCTTTTTGCTACTATTCATGAGCCCTACTGCACTTTTTGGAACTATTCATGGGTCTTACTGTACTATTTCAGCTAAGTTTTTCATTTATTTACAGTGCTCTCAACAAAAAGTTTTCAATTTCAGCAAAATAAGCGAAAAACAGAGCCTTAATAGGTCAGAATCTGAGCCACATGTATGTACTTGTATCTCTTTATGTCATCATTAGAATTATATACTCCAAATAAATCAGATGTTCATAATCAGATTCATTGTTTCCATACTTCTCCACAGAGGTCTACTAAACAAGATTGGCTAAGTGATCAAATTAACAAACATACTTCAAGAGGGATAGTTATTACTTTTATTCCTTCTTTCATGGCTCTTTTTCAAAGTTTCCAAATGCAACTTGCATGTTAAAACATCCCATAGAGCTAAAAAAATTTCAAATCTATAAGTTTATGTTCCTTGATTTGTCCTGTATTTGTCCCTAGATTGCTGCAAAACTTTGTAAAAAAATCCAATTCTAAAATGTTATTTTGGATTCCACATGATCCAATTATGCTCTTTTCATCTCCCTCTTAAAAGATTACGGGTTTACATGATGAATAACATGAGTTGTTTTCAAGCCAATTAGTAAAACAGATCTTCACACTCTCTAGTACCCAACTCAATAAAGAGGTGAGCATATATCTCACTCACGGTCTCACACGGTAATTTCTCAGCATTCTTTCTAGTCTACTGCAATACTCCAATATTCCCTTATTAACAACCACTGCCATTTTTTTCTTTCTCAATAACAACCTCTTGGAAATTGGAAACAGTCACTCAAACCATTTACCAAATATCAGTGACAACCACCAAAATTTTGGCACTCCAAGACCAACTTTTTGTACGAGTATTTTCTTCGTTCATATGCTTTAGAATTATCCAAGTTATTAAACGCATAGATGCCTTCTAACAATGATGACAGGGTATTTTGCTGCCTAAAATTTGTTTTTTTAATAATAACAGTGCATTCAGAGATGCCAGAAAATTTAATATCAACTTACCCCTAGCAGTTCCCTGGTTCAAAGCATTTCCTAATGAAAGAACTGTCTGCATAATTCTCTTCAGTTTGACAGAACCCTTGATCTGATGAGAACATCAGGTATAAGAAAATGAGAAGTCAATATTGATAGGAATATCAGAATCACTTCCAAAAAAGAAGTATAAGCATATGAAAAAATAACTTGCCTCTTCTGCAGCAGAGTAGACAGCACTGAGGCTGCCTCTGAGGTCAGAAACCTAAATGGAATTATAAATAAGCCACATTAACATAGGCAAATCACTTCATATTGAGCAAGTGAGAGACGAGCTTTTCCTCACCTGGGAATGGAACTGTATCTTGAATGAAAAAACTCTGAGCTTACTTTCTACACGTGGTACTTGCATTAACTCTAAGAAGAACTGTCATGAACATGCACAAAGCATATTAATCCAAAAAAGATGCCACAAAATACTTCAGGGAGGATATGTTCCCAAATTGAGCAGTTATAGCAGCTTATATCAAGGGTCAATATTTCATCATTAAACATCATAGAACAAGTTGAATTTATTGAATATACATAAAATGGAACCCCCTATGTCAATGTAATGAGAAAAAAATGCTAATACGTTTGAGACTGCACATCCATACATCTACTGAACACAAGGGTTGACTTGGATGCACCAACCAATAGCAGGTAATTTTCTATCAAAGCTATGAGTAATAATGCTAGTTGTGAAGACAAAAATAGCTTTCAAATGAAATCCATCAGACCAACTCTTTTACATTCAAATCCTGGTCCCGAGAGATGTCAGAACAAACACAAACATTTCAAAGTTTAAACTTCTTGAGAAAAGTATACACACAGAGAGACACACTTGCACTTTAGACATCTTGAGACAAGTACACAGATACAGCAAGCATTTGAATTTTGAACTTCTTGAGACAACTACACACGCAGAGACCAAAAATTAAACCTAGATATGTTTTTCTTCCTTCACTGTACAATGCATGCCCTATCCAGCAAAACGAAGTCTTTGAAATGATACCCACAGAAGTACATTCAGTTAATGAGTGAAATTACCATAGGGCTTCACCTATCATTTATAATATATTCATATCAAGCAGTACACTTGTTAAGAATTTAGTTGTTCAGTTACCATTCTATAGTGTAAATACTTGTAAAATAACAGTTCATTTGTTACATTAGTAGTTAGGTATCACTAATTAAGCTAATAAAAAACATACCACAAGTTAGTGTTCATAAGTAACAATGGAAAATTAAAACTAGAGCAAAGAAATACTACAGTTGGACAATGATAATAAAGAACTCGCAAGAAATTATGCATATAAGTCATCAGAGAACTACAATAAGATTAATCAGTTTAAAGGATCCTTAAATGTCCATTGTGTTTGGAATTCTTACTGCCTAACATAGCACAACTTCCTTATAATGAAGCAGTCATAAAGGCAAAGTCAAAAAAATACCAGTATGCATCTCATCGAATGCAAGAAATCAAGACATCAAAATATCAAATAAAAGGTTAGCACACAAACAGCACTAATGAAATCTTACACACCTGTTCACATTTCCCTAACTTTTCCTTTTCTCCAGTGTAGCCCTGAACAGAGAAATGTAATAAATGCAATTATATATTTGCAGAAGATCTAAAATGAATAGAACATGATATACCAATTTTAATATAATAGTTAATTCAATAATAGTTTTCCAAACCTTAAGTAGTTCCATCTCCTCTTTTGTTGGACAGAACTTTATGAGATTCTCGACCTGATCCACATCTAAAGCTGAATCTTCCAGGGCAAGCACTGAACTCTGTCAATGTTCCACATGAAGCCATAATTGATAAGGACAACTTGTCAGAAACAACCCCCTAATGTATAATGGAACCATGCTTAGACAGAGGATATTTATAGCAAGGAAAAAAAAACCAAGAGGATAGGATGACTACTAGAATGAAGTAGAACCTCTAGAAGAGAAAGAGAAGATTGCCTAAGCAAGAGAGAGAGAGAGAGAGGCTGTGTTTTCTTCTCATTTTGAAAGAGAAGACGAGGGAGATCATAATCACCAAAATTTAGTGACATGACCTGCTCAAGGCCAGTTAAAGACATGGTCCACACTCTACATATCTTACTAGATATGTTGACATAAGACAACCATAAGGATGTAATTACACTAGTCCCTCTACAATGTGATTCGTTGAATTCTAAGAGGAAATAACTTTTCTACTGATAGTTTGACATACCAAAGAAGGAGCTGTAAGTCAACCATTTTAAGCTTACATCAGAGGTGGGCACTTGGCACATATCATTATGCATTAAAGTATAAGCTGGCAGTATGACAAAGTTCCAGGTTTTATAATGCACCTGTGATCTCACTCTCCATTTTTTTGTAATGAGGAAAGGAAGCGAGACCAATGACATCGCTTCTTTGCTTAACTACAGATTCTTTTGAATAAAAGTGTTCTATTACAGTTCAACCCAAACTTAACATTTGAAATGTGTTCAAAACAATATTAGGAGTATAGATGGTGTTCTCGGCTGGCTTGCCATGAAGGCAGGTTATCTACAAGAGCAAGGATGATAATTTGGGGTTCACAGGGGATTGTGCATGCTGTTCCAGCAGAATGGTTACAGAGAGTAGGAGTCACCTGTTCTTTGCATGCTCTTTTACAAAAATATTTTGGAAGAACATTATGCGGTTCTGATTGGTGAATGATATTCCTCCCAAATTGGATGATATATTAAGCTGCAGCACCGGATTTTTTATGAGGGAAAAGATATAGAGCTTCCCTTTGGAAGGTGGCATGGTGGGCAACAGTTTATCATTTGTGAACCCAAAGGAATTGTAGAATCCATGGAAGAGAAGTCAAGACAGAGGAGCAAATTGTTAAAAGCATTACAAGAGATGTCAAAGCCAAGATGGAAGCTAAGAGTAATTTAGACAATTCCATTCTCAATAAAGTACTGTGCATCAACTGGGGAATACTTGGGTCTGCTCTGGAAATTAATCGAGGTGGGTGCGGGGGGGGGGAAGAAGTGTTTGCAAAAGATATTTGGAGGATGGTTGCTGTTTCAGTAGCTTTGAAACAGGCTTTGTATCATTAGTGCTAAATTGATGAGTTGTCTCAAAAGAATTTGGCTTGTACTACTGGGAGTATCTGTTTTCATAGTTTTTCTCTTTTAGAACATATATTGTACTCTGTATTTTCTTGCTTGTATCAATTATTTTGAGCTATAAAAATCATCAGCATTATCCATAAAAATAAGTTTTCTTGAAATTGATGGTAAAGGGAATAATTTTTTTTTTATAAGTAAAAAAATGTAAAGGGAATACCAAAAAGGTGTTAGACCAAAAACAGCACAGGTAAGGATTAAAATTGAAGGATAGCTCAAAGAGAAGGGAGTAAGATTAGAACAAGGCTAGTAGGACTGAAAATTTAATTTTTCCCTAGATATAGTGGGATGATAGGCCAGAGTTCCTGTAGCTGAGCTCCTATAGTTTAGATAAGGATTTGCAGAGTTGAGCTCTGAACTGCTTGAAGTCTATGCGAAGCAAACTTTTATTTCAGTGACCCATGGAACTGGTAGAAGTACACAATTGAAATAGCATTAAGCTTACCATTAAGTCATGCAATGGCACTTTCACCTTTGAAAGCATGATTTCACAGTTATACGCCCGCCTGTGGTCAATCTGCAAGACGTGATAACATTAAACAAATACAAAATATTAATCTGATATTCATGAGAACATAACTTGGCCAAACAAGATAAATGCGACAAGAAAGGGATGCATATAACCTCACTTCCAATGCTGTACTTAATACTTGATAGACCTAAGGATTCTACAATTCCATAATACAAAAGAATAGAAAAGGCCACATAAAGTACAAACATCTTTCCCTTTCATTTAAGGAAAAGGGGCGGAAGGTGCAGTTGGGATTTTGAAGGGCATTAGTTATTATTTTCCCCCCCAGTAAATAAAGTACATTAGTTCAATCTTTAGACTTCTAGGACAGATAAGTTGATAATAAGTGATCAGTATATCCCAAAAAGCTTCGATTTTACTTTTGGACAACAACTCTTAAGATTTATATGGACCATACAGAGGGAAATCACACTCTAAATGTATACAATGAGACCTTCTCAATCACTCAACATGAATGAAGAATATGCAATTGACAAAAAGAGCTAGATGCTCAGTTCTTTGCCATAAATTAACATTTTGGTGCCCCTTTTTTTATTTTCAAATTGGTAGTCCAAAGATCCCCAACAATTTAATTCATCTGATAAAATTTGGTAACAAATTTTTTCCAATTCACACTTATAAAACTATGGATGCATGCATGGATTTAATTGAACAGTTCTGTCTATGATATTTCACGTAGTAAAAGTGTAGCTAGTTAACATTTAATTGTCCATACCCATCCGTATGAGTAAAAAAAGATATTGTTGCTAAAACAATAACGGTAATCCTTCTTTCTGAGTTGGTTGCCTGAATGTTGCTATAGATAGTGACAGAAATCCAATTAACATTATTTGAACTTTTGATCACTTGCATGGCCAGAACTGACACTGGCCGTCACTGACTGGAGCTGCATGAATTCAAAAGTAATTTGGATCCATCAAACTTTTAACATCAGCCGTCAGGAATATTTGTATTTTAAAATATTCCTCATGATCAGCAAATTGGGCAACTGTTAGCAACTTCTTTAAGGACCCTAATTGACAAATTGAAAATAACAGAAAAGGTATAAAAAATGATTTTAGAACATAAAGACAGTTTAAAATTATAGTGATGTTCAAGAAACTGTCCACTAGGTATATCAGCTTGCAATAGTCATTGGTTTTAGTAAACAGGGCAGTTGAAGAAACACACTGTTGTTCGTAACTTATGCAAAAATATTTATGGGGTGCTCTCATGAAACCAGGGAAAAAATAAAAATAAGAAACTTCAGTGTTTTGTTTATTGGAAGGCATGAACACATGGCGTTCTCCTTGTTAATATGCTATGAAATCACAAGTCACAACACTGCTTTCTTTACTCTTCCAACGCATAACCCTAATTTGGACCTCTTTATGTTTTTCTTCTCATGTCATCATCTTAACAACCTGAAGGCCTAACATTAGTAGCTGCCAGAAGGTTTTACAGCATGTATCTCGAATTCGTGCAAACTTTTGCTCATTTAATCTTTGCATAGATTAATCCCTAGGACCTTCTGTCACCTATTAGAACCACAAAAAATTTCCCCAACCCAGACCTTAATGTAATTCTACTCCAGTTTTTTCTTTTAGTTTTAAGTGTTGGGAAAATTTGTATTTTTCTGGTTTCTAGGGATGGGCTATATTAAGAGTCCATTGGGTCCTATTTTGGTTTTGTTTGAGTTTAGTTATTTAGTTTGGGCAGGGTAGAAAGGAGTCCAACTCTTATTAGGGTTTCAAGAAGTTCAAGTTCCACTAGGAACAGGTATTAGTCATCTATTTATATGAATTAAAGGCTTTCTATTCAAGAGAGAAGAACAATAAAAGTTTATTCTTTTTCTTTTTTGTTCTTAAAATCCCAGTAACTTAAAACCTTTCACACACACACATTGATTCTTCACCTTCTATACCCTAAAATTCAAAACCCTAAACCGCTCATCTATCCAATAGCCCCAAATACCCTATAAAGAACCAAAACATGGACTTTGGCTTTTCCCCCTTATTTCATCCCCAAATATTACTAATCTTTTCACCATTAGAAAACCCATATTTATTCCTTACTATTTTACAACATTTTTTTCACCAAACCCTAACCCTAATTCCTCAAAATCCAAGCTGTTTAACACTGCCAGACCTGACCCAGGAAATCTACATCTGATTTGACTTTTTCCTAGGTAAAAAATTTTGAAACCATAAAACAAGATAATTGTTTGTTTCTTCAAATGGACACAAAATTGGGGATGAGACTCCACTTACAAAATATTAATGGACTTTAATCTGAAGATGAAATATAAACAATTTCCAGTTAATAAAAAAAAAAACAAATCAATGATGATTGGTACAACTTGAGAACCAAAAACGTTGATTACCAGTTGCACTTTATCTGATTTTGGCCCCGCTGAGCCACTCTTAGACTTCCTGCCATGATCTGAAGTTGGAACTGCTGCTGAGAAAAGATTCTCTAGCTCTGATATGTCAATCTCTGGAGCCCTACATTATAATAGAACAAATGAAACAGCCTATGAGATATATATGAAGAAAAATCGAAGCATGATTCATAGTTTAACATGGAACTTCTCTTTTAGAGAAAAAGTACATACTTGGCAGCATCACCAGATTTTTGCGCCTCAGCCCAAAGACTTCCTGACATTGCTCTTGTTAATTTCAACCAATGCAATGGCCTCAGTTTTTTAGTTTGATTATTCTTTGAGCTTATAGTACGTGAAATAATTCGACCCTTTCCACCATTGAGAGAACTATTCCCAATACTACCTAGTGAAAGCGAACCTGGCACTCCTTTAACAGAGGGAGCTGGAGGAGGGGGCACAGATGGAACAGGTGAGGATTTTACTGATGCAGGGTCAGAGTGCTTGGATGAATATATGGGGGCAGGAGGAGGTGGTGGCACTGAAGATGGAATTCTAGGACCAGCAGCCTGCCCTGAATGAGGAGGGGGAGGAGGTGGAGGTGGAGGATGTCCAGCTCTAACGGCTATATTCTCCTTCAAAGGAGGTGTTGGAGGAGGTGGTGGTGGAGTTGGAGGCGGTGGAGGAGTTGGAGGTGGAGGATGTCCAGCTCTAATAGCTATATTCTCCTTCAAACGAGGTGTTGGCAGAGGAGGTGGTGGTGGAGTTGGAGGCGGCCTAGTTATTGAAGTAACTAAAGGAGCTGAAGGAGGATTAAGTAACGGATTATTGTTGGAGATTAAAGGACCTGAAGTTTGCCCATTATAAGGAGGGGGTGGTGGTGGAGGTGGAGATGGCCTAACACTAACTGGTGGGCTAACCATTGATGAATGATCTTTATTATAAATATCATTGGCAAGTAAAGAATGCGTAGCTTCTGAAAGTTGATGAGTTGGCAATGGAGAAGGTGGGGAAGGAGAAGGAAGAGTTTTCGTAGAACAATCAGTCAAGAGAGGTGGTGCTGGAGGAGCAGGTGGAGGTGTTTTGGGTGCAATTGTAACACTATTGGTATCCACAGATTCAGGGGCATGTGAAACTGCCAATGGGGGCTCTGGAACAGTTGGAGGAACAGGCGCAGGTTGAGTGACTTTGGCACCTTCAGATAAGGCACAGTCATGTAACTGACATTCAATACCAAAAGTTGGGGTTACAGGTGTACCTTGCACAGATTTACGGGAGACTGTGGTTGACTTAGAAGATTGAGGCATCCCTTGGAACATGATGTCAGATTGAGAGGGAAATTGAAGTGCAATCTGAATGTCATGGGGCTCAGCCACCTTAAGGGACTGAATATCCAGGGATGACGATAAGGAGCTATTATCCTTATTTTCAAAAAACGTGGGCTTCTTTTTCTGCCAGTTCTTTCTAGGACTTAGCTCCTGCTGGAGCACATTTAGTGCTGCATCAGCCTTAGGATCTAACCAGTCCACATAATTGAAGATCTCTCGAACTTTTGCAAATGCCTCCATGGGAAGGCCCTCCTCCTCAAAGCATGAGACATCACCCCGAACAATGGAAGCAGCAGCATCCATCTCTGAGAAAAGAATCTTCATCCAAAGAATGACCGGTGTATAAATTTCATATTAGGAAAAAGCACCAGAAAATAAAGCTAAGTCTACACAAATGTGTCATGTGCAATACCTCTGCTCTGAAGTCCTTAGGAAATTGATCCTTAGCATTCCACAATATGTCAATTTCATCCCGGTTTACGATCAATATATTAGACCTAATAAAAGCTGTGTTAAATGTGACGCGGAACATCATCTCTTCACGTTCCATGTCATCATTCAAACAAACACACTCAACCACAACATCACCTTGAATATGGCAATTGATGTCTATTTTGACCAGTTCGCATTCTGCCTGCAACACAATACGGGTTCCAAACGGTCATAATAATATTAAGATTAGACCAAATTTTTGTAAAAAAAATTAATAATAATCATAATTAAAAGGGCTTTCCCCACAGAAACAAGCATAGAATGAAAGGTCTCAACCAAGTTTCCAGTAATCTTTACCAGACTCAACCTCACAAACAAATCAGGCTTCCAAACCACTGACCCATACATCCCCTTACCCCTTTTTTTTTAAGAAACAAACACACACACACACAAGGGAGAGGGAAAGGGGTACATCCTCTTACCCCTTATTTTATCCTTACTAGTCTTCAGTAAATTACATACAAATTCAGTTCAAATGATCCCATCCAAAGCCATTTTGGATTTCAGGTCAAGTCCAGAAAGTCATATCAAAGTTTTACTAGGCCACTCATTGCTAAAGTTCCAAATTGAAGAGATACCCAGAACCCAGATTGACCGGCTTAATAGTTGGGATAATGTATATTATTCTCTCTTGTACACTTGATACAAAAGGATGGAACTATAATTTTTTGAGAAGTTCCAAGGGATTAACGATCAGGTTGACACCAACACAATAAACACATAGAATTATTCACTAAGATGTGTCCTAGCTGAACTCGTGTTTTTAATTAAGAGACCATTCAAATTTTTGAAACCTCTCATCCCCTGTACCAACTGAATGTTTCCTCCTGCAAAATTGAAACAGATCCAAAGGCCTATTTGATTAATAACAGGCCAAATAAGAGACAATTAAAATGTTTAACAGTGTGAACTCATAAGGAAGAAACTCAGTTTACTTTGGGAGGAACTCAGAGGTAGTTTTGTCAACATCAGATGCATCCATTCCAATCCAAGTGATTGACTTCCACAAACGACCACAATCCTACAACTTAAACCTCAAATGACAACCACAGTACCAAGTCCAATCCAAGTGATTGACTTCCACAAATGACCACAATCCTACAACTTAAACCTCAAATGACAGCCACAGTACCAAGTCTGTCCATGTGTTCGATGGAAAGTCTATTGAATAAGACAAAATACAACTATAAGTAACTCTGGAAAGTCTATTTAATAAAAATTCTAGCAATTTATGGAAACAAGAGTGACAATCTGGTTTTTGAAATCTTGGGTAAGCAAGTTCTCTGGAAATTGTCATATGGAGGTCTTTAAAAGCAGCCTCAATGAGCCACCACCTTTGGTTGTTTGGTTTCCATAGTGGTTCTTGCCTTCCAGAAAAGCAAAAAAGCCTGTCAAAGCAGAGGCTTCATATTCTATCTGTTTTTAACTTTTTAAGATTATTTTATTTTGATTATTATGAGTTAGAGATAAATTAGCCCATTAGCATAGGCTCAAGCCTAATTCTACTTTGCGTACAAGCCAAGTCTCCTACTTGTACTAGAAGTTTATTAGTCTAGGGTTTAGTCTGCTATTTATACCCATGTTATGGTTTATTGTAACACAAGTTTTGTACTACACTCTTATATAATAAAGATGTAACCCTTAACGGTTTCCTCCGTAGACATAAGCCATAAGGCTGAACCACGTAACTTTTGTGTTCTTGTGTTCCTATTTTATGCTTCCGTCTTCCGCATATATTGAAGCATATTCAACATGGAATATATCATAGCTAATATTTAACATCATGCTTACGAGTTTCTTAATCCTTGCACACCTCCCCTTTAAATAAACAGAATTCATGCATGGCTCCCAAGAAAGGGAAGCCATGAAAATATCACCTCATCAAAGAGTCAAAAGTAAAACAATCAAAGAAAATCAATAAAATTAACATGGGTAAACCTCAAAAAAGATTTTTTTTTTTTTAAATAACTAGTATCACCTGCTTGTAAGCCCGGACAGTTTTGCTTCCTTTTGGAGCGTATAAAGCTTTTGGGGTTTTATCAGCTACAAGAAAAGGATCCTGTCCATATACACGAAATATTGGACGACAACCCCCCTGTCCACCAAAATTAGGAATTAATCTGAGAATGATGCAATCCAAGGTGAGTGCTCTATCCAATGGTGGCCATTCTAAGGCAACGTTCCTCCTTGAGACATACTGTAGATACCTCAGCTGAGAAGGTATTGGATTCAGTGGGGACATCAATTGCAAAAGCTCACGGGGAGCCTGCTTGTAAACCATGTCTAAAGTCTTCTGCTCTCCGCTATGCAACTTCCTATAGATCAAGAGCGCAGCCAGCATGAAAGCCAAAACCGGCCAACCACCACGTTCACAGTGCATCAACAGCACATTCCCAAGTGCAAGCCAACTTTCACTTGATTTTAGAAAATGATGGATAACCTCTATCGTCAGCACCGGGCAACCCTCAAAGTGCCGAGGATAGTCCATTATGGTCATACCATACTCGGACAAAATGTCAGTAATCTCACTATTTGCCTGCCCTTCACGAAAATGAAATACCAAGAATTGAGAATCGGGCAAGTGATCTCGAAGTTGACCAGCTATCCCACCAATATATTCTTTATAACTATCTTCACTCCAAGCATCAGTAGTGAAGCAGCAGTCAAATACTATATGCATACATAGAACGCAAACCCATCAGTCACTAATCTATAAATTCTCTACCAAAACTTAATTAAACAAAAGAATCTTAGTTAGTACTTGCAAATTTTAAATGCAGAAGCCAAAACCTATGCTTTGTAAACTCATTTTATTCATTGCACTAATAAAAAATTGGGTTCTATTTTTCTGCCACTATAATGCAATGGGACAAAACCAAAAAGCTACAAATTGTACAGGTTTTTTTTTGGGTTCATTTTGAATTTTCTGAATTAGAGGAAGCCAAAAAGAATTAGGCTGAGTTGAATGGAATTCATTGCTTCCTCAAAGCATAAATAGTAAAAATACTGAAACAGTAGCAATACGTATAATACAATTTCGTTCATTTTCCTCACACTTTCTCAGCACCCAAACAAAGCCAAAATTTGGAAATTCAAAAACCAATACAGCCTATTCAAAATAATAAAATAAAATTCCACACTCCAATTACTTTCCAACTTGGAAAACCATTTCCTTATCACTCACACAAAAACTAAATTAAAAAACTTTGAATTTTCAAATTCATAAATCCCCGCCAAACAGAAACAACGAATTAATTCAAATAAATAAAGAACAAGAACAGAACGCACCGTAAACTCGCTCGCAGATCTCAAGTAGCCCATCAGGAGGTTTCCGGAAAAACAATTTACGTAGCAAAGCCATCTCCCTGCTACCAAACACAAAACGCTCTCCTCCAATTCCTTAACCCTTCGACATATATTGCATGTGATCAAATGTGAATTTTTTTACAATAAATCAAATGTGACCTTATAAGAAATGAAAAACAAAAGGAATTTGGTAAAACGAATTCCTATGACATTAATTACGTATTATTATTTACGGTGGAATGTTGTGGTCAGGTAAAGTAGTTGATGGTGGTGTTTGGTGAATGAGAGAGTTGCCTTCAATAATTGGTGCTTTCTCTTCTATCTTTTTCTTTTCTTTTTGGGTTTTTGCTTTTTATTATGTGATGTGAAGGTATTAATTAGAAATGGTAATAAGAAATTATGAGACAGAATGGGATGATTGGTTTGGATACTTGGATTGGATTTTTGGCCACCGACTAGCGGGGATGTGGCACGTCGATGACGTGGATACCACGTCTCTATACAAAAGTTGATATATCCTGGATTTGGGGGTATATTCGTCACTTTTTTTTGTTGATTCTATCTTTTTTTTTAGATTCGTGCATTTATTAATTCTAATTCTAAATGATTTGAAGTTATGAATCAAGGATCATTAAATTGACTAATTATTACTATCAAATCTATAAAAATTATTATATGTAATCATGTTTTATCTTCTTTTTTTTCTTTTCTTCCATTTAAAGCATAGTTTGCCCCTAATTAATTAAGATATTAAGATTACAAAACAGTTCTCTTTCATTCATGATATTGAGATGAATATGATTAAAATATTAATGTGAGGGTTTAAGTGGTAACTCAATATCCCCTCTCCCGTTGTTGAAACTACAAATTTTTTTTTTTTTAAAGTGATGGAACAAATCTATTTACAAGTCAAAAAATAAAAATAAAAATTAATTGAGTTAATAGGACACGTGTCATTTTTCCATTGATTTTTGGAGTCAAACTCTTTCTAAACTAGCCTGTAACCCTATACATATGCATGAATACACTTAAAGATATACAATAAAATGCATAGTATAATTCTTTTATATATAATTTATATACTATTGATAGTCATTCTTATATTTTGTTAACTCTTTAAAAAGTCTTGTAATAATATTATTAGGCAAAAAAAAATGTAAATTATCCATTTAAAAAAATATATATATTAATTAATTCTAGACTCTTTGGTTTTTTGTACGTAATAACTCATTTTGATAGATATTTATGATGCGGTCTCACATTTGACTCAAAAATTAAGAAATAAAATTCTCTCTGAAAATAAATAATTTAAGACATATAGTGCAAAATTGAACTTCAATCGTAGAATCTAATTGGATTTTTTCTAAGTTTTGCCTATTAATATATATCTATACTATATATAAGAGGATTTCCCTCTTTCAACTTGACTTTTATGTGATTTAAAAATATAGTCATAAATGTCAAATTCAAAAACTTCATATTGAATTCAAATTTATGAATTTTTTCCCTTCACGTTCAAAAGAGAAGTTACAATTACTACTTATCTCTAAGTTTATCATTTTTATATTTTTAAATTATAATAGATGCAAATTATTAATCTTTACTCAAAAAAATAGAAGTGTTTTTGAGCACGCGCATGAGTGCGTGCTCAAATGCTAGCATATAGATAAGAAATATGCTAGATTGAATATAACTTCAAAACATTACCTGTTTAAATAATTAATAATATATATTATTTTACAAATTTTCCTTTGGAATGTTCATAAATATAGTTGGAAGGCATTAAATAGAAAGGTTGAGAGAAATAGTCTCTCTTTAGAAAGAGAAAAATTCGCTCATACTCAAAAAGTAATTGCTAAAAAAAATCAAAACTAGTTATTTAGGTGAAATACAATTTTATCAACAATTTTCTTTTTCTTTTTTTCTTTTTCTTTTTCTTTTCTCTCTGTTATGTTGCTGTCCAAACAAAAATTAATAATAAAGATTGATAAAACTTTAAGTGCCAAATTTAATAATAAATATTGATAAAACGTTGGTTGAAATTTTTTTTAAAACCTACTCTAAAATAATGATCAACTAATTGTCTTGAGAATTTGCAGGTCATGTACCACAATAAAAAAAATAAACAAATAAATAAAGGTAGCTTTTTGGATCCCTTTAAAGAAGACAAAGCTTGTATGGCAGCAATGGGAAAAGATTATAAAGGAGACTTGAGCACTAAAAGAGGACCACGATTCCTTCACATGAAAGCAAAACCATCTTTACTAGCAGCCGAAAAGGGTTAAAAGTTCCTAATTTGTGAGGATGATGCCTTAATGTGATTCTATCGATCTAAAAGGTTCCATCTTCTCCTCATTGGGTTACTGAAAATACTGCGGTTAGAACTTTATTGATTGGTCTGTAAATCATACCTTTAGCCTTTAGGGAAGTAAAATGTGTTGCCCATAATCTTGCTAAATGGCCCTTTTGTGTAAAAGTGAGGGAAGTATCCCCAACTCTTCTATCTCAAATTTTTATCTTGGACTTTAGATGAAGATGGCCCTTATTCTCCAAAATTGTAATTTTCTTTTGTTTTCTTAATGATAATTATTAAGAAAAATATCATCTTAAATTCATTTATATGATGATAGTTATTAAACTTGGACTGACCTGATCGATTGGACCAAATATCTGGTAACTAGGCACTTAGACCTATGTAAGTGCTTAAACAGACTGTTTTTACATATGATTAGGTCAAACTCAGTCAAATCCAACACATATGTGGTGATCTGGTTAACTTATATGGGTTTATATAACTTGATTAGGTTTGTGAAATTTGTAATAGGTCTACTTTATTGACTTTTTGATGTAAAACCGAATCTACAATTTAATTTTGATATTTTTATGTAAAAAACATTATTTTATATTTAGGCGATTTATTTCCTTGTTTTTAGGTCAAATTTGGATTCTATTATGGTCAGGTATTAATTAGGAGTTGTTTTAGAATATATTTTCTTGTTTGTCAAATTTTATAGAGTCTTAAATAGGCCCCTAAGTCTATAAACGTTTTTAGTATTATTGAGGTTATTTTCAGAAGAAAACGTGTTTTATTTCTTATTTTCTAAAAATAAACGTGTTCTACTTATTAACATTTTCACATCTTGCATCACTTTTGTTACTATTTAATGTGTTATAATATGATACTTTAAAGGGAAGAAAACGTAAAGAATTAAAAAAAAAAAAAAAAAAAAAAAAAAAACACTTCTCTATCCCTCTATCTACCCCCAAGACTCCTATCCTATCAAAAAACTACTCTATGACTGTGAAACCTTGATTTTTGTATTATAATTGCTAGCTTAATTTATTCATATCCCTATTTATTTTTAATTTATATATTTATATAATGATTTCTCAAGTGACCAAGAACAACCCATTTGACCAAGGCCCAACATTGTAAGGATAGGATCAGTTTGCTGATAGATGTGTAAGGGTTTAAGGATTAGCGTTTGAGGAAACCCTATTGTGTCCGAGCCAAGTTAAGCCCAATACCAGCTAATAAGCCAAGGCCCAAAGGGAAGTTGACAAGGGGACGGTCAAATTCAAGTCAGTAACTGAGCACTATTAATGCCTTTGGGAAACTCACTACAGAATGCTATTTAACGTCTGAAACAAGTTTTAAGAGAATCCTCAAAAAGCATGATGATTCCTTAGGATTCTGGCGAAAGTGGAAATGCATGTTAATTGGTGAAATGATAATGATGATTGCCCCAATAATGAGAGACTATAAAAGATATAAGAAGGCAAACAAGTGGGTGGTTGGAAAAACATTGGGAAAACACAAAGGGAAAACATTGGAAAAAGGGGGTGGACACAAGGAAATGAGGGAATACACACAAAGGTGAAGAGAGTGTGAGTAAATAAAGAGGGAGAAGAACGGCAAAAAGGGTGAGGTGTGTAGATCAGAAAAGGTTTTTCTGGAGAAGGATGCAGCTTACACTATTTAGTTGAAACTTAGAGCTCTACCTGTAGGATTGTAAAAAAGCCCACAAATAAATAAATTGGGGCCCTAATTCTTTGCCTGGTACTATAGCACAAGCAGGCTTGGGACTCTCTCCCACACCCACACCCACACATTATTTATTTATTTTTTTTTTTTTGACCTTATGATTCAATTGGTAATCTACTAGTTGAATCGATACACTCAGCTTGTAGACCAGGTCAATATGCAAGGTTTAATAAATATCATTTTACATTAATATTTATAATTGATGCCAAATTCTCTCTTTTAAAAAAACAATTAATGCCAAAAAATTCCATTTTTCATTTGCATAATTTTTTTTTTTTTTTGAGATTATATAGACAAAAGACATAAAGAATAGGGAAGAAGGAAGTGAGAAGACAAGATTTACAATAAACTAGCACCTACAAAAGGCCTTCATTTTCATAATTATATCAACTATTTTACATTAATATTCATAATTAACGCAAAAATGTTCTCCCAGCCCAAAAAAAAAAAAAAACACGAAAATGTTGGCATTTTAAAAAATAGAATGCCCCAGGACTGCATAACACATACGCTGATGCAAGTGTCGCATCCGAAATCTTTTGCAGCTTCTCTCAAATGTGGGAACCAGACACAAAAAAACGTTGCCAAACCAATGAACATCAACATCAACATCAACAACAACAAGAGCCTAATAACCCAAACAGACCTTTCCTCCAATGCTTCGAGCTAATCCTGCCATGGCTGACCCCAATAGAACTAGCCAACATTTCTCTAACCTCCAAATCCCTAAACCAACTATCCAAATCCACCATTCTCCGCCGATCCTCCGACGCTTCCAGGTCCTTCGAAAAACTCCCCATACCATTCCACAACACCATAGATGACCACCCATATGCCCATTTCATCTACACCCCATCACAGATTTTCCCTTCTTCTTCTTCACAACTCCAACGCCAATCATGGGGCTCGCTGGATTTTGGCAGCTCGGCCAGCCGACTCGGTGTAGAACCGGTGAGTTTGGTGGACGAGTTGGGGCACAGCGTGTCTGGGTGTGATTGCGAGAGGTGTGGCGATGAGGACCCAGATGGGTGTCCGTGTTTTTCTGAGATGGATGAGTTGGATATGGCGAACGAGTGCGGACCGAGTTGTGGGTGCGGGTTGGAGTGTGAGAATCGGTTGACTCAGCGAGGTGTATCAGTGAGGTTGAAGATTGTGAGGGTTAGAAGGAAAGGTTGGGCTTTATACGCTGACCAGTTCATTGAGAAAGCCCAATTTGTATGCGATTATGCAGGTACATTTTTTTTGAAATTGAAATGGAACCAAGTAAAAACCAGTTTCATTTTCTTGCTGCCAAGCTTGTTCACCAAACTTGTATATGAAATGAACTACATGCTTATAGCAGATAATAATTTGATATGTGGTGAACTTATTTACAAACTTAGGCCATTAAAACTCAAGTTTGTAGAAGTATATTTTTATACTTGTACATATAAACGTATAATATTGTACATAGTAAAATCAGATAACGAACTTGTTCACAGACCTGTTATTATATTTAAGCTTGGTTCATTTAGTAGTCGAACATATATCTGAGATTGTGTTTAACTCATTCACTAAATAAACGAACATATACAAACTTCTTTTATTTCTTTCTGGCCATTAGAAATTAAAGGATATGAACATTCTCAACTGGATAGTTTGAGATTTCAGTTTGTGAGATTTGTATTAAATGTGCTAAATTTGACATTTGCTTGAAAAAGGTGAACTTTTGACAACCAAAGAGGCAACAAATCGGCAACAAATGTATGATAAACTTGCATCAGATGGGCGTTTTTCTTCTGCTCTATTGGTTTTGAGGGAGCATCTTCCATCTGGAAAGGCATGTATGAGAATCAACATTGATGCTACAAGGATGGGAAATGTAGCACGGTTCATTAACCATTCATGTGATGGTGGTAATTTAGTGACAAAACTGGTAAGGAGCTCGGGAGCTTTGGTGCCCCGCATTTGCTTCTTTGCTTCAAGAGACATAAAAGAAAATGAAGAGCTTACCTTTAGCTACGGTGAAGTGAGGTTAAGGTCTAATGGTCTGCAGTGCTTCTGTGGTAGCTCTTGTTGCTTTGGAACATTACCTTCAGAAAAAACTTAGTTTTAGTCCTTGTACCGACCCAATGATCTTGAATTCTGTTTTCAATCTTCAAGTGATGAGATGGAGGGTAAGGGAATATAGAAAAAGGCTTGGAGGAGGAAGAGGAGGGGATGTTGAGGGGAAGGCAGGTTGGAACTGTTCCAGAGCCCCCTCTTTTTTCTGGGGTGAGAAAGAAAATGATTGAAGAAAAAAGGAGCATGAAAATGCATGTTTTATGGTCTTAATTTTAAGGCCATGTTAATTATTTTTGGGGTGAGAAAGAAATTGATTGAAGAAAAAAGTTGCAAGAAAATTAATGTTTTGTGGCCTTTTAATTTAAAGGTCATGTTAATTCTTTATGTTGTTCAAAACATGTATAACAAATGGTCAGTGACATCAAATATGTTGTATTGAAAATGTGTATAACTGTGTAAGTTGTATTCAAAATGAATTAAATTTGGCATTGGCTTGGAAAAGGTGATCTTTTGACAACAAAAAGGCAACAAATAAACCACTGCACATCCTTGGTGCGATGGTCACTCCACAAGTATAAGTGTTTGTAGGATGTGGGGGGCAAGGGTCAGGGTTCAAGTCTCCAAGAAGGAGCTTCACACACATATACACTTAGATTAGATTAAGCTAGAGTAGAATTCTATTTTGTATAAAAAAAAAAAAAAAAAAGGCAACAAATAAGAAATGGCTCACCATTCACGTTACTATAATTGTACACCAATTACGATTTTCCACCTTAGATTACAAATAATGAGAAATATATATTACAAATCCGTAAAACATATTTTATAGCGTTGCTGGTTCCAACTTCCAAAAAAAAAAAAAGTTCAAAAATTCTTGCAGTTGGATTTGAAGTTTGGACTTAAAATTTGGGTTTCTTCTAGTTTCTGTAAGACTTCTTCCATGTTTGGTCTTTCTTGTTCATTTGGAGTAGTACATTGAACAGCTATTGATAATACATTTTGAAATTCAGTTACAATATAAGCCCCATTTAAGCATGGATCTGCCATGTCACTTATGCTTCCTCCTTTCATTATTGCATTCCTTGCCTGTATCAGTGACAAATGACAATAGAAATATATTCAGCTAATCTGCTGGAATTTACCATCTTGGGTGAAAAAACTGCTTATAAAATAGTAACATGCTAGACTATATGAGAGATAACATGTCAATTAGAGCATACCTCTTCAACCAGAGATTCTGGCTTTCTTCCTGTCAAAAGTTGAAGTAGCACAACCCCAAAATTGAAAACATCATTTGCAGTGGTTTCCATTCTTTCAGTCTTCTTTAACTTGTAGTTTGAAAAAATACGGTCTGAAATCTTAGGCTCTAGTTTCTCAGTCAGTAATATGTTTGCTAACTGAGACATATTGGAGTATTAGTTATTAGCTCCATCACACTTAGTATTAGCTATAGGTGAAATGAATTAATTTTACCTTTATGTCTCCATGAACTAATTTTTCCAAGGGATTGGTATGAAGAAACCATAAGCCCCTTGCAATGCCAATAAATATCTGCATCCGCTGCTCCCATGTCAAGAGTACTGTCCTTTTGTCACCTGTTAGATACATTCATTGCTTATTACCAAGTCTGTGAAAATGATATAGGAGAATCATTTATTTATTTATAATAAAAGGCAATAATATATGAAAAATTATTTAAAGAAAAAGGCATTATATGCACCTGGAATATGCTTCATTTATCTCACCAGTCACAACATGTGGATCCTTCACAGTTGTGGAGTCTAAATATTATGAGATAAATAATGCATATGTCAGATGCATAAAATAATTATTTTATCTAAGGTTGTATGCCAATGGTTAGCAGCAATTTTGAAAGGTGCAGACAACCCTTTTTTTTTTTTGGAGAAAGAAAATTAAAAATGAAATTTTCCTATGTATTTGGAGGTAATTGGAAGTGCAAGTGACAGGATTGTAGAGAGGAATTGAGGGAGTTTTGTATGCACTTCCTTGTGGCATGCTATAAATTAAAAACCCATATCTTCATTAAAAAAGCTTACCGAGAAGCCAGCTTGAAAGATCACCATTGACACAGTACTCATAAACAAGACACTCATCTCCTCTGTCACAACATCCCACAGTACTCACCAAATTAGGATGCCTTATTTTCGCTTTCTGGCAAATCTCATCAATGAAATTGTGAAGCTCAATGCCCTCATTAAGTCTCTTGATTGCTGCTTTCATTCCACTAGGCATTATTCCAACGTACATTTTCCCTGAACAATTTTCTTTGTTTCATTAGTTCAACTTCAATCTCACTAATGAGTTCAATAAATCAAGTGGTCATGACCATCATACCAAGAGTTCCCTCTCCAATCAAGTTTGAATTAGTAAAAGAATCAGTAGCTTTAGTCATTTCATCTGGTGAGAATATATAGAGATCAGAGCAGTTTAAGGGTCTTTTGGCTTCATCCTCTGGTTCTTTAAAAAACACCACAGCTGCCAAAACCAACATGCATGAGGTCATTGAGATAGTCACAAAAGATGCAGTATTGAAGACCACTAATCTATCATGTATCTCACCTGATAGATTTTTCAGGTCCTTTTCAGTTGCACATTGAATTTGCTTCCTTGTGAGAATATATAGAAGTGGAGCTAAGATGACAAGCACTGCAGCCACAATTACTGAAGCAAGGAGTGCCTTGGAATCCAGTAGATGTTCTTTGACTTCTTTCACACATTTAACAGTCAATAAGGCTTAAGACATTTTACTGTATAAGAGAAGTAGAAAAGCAACTAAAAAATTTAAGGTTCACCAATTTCTGTTCGCTCACCTATTCTATGAGTTTGTGTAGGCCATGAAAACTCTGAAACACAAGGGAACAAATACATTCAAACTAAGCAATAAGAGGGAATATTTTCCATAAATGAAAACTGGGAAAGCTTACCTATTTCATTCCATAAACAAGAAAAAGTTCCTTGAACCCAGTTCTGGGAATCCACATCTGATCTTGCAAGACTAACAAGGAGAGCTTCATTACACCTATTGCCATTTGAACTATCACCTTTTTTTAAAGCTTGTAATGACTGCCTATAAGACATGACACAATTAAAACATGTCTCATCACTATAATTACTAGCATATAAGTTTGTACAATTAGATCGGAAGGCGTTATATCTCTCAATCCCAAGAAAACTTATGATTGAATTAATGTTACTTGAGCATAGTTCTGCTGTTGAAGAAGATATTAAATCTTGGAGTTCACATTTAGCAAGATTTGAACTCTGGTGAAGATTTTGGAATGTGTTACTACAATCTTTGGCTTCAGGCAACTGGAGGAATATGGACCCAGAGTGGTTGGCTTCTATTGCCATTGCCTTGAAGAGAGATTGGAGGGCTGAGCTGCAGCATGCCTTCATTACAGAAGATGGGACAGAGTTTGCAGCTATGTCAAAGCACTCACTCTGTGCTTCATATGGGAACTGGCTAAAATTCAATTTGCATGTACCTGAAACATAAGAATAAAGCTCTGTGAAAGCAGTGGTTAAGGATAGAGATTAAGATAACTTTGGTTATTTATTTTTTTAGCTTGCTTACTTGAATTTATGCTGAGAGGATTGCTTAGGAATATGAAGATGAATAGGAAGACATAGAGAATGGCCATTAGTGGTGATTTTGAGGACTGGTTTTCAGGTTTTCTTCTTTGTACTCGGCCAAACATGAAATTAATTTCTAGTTTCTAGATGTCTTATTCTAATGATTTTTGCACATACACCAAGAGAGTCGGTTTGGTGTTATTAGTTTTTTTTTTTTTTTTTTAATTATTATTTTATGATTTATAAGCATTTTAGAATATGATCAATTTAAAGTATGTAGAATAGATCCAGCTTATGAGTTATGATCAATTCGCAGGAACTGGAAACGACCAGATGTGGACAGTGTCTGTTGTAAACATGTGTCCACATTTGGATGTGTCCGATTTGGATAGAAACTAGACACAAGCAGAACCCTGTCTAGGACGGAACAAATTTTCTTTATTTCACTTGAAATGAAGAGAGTCCATTTCATGCTTAAGATTTTATTTCCTAAATCTAATTATGTACAAAATGCTATTTTATTTAAAAATTTTAAACATCATAGTACTAAATCTATCTTTAGATATGTAATATTTAATTGAAACTATAAAATAGATCAATTTCAAATTGAGAGGAGACAAACCACTGTTACAAATATAGGCAAGCTGTGAAGTCAGACAAGTCAATATAGATTACCGAATATAATTTTATTGAAGTTTCATGTTTACAGAAACGCGTTCTCAGTTATTTGCTTTTAACCCAAAAATTTAATAGTTTAAAGGAGAATTTGATTAGTATAAGTCTGTCAATTCAAAGCTCTCAAAGAACACTAGAGCGTATTCATAAATCGTAGTATAAGGTTTGCAAAAACGTAAGCAGTTGTGCTGAAATATAATGCTCATAGGATCATCTCCATATTTGATATACGTAGTATGACAGAGTGTATAAAACTCCAACACTATATTCATTTGTACAATAAATAGAAAGAATCCTTATAAGTTGCATCAGAGATCCAAATGAATTTCACTTACCCACTTCTAATTAATTTGAAAATGCCATATAGCAAATTCATCCTTGAATTGTTGTTTCATGTAAAGTTGTAAATTTCAAATCTTAGCAAATTTTGCAAAAAATGGAGAGAAAATCAACATAGATTTACATTGTTTGGTGTGCCTACATCCTGGGGAGCAAGCAATGAAAAAATAAATCCCTTGAGAAAGTGAAGGATATATTTCGCATCGAATTGTGTTTCTAAAGAAACCCTGATAAGGTATATTAAAATTTCTTTATATACCCTAACCGTACCGTGGTTCCGCGTCACCCATGAAACCCCTAAACTAGAATCTAATGTTACTTGTCAATAACAAATTGAACCGCTATCTCAAACAAAGGTTGTGCAATTAACAAATTAAAAAGAAAAAAAAAGAAAAAAAAGGAGCATTGTCTTGCTTGTCACAATAATTAAATGGCAAACACTAGAGGTCAGTTTTCTCGTAGCATATGTTTTTCCTCCTGTATTTGGGGGTCTGAGGCCGGCCTAATGTGATTTGGTGTGACCTACAACACATAGCAACACTCTATTGACCATTGACTTAATCTATACCTTCAAAATCCAGACCAAAATTTGTGTTTGAACTTTGAACTATTACTACGTACCCCTGTCATAAGTCATAACCATGCAATTATTAGATTTTTGGCAATTATATTATGGACAAAACTTAAATACAGGATTTCTGTGAAAAACGCTGAGACAGAGGTTGGGGAGACCGGTACTGGTTGGCGTGTGACGCACTGCATGATCGTGACACGGAGACGCGGGTTGCTTAGCTCGGATCGGTGCAAAAAGCATCAAGAGGTGAAGGCAGTGAGGGTTTCGTTGAGCTTGTGGTTTCACTAAGGTCTGAGATAAGAAAGCTCTGAGATGAGAGAGCTCTACTAATAGTAAAGAGAGCCGTTGATGAGAGCATCAAAAGCAGCGCTAAAGGAGACAAGACTCTGACTGTGGGACCAGGTATGTGGTGTTATTTACGAAAATGCCATTGAAACTGAATAATGGAAACTGAAAACATCTAAAATGTATTTTCAGTTTCCATAACTCATAACTCAAACATCAGAGAAATGAGTGATGGAAATAGAGTTATGGAAATAGAGTTATCTTGCTCCCAAACAAAGTTCTTGCTATAGGTCCCATCATTTTTGAGTTATGAGTTATGAAAACAGAGTTATGAGGTATAGAAATTGATGATCCAAACATCCTTAGGTACTCTTCTTAAATTTTAGACATCCATTTTAAATCTCTCTCTAAACGGCGTTAAAGAAAATTGTTTCCCCTTTTTCTCTGTCTCTGGCTTCCTTCAGTTCTCTCTCTCTCTCTCTCTCTCTCTTTCAAAACCCAATGGCTTCAGATCTCTCCACATCTCAAAATGAATAAGAAATTTGACCCCTTCGTAATCCTTCAGTTCTGGTCCATTGCAAGCGAAATCTGCCAGGCCTCCAACTTGTTGGCTTCATCGGCAATTCCTTCAATTCTTACAGCAATCTCAATTTGCAAATATAATAGTGAAAGACATCCATGAGAGGTGGTAACGCAATATTTGTGATAGTTTCTCTTGTGGCATCAATGGGAATGGGAGCTTCTAGTGTTGAAATTGTCGGTCCAAAGAGAGAATCAAGTGTTCAAGGTTTTGGAAGTTTTTGTACAGCAAAGTTCATCTCTCCAACCAATAAATCTATTTTAAATGAAAATTGAAGTCAACATGTTTCATAATTTCGAAAACAACCTATTGATTATGGATTTTGCTGAAGAAGTTTTTCTTTAGATTGGGTGTAAGAAGTCCAAGGAAATCTGGTCATTGGGTTTTTCAGTTTTTGTGAGACAGGAAGGAAGGGAAAAAAAAAAGTAAACAAATGGAGAGGATTTAACGGCATTTAGAGAAATATTTAAAATAGACCGATGTTTAAAATTTAAAAATGGTAATTAAGGAATTGCACTTAAGGTACTATATCTAAATTTTGTACTTATATTATATATTTGGTGTGAAATTTGTGGATGTTTCTTAAATTTTAGCTTTAATTTGCATCATTTGTCTCATGTTGCCAGCCCAACTAAATGCCATATATATATATATGTGTGTGTATAGGAAATGTTAACAAGCACTGTGCACTGTATGTTAAGATTTTCCTTAATTAATAAAAATGACAAAAATTATTAAAAAGGCTACCAAAAAGGATAAAAAAAACTATTAAAAATTTGTCAAAAAAATAAAAAGTTGCAAAAAATAGAAAAGATGTTGTAAAAAGCAGCAAAAGATTATTGTTAACGGACACATGATGGTGCTCGTTTACACAACCCTATATATATATATATATAGTTGTGCCTATTCTTCTTGGTGAAATAACTCGTATTATAGGAAAGAACTGCCAAGTCCATAAAAGTTGATTCTACTTAGTTAAGGTTAAATGGAGATTAATTTCTTTTACCAATGATCTATCAACTAGGAAAAGGAAATAAGAATGAGTAGTGATATGCTTAACAATTCACTGGACTCAATTCACAGAACTGAGTCATGTTAGGGATACGACAACAATTCACAAGTATTAATCAAAATTTTAAATTTCACAATGTAGTGGACTCAGTGTGTGAGATGATAGACTAATTTAGGAATGTTGTGAAATTGTTATGTTCCTAACTTTATATATTCCATATGGTGTTAATCTATCACCCGAATTCGCCATTGCATCGGCGCATTTCTTTGTTTCCGTATAGCTATGTTCCACTCAACATTGAGGGAATGCTTAGATGAAATTCCTGCATTCAATAACAACATTGGATAAGAGCTTGTTCGGATGTTGTTAACCATTAAGAAGTATAACTAGTTCCTTGGCATCTATTTGATTGTGTAATCACTGGATTCCTAAATCTTTAGCAAGCACCAAACTATCAAGTAAGGCCAAAATTCTACTATGAAACTAATTGCTGAACCCAAAGCCAGCTAAAAGGCTCTCAACCAAACCCATTGAACTATTGACGTCCCTAATGGGGCCTCCTCGGTCAGCAAGACCTGGATTGCCCAATGAGGAGCTATCAATGCTCAACTTAAACCAATCTGCATCAAGCTTTTTCTAGCTATAAGTTGAAGACTTGGGTTCTGTTAGTTGCCTTCGAGTACTTTGTCAAAGGACGTCTTATCATGAATCTTGTGATCAACAGTGATACCTACCTTTCAGATCACTTCAGCAAGACCAAGCCAACGGCCAAATTTGGATATCTGTGGGTTGGGCTTAGTACCCTACCAAACAAATGGGCACAAGTAAACATTTGTTTAGGTTATTTTCTTAGCATACAAGACTAACAAGCCAAGCTCAAATACAACAATATGTTTAGTAAATATGCTCGTGAACATAAGACTCAATTTAATTATATATCTATATAAAGAATATTATATTTATATGTATATTTTTCTAAAAATATACTTATATAGACTTTGTGTGCGTTTGGCATAATGAAATTTGCCAGCTTATTTTACTATTCAGCTTATTTTTGGTACTATTCATGAACTCCACTGCACTTTTTAGTATTATACATAAGTCCTACTGTACTATTTCAGCTAGCTTGTACCTTTATTTACAGTACTTTTAGCAAAAAGTTTTCAGTTTCAACAAAATAAGCAGATCCCAAACAAACCCTTGATAATGGATTATATGAATTTGTAAACTAGGTTCATATAATGATAATAAATTATTATTTGTGATTTATTGATAATATAAACAATATATTCATAGTAAAAATGTATAGATTTGTGAAGGGGTAACAAATTTTAGTCATGGTTTTACTATATATGAAGAAAAAAATTAATTAATTAACTCATGAATAAGCTCATGTTTGTTCTAACAAAAAAATGAATCAAGCTTAAATACGTAACCTTGTTTGGTGATGAACTCAAACTTAACTTGTATTTGAAGTTATATGAAATGAACAAACCTGGATTTTTAATACTCAACTCAACTTTACTTGTTTATAACCCTACTCAATACTCAACTCAATGCTATGTGGTTTGCCCACACAAAAAAATAAAATAAAAATAAAAATAAAAAATCCAGGAATACATCTTTAGAATAGCTATTATTGTAATCCTCATAAAGTACAATTTGAAGATAAAAAATTTATAAAACACTAATTATATGATGACGCCAAAAAAACATATTATCTTATTTAATAGTAAATTGTTTTTTTTTACAACCTTAAATGGAAGAAAAGAAAAGGTGAAACTAATTTAAGATATTTTTTAATAGACAATAACTATATAATCCCAAGGCACAAACTTACAACCTAACTGCTTCACAACTGTCAAG